>OY979721.1:0-1242497 GCA_963855995.1 Muricea muricata
CCCTAACCCTAACCCTAACCCTAACCCTAACCCTAACCCTAACCCTAACCCTAACCCTAACCCTAACCCTAACCCTAACCCTAACCCTAACCCTAACCCTAACCCTAACCCTAACCCTAACCCTAACCCTAACCCTAACCCTAACCCTAACCCTAACCCTAACCCTAACCCTAACCCTAACCCTAACCCTAACCCTAACCCTAACCCTAACCCTAACCCTAACCCTAACCCTAACCCTAACCCTAACCCTAACCCTAACCCTAACCCTAACCCTAACCCTAACCCTAACCCTAACCCTAACCCTAACCCTAACCCTAACCCTAACCCTAACCCTAACCCTAACCCTAACCCTAACCCTAACCCTAACCCTAACCCTAACCCTAACCCTAACCCTAACCCTAACCCTAACCCTAACCCTAACCCTAACCCTAACCCTAACCCTAACCCTAACCCTAACCCTAACCCTAACCCTAACCCTAACCCTAACCCTAACCCTAACCCTAACCCTAACCCTAACCCTAACCCTAACCCTAACCCTAACCCTAACCCTAACCCTAACCCTAACCCTAACCCTAACCCTAACCCTAACCCTAACCCTAACCCTAACCCTAACCCTAACCCTAACCCTAACCCTAACCCTAACCCTAACCCTAACCCTAACCCTAACCCTAACCCTAACCCTAACCCTAACCCTAACCCTAACCCTAACCCTAACCCTAACCCTAACCCTAACCCTAACCCTAACCCTAACCCTAACCCTAACCCTAACCCTAACCCTAACCCTAACCCTAACCCTAACCCTAACCCTAACCCTAACCCTAACCCTAACCCTAACCCTAACCCTAACCCTAACCCTAACCCTAACCCTAACCCTAACCCTAACCCTAACCCTAACCCTAACCCTAACCCTAACCCTAACCCTAACCCTAACCCTAACCCTAACCCTAACCCTAACCCTAACCCTAACCCTAACCCTAACCCTAACCCTAACCCTAACCCTAACCCTAACCCTAACCCTAACCCTAACCCTAACCCTAACCCTAACCCTAACCCTAACCCTAACCCTAACCCTAACCCTAACCCTAACCCTAACCCTAACCCTAACCCTAACCCTAACCCTAACCCTAACCCTAACCCTAACCCTAACCCTAACCCTAACCCTAACCCTAACCCTAACCCTAACCCTAACCCTAACCCTAACCCTAACCCTAACCCTAACCCTAACCCTAACCCTAACCCTAACCCTAACCCTAACCCTAACCCTAACCCTAACCCTAACCCTAACCCTAACCCTAACCCTAACCCTAACCCTAACCCTAACCCTAACCCTAACCCTAACCCTAACCCTAACCCTAACCCTAACCCTAACCCTAACCCTAACCCTAACCCTAACCCTAACCCTAACCCTAACCCTAACCCTAACCCTAACCCTAACCCTAACCCTAACCCTAACCCTAACCCTAACCCTAACCCTAACCCTAACCCTAACCCTAACCCTAACCCTAACCCTAACCCTAACCCTAACCCTAACCCTAACCCTAACCCTAACCCTAACCCTAACCCTAACCCTAACCCTAACCCTAACCCTAACCCTAACCCTAACCCTAACCCTAACCCTAACCCTAACCCTAACCCTAACCCTAACCCTAACCCTAACCCTAACCCTAACCCTAACCCTAACCCTAACCCTAACCCTAACCCTAACCCTAACCCTAACCCTAACCCTAACCCTAACCCTAACCCTAACCCTAACCCTAACCCTAACCCTAACCCTAACCCTAACCCTAACCCTAACCCTAACCCTAACCCTAACCCTAACCCTAACCCTAACCCTAACCCTAACCCTAACCCTAACCCTAACCCTAACCCTAACCCTAACCCTAACCCTAACCCTAACCCTAACCCTAACCCTAACCCTAACCCTAACCCTAACCCTAACCCTAACCCTAACCCTAACCCTAACCCTAACCCTAACCCTAACCCTAACCCTAACCCTAACCCTAACCCTAACCCTAACCCTAACCCTAACCCTAACCCTAACCCTAACCCTAACCCTAACCCTAACCCTAACCCTAACCCTAACCCTAACCCTAACCCTAACCCTAACCCTAACCCTAACCCTAACCCTAACCCTAACCCTAACCCTAACCCTAACCCTAACCCTAACCCTAACCCTAACCCTAACCCTAACCCTAACCCTAACCCTAACCCTAACCCTAACCCTAACCCTAACCCTAACCCTAACCCTAACCCTAACCCTAACCCTAACCCTAACCCTAACCCTAACCCTAACCCTAACCCTAACCCTAACCCTAACCCTAACCCTAACCCTAACCCTAACCCTAACCCTAACCCTAACCCTAACCCTAACCCTAACCCTAACCCTAACCCTAACCCTAACCCTAACCCTAACCCTAACCCTAACCCTAACCCTAACCCTAACCCTAACCCTAACCCTAACCCTAACCCTAACCCTAACCCTAACCCTAACCCTAACCCTAACCCTAACCCTAACCCTAACCCTAACCCTAACCCTAACCCTAACCCTAACCCTAACCCTAACCCTAACCCTAACCCTAACCCTAACCCTAACCCTAACCCTAACCCTAACCCTAACCCTAACCCTAACCCTAACCCTAACCCTAACCCTAACCCTAACCCTAACCCTAACCCTAACCCTAACCCTAACCCTAACCCTAACCCTAACCCTAACCCTAACCCTAACCCTAACCCTAACCCTAACCCTAACCCTAACCCTAACCCTAACCCTAACCCTAACCCTAACCCTAACCCTAACCCTAACCCTAACCCTAACCCTAACCCTAACCCTAACCCTAACCCTAACCCTAACCCTAACCCTAACCCTAACCCTAACCCTAACCCTAACCCTAACCCTAACCCTAACCCTAACCCTAACCCTAACCCTAACCCTAACCCTAACCCTAACCCTAACCCTAACCCTAACCCTAACCCTAACCCTAACCCTAACCCTAACCCTAACCCTAACCCTAACCCTAACCCTAACCCTAACCCTAACCCTAACCCTAACCCTAACCCTAACCCTAACCCTAACCCTAACCCTAACCCTAACCCTAACCCTAACCCTAACCCTAACCCTAACCCTAACCCTAACCCTAACCCTAACCCTAACCCTAACCCTAACCCTAACCCTAACCCTAACCCTAACCCTAACCCTAACCCTAACCCTAACCCTAACCCTAACCCTAACCCTAACCCTAACCCTAACCCTAACCCTAACCCTAACCCTAACCCTAACCCTAACCCTAACCCTAACCCTAACCCTAACCCTAACCCTAACCCTAACCCTAACCCTAACCCTAACCCTAACCCTAACCCTAACCCTAACCCTAACCCTAACCCTAACCCTAACCCTAACCCTAACCCTAACCCTAACCCTAACCCTAACCCTAACCCTAACCCTAACCCTAACCCTAACCCTAACCCTAACCCTAACCCTAACCCTAACCCTAACCCTAACCCTAACCCTAACCCTAACCCTAACCCTAACCCTAACCCTAACCCTAACCCTAACCCTAACCCTAACCCTAACCCTAACCCTAACCCTAACCCTAACCCTAACCCTAACCCTAACCCTAACCCTAACCCTAACCCTAACCCTAACCCTAACCCTAACCCTAACCCTAACCCTAACCCTAACCCTAACCCTAACCCTAACCCTAACCCTAACCCTAACCCTAACCCTAACCCTAACCCTAACCCTAACCCTAACCCTAACCCTAACCCTAACCCTAACCCTAACCCTAACCCTAACCCTAACCCTAACCCTAACCCTAACCCTAACCCTAACCCTAACCCTAACCCTAACCCTAACCCTAACCCTAACCCTAACCCTAACCCTAACCCTAACCCTAACCCTAACCCTAACCCTAACCCTAACCCTAACCCTAACCCTAACCCTAACCCTAACCCTAACCCTAACCCTAACCCTAACCCTAACCCTAACCCTAACCCTAACCCTAACCCTAACCCTAACCCTAACCCTAACCCTAACCCTAACCCTAACCCTAACCCTAACCCTAACCCTAACCCTAACCCTAACCCTAACCCTAACCCTAACCCTAACCCTAACCCTAACCCTAACCCTAACCCTAACCCTAACCCTAACCCTAACCCTAACCCTAACCCTAACCCTAACCCTAACCCTAACCCTAACCCTAACCCTAACCCTAACCCTAACCCTAACCCTAACCCTAACCCTAACCCTAACCCTAACCCTAACCCTAACCCTAACCCTAACCCTAACCCTAACCCTAACCCTAACCCTAACCCTAACCCTAACCCTAACCCTAACCCTAACCCTAACCCTAACCCTAACCCTAACCCTAACCCTAACCCTAACCCTAACCCTAACCCTAACCCTAACCCTAACCCTAACCCTAACCCTAACCCTAACCCTAACCCTAACCCTAACCCTAACCCTAACCCTAACCCTAACCCTAACCCTAACCCTAACCCTAACCCTAACCCTAACCCTAACCCTAACCCTAACCCTAACCCTAACCCTAACCCTAACCCTAACCCTAACCCTAACCCTAACCCTAACCCTAACCCTAACCCTAACCCTAACCCTAACCCTAACCCTAACCCTAACCCTAACCCTAACCCTAACCCTAACCCTAACCCTAACCCTAACCCTAACCCTAACCCTAACCCTAACCCTAACCCTAACCCTAACCCTAACCCTAACCCTAACCCTAACCCTAACCCTAACCCTAACCCTAACCCTAACCCTAACCCTAACCCTAACCCTAACCCTAACCCTAACCCTAACCCTAACCCTAACCCTAACCCTAACCCTAACCCTAACCCTAACCCTAACCCTAACCCTAACCCTAACCCTAACCCTAACCCTAACCCTAACCCTAACCCTAACCCTAACCCTAACCCTAACCCTAACCCTAACCCTAACCCTAACCCTAACCCTAACCCTAACCCTAACCCTAACCCTAACCCTAACCCTAACCCTAACCCTAACCCTAACCCTAACCCTAACCCTAACCCTAACCCTAACCCTAACCCTAACCCTAACCCTAACCCTAACCCTAACCCTAACCCTAACCCTAACCCTAACCCTAACCCTAACCCTAACCCTAACCCTAACCCTAACCCTAACCCTAACCCTAACCCTAACCCTAACCCTAACCCTAACCCTAACCCTAACCCTAACCCTAACCCTAACCCTAACCCTAACCCTAACCCTAACCCTAACCCTAACCCTAACCCTAACCCTAACCCTAACCCTAACCCTAACCCTAACCCTAACCCTAACCCTAACCCTAACCCTAACCCTAACCCTAACCCTAACCCTAACCCTAACCCTAACCCTAACCCTAACCCTAACCCTAACCCTTAAACCCTTAAACCCTTAAACCCTTAAACCCTTAAACCCTTAAACCCTTAAACCCTTAAACCCTTAAACCCTTAAACCCTTAAACCCTTAAACCCTTAAACCCTTAAACCCTTAAACCCTTAAACCCTTAAACCCTTAAACCCTTAAACCCTTAAACCCTTAAACCCTTAAACCCTTAAACCCTTAAACCCTTAAACCCTTAAACCCTTAAACCCTTAAACCCTTAAACCCTTAAACCCTTAAACCCTTAAACCCTTAAACCCTTAAACCCTTAAACCCTTAAACCCTTAAACCCTTAAACCCTTAAACCCTTAAACCCTTAAACCCTTAAACCCTTAAACCCTTAAACCCTTAAACCCTTAAACCCTTAAACCCTTAAACCCTTAAACCCTTAAACCCTTAAACCCTTAAACCCTTAAACCCTTAAACCCTTAAACCCTTAAACCCTTAAACCCTTAAACCCTTAAACCCTTAAACCCTTTCTAAAAAAAATAATAAAAATAAAAGTAAAATTAAAGTGAAGTAAAACTTTACTTTTACTTCACTTTAATTTTACCTTTATTTTATTACTTTTTTTACAAATGGTTTAAGACTTTAACAGTCTAAGAGTCTAAGAGCTTAAGAGTCTAAGAGTCTAAAGAGCTTAAGAGTCTAAAGTGCTTAAGAGTCTAAAGAGCTTAAGAGCTTAAGAGTCTAAGAGCTTAAGAGTCTAAGAGTCTAAGAGTCTAAGAGCTTAAGAGTCTAAGAGCTTAAGAATCTAAGAGCTTAAGAGTCTAAGAGCTTAAGAGTCTAAAGAGCTTAAGAGTCTAAAGAGCTTAAGAGTCTAAAGAGTCTAAGAGCTTAAGAGTCTAAGAGCTTAACAGTCTAAGAGCTTAAGAGCTTAAGAGTCTAAAGAGCTTAGGAGCTTAAGAGTCTAAGAGCTTAAGAGTCTAAGAGCTTAAGAGTCTAAGAGCTTAAGAGTCTAAGAGCTTAAGAGTCTAAGAGCTTAAGAGTCTAAGAGCTTAAGAGTCTAAGAGCTTAAGAGTCTAAAGAGCTTAACAGTCTAAGAGTCTAAGAGCTTAAGAGTCTAAGAGTCTAAGAGTCTAAGAGTCTAAGAGCTTAAGAGTCTAAAGAGCTTAAGAGTCTAAAGAGCTTAGGAGCTTAAGAGTCTAAGAGCTTAAGAGTCTAAGAGCTTAAGAGTCTAAGAGCTTAAGAGTCTAAGAGCTTAAGAGTCTAAGAGCTTAAGAGTCTAAAGAGCTTAACAATAATAACGTTAAAATAACTTACAACAACAAAAATGTTCTCCTATTCTTTTCCAAATATAACCACACCACTGCAATGTTTCTTTTTCCACCAGTAATCCACCGTTTGGACATTTCTACATAATTTCAATGAATTCCATCAAAATTTACACTTTTTTGAAATAATAGCTACAATTCTCTATAACTTAAATAATTCAACTTAACTTGACTTAAGTAACTCAACTTAACTTAAGTAACTCAACTCACCTTAAGTTAAGTTACTCAAATCACCTTAACTTAAGTAACTCAACTTAACTTAACTTAAGTAACTCAACTCAACTTAACTTAAGTAACTCATCTTAACTTAACTTAAGTAACTCAACTCAACTCAACTTAAGTAACTCAACTCAACTCAACTTAAGTAACTCAACTTAACTTAAGTAACTCAACTGAACTTAACTTAAGTAACTCAACTGAACTTAACTTAAGTAACTCAACTTAACTTAACTTAAGTAACTTAACGTAACTCAACTCAACTTAACTTAACTTAATTAACTCAACTCAACTTAACTTAAGTAACTCAACTCAACTTAAGTAACTTAACTTGACTTAAGTAACTCAACTTAACTTAAGTAACTCAACTCACCTTAAGTTAAGTAACTCAAATCACCTTAAGTAACTCAACTCACCTTAAGTTAAGTAACTCAAATCACCTTAAGTTAAGTAACTCACCTTAACTTAAGTAACTCAACTTAACTTCACTTAAGTAACTCAACTTCACTTAAGTAACTCAACTTCACTAAAGTAACTCAACTCATCTTAACTTAACTTAAGTAACTCAACTCAACTCAACTTAAGTAACTCAACTCAACTCAACTTAAGTAACTCAACTCAACTTAAGTAACTCAACTTAACTTAAGTAACTCAACTGAACTGAACTTAACTTAAGTAACTCAACTGAACTTAACTTAAGTAACTCAACTTAACTTAAGTAACTCAGCTTAAGTAACTCAACTTAACTTAACTTAAGTAACTTCACGTAACTCAACTCAACTTAACTTAATTAACTCAACTCAACTTAAGTAACTTAACTTAACTTAAGTAACTCAACTTAACTTAAGTAACTCAACTCATCTTAACTTAACTTAACTTAAGTAACTCAACTCAACTTAACTTAAGTAACTCAACTCAACTTAACTTAAGTAACTCAACTTAACTTAAGTAACTCAAATCAACTTAACTTAAGTAACTCAATTCAACTTAACTTAAGTAACTCAACTTAACTTAAGTAACTCAGCTTAAGTAACTCAACTTAACTTAACTTAACTTAACTTAACAACTTAACTCCACTTGACCAACTTAACTCGACTTCAGTTAACTTAAGCAACTTAACCCAAGCAACTTAACCCAAATTAACTTAACTAACATAACTGAAGTTACTTCAACTTAACTTAACTCACTTAACTCAACTAACTTAACCCAATTACCTCAACTAACATAATTAACTTAACTGAAGTAACTTAGCTTAAAACCTAACTAAACTTAACCTAAGCAACTTAACTTAAGTAACTTAACTCAACTCAGCTGAACTAACTTATCTCAACTTAACTCAAGTAAATTAACTCAACTTAACTTAACTAACTTCACTTATGTCAACTATCTTAACTTAAGTAACTTAGCTAAGTTAACTTACCTAAACGAAATATTGTCCTCATTGGCCTTCCCACGGTTCTGAGTTCCTTCGAAATTTTACCATCTCCATTCTGCAACAAAACGTAAACCCACATTTAGAAACACATTTCTACCACATCATAATCTACGATTACTGAAACAAGGTATACTTTAGTCAAATAACAGCCACAACAACAGTAAATTACCTTCCAAGGCAATAGTCTTTACTTTCAAAGCCAACCACTTCTCAAATTTGGCCATATTCACGAAATCCTGAAACAGCATTTTAAACGTGAATGCGATAAGTTACAAACGTTCAAATACACCTCTTTCAACATCGTCTAACTTAAATAAACGAATCAACCTATACTTTACTCAAATAAAAGCTATAGAAAACTAAATTACCTTTACTCCAAAGACCATCGCTATCGTACACGCTCTACAAGAATGACAAATTCAAACATCGTGAGGGTCCTTTTAAATCTACGTCTCAACGAGAAGCTGAAACAACATTTACAGGCACAATTGTTCAACAACAATCAACCTTATACTTTGCTTAAAGCAAACATACATTTGAAGAACAAAATACCTTCTTGAAGAGACTCCTTTCCCTTGCTGGCAGCACGATGTATGAAATTGTCAATGACGACCCTCTCCTTATAATGTTTAAAACACCGGACTTCATTTCCATTTCTTAACACAACTATGAATAAATAAGCAAAAACGTCATTAATACCATAGCAACGACAAATAGAACAAAAGGCGAATACAAAGGAAAACAATCAGCATTATATAAACGCATTTTTACATAATTTACACACCTATTTTTCCTTCACAACAACATCCAGCGATTCAAAGACAAGCACATGGCAAAGGTCGCTCGAAATTTTACCACTTCGATCCTGCAACAATATGTAAACTAACAGTTAAAAACACATTTCTACCCCATTAGAATCTACGCTTACTCAAACAAGCTATATTTTAGTCAAATAACAGCCACAACAACGGTAAATTACCTTCCAAGACAATAGTCTTTACTTTCAAAGCCAAGCACTTCTCAAATTTGGCCATATTCACGAAATCCTGAAACAGCATTTTAAACGTGAATGCGATAAGTTACAAACGTTCAAATACACCTCTTTCAACATCGTCTAACTTAAATAAACGAATCAACCTATACTTTACTCAAATAAAAGCTATAGAAAACTAAATTACCTTTACTCCAAAGACCATCGCTATCGTACACGCTCTACAAGAATGACAAATTCAAACATCGTGAGGGTCCTTTTAAATCTACGTCTCAACGACAAGCTGAAACAACATTTACAGGCACAATTGTTCAACAACAATCAACCTTATACTTTGCTTAAAGCAAACATACATTTGAAGAACAAAATACCTTCTTGAAGAGACTCCTTTCCCTTGCTTGCAGCACGATGTATGAAATTGTCAATGACGACCCTCTCCTTATAATGTTTAAAACACCGGACTTCATTTCCATTTCTTAACACAACTATGAATAAATAAGCAAAAACGTCATTAATACCATAGCAACGACAAATAGAACAAAAGGCGAATACAAAGGAAAACAATCAGCATTATATAAACGCATTTTTACATAATTTACACACCTATTTTTCCTTCACAACAACATCCAGCGATTAAAAGACAAGCACATGGCAAAGGTCGCTCGAAATTTTACCACTTCGATCCTGCAACAATATGTAAACTAACAGTTAAAAACACATTTCTACCCCATTAGAATCTACGCTTACTCAAACAAGCTATATTTTAGTCAAATAACAGCCACAACAACGGTAAATTACCTTCCAAGACAATATTCTTTACTTTCAAAGCCAAGCACTACTCAAATTTGGCCATCTTCACCAAATCCTGAAACGGCATTTCAAACGTGAATGCGATAAGTTACAAACGTTCAAACACACCTCTTTGAAAATCGTCTAACTTAAATAAACGAATCAACCTATACTTTACTCAAATAAAAGCTGTAGAAAATTAAATTACCTTTCCTCCAAAGACCATCGCTATCGTACACGCTCTACAAGAATGACAAATTCAAACATCGTGAGGGTCCTTCTAAATCTACGTCTCCACGAGAAGCTAAAACAACATTTACAGGCACAATTGTGCAACAACAATCAACCTTCTACTTTGCTTAAAGCAAGCATACATTTGAAGAACAAAATACCTTCTTGAAGAGACTTCTTTCCCTTGCTGGCAGCACGATGTATGAAATTGTCAATGACGGCCCTCTCCTTATAATGTTTAAAACACCTTACTTCATTTCCATTTCTTAACACAACTATGAATAAATAAGCAAAAACGTCATTAATATCATAGCAACGACAAATAGAACAAAAGGCGAATACAAAGGAAAACAATCAGCATTATATAAATTCATTTTTGCATAATTTACACACCTATTTTTCCTTCACAACAACATCCAGCGATTAAAAGACAAGCACATGGCCAAGGTCGCTCGAAATTTTACCACTTCCATTCTGCAACAATAAGTAAACCCACAGTTAAAAACACATTTCTACCCCATTAGAATCTACGCTTACTCAAACAAGCTATATTTTAATCAAATAACAGCCACAACAACGGTAAATTACCTTCCCAGACAATACTCTTTACTTTCAAAGTCAAGCACAACTCGTATTTGGCCATCTTCACGAAATCCTAAAAGAACATTTCAAACATGAACGCCATAAGTTACAAACGTTCAAACACACCTCTATAAACATCGTCTTTAACTTAAATGAATGAACCAACCTATACTTTAGTCAAATAAAAGCTATCTAAAAGTAAATTACCTTTACCACAAACACCATCGCCATCGCACGTGCTCTACAAGAATGACAAATTCAAACATGGTCACCTTCCTTTTAAATATACATCTCGACGAGAAGCTAAAACAATATTTACAAGCACAACTGTGCGACGAAAGATTACAAATTACAAATTAAGTAACAACAATCAACCTTCTACTTTGCTTAAAGCAACCATACATTTGAAGAACAAAATACCTTCGAAAAGACACTCCTTTCCCCTCCTTGCAGCACGATGTATAAAATTTTCGCCGACGACTGGCTCCTTATAATCTTCAAAACACGTCACTTCAATTGCATTTCTTAACACAACTATGAATAAATTAGCAAAAACGTCATTAATACCATAAATAGAACAAAAGGCTAATACAAAGGAAAACAATGAGCATTTTATAAACTCATTTTGTCATGATTTACCCGCCTATTTTACCCTCACAACAACATCTAGCGATAAACCCATATTTAAAAACACATTTCTACTGCATTACAATCTACGCTTACTGAAACAAGGCATACTTTAGTTAAATAACAGCCACAAAGAAAACAAATTACCTTCCCAGACAATAGTCTTTACATTGAAGGCCAAGCACAACTCAAATTACCTTTAGTACAAAGACGCTCTACAACAATGAAAAATTCAAACAACTTAAATGAATAAAGTCGTATTATAAATTATAAAACAACCAAAAGTACAATGCCTTCAGTATTTATCCATAAAAAGATATATTATACAAAAATAAATCCCATATTTTTGTGAAACAAAAATCTCGATCAATCAGCAACCGAACGTTTTTATATTATAAACTTTGACTCATTTCACGACCTCAAAATTATTTTACGCTTCATTTAGTCCCAGGGAAATTTTACTTTATCCTTTTAGGTATTTAAAAACCTATACTTTGCTCAAATAAAGCAAATTACCCTCAAAGACAGTCAATCTTCAACTCAAAGCAAAGAGGCACTTAATAACCACATTTACAAAGACAATTTAGGGAATAAAAATGCCAAATTACCTTCAAACGACACCACATGGCGAGCACGGTTCGGAATTTTCCATCTCGATTCTCCAATGAAAGATAAATCTACAGTTAAAAGCACATTTCACAGGAATGATATGGCAACGACGATAATTTTTTACCGAAAATAAAGCAAATTACCTTTTAAGACAATCAATCTTCAACTCAAAGCGAGCAACAAAGTACAACAAACGCCTACAAGAAAGACAAATTCAAACATGGCGACCGTCCTTTCTAAATTTACCTTCGCCAAGACACGCTTAAAACAACATTCACAAACGCAACGACGATAATTTTTTGCTCAAATAAAGCAAGTTACTTTCGAAGATAGTCAATCTTCAACTCAAGGCGAGCAACAAAGTACAACAAACGCCTACAAGAACGACAAATTCAAACATCGCGACCGTCCTTTCTAAATTTACCTTCGCCAACACACGCTTAAAAAAACATTTACAAAGACAATTTAGGGACTAAAAAGTCTAAATTACCTTCAAACAACAACAATCAACGTTCTTCTCAGCTTTTAAGCAGCCATAAAATCAGCGATTTGAAAAAAAAAACTCTAAACGAACTTCGCACGTCTGTCCTGCACGATGGTCCAACACGTTGTAAAAATTTTTCTGTGATGTGTCCAGTTTGTGACGTTGAACACGTTGAACACGTGAACTCATTTGCATTTCTCCAAAGAAGTTAAAATATAGAGCCACAAGTCCTGTCCACTCGCAACCCCCACTGACTGACACTCACTGATACTCAAGTGGGTTCGGACGATGACTTTGATTGGGGTTTGGCCCAAGCAACCGACGCAACGGGCCGTACCCCGCTCGCAGACAACCTCCCCCCCCAACTCACACCGATGGGTGATCAGTCCGTCGATGCAAATTTCCAGGGAGTAACTCAACCAACTTACTTATCGCTCGGATCGTATTTATCTACTTTAGTACAGCCACGCTCTAAAGATTGTGGGAGCACATGTGCATTAAATATTCACACACATTGCTCTCTAGAAACCATGCATTTATCAGGATTGTTCACAATATTTAGATATAAAATATATATTAAATAACGAAACAACAACCAGCAGTTAAAACCAACACCAACAACTTCATGAAAAGTTCAGGTAGAAAGCTAGCATTTAAAAAAAGGAGAGAAAAAAATGAAACAAATCCTAAGGCAGCACTGCGATTCGAACCCACACCAAAAAGAACGAGAGCTAGCTCGACGACCACTTGGCCACACAGGCTGAATAAAGACCACACTGCTTAAAAACTCTATTTAATTTAAACCTATTGCCCTCATTCACAAACAAACCCGATTAAAAATTTACTTGAAATACACTTAACATTTAGAACTTTAAATTAGCTATTTTTTGCAAAATATCAATTGTCCTCCCGGCTCCGTTTAATAATTTATCCAAGGAAGTTTCTTTTTTCGCAATTTATCTTTTCCCCCCACTGTGGATTTATAGTGTTTTCTTTGCCTCTAGCTAGACTGCAGAAGTATGGAAAAAACCTTTTGTGCTGTGAGTAGAAATTTAGCCTATTACAGAAAGTAGAAATTTAGTAGAAATTAGTAGAAAGAATTACAAACTGTCAGAATTACAAACAGGTGCCCAAGAGCCAATTTTTCTTCCCCTGATTGGAGGAATGTAAGAAAGAACTATCGTAAGAAAACTTACTCTGGGAGTAGTAATTTGATTTACAATAAAAGACATAGACCAGTATTTTCTCACTTGGCCTCCGCCGATATATTGATCAATCATGAACATAATGTTATGACATCCCCCCTTACCACGAAAATCTACAGAGTATACCGGTGAGAATAACGAACAGAAATTATAACAAATCTCAAATAACTCCTTCAACAACATATACGAACTTAATTACGGTCCCATCTAAAACCCAAAATATGGACAAAAAGTCCTTTGTGCCCAAAATTTTACTTACAAACACAATGTCACTCACCCCCAAAATTGATGAAGTCTCCTGTTTTATGAAAACTCATAATCCAGATATTGCTTGTATCACCGAAACATGGCTTCAAGGATCAATTGACGAATCGTGTCTTTATATTGCTCGATACAATTTTAGTTTTAAAAACCGTAGCGGAGGCTGTCACGGTGGTGTCGGTTTATACATTAAGAATTCAATATCTCTTAATTGCCTTGACCATCTACACCATCCCGTGTTAGAGGTTCTCTGGGTACGTCTTACTCCCAAAAGATTACCCCGTCGATTTCCTTGTTTAGTAATTGGCGTAATATATCACCCACCGAACGCTGACGACTGTGAAATGCTTAGTTACCTATCAACATCACTTACCACTATCGAAAGCGATTACCCTGGTTGTGGTCTAATGCTAGCAGGAGATTTCAATCGGCTAAAAGTAAACCGTCTGCTGAACCAGTTTCAATGCAAACAATTGGTCAACGTTCCGACTAGAGTTGACCAGACTCTTGATTTAATTATCACAAACTTATATTCGTTTTACGCTAATGATTCTGTAGAGAAATACCCTCCGTTTGGCCTCTCGGACCATAATGTGGTTATTTTAAACCCTAGAAACAGATGCGATAAATCAGCTAGTCGAAAGCTCGTTATAACCAGAGACATGCGTCCTAGCAGAAAGAGTGAACTCGGTAGATATCTAACTTCTTGTAACTGGTCTATCCTGGATCATCTTAAAACTTGTGAGGAAAAACTTGAGCTTTTTACAGATCTTATCAACCTGGGTATCAACACTATAATGCCTAACAAAAGAATAACTCTACATGTGAATGACCCTCCTTGGATAACAGCCAATTTTAAGAATCTTATAAAAAAACGGCAAGCCGCATTTTCAAATGCTAACATCGAATTGTTCAGGTATTATGGCAACCGAGTCAATCGCGAAAGGAAAATATGTCGTTAAAAGTTCTACTCGTCGAAGGTTGAACATTTAAAAAAGTCGAAACCAAGTCGGTGGTGGAGCGAAGTAAAACAGATTGCTGGCATGACGCCTTCAACGGGAGCAGAAGATCTATTTAATCAGATACAGATTGACGACATGGATGGAAAGTCTCCAAATGAGATTGCAAATTTCATAAATACAGCGTTCTTAGACCCTCTGAATATTTACCAACCTCTTGCTTCTCTTCCCCCTTACGACCCAAACGACTCTGTTCTCCAACTCGATGAACTAGATGTTTATAAAGTGCTTGCATCCCTCAACCCTAGAAAAGCTTCTGGCCCAGATCGTGTCTCGAATTGGGTCTTAAATGAATACGCAGAAATCCTCGCCCAGCCAGTCTGTTCGATTCTTAACAGCAGTTTTAATGAACAACAACTCCCTACTTCGTGGAAAACTGCTGATATCGTTCCAATCATAAAATCGAAACCGGTAACTGAAATTTGTAAACACTTGCGACCAATATCCCTCACTCCAGCCCTTTCAAAAGTTGCAGAAGAATTTGCTGTTTCTAAGCACATAGGGCCAGCTATTTTGTGCCAAATCGATCCTAATCAATTTGGAGTGATACCTAAATCTTCAACATCAATGGCCGCAATTTCAATGATCCACAACTGGTCTCAGTCAACAGACAGTTCCGGCGCTGCAGTTAAAATAGTCCTGTTTGACTATAAAAAGGCGTTCGACCTAATTGACCATGGTATACTCGCCGAAAAGATCTCCAGATTACCAATTCCAAAAGCAGTCGTACGCTGGACTATTGATTTTCTACAGGATAGAAAACAAAGAGTTAAGCTCGCAAACGATTGCGTTTCGGAATGGGGTGATGTCCCGGCCGGTCTCCCTCAAGGCACAAAACTCGGGCCATGGCTTTTCTTACTGATAATCAATGATCTTAAAATCACTGAAGTTTCCACCTGGAAGTATGTCGACGACACCACCGTTTCTGAAGTTGTTAAAAAAGGTGATACCGGTAAAGCCCAAGACGCAGTTTCAACAGTAGAAAACTGGTCAAGTTCCAACGGAAACAGAGCTTCGACCCCTTGACAGTTAACGGGAAGAAATTGCCAGTTGTCAAAAGTGCAAAAATCCTAGGCCTCACTATCTCCAGTAACCTTAAATGGACCGATCATATTAACGAAGTCATAAAAAAGCTATCTTTACTTCATTATTTTACTAAAGCGTGCAGAGGTCAGTCCGAAAGATATTGTAAACTTCCACTGTACAGTTATCAGGCCCATCTTGGAATATTGCGCCCCGGTTTTCCATTACTCAATTCCATCCTTTTTGTCTGAGGATCTTGAGATGGTACAAAAGCGTGCAATGAAGATCATTCTACCAACGAAATCATATAATGATATTTTAGAATATTTTAATGTTCAAACTCTGTCCGAAAGACGTGATGAAATGAGTACCAAACTTTTTACAAATATTGTTAACAATCCACCACACAAACTGCATAAATTATTGCCTTCTAAACATGAGTCAGTTTACCGACTTAGGAACACAAGGATGTTTGAATGGTTTGAAACCAATACAGATAGATTTAAGAACACTTTTATTCCAAAGTCTATTAAATTAAGTCAACGTAATTCAAGCTTTTGTAATACTAATTTGTAAATATATTTCAAATTTATACTAGTATATTTTAATTATGGTATTATATATTTCACTTTTTTGTAAATCACGCAATTCAGCTTATGGCTGCAAGGTGAATTTTAAATACACTATCTATCTATCTATCTATTATATTAACAAATTCTCCAATGCTGTCAGGTCTGTGTTGATGGGGCCATATAATAATAAACTGGACGAATGAATTCGCTCTATATCCGAAATAAATCGAAAAAAATATAAATGAAAATTTGTTTGCAAGATTTGACTTAGGACTGGCTAATGCATTAAGCCCATTTTTCACTTTAACCATATCGAGGGGAAATTTCACAGTATTATTCAAATAACGCTTAAAAGCAATAGAAATTAACAAAATTCCACAGTATTATTCAAATAAGGTTTAAAAACAAAAGAAATTAACGAAAACTCTACTTTATTATTCAAATAGGGATTAAAAACAATAGAAATTAACAAAATTCCACGGCATTATTCCAACAAGACTTGAAAACAATGGAAATTAACAAAATTTTACAGTATTAATCAACTAAGGCTTAAAAATAATAGAAATTAACAAAAATCCACATTATTATTCAAATAAGGCTAAAAACAATACAAATTAACAACATTTCACGGAATTGTTCAAATAACGCTCAAAATAATAGAAATTAACAAAATTCCACAGTATTTTTGAAATAAGGCCTAAAAAAATAGAAATTAACAAAATCCCACAGGGGATTAAAAACAAAAGAAATTAACAAAATTCCAAAGCATTGTTCAAACAAGCCTTAAAAACAATACAAATTAACAAAATTTCATGGTAATCTTCCAAAAGACTTTAGTAGATTAGGGCTGTTTAGGGGGTTTTAGTGTTTTTGAGGTTTCTTTAGGCTTATTTAAGGTAATCTAGAATACTGTTGAGTTATTTAACCTTACTTAAGGTTATTTAAGATTATTTTGCTTATTTAGGGTTACTCAGGGTAATCTGGGGTAATCGAGGGTAATCAAGGATTTTTAGCGTTATTTGAAGTTATTTACGGTCGTTTAGATGTATTTACCGTTATTTAGGGTTACTTAGGGTCGCACAGGATTATTTAGGCTCATTTAGAGTTATTTAGGATCATTTAGAGTAATTTACGGTCGATTAGGGTTATTTAAGGTCATTTCGGGTTACTTACGATTATTTAGGCTTATTTACGGTCATTCAGGATTTCTTAGGATTATTTACAGTCATTTTGGGTCATTAAAGGTCATTTAGGATTATTTAGGGATATTTAGGATTATTTAGGCTTATTTAGGGTCATTCAGCTTTATTTAGTATTACTTATGACTTTCTGGTGTTATTTAGGGTCATTTAGGCTTATTTAAAATTATTTAGGTATATTTAGGCACACTTAGGGTTATTTAGGGTCATTTAGGTTTATTTAGGGATATTTACGTTTACTTGGGATTCTTTATGGATATTTTTGCTCATTTAGTGTTATATAGGGTCAGGGTTAGGGTAGGGTTAGGGTTAGAGTTAGGGTTAGGGTTAGGGTTATGGTTAGGGCTATTTAGGGTCATGTAAGTTTATTCACGGTTATTTATAGTTAATTGGGGTCGTTTAGGGTCATTAATGGTCATCTAAGATTATTTGAGGGTATTTTGGGTTATTTAGCATTTTTTAGCGATATTTAGGAACATTTAGCACCATTCAGGGTTATTTAGAGTTATTTAGGGCTATTTAGGCTTATTTAGGGTAATTTAAGTCTATTTAAGGTTATCTAGGGCTATTTAGGGTCCATTTAGGGTCATGTAGGGTTATTTAGGGTTATTTACGACTACTCAGGTTGATTTATGGATATTGACGGTTATTTATGGTTAGTTTGGCCTATTTAGAGTTTTTTAGGTTCACTTAGGGATATTTAGGGTTATTCAGGGTTTTTAGGGTTACATAGGGTCATTTATGGTTATTTACGGTAATTTAGGGCTTTTTAGGGTTATTCGGGGGGTTTTTAGGGTTATTTGTGGTTGTTTTGGGCCAATTAAGGTTACTTGGGGCTAATTTTGGGCTTTTTTTGGTTATTTAGGGTGATTTACGCACATTTAGGGTTATTTATGCGCTTTTAGGGTCATTGCCGACATGCTCACATGCTCTGTCATGCAATGCGGTAAGAAATATGTTGTATTACTTTTAAATTGTAAGGAACTTTTGGGCTAGTTATCCTAGCTTCATTCTTCTATTAACACGCAGGATGTACAGTATCTAGACGTTGTTGACAAGTATGTTTAAAACATCATGAAACAGTGTATTTTAACAGTGTAGAGAGGAAACATACATGCAATCACAATTTTCGAATTAAACTCTGTAAAACTAAGGCAACTGGGCTAGATAAAATATCTGATAAGCTTCTCCACTATTGTCCTGAACTACTGACAGAAGCCTTAGAAGTTTACCATTACTTCTTAGATTATTTTTTTCGTGGTTACATTTTTCAAATAGATTAGAAAGTATTTCTGGACAGTCTCCCTCTAAAACTTTGCTCATGTATTTTGTCAACTTAATTTCGTGCCTTCCTTCTAAGGTTTTCCATCCCAACTTTCCAAGTACCTGTTCTAATGGGACATCATAACTATCCCATGTGATGACCCTTGATGCCCTGTTGCAAACTCGTTTTTCGCGTTATCGAACAGTTGTTCCATACAAGGCAGCAATAGTCAAAATGGGGTAAAATGAGTGTATTATACCAGATTTGAAATTCTGAATTCTGAGTCAAAATATCGACTATGATCTTGCACACTTGCATAAAATATTCACCATACAATACAATAATACAATTCAATCATTTATTTAAGTCTCTGCAACACCGGGAGGCCAGGAAAAACCTCACCTTGCAAGGAAACCTGGGTCGGGCCGAGATGTTACAGAGTCCCCCGACAGGACGTATGCAAAAACCTATGCACTAATTTACAAGCACAGTAAGTTTACAAGTATAAAATTCAAAGTACGAGAGTTATGGTCTGACCATTTACATAATTAGCAATGCTAACGACAGCACATTATTATAATCGATGATCCTACAAACCAATATGAACCCACGATATCCACGATTTCCTAACGACGTTGTTGTGGCAGGGAGGAATAATTTCATAAACTGCATCATTTGCTCATGTTGTGTCTTATTGAAATACTCCGTTTCACAATGTACCATCCTGCCACAACATTATAGCGCACAGCAATAGCTTTCCGCTATAGCTATCCGCTTATTAAGGATAACAACATTGAATTTAACATCGCAGCTTATCATATATCCCAAGATTCACAACGACCCGTAACCCAACAATGGCAAAAGTGCACCGGACAGGTGGGCCCAGGCCTCTCCGAATGTACGATTACGCATCATTAAAGAAACAGCCGCCCGTTCACCTCAGAACAACAATAGGCCGCAATATGTCCTCCAATGTTATTATCTTATATCCTATATCTTATATTATCTTATCTTGAATATCGTGTTCACATGGGCTTGTACGTCCATCAACGTAGAGAGCAGTAGGCTGAGGCAGTTATTTCGTTCACCGGACTGAGCCAGTTTTCTTAAATATTGGTTACTCCGGTTTCGCTATTTTCAAATAACCGACTAGCTGAAATAATCGTCCAACAGAAATAACCGCAAAACCGAAGTAACCGCAAAACCGATTCACTTTTTTTTCTGATTTCAATAACCACCTCAGCCCAGAGAGCAGTGGCCGATCTAGTGTAAGTCAAATTAAATCACCACAGCTCATTCAAAGAAACTTCATTGCCTAGATTTTATTATTTTGAAAGTCATAACCTATGACATTTTTATAAAGTTGTTTTTGAATTTCGAGTAGAGCTGCTATAATTTATTTTGACTTACCTTGGATCCGCCACCTTTACACAGCCAAAAACGCACCAGTTGAAACAAGTCTGTTGACATCTATTAACAACTTCTTTCAACAAGCCGATATCAGGATGCGTTCGCATGGCTTGCGACAGCTTGTTGACGACAAGTCTGTTGCAAGTTGTCAACTGGCTTGTTGCAAGTTTATTCTCAAAACCTGTTATCCACAGGCTTGATGCAAGTTGTTTCAACAAGCTGTAACAAGTCTCCAGGTGACAAGTTGCAGCAAGCCTGACTTTGACAAGCTTGTTGCAACTTGATGACATTGACAATCTTGTTGCAACTTCTCAACAATTTGCGAGAAGCCGGTAAAATTGACAAATTGCAACAAGCCTGTCGCATTTTTGGCTGTGTAGACAGAAACATATTCTACCTGAGTTAAAATGCTTGACTGCTTAATGCAACACGGAACCATTGGATCAGCTAACAAAACGTATCTTCATGTACTAAAACAAGAAAAAATCAATCAAATGTCAATGCCGTCCGTTTTATTCAATCTCTTATATTACAGGTCTAATTTAGCACTGTTAGTATGAGTTTTTACAGGTAAGCAGTTACATGAACGTTTCATGTATGCACTGCGTCAAAGTCTAAATCTATTTCAGCATCACAATTGAGAAGAAAAAAGGCTTTGAAAGAGAGAATTATCAGGCATTCCAACAATACTCGCTTTGCTAAATCAGAAAAGAAATTACTGGCAAGGGTTTTTGAGAAAAATATTCACAAGCTCGTGTATCGCTTTCCCAGTTTTACTCTATAATAATAATTGACAATTATTCGAGTTATATTCACCATGAAAAACTTACCCGAAGCTTTATATCCACTGCAATGTATATTTGTCCAGGACAACCACCAAATCCACCATTCAACTAGACCCACTAAAATTTGGTTGAAACACTACATAAATTTATGATCATCACAAACTTATTGACTTTGCTTTTAGAATTCTAACTATAGTGATGGTGATATTCACCATGCAAACTTACCAGGAATTTCATATCCACCATATTGCCAATTTGCCCAGGCGACTCAGCATATGCAACACACCACACCACCACATGCCACTATCATCATAAAGTAATTCTTTAGTTTGTTTCTAGAGAAATATAGTTATATTCACCATGCAAAACTTACCAGGAGCTTCTCATGCACTGCAATCTATACTTGTCCAAGACAACGAACCAATCCACCATTCCACTAGACCAACTAAAATTTGGTGGAAAAGCTACATAAATTTATGATCATCACAAACTTATCTATTTCGTTTTTAGAGTTTTAACTATAGTGATAGTGATATTCACCATGCAAACTTACCCAAAACTTGACGTACACCATATTACCAATTTGCCCAGGCGACTCACCATATGCAACACACGACATCACCATAGGCCACTATCATCATAAAGTTATTATTTAGTTTGTTTCCAGAAAAATATAGTCCTTTTCACCATGGAAAACTTACCAGGAATTTCATATCCAATGCAATGTATATTTGACCAAGACAACGAATCAGTCCACCATTCCAATAGACCCCCTAAAATTTGATGTAAAACCTACATAAATTTATGATCATCACAAACTTATTTCTTTTGTTTTTTAACTCAAGTGATATTCACTAGGCAAACTTACATGGGACTCGATATCCACTAAATTGCCCAAACAATTCACCATATTCACGACATCCACCATAACTTATAAAACCTGTAGTACCTATAAAACCTATAGTACCTATAAAACATATAGTACCTATAAACCCATAGTACCTATAAAACCCATAGCACCTATAAAACCTATAGCATCTATGGTACCTATAAACCTATAGTACCTATAAAACCTATAGTACTTATAAGACCTATAGTACGTATAAACCTTCAGTACCTATAAAACCTTTAGTATTTATAAAGCATATAGTACTTATAAACCTATAGTACTTATAAAACCTATGGTACCTATAAAACTTATAGTACCTATAAAACATATAGCACCTATAAAACTTATAGCACCTACAGTACCTACACAAAACCTGTAGTACTTATAGTACCTATAAAACATGTAGTACATATAAAACCTATAGTACCTACAAAACCTATAGTAGTTTTAAAACCTATAGTAGTTGTAAAACCTATAGTACCTTTAAGACATATAGTACCTATAAAACCCATAATACCTATAGTACTTATAAAACCTATGGTACCTATAAAACCTATACCATCTATGGTACCTATAAACCTATAGTACCTATAAAACCTATAGTACTTATAACACCTATAGTACCTATAAACCTATAGTACTTATAAAACCTATGGTACCTATAAAACCTATAGTACCTATAAAACCTATAGTACCTATAAAGATTATAGTACCTAAAGTACCAATAAAATATAGTACCTATAAAACCTATAGTACCTATAAAACCTATAGTACCTAAAAAACTATAGTACCTATACTAACTATAAAACCTATAATACCTATAGTACCTAAAAGACCTATAGTACCTATAATACCAATAGCACCTATAAACCCATAGTTCCTGTAAAACTTGTAATACTTATAAAACCTATAGTACCTATAGTAATTATAAAACCTATAGTACTTATAAAACCTATAGTACCTATAAAACCTATAGTACCTATAAAACATATAGTACCTATAAAAACTATAGTACCTATAGTAACTATAAAACCTATAGTAACTATAAAACCTACAGTAACTATAAAACCTATAGTACCTATAAGACCTACAGTACTTATAAAACCTGTAGTACCTATAAAACCTATAGTACCAATAGTACCTATAGTACCTAATGTACCTATAGATATATGAATTTTTGTGGCTGCTGCAAATGACGGCAACATAAAATGATTCCCTGTTTGATGAGGATGGAAGGCATCCAGTAGCATGTATATGCTGTAAAAAATATACAAAAAATTGGCCAAACAAAAAAATGTGCAGGTTTAAAAATACTTGACTGCCTAGCGCGGTGGGGGAATGGGTTGGGTCATCCAATGATGAATACCTGATCCAAACGTAAAATATTAACAGAACAATTAGGTTTAGTTCCTAAAACTTAAAATTTTTAATTTACACAACTTTAATGGAAGTTGTGTGAAGCTAGGACATTGATGAGTTGATGGTGCTGTATTTTTGAATTTTGATAAACTGCATGCTACACAAGATTTATACAACAACACCACCATAATCAACCTTGAAACAACTTCAATATTGACAATTATTGCAATCTATAATAAACAAAGAGATATAAAGTCAAATAAATTCTGTAATGTAATTCTGTATGAGCACTAATATTCTATATGATACATCTACACAGCGTCGATCGCTGTTACTGTAGCAAGCATAAATTGGCCAGTTCACCAACCTGAATAAATGTTTTCGACTTTGAGGATACTGAGCACTCAGATATCTTGATCCAAACCTAAAATATTAGAAAAGCTACTAAGTCCCAGGCCTTGGATTTCACCATAGTGACCAGCAAGCAGGGTATTGACGGCCAATGGCTTCTGCTGAATTCAAGGCCTGTTAACCCTACTAGAATGTTTCTTCACGGCCTTCACCGATTTTTGCAGTCCTCTAGCGTGTTCATTATACAATCTACAGAAATTATCCTTTCGCAGGCGGAAATACCAGGGTTTTAGCTTTCGATTGTCATCGTTTTTGTGAAATTTGAAGAAAGATTGGGCAAATACGAATCAAATGAAAATAGCCGGTCGAAATCGCATATTTTCACCGTTGGGAGTTTATTGAGAATCTGTTGAAATTTAAACCCATTAGGGAATTAAATTACAAAATTAATTGACCAATTTTAGCTTAGTTAGTAAACTTCTGGTATTCTATTAGCGATGTTAATTGTTTCTCCTAACAGATAAAGGATTAATGAAATTTCTTTCCTTATTCGCTGCCCTAGTAATGCTCAGAGGTGAAAATATGCGATTTCGACCGGCTAGTTTCATTTGATTCGTATCTGCCCAATCTTTCTTCAAATTTCACAAAAACGATGACAATCGAAAGCTAAAAGCCTGGTCTTTCCGCCTACAAAAGAATGATTTCTGTAGATTGTATAATAAACGCGCTAGAGCACTGCTTATTTATGTAGCAGATTATTTATGATAATTTCACACGTGAAAATTATTGCCTTTCAAACAATCATCAACATAGCTTGTGGATATTTTATATTGGTAGAAAACACTTGTAGTTTATATAATAAACAGAAAATATATAAGTTCTTGTTGCAAATTAGGTTACGAGGCGGTTTGAACAAGAAATGCGAACACAACTTGTTTTCGCATCAGTACTGTGTTGTCCTTAAAATACAAAGTGAAAATCATTCATTTCAAAGACAGCATTTCCTATAATTGACATATTTTTTCGATCAATTGAAGGA
Organism: Muricea muricata; assembly: GCA_963855995.1. NCBI lineage: Eukaryota > Metazoa > Cnidaria > Anthozoa > Malacalcyonacea > Plexauridae > Muricea > Muricea muricata. The sequence continues at coordinate 25,010 of OY979721.1, forward strand.
TTCGCTTCAGATAGCTAAATTCTCCCTGTCCACGTGCACAGCAAGGACATCGGCTATAAGCCTAAAACTTCCCGTCGAAACTGAGATTTACGAGAAGGCTCAACATTTTCGTCCGGTTAACGTTCTTCCCTAACGAAATCGGTCATTCTCGCTTCTCCTGTTCAAGAAACCGACCTATTTTTGATAGTTTTTTTCAACACCCTCCGAAGAACACGAAATTAAACACTTTTTAATTCGTACAACCACGGTGAAAGTTATACAAATAAACGGAAACAAATATCGTACACAATTACCAATATTTAAACAAGTAAATGGACAACTGATGAACAAATACAACGGAATACATACATAGCGTCTCAATCGTCTTCAAGGCAGCCATCCGGCGGAGCTCATGTTGTGCAAAAGACAAATTCAAAAATGGCTGCCAAATCAAATGTGACCGCATTAAATCAACATCCATATGGAGGCCTGGGCCGAGTTCAACGCAAAGTTCTCAGGTTAGGGCTATTTCAGATCCGTCAGAGCACCTGGTTAGGGTTAGGGTTAAATACAATTTTTGATGCGATTCTTTTAGCGAGCGTCCTTGGCGCAGAGGGTAGAGGCGTCGTGTCACCTGGTTTGAGCGGCGCTGGTTCGAGGACTCGTTGAGTCGCTCTTTTATCTATGTTTTTTTTTCAAATTTTTTTTCAAAGTTTTTCTCGTTCTCAAAATTTTTTCTTGTTCATAACATATTACTCATCCTTAAACACATTTAAAAAATATTCAAAACGAAAAAAGCCGTTGAAATAGTTGCTACTAGTCAATATGCAATTAGCCTGCGAGCAGGAGGTGCTCTGACGGATCTGAAATAGCCCTGACCTAGTTCTCACATCAAGTACATGACAGAAATGTTACAAGAGATTTGATTGGCTTTTTAGGGTCATTTAGGGGGGTATTTACGGTTATTTAAGGTTATATAGGGTTATTTAAGATTATATAGGTTTATTTATCGTAATTTTGGGTCATTTAGGGTCATGTAGGGTCGTTTAGGGTTTTTTAGGGTTTTTTAGGTTTGTTTAAGCTTATTTAGGCTCATTTAGGGATATTTAGGGATATTTAGGACTATTTAGGTTTTTTACGGTTTTTTAGGGTTATTTGCAGTTATTTTGGGCATAAAAAATTGTTGCTTCGAGAGTTAAAATATGAAACAATTAATATTTCTAATCGTGTCGCCTAAAGCTTGAATTATTCATGTTCAGTAGCTTTTGCTTCAGATTCATTGGGTTTCGTTCCAGACTTCAAGTCGCACACTACAGAATTTTAATGAGTCATGACATGCTCACCTGCTCTGTCATGCAATGCAGTAAGAAATATATTGTATTACTTTTAAATAATAAGGAAGTTTTAAGCTAGTTATGCTAGCTGCATATTACTAATGAGATTCAGGATGTACAGTATTTGGAAGTTGACAAGTATGTTTAAAACATGATCATGAAACAGTGTATTTTAACAGTGTAGAGAGGAACCATACATGCAATCACAATTTTCCAATTCAAGCTGACAACTTCATCTATTGTTTGTTCACTCTTGAAGAAACTCTGTAAAACTAAGGCAACTGGGCTAGATAAAATAAATTATAAGCTTCTCCGCTATTGTCCTGAACTACTGACGGAAGCCTTAGAAGTTAGCCGCTACTTCTTAGATTATATTTTTCGTTGTTACATTTTTCAAATAGGTTAGAAAGTATTTCTGTACAGTCTCCCTGTATAACTTTGCTCATGTATTTTGTCAACTTAATTTCGTGCCTTTCTTCTAAGGTTTTCCATCCCAACTTTCCAAGTACCTGTTCTAATGGGACATCATAACTATCCCCTGTGATGACCCTTGATGCCCTGTTGCAAACTCGTTTTCCGCGTTATCGAACAGTTGTTCCATACAAGGCAGCAATAGTCTCAAAATGGGGTAAAATGAGTGTATTATACCAGATTTGAAATTCTGAGTCAAAATATCGACTATGATCTTGCACACTTGCATAAAATATTCACCATACAATACAATACAATTCAATCATTTATTTAAGTCTCTGCAACACCGGGAGGCCAGGAAAAACCTCACCTTGCAAGGAAACCTGGGTCGGGCCGAGATGTTACAGAGTCCCCCGACAGGACGTATGCAAAAACCTATGCACTAATTTACAAGCACAGTAAGTTTACAAGTATAAAATTCAAAGTACGAGAGCTATGGTCTGACCATTTACATAATTAGCAATGCTAACGACAGCACATTATTATAATCGATGATCCTACAAACCAATATGATCCCACGATATCCACGATTTCCTAACGACGTTGTTGTGGCAGGGAGGAATAATTTAATAAACTGCATCATTTGCTCATGTCGTGTCTTATTGAAATACTCCGTTTCACAACGTACCATCCTGCCACAACATTATAGCGCACAGCAATAGCTTTCCGCTATAGCTCTCCGCTTATTAAGGATAACAACATTGAATTTAACATCGCAGCTTATCATATATCCCAAGATTCACAACGACCCGTAACCCAACAATGGCAAAAGTGCACCGGACAGGTGGGCCCAGGCCTCTCCGAATGTACGATTACGCATCATTAAAGAAACAGCCGCCCGTTCACCTCAGAACAACAATAGGCCGCAATATGTCCTCCAATGTTATTATCTTATATCCTATATCTTATATTATCTTATCTTGAATATCGTGTTCACATGGGCTTGTACGTCCATCAACGTAGAGAGCAGTAGGCTGAGGCAGTTATTTCGTTCACCGGACTGAGCCAGTTTTCTTAAATATTGGTTACTCCGGTTTCGCTATTTTCAAATAACCGACTAGCTGAAATAATCGTCCAACAGAAATAACCGCAAAACCGAAGTAACCGCAAAACCGATTCACTTTTTTTTCTGATTTCAATAACCACCTCAGCCCAGAGAGCAGTGGCCGATCTAGTGTAAGTCAAATTAAATCACCACAGCTCATTCAAAGAAACTTCATTGCCTAGATTTTATTATTTTGAAAGTCATAACCTATGACATTTTTATAAAGTTGTTTTTGAATTTCGAGTAGAGCTGCTATAATTTATTTTGACTTACCTTGGATCCGCCACCTTTACACAGCCAAAAACGCACCAGTTGAAACAAGTCTGTTGACATCTATTAACAACTTCTTTCAACAAGCCGATATCAGGATGCGTTCGCATGGCTTGCGACAGCTTGTTGACGACAAGTCTGTTGCAAGTTGTCAACTGGCTTGTTGCAAGTTTATTCTCAAAACCTGTTATCCACAGGCTTGATGCAAGTTGTTTCAACAAGCTGTAACAAGTCTCCAGGTGACAAGTTGCAGCAAGCCTGACTTTGACAAGCTTGTTGCAACTTGATGACATTGACAATCTTGTTGCAACTTCTCAACAATTTGCGAGAAGCCGGTAAAATTGACAAATTGCAACAAGCCTGTCGCATTTTTGGCTGTGTAGACAGAAACATATTCTACCTGAGTTAAAATGCTTGACTGCTTAATGCAACACGGAACCATTGGATCAGCTAACAAAACGTATCTTCATGTACTAAAACAAGAAAAAATCAATCAAATGTCAATGCCGTCCGTTTTATTCAATCTCTTATATTACAGGTCTAATTTAGCACTGTTAGTATGAGTTTTTACAGGTAAGCAGTTACATGAACGTTTCATGTATGCACTGCGTCAAAGTCTAAATCTATTTCAGCATCACAATTGAGAAGAAAAAAGGCTTTGAAAGAGAGAATTATCAGGCATTCCAACAATACTCGCTTTGCTAAATCAAAAAAGAAATTACTGGCAAGGGTTTTTGAGAAAAATATTCACAAGCTCGTGTATCGCTTTCCCAGTTTTACTCTATAATAATAATTGACAATTATTCGAGTTATATTCACCATGAAAAACTTACCCGAAGCTTTATATCCACTGCAATGTATATTTGTCCAGGACAACCACCAAATCCACCATTCAACTAGACCCACTAAAATTTGGTTGAAACACTACATAAATTTATGATCATCACAAACTTATTGACTTTGCTTTTAGAATTCTAACTATAGTGATGGTGATATTCACCATGCAAACTTACCAGGAATTTCATATCCACCATATTGCCAATTTGCCCAGGCGACTCAGCATATGCAACACACCACACCACCACATGCCACTATCATCATAAAGTAATTCTTTAGTTTGTTTCTAGAGAAATATAGTTATATTCACCATGCAAAACTTACCAGGAGCTTCCCATGCACTGCAATCTATACTTGTCCAAGACAACGAACCAATCCACCATTCCACTAGACCAACTAAAATTTGGTGGAAAAGCTACATAAATTTATGATCATCACAAACTTATCTATTTCGTTTTTAGAGTTTTAACTATAGTGATAGTGATATTCACCATGCAAACTTACCCAAAACTTGACGTACACCATATTACCAATTTGCCCAGGCGACTCACCATATGCAACACACGACATCACCATAGGCCACTATCATCATAAAGTTATTATTTAGTTTGTTTCCAGAAAAATATAGTCCTTTTCACCATGGAAAACTTACCAGGAATTTCATATCCAATGCAATGTATATTTGACCAAGACAACGAATCAGTCCACCATTCCAATAGACCCCCTAAAATTTGATGTAAAACCTACATAAATTTTTGATCATCACAAACTTATTTCTTTTGTTTTTTAACTCAAGTGATATTCACTAGGCAAACTTACATGGGACTCGATATCCACTAAATTGCCCAAACAATTCACCATATTCACGACATCCACCATAACTTATAAAACCTGTAGTACCTATAAAACCTATAGTACCTATAAAACATGTAGTACCTATAAACCCATAGTACCTATAAAACCCATAGCACCTATAAAACCTATAGCATCTATGGTACCTATAAACCTATAGTACCTATAAAACCTATAGTACTTATAAGACCTATAGTACGTATAAACCTTCAGTACCTATAAAACCTTTAGTATTTATAAAGCGTATAGTACTTATAAACCTATAGTACTTATAAAACCTATGGTACCTATAAAACTTATAGTACCTATAAAACATATAGCATCTATAAAACTTATAGCACCTACAGTACCTACACAAAACCTGTAGTACTTATAGTACCTATAAAACATGTAGTACATATAAAACCTATAGTACCTACAAAACCTATAGTAGTTTTAAAACCTATAGTAGTTGTAAAACCTATAGTACCTTTAAGACATATAGTACCTATAAAACCCATAATACCTATAGTACTTATAAAACCTATAGTACCTATAAAACCTATACCATCTATGGTGCCTATAAACCTATAGTACCTATAAAACCTATAGTACTTATAACACCTATAGTACCTATAAACCTATAGTACTTATAAAACCTATGGTACCTATAAAACCTATAGTACCTATAAAACCTATAGTACCTATAAAGATTATAGTACCTAAAGTACCAATAAAATATAGTACCTATAAAACCTATAGTACCTATAAAACATATAGTACCTATAGTACCTATGAAACCTATAGTACCTATAAAGATTATAGTACCTAAAGTACCAATAAAATATAGTACCTATAAAACCTATAGTACCTATAAAACCTATAGTACCTATAGTACCTATGAAACCTATAGTACCTAAAAAATTATAGTACCTATACTAACTATAAAACCTATAATACCTATAGTACCTAAAAGACCTATAGTACCTATGATACCAATAGTACCTATAAACCCATAGTTCCTGTAAAACTTGTAATACTTATAAAACCTATAGTACCTATAGTAATTATAAAACCTATAGTACTTATAAAACCTATAGTACCTATAAAACCTATAGTACCTATAAAACATATTGTACCTATAAAAACTATAGTACCTATAGTAACTATAAAACCTATAGTAACTATAAAACCTATAGTACCTATAAGACCTACACTACTTATAAAACCTGTAGTACCTATAAAACCTATAGTACCAATAGTACCTATAGTACCTAATGTACCTATAGATATATGAATTTTTGTGGCTGCTGCAAATGACGGCAACATAAAATGATTCCCTGTTTGATGAGGATGGAAGGCATCCAGTAGCATGTATATGCTGTAAAAAATATACAAAAAATTGGACAAACAAAAAAATGTGCAGGTTTAAAAATGCTTGACTGCCTAGCGCAGTGGGGGAATGGGTTGGGTCATCCAATGATGAATACCTGATCCAAACGTAAAATATTAACAGAACAATTAGGTTTAGTTCCTAAAACTTAAAATTTTTAATTTTCACAACTTTAATGGAAGTTGTGTGAAGCTAGGACATTGATGAGTTGATGGTGCTGTATTTTTGAATTTTGATAAACTGCATGCTACACAAGATTTACATAACAATATCATCATAATCAACCTTGAAACAACTTCAATATTGACAATTATTGCAATCTATAATAAACAAAGAGATATAAAGTCAAATAAATTCTGTAATGTAATTCTGTATGAGCACTAATATTCTATATGATACATCTACACAGCTTCGATCGCTGTTACTGTAGCAAGCATAAATTGGCCAGTTCACCAACCTGAATAAATGTTTTCGACTTTGAGGATACTGAGCACTCAGATATCTTGATCCAAACCTAAAATATTAGAAAAGCTACTAAGTCCCAGGCCTTGGATTTCACCATAGTGACCAGCAAGCAGGGTATTGACGTCCAATGGCTTCTGCTGAATTCAAGGCCTGTTAACCCTACTAGAATGTTTCTTCACGGCCTTCACCGATTTTTGCAGTGCTCTAGCGTGTTCATTATACAATCTACAGAAATTATCCTTTCGCAGGCGGAAATACCAGGGTTTTAGCTTTCGATTGTCATCGTTTTTGTGAAATTTGAAGAAAGTTTGGGCAAATACGAATCAAATGAAAATAGCCGGTCGAAATCGCATATTTTCACCGTTGGGAGTTTATTGAGAATCTGTTGAAATTTAAACCCATTAGGGAATTAAATTACAAAATTAATTGACCAATTTTAGCTTAGTTAGTAAACTTCTGGCATTTTATTAGCGATGTTAATTGTTTCTCCTAACAGATAAAGGATTAATGAAATTTCTTTCCTTATTCGCTGCCCTAGTAATGCTCAGAGGTGAAAATATGCGATTTCGACCGGCTAGTTTCATTTGATTCGTATCTGCCCAATCTTTCTTCAAATTTCACAAAAATGATGACAATCGAAAGCTAAAAGCCTGGTCTTTCCGCCTACAAAAGAATGATTTCTGTAGATTGTATAATAAACGCGCTAGAGCACTGCTTATTTATGTAGCAGATTATTTATGATAATTTCACATGTGAAAATTATTGCCTTTCAAACAATCATCAACATAGCTTGTGGATATTTTATATTGGTAGAAAACACTTGTAGTTTATATAATAAACAGAAAATATATAAGATCTTGTTGCAAATTAGGTTACGAGGCGGTTTGAACAAGAAATGCGAACACAACTTGTTTTCGCATCAGTACTGTGTTGTCCTTAAAATACAAAGTGAAAATCATTCATTTCAAAGACAGCATTACCTATAATTGACATACTTTTTCGATCAATTGAAGGATTCGCTTCAGATAGCTAAATTCTCCCTGTCCACGTGCGCAGCAAGGACATCGGCTATAAGCCTGAAACTTCTAGTCGAAACTGAGATTTACGAGAAGGCTCAACATTTTCGTCCGGTTAACGTTCTTCCCTAACGAAATCGGTCATTTTCGCTTCTCCTGTTCAAGAAACCGACCTGTTTTTGATAGTTTTTTTCAACACCCTCCGAAGAACACGAAATTAAACACTTTTTAATTCGTACAACCACGGTGAAAGTTATACAAATAAACGGAAACAAATATCGTACACAATTACCAATATTTAAACAAGTAAATGGACAACTGATGAACAAATACAACGGAATACATACATAGCGTCTCAATCGTCTTCAAGGCAGCCATCCGGCGGAGCTCATGTTGTGCAAAAGACAAATTCAAAAATGGCCGCCAAATCAAATGTGACCGCATTAAATCGACATCCATATGGAGGCCTGGGCCTAGTTCAACGCAAAGTTCTCAGGTTAGGGCTATTTCAGATCCGTCAGAGCACCTGGTTAGGGTTAGGGTTAAATACAATTTTTGATACGATTCTTTTATCGAGCATCCTTGGCGCAGTGGGTAGAGGCATTGTGTCACCTGGTTTGAGCAGCGCTGGTTCGAGGACTCGTTGAGTCGCTCTTTTATTTATATTTTTTTTTCAAATTTTTTTTCAAAGTTTTTCTCGTTCTCAATATTTTTCCTTGTTCATAACATATTACTCATCCTTAAACACATTTAAAAAATATTCAAAACGAAAAAAGCCGTTGAAATAGTTGCTACTAGTCAATATGCATATAACCTGCGACCAGGAGGTGCTCTGACGGATCTGAATAAGCCCTCACCTAGTTTTCACATCAAGTACATGACAGAAAGAGATTTGATTGGCTTTTTAGGGTCATTTAGGGGGGTGTTTACGGTTATTTAAGGTTATATAGGTTTATTTATCGTAATTTTGGGTCATTTAGGGTCATGTAGGGTCGTTTAGGGTTTTTTAAGGTTTTTTAGATTTGTTTAAGCATCTTTTATAGTAATACTTGGTCCATTTCCCCATGGTTATGCTCTCTTTTTTAAGCGACAATGTTAAATACCGTTTTCAAACACGGTTTGTTGATTGTTGTACGTGCTGTGTCTTAGTGGTCAAGGTGAATGTCTTCCATGCCGCAGTTTGGGGTTCGAATACCGGCGACGTCTATTTTATACTTTTGAGTCAAAGTTTTTTTTTTTGAGTTTTTTTCTTTATAATTAAGGTCAGGGTTAGTGTTAGGGTTATTTTTGGGGTTGATTGACAATAATATTAATGCAAAAGAAATTTTTTTAAGCACCTCTAGACTCTTAAATTCAGGTATTGCAAAAACCGTGACGCCATGGTACGTCACGTTTCCGCGGTGTTAATGCACCACAATCTTTGCAAGCAGCAGAGGCTAACGTACATATATACAAACAGTGATTCTATGTTATCGATTTCGAATTCGAATCTGGAATTCCAGGGTTTTAGCACTCATGGTCTGGAAGCCGCTTCTACCCTCCCCTAACAGCTCGAATTCGGGCCAGGGATGGTGGATATTAGGCGAAGGCAGTCAATTGGATGTTAATGGTTCGACAACAACGTCCAATTCTGTCAGGGCGCCAAATGTCCAAAGCCATCTTTTAAAACAATACTTGGTCCATTTCACCATGGTTATGCTCTCTTTTTTAAGCGACAATGTTAAATAACGTTTTCAAAGCCATCTTTTATAGCAATACTTGGTTTATTTCACCATGGTTATGCTCTCTTGTTGATTTGTTGATTGTTGTTCTGTGTCGTAGTGGTCAAGGTGAATGTCTTCCATGCCGCAGTTTGGGGTTCGAATCCCGGCGACGTCTATTTTATACTTTTGAGTCAAAGTTTTTTTTTTAGTTTTTTTCTGTATAATTAGGGTCAGGGTTAGTGTTAGGGTTATTTTTGGGGTTAATTGACAATAATATTAATGCAAAAAAAATTTTTTTAAGCACCTCTAGACTCTTAAATTCAGGTATTGCAAAAAGCGTGACGCCATGGTACGTCACGTTTCCGCGGTGTTAATGCACCACAATCTTTGCAAGCAGCAGAGGCTAAAGTACATATATACAAACGGTGATTCTATACTATCGATGGTCGAATTCGAATCTGGAATTCCAGGGTTTTAGCACTCATGGTCTGGGGGCCGCTTCTACCCTCCCCTAACAGTTCGAATCCGGGCCAGGGATGGTGGACATTAGGCGAAGGCAGTCAATTGGATGTTAACATTGGCGACAACAACGTCCAAATCTGTCAGGGCGCCAAATGTCCAAAGCCATCTTTTATAACAATACTTGGTCCATTTCCCCATGGTTATGCTCTCTTTTTTAAGCGACAATGTTAAATACCGTTTTCAAAGCCATCTTTTATAGCAATACTTGGTCCATTTCACCATGGTTATGCTCTCTTTTTTAAGCGACAATGTTAAATACCGTTTTCAAACACGGTTTGTTGATTGTTGTGCTGTGTCGCAGTGGTCAAGGTGAATGTCTTCCATGCCGCAGTTTGGGGTTTGAATCCCGGCGACGTCTATTTTATACTTTTGAGTCAAAGTTGGTTTTTTTTTGAGTTTTTTTCTTTATAATTAGGGTCAGGGTTAGTGTTAGGGTTATTTTTAGGGTTGATTGACAATAATATTAATGCAAAAAAAATTTTTTTAAGCACCTCTAGACTCTTAAACTCAGGTATTGCCAAAACCGTGACGCCATGGTACGTCACGTTTCCGCGGTGTTAATGCACCACAATCTTTGCAAGCAGCAGAGGCTAACGTACATATATACAAACGGTGACTCTATACTATCGATGGTTGGATTCGAATCTGGAATTCCAGGGTTTGAGCACCCATTGTCTGGGGGCCGCTTCTACCCTCCTCTAACAGTTCGAATTCGGGCCAGGGATGGTGGACGTTAGGCGAAGGCAGTCAATTGGATGTTAATGTTGGCGACAACAACGTCCAATTCTGTCAGGGCGCCAAATGTCCAAAGCCATCTTTTATAACAATACTTGGTCCCTTTCACCATGGTTATGCCCTCTTTTTTAAGCGACAATGTTAAATACCGTTTTCAAAGCCATCTTTTATAGCAATACTTGGTCCATTTCACCATGGTTATGCTCTCTTTTTTAAGCGACAATGTTAAATACCGTTTTCAAACACGGTTTGTTGATTGTTGTGCTGTGTCGTAGTGGTCAAGGTGAGTGTCTTCCATGCCGCAGTTTGGGGTTCGAATCCCGGCGACGTCTATTTTATACTTTTGAGTCAAAGTTGTTTTTTTTTTAGTTTTTTTCTTTATAATTAGGGTCAGGGTTAGTGTTAGGGTTATTTTTGGGGTTGATTGAAAATAATATTAATGCAAAAAAATTTTTTTAAGCACCTCTAGACTCTTAAATTCAGGTATTGCAAAAACCGTGACGCCATGGTACGTCACGTTTCCGCAGTGTTAATGCACCACAATCTTTGCAAGCAGCAGAGGCTAACGTACATATATACAAACGGTGATTCTACACTATCGATGGTTGGATTCGAATCTGGAATTCTAGGGTTTTAGCACTCATTGTCTGGGGGCCGCTCCTACCCTCCTCTAACAGTTCGAATTCGGGCCAGGGATGGTGGATATTAGGCGAAGGCAGTCAATTGGATGTTAATGTTGGCGACAACAACGTCCAATTCTGTCAGGGCGCCAAATGTCCAAAGCCATCTTTTATAACAATACTTGGTCCCTTTCACCATGGTTATGCTCTCTTTTTTAAGCGACAATGTTAAATACCGTTTTCAAAGCCATCTTTTATAGCAATACTTGGTCCCTTTCACCATGGTTATGCTCTCTTTTTTAAGCGACAATGTTAAATACCGTTTTCAAACACGGTTTGTTGATTGTTGTGCTGTGTCGCAGTGGTCAAGGTGAATGTCTTCCATGCCGCAGTTTGGGGTTCGAATCCCGGCGACGTCTATTTTATACTTTTGAGTCAAAGTTTTTTTTTTTGAGATTTTTTCTTTATAATTAGGGTCAGGGTTAGTTTTAGGGTTATTTTTGGGGTTGATTGACAATAATATTAATGCAAAAAAAATTTTTTTAAGCACCTCTAGACTCTTAAATTCAGGTATTGCAAAAACCGTGACGCCATGGTACGTCACGTTTCCGCGGTGTTAATGCACCACAATCTTTGCAAGCAGCAGAGGCTAACGTACATATATACAAACGGTGATTCTATACTATCGATGGTTGGATTCGAATCTGGAATTCCAGGGTTTTAGCACTTATGGTCTGGGGGCCGCTTCTACCCACCCCTAACAGTTCGAATCCGGGCCAGGGATGGTGGATATTAGGAGAAGGCAGTCAATTGGATGTTAACGTTAGCGACAACAACGTCCAATTCTGTCAGGGTGCCAAATGTCCAAAGCCATCTTTTATAACAATACTTGGTCCTTTTCACCATGGTTATGCTCTCTTTTTTAAGCGACAATGTTAAATACCGTTTTCAAAGCCATCTTTTATAGCAATACTTGGTCCATTTCACCATGGTTATGCTCTCTTTTTTAAGCGACAATGTTAAATACCGTTTTCAAACACGGTTTGTTGATTGTTGTGCTGTGTCGCAGTGGTCAAGGTGAATGTCTTCCATGCCGCAGTTTGGGGTTCGAATCCCGGCGACGTCTATTTTATACTTTTTAGTCAAAGTTTTTTTTTTTGAGATTTTTTCTTTATAATTAAGGTCAGGGTTAGTGTTAGGGTTATTTTTGGGGTTGATTGACAATAATATTAATGCAAAAAAAATTTTTTTAAGCACCTCTAGACTCTTAAATTCAGGTATTGCAAAAACCGTGACGCTATGGTACGTCACGTTTCCGCGGTGTTAATGCATTACAATCTTTGCAAGCAGCAGAGGCTAACGTACATATATACAAACGGTGATTCTATACTATCGATGGTTGGATTCGAATCTGGAATTCCAGGGTTTTAGCACTCATGGTCTGGGGGCCGCTTCTACCCACCCCTAACAGTTCGAATTCGGGCCAGGGATGGTGGATATTAAAGGAAGGCAGTCAATTGGATGTTAACGTTGGCGACAACAACGTCCAATTCTGTCAGGGCGCCAAATGTCCAAAGCCATCTTTTATAACAATACTTGGTCCCTTTCACCATGGTTATGCTCTCTTTTTTAAGCGACAATGTTAAATACCGTTTTCAAAGCCATCTTTTATAGCAATACTTGGTCCATTTCACCATGGTTATGCTCTCTTTTTTAAGCGACAATGTTAAATACCGTTTTCAAACACGGTTTGTTGATTGTTGTGCTGTGTCGCAGTGGTCAAGGTGAATGTCTTCCATGCCGCAGTTTGGGGTTCGAATCCCGGCGACGTCTATTTTATACTTTTGAGTCAAAGTTTTTTTTTTGAGTTTTTTTCTTTATAATTAAGGTCAGGGTTAGACTTAGGGTTATTTTTGGGGTTGATTGACAATAATATTAATGCAAAAAAAATTTTTTTAAGCACCTCTAGACTCTTAAATTCAGGTATTGCAAAAAGCGTGACGCGATGGTACGTCACGTTTCCGCGGTGTTAATGCACCACAATCTTTGCAAGCAGCAGAGGCTAACGTACATATATACAAACGGTGATTCTATACTATCGATGGTCGAATTCGAATCTGGAATTCCAGGGTTTTAGCACTGATGGTCTAGGGGCCGCTTCTACCCCCCGCTAACAGTTCGAATTCGGGCCAGGGATGGTGGATATTAGGCGAAGGCAGTCAATTGGATGTTAATGTTGTCGACGACAACGTCCAATCCTGTCAGGGCGCCAAATGTCCAAAGCCATCTTTTATAACAATACTTGGTCCATTTCACCATGGTTATGCTCTCTTTTTTAAGCGACAATGTTAAATACCGTTTTCAAACACGGTATGGTGATTGTTGTGCTGTGTCGTAGTGGTCAAGGTAAATGTCTTCCATGCCGCAGTTTAGGGTTCGAATCCCGGCGACGTCTATTTTATACTTTTGAGTCAAAGTTTTTTTTTTGAGTTTTTTTCTTTATAATTAAGGTCAGGGTTAGTGTTAGGGTTATTTTTGGGGTTGATTGACAATAATATTAATGCAAAAAAATTTTTTTAAGCACCTCTAGACTCTTAAATTCAGGTATTGCAAAAAGCGTGACGCGATGGTACGTCACGTTTCCGCGGTGTTAATGCACCACAATCTTTGCAAGCAGCAGAGGCTAACGTACATATATACAAACGGTGATTCTATACTATCGATGGTCGAATTCGAATCTGGAATTCCAGGGTTTTAGCACTCATGGTTTGGGGGCCGCTTCTACCCTCCCCTAACAGTTCGAATTCGGGCCAGGGATGGTGGATATTAGGCGAAGGCAGTCAATTGGATGTTAATGTTGGCGACGACAACGTCCAATCCTGTCAGGGCGCCAAATGTCCAAAGCCATCTTTTATAACAATACTTGGTCCATTTCACCATGGTTATGCTCTCTTTTTTAAGCGACAATGTTAAATACCGTTTTCAAACACGGGTTGTTGATTGTTGTGCTGTGTCGTAGTGGTCAAGGTAAATGTCTTCCATGCCGCAGTTTGGGGTTCGAATCCCGGCGACGTCTATTTTATACTTTTGAGTCAAAGTTTTTTTTTTGAGTTTTTTTCTTTATAATTAAGGTCAGGGTTAGTGTTAGGGTTATTTTTGGGGTTGATTGACAATAATATTAATGCAAAAAAAATTTTTTTAAGCACCTCTAGACTCTTAAATTCAGGTATTGCAAAAAGCGTGACACGATGGTACGTCACGTTTCCGCGGTGTTAATGCACCACAATCTTTGCAAGCAGCAGAGGCTAACGTACATATATACAAACGGTGATTCTATACTATCGATGGTCGAATTCGAATCTGGAATTCCAGGGTCTTAGCACTTATGGTCTGGGGGCCGCTTTTACCCTCCCCTAACAGTTCGAATTCGGGCCAGGGATGGTGGATATTAGGCGAATCCAGTCAATTGGATGTTAATGTTGGCGACGACAACGTCCAATCCTGTCAGGGCGCCAAATGTCCAAAGCCATCTTTTATAACAATACTTGGTCCATTTCACCATGCTTATGCTCTCTTTTTTAAGCGACAATGTTAAATACCGTTTTCAAAGCCATCTTTTATAACAGTACTTGGTCCATTTCACCATGGTTATGCTCTCTTTTTTAAGCGACAATGTTAAATACCGTTTTCAAAGCCATCTTTTATAGCAATACTTGGTAAATTTCACCATGGTTATGCTCTCTTTTTAAGCGACAATGTTAAATACCGTTTTCAAACACGGTTTGGTGATTGTTGTGCTGTGTCGTAGTGGTCAAGGTAAATGTCTTCCATGCCGCAGTTTGGGGTTCGAATCCCGGCGACGTCTATTTTATACTTTTGAGTCAAAGTTTTTTTTTTGAGTTTTTTTCTTTATAATTAAGGTCAGGGTTAGTGTTAGGGTTATTTTTGGGGTTGATTGACAATAATATTAATGCAAAAAAATTTTTTTAAGCACCTCTAGACTCTTAAATTCAGGTATTGCAAAAAGCGTGACGCGATGGTACGTCACGTTTCCGCGGTGTTAATGCACCACAATCTTTGCAAGCAGCAGAGGCTAACGTACATATATACAAACGGTGATTCTATACTATCGATGGTCGAATTCGAATCTGGAATTCCAGGGTTTTAGCACTGATGGTCTAGGGGCCGCTTCTACCCCCCGCTAACAGTTCGAATTCGGGCCAGGGATGGTGGATACAAGGCGAAGGCAGTCAATTGGATGTTAATGTTGGCGACGACAACGTCCAATTCCGCCAGGGCGCCAAATGTCCAAAGCCATCTCTCATAACAATACTCTGTCCATTTCACCATGGTTACGCTCTCTTTTTTAAGCGACAATGTTAAATACCGTTTTTAAACACGGTTTGTTGATTGTTGTGCTGTGTCGTAGTGGTCAAGGTAAATGTCTTCCATGCCGCAGTTTGGGGTTCGAATCCCGGCGACGTCTATTTTATACTTTTGAGTCAAAGTTTTTTTTTTTGAGTTTTTTTCTTTATAATTAAGGTCAGGGTTAGTGTTAGGGTTATTTTTGGGGTTGATTGACTATAATATTAATGCAAAAAAATTTTTTTAAGCACCTCTAGACTCTTAAATTCAGGTATTGCAAAAAGCGTGACGCGATGGTACGTCACGTTTCCGCGGTGTTAATGCACCACAATCTTTGCAAGCAGCAGAGGCTAACGTACATATATACAAACGGTGATTCTAAACTATCGATGGTCGAATTCGAATCTGGAATTCCAGGGTTTTAGCACTCATGGTCTGGGGGCCGCTTCTACGCTCCCCTAACAGTTCGAATTCGGGCCAGGGATGGTGGATATTAGGCGAAGGCAGCCAATTGGATGTTAATGTTGTCGACAACAACGTCCAATTCTGTCAGGGCGCCAAATGTCCAAAGCCATCTTTTATAACAATACTTGGTCCATTTCGCCATGGTTATGCTCTCTTTTTTAAGCGACAATGTTAAATACCGTTTTCAAAGCCATCTTTTATAACAATACTTGGTCCATTTCACCATGGTTATGCTCTCTTTTTTAAGCGACAATGTTAAATACCGTTTTCAAACACGGTTTGTTGATTGTTGTGCTGTGTCGTAGTGGTCGAGGTGAATGTCTTCCATGCCGCAGTTTGAGGTTCGGATCCCGGCGACGACTATTTTATACTTTTGAGTCAAAGTTGTTTTTTTTGAGTTTTTTCTTTATAATTAAGGTCAGGGTTAGTGTTAGGGTTATTTTTGGGGTTGATTGACAATAATATTAATGCAAAAAAAATTTTTTTAAGCACCTGTAGACTCTTAAAATCAGGTATTGCAAAAAGCGTGACGCCATGGTACGTCACGTTTCCACGGTGTTAATGCACCACAATCTTTGCAAGCAGCAGAGGCTAACGTACATATATACAAACGGTGATTCTATACTATCGATGGTCGAATTCGAATCTGGAATTCCAGGGTTTTAGCACTTATGGTCTGGGGACCGCTTCTACCCTCCCCTAACAGTTCGAATTCGGGCCAGGGATAGTGGATATTAGGCGAAGGCAGTCAATTGGATGTTAATGTTGGCGACAACAACGCCCAATTCTGTCAGGGCGCCAAATGTCCAAAGCCATCTTTTATAACAGTACTTGGTCCATTTCACCATGGTTATGCTCTCTTTTTTAAGCGACAATGTTAAATACCGTTTTCAAAGCCATCTTTTATAGCAATACTTGGTCAATTTCACGATGGTTATGCTCTCTTTTTTAAGCGACAATGTTAAATACCGTTTTCAAAGCCATCTTTTATAGCAATACTTGGTAAATTTCACCATGGTTATGCTCTCTTTTTAAGCGACAATGTTAAATACCGTTTTCAAACACGGTTTGGTGATTGTTGTGCTGTGTCGTAGTGGTCAAGGTAAATGTCTTCCATGCCGCAGTTTGGGGTTCGAATCCCGGCGACGTCTATTTTATACTTTTGAGTCAAAGTTTTTTTTTTGAGTTTTTTTCTTTATAATTAAGGTCAGGGTTAGTGTTAGGGTTATTTTTGGGGTTGATTGACAATAATATTAATGCAAAAAAATTTTTTTAAGCACCTCTAGACTCTTAAATTCAGGTATTGCAAAAAGCGTGACGCGATGGTACGTCACGTTTCCGCGGTGTTAATGCACCACAATCTTTGCAAGCAGCAGAGGCTAACGTACATATATACAAACGGTGATTCTATACTATCGATGGTCGAATTCGAATCTGGAATTCCAGGGTTTTAGCACTTATGGTCTGGGGGCCGCTTCTACCCTCCCCTAACAGTTCGAATTCATGCCAGGGATAGTGGATATTAGGCGAAGGCAGTCAATTGGATGTTAATGTTGGCGACAACAACGCCCAATTCTGTCAGGGCGCCAAATGTCCAAAGCCATCTTTTATAACAATACTTGGTCCATTTCACCATGGTTATGCTCTCTTTTTTAAGCGACAATGTTAAATACCATTTTCAAAGCCATCTTTTATAGCAATACTTGGTCAATTTCACGATGGTTATGCTCTCTTTTTAAGCGACAATGTTAAATACCGTTTTCAAACACGGTTTGGTGATTGTTGTGCTGTGTCGTAGTGGTCAAGGTAAATGTCTTCCATGCCGCAGTTTGGGGTTCGAATCCCGGCGACGTCTATTTTATACTTTTGAGTCAAAGTTTTTTTTTTTTAGTTTTTTTCTTTATAATTAAGGTCAGGGTTAGTGTTAGGGTTATTTTTGGGGTTGATTGACAATAATATTAATGCAAAAAAAATTTTTTTAAGCACCTCTAGACTCTTAAATTCAGGTATTGCAAAAAGCGTGACGCCATGGTACGTCACGTTTCCGCGGTGTTAATGCACCACAATCTTTGCAAGCAGCAGAGGCTAACGTACATATATACAAACGGTGATTCTATACTATCGATGGTCGAATTCGAATCTGGAATTCCAGGGTTTTAGCACTTATGGTCTGGGGGCCGCTTCTACCCTCCCCTAACAGTTCGAATTCGGGCCAGGGATAGTGGATATTAGGCGAAGGCAGTCAATTGGATGTTAATGTTGGCGACAACAACGCCCAATTCTGTCAGGGCGCCAAATGTCCAAAGCCATCTTTTATAACAATACTTGGTCCATTTCACCATGGTTATGCTCTCTTTTTTAAGCGACAATGTTAAATACCATTTTCAAAGCCATCTTTTATAGCAATACTTGGTCAATTTCACCATGGTTATGCTCTCTTTTTAAGCGACAATGTTAAATACCGTTTTCAAACACGGTTTGGTGATTGTTGTGCTGTGTCGTAGTGGTCAAGGTAAATGTCTTCCATGCCGCAGTTTGGGGTTCGAATCCCGGCGACGTCTATTTTATACTTTTGAGTCAAAGTTTTTTTTTTTTAGTTTTTTTCTTTATAATTAAGGTCAGGGTTAGTGTTAGGGTTATTTTTGGGGTTGATTGACAATAATATTAATGCAAAAAAAATTTTTTTAAGCACCTCTAGACTCTTAAATTCAGGTATTGCAAAAAGCGTGACGCCATGGTACGTCACGTTTCCGCGGTGTTAATGCACCACAATCTTTGCAAGCAGCAGAGGCTAACGTACATATATACAAACGGTGATTCTATACTATCGATGGTCGAATTCGAATCTGGAATTCCAGGGTTTTAGCACTCATGGTTTGGGGGCCGCTTCTACCCTCCCCTAACAGTTCGAATTCGGGCCAGGGATGGTGGATATTAGGCGAAGGCAGTCAATTGGATGTTAATGTTGGCGACGACAACGTCCAATCCTGTCAGGGCGCCAAATGTCCAAAGCCATCTTTTATAACAATACTTGGTCCATTTCACCATGGTTATGCTCTCTTTTTTAAGCGACAATGTTAAATACCGTTTTCAAACACGGGTTGTTGATTGTTGTGCTGTGTCGTAGTGGTCAAGGTAAATGTCTTCCATGCCGCAGTTTGGGGTTCGAATCCCGGCGACGTCTATTTTATACTTTTGAGTCAAAGTTTTTTTTTTGAGTTTTTTTCTTTATAATTAAGGTCAGGGTTAGTGTTAGGGTGATTTTTGGGGTTGATTGACAATAATATTAATGCAAAAAAAATTTTTTTAAGCACCTCTAGACTCTTAAATTCAGGTATTGCAAAAAGCGTGACACGATGGTACGTCACGTTTCCGCGGTGATAATGCACCACAATCTTTGCAAGCAGCAGAGGCTAACGTACATATATACAAACGGTGATTCTATACTATCGATGGTCGAATTCGAATCTGGAATTCCAGGGTCTTAGCACTTATGGTCTGGGGGCCGCTTTTACCCTCCCCTAACAGTTCGAATTCGGGCCAGGGATGGTGGATATTAGGCGAATCCAGTCAATTGGATGTTAATGTTGGCGACGACAACGTCCAATCCTGTCAGGGCGCCAAATGTCCAAAGCCATCTTTTATAACAATACTTGGTCCATTTCACCATGCTTATGCTCTCTTTTTTAAGCGACAATGTTAAATACCGTTTTCAAAGCCATCTTTTATAACAGTACTTGGTCCATTTCACCATGGGTATGCTCTCTTTTTTAAGCGACAATGTTAAATACCGTTTTCAAAGCCATCTTTTATAGCAATACTTGGTAAATTTCACCATGGTTATGCTCTCTTTTTAAGCGACAATGTTAAATACCGTTTTCAAACACGGTTTGGTGATTGTTGTGCTGTGTCGTAGTGGTCAAGGTAAATGTCTTCCATGCCGCAGTTTGGGGTTCGAATCCCGGCGACGTCTATTTTATACTTTTGAGTCAAAGTTTTTTTTTTGAGTTTTTTTCTTTATAATTAAGGTCAGGGTTAGTGTTAGGGTTATTTTTGGGGTTGATTGACAATAATATTAATGCAAAAAAATTTTTTTAAGCACCTCTAGACTCTTAAATTCAGGTATTGCAAAAAGCGTGACGCGATGGTACGTCACGTTTCCGCGGTGTTAATGCACCACAATCTTTGCAAGCAGCAGAGGCTAACGTACATATATACAAACGGTGATTCTATACTATCGATGGTCGAATTCAATCTGGAATTCCAGGGTTTTAGCACTGATGGTCTAGGGGCCGCTTCTACCCCCCGCTAACAGTTCGAATTCGGGCCAGGGATGGTGGATACAAGGCGAAGGCAGTCAATTGGATGTTAATGTTGGCGACGACAACGTCCAATTCCGCCAGGGCGCCAAATGTCCAAAGCCATCTTTTATAACAATACTTGGTCCATTTCGCCATGGTTATGCTCTCTTTTTTAAGCGACAATGTTAAATACCGTTTTCAAACACGGTTTGTTGATTGTTGTGCTGTGTCGTAGTGGTCGAGGTGAATGTCTTCCATGCCGCAGTTTGAGGTTCGGATCCCGGCGACGACTATTTTATACTTTTGAGTCAAAGTTGTTTTTTTTGAGTTTTTTTCTTTATAATTAAGGTCAGGGTTAGTGTTAGGGTTATTTTTGGGGTTGATTGACAATAATATTAATGCAAAAAAAATTTTTTTAAGCACCTGTAGACTCTTAAAATCAGGTATTGCAAAAAGCGTGACGCCATGGTACGTCACGTTTCCACGGTGTTAATGCACCACAATCTTTGCAAGCAGCAGAGGCTAACGTACATATATACAAACGGTGATTCTATACTATCGATGGTCGAATTCGAATCTGGAATTCCAGGGTTTTAGCACTTATGGTCTGGGGGCCGCTTCTACCCTCCCCTAACAGTTCGAATTCGGGCCAGGGATAGTGGATATTAGGCGAAGGCAGTCAATTGGATGTTAATGTTGGCGACAACAACGCCCAATTCTGTCAGGGCGCCAAATGTCCAAAGCCATCTTTTATAACAATACTTGGTCCATTTCACCATGGTTATGCTCTCTTTTTTAAGCGACAATGTTAAATACCGTTTTCAAAGCCATCTTTTATAGCAATACTTGGTAAATTTCACCATGGTTATGCTCTCTTTTTAAGCGACAATGTTAAATACCGTTTTCAAACACGGTTTGGTGATTGTTGTGCTGTGTCGTAGTGGTCAAGGTAAATGTCTTCCATGCCGCAGTTTGGGGTTCGAATCCCGGCGACGTCTATTTTATACTTTTGAGTCAAAGTTTTTTTTTTGAGTTTTTTTCTTTATAATTAAGGTCAGGGTTAGTGTTAAAGTTATTTTTGGGGTTGATTGACAATAATATTAATGCAAAAAAATTTTTTTAAGCACCTCTAGACTCTTAAATTCAGGTATTGCAAAAAGCGTGACGCGATGGTACGTCACGTTTCCGCGGTGTTAATGCACCACAATCTTTGCAAGCAGCAGAGGCTAACGTACATATATACAAACGGTGATTCTATACTATCGATGGTCGAATTCGAATCTGGAATTCCAGGGTTTTAGCACTGATGGTCTAGGGGCCGCTTCTACCCCCCGCTAACAGTTCGAATTCGGGCCAGGGATGGTGGATACAAGGCGAAGGCAGTCAATTGGATGTTAATGTTGGCGACGACAACGTCCAATTCCGCCAGGGCGCCAAATGTCCAAAGCCATCTCTCATAACAATACTCTGTCCATTTCACCATGGTTACGCTCTCTTTTTTAAGCGACAATGTTAAATACCGTTTTTAAACACGGTTTGTTGATTGTTGTGCTGTGTCGTAGTGGTCGAGGTGAATGTCTTCCATGCCGCAGTTTGAGGTTCGGATCCCGGCGACGACTATTTTATACTTTTGAGTCAAAGTTGTTTTTTTTGAGTTTTTTTCTTTATAATTAAGGTCAGGGTTAGTGTTAGGGTTATTTTTGGGGTTGATTGACAATAATATTAATGCAAAAAAAATTTTTTTAAGCACCTGTAGACTCTTAAAATCAGGTATTGCAAAAAGCGTGACGCCATGGTACGTCACGTTTCCACGGTGTTAATGCACCACAATCTTTGCAAGCAGCAGAGGCTAACGTACATATATACAAACGGTGATTCTATACTATCGATGGTCGAATTCGAATCTGGAATTCCAGGGTTTTAGCACTTATGGTCTGGGGGCCGCTTCTACCCTCCCCTAACAGTTCGAATTCGGGCCAGGGATGGTGGATATTAGGCGAAGGCAGTCAATTGGATGTTAATGTTTGCGACAACAACGCCCAATTCTGTCAGGGCGCCAAATGTCCAAAGCCATCTTTTATAACAATACTTGGTCCATTTCACCATGGTTATGCTCTCTTTTTTAAGCGACAATGTTAAATACCGTTTTCAAAGCCATCTTTTATAGCAATACTTGGTCAATTTCACGATGGTTATGCTCTCTTTTTAAGCGACAATGTTAAATACCGTTTTCAAACACGGTTTGGTGATTGTTGTGCTGTGTCGTAGTGGTCAAGGTAAATGTCTTCCATGCCGCAGTTTGGGGTTCGAATCCCGGCGACGTCTATTTTATACTTTTGAGTCAAAGTTTTTTTTTTTTAGTTTTTTTCTTTATAATTAAGGTCAGGGTTAGTGTTAGGGTTATTTTTGGGGTTGATTGACAATAATATTAATGCAAAAAAAATTTTTTTAAGCACCTCTAGACTCTTAAATTCAGGTATTGCAAAAAGCGTGACGCCATGGTACGTCACGTTTCCGCGGTGTTAATGCACCACAATCTTTGCAAGCAGCAGAGGCTAACGTACATATATACAAACGGTGATTCTATACTATCGATGGTCGAATTCGAATCTGGAATTCCAGGGTTTTAGCACTTATGGTCTGGGGGCCGCTTCTACCCTCCCCTAACAGTTCGAATTCGGGCCAGGGATAGTGGATATTAGGCGAAGGCAGTCAATTGGATGTTAATGTTGGCGACAAAAACGTCCAATTCTGTCAGGGCGCCAAATGTCCAAAGCCATCTTTTATAACAATACTTGGTCCATTTCACCATGGTTATGCTCTCTTTTTTAAGCGACAATGTTAAATACCGTTTTCAAAGCCATCTTTTATAGCAATACTTGGTCAATTTCACCATGGTTATGCTCTCTTTTTAAGCGACAATGTTAAATACCGTTTTCAAACACGGTTTGGTGATTGTTGTGCTGTGTCGTAGTGGTCAAGGTAAATGTCTTCCATGCCGCAGTTTGGGGTTCGAATCCCGGCGACGTCTATTTTATACTTTTGAGTCAAAGTTTTTTTTTTGAGTTTTTTTCTTTATAATTAAGGTCAGGGTTAGTGTTAGGGTTATTTTTGGGGTTGATTGACAATAATATTAATGCAAAAAAATTTTTTTAAGCACCTCTAGACTCTTAAATTCAGGTATTGCAAAAAGCGTGACGCGATGGTACGTCACGTTTCCGCGGTGTTAATGCACCACAATCTTTGCAAGCAGCAGAGGCTAACGTACATATATACAAACGGTGATTCTATACTATCGATGGTCGAATTCGAATCTGGAATTCCAGGGTTTTAGCACTCATGGTCTGGGGGCCGCTTCTACCCTCCCCTAACAGTTCGAATTCGGGCCAGGGATGGTGGATATTAGGCGAAGGCAGTCAATTGGATGTTAATGTTGGCGACAACAACGCCCAATTCTGTCAGGGCGCCAAATGTCCAAAGCCATCTTTTATAACAATACTTGGTCCATTTCACCATGGTTATGCTCTCTTTTTTAAGCGACAATGTTAAATACCGTTTTCAAAGCCATCTTTTATAGCAATACTTGGTCAATTTCACCATGGTTATGCTCTCTTTTTAAGCGACAATGTTAAATACCGTTTTCAAACACGGTTTGTTGATTGTTGTGCTGTGTCGTAGTGGTCAAGGTAAATGTCTTCCATGCCGCAGTTTGGGGTTCGAATCCCGGCGACGTCTATTTTATACTTTTGAGTCAAAGTTTTTTTTTTTTAGTTTTTTTCTTTATAATTAAGGTCAGGGTTAGTGTTAGGGTGGTTTTTGGGGTTGATTGACAATAATATTAATGCAAAAAAAATTTTTTTAAGCACCTCTAGACTCTTAAATTCAGGTATTGCAAAAAGCGTGACGCCATGGTACGTCACGTTTCCGCGGTGTTAATGCACCACAATCTTGCAAGCAGCAGAGGCTAACGTACATATATACAAACGGTGATTCTATACTATCGATGGTCGAATTCGAATCTGGAATTCCAGGGTTTTAGCACTTATGGTCTGGGGGCCGCTTCTACCCTCCCCTAACAGTTCGAATTCGGGCCAGGGATAGTGGATATTAGGCGAAGGCAGTCAATTGGATGTTAATGTTGGCGACAAAAACGTCCAATTCTGTCAGGGCGCCAAATGTCCAAAGCCATCTTTTATAACAATACTTGGTCCATTTCACCATGGTTATGCTCTCTTTTTTAAGCGACAATGTTAAATACCGTTTTCAAAGCCATCTTTTATAGCAATACTTGGTCAATTTCACCATGGTTATGCTCTCTTTTTAAGCGACAATGTTAAATACCGTTTTCAAACACGGTTTGGTGATTGTTGTGCTGTGTCGTAGTGGTCAAGGTAAATGTCTTCCATGCCGCAGTTTGGGGTTCGAATCCCGGCGACGTCTATTTTATACTTTTGAGTCAAAGTTTTTTTTTTTGAGTTTTTTTCTTTATAATTAAGGTCAGGGTTAGTGTTAGGGTTATTTTTGGGGTTGATTGACAATAATATTAATGCAAAAAAATTTTTTTAAGCACCTCTAGACTCTTAAATTCAGGTATTGCAAAAAGCGTGACGCGATGGTACGTCACGTTTCCGCGGTGTTAATGCACCACAATCTTTGCAAGCAGCAGAGGCTAACGTACATATATACAAACGGTGATTCTATACTATCGATGGTCGAATTCGAATCTGGAATTCCAGGGTTTTAGCACTTATGGTCTGGGGGCCGCTTCTACCCTCCCCTAACAGTTCGAACTCGGGCCAGGGATGGTGGACACAAGGCGAAGGCAGTCAATTGGATGTTAATGTTGGCGACAACAACGTCCAATTCCGCCAGGGCGCCAAATGTCCAAAGCCATCTTTTATAACAATACTCTGTCCATTTCACCATGGTTATGCTCTCTTTTTTAAGCGACAATGTTAAATACCGTTTTTAAACACGGTTTGTTGATTGTTGTGCTGTGTCGTAGTGGTCAAGGTAAATGTCTTCCATGCCACAGTTTGGGGTTCGAATCCCGGCGACGTCTATTTTATACTTTTGAGTCAAAGTTTTTTTTTTTGAGTTTTTTTCTTTATAATTAAGGTCAGGGTTAGTGTTAGGGTTATTTTTGGGGTTGATTGACAATAATATTAATGCAAAAAAATTTTTTTAAGCACCTCTAGACTCTTAAATTCAGGTATTGCAAAAAGCGTGACGCGATGGTACGTCACGTTTCCGCGGTGTTAATGCACCACAATCTTTGCAAGCAGCAGAGGCTAACGTACATATATACAAACGGTGATTCTATACTATCGATGGTCGAATTCGAATCTGGAATTCCAGGGTTTTAGCACTTATGGTCTGGGGGCCGCTTCTACCCTCCCCTAACAGTTCGAATTCGGGCCAGGGGTGGTGGATATTAGGCGAAGGCAGTCAATTGGATGTCAATGTTAACGACAACAACGTCCAATTCTGTCAGTGCGCCAAATGTCCAAAGCCATCTTTCATAACAATACTTGGTCCATTTCACCATGGTTATGCTCTCTTTTTTAAGCGACAATGTTAAATACCGTTTTCAAAGCCATCTTTTATAGCAATACTTGGTCAATTTCACCATGGTTATGCTCTCTTTTTAAGCGACAATGTTAAATACCGTTTTCAAACACGGTTTGGTGATTGTTGTGCTGTGTCGTAGTGGTCAAGGTAAATGTCTTCCATGCCGCAGTTTGGGGTTCGAATCCCGGCGACGTCTATTTTATACTTTTGAGTCAAAGTTTTTTTTTTTGAGTTTTTTTCTTTATAATTAAGGTCAGGGTTAGTGTTAGGGTTATTTTTGGGGTTGATTGACAATAATATTAATGCAAAAAAATTTTTTTAAGCACCTCTAGACTCTTAAATTCAGGTATTGCAAAAAGCGTGACGCGATGGTACGTCACGTTTCCGCGGTGTTAATGCACCACAATCTTTGCAAGCAGCAGAGGCTAACGTACATATATACAAACGGTGATTCTATACTATCGATGGTCGAATTCGAATCTGGAATTCCAGGGTTTTAGCACTTATGGTCTGGGGGCCGCTTCTACCCTCCCCTAACAGTTCGAACTCGGGCCAGGGATGGTGGACACAAGGCGAAGGCAGTCAATTGGATGTTAATGTTGGCGACAACAACGTCCAATTCCGCCAGGGCGCCAAATGTCCAAAGCCATCTTTTATAACAATACTCTGTCCATTTCACCATGGTTATGCTCTCTTTTTTAAGCGACAATGTTAAATACCGTTTTTAAACACGGTTTGTTGATTGTTGTGCTGTGTCGTAGTGGTCAAGGTAAATGTCTTCCATGCCACAGTTTGGGGTTCGAATCCCGGCGACGTCTATTTTATACTTTTGAGTCAAAGTTTTTTTTTTTGAGTTTTTTTCTTTATAATTAAGGTCAGGGTTAGTGTTAGGGTTATTTTTGGGGTTGATTGACAATAATATTAATGCAAAAAAATTTTTTTAAGCACCTCTAGACTCTTAAATTCAGGTATTGCAAAAAGCGTGACGCGATGGTACGTCACGTTTCCGCGGTGTTAATGCACCACAATCTTTGCAAGCAGCAGAGGCTAACGTACATATATACAAACGGTGATTCTATACTATCGATGGTCGAATTCGAATCTGGAATTCCAGGGTTTTAGCACTTATGGTCTGGGGGCCGCTTCTACCCTCCCCTAACAGTTCGAATTCGGGCCAGGGGTGGTGGATATTAGGCGAAGGCAGTCAATTGGATGTCAATGTTAACGACAACAACGTCCAATTCTGTCAGTGCGCCAAATGTCCAAAGCCATCTTTCATAACAATACTTGGTCCATTTCACCATGGTTATGCTCTCTTTTTTAAGCGACAATGTTAAATACCGTTTTCAAAGCCATCTTTTATAGCAATACTTGGTCAATTTCACCATGGTTATGCTCTCTTTTTAAGCGACAATGTTAAATACCGTTTTCAAACACGGTTTGGTGATTGTTGTGCTGTGTCGTAGTGGTCAAGGTAAATGTCTTCCATGCCGCAGTTTGGGGTTCGAATCCCGGCGACGTCTATTTTATACTTTTGAGTCAAAGTTTTTTTTTTTGAGTTTTTTTCTTTATAATTAAGGTCAGGGTTAGTGTTAGGGTTATTTTTGGGGTTGATTGACAATAATATTAATGCAAAAAAATTTTTTTAAGCACCTCTAGACTCTTAAATTCAGGTATTGCAAAAAGCGTGACGCGATGGTACGTCACGTTTCCGCGGTGTTAATGCACCACAATCTTTGCAAGCAGCAGAGGCTAACGTACATATATACAAACGGTGATTCTATACTATCGATGGTCGAATTCGAATCTGGAATCCCAGGGTTTTAGCACTTATGGTCTGGGGGCCGCTTCTACCCTCCCCTGACAGTTCGAACTCGGGCCAGGGATGGTGGATACAAGGCGAAGGCAGTCAATTGGATGTTAATGTTGGCGACAACAACGTCCAATTCCGCCAGGGCGCCAAATGTCCAAAGCCATCTTTTATAGCAATACTTGGTCAATTTCACCATGGTTATGCTCTCTTTTTAAGCGACAATGTTAAATACCGTTTTCAAACACGGTTTGTTGATTGTTGTGCTGTGTCGTAGTGGTCAAGGTAAATGTCTTCCATGCCGCAGTTTGGGGTTCGAATCCCGGCGACGTCTATTTTATACTTTTGAGTCAAAGTTTTTTTTTTTGAGTTTTTTTCTTTATAATTAAGGTCAGGGTTAGTGTTAGGGTTATTTTTGGGGTTGATTGACAATAATATTAATGCAAAAAAATTTTTTTAAGCACCTCTAGACTCTTAAATTCAGGTATTGCAAAAAGCGTGACGCGATGGTACGTCACGTTTCCGCGGTGTTAATGCACCACAATCTTTGCAAGCAGCAGAGGCTAACGTACATATATACAAACTGTGATTCTATACTATCGATGGTCGAATTCGAATCTGGAATTCCAGGGTTTTAGCACTTATGGTCTGGGGGCCGCTTCTACCCTCCCCTAACAGTTCGAACTCGGGCCAGGGATGGTGGATACAAGGCGAAGGCAGTCAATTGGATGTTAATGTTGGCGACAACAACGTCCAATTCCGCCAGGGCGCCAAATGTCCAAAGCCATCTTTTATAGCAATACTTGGTCAATTTCACCATGGTTATGCTCTCTTTTTAAGCGACAATGTTAAATACCGTTTTTAAACACGGTTTGTTGATTGTTGTGCTGTGTCGTAGTGGTCAAGGTAAATGTCTTCCATGCCGCAGTTTGGGGTTCGAGTCCCGGCGACGTCTATTTTATACTTTTGAGTCAAAGTTGTTTTTTTTTTAGTTTTTTTCTTTATAATTAAGGTCAGCGTTAAAGTTAGGGTTATTTTTGGGGTTGATTGACAATAATATTAATGCAAAAAAAATTTTTTTAAGCACCTCTAGACTCTTAAATTCAGGTATTGCAAAAAGCGTGACGCGATGGTACGTCACGTTTCCGCGGTGTTAATGCACCACAATCTTTGCAAGCAGCAGAGGCTAACGTACATATATACAAACGGTGATTCTATACTATCGATGGTCGAATTCGAATCTGGAATTCCAGGGTTTTAGCACTCATGGTCTGGGGGCCGCTTCTACCCTCCCCTAACAGTTCGAACTCGGGCCAGGGATGGTGGATACAAGGCGAAGGCAGTCAGTTGGATGTTAATGTTGGCGACAACAACGTCCAATTACGCCAGGGCGCCAAATGTCCAAAGCCATCTTTTATAGCAATACTTGGTCAATTTCACCATGGTTATGCTCTCTTTTTAAGCGACAATGTTAAATACCGTTTTCAAACACGGTTTGTTGATTGATGTGCTGTGTCGTAGTGGTCAAGGTAAATGTCTTCCATGCCGCAGTTTGGGGTTCGAATCCCGGCGACGTCTATTTTATACTTTTGAGTCAAAGTTTTTTTTTTTGAGTTTTTTTCTCTATAATTAAGGTCAGGGTTAGTGTTAGGGTTATTTTTGGGGTTGATTGACAATAATATTAATGCAAAAAAATTTTTTTAAGCACCTCTAGACTCTTAAATTCAGGTATTGCAAAAAGCGTGACGCGATGGTACGTCACGTTTCCGCGGTGTTAATGCACCACAATCTTTGCAAGCAGCAGAGGCTAACGTACATATATACAAACGGTGATTCTATACTATCGATGGTCGAATTCGAATCTGGAATTCCAGGGTTTTAGCACTCATGGTCTGGGGGCCGCTTCTACCCTCCCCTAACAGTTCGAATTCGGGCCAGGGATGGTGGATATTAGGCGAAGGCAGTCAATTGGATGTTAATGTTGGCGACAACAACGTCCAATTCCGCCAGGGCGCCAAATGTCCAAAGCCATCGTTTATAACAATACTCTGTCCATTTCACCATGGTTATGCTCTCTTTTTTAAGCGACAATGTTAAATACCGTTTTTAAACACGGTTTGTTGATTGTTGTGCTGTGTCGTAGTGGTCAAGGTAAATGTCTTCCATGCCGCAGTTTGGGGTTCGAATCCCGGCGACGTCTATTTTATACTTTTGAGTCAAAGTTTTCTTTTTTGAGTTTTTTTCTTTATAATTAAGGTCAGGGTTAGTGTTAGGGTTATTTTTGGGGTTGATTGACAATAATATTAATGCAAAAAAATTTTTTAAGCACCTCTAGACTCTTAAATTCAGGTATTGCAAAAAGCGTGACGCGATGGTACGTCACGTTTCCGCGGTGTTAATGCACCACAATCTTTGCAAGCAGCAGAGGCTAACGTACATATATACAAACGGTGTATTCTATACTATCGATGGTCGAATTCGAATCTGGAATTCCAGGGTCCTAGCACTTATGGTCTGGGGGCCGCTTCTACCCTCCGCTAACAGTTCGAATTCGGGCCAGGGATGGTGGACATTAGGCGAAGGCAGTCAATTGGATGTTAATAAGGACCTTACGATTTATAGGACGGCAACGGCAAGAAAACACTGTATGATATGTCCTTATAAAGGACACGAGTTTTTTATTATCAATCGTATTAGTGTAATACATTTTAAAAAGTTGAGGACTTGAGTTACTGGTTTAGAATGAGTTCTACTAAACCGAATTTGCAATTCCACCGGCTGTATGCAATACGTCGGCGTTGTATACAGTACGGGAAAATATGTGATTTGCCGGTCTAAACAATACGAGAACCGCGTGTCCAATATTCAAATGAATTGTTTACAACCGTAATTATTCATTTCTTTTCAATTTACTCTTTGTCTTAAGACGTTGCCGTCGCGTTGTCGTTCTGTAAATCGTAAGGTCCCTAATGTTGGCGACAACAACGTCCAATTCCGCCAGGGCGCCAAATGTCCAAAGCCATCTTTTATAACAATACTCTGTCCATTTCACCATGGTTATGCTCTCTTTTTTAAGCGACAATTTTAAATACCGTTTTTAAACACGGTTTGTTGATTGTTGTGCTGTGTCGTAGTGGTCAAGGTAAATGTCTTCCATGCCGCAGTTTGCGGTTCGATTCCCGGCGACGTCTATTTTATACTTTTGAATCAAAGTTGTTTTTTTTTAGTTTTTTTCTTTATAATTAAGGTCAGGGTTAGTGTTAGGGTTTTTTTTGGGGTTGATTGACAATAATATTAATGGAAAAAAAATTTTTTTAAGCACCTCTAGACTCTTAAATTCAGGTATTGCAAAAAGCGTGACGCGATGGTACGTCACGTTTGCGCGGTGTTAATGCACCACAATCTTTGCAAGCAGCAGAGGCTAACGTACATATATACAAACGGTGATTCTATACTATCGATGGTCGAATTCGAATCTGGAATTCCAGGGTTTTTTAGCACTCATGGTTTGGGGGCCGCTTCTACCCTCCCCTAACAGTTCGAATTCGGGTCAGGGATGGTGGATATTAGGCGAAGGCAGTCAATTGGATGTTAATGTTGGCGACAACAACGTCCAATTCCGCCAGGGCGCCAAATGTCCAAAGCCATCTTTTATAACAATACTCTGTCCATTTCACCATGGTTATGCTCTCTTTTTAAGCGACAATGTTAAATACCGTTTTTAAACACGGTTTGTTGATTGTTGTGCTGTGTCGTAGTGGTCAAGGTAAATGTCTTCCATGCCGCAGTTTGGGGTTCGAGTCCCGGCGACGTCTATTTTATACTTTTGAGTCAAAGTTGTTTTTTTTTGAGTTTTTTTCTTTATAATTAAGGTCAGCGTTAGTGTTAGGGTTATTTTTGGGGTTTATTGACAATAATATTAATGCAAAAAAAATTTTTTTAAGCACCTCTAGACTCTTAAATTCAGGTATTGCAAAAAGCGTGACGCGATGGTACGTCACGTTTCCGCGGTGTTAATGCACCACAATCTTTGCAAGCAGCAGAGGCTAACGTACATATATACAAACGGTGATTCTATACTATCGATGGTCGAATTCGAATCTGGAATTCCAGGGTTTTAGCACTTATGGTCTGGGGGCCGCTTCTACCCTCCCCTAACAGTTCGAACTCGGGCCAGGGATGGTGGACACAAGGCGAAGGCAGTCAATTGGATGTTAATGTTGGCGACAACAACGTCCAATTCCGCCAGGGCGCCAAATGTCCAAAGCCATCTTTTATAGCAATACTTGGTCAATTTCACCATGGTTATGCTCTCTTTTTAAGCGACAATGTTAAATACCGTTTTCAAACACGGTTTGGTGATTGTTGTGCTGTGTCGTAGTGGTCAAGGTAAATGTCTTCCATGCCGCAGTTTGGGGTTCGAATCCCGGCGATGTCTATTTTATACTTTTGAGTCAAAGTTTTTTTTTTTGAGTTTTTTTCTTTATAATTAAGGTCAGGGTTAGTGTTAGGGTTATTTTTGGGGTTGATTGACAATAATATTAATGCAAAAAAAATTTTTTAAGCACCTCTAGACTCTTAAATTCAGGTATTGCAAAAAGCGTGACGCGATGGTACGTCACGTTTCCGCGGTGTTAATGCACCACAATCTTTGCAAGCAGCAGAGGCTAACGTACATATATACAAACGGTGATTCTATACTATCGATGGTCGAATTCGAATTTGGAATTCCAGGGTCCTAGCACTCATGGTCTGGGGGCCGCTTCTACCCTATCCTAACAGTTCGAATTCGGGCCAGGGATGGTGGATATTAGGCGAAGGCAGTCAATTGGATGTTAATGTTGGCGACAACAACGTCCAATTCCACCAGGGCGCCAAATGTCCAAAGCCATCGTTTATAACAATACTCTGTCCATTTCACCATGGTTATGCTCTCTTTTTTAAGCGACAATGTTAAATACCGTTTTTAAACACGGTTTGTTGATTGTTGTGTTGTGTCGTAGTGGTCAAGGTAAATGTCTTCCATGCCGCAGTTTGGGGTTCGAATCCCGGCGACGTCTATTTTATACTTTTGAGTCAAAGTTTTCTTTTTTGAGTTTTTTTCTTTATAATTAAGGTCAGGGTTAGTGTTAGGGTTATTTTTGGGGTTGATTGACAATAATATTAATGCAAAAAAATTTTTTTAAGCACCTCTAGACTCTTAAATTCAGGTATTGCAAAAAGCGTGACGCGATGGTACGTCACGTTTCCGCGGTGTTAATGCACCACAATCTTTGCAAGCAGCAGAGGCTAACGTACATATATACAAACGGTGTATTCTATACTATCGATGGTCGAATTCGAATCTGGAATTCCAGGGTCCTAGCACTTATGGTCTGGGGGCCGCTTCTACCCTCCGCTAACAGTTCGAATTCGGGCCAGGGATGGTGGATATTAGGCGAAGGCAGTCAATTGGATGTTAATGTTGGCGACAACAACGTCCAATTCCGCCAGGGCGCCAAATGTCCAAAGCCATCTTTTATAACAATACTCTGTCCATTTCACCATGGTTATGCTCTCTTTTTTAAGCAACAATGTTAAATACCGTTTTTAAACACGGTTTGTTGATTGTTGTGCTGGGTCGTAGTGGTCAAGGTAAATGTCTTCCATGCCGCAGTTTGGGGTTCGATTCCCGGCGACGTCTATTTTATACTTTTGAATCAAAGTTTTTTTTTTTTAGTTTTTTTCTTTATAATTAAGGTCAGGGTTAGTGTTAGGGTTTTTTTTGGGGTTGATTGACAATAATATTAATGGAAAAAAAATTTTTTTAAGCACCTCTAGACTCTTAAATTCAGGTATTGCAAAAAGCGTGACGCGATGGTACGTCACGTTTGCGCGGTGTTAATGCACCACAATCTTTGCAAGCAGCAGAGGCTAACGTACATATATACAAACGGTGATTCTATACTATCGATGGTCGAATTCGAATCTGGAATTCCAGGGTTTTTTAGCACTCATGGTTTGGGGGCCGCTTCTACCCTCCCCTAACAGTTCGAATTCGGGCCAGGGATGGTGGATATTAGGCGAAGGCAGTCAATTGGATGTTAATGTTGGCGACAACAACGTCCAATTCCGCCAGGGCGCCAAATGTCCAAAGCCATCTTTTATAACAATACTCTGTCCATTTCACCATGGTTATGCTCTCTTTTTAAGCGACAATGTTAAATACCGTTTTTAAACACGGTTTGTTGATTGTTGTGCTGTGTCGTAGTGGTCAAGGTAAATGTCTTCCATGCCGCAGTTTGGGGTTTGAGTCCCGGCGACGTCTATTTTATACTTTTGAGTCAAAGTTGTTTTTTTTTTAGTTTTTTTCTTTATAATTAAGGTCAGCGTTAGTGTTAGGGTTATTTTTGGGGTTGATTGACAATAATATTAATGCAAAAAAAATTTTTTTAAGCACCTCTAGACTCTTAAATTCAGGTATTGCAAAAAGCGTGACGCGATGGTACGACACGTTTCCGCGGTGTTAATGCACCACAATCTTTGCAAGCAGCAGAGGCTAACGTACATATATACAAACGGTGATTCTATACTATCGATGGTCGAATTCGAATCTGGAATTCCAGGGTTTTAGCACTTATGGTCTGGGGGCCGCTTCTACCCTCCCCTAACAGTCCGAATTCGGGCCAGGGATGGTGGATACAAGGCGAAGGCAGTCAATTGGATGTTAATGTTGGCGACAACAACGTCCAATTCCGCCAGGGCGCCAAATGTCCAAAGCCATCTTTTATAACAATACTTGGTCCATTTTACCATGGTTATGCTCTCTTTTTTAAGCGACAATGTTAAATACCGTTTTCAAACACGGTTTGTTGGTTGTTGTGCTGTGTCGTAGTGGTCGAGGTGAATGTCTTCCATGCCGCAGTTTGGGGTTCGAATCCCGGCGACGTCTATTTTATACTTTTGAGTCAAAGTTGTTTTTTTTGAGTTTTTTTCTTTATAATTAAGGTCAGGGTTAGTGTTAGGGTTATTTTTGGGGTTGATTGACAATAATATTAATGCAAAAAAAATTTTTTTAAGCACCTCTAGACTCTTAAATTCAGGTATTGCAAAAAGCGTGACGCCATGGTACGTCACGTTTCCGCGGTGTTAATGCACCACAATCTTTGCAAGCAGCAGATGCTAACGTACATATATACAAACGGTGATTCTATACTATCGATGGTCGAATTCGAATCTGGAATCCCAGGGTTTTAGCACTCATGGTCTTGGGGCCGCTTCTACCCTCCGCTAACAGTTCGAATTCGGGCCAGGGATGGTGGACATTAGGCGAAGGCAGTCAATTGGATGTTAATAAGGACCTTACGATTTATAGGACGGCAACGGCAAGAAAACACTGTATGATATGTCCTTATAAAGGACACGAGTTTTTTATTATCAATCGTATTAGTGTAATACATTTTAAAAAGTTGAGGACTTGAGTTACTGGTTTAGAATGAGTTCTACTAAACCGAATTTGCAATTCCACCGGCTGTATGCAATACGTCGGCGTTGTATACAGTACGGGAAAATATGTGATTTGCCGGTCTAAACAATACGAGAACCGCGTGTCCAATATTCAAATGAATTGTTTACAACCGTAATTATTCATTTCTTTTCAATTTACTCTTTGTCTTAAGACGTTGCCGTCGCGTTGTCGTTCTGTAAATCGTAAGGTCCCTAATGTTGGCGACAACAACGTCCAATTCCGCCAGGGCGCCAAATGTCCAAAGCCATCTTTTATAACAATACTCTGTCCATTTCACCATGGTTATGCTCTCTTTTTTAAGCGACAATGTTAAATACCGTTTTTAAACACGGTTTGTTGATTGTTGTGCTGTGTCGTAGTGGTCAAGGTAAATGTCTTCCATGCCGCAGTTTGCGGTTCGATTCCCGGCGACGTCTATTTTATACTTTTGAATCAAAGTTGTTTTTTTTTAGTTTTTTTCTTTATAATTAAGGTCAGGGTTAGTGTTAGGGTTTTTTTTGGGGTTGATTGACAATAATATTAATTGAAAAAAAATTTTTTTAAGCACCTCTAGACTCTTAAATTCAGGTATTGCAAAAAGCGTGACGCGATGGTACGTCACGTTTGCGCGGTGTTAATGCACCACAATCTTTGCAAGCAGCAGAGGCTAACGTACATATATACAAACGGTGATTCTATACTATCGATGGTCGAATTCGAATCTGGAATTCCAGGGTTTTTTAGCACTCATGGTTTGGGGGCCGCTTCTACCCTCCCCTAACAGTTCGAATTCGGGTCAGGGATGGTGGATATTAGGCGAAGGCAGTCAATTGGATGTTAATGTTGGCGACAACAACGTCCAATTCCGCCAGGGCGCCAAATGTCCAAAGCCATCTTTTATAACAATACTCTGTCCATTTCACCATGGTTATGCTCTCTTTTTAAGCGACAATGTTAAATACCGTTTTTAAACACGGTTTGTTGATTGTTGTGCTGTGTCGTAGTGGTCAAGGTAAATGTCTTCCATGCCGCAGTTTGGGGTTCGAGTCCCGGCGACGTCTATTTTATACTTTTGAGTCAAAGTTGTTTTTTTTTGAGTTTTTTTCTTTATAATTAAGGTCAGCGTTAGTGTTAGGGTTATTTTTGGGGTTTATTGACAATAATATTAATGCAAAAAAAATTTTTTTAAGCACCTCTAGACTCTTAAATTCAGGTATTGCAAAAAGCGTGACGCGATGGTACGTCACGTTTCCGCGGTGTTAATGCACCACAATCTTTGCAAGCAGCAGAGGCTAACGTACATATATACAAACGGTGATTCTATACTATCGATGGTCGAATTCGAATCTGGAATTCCAGGGTTTTAGCACTTATGGTCTGGGGGCCGCTTCTACCCTCCCCTAACAGTTCGAACTCGGGCCAGGGATGGTGGACACAAGGCGAAGGCAGTCAATTGGATGTTAATGTTGGCGACAACAACGTCCAATTCCGCCAGGGCGCCAAATGTCCAAAGCCATCTTTTATAGCAATACTTGGTCAATTTCACCATGGTTATGCTCTCTTTTTAAGCGACAATGTTAAATACCGTTTTCAAACACGGTTTGGTGATTGTTGTGCTGTGTCGTAGTGGTCAAGGTAAATGTCTTCCATGCCGCAGTTTGGGGTTCGAATCCCGGCGATGTCTATTTTATACTTTTGAGTCAAAGTTTTTTTTTTTGAGTTTTTTTCTTTATAATTAAGGTCAGGGTTAGTGTTAGGGTTATTTTTGGGGTTGATTGACAATAATATTAATGCAAAAAAAATTTTTTAAGCACCTCTAGACTCTTAAATTCAGGTATTGCAAAAAGCGTGACGCGATGGTACGTCACGTTTCCGCGGTGTTAATGCACCACAATCTTTGCAAGCAGCAGAGGCTAACGTACATATATACAAACGGTGATTCTATACTATCGATGGTCGAATTCGAATTTGGAATTCCAGGGTCCTAGCACTCATGGTCTGGGGGCCGCTTCTACCCTATCCTAACAGTTCGAATTCGGGCCAGGGATGGTGGATATTAGGCGAAGGCAGTCAATTGGATGTTAATGTTGGCGACAACAACGTCCAATTCCGCCAGGGCGCCAAATGTCCAAAGCCATCGTTTATAACAATACTCTGTCCATTTCACCATGGTTATGCTCTCTTTTTTAAGCGACAATGTTAAATACCGTTTTTAAACACGGTTTGTTGATTGTTGTGTTGTGTCGTAGTGGTCAAGGTAAATGTCTTCCATGCCGCAGTTTGGGGTTCGAATCCCGGCGACGTCTATTTTATACTTTTGAGTCAAAGTTTTCTTTTTTGAGTTTTTTTCTTTATAATTAAGGTCAGGGTTAGTGTTAGGGTTATTTTTGGGGTTGATTGACAATAATATTAATGCAAAAAAATTTTTTTAAGCACCT
Organism: Muricea muricata; assembly: GCA_963855995.1. Lineage (NCBI taxonomy): Eukaryota > Metazoa > Cnidaria > Anthozoa > Malacalcyonacea > Plexauridae > Muricea > Muricea muricata. Next base: position 62,667 of record OY979721.1, read on the forward strand.
CTAGACTCTTAAATTCAGGTATTGCAAAAAGCGTGACGCGATGGTACGTCACGTTTCCGCGGTGTTAATGCACCACAATCTTTGCAAGCAGCAGAGGCTAACGTACATATATACAAACGGTGTATTCTATACTATCGATGGTCGAATTCGAATCTGGAATTCCAGGGTCCTAGCACTTATGGTCTGGGGGCCGCTTCTACCCTCCGCTAACAGTTCGAATTCGGGCCAGGGATGGTGGATATTAGGCGAAGGCAGTCAATTGGATGTTAATGTTGGCGACAACAACGTCCAATTCCGCCAGGGCGCCAAATGTCCAAAGCCATCTTTTATAACAATACTCTGTCCATTTCACCATGGTTATGCTCTCTTTTTTAAGCAACAATGTTAAATACCGTTTTTAAACACGGTTTGTTGATTGTTGTGCTGGGTCGTAGTGGTCAAGGTAAATGTCTTCCATGCCGCAGTTTGGGGTTCGATTCCCGGCGACGTCTATTTTATACTTTTGAATCAAAGTTTTTTTTTTTTAGTTTTTTTCTTTATAATTAAGGTCAGGGTTAGTGTTAGGATTTTTTTTGGGGTTGATTGACAATAATATTAATGGAAAAAAAATTTTTTTAAGCACCTCTAGACTCTTAAATTCAGGTATTGCAAAAAGCGTGACGCGATGGTACGTCACGTTTGCGCGGTGTTAATGCACCACAATCTTTGCAAGCAGCAGAGGCTAACGTACATATATACAAACGGTGATTCTATACTATCGATGGTCGAATTCGAATCTGGAATTCCAGGGTTTTTTAGCACTCATGGTTTGGGGGCCGCTTCTACCCTCCCCTAACAGTTCGAATTCGGGCCAGGGATGGTGGATATTAGGCGAAGGCAGTCAATTGGATGTTAATGTTGGCGACAACAACGTCCAATTCCGCCAGGGCGCCAAATGTCCAAAGCCATCTTTTATAACAATACTCTGTCCATTTCACCATGGTTATGCTCTCTTTTTAAGCGACAATGTTAAATACCGTTTTTAAACACGGTTTGTTGATTGTTGTGCTGTGTCGTAGTGGTCAAGGTAAATGTCTTCCATGCCGCAGTTTGGGGTTTGAGTCCCGGCGACGTCTATTTTATACTTTTGAGTCAAAGTTGTTTTTTTTTTAGTTTTTTTCTTTATAATTAAGGTCAGCGTTAGTGTTAGGGTTATTTTTGGGGTTGATTGACAATCATATTAATGCAAAAAAAATTTTTTTAAGCACCTCTAGACTCTTAAATTCAGGTATTGCAAAAAGCGTGACGCGATGGTACGACACGTTTCCGCGGTGTTAATGCACCACAATCTTTGCAAGCAGCAGAGGCTAACGTACATATATACAAACGGTGATTCTATACTATCGATGGTCGAATTCGAATCTGGAATTCCAGGGTTTTAGCACTTATGGTCTGGGGGCCGCTTCTACCCTCCCCTAACAGTCCGAATTCGGGCCAGGGATGGTGGATACAAGGCGAAGGCAGTCAATTGGATGTTAATGTTGGCGACAACAACGTCCAATTCCGCCAGGGCGCCAAATGTCCAAAGCCATCTTTTATAACAATACTTGGTCCATTTCACCATGGTTATGCTCTCTTTTTTAAGCGACAATGTTAAATACCGTTTTCAAACACGGTTTGTTGGTTGTTGTGCTGTGTCGTAGTGGTCGAGGTGAATGTCTTCCATGCCGCAGTTTGGGGTTCGAATCCCGGCGACGTCTATTTTATACTTTTGAGTCAAAGTTGTTTTTTTTGAGTTTTTTTCTTTATAATTAAGGTCAGGGTTAGTGTTAGGGTTATTTTTGGGGTTGATTGACAATAATATTAATGCAAAAAAAATTTTTTTAAGCACCTCTAGACTCTTAAATTCAGGTATTGCAAAAAGCGTGACGCCATGGTACGTCACGTTTCCGCGGTGTTAATGCACCACAATCTTTGCAAGCAGCAGATGCTAACGTACATATATACAAACGGTGATTCTATACTATCGATGGTCGAATTCGAATCTGGAATCCCAGGGTTTTAGCACTCATGGTCTTGGGGCCGCTTCTACCCTCCCCTAACAGTTCGAATTCGGGCCAGGGGTGGTGGATATTAGGCGAAGGCAGTCAATTGGATGTTAATGTTGGCGACAACAACGTCCAATTCTGTCAGGGCGCCAAATGTCCAAAGCCATCTTTTATAACAATACTTGGTCCATTTCACCATGGTTATGCTCTCTTTTTTAAGCGACAATGTTAAATACCGTTTTCAAAGCCATCTTTTATAGCAATACTTGGTCAATTTCACCATGGTTATGCTCTCTTTTTAAGCGACAATGTTAAATACCGTTTTCAAACACGGTTTGGTGATTGTTGTGCTGTGTCGTAGTGGTCAAGGTAAATGTCTTCCATGCCGCAGTTTGGGGTTCGAATCCCGACGACGTCTATTTTATACTTTTGAGTCAAAGTTGTTTTTTTTTGAGTTTTTTTCTTTATAATTAAGGTCAGGGTTAGTGTTAGGGTTATTTTTGGGGTTGATTGACAATAATATTAATGCAAAAAAATTTTTTTAAGCGCCTCTAGACTCTTAAATTCAGGTATTGCAAAAAGCGTGACGCGATGGTACGTCACGTTTCCGCGGTGTTAATGCACCACAATCTTTGCAAGCAGCAGAGGCTAACGTACATATATACAAACGGTGATTCTATACTATCGATGGTCGAATTCGAATCTGGAATCCCAGGGTTTTAGCACTTATGGTCTGGGGGCCGCTTCTACCCTCCCCTAACAGTTCGAATTCGGGCCAGGTATGGTGGATACAAGGCGAAGGCAGTCAATTGGATGTTAATGTTGGCGACAACAACGTCCAATTCCGCCAGGGCGCCAAATGCCCAAAGCCATCTTTTATAACAATACTTGGTCCATTTCACCATGGTTATGCTCTCTTTTTTAAGCGACAATGTTAAATACCGTTTTCAAACACGGTTGGTTGATTGTTGTGCTGTGTCGTAGTGGTCGAGGTGAATGTCTTCCATGCCGCAGTTTGGGGTTCGAGTCCCGGCGACGTCTATTTTATACTTTTGAGTCAAAGTTGTTTTTTTTTGAGTTTTTTTCTTTATAATTAAGGTCAGGGTTAGTGTTAGGGTTATTTTTGGGGTTGATTGACAATAATATTAATGCAAAAAAAATTTTTTTAAGCACCTCTAGACTCTTAAATTCAGGTATTGCAAAAAGCGTGACGCCATGGTACGTCACGTTTCCGCGGTGTTAATGCACCACAATCTTTGCAAGCAGCAGAGGCTAACGTACATATATACAAACGGTGATTCTATACTATCGATGGTCGAATTCGAATCTGGAATCCCAGGGTTTTAGCACTCATGGTCTTGGGGCCGCTTCTACCCTCCCCTAACAGTTCGAATTCGGGCCAGGGGTGGTGGATATTAGGCGAAGGCAGTCAATTGGATGTTAATGTTGGCGACAACAACGTCCAATTCTGTCAGGGCGCCAAATGTCCAAAGCCATCTTTTATAACAATACTTGGTCCATTTCACCATGGTTATGCTCTCTTTTTTAAGCGACAATGTTAAATACCGTTTTCAAAGCCATCTTTTATAGCAATACTTGGTCAATTTCACCATGGTTATGCTCTCTTTTTAAGCGACAATGTTAAATACCGTTTTCAAACACGGTTTGGTGATTGTTGTGCTGTGTCGTAGTGGTCAAGGTAAATGTCTTCCATGCCGCAGTTTGGGGTTCGAATCCCGGCGACGTCTATTTTATACTTTTGAGTCAAAGTTGTTTTTTTTTGAGTTTTTTTCTTTATAATTAAGGTCAGGGTTAGTGTTAGGGTTATTTTTGGGGTTGATTGACAATAATATTAATGCAAAAAAAATTTTTTTAAGCACCTCTAGACTCTTAAATTCAGGTATTGCAAAAAGCGTGACGCCATGGTACGTCACGTTTCCGCGGTGTTAATGCACCACAATCTTTGCAAGCAGCAGAGGCTAACGTACATATATACAAACGGTGATTCTATACTATCGATGGTCGAATTCGAATCTGGAATTCCAGGGTTTTAGCACTTATGGTCTGGGGGCCGCTTCTACCCTCCCCTAACAGTCCGAATTCGGGCCAGGGATGGTGGATACAAGGCGAAGGCAGTCAATTGGATGTTAATGTTGGCGACAACAACGTCCAATTCCGCCAGGGCGCCAAATGTCCAAAGCCATCTTTTATAACAATACTTGGTCCATTTCACCATGGTTATGCTCTCTTTTTTAAGCGACAATGTTAAATACCGTTTTCAAACACGGTTTGTTGATTGTTGTGCTGTGTCGTAGTGGTCGAGGTGAATGTCTTCCATGCCGCAGTTTGGGGTTCGAATCCCGGCGACGTCTATTTTATACTTTTGAGTCAAAGTTGTTTTTTTTTGAGTTTTTTTCTTTATAATTAAGGTGAGGGTTAGTGTTAGGGTTATTTTTGGGGTTGATTGACAATAATATTAATGCAAAAAAAATTTTTTTAAGCACCTCTAGACTCTTAAATTCAGGTATTGCAAAAAGCGTGACGCCATGGTACGTCACGTTTCCGCGGTGTTAATGCACCACAATCTTTGCAAGCAGCAGAGGCTAACGTACATATATACAAACGGTGATTCTATACTATCGATGGTCGAATTCGAATCTGGAATTCCAGGGTTTTAGCACTCATGGTCTTGGGGCCGCTTCTACCGTCCCCTAACAGTTCGAATTCGGGCCAGGGATGGTGGATATTAGGCGAAGGCAGTCAATTGGATGTTAATGTTGGCGACAACAACGTCCAATTCTGTCAGGGCGCCAAATGTCCAAAGCCATCTTTTATAACAATACTTGGTCCATTTCACCATGGTTATGCTCCCTTTTTTAAGCGACAATGTTAAATACCGTTTTCAAAGCCATCTTTTATAGCAATACTTGGTCAATTTCACCATGGTTATGCTCTCTTTTTAAGCGACAATGTTAAATACCGTTTTCAAACACGGTTTGGTGATTGTTGTGCTGTGTCGTAGTGGTCAAGGTAAATGTCTTCCATGCCGCAGTTTGGGGTTCGAATCCCGGCGACGTCTATTTTATACTTTTGAGTCAAAGTTTTTTTTTTTAGTTTTTTTCTTTATAATTAAGGTCAGGGTTAGTGTTAGGGTTATTTTTGGGGTTAATTGACAATAATATTAATGCAAAAAAAATTTTTTTATGCACCTCTAGACTCTTAAATTCAGGTATTGCAAAAAGCGTGACGCTATGGTACGTCACGTTTCCGCGGTGTTAATGCACCACAATCTTTGCAAGCAGCAGAGGCTAACGTACATATATACAAACGGTGATTCTATACTGTCGATGGTCGGATTCGAATCTGGAATTCCAGGGTTTTAGCACTTATGGTCTGGGGGCCGCTTCTACCCTCCCCTAACAGTCCGAACCCGGGCCAGGGATGGTGGATATTAGGCGAAGGCAGTCAATTGGATGTTAATGTTGGCGACAACAACGCCCAATTCTGTCAGGGCGCCAAATGTCCAAAGCCATCTTTTATAACAATACTTGGTCCATTTCACCATGGTTATGCTATCTTTTTTAAGCGACAATGTTAAATACCGTTTTCAAACACGGCTTGTTGATTGTTGTGCTGTGTCGTAGTGGTCAAGGTAAATGTCTTCCATGCCGCAGTTTGGGGTTCGAATCCCGGCGATGTCTATTTTATACTTTTGAGTCAAAGTTTGTTTTTTTAGCACTAAAAGTGCTAAGTGTTACTCCTAGATCCACCTGGATTATGTATGTTACATCATTTTGTAAAAAAGATGGTATAGTATATAACCCTCAAATAATATAAATAAAGTTAACTGCTATAATAGTATCCATTGTTAAGTATTAAAAAAGGGATTTGAAATACAATATGTGTTTTCTAGACTGTTCCTTTTGTTTTAAATTTTGGGGCGAAAGTTTTTAATTATGAACGAGAATTCGTCTTATCTAGGTGATCTGAAAACACCGAAAAGTACTGGCACTACTTGTCAAATAGAAATCCATTTTATATTCTTTGCTGAACATAATAACAAAGTTTCAACAAGTTTTATGAAGGAAAATAAAGGTTATAAGTTATTAAAAACAGCAATTGCAAAATGGTGGCTAGTTCCAGGCCGTTTATTCACGGTCAGATCAACTGGATGATTATGCTGATATATTTCGTGATGCGTGTCGTGGAATAATTAGCGAAATCGTAAAATATTTAATTTGAGAATTTTGGAAATTATGTGTTGAACTTTTGAGTTAAAAAATTGCACTAAATTATTATGCAGTCGCACGATGATGCGGTTATGGCAACGAATGACGATGCATCTATTTGTAAAAGGTATCCTCAACTATTTTGTTAGATGGTAGTATCCAAAATTAGTTGACAAATTTTGAGAATATTATGGCATATTTAATAATGGTAACACAGAAACATGTGTTACTGGTTCTTCGGTTTGGGTTTTACTTGAAATGTATTTTGTAAAACATGTGTTCAGTGCTCAAGCCCCACTTTATTACGAGAGATGACTTATTTAGTCAATTGGATTAAGTTTAGTGGTTTTGAGACATGTCAAGGTAGCGTAATGCGGGGCAAAACGAGACAGTGGGGCTAAATGAGACATTTTGGCTTAAATGAATATAGCGAGTGATCTACCGCTATTTGCCTAATTAGGAATTGCGGGCTCATTCGTGATGCTTCTTGGCTTGTTTTGAAAGTTATTACAAATCAAAGGCTAATTTCTGACGAGAATTATCCTGAATTTTGTGAGTGACATTGGATCCTGTCTGGTTAAATTAAGGTACATTATTATTTTATATTTTAAATAGTATTTCTTTTCTCTCGCAGGTCGTAACGATCGAATAAAACCTTATTTATTTAAGAGGCATTAGCATGTGCCCTTTCATGTCAGATGTATATTTTGTTAATGTTGACTGTAATTTTTCGCATTGCACGACTTTTAATTCACTCAGGCAGTTGGGGCAAAATGAGACAAGCCTACAGCCTTTTAAGTTTGTATACTTATGTGAACCTTTTCGTTTGTCGTTATCTGTTGTTGTGTTTACTAAATGATTCTGCACAACAGCACAATATTAATGTTGTCTCAATAAAGCAAAGTCACCAATTCTTTATGGATTTATTGCCAGTGTAACATGTAAATAGGTCACCAAATTCTGGTGTGATACCAGTTACACATCATCCAATTCAAGTTGTGTGAAATTTTGCCTACAGTAGAAATGTTGCACCAATGGTCATTAGTATATGACTTTACTGCAAAATAAGCAATATTAACAACAATTTTAAATTTGGCTGCAAACTCATTGGTCATGATTTTTTGCCGATGACTGATGTATATAGTGTGAATAAAACGCCTGTCCACTGTATTATAATACTGGTGCAACTGTGTTAAATAAGCTGTCTGTGAGTAGCTTATAAATACTCAAATGTTGTGAAAATAGTTTAATAAATGTACATATGTCAGTGACAGTTATAGTCTCGAAGATGTTATAAAGCGGCATGTCTCTTGTTAGCGACCAGTGGTAGACATGGTCGAACAACCATAATATTATTCTATTTGTATTCAGTGACATGTGTCAGTGGTGTTAAGTTTGTCCCACCAGTGATGAACTTGAAAGAAAAAACAAGTCTGCTTTGATCGACCATGCTTCAGACCCTGCTGGCCTCTGTTCTCCAACAAGTGAATAGACTATGACTGGTTTCTGATGTTTCATCAACATTTTGTCATCCAACCCTAGCCTGCAAAATGTTCCTAAGATCTGACACTGAGCATGTGCAAGATATACCAAATGTCATGTGTGTGATGTGTTCTGGTCCAAGTCTGCTGCAGGCAAGGAGTGAGATAAATGCTCCTTGTTTGAACATTATGGTAACAGGAAAACTGTCAATCCATGGTAGTCATCTGAAATGCAACCTGTGATTTGTTTATATATTAAGAAACTGATAGTTAATGTATTGTTACATTTAGTTAAATCATTTGATTAAAAATTTTTTTATTTTTGAACATTTTTGTAGCATTTTATTTGCCTGTCTCATTTTGTCCCACATGCTGGGGCAAAATGAGACAATAATGACTTGTTGTTTTTGTTCTCATAACACGACAGCCGTGTCTCCAAAAGAGTTTTTCTTCTCTGTATTGCTAGTCATGAGTCTATTTAACATATTCATTATGAAAAAAGTACTTGATTTTGCTTTCATGCTTTTTTATAGCAAGTGAAATCCTTAAGTGTCTCGTTTTGCCCCGCATTACGCTACTGAAGTCTGAAACTAAGCCAAGATACCCATAGTCCATAGACAGTGGTGAAGCCAGCCTGACATTTGGTCATGCAAATGCAAATTTTTCAGTGTTTATAAACCGTATAAGGAATTAATTCCTAAAGAAATGATTAATGATAATGATTTAAATTTGCATAGCATGACCAAATTGACAGGCTGGCTTCGCTACTGCCCATAGAACATAGATGAAACTTCGCAAACTTATTAAAATTTGTTTTTAGTTGCAAAACTATTTTTGCAAAGAAGACTTATTCAGTTATTTGTGCAAGGTTTCAAATTATTTCACAACATAATGTGATGTATGTTACATTATAGACTTGGCACAAGTTTCCGGCAACTGTTCAGGCAACACGGGCATAATTGTATTGGGGACAGGACAGAGTTAATTGGGGAGGGGTGTACACTTGCATCCCAGCTCACGAATGTCTTTTGAAGTCAACTCTAATCACAGCGGATTTCAAAAGGCATTTGTTTAGGCAGAACATGGTATGAATATGCACCCCTCTGCCAATAACATTCAACTGGGTGAATGAAAAAGCCTGAACAAATCTGGAATTGCTCTCTTCTTTGCAAAATGCCTCGATTTTTTTATTGAAATAGAGTGTTTGTGTGCTTATAATGTAGAATAAACAGAAAAATTAAGAAATTTAAAACTTCAAAACCTGGAGTCTTGCAGGAAGTTAAATATGGCTTGTGTGCAAAACTTTAATGCTTAAAAGTAATGTTGTGCACAAGCCATTTTTAATGTGTTTGAATACACACCCCCTGGGTTGTAAGCATTTAAATTTCAGATTTTTTCATTCATTCTACAACATAAGTACCCAAGCAATCTCTATATTAAAAAAACTTTATAATTATATATATTTCAGGGGTTTTTTGGGGCATTGAGTGTGATTAGTCTTTATGAGAATTTTTTTTATCAGCCTGTAGCTGTGTCCCTGCTTGTGGAAACTGTAAGGAAAACAGACTTTGAGAATGTCTACCTCATGTTGCCAGAATGAGTCAAGATCTCCATTGTCCACTTGGTTAGATTTTCTATATAATTTTCAGATTTTCAGTTCAGTTGGGATATTGACAAGATTACCGTACATCCAACATTTTGTTAAGACTGTTGAAAGAAAGGCACCCGAGATTAACAGAGGTTTGTTAGTAATTTGATTCCTAACTATACATCATATCATTGGCTGATAGAATTGTCTGTTCTCGATAGAAATATTTCAATATTTTGAAACAAGATAGATTGCACAGGCACCAAGAGGACAAGCAATTCGTCTTATTGATTTTCTATCTTGAACTTAGTTCTAAGAACTATATAGTTCTAATTTGTATATTCCATGAAGCAGTTTGTTGATGTGTGATTCAGATTTGTCATCTTAATTTTCCTCAGGTTATTATTCTCATGTGAAAGGAATGGAAACTATCTCACTGCAGTTTCTTGAGTTCACCGACAACAATTGTCAAGTCATAAACCTTGGATCTGGCTTTGATACTCGTTATTGGCAACTGAAGGTATTAGTTTCCACAGCCAGGCCTCACTCAAAATATGTCCTCAGCTCTTTAATCTATTAATTGGTTGATTACTATTTGATGTTTTGAGGAAGATTGTCACTCTCCAAAGATGTTTTATGAAGTTGATTTTGGAGCTGTCACTAGCAGAAAATGTATGGTTATAAGGTAAGAAAATTAATTAACTGCAGAATTAGAACTTGAATTCTATAACTTAATAGATATATATGCTTTCTGATTTGAGATAATGGTCTTGATTGACAGTAATTGATAGTGGGTGTTTTACAGTGGTGTTGATGGTAATAGCAGTAAGAAATATTATTATTTATTGAAAATATTTTAGGAGTTTTGATTGGTTAAGAGCTAAAGGTGAAATCGTCATATCTGCTTGGTAGTTGCCCAAATTTGGGGTTGAAAATAAATATACAACATTATGAGTCATTTCGTCGCATGTTGAAGCAAGATATGACGTCACGCTATAATTTATGCGACTTTTAGTGTCTTCTTACTTACAAAGCAAGCATTTAAACTGAGTTTAAAATATTTTCAAAAAATAATAAAACAATTATTGAATTCGGTTCTTGCTGGATAAGACGAATTATTAAGGCCTTGGTTTGTGTTATCTACCTCAGCCTTTGGCTTTGGTGGATAATACAAACCTCCACCTCAATAATTCCTCATATCCTGCTCGACCTCATTCAATAATTGTCTAATGTCATTCAGTGTGGCAGTGCAAAGGTGATTAGTATATCCAAAATTTTATATAAGTTATAATAAGCTATAAGTGGATAAAGTTAGTACACCAGTGGTATAAACTGCCCAACAATGAGGGGCCATCTGAGGGGTCTGCATATTGTTCCAAGTGTGCCAAATGTTTTAACAACCGTGAAACATTTCTGTTGCATAACTGTTCAAAATCGAGCAAGAACTGCACATGCAGGTACTGTGATTGTGTGTGTACCATCTGAACAGAGCTGGGCAAGCATATGGAGGATCACATGAATGAGAGGCCCTTCAAGTGCTGCTACTGTCCTCGTAGTTTTAATAATTCTGGTGCACTCAACATACATGTCTGTATCCATGGCCAGAGCGTGACACCTAAGATCTTACTCGCTCAACCTTGTGATAAAGTGAATGACCATTACTGATCACGTGATATATCTGGACTGAATCCAACATACCATTTTCTAAACGGGTTAAAAACTAACTTTCTCTAAGTCCATTATAATATTGCTTTCCGTAATTTCTGTTATAGATAAGAAAAATTTTTTCTCCGCTTAGAAATGTTTTATAGTAAATGCTGTAGCTTCATAATTGGTTCATTTCACAGCACTATAACACTGTTCTCTGTATTCCAAAAAAAAGTTTCTTTAAAGTTTGCCTAAATGTAGAAATCATTTTCCCTGTTCAAATCAAATTATATATAATTTAATTTGCATAAACTGTGGAGTTATCCTTATCCATGACAACATTATCTCTGGATATATTATTGGTAGGAGAAAAAACTTTTCTATTTATGAAGACAACCAGTAGAGCTATGCAATGAACTGATTAGCTTTGCATGTACAATATAAAAGATTCTATGGCAATTTTCCATGGAGCAAAGTACCTATTGTGCAATGTAGCATCATGATTTAGATTATTGAGTCACCTTAAACTTTAAAGTCTGAATACCAGTAGTACTGTTCCAATCACTTCTATTCCTTAAATGCAAAACACAGTGTTCGATTATAATGCAGGCAATGACATACGTACATGTTTTCTACTTTCTATGTACATCTTTAATGGGGTTTATGCAGTGGGTTAATCTAGTATATACTGTAGGTAATAAGGGAGGGGGGGGGTTAATTTGTATGGAAAATTAAAGTTAAAACTTACAAACTTCATGTGTGCTTGTCTTTGATTATAATTCTATGATGAAAAACAGTAATAAATAATCTATTAGTCTTTATGAGAATGTACAAGTTGTCCCTTCTTAATCACATGTTTTATCACATGATCATGTCCACCAAACTGGTAAATTAAATGTTTCCATCTAGAAAACATAAAAAAATATTGATTAAAGAAGGCATGTTTCAAACATTGCCCTTACTTTGACATATTTTACCTCGGGCAGTCCAGAATCAGCATATCAGCAAATTTGCCAATCTCCAATGATCCATGAGAATGAGATCTCTTTATTGACGCAGCAGCGTTGATTGTACTGGCCACAAGTGCTTCATTCATGGTCATACTAAATGTCACACACGCCAGATGCATTACCAGTGGCATTAATAGAACTAGTGGAAGTTATTATAAATGTTTACAATATTGATTCAAGCACATGCGGTAATTTCATTGCTGATGGGATGAATTAATGGTGCAGTGTGAAGGGGGGTTCACTCAAGGGCAATGCTTTGTGGCATGCAGCTTTATGCCTTATGGAAGTGAGCAAAAGCCTTTCAATGGTACATATGTGCTACCAAACACAAGGTCAATACCAATGATAAATACTTAACTTGATCCAATAATGGTGTTTCTATTTGAAGTTAAGCACCAAGCATTATAATACCATCATGTGGCTGAAACCCAGCCATATGGTCATCAGTGGCAAATGGGCACACCTTTTCACCATACAGCACAGTTTTGGTCTAATTTAATGACTGAGATAACGCTGCCATCGTGAAATAGCATTACTATCTATCGTAACAGTTGTGTTTCTCATGGTTAGAAATTTGGGGTTGGAGTAGACTTACCTTCATTGCAAATTCATATACTCTATCCCCTGCAAAAACAGGGTGAGTGTGAGCATCAACCAAACCTGAAAAATCCAGAGAATAATGCAACCTTTAAGAATAATACAAATTGCTTTGCCAGAAATGATGTACAGTTATTTTGCTATAATTGTTATCAGTTTCAAGTACTATCGGAGTACCATAATCTTTACTCTAGCCCTGTTCTATATGACGTATCCTTACCTGGCATAACACAACAGTCCGTTGCTTCTAAGATCGTTGCGAATTCTTTCTCTTCAAATTTCTGAGAAACGGCTATAGAATCTTCAGCAATTATGCAATGTTCCCCTCAGAGTTTACTACCATGCTAACTGGCCCAGTCAATATGCGCACATTATTCATGGCAGTTCCTTTAAGCACTTTCTCGCATGGCAGTTCCTATAATGCACCTCGTCTTCACTAAAAAGAAAAGCCAGTCAACTATTGCAAGGTAGTTTTTGTGAGGCTAACATGGATGAAGAGTGCAAAAAGATCGCCAGAAAGTGTTTCGAAGATCGTTCAAAAAGATCGTTCAGAAGTGTTTCGCGTGAGGTTGCAACGAGTGCAGAATGTAAAACCAAGACAGACGTTAAAGAAAATTTTAATAAAGTAAAGTCTGGCTCTGATCAGCTAATTGTTATTCAGACAGATTCCACCAAGATAGTTGTTTCGTACAAATCTGATTTTAAAGTTTACCGTCTATGGAATATGACTGCTATTTTGTATTTACCAACGTAGCGTGTATAATAAATCCAATTAGTTATTAGCTATTAAAGATTTGTAGTGCTTATTGTATTGTGTGAAACTGTGTTTTTGTGGCGCTTATTTTCACTCTTCAATATATAAGATAAAACGCCTTTACGGAGCTGGCTGCAATAATTTTCATATTGCAGTGTGGCATTTAGCGCGTATATTATTTACCCCTGGTAATTTCCCTACAATCAAAAAAGACCGCTCCCGTCTTTCCTAAGAATCTAACCCTATTACACCATTTGCCCCTCATTAAGCTAAAAAAGAATGTCATTAAGATCATTTTACAACTTCACGTGTACAAATCGGAATTTCAATAACAAATTGTGTGCAAGTCAATAAGCGTGAAGGGATATTCAATAGCAACAATTGACGCAAGTATGCATGAAAATTGAAAGCCATTAATCAAACATGGAAATTCAATAAGAATACAAAGAACATTCAAAAACACAAAAGAAGTTTTTGTTTGAATACAAGAAACGCTCAATTAGATAAAAATGTATGTTCAACGAAGTTGTCATGTGAACACCAACATGCTCAAAGAAAAGAAAAGGGCTGTTGAAAAATATTCTTTATTCCGGCAAATATTTGGCTTTGCTGAATTGTTCTAAAAGTTTTTGAATAACGTGAAATGTTACAAAGGTGTCGAAACGAAGTGAAATCTTGTACAGTGTACCACTGTAGAAAGCAAGCAAGGCTCCAGACAGGATGGGTGGCAAGCACAGCAGAGTTATGGCAACGCCACGTACAAACTTAGACTTTATCAGTTTAACTTGATAATGAACGTTCCATTTTTTTGTTTTTGGGGTTAATATGATTGCGTGTCTATAAAGTAAACCTAGGTTTTATTGAACATACATTTTTATCTAATTGAGCGTTTCTTGTATTCAAACAAGAACTTCTTTTGTGTTTTTGAATGTTCTTTGTATTCTTATTGAATTTCCATCTTTGATTAATGGATTTCAATTTTTATGCATACTTGAGTCAATTGTTGCTATTGAATATCCCTTCACGCTTATTGACTTGCACACAATGTGTCATTGAAATTCCGATTTGTATTTGTGAAGCTGCAAAATGATCTTCATGACATTCTTTTCTCGCTTAATGAGGGGCAAATGGTGTAATGATTCTGTCATATAATGCAGAGTGAGAACAATAGGTTATTATGAGCGTCAGTAATTATATTCTAATTGATCTGCGCGTGTGCATTGCGTGTTTATAATCGGACACCTTGTTTTTCCGTTTTAGGATTTTGAAAACTCAGATTTTCGGACGTGATCTATGATATTCCGTGATTCTAGGGCGAGTTCTAGTCAATTTAGTGGCTGAATGGATCCAGTTCGGGATCCAAGTAATCGAGCAAGTGAGTTGATTTAATTTGGAGGCCAGTGGAAAAGCCCGAGAAGTTTTGATCACGTGAACAGCTCGCAGCGGCATGTGCACGGGAAGTGAGCAAGGGACGATTGGCAATATTTCTACGCGAGGAAAAACGCAAAATAATGGCTGTAAGTTTGGTATTTTACTATATTTGAAGTAAATAAACATGTTGGAAGTAGCTATGGTTGTTTAGTGATGAATTTTGAAGAGTTTTGCCTTTCACAATACGATATTTCACTGCCGCTTTTGACATGTTGTAGGTCAATTGTATTCCATGTGTTGTATTCTTCAATATTATATCAAGAGTACTTGTTGTTATTTGTCAGCAAATTATATGCCTCATTTAACTTTGTTTTTGGTTCAAAATGACGGTCAAGTTCATCAAAACATTAGACAATTGTAAAGTTGTGTAGCCAATGTTTGACATATGGCTTGTGTATTTAAATCCCTCAAAATACTATAATTATGAATTCCTTAAAGAAAGCAATAACTATTCTCTGCATTCAGCTGTGACTGAAAATATTTATTGTGAGCTTTTAGTTATTAGACCATCAAGCCTTTAACAGGTATGGACTCAATACCTGTTGAATGCTGAAAATCATGATAAATACACAATTTCAGTTACAGAATGCATCACAATTATGAGTACTTATTTTTTCACAGCATTCTTGCAGGTTGTTAGTTTTACCTCCTTGTTAAAAAATGTCGACAAGTTGTAACAAACTTGTTGATTTCTTCAAAACAAGCTTGTTGCAACTTGCCGTCTGCAGACTTCTTCCAACTTGTTGAAACAACTTGCAGCAAGCCTGTGGATAACAAGTTTTGACAATCAACTTGCAACAAGTCTGTTGTCAGTAAGCTGTTGCAAGCCGTGCCACTACAGATAACTTAATGTGGATCAAGTCTGTTCAATAATATCAAGATGTTGTCACGTGCTGCAAAATTTCTTGCAACTTGCATTGAAAATTCTCCTCTTAAGAGATGTTGAATTGGCAAATATGTACCTACAGTAATTACGTTTTGCTGATGTCTTCTTTACATATCAGGCAATTTTTCCTGATTAACATCTTGTATGTCCTAGAAATATTACAGTGTGCGATGGTGATTATGCATCCATTAATTGTCACCTTGGACTCAATCTTTACCTGTATGTGTATTGCAGTTTCAGTGCTTTACCATCATGGCCACAGGCCCCTGGTTCAAAATTTGTGAACCCCCCCTGCCCTACTACAAACTAGAAATGGTGAAATTTCATTTCCCTGGACTTTTGGAGGGGAAGATGTCACAGAATTATGTCAAAATTGTTTTGATATTCATTAGTCAGTAAAGTGAGAAATTGAACTTACCAAAATACATCTCCTGTTGCCAAAATCATTGTTTGTTTGTCGTTCTCCCATTTTTTGGCACTTGTGTTTGCTTGAAGAATGTGAGGCACTATACGTCAGCAATGTCAGCTTTTGTCTTGAAAAATGACAATACCAGGGCCCTCCCTTAAGGCTTTTGTGGCTGGAGATCACCCAGTGTGCCCCGTCCAAGCGCATATTAGTGATGCCACTGTGCAGTTTCCAGCTTCAAACATATTGAGAGGATTTTTAATATTGCCCTAATGACTACTTCCATCCCCTTCTCGTAGTTAATTGAGTAAAACTTATTAGAATAACTATGTAACTCATTATCTATGTTGGTCAACGTTTATGCAAAATATGGTTTTTCATCGTCACATGTGTAGTGTGTTTTTACCAAATCTACCAATAGCAATTCTTGAATTACCCTATTGTTCAAGTTGCAGGTGGCTAACTTTTCTAAAACATTGTTATTGGTTCGTTAGGTCTAATTACAATATGCATGTGATGATGAAGGACCTTATTTCTGCATAAATCAGAACAAAAACATGGATAATGACTTGTATTGTAGTTGTAATGAGTTTCCAAACCTTATAGCTCTATTAACTATGCCCTTCTTGACTGCTTATTCTCATCTGTATAAATATGTCAGCCATCTTTTTTTTGTGTTGGTATATTTTCCTTGTGTTATAATGTTGCCTTTTCATTTAAGGAGGATTCGTCAAGCACTATCGCAACCAGTCCAAGCCGAGACCCCCAAGATGATGTACGTTATGATCGAACAGATGCGTTGACGACCAGTCCTGCTCGGCATTTGGCTCCACTTGAGGATTAGTCAGATGCTATTTTGGGAAATGATTAAAGTGGTGTGGAAGACGAGGCCGACGATGGAATTGATTTGATGGGAGACAATATGGAAGAGTATGTTTATTTGTCAAGTTCATTTTACAAATTGTTTATGAACTTAAAAAACAATTTTTTTTTCTATTTCTAGTGACTATCGTGCAATCCCTCGACTTGATGTGTGACCTAACAGCACTTGATGATGAAGAATATGATCAGATGGACATTGGGGCTCGACAAGAAGCTGAGAAAGTGACGGGAAGGAGAGACAGACAGGAGGCTTTAACATCTGGAAGACTGAGACGAGGACTTCGTTATGGTACTATACAGTTTGTTCATTTATTTTTTGGCAAAATGGCAGACAGCCACACCACATTAAGCCAGTATTGCGTAGCCGACCTGACAATTTTCCCTGTGGGAGAAAAGTGCTGACTTTTGACAGAGCATTGACTTGAAATACTTTTTCGTATGGGTTCAAATTGCATTTAGAAGCTCCTTTAGAAGCACATTTTTAGGTTGTGCTTGTTGGGATTTGATGTGATCTATTTCTGTTCAGTATAAATTTCCAGGTGACTATTGATTTTCCTGCATTCTGATTGGTCAAGATTTGCTTTCTCGGAAGTGATAGTCACTGACCAGTGACTATTGCTTTTTGCTTTTGTATACAGTTATGAATTTGAAGTTAATTTTTCAAAAGGGAAATTTATACTAAAACAATTAGTTGCCTCAGGCGAGGTGAATATAGGCTTGTAATTACCTCGCCTTGGACGACTAATCGCTAAATAATCATACATCAAAAGGCATGTGATATCACCAGTCCATTTTCTTGTGTTCTAAACTTAAACAAGTTAGAAACTATTTATATATTTTCCCTCAGATGAAACTGATGAAGATGACATGCCCAGGGTGACATTGACCTAGGCAATGACATGGTAGAAAGTGTAGAGAATTGTAGGATATGAAGGGACACACCATACGAGAGTGGGTGTGTCTGCAGGCGCCGAGAAATGAAATCAAAAACAGATTCAAACTATTTGTAAAGACATTTGTGGATCATCATGGCAAGAGTGTGTACAGAGACACAATCAAATTGATGTGTGAAGGTATGGCTGTTGATACCGGGATACAAGTTACGATACGGTACACTTGTTAATCAGAAATTGTGCCTGGCTCACGAGGAATGAGAACTATTATAACCTTTGAAATGCTAGCCCAGTGCTTAACCCGCTGAGAGATAGGTGGTGAGGTCGATTCTGTATATGATACTTTGCAATTCAGTGTAGTCTCTTAATGTCAATAACGTCATTGTAAATTTTGAACATTATCTTGAATGTAAAGGCCGCATGAATTAAGTACGTACACAAAAATTCCCTTTTTGCGCGCACACACGATTAAGTTTCCTTGCTGAAAAGCTGGTACGACTAGCTTTAAACCAGGCTCCTTCTCAAGGAAAAATTGTCATTTTTTCGCGTTCACACGAGAAAATACATTGACAAGTTTCTTGACGAGTTCTCTTACGCGTCTGCACGACAAACAATTTTTCCATGACAGACTTTATTTGTTCCTGTGTACGCGTAGTTTGACAATATTTTTCCTTGACAACTTTTACGAGGCCGCATGATTTAAGTACGTAAACAAACAATTCCCTTGTCAAGTGTTCCTTGTTGCACGTACACACGAGCAAGTTTCCTTGGCGAAAAGCTGGTACGACTAGCTTTTAAACCAGGCTCCTTGTCAAGGAAAAGTTGTCAGTTTTTTCACGTACACACGAGCAAATAAAACTTGTCAAGGACAACTTGCTTGTCCGTACGGGGCTTTAGGGATTATAGCTAATGCTTAGAATCATCAAACGTATTTTATATATGGCCTTAGAGTTCTCTATGAAATTTGTACGAAATTTTAAAGGCCCACATCTTTTTTCTTCCAGGAAACCTTCAGACTCTCGTAACTGACTACAATGTTCTCGCGTGTGAACAACCTCTGCAAGTTTTGGCCTATTTCTTACCCGAAGCACCAGCAGAAATGTTGAAGATTTTTGACGAGGCTGCGAAGGAGGTTGTGTTGTCAATGTACGAAAGATATGATCAGACTACAAACGACATTCATGTCAGAATTGCCGAGTTGCCCTTAATGGAAGAAATCCGTACACTCAGGTAAGTTGCACTGGATAACTGATAAACATTTTGCGCCATGTAGTTAACAGCTAGTTTCGTTTCTCCTCTGTTTAAGACCCCGTTCACACGATGCCGGTATGTGACTCTGCTGGTAAAAATCATTAGGTTTTCAAATGTCCACACGATACCGGTAGAGTGATATCGCGTTTTGGTGTTGCGTTCACACGAAACCGGATCAATGTCGGATTTGAGTCGTTGAATTGTCGGAAATTCTCTCGCCATTGCTCTTCCACAACAAGGTTATTTCTAAAACTCTGCCACCAAGAAGAAGTTCGTCCTGGCATCGACCAGAATCGGCGTTGTCTTCTCTTTTTTTCCTTTTCGTTTTTTTTTTGTATCCAGTAATAAAACTGTGAGAATACGACGTCCTTTTCAATTTCTACCCAACGTTTTTGTAACAAGCTTAAATTTATTGACAATGTGCTGTACAAACCAGTTAAAATAGACAGAATATAATATCCAACAAAAACTTTTGTTAATTTCATTATTTTGTATTAATCGTAATGAAACACTAACGGTTAGGCGTTCACACGGTAGTCTGACGGTTGAATTTCACTACGGTTTCAAGCTTTTACGGTACGTATACCGTTTTCAAACTCTTACGGTTGGCATTACGGTTTCACACAATTTCATACCGGCATCGTGTGAACGCAGCCCCTAAATGTAAGAATTTCATACCGTTTTCAAACTCTGTCGGCCGGTATCGTGTGAGCGGGGTCTAAAGCTGGACAATTGAAGATTGACTTGAATCATGTCCTTCAATGCTTCTTGTTTTCTTTCGTTTTCGTCCACTACAGGATTGTAAATTCTACCATAGTACAAAACGCAGTTGTAAATGAGATGCTTCTATCGTATCGTGTTACTGATACATGCAGTAATATACTTTATGTCACGTAAATGGGTTTTTTATGCATACTGTACTTAGTGTAGTGTGTACTTAGCTTCTCACATGCCTGGCTTTTCTGCGATTTTCGGGTACTGCGTCTTCTTTGACTGCAGGCAATGACCGTACAATGAAATTATAGGCAGGAATTGATCCTAGCCACGTTTGTTGAGACATTTGTACTTGACCACTGGGCTACGTTGGTTATGACGCTTTGGCAAGGTGGTTTAAGTTGTCCAAGCGTTCTGGCCTATATAGTTCTTTAAAGTGACCAAAGCCAAGAGCATTTTTGGCAAAGCCAGGTGTTGATCGCGGCCTCAGTGACAGATTCTGATTGATACACATATGCATTGTCTTTACCACTGGAATATGTTCGCTACCACATTCTTCCAACGTGGTTCAAATTGTGTAACCATTTTTTGTGGCCCATTCTGTTAAAAACTGGTAAATAATTTAAACCACATTGGACGAGTGTAGCAGCCAACGTGGTCAGGTGGTCAGGCAAAGTGGTGTAAATAAAAAACGCAGCTGAACGATAATTCCCTTCCTCTGAATTAACCAATAAATAATGAATTAAAACACAGGGGTACGTCAAGAGCATAAAGGACAAACAGACATCCAAAACCAGTTGATGATAACATCATACATGATGTTGCAAACGTCAAATGAGTTAACTTCGATCGCTGGCCCTGTCTTGGTTCTTGAAATAATCTAATAATTGACCATATATGTTCAAATTGACATAGACCTGCGCCAAATTTTTTGACATTGATTTGACGAGACTCAGGTAATACAAATATTGTATAAAGAAATGCACAAAAATGTAACGATGTTATCAGCCAATATGGTGCGACATAACCAGCTTTCTCAATCCACCATCCACTTGATAGGTGACTTATCATTCCACTTATGAAAGCAACTGCTTCAAGTATACCAAGTCGCAATGCACGCTGATCAGGGAGGGTTACATCAGCTATATATGAAAACACTGACAGTATTATTGTGGGGAAATAACCACACATACCACCAATAAAGCTCGATAGGATGAGAGAAAATATTGGCAGTTTAAAACATATTATAATCAATATAAGTGTACTCTCCGTAATGCTTCCAAATATCACAATTGCTGTAACAGTTCGACGTCCAACGTTATCTGACCATGACCCAAGCATGAGGGTCATGAATAATGTTTGGACAGTTGCAGTAACTATGGTGGCTAGGAGGATAAGTGAGGATTCACTTTGTGTATCCTTCATTATCCTCTTAAGTTCAGGATTATCGTGTGCAGTATGGTTGTCACAATTACTATGATGTTCCGTCTTATTAGTTACCAGCCCTTTTGATTCTCCAACACGGTGGTATATATACTGTTGAATGATAGGCACATGAAGCAATATACCAAAAGCGTAACGAAATATGACGTCAAGGTAGAAGTATTGTCCTTGTCAATGGAGTACACACTTTCTTTATTAGGTTGTTCCAAATGTTCATAACTTGAGTCCAGGGTTGCGTCTGTTATCATATCTCAGAAGTTTACTTGCAGTTGCTTATTATTGTTTGACGCTAGTAAGAAACAGCATAATTGCATGAATATACGTCCTAATTTCCATTCTTTAATCAACAGTCCCTGAGGTTATTGGTGATTGAGTTTCACAATTTTTTTTTATTTTTTAGGGCAAAACAAGTGAGCGAGAGTGACATTCAGTGAACTTTCAGGTAATAACTTATTCTAAATTAAGGGTTTATTCTGGGATTTACAGCAAAATTTGAAAAGTGAGCTTTTTAATGCTTCTCTGTGATATTTTAAGAAGCATTAATCACAATTTCACAACAGCTTGCTTACATGATTCAATTTTTTTAAAGACATCATTTACCAATCATATTGTCTCGTTTTTCGTTCAAAACATGAAAAAGTGATAAAATAAAAGCAATAATTTTGAAAAAAGTTAATAAATTCAAACAATGATACAATTCATTGTTCATGTTTCATCGTTTTAATGCCATTCAGAGACGGTCGCAAATCAAAACTGAGAGGGATAATTTTCTTAACGTACGCATAGTCTGTACGGTATTCGTGAGTGTAAATGGAAGTCAGATATTCAGCAAGTTACAGATGATTGAAAAATGAAAAGAACAGATGGGTCAGTTTCGGAAGATCGATTAGCGAAGGAAAAATATTCGCGTGCTGCATCATTAATTTTGTTTCAAATCGATTGTTTTTACACTTTGGGAACACATGCGTATATAACTATGGATCCCCTCAATTATCGATTCTTCGCAGCCCCTCAAAACACATTTCTTATAAATTATGTTAAAGTATCAGACCAGGTCAAACGAGCACGAGAGTTTGCAGTCACGCGACATTGGTTAACAGCTCCACTTGATCCTTTCGGCTAGATTATAGAATATCCGGCCACTTTTGGTGTTTGTTTTTTTCGGGGGGGGGATACGCAGTCATGAATATTTTACTGATACGGGATACACAGTCATTGAAATGACGTAAATATTCGAGTACTTTAATCAGATAACTATATTATGTATTTCATGACTTTCGCTCGTTTTTTAAAATACACGCTCACATGCATGTATTTGCTTCGTTCTTTATAAGCTCATCACATTGGACTCGTGAATATTATGTAAGTCATGATATAGACGCATGCAGTGATTTACTCGTATAAATATATCATGTATTTTCATGAGTTTTAGGGTTAGGGACACTGTCACAATGCCAGAGCTCAAAACATTGAGCAACTTTAAGTTAAACAAGTTTTGCTAACCTTTAAAATGGCAAATGCCGAATAAATAAGAAAACATGCTTTCCAATGCTTTTTAAATATTTTTCTGAGCAGCTATGATGCATAGATAACAATGCATACTTTTTACAATCACAGTTTATAAATCTCTCTACCTGCTCGCTATAGTACATATTAAACTACTTCAAAACTTACGTCATTCAATCATTGCTTATCGTCGTATAACAGTCACACATTCTCCTCTTAGTGTTTGAACCATTAAACTACTCATATAGTTCTGTCATTTTAATGACTGCTTATCCCCGTATCCCCTAAAACCAAAAACTGTTTAGAGTGGCCGGGAATTCTGTAATCGCTCCGAGGTGACACCATTAGTGTTTATTCTGTTGTTCTTGTATGCGACAGCAATAGTTCAGTTCATTGTTTATTGAGGGGTTTACCAAATGAATAGTTAGTGTAATTACAATAACTAGAAAATTTACTGAAGAAATGTGCTAGTGGGCCTGATCTATAACCAGTAGAAATATTTCGAGATGTTTTCCTTATCCCTTTCAAACTGGTTCTATTGGTTAGATTTATTTCTTTGGTTAATTTTATAGCTTAAACAGAAGTTTCCAGTTTTGATTATCGTGCATGGAACCGTGCAAATATTTCTTTCCATTGCGCAGTAGCTTTCATTGTTTTCAATCACTCAAGATGTTATTATCGCACACGTTCCGCACACACTACAGTAAATGGCGTATCCACGAACGTGGCACTACAATTGAGCGATGGAATTTCATGTAGTAAACTCACAAAACAAAATGGCGATCTAACTTGTTGATTGCAAAATTCCATCTTTCACCTCTTTAAAAAATGTTTTACTATAAATATTAGTTATTTGTATAACCCTGATCCCTTTTAGCAAGTAAATTTGCCTTCGTAAGTTTCCTTTGTGCTCTCGATCCTGTTTCAAGGAAGTAATTCCGTGTTTAGAGGTGAAAATAAGTAATTACTTAACATCCCTGCGCGCTCATAGTTTACAGTTGAACCTTCATTGATTTAGCCTTGCATATGTGTCTAGAATATTTTTTCAAATAATTCCACGTATTTTCCAGTGGTCAGCGTTATTATGTTCAACGCTAAGGCGAGAGAAGGGTCTACCGATCTTAGTCGAGTTACTCCGAGTCGATGACGATGCTGTCATTCGGGCAGACGCCACAGCACTTCGGAATCTGGCGTTGGACACAAGGAATAAAGTTGTTATAGGTATGAGACCTGGTTTGCAGTTTGCTATGCGAGAGTCCGTTTGCTTCACTTCTGCGTCTTCCTTTTGTCAGGCAAACACGCGATGAAGGATCTTGTTTACAGGCTGCCACCCGGAGAAGGGAGCCAGGGTGTCACAGAACCAACCTACGGTGCTATTATATGCACTATACATCAATTGGTTGATCAGGACTCGCAAAATGCAAAGTAAGTTTTTCACATCCTGCATGCATATGTTTTATCAAAACAGCCCTCAATTCACAACATAATTCATCTTCACAATGTATTCAACACATTTTATACAATATGAGGTTTCCAACTCTATACCAGGAGGAATTGTTTTCTGACTGGAAATAAGAACCAGTTAAGAACCACGTGGGCCTGTATTTTTTTCCTAATATAGGGGTATATTTTTTCCTAAGTACCTGTTATATAAGAAACACTTCAGCCTGAAGTCAAAATTAACTGCTTCTTTTATGTGACTTATTTTACTCAGTAGACCAGAATGATAATTGTCTGTGTATATTCAATTTTTACAACCGTACGGGATGTCGGTGTATATTCAATTTTTAGAGCCGTTTTGAGCCAGTCAAACTCATTTTTGGCAGTTTTCAGAATTTCACCCTTGTCTAAGTCCCAATCCATGATTTGGTTTGTGGGGAAGTCTGGTGTGAAATATGGTAACTTGTCAAAATGGCTTTAAATCACTTGAAACTTTTCAAAAATGATCGCGTATGCCTTTTTTCATGAAAAATATCGTTTTTAGCCAGTCAAACTCATTTTTGTAAGTTTTCAGAATTTCACCCTTGTCTAAGTCCCAATCCATGATTTGGTTTGTGGGGAAGTCTGGTGTGAAATGTGGTAACTTTTCAAAATGGCTTTAAATCACCTGAAACTTTGCAAAAATGATCGCGTATGCCTTCTTTCATGAAAAATATCGTTTTGAGCCATTCAAACTCATTTTTGTAAGTTTTCAGAATTTCACCCTTGTCTAAGTCCCAATCCATGATTTGGTTTGTGGGGAAGTCTGGTGTGAAATATGGTAACTTGTCAAAATGGCTTGAAAGCACTTGAAACTTTGCAAAAATGATCGCGTATGCCTTTCTTCATGAAAAATATCGTTTTGAGGCATTCAAACTCATTTTTGTAAGTTTTCAGAATTTCACCCATGTCTAAGTCCCAATCCATGATTTGGTTTGTGGGGAAGTCTGATGTGAAATATGGTAACTTGTCAAAATGGCTTGAAATCACTTGAAACTTTGTAAAAATGATCGCGTATGCGTTTTTTCATGAAAAAAATCGTTTTAAGCCAGTCAAACTCATTTTTGTAAGTTTTCAGAACTTCGCCCTTGTCTAAGTCCCAATCCATGATTTGGTTTGTGGGGAAGTCTGATGTGAAATATGGTAACTTGTCAAAATGGCTTGAAATCACTTGAAACTTTGTAAAAATGATCGCGTATGCCTTTTTTCATGAAAAAAATCGTTTTAAGCCAGTCAAACTCATTTTTGTAAGTTTTCAGAATTTCGCCCTTGTCTAAGTCCCAATCCATGATTTGGTTTGTGGGGAAGTCTGATGTGAAATATGGTAACTTGTCAAAATGGCTTGAAATCACTTGAAACTTTGTAAAAATGATCGCGTATGCCTTTTTTCATGAAAAAAATCGTTTTAAGCCAGTCAAACTCATTTTTGTAAGTTTTCAGAATTTCGCCCTTGTCTAAGTCCCAATCCATGATTTGGTTTGTGGGGAAGTCTGGTGTAAAATATGGTAACTTGTCAAAATGGCTTTAAATCACTTGAAACTGTGCAAAAATGATCGCGTATGCCTTTTTTCATGAAAAATATCGTTTTGAGCCATTCAAACTCATTTTTGTAAGTTTTCAGAATTTCACTTTTGTCTAAGTCCCAATCCATGATTTGGTTTGTGGGGAAGTCTGGTGTGAAATATGGCAACTTGTCAAAATGGCTTGAAATCACTTGAAACTTTTCAAAAAAGATCGCGTATGCCTTTTTTCATGAAAAATATCGTTTTGAGCCATTCAAACTCATTTTTGTAAGTTTTCAGAATTTCACCCTTGTCTAAGTCCCAATCCATGATTTGGTTTGTGGGGAAGTCTGATGTGAAATATGGTAACTTGTCAAAATGGCTTTAAATCACTTGAAACTTTGCAAAAATGATCGCGTATGCTTTCTTTCATGAAAAATATCGTTTTGAGCTATTCAAACTCATTTTTGTAAGTTTTCAGAATTTCACCCTTGTCTAAGTCCCAATCCATAATTTGGTTTGTGGGGAAGTCTTGTGTGAAATATGGTAACTTGTCAAAATGGCTTTAAATCACTTGAAACTTTGCAAAAATGATCGCGTATGCCTTCTTTCATGAAAAATATCGTTTTGAGCCATTCAAACTCATTTTTGTAAGTTTTCAGAATTTCGCCCTTGTCTAAGTCCCAATCCATGATTTGGTTTGTGGGGAAGTCTGGTGTAAAATATGGTAACTTGTCAAAATGGCTTTAAATCACTTGAAACTGTGCAAAAATGATCGCGTATGCCTTTTTTCATGAAAAATATCGTTTTGAGCCATTCAAACTCATTTTTGTAAGTTTTCAGAATTTCACTTTTGTCTAAGTCCCAATCCATGATTTGGTTTGTGGGGAAGTCTGGTGTGAAATATGGTAACTTGTCAAAATGGCTTGAAATCACTTGAAACTTTTCAAAAAAGATCGCGTATGCGTTTTTTCATGAAAAAAATCGTTTTAAGCCAGTCAAACTCATTTTTGTAAGTTTTCAGAACTTCGCCCTTGTCTAAGTCCCAATCCATGATTTGGTTTGTGGGGAAGTCTGATGTGAAATATGGTAACTTGTCAAAATGGCTTGAAATCACTTGAAACTTTGTAAAAATGATCGCGTATGCCTTTTTTCATGAAAAAAATCGTTTTAAGCCAGTCAAACTCATTTTTGTAAGTTTTCAGAATTTCGCCCTTGTCTAAGTCCCAATCCATGATTTGGTTTGTGGGGAAGTCTGATGTGAAATATGGTAACTTGTCAAAATGGCTTTAAATCACTTGAAACTTTGCAAAAATGATCGCGTATGCCTTCTTTCATGAAAAAAATCGTTTTGAGCCAGTCAAAATCATTTTTAAAAGTTTTCAGAATTTCACCCTTTTTAAGTCCCAATCCATGATTTGGTTTGTGGGGAAGTCTTGTGTGAAATATGGTAACTTGTCAAAATGGCTTTAAATCACTTGAAACTTTGCAAAAATGATCGCGTATGCCTTCTTTCATGAAAAAAATCGTTTTGAGCCAGTCAAAATCATTTTTAAAAGTTTTCAGAATTTCACCCTTTTTTAAGTCCCAATCCATGATTTGGTTTGTGGGGAAGTCTTGTGTGAAATATGGTAACTTGTCAAAATGGCTTTAAATCACTTGAAACTTTGCAAAAATGATCGCGTATGCCTTCTTTCATGAAAAAAATCGTTTTGAGCCAGTCAAAATCATTTTTAAAAGTTTTCAGAATTTCACCCTTTTTTAAGTCCCAATCCATGATTTGGTTTGTGGGGAAGTCTTGTGTGAAATATGGTAACTTGTCAAAATGGCTTTAAATCACTTGAAACTTTGCAAAAATGATCGCGTATGCCTTGTTTCATGAAAAAAATCGTTTTAAGCCAGTCAAACTCATTTTTGTAAGTTTTAAGAATTTCACCCTTGTCTAAGTCCCAATCCAAGATTTGGTTTGTGAGGAAGTCTAGTGTGAAATATGGTAACTTGTCAAAATGGCTTTAAATCACTTGAAACTTTGCAAAAATGATCGCGTATGCCTTCTTTCATGAAAAAAATCGTTTTGAGCCAGTCAAAATCATTTTTGTAAGTTTTCGGCATTTCACCCTTGTTTAAGTCCCAATCCATGATTTGGTTTGTGGGGAAGTCTTGTGTGAAATATGGTAACTTGTCAAAATGGCTTTAAATCACTTGAAACTTTGCAAAAATGATCGCGTATGCCTTCTTTCATGAAAAAAATCGTTTTAAGCCAGTCAAACTCATTTTTGTAAGTTTTCAGAATTTCAGCCTTGTCTAAGTCCCAATCCTAGATTTGGTTTGTGGGGAAGTCTAGTGTGAAATATGGTAACTTGTCAAAATGGCTTGAAATCACTTGAAACTTTGCAAAAATGATCGCGTATGCCTTTTTTCATGAAAAAAATCGTTTTGAGCCAGTCAAAATCATTTTTGTAAGTTTTCGGCATTTCACCCTTGTTTAAGTCCCAATCCATGATTTGGTTTGTGGGGAAGTCTTGTGTGAAATATGGTAACTTGTCAAAATGGCTTTAAATCACTTGAAACTTTGCAAAAATGATCGCGTATGCCTTCTTTCATGAAAAAAATCGTTTTAAGCCAGTCAAACTCATTTTTGTAAGTTTTCAGAATTTCAGCCTTGTCTAAGTCCCAATCCTAGATTTGGTTTGTGGGGAAGTCTAGTGTGAAATATGGTAACTTGTCAAAATGGCTTGAAATCACTTGAAACTTTGCAAAAATGATCGCGTATGCCTTTTTTCATGAAAAAAATCGTTTTAAGCCAGTCAAACTCATTTTTGTAAGTTTTCAGAATTTCGCCCTTGTCTAAGTCCCAATCCATAATTTGGTTTGTGGGGAAGTCTGGTGTGAAATATGGTAACTTGTCAAAATGGCTTGAAATCACTTGAAACTTTGCAAAAATGATCGCGTATGCGTTTTTTCATGAAAAAAATTTTTTTAAGCCAGTCAAACTCATTTTTGTAAGTTTTCAGAATTTCGCCCTTGTCTAAGTCCCAATCCATAATTTGGTTTGTGGGGAAGTCACGTGTGAAATATGGTAACTTGTCAAAATGGCTTTAAATCACTTGAAACTTTGCAAAAATGATCGCGTATCCCTTCTTTCATGAAAAAAATCGTTTTGAGCCAGTCAAAATCATTTTTAAAAGTTTTCAGAATTTCACCCTTTTTTAAGTCCCAATCCATGATTTGGTTTGTGGGGAAGTCTTGTGTGAAATATGGTAACTTGTCAAAATGGCTTTAAATCACTTGAAACTTTGCAAAAATGATCGCGTATGCCTTGTTTCATGAAAAAAATCGTTTTAAGCCAGTCAAACTCATTTTTGTAAGTTTTAAGAATTTCACCCTTGTCTAAGTCCCAATCCAAGATTTGGTTTGTGAGGAAGTCTAGTGTGAAATATGGTAACTTGTCAAAATGGCTTGAAATCACTTGAAACTTTGCAAAAATGATGGCGTATGCCTTTTTTCATGAAAAAACTCGTTTTAAGCCAGTCCAACTCATTTTTGTAAGTTTTCAGAATTTCGCCCTTGTCTAAGTCCCAATCCATAATTTGGTTTTTGGGGAAGTCTGGTGTGAAATATGGTAACTTGTCAAAATGGCTTGAAATCACTTGAAACTTTGCAAAAATCATCGCGTAAGCCTTCTTTCACGAAAAAAATCGTTTCAAGCCAGTCAAATTCATTTTTGTAAGTTTTCAGAATTTCGCCCTTGTCTAAGTCCCAATCCATGATTTGGTTTGTGGGGAAGTCTGGTGTGAAATATAGTAACTTGTCAAAATTGCTTGAAATCACTTGAAACTTTTCAAAAATGATCGCGTATGCCTTTTTTCATGAAAAATATCGTTTTGAGCCATTCAAACTCATTTTTGTAAGTTTTCAGAATTTCACCCTTGTCTAAGTCCCAATCCAAGATTTGGTTTGTGAGGAAGTCTAGTGTGAAATATGGTAACTTGTCAAAATGGCTTGAAATCACTTGAAACTTTGCAAAAATGATCGTGTATGCCTTTTTTCATGAAAAAAATCGTTTTAAGCCAGTCAAACTCATTTTTGTAAGTTTTCAGAATTTCGCCCTTGTCTAAGTCCCAATCCATGATTTGGTTTGTGGGGAAGTCTGGTGTGAAATATAGTAACTTGTCAAAATGGCTTGAAATCACTTGAAACTTTTCAAAAATGATCGCATATGCCTTTTTTCATGAAAAATATCGTTTTGAGCCATTCAAACTCATTTTTGTAAGTTTTCAGAGTTTCGCCCTTGTCTAAGTCCCAATCCATGATTTGGTTTGTGGGGAAGTCTGGTGTGAAATATGATAACTTGTCAAAATGGCTTGAAATCACTTGAAACTTTGCAAAAATGATCGCGTATGCCTTTTTTCATGAAAAAAATCGTTTTAAGCCAGTCAAACTCATTTTTGTAAGTTTTCAGAATTTCACCCTAGTCTAAGTCCCAATCCATGATTTGGTTTGTGGGGAAGTCTAGTGTGAAATATGGTAACTTGTCAAAATAGCTTGAAATCACTTGAAACTTTGCAAAATGATCGCGTATGTCTTCTTTCATGAAAAAATCGTTTTGAGCCAGTCAAAATCATTTTTGTAAGTTTTCAGAATTTCACCCTTGTTTAAGTCCCAATCCATGATTTGGTTTGTGGGGAAGTCTTGTGTGAAATATGGTAACTTGTCAAAATGGCTTTAAATCACTTGAAACTTTGCAAAAATGATCGCGTATGCCTTCTTTCATGAAAAAAATCATTTTGAGCCAGTAAAATCATTTTTGTAAGTTTTCAGAATTTCACCCTTGTTTAAGTCCCAATCCATGATTTGGTTTGTGGGGAAGTCTGGTGTGAAATATGGTAACTTGTCAAAATGGCTTTAAATCACTTTAAACTTTGCAAAAAGGATCGCGTATGCCTTCTTTCATGAAAAAAATCGTTTTTAGCCAGTCAAACTCATATTTGTAAATTTTCAGAATTTCACCCTTGTCTAAGTCCCAATCCATGATTTGGTTTGTGGGGAAGTCTGGTGTGAAATATGGTAACTTGTCAAAATGGCTTTAAATCACTTGAAACTTTTCAAAAATTATCGCGTATGCCTTTTTTCATGAAAAATATCGTTTTAAGCCAGTCAAACTCATTTTTGTAAGTTTTCAGAATTTCGCCCTTGTCTAAGTCCCAATCCATGATTTGGTTTGTGGGGAAGTCTGGTGTAAAATATAGTAACTTGTCAAAATGGCTTTAAATCACTTGAAACTTTGCAAAAATCATCGCGTATGCCTTTTTTCATGAAAAATATCGTTTTGAGCCATTTAAACTCATTTTTGTAAGTTTTCAGAATTTAACATTTGTCTAAGTCCCAATCCATGATTTGGTTTGTGAGGAAGTCTGGTGTGAAATATGGTAACTTGTCAAAATGGCTTTAAATCACTTGAAACTTTGCAAAAATGATCGCGTATGCCTTTTTTCATGAAAAATATCGTTTTGAGCCATTCTAACTCATTTTTGTAAGTTTTCAGAATTTCACCCTTGTCTAAGTCCCAATCCATGATTTGGTTTGTGGGGAAGTCTGGTGTGAAATATGGTAACTTGTCAAAATGGCTTTAAATCACTTGAAACTTTGCAAAAATGATCGCGTATGCCTTCTTTCATGAAAAATATCGTTTTGAGCCATTCAAACTGATTTTTGCAAGTTTTCAGAATTTCACCCTTTTCTTAGTCCCAATCCATGATTTGGTTTGTGGGGAAGTCTGGTGTGAAATATGGTAACTTGTCAAAATGGCTTTAAATCACTTGAAACTTTTCAAAATTGATCGCGTATGCCTTCTTTCATGAAAAAAATCGTTTTGAGCCATTCAAACTCATTTTTTTAAGTTTTCAGAATTTCACCCTTGTCTAAGTCCCAATCCATGATTTGGTTTGTGGGGAAGTCTGGTGTGAAATATGGTAACTTGTCAAAATGGCTTTAAATCACTTGAAACTTTGCAAAAATGATCGTGTATGCCTTCTTTCATGAAAAAAATCGTTTTTAGCCAGTCAAATTCATTTTTGTAAGTTTTCAGAATTTCACCCTTGTCTAAGTCCCAATCCATGATTTGGTTTGTGGGGAAGTCTGGTGTGAAATATGGTAACTTGTCAAAATGGCTTGAAAGCACTTGAAACTTTGCAAAAATGATTGCGTATGCCTTTCTTCATGAAAAATATCGTTTTGAGGCATTCAAACTCATTTTTGTAAGTTTTCAGAATTTCACCCTTGTCTAAGTCCCAATCCATGATTTGGTTTGTGGGGAAGTCTGGTGTGAAACATGGTAACTTGTCAAAATGGCTTTAAATCACTTGAAACTTTGCAAAAATGATTGCGTATGCCTTCTTTCATGAAAAAAATCGTTTTTAGCCAGTCAAACTCATTTTTGTAAGTTTTCAGAATTTCACCCTTGTCTAAGTCCCAATCCATGATTTGGTTTGTGGGGAAGTCTTGTGTGAAATATGGTAACTTGTCAAAATGGCTTGAAAGCACTTGAAACTTTGCAAAAATGATTGCGTATGCCTTTCTTCATGAAAAATATCGTTTTGAGGCATTCAAACTCATTTTTGTAAGTTTTCAGAATTTCACCCTTGTCTAAGTCCCAATCCATGATTTGGTTTGTGGGGAAGTCTGGTGTGAAATATGGTAACTTGTCAAAATAGCTTGAAATCACTTGAAACTTTGTAAAAATGATCGCGTATGCCTTTTTTCATGAAAAAAATCGTTTTAAGCCAGTCAAACTCATTTTTGTAAATTTTCAGAATTTCGCCCTTGTCTAAGTCCCAATCCATGATTTGGTTTGTGGGGAAGTCTGGTGTGAAATATGGTAACTTGTCAAAATAGCTTGAAATCACTTGAAACTTTGCAAAAATGATCGCGTATGCCTTTTTTCATGAAAAATATCGTTTTTAGCCAGTCAAAATCATTTTTGCAAGTTTTCAGAATTTCACCCTTGTTTAAGTCCCAATCCATGATTTGGTTTGTGGGGAAGTCTGGTGTGAAATATGGTAACTTGTCAAAATGGCTTTAAATCACTTGAAACTTTGCAAAAATGATCGCGTATGCCTTCTTTCATGAAAAAAATCGTTTTTAGCCAGTCAAACTCATTTTTGTAAGTTTTCAGAATTTCACCCTTGTCTAAGTCCCAATCCATGATTTGGTTTGTGGGGAAGTCTGGTGTGAAATATGGTAACTTGTCAAAATGGCTTGAAATCACTTGAAACTTTGCAAAAATGATCGCATATGCCTTTTTCATGAAAAAAATCGTTTTAAGCCTGTCAAACCCATTTTTGTAAGTTTTCAGAATTTCACCCTTGTCTAAGTCCCAATCCATGATTTGGTTTGTGGGGAAGTCTGGTGTGAAATATGGTAACTTGTCAAAATGGCTTGAAATCACTTGAAACTTTTCAAAAATTATCGCGTATGCCTTTTTTCATGAAAAATATCGTTTTAAGCCAGTCAAACTCATTTTTGTAAGTTTTCAGAATTTCGCCCTTGTCTAAGTCCCAATCCATGATTTGGTTTGTGGGGAAGTCTGGTGTAAAATATAGTAACTTGTCAAAATGGCTTTAAATCACTTGAAACTTTGCAAAAATGATCGCGTATGCCTTTTTTAATGAAAAATATCGTTTTGAGCCATTTAAACTCATTTTTGTAAGTTTTCAGAATTTAACATTTGTCTAAGTCCCAATCCATGATTTGGTTTGTGAGGAAGTCTGGTGTGAAATATGGTAACTTGTCAAAATGGCTTTAAATCACTTGAAACTTTGCAAAAATGATCGCGTATGCCTTTTTTCATGAAAAATATCGTTTTGAGCCATTCAAACTCATTTTTTTAAGTTTTCAGAATTTCACCCTTGTCTAAGCCCAATCCATGATTTGGTTTGTGGAGAAGTCTGGTGTGAAATATGGTAACTTGTCAAAATGGCTTGAAAGCACTTGAAACTTTGCAAAAATGATTGCGTATGCCTTTCTTCATGAAAAATATCGTTTTGAGGCATTCAAACTCATTTTTGTAAGTTTTCAGAATTTCACCCTTGTCTAAGTCCCAATCCATGATTTGGTTTGTGGGGAAGTCTGGTGTGAAATATGGTAACTTGTCAAAATGGCTTGAAAGCACTTGAAACTTTGCAAAAATGATTGCGTATGCCTTTCTTCATGAAAAATATCGTTTTGAGGCATTCAAACTCATTTTTGTAAGTTTTCAGAATTTCACCCTTGTCTAAGTCCCAATCCATGATTTGGTTTGTGGGGAAGTCTGGTGTGAAATATGGTAACTTGTCAAAATGGCTTTAAATCACTTGAAACTTTGCAAAAATGATTGCGTATGCCTTCTTTCATGAAAAAAATCGTTTTTAGCCAGTCAAACTCATTTTTGTAAGTTTTCAGAATTTCACCCTTGTCTAAGTCCCAATCCATGATTTGGTTTGTGGGGAAGTCTTGTGTGAAATATGGTAACTTGTCAAAATGGCTTGAAAGCACTTGAAACTTTGCAAAAATGATTGCGTATGCCTTTCTTCATGAAAAATATCGTTTTGAGGCATTCAAACTCATTTTTGTAAGTTTTCAGAATTTCACCCTTGTCTAAGTCCCAATCCATGATTTGGTTTGTGGGGAAGTCTGGTGTGAAATATGGTAACTTGTCAAAATGGCTTGAAATCACTTGAAACTTTGTAAAAATGATCGCGTATGCCTTTTTTCATGAAAAAAATCGTTTTAAGCCAGTCAAACTCATTTTTGTAAATTTTCAGAATTTCGCCCTTGTCTAAGTCCCAATCCATGATTTGGTTTGTGGGGAAGTCTGGTGTGAAATATGGTAACTTGTCAAAATAGCTTGAAATCACTTGAAACTTTGCAAAAATGATCGCGTATGCCTTTTTTCATGAAAAATATCGTTTTTAGCCAGTCAAAATCATTTTTGTAAGTTTTCAGAATTTCACCCTTGTTTAAGTCCCAATCCATGATTTGGTTTGTGGGGAAGTCTGGTGTGAAATATGGTAACTTGTCAAAATGGCTTTAAATCACTTGAAACTTTGCAAAAATGATCGCGTATGCCTTCTTTCATGAAAAAAATCGTTTTTAGCCAGTCAAACTCATTTTTGTAAGTTTTCAGAATTTCACCCTTGTCTAAGTCCCAATCCATGATTTGGTTTGTGGGGAAGTCTGGTGTGAAATATGGTAACTTGTCAAAATGGCTTGAAATCACTTGAAACTTTGCAAAAATGATCGCGTATGCCTTTTTCATGAAAAAAATCGTTTTAAGCCTGTCAAACCCATTTTTGTAAGTTTTCAGAATTTCACCCTTGTCTAAGTCCCAATCCATGATTTGGTTTGTGGGGAAGTCTGGTGTGAAATATGGTAACTTGTCAAAATGGCTTGAAATCACTTGAAACTTTTCAAAAATTATCGCGTATGCCTTTTTTCATGAAAAATATCGTTTTAAGCCAGTCAAACTCATTTTTGTAAGTTTTCAGAATTTCGCCCTTGTCTAAGTCCCAATCCATGATTTGGTTTGTGGGGAAGTCTGGTGTAAAATATAGTAACTTGTCAAAATGGCTTTAAATCACTTGAAACTTTGCAAAAATGATCGCGTATGCCTTTTTTAATGAAAAATATCGTTTTGAGCCATTTAAACTCATTTTTGTAAGTTTTCAGAATTTAACATTTGTCTAAGTCCCAATCCATGATTTGGTTTGTGAGGAAGTCTGGTGTGAAATATGGTAACTTGTCAAAATGGCTTTAAATCACTTGAAACTTTGCAAAAATGATCGCGTATGCCTTTTTTCATGAAAAATATCGTTTTGAGCCATTCAAACTCATTTTTTTAAGTTTTCAGAATTTCACCCTTGTCTAAGCGCAATCCATGATTTGGTTTGTGGAGAAGTCTGGTGTGAAATATGGTAACTTGTCAAAATGGCTTGAAAGCACTTGAAACTTTGCAAAAATGATTGCGTATGCCTTTCTTCATGAAAAATATCGTTTTGAGGCATTCAAACTCATTTTTGTAAGTTTTCAGAATTTCACCCTTGTCTAAGTCCCAATCCATGATTTGGTTTGTGGGGAAGTCTGGTGTGAAATATGGTAACTTGTCAAAATGGCTTGAAATCACTTGAAACTTTGTAAAAATTATCGCGTATGCCTTCTTTCATGAAAAAAATCGTTTTTAGCCAGTCAAACTCATTTTTGTAAGTTTTCAGAATTTCACCCTTGTCTAAGTCCCAATCCATAATTTGGTTTGTGGGGAAGTCTTGTGTGAAATATGGTAACTTGTCAAAATGGCTTGAAAGCACTTGAAACTTTGCAAAAATGATTGCGTATGCCTTTCTTCATGAAAAATATCGTTTTGAGGCATTCAAACTCATTTTTGTAAGTTTTCAGAATTTCACCCTTGTCTAAGTCCCAATCCATGATTTGGTTTGTGGGGAAGTCTGGTGTGAAATATGGTAACTTGTCAAAATGGCTTTAAATCACTTGAAACTTTGCAAAAATGATCGCGTATGCCTTTTTTCATGAAAAATATCGTTTTGAGCCATTCAAACTCATTTTTGTAAGTTTTCAGAATTTCACTTTTGTCTAAGTCCCAATCCATGATTTGGTTTGTGGGGAAGTCTGGTGTGAAATATGGTAACTTGTCAAAATGGCTTTAAATCACTTGAAACTTTGCAAAAATGATCGCGTATGCCTTCTTTCATGAAAAATATCGTTTTGAGCCATTCAAACTCATTTTTGCAAGTTTTCAGAATTTCACCCTTTTCTTAGTCCCAATCCATGATTTGGTTTGTGGGGAAGTCTGGTGTGAAATATGGTAACTTGTCAAAATGGCTTTAAATCACTTGAAACTTTTCAAAATTGATCGCGTATGCCTTCTTTCATGAAAAAAATCGTTTTGAGCCATTCAAACTCATTTTTTTAAGTTTTCAGAATTTCACCCTTGTCTAAGTCCCAATCCATGATTTGGTTTGTGGGGAAGTCTGGTGTGAAATATGGTAACTTGTCAAAATGGCTTTAAATCACTTGAAACTTTGCAAAAATGATCGTGTATGCCTTCTTTCATGAAAAAAATCGTTTTTAGCCAGTCAAATTCATTTTTGTAAGTTTTCAGAATTTCACCCTTGTCTAAGTCCCAATCCATGATTTGGTTTGTGGGGAAGTCTGGTGTGAAATATGGTAACTTGTCAAAATGGCTTGAAAGCACTTGAAACTTTGCAAAAATGATTGCGTATGCCTTTCTTCATGAAAAATATCGTTTTGAGGCATTCAAACTCATTTTTGTAAGTTTTCAGAATTTCACCCTTGTCTAAGTCCCAATCCATGATTTGGTTTGTGGGGAAGTCTGGTGTGAAATATGGTAACTTGTCAAAATGGCTTTAAATCACTTGAAACTTTGCAAAAATGATTGCGTATGCCTTCTTTCATGAAAAAAATCGTTTTTAGCCAGTCAAACTCATTTTTGTAAGTTTTCAGAATTTCACCCTTGTCTAAGTCCCAATCCATGATTTGGTTTGTGGGGAAGTGTTGTGTGAAATATGGTAACTTGTCAAAATGGCTTGAAAGCACTTGAAACTTTGCAAAAATGATTGCGTATGCCTTTCTTCATGAAAAATATCGTTTTGAGGCATTCAAACTCATTTTTGTAAGTTTTCAGAATTTCACCCTTGTCTAAGTCCCAATCCATGATTTGGTTTGTGGGGAAGTCTGGTGTGAAATATGGTAACTTGTCAAAATGGCTTGAAATCACTTGAAACTTTGTAAAAATGATCGCGTATGCCTTTTTTCATGAAAAAAATCGTTTTAAGCCAGTCAAACTCATTTTTGTAAATTTTCAGAATTTCGCCCTTGTCTAAGTCCCAATCCATGATTTGGTTTGTGGGGAAGTCTGGTGTGAAATATGGTAACTTGTCAAAATAGCTTGAAATCACTTGAAACTTTGCAAAAATGATCGCGTATGCCTTTTTTCATGAAAAATATCGTTTTTAGCCAGTCAAAATCATTTTTGTAAGTTTTCAGAATTTCACCCTTGTTTAAGTCCCAATCCATGATTTGGTTTGTGGGGAAGTCTGGTGTGAAATATGGTAACTTGTCAAAATGGCTTTAAATCACTTGAAACTTTGCAAAAATGATCGCGTATGCCTTCTTTCATGAAAAAAATCGTTTTTAGCCAGTCAAACTCATTTTTGTAAGTTTTCAGAATTTCACCCTTGTCTAAGTCCCAATCCATGATTTGGTTTGTGGGGAAGTCTGTAGTGAAATATGGTAACTTGTCAAAATGGCTTGAAATCACTTGAAACTTTGCAAAAATGATCGCGTATGCCTTTTTCATGAAAAAAATCGTTTTAAGCCTGTCAAACCCATTTTTGTAAGTTTTCAGAATTTCACCCTTGTCTAAGTCCCAATCCATGATTTGGTTTGTGGGGAAGTCTGGTGTGAAATATGGTAACTTGTCAAAATGGCTTGAAATCACTTGAAACTTTTCAAAAATTATCGCGTATGCCTTTTTTCATGAAAAATATCGTTTTAAGCCAGTCAAACTCATTTTTGTAAGTTTTCAGAATTTCGCTCTTGTCTAAGTCCCAATCCATGATTTGGTTTGTGGGGAAGTCTGGTGTAAAATATAGTAACTTGTCAAAATGGCTTTAAATCACTTGAAACTTTGCAAAAATGATCGCGTATGCCTTTTTTAATGAAAAATATCGTTTTGAGCCATTTAAACTCATTTTTGTAAGTTTTCAGAATTTAACATTTGTCTAAGTCCCAATCCATGATTTGGTTTGTGAGGAAGTCTGGTGTGAAATATGGTAACTTGTCAAAATGGCTTTAAATCACTTGAAACTTTGCAAAAATGATCGCGTATGCCTTTTTTCATGAAAAATATCGTTTTGAGCCATTCAAACTCATTTTTTTAAGTTTTCAGAATTTCACCCTTGTCTAAGCCCAATCCATGATTTGGTTTGTGGAGAAGTCTGGTGTGAAATATGGTAACTTGTCAAAATGGCTTGAAAGCACTTGAAACTTTGCAAAAATGATTGCGTATGCCTTTCTTCATGAAAAATATCGTTTTGAGGCATTCAAACTCATTTTTGTAAGTTTTCAGAATTTCACCCTTGTCTAAGTCCCAATCCATGATTTGGTTTGTGGGGAAGTCTGGTGTGAAATATGGTAACTTGTCAAAATGGCTTTAAATCACTTGAAACTTTGCAAAAATGATCGTGTATGCCTTCTTTCATGAAAAAAATCGTTTTTAGCCAGTCAAACTCATTTTTGTAAATTTTCAGAATTTCACCCTTGTCTAAGTCATAATCCATAATTTGGTTTGTGGGGAAGTCTGGTGTGAAATATGGTAACTTGTCAAAATAGCTTGAAATCACTTGAAACTTTGCAAAAATGATCGCGTATGCCTTTTTTCATGAAAAGTATCGTTTTTAGCCAGTCAAAATCATTTTTGTAAGTTTTCAGAATTTCACCCTTGTTTAAGTCCCAATCCATGATTTGGTTTGTGGGGAAGTCTGGTGTGAAATATGGTAACTTGTCAAAATGGCTTTAAATCACTTGAAACTTTGCAAAAATGATCGCGTATGCCTTTTTTCATGAAAAATATCGTTTTGAGCCATTCAAACTCATTTTTGCAAGTTTTCAGAATTTCACCCTTTTCTTAGTCCCAATCCATGATTTGGTTTGTGGGGAAGTCTGGTGTGAAATATGGTAACTTGTCAAAATGGCTTTAAATCACTTGAAACTTTTCAAAATTGATCGCGTATGCCTTCTTTCATGAAAAAAATCGTTTTGAGCCATTCAAACTCATTTTTTTAAGTTTTCAGAATTTCACCCTTGTCCAAGTCCCAATCCATGATTTGGTTTGTGGGGAAGTCTGGTGTGGAATATGGTAACTTGTCAAAATGGCTTTAAATCACTTGAAACTTTGCAAAAATGATCGTGTATGCCTTCTTTCATGAAAAAAATCGTTTTTAGCCAGTCAAATTCATTTTTGTAAGTTTTCAGAATTTCACCCTTGTCTAAGTCCCAATCCATGATTTGGTTTGTGGGGAAGTCTGGTGTGAAATATGGTAACTTGTCAAAATGGCTTGAAAGCACTTGAAACTTTGCAAAAATGATATCGTATGCCTTTCTTCGTGAAAAATATCGTTTTGAGGCATTCAAACTCATTTTTGTAAGTTTTCAGAATTTCACCCTTGTCTAAGTCCCAATCCATGATTTGGTTTGTGGGGAAGTCTGGTGTGAAATATGGTAACTTGTCAAAATAGCTTGAAATCACTTGAAACTTTGCAAAAATGATCGCGTATGCCTTTTTTCATGAAAAATATCGTTTTTAGCCAGTCAAAACCATTTTTGTAAGTTTTCAGAATTTCACCCTTGTTTAAGTCCCAATCCATGATTTGGTTTGTGGGGAAGTCTGGTGTGAAATATGGTAACTTGTCAAAATGGCTTTAAATCACTTGAAACTTTGCAAAAATGATCGCGTATGCCTTCTTTCATGAAAAAAATCGTTTTTAGCCAGTCAAACTCATTTTTGTAAGTTTTCAGAATTTCACCCTTGTCTAAGTCCCAATCCATGATTTGGTTTGTGGGGAAGTCTTGTGTGAAATATGGTAACTTGTCAAAATGGCTTGAAAGCACTTGAAACTTTGCAAAAATGATTGCGTATGCCTTTCTTCATGAAAAATATCGTTTTGAGGCATTCAAACTCATTTTTGTATGTTTTCAGAATTTCACCCTTGTCTAAGTCCCAATCCATGATTTGGTTTGTGGGGAAGTCTGGTGTGAAATATGGTAACTTGTCAAAATGGCTTGAAATCACTTGAAACTTTGTAAAAATGATCGCGTATGCCTTTTTTCATGAAAAAAATCGTTTTAAGCCAGTCAAACTCATTTTTGTAAATTTTCAGAATTTCGCCCTTGTCTAAGTCCCAATCCATGATTTGGTTTGTGGGGAAGTCTGGTGTGAAATATGGTAACTTGTCAAAATAGCTTGAAATCACTTGAAACTTTGCAAAAATGATCGCGTATGCCTTTTTTCATGAAAAATATCGTTTTTAGCCAGTCAAAATCATTTTTGTAAGTTTTCAGAATTTCACCCTTGTTTAAGTCCCAATCCATGATTTGGTTTGTGGGGAAACCTGGTGTGAAATATGGTAACTTGTCAAAATGGCTTTAAATCACTTGAAACTTTGCAAAAATGATCGCGTATGCCTTCTTTCATGAAAAAAATCGTTTTTAGCCAGTCAAACTCATTTTTGTAAGTTTTCAGAATTTCACCCTTGTCTAAGTCCCAATCCATGATTTGGTTTGTGGGGAAGTCTTGTGTGAAATATGGTAACTTGTCAAAATGGCTTGAAAGCACTTGAAACTTTGCAAAAATGATTGCGTATGCCTTTCTTCATGAAAAATATCGTTTTGAGGCATTCAAACTCTATTTTGTAAGTTTTCAGAATTTCACCCTTGTCTAAGTCCCAATCCATGATTTGGTTTGTGGGGAAGTCTTGTGTGAAATATGGTAACTTGTCAAAATGGCTTTAAATCACTTGAAACTTTGCAAAAATGATCGCGTATGCCTTTTTTCATGAAAAAAATCGTTTTAAGCCAGTCAAACTCATTTTTGTAAATTTTCAGAATTTCGCCCTTGTCTAAGTCCCAATCCATGATTTGGTTTGTGGGGAAGTCTGGTGTGAAATATGGTAACTTGTCAAAATAGCTTGAAATCACTTGAAACTTTGCAAAAATGATCGCGTATGCCTTTTTTCATGAAAAATATCGTTTTTAGCCAGTCAAAATCATTTTTGTAAGTTTTCAGAATTTCACCCTTGTTTAAGTCCCAATCCATGATTTGGTTTGTGGGGAAGTCTGGTGTGAAATATGGTAACTTGTCAAAATGGCTTTAAATCACTTGAAACTTTGCAAAAATGATCGCGTATGCCTTCTTTCATGAAAAAAATCGTTTTTAGCCAGTCAAACTCATTTTTGTAAGTTTTCAGAATTTCACCCTTGTCTAAGTCCCAATCCATGATTTGGTTTGTGGGGAAGTCTTGTGTGAAATATGGTAACTTGTCAAAATGGCTTGAAATCACTTGAAACTTTGCAAAAATGATCGCGTATGCCTTTTTCATGAAAAAAATCGTTTTAAGCCTGTCAAACCCATTTTTTTAAGTTTTCAGAATTTCACTTTTGTCTAAGTCCCAATCCATGATTTGGTTTGTGGGGAAGTCTGGTGTGAAATATGGTAACTTGTCAAAATGGCTTTAAATCACTTGAAACTTTGCAAAAATGATCGCGTATGCCTTTTTTCATGAAAAAAATCGTTTTAAGCCAGTCAAACTCATTTTTGTAAGTTTTCAGAATTTCGCCCTTGTCTAAGTCCCAATCCGTGATTTGGTTTGTGGGGAAGTCTGGTGTGAAATATGGTAACTTGTCAAAATGGCTTGAAATCACTTGAAACTTTGCAAAAATGATCGCGTATGCCTTCTTTCATGAAAAATATCGTTTTGAGCCATTCAAACTGATTTTTGCAAGTTTTCAGAATTTCACCCTTTTCTTAGTCCCAATCCATGATTTGGTTTGTGGGGAAGTCTGGTGTGAAATATGGTAACTTGTCAAAATGGCTTTAAATCACTTGAAACTTTTCAAAATTGATGGCGTATGCCTTCTTTCATGAAAAAAATCGTTTTGAGCCATTCAAACTCATTTTTGTAAGTTTTCAGAATTTCACCCTTGTCTAAGTCCCAATCCATGATTTGGTTTGTGGGGAAGTCTTGTGTGAAATATGGTAACTTGTCAAAATGGCTTGAAATCACTTGAAACTTTGCAAAAATGATCGCGTATGCCTTTTTCATGAAAAAAATCGTTTTAAGCCTGTCAAACCCATTTTTTTAAGTTTTCAGAATTTCACCCTTGTCTAAGTCCCAATCCATGATTTGGTTTGTGGGGAAGTCTGGTGTGAAATATGGTAACTTGTCAAAATGGCTTTAAATCACTTGAAACTTTGCAAAAATGATCGCGTATGCCTTTTTTCATGAAAAAAATCGTTTTAAGCCAGTCAAACTCATTTTTGTAAGTTTTCAGAATTTCGCCTTTGTCTAAGTCCCAATCCGTGATTTGGTTTGTGGGGAAGTCTGGTGTGAAATATGGTAACTTGTCAAAATGGCTTGAAATCACTTGAAACTTTGCAAAAATGATCGCGTATACCTTCTTTCATGAAAAATATCGTTTTGAGCCATTCAAACTCATTTTTGCAAGTTTTCAGAATTTCACCCTTTTCTTAGTCCCAATCCATGATTTGGTTTGTGGGGAAGTCTGGTGTGAAATATGGTAACTTGTCAAAATAACTTTAAATCACTTGAAACTTTTCAAAATTGATGGCGTATGCCTTCTTTCATGAAAAAAATCGTTTTGAGCCATTCAAACTCATTTTTTTAAGTTTTCAGAATTTCACCCTTGTCTAAGTCCCAATCCATGATTTGGTTTGTGGGGAAGTCTGGTGTGAAATATGGTAACTTGTCAAAATGGCTTTAAATCACTTGAAACTTTGCAAAAATGATCGTGTATGCCTTCTTTCATGAAAAAAATCGTTTTTAGCCAGTCAAATTCATTTTTGTAAGTTTTCAGAATTTCACCCTTGTCTAAGTCCCAATCCATGATTTGGTTTGTGGGGAAGTCTGGTGTGAAATATGGTAACTTGTCAAAATGGCTTGAAAGCACTTGAAACTTTGCAAAAATGATTGCGTATGCCTTTCTTCATGAAAAATATCGTTTTGAGGCATTCAAACTCATTTTTGTAAGTTTTCAGAATTTCACCCTTGTTTAAGTCCCAATCCATGATTTGGTTTGTGGGGAAGTCTGGTGTGAAATATGGTAACTTGTCAAAATGGCTTGAAATCACTTGAAACTTTGTAAAAATGATCGCGTATGCCTTTTTTCATGAAAAAAATCGTTTTAAGCCAGTCAAACTCATTTTTGTAAATTTTCAGAATTTCGCCCTTGTCTAAGTCCCAATCCATGATTTGGTTTGTGGGGAAGTCTGGTGTGAAATATGGTAACTTGTCAAAATAGCTCGAAATCACTTGAAACTTTGCAAAAATGATCGCGTATGCCTTTTTTCATGAAAAATATCATTTTAGCCAGTCAAAATCATTTTTGTAAGTTTTCAGAATTTCACCCTTGTTTAAGTCCCAATCCATGATTTGGTTTGTGGGGAAGTCT
Organism: Muricea muricata; assembly: GCA_963855995.1. NCBI lineage: Eukaryota > Metazoa > Cnidaria > Anthozoa > Malacalcyonacea > Plexauridae > Muricea > Muricea muricata. The sequence continues at coordinate 106,651 of OY979721.1, forward strand.
GGTGTGAAATATGGTAACTTGTCAAAATGGCTTTAAATCACTTGAAACTTTGCAAAAATGATCGCGTTTGCCTTCTTTCATGAAAAAAATCGTTTTTAGCCAGTCAAACTCATTTTTGTAAGTTTTCAGAATTTCACCCTTGTCTAAGTCCCAATCCATGATTTGGTTTGTGGGGAAGTCTTGTGTGAAATATGGTAACTTGTCAAAATGGCTTGAAAGCACTTGAAACTTTGCAAAAATGATTGCGTATGCCTTTCTTCATGAAAAATATCGTTTTGAGGCATTCAAACTCATTTTTGTAAGTTTTCAGAATTTCCCCTTGTCTAAGTCCCAATCCATGATTTGGTTTGTGGGGAAGTCTGGTGTGAAATATGGTAACTTGTCAAAATGGCTTGAAATCACTTGAAACTTTGTAAAAATGATCGCGTATGCCTTTTTTCATGAAAAAAATCGTTTTAAGCCAGTCAAACTCATTCTTGTAAATTTTCAGAATTTCGCCCTTGTCTAAGTCCCAATCCATGATTTGGTTTGTGGGGAAGTCTGGTGTGAAATATGGTAACTTGTCAAAATAGCTTGAAATCACTTGAAACTTTGCAAAAATGATCGCGTATGCCTTCTTTCATGAAAAAAATCGTTTTTAGCCAGTCAAACTCATTTTTGTAACTTTTCAGAATTTCACCCTTGTCTAAGTCCCAATCCATGATTTGGTTTGTGGGGAAGTCTTGTGTGAAATATGGTAACTTGTCAAAATGGCTTGAAATCACTTGAAACTTTGCAAAAATGATCGCGTATGCCTTTTTCATGAAAAAAATCGTTTTAAGCCTGTCAAACCCATTTTTGTAAGTTTTCAGAATTTCACCCTTGTCTAAGTCCCAATCCATGATTTGGTTTGTGGGGAAGTCTGGTGTGAAATATGGTAACTTGTCAAAATGGCTTGAAATCACTTGAAACTTTTCAAAAAAGATCGCGTATGCCTTTTTTCATGAAAAATATCGTTTTGAGCCATTCAAACTCATTTTTGTAAGTTTTCAGAATTTCACCCTTGTCTAAGTCCCAATCCATGATTTGGTTTGTGGGGAAGTCTGGTGTGAAATATGGTAACTTGTCAAAATGGCTTGAAAGCACTTGAAACTTTGCAAAAATGATTGCGTATGCCTTTCTTCATGAAAAATATCGTTTTGAGGCATTCAAACTCATTTTTGTAAGTTTTCAGAATTTCACCCTTGTCTAAGTCCCAATCCATGATTTGGTTTGTGGGGAAGTCTGGTGTGAAATATGGTAACTTGTCAAAATGGCTTGAAATCACTTGAAACTTTGTAAAAATGATCGCGTATGCCTTTTTTCATGAAAAAAATCGTTTTAAGCCAGTCAAACTCATTTTTGTAAATTTTCAGAATTTCGCCCTTGTCTAAGTCCCAATCCATGATTTGGTTTGTGGGGAAGTCTGGTGTGAAATATGGTAACTTGTCAAAATAGCTTGAAATCACTTGAAACTTTGCAAAAATGATCGCGTATGCCTTTTTTCATGAAAAATATCGTTTTTAGCCAGTCAAAATCATTTTTGTAAGTTTTCAGAATTTCACCCTTGTTTAAGTCCCAATCCATGATTTGGTTTGTGGGGAAGTCTGGTGTGAAATATGGTAACTTGTCAAAATGGCTTTAAATCACTTGAAACTTTGCAAAAATGATCGCGTATGCCTTCTTTCATGAAAAAAATCGTTTTTAGCCAGTCAAACTCATTTTTGTAAGTTTTCAGAATTTCACCCTTGTCTAAGTCCCAATCCATGATTTGGTTTGTGGGGAAGTCTGGTGTGAAATATGGTAACTTGTCAAAATGGCTTGAAATCACTTGAAACTTTGCAAAAATGATCGCGTATGCCTTTTTCATGAAAAAAATCGTTTTAAGCCTGTCAAACCCATTTTTGTAAGTTTTCAGAATTTCACCCTTGTCTAAGTCCCAATCCATGATTTGGTTTGTGGCGAAGTCTGGTGTGAAATATGGTAACTTGTCAAAATGGCTTTAAATCACTTGAAACTTTGCAAAAATGGTCGCGTATGCCTTTTTTCATGAAAAAAATCGTTTTAAGCCAGTCAAACTGATTTTTGTAAGTTTTCAGAATTTCGCCCTTGTCTAAGTCCCAATCCATGATTTGGTTTGTGGGGAAGTCTGGTGTGAAATATGGTAACTTGTCAAAATGGCTTTAAATCACTTGAAACTTTTCAAAAAAGATCGCGTATGCCTTTTTTCATGAAAAATATCGTTTTGAGCCATTCAAACTCATTTTTGTAAGTTTTCAGAATTTCACCCTTGTCTAAGTCCCAATCCATGATTTGGTTTGTGGGGAAGTCTTGTGTGAAATATGGTAACTTGTCAAAATGGCTTTAAATCACTTGAAACTTTGCAAAAATGATCGCGTATGCCTTCTTTCATGAAAAATATCGTTTTGAGCCATTCAAACTCATTTTTGTAAGTTTTCAGAATTTCACCCTTGTCTAAGTCCCAATCCATGATTTGGTTTGTGGGGAAGTCTGGTGTGAAATATGGTAACTTGTCAAAATGGCTTTAAATCACTTGAAACTTTGCAAAAATGATCGCGTATGCCTTCTTTCATGAAAAATATCGTTTTGAGCCATTCAAACTCATTTTTGTAAGTTTTCAGAATTTCACCCTTGTCTAAGTCCAAATCCATGATTTGGTTTGTGGGGAAGTCTGGTGTGAAATATGGTAACTTGTCAAAATGGCTTTAAATCACTTGAAACTTTTCAAAAATGATCGCGTATGCCTTCTTTAATGAAAAAAATCATTTTGAGCCATTCAAACTCATTTTTGTAAGTTTTCAGAATTTCACCCTTGTCTAAGTCCCAATCCATGATTTGGTTTGTGGGGAAGTCTGGTGTGAAATATGGTAACTTGTCAAAATGGCTTTAAACCACTTGAAACTTTGCAAAAATGATCGCGTATGCCTTATTTCATGAAAAAAATCGTTTTTAGCCAGTCAAATTCATTTTTGTAAGTTTTCAGAATTTCACCCTTGTCTAAGTCCCAATCCATGATTTGGTTTGTGGGGAAGTCTGGTGTGAAATATGGTAACTTGTCAAAATGGCTTGAAAGCACTTGAAACTTTGCAAAAATGATCGCGTATGCCTTTCTTCATGAAAAATATCGTTTTGAGGCATTCAAACTCATTTTTGTAAGTTTTCAGAATTTCACCCTTGTCTAAGTCCCAATCCATGATTTGGTTTGTGGGGAAGTCTGGTGTGAAATATGGTAACTTGTCAAAATGGCTATAAATCACTTGAAACTTTGCAAAAATGATCGCGTATGCCTTTTTTCATGAAAAAAATTGTTTTAAGCCAGTCAAACTCATTTTTGTAAGTTTTCAGAATTTCACCCTTGTCTAAGTCCCAATCCATGATTTGGTTTGTGGGGAAGTCTGGTGTGAAATATGGTAACTTGTCAAAATGGCTTGAAATCACTTGAAACTTTGCAAAAATGATCGCGTATGCCTTTTTTCATGAAAAAAATCGTTTTAAGCCAGTCAAACTCATTTTTGTAAGTTTTCAGAATTTCACCCTTGTCTAAGTCCCAATCCATGATTTGGTTTGTGGGGAAGTCTGGTGTGAAATATGGTAAGTTGTCAAAATGGCTTTAAACCACTTGAAACTTTGCAAAAATGATCGCGTATGCCTTATTTCATGAAAAAAATCGTTTTTAGCCAGTCAAATTCATTTTTGTAAGTTTTCAGAATTTCACCCTTGTCTAAGTCCCAATCCATGATTTGGTTTGTGGGGAAGTCTGGTGTGAAATATGGTAACTTGTCAAAATGGCTTGAAAGCACTTGAAACTTTGCAAAAATGATCGCGTATGCCTTTCTTCATGAAAAATATTGTTTTGAGGCATTCAAACTCATTTTTGTAAGTTTTCAGAATTTCACCCTTGTCTAAGTCCCAATCCATGATTTGGTTTGTGGGGAAGTCTGGTGTGAAATATGGTAACTTGTCAAAATGGCTATAAATCACTTGAAACTTTGCAAAAATGATCGCGTATGCCTTTTTTCATGAAAAAAATCGTTTTAAGCCAGTCAAACTCATTTTTGTAAGTTTTCAGAATTTCACCCTTGTCTAAGTCCCAATCCATGATTTGGTTTGTGGGGAAGTCTGGTGTGAAATATGGTAACTTGTCAAAATGGCTTGAAATCACTTGAAACTTTGCAAAAATTATCGCGTATGCCTTTTTTCATGAAAAAAATCGTTTTAAGCCAGTCAAACTCATTTTTGTAAGTTTTCAGAATTTCACCCTTGTCTAAGTCCCAATCCATGATTTGGTTTGTGGGGAAGTCTGGTGTGAAATATGGTAACTTGTCAAAATGGCTTGAAATCACTTGAAACTTTGCAAAAATGATCGCGTATGCCTTTTTTCATGAAAAAAATCGTTTTAAGCCAGTCAAACTCATTTTTGTAAGTTTTCAGAATTTCACCCTAGTCTAAGTCCCAATCCATGATTTGGTTTGTGGGGAAGTCTGGTGTGAAATATGGTAACTTGTCAAAATAGCTTGAAATCACTTGAAACTTTGCAAAATGATCGCGTATGTCTTCTTTCATGAAAAAAATCGTTTTGAGCCAGTCAAAATCATTTTTGTAAGTTTTCAGAATTTCACCCTTGTTTAAGTCCCAATCCATGATTTGGTTTGTGGGGAAGTCTGGTGTGAAATATGGTAACTTGTCAAAATGGCTTTAAATCACTTGAAACTTTGCAAAAATGATCGCGTATGCGTTCTTTCATGAAAAAAATCGTTTTGAGCCAGTCAAAATCATTTTTGTAAGTTTTCAGAATTTCACCCTTGTTTAAGTCCCAATCCATGATTTGGTTTGTGGGGAAGTCTGATGTGAAATATGGTAACTAGTCAAAATGGCTTTAAATCACTTGAAACTTTGCAAAAATGATCGCGTATGCCTTCTTTCATGAAAAAAATCGTTTTTAGCCAGTCAAACTCATTTTTGTAAATTTTCAGAATTTCACCCTTGTCTAAGTTCCAATCCATGATTTGGTTTGTGGGGAAGTCTGGTGTGAAATATGGTAACTTGTCAAAATGGCTTTAAACCACTTGAAACTTTGCAAAAATGATCGCGTATGCCTTATTTCATGAAAAAAATCGTTTTTAGCCAGTCAAATTCATTTTTGTAAGTTTTCAGAATTTCACCCTTGTCTAAGTCCCAATCCATGATTTGGTTTGTGGGGAAGTCTGGTGTGAAATATGGTAACTTGTCAAAATGGCTTGAAAGCACTTGAAACTTTGCAAAAATGATCGCGTATGCCTTTCTTCATGAAAAATATCGTTTTGAGGCATTCAAACTCATTTTTGTAAGTTTTCAGAATTTCACCCGTGTCTAAGTCCCAATCCATGATTTGGTTTGTGGGGAAGTCTGGTGTGAAATATGGTAACTTGTCAAAATGGCTATAAATCACTTGAAACTTTGCAAAAATGATCGCGTATGCCTTTTTTCATGAAAAAAATTGTTTTAAGCCAGTCAAACTCATTTTTGTAAGTTTTCAGAATTTCACCCTTGTCTAAGTCCCAATCCATGATTTGGTTTGTGGGGAAGTCTGGTGTGAAATATGGTAACTTGTCAAAATGGCTTGAAATCACTTGAAACTTTGCAAAAATGATCGCGTATGCCTTTTTTCATGAAAAAAATCGTTTTAAGCCAGTCAAACTCATTTTTGTAAGTTTTCAGAATTTCACCCTTGTCTAAGTCCCAATCCATGATTTGGTTTGTGGGGAAGTCTGGTGTGAAATATGGTAAGTTGTCAAAATGGCTTTAAACCACTTGAAACTTTGCAAAAATGATCGCGTATGCCTTATTTCATGAAAAAAATCGTTTTTAGCCAGTCAAATTCATTTTTGTAAGTTTTCAGAATTTCACCCTTGTCTAAGTCCCAATCCATGATTTGGTTTGTGGGGAAGTCTGGTGTGAAATATGGTAACTTGTCAAAATGGCTTGAAAGCACTTGAAACTTTGCAAAAATGATCGCGTATGCCTTTCTTCATGAAAAATATCGTTTTGAGGCATTCAAACTCATTTTTGTAAGTTTTCAGAATTTCACCCTTGTCTAAGTCCCAATCCATGATTTGGTTTGTGGGGAAGTCTGGTGTGAAATATGGTAACTTGTCAAAATGGCTATAAATCACTTGAAACTTTGCAAAAATGATCGCGTATGCCTTTTTTCATGAAAAAAATCGTTTTAAGCCAGTCAAACTCATTTTTGTAAGTTTTCAGAATTTCACCCTTGTCTAAGTCCCAATCCATGATTTGGTTTGTGGGGAAGTCTGGTGTGAAATATGGTAACTTGTCAAAATGGCTTGAAATCACTTGAAACTTTGCAAAAATTATCGCGTATGCCTTTTTTCATGAAAAAAATCGTTTTAAGCCAGTCAAACTCATTTTTGTAAGTTTTCAGAATTTCACCCTTGTCTAAGTCCCAATCCATGATTTGGTTTGTGGGGAAGTCTGGTGTGAAATATGGTAACTTGTCAAAATGGCTTGAAATCACTTGAAACTTTGCAAAAATGATCGCGTATGCCTTTTTTCATGAAAAAAATCGTTTTAAGCCAGTCAAACTCATTTTTGTAAGTTTTCAGAATTTCACCCTAGTCTAAGTCCCAATCCATGATTTGGTTTGTGGGGAAGTCTGGTGTGAAATATGGTAACTTGTCAAAATAGCTTGAAATCACTTGAAACTTTGCAAAATGATCGCGTATGTCTTCTTTCATGAAAAAAATCGTTTTGAGCCAGTCAAAATCATTTTTGTAAGTTTTCAGAATTTCACCCTTGTTTAAGTCCCAATCCATGATTTGGTTTGTGGGGAAGTCTGGTGTGAAATATGGTAACTTGTCAAAATGGCTTTAAATCACTTGAAACTTTGCAAAAATGATCGCGTATGCGTTCTTTCATGAAAAAAATCGTTTTGAGCCAGTCAAAATCATTTTTGTAAGTTTTCAGAATTTCACCCTTGTTTAAGTCCCAATCCATGATTTGGTTTGTGGGGAAGTCTGATGTGAAATATGGTAACTAGTCAAAATGGCTTTAAATCACTTGAAACTTTGCAAAAATGATCGCGTATGCCTTCTTTCATGAAAAAAATCGTTTTTAGCCAGTCAAACTCATTTTTGTAAATTTTCAGAATTTCACCCTTGTCTAAGTTCCAATCCATGATTTGGTTTGTGGGGAAGTCTGGTGTGAAATATGGTAACTTGTCAAAATGGCTTTAAATCACTTGAAACTTTTCAAAAAAGATCGCGTATGCCTTTTTTCATGAAAAATATCGTTTTGAGCCATTCAAACTCATTTTTGTAAGTTTTCAGAATTTCACCCTTGTCTAAGTCCCAATCCATGATTTGGTTTGTGGGGAAGTCTGGTGTGAAATATGGTAACTTGTCAAAATGGCTATAAATCACTTGAAACTTTGCAAAAATGATCGCGTATGCCTTTTTTCATGAAAAAAATCGTTTTAAGCCAGTCAAACTCATTTTTGTAAGTTTTCAGAATTTCACCCTTGTCTAAGTCCCAATCCATGATTTGGTTTGTGGGGAAGTCTGGTGTGAAATATGGTAACTTGTCAAAATGGCTTGAAATCACTTGAAACTTTGCAAAAATGATCGCGTATGCCTTTTTTCATGAAAAAAATCGTTTTAAGCCAGTCAAACTCATTTTTGTAAGTTTTCAGAATTTCACCCTTGTCTAAGTCCCAATCCATGATTTGGTTTGTGGGGAAGTCTGGTGTGAAATATGGTAAGTTGTCAAAATGGCTTTAAACCACTTGAAACTTTGCAAAAATGATCGCGTATGCCTTATTTCATGAAAAAAATCGTTTTTAGCCAGTCAAATTCATTTTTGTAAGTTTTCAGAATTTCACCCTTGTTTAAGTCCGAATCCATGATTTGGTTTGTGGGGAAGTCTGGTGTGAAATATGGTAACTTGTCAAAATGGCTTGAAAGCACTTGAAACTTTGCAAAAATGATCGCGTATGCCTTTCTTCATGAAAAATATCGTTTTGAGGCATTCAAACTCATTTTTGTAAGTTTTCAGAATTTCACCCTTGTCTAAGTCCCAATCCATGATTTGGTTTGTGGGGAAGTCTGGTGTGAAATATGGTAACTTGTCAAAATGGCTATAAATCACTTGACACTTTGCAAAAATGATCGCGTATGCCTTTTTTCATGAAAAAAATCGTTTTAAGCCAGTCAAACTCATTTTTGTAAGTTTTCAGAATTTCACCCTTGTCTAAGTCCCAATCCATGATTTGGTTTGTGGGGAAGTCTGGTGTGAAATATGGTAACTTGTCAAAATGGCTTGAAATCACTTGAAACTTTTCAAAAAAGATCGCATATGCCTTTTTTCATGAAAAATATCGTTTTTAGGCATTCAAACTCATTTTTGTAAGTTTTCAGAATTTCACCCTTGTTTAAGTCCCAATCCATGATTTGGTTTGTGGGGAAGTCTAGTGTGAAATATGGTAACTTGTCAAAATGGCTATAAATCACTTGAAACTTTGCAAAAATGATCGCGTATGCCTTTTTTCATGAAAAAAATCGTTTTAAGCCAGTCAAACTCATTTTTGTAAGTTTTCAGAATTTCACCCTTGTCTAAGTCCCAATCCATGATTTGGTTTGTGGGGAAGTCTGGTGTGAAATATGGTAACTTGTCAAAATGGCTATAAATCACTTGAAACTTTGCAAAAATGATCGCGTATGCCTTTTTTCATGAAAAAAATCGTTTTAAGCCAGTCAAACTCATTTTTGTAAGTTTTCAGAATTTCACCCTTGTCTAAGTCCCAATCCATGATTTGGTTTGTGGGGAAGTCTGGTGTGAAATATGGTAACTTGTCAAAATGGCTTGAAGTCACTTGAAACTTTGCAAAAATGATCGCGTATGCCTTATTTCATGAAAAAAATCGTTTTTAGCCAGTCAAATTCATTTTTGTAAGTTTTCAGAATTTCACCCTTGTCTAAGTCCCAATCCATGATTTGGTTTGTGGGGAAGTCTGGTGTGAAATATGGTAACTTGTCAAAATGGCTTTAAAGCACTTGAAACTTTGCAAAAATGATCGCGTATGCCTTTCTTCATGAAAAATATCGTTTTGAGGCATTCAAACTCATTTTTGTAAGTTTTCAGAATTTCACCCTTGTCTAAGTCCCAATCCATGATTTGGTTTGTGGGGAAGTCTGGTGTGAAATATGGTAACTTGTCAAAATGGCTATAAATCACTTGAAACTTTGCAAAAATGATCGCGTATGCCTTTTTTCATGAAAAAAATCGTTTTAAGCCAGTCAAACTCATTTTTGTAAGTTTTCAGAATTTCACCCTTGTCTAAGTCCCAATCCATGATTTGGTTTGTGGGGAAGTCTGGTGTGAAATATGGTAACTTGTCAAAATGGCTTGAAATCACTTGAAACTTTGCAAAAATGATCGCGTATGCCTTTTTTCATTGAAAAAATCGTTTTAAGCCAGTCAAACTCATTTTTGTAAGTTTTCAGAATTTCACCCTTGTCTAAGTCCCAATCCATGATTTGGTTTGTGGGGAAGTCTGGTGTGAAATATGGTAACTTGTCAAAATGGCTTGAAATCACTTGAAACTTTGCAAAAATGATCGCGTATGCCTTTTTTCATGAAAAAAATCGTTTTAAGCCAGTCAAACTCATTTTTGTAAGTTTTCAGAATTTCACCCTAGTCTAAGTCCCAATCCATGATTTGGTTTGTGGGGAAGTCTGGTGTGAAATATGGTAACTTGTCAAAATAGCTTGAAATCACTTGAAACTTTGCAAAATGATCGCGTATGTCTTCTTTCATGAAAAAAATCGTTTTGAGCCAGTCAAAATCATTTTTGTAAGTTTTCAGAATTTCACCCTTGTTTAAGTCCCAATCCATGATTTGGTTTGTGGGGAAGTCTGGTGTGAAATATGGTAACTTGTCAAAATGGCTTTAAATCACTTGAAACTTTGCAAAAATGATCGCGTATGCGTTCTTTCATGAAAAAAATCGTTTTGAGCCAGTCAAAATCATTTTTGTAAGTTTTCAGAATTTCACCCTTGTTTAAGTCCCAATCCATGATTTGGTTTGTGGGGAAGTCTGATGTGAAATATGGTAACTAGTCAAAATGGCTTTAAATCACTTGAAACTTTGCAAAAATGATCGCGTATGCCTTCTTTCATGAAAAAAATCGTTTTTAGCCAGTCAAACTCATTTTTGTAAATTTTCAGAATTTCACCCTTGTCTAAGTTCCAATCCATGATTTGGTTTGTGGGGAAGTCTGGTGTGAAATATGGTAACTTGTCAAAATGGCTTTAAATCACTTGAAACTTTTCAAAAAAGATCGCGTATGCCTTTTTTCATGAAAAATATCGTTTTGAGCCATTCAAACTCATTTTTGTAAATTTTCAGAATTTCACCCTTGTCTAAGTCCCAATCCATGATTTGGTTTGTGGGGAAGTCTTGTGTGAAATATGGTAACTTGTCAAAATGGCTTTAAATCACTTGAAACTTTGCAAAAATGATCGCGTATGCCTTCTTTCATGAAAAATATCGTTTTGAGCCATTCTAACTCATTTTTGTAAGTTTTCAGAATTTCACCCTTGTCTAAGTCCCAATCCATGATTTGGTTTGTGGGGAAGTCTGGTGTGAAATATGGTAACTTGTCAAAATGGCTTTAAATCACTTGAAACTTTGCAAAAATGATCGCGTATGCCTTCTTTCATGAAAAATATCGTTTTGAGCCATTCAAACTCATTTTTGTAAGTTTTCAGAATTTCACCCTTGTCTAAGTCAATTTCCATGATTTGGTTTGTGGGGAAGTCTGGTGTGAAATATGGTAACTTGTCAAAATGGCTTTAAATCACTTGAAACTTTTCAAAAATGATCGCGTATGCCTTCTTTCATGAAAAAAATCGTTTTGAGCCATTCAAACTCATTTTTGTAAGTTTTCAGAATTTCACCCTTGTCTAAGTCCCAATCCATGATTTGGTTTGTGGGGAAGTCTGGTGTGAAATATGGTAAGTTGTCAAAATGGCTTTAAACCACTTGAAACTTTGCAAAAATGATCGCGTATGCCTTATTTCATGAAAAAAATCGTTTTTAGCCAGTCAAATTCATTTTTGTAAGTTTTCAGAATTTCACCCTTGTCTAAGTCCTAATCCATGATTTGGTTTGTGGGGAAGTCTGGTGTGAAATATGGTAACTTGTCAAAATGGCTTGAAAGCACTTGAAACTTTGCAAAAATGATCGCGTATGCCTTTTTTCATGAAAAATATCGTTTTGAGGCATTCAAACTCATTTTTGTAAGTTTTCAGAATTTCACCCTTGTCTAAGTCCCAATCCATGATTTGGTTTGTGGGGAAGTCTGGTGTGAAATATGGTAACTTGTCAAAATGGCTATAAATCACTTGAAACTTTGCAAAAATGATCGCGTATGCCTTTTTTCATGAAAAAAATCGTTTTAAGCCAGTCAAACTCATTTTTGTAAGTTTTCAGAATTTCACCCTTGTCTAAGTCCCAATCCATGATTTGGTTTGTGGGGAAGTCTGGTGTGAAATATGGTAACTTGTCAAAATGGCTATAAATCACTTGAAACTTTGCAAAAATGATCGCGTATGCCTTTTTTCATGAAAAAAATCGTTTTAAGCCAGTCAAACTCATTTTTGTAAGTTTTCAGAATTTCACCCTTGTCTAAGTCCCAATCCATGATTTGGTTTGTGGGGAAGTCTGGTGTGAAATATGGTAACTTGTCAAAATGGCTTGAAATCACTTGAAACTTTGCAAAAATGATCGCGTATGCCTTTTTTCATGAAAAAAATCGTTTTAAGCCAGTCAAACTCATTTTTGTAAGTTTTCAGAATTTCACCCTTGTTTAAGTCCCAATCCATGATTTGGTTTGTGGGGAAGTCTGGTGTGAAATATGGTAACTTGTCAAAATGGCTTTAAATCACTTGAAACTTTGCAAAAATGATCGCGTATGCGTTTTTTCATGAAAAAAATCGTTTTGAGCCAGTCAAAATCATTTTTGTAAGTTTTCAGAAGTTCACCCTTGTTTAAGTCCCAATCCATGATTTGGTTTGTGGGGAAGTCTGATGTGAAATATGGTAACTAGTCAAAATGGCTTTAAATCACTTGAAACTTTGCAAAAATGATCGCGTATGCCTTCTTTCATGAAAAAAATCGTTTTTAGCCAGTCAAACTCATTTTTGTAAATTTTCAGAATTTCACCCTTGTCTAAGTCCCAATCCATGATTTGGTTTGTGGGGAAGTCTGGTGTGAAATATGGTAACTTGTCAAAATGGCTTGAAAGCACTTGAAACTTTGCAAAAATGATCGCGTATGCCTTTCTTCATGAAAAATATCGTTTTGAGGCATTCAAACTCATTTTTGTAAGTTTTCAGAATTTCACCCTTGTCTAAGTCCCAATCCATGATTTGGTTTGTGGGGAAGTCTGGTGTGAAATATGGTAACTTGTCAAAATGGCTATAAATCACTTGAAACTTTGCAAAAATGATCGCGTATGCCTTTTTTCATGAAAAAAATCGTTTTAAGCCAGTCAAACTCATTTTTGTAAGTTTTCAGAATTTCACCCTTGTCTAAGTCCCAATCCATGATTTGGTTTGTGGGGAAGTCTGGTGTGAAATATGGTAACTTGTCAAAATGGCTATAAATCACTTGAAACTTTGCAAAAATGATCGCGTATGCCTTTTTTCATGAAAAATATCGTTTTAAGCCAGTCAAACTCATTTTTGTAAGTTTTCAGAATTTCGCCCTTGTCTAAGTCCCAATCCATGATTTGGTTTGTGGGGAAGTCTGGTGTAAAATATAGTAACTTGTCAAAATGGCTTTAAATCACTTGAAACTTTGCAAAAATGATCGCGTATGCCTTTTTTCATGAAAAATATCGTTTTGAGCCATTCAAACTCATTTTTGTAAGTTTTCAGAATTTCACATTTGTCTAAGTCCCAATCCATGATTTGGTTTGTGGGGAAGTCTGGTGTGAAATATGGTAACTTGTCAAAATGGCTTTAAATCACTTGAAACTTTGCAAAAATGATCGCGTATGCCTTTTTTCATGAAAAATATCGTTTTGAGCCATTCAAACTCATTTTTGTAAGTTTTCAGAATTTCACATTTGTCTAAGTCCCAATCCATGATTTGGTTTGTGGGGAAGTCTGGTGTGAAATATGGTAACTTGTCAAAATGGCTTTAAATCACTTGAAACTTTGCAAAAATGATCGCGTATGCCTTTTTTCATGAAAAATATCGTTTTGAGCCATTCAAACTCATTTTTGTAAGTTTTCAGAATTTCACTTTTGTCTAAGTCCCAATCCATGATTTGGTTTGTGGGGAAGTCTGGTGTGAAATATGGTAACTTGTCAAAATGGCTTTAAATCACTTGAAACTTTGCAAAAATGATCGCGTATGCCTTCGTTCATGAGAAATATCGTTTTGAGCCATTCAAACTCATTTTTGTAAGTTTTCAGAATTTCACCCTTGTCTAAGTCCCAATCCATGATTTGGTTTGTGGGGAAGTCTTGTGTGAAATATGGTAACTTGTCAAAATGGCTTTAAATCACTTGAAACTTTGCAAAAATGATCGCGTATGCCTTTTTTCATGAAAAATATCGTTTTGAGCCATTCAAACTCATTTTTGTAAGTTTTCAGAATTTCACATTTGTCTAAGTCCCAATCCATGATTGGGTTTGTGGGGAAGTCTGGTGTGAAATATGGTAACTTGTCAAAATGGCTTTAAATCACTTGAAACTTTGCAAAAATGATCGCGTATGCCTTCTTTCATGAAAAATATCGTTTTGAGCCATTCAAACTCATTTTTGTAAGTTGTCAGAATTTCACCCTTGTCTAAGTCGCAATCCATGATTTGGTTTGTGGGGAAGTCTGGTGTGAAATATGGTAACTTGTCAAAATGGCTTTAAATCACTTGAAACTTTGCAAAAATGATCATGTATGCCTTCTTTCATGAAAAAAATCGTTTTTAGCCAGTCAAATTCATTTTTGTAAGTTTTCAGAATTTCACCCTTGTCTAAGTCCCAATCCATGATTTGGTTTGTGGGGAAGTCTGGTGTGAAATATGGTAACTTGTCAAAATGGCTTGAAAGCACTTGAAACTTTGCAAAAATGATCGCGTATGCCTTTCTTCATGAAAAATATCGTTTTGAGGCATTCAAACTCATTTTTGTAAGTTTTCAGAATTTCACCCTTGTCTAAGTCCCAATCCATGATTTGGTTTGTGGGGAAGTCTGGTGTGAAATATGGTAACTTGTCAAAATGGCTTGAAATCACTTGAAACTTTGTAAAAATGATCGCGTATGCCTTTTTTCATGAAAAAAATCGTTTTAAGCCAGTCAAACTCATTTTTGTAAATTTTCAGAATTTCGCCCTTGTCTAAGTCCCAATCCATGATTTGGTTTGTGGGGAAGTCTGGTGTGAAATATGGTAACTTGTCAAAATAGCTTGAAATCACTTGAAACTTTGCAAATATGATCGCGTATGCCTTTTTTCATGAAAAATATCGTTTTTAGCCAGTCAAAATCATTTTTGTAAGTTTTCAGAATTTCACCCTTGTTTAAGTCCCAATCCATGATTTGGTTTGTGGGGAAGTCTGGTGTGAAATATGGTAACTTGTCAAAATGGCTTTAAATCACTTGAAACTTTGCAAAAATGATCGCGTATGCCTTCTTTCATGAAAAAAATCGTTTTTAGCCAATCAAACTCATTTTTGTAAGTTTTCAGAATTTCACCCTTGTCTAAGTCCCAATCCATGATTTGGTTTGTGGGGAAGTCTTGTGTGAAATATGGTAACTTGTCAAAATGGCTTGAAATCACTTGAAACTTTGCAAAAATGATCGCATATGCCTTTTTCATGAAAAAAATCGTTTTAAGCCTGTCAAACCCATTTTTGTAAGTTTTCAGAATTTCACCCTTGTCTAAGTCCCAATCCATGATTTGGTTTGTGGGGAAGTCTGGTGTGAAATATGGTAACTTGTCAAAATGGCTTTAAATCACTTGAAACTTTGCAAAAATGATCGCGTATGCCTTTTTTCATGAAAAAAATCGTTTTAAGCCAGTCAAACTCATTTTTGTAAGTTTTCAGAATTTCGCCCTTGTCTAAGTCCCAATCCATGATTTGGTTTGTGGGGAAGTCTGGTGTGAAATATGGTAACTTGTCAAAATGGCTTTAAATCACTTAAAACTTTTCAAAAAAGATCGCGTATGCCTTTTTTCATGAAAAATATCGTTTTGAGCCATTCAAACTCATTTTTGTAAGTTTTCAGAATTTCACCCTTGTCTAAGTCCCAATCCATGATTTGGTTTGTGGGGAAGTCTGGTGTGAAATATGGTAACTTGTCAAAATGGCTTTAAATCACTTGAAACTTTTCAAAAATGATCGCGTATGCCTTCTTTCATGAAAAATATCGTTTTGAGCCATTCAAACTCATTTTTGTAAGTTTTCAGAATTTCACCCTTGTCTAAGTCGCAATCCATGATTTGGTTTGTGGGGAAGTCTGGTGTGAAATATGGTAACTTGTCAAAATGGCTTTAAATCACTTGAAACTTTGCAAAAATGATCGCGTATGCCTTCTTTCATGAAAAATATCGTTTTGAGCCATTCAAACTCATTTTTGTAAGTTTTCAGAATTTCACCCTTGTCTAAGTCCCAATCCATGATTTGGTGTTTGGGGAAGTCTGGTGTGAAATATGGTAACTTGTCAAAATGGCTTTAAATCACTTGAAACTTTGTAAAAATGATCGCGTATGCCTTCTTTCATGAAAAAAATCGTTTTGAGCCATTCAAACTCATTTTTGTAAGTTTTCAGAATTTCACCCTTGTCTAAGTCCCAATCCATGATTTGGTTTGTGGGGAAGTCTGGTGTGAAATATGGTAAGTTGTCAAAATGGCTTTAAACCACTTGAAACTTTGCAAAAATGATCGCGTATGCCTTATTTCATGAAAAAAATCGTTTTTAGCCAGTCAAATTCATTTTTGTAAGTTTTCAGAATTTCACCCTTGTCTAAGTCCCAATCCATGATTTGGTTTGTGGGGAAGTCTGGTGTGAAATATGGTAACTTGTCAAAACGGCTTGAAATCACTTGAAACTTTGTAAAAATGATCGCGTATGCCTTTTTTCATGAAAAAAATCGTTTTAAGCCAGTCAAACTCATTTTTGTAAGTTTTCAGAATTTCGCCCTTGTCTAAGTCCCAATCCATGATTTGGTTTGTGGGGAAGTCTGGTGTGAAATATGGTAACTTGTCAAAATAGCTTGAAATCACTTGAAACTTTGCAAAAATGATCGCGTATGCCTTCTTTCATGAAAAAAATCGTTTTGAGCCAGTCAAAATCGTTTTTGTAAGTTTTCAGAATTTCACCCTTGTTTAAGTCCCAATTCATGATTTGGTTTGTGGGGAAGTCTGGTGTGAAATATGGTAACTTGTCAAAATGGCTTTAAATCACTTGAAACTTTGCAAAAATGATCGCGTATGCCTTCTTTCATGAAAAAAATCGTTTTTAGCCAGTCAAACTCATTTTTGTAAATTTTCAGAATTTCACCCTTGTCTAAGTCCCAATCCATGATTTGGTTTGTGGGGAAGTCTGGTGTGAAATATGGTAACTTGTCAAAATGGCTTTAAATCACTTGAAACTTTGCAAAAATGATCGCGTATGCCTTTTTTCATGAAAAATATCGTTTTGAGGCATTCAAACTCATTTTTGTAAGTTTTCAGAATTTCACCCTTGTCTAAGTCCCAATCCATGATTTGGTTTGTGGGGAAGTCTGGTGTGAAATATGGTAACTTGTCAAAATGGCTTTAAATCACTTGAAACTTTGCAAAAATGATCGCGTATGCCTTTTTTCATGAAAAAAATCGTTTTAAGCCAGTCAAACTCATTTTTGTAAGTTTTCAGAATTTCACCCTAGTCTAAGTCCCAATCCATGATTTGGTTTGTGGGGAAGTCTGGTGTGAAATATGGTAACTTGTCAAAATAGCTTTAAATCACTTGAAATTTTGCAAAAATGATCGCGTATGCCTTCTTTCACGAAAAAAATCGTTTTGAGCCGTCCAAACTCATTTTTGTGAGTTTTCAGAATTTCACCCTTGTCTAAGTCCCAATCCATGATCTGGTTTGTGGGGAAGTCGGGTGTGAAATATGGTAACTTGTCAAAATGGCTTGAAATCACTTTAAACTTTTCAAAAATGATCGCGTATGCCTTCTTTCATGAAAAAAATCGTTTTCAGCCAGTCAAACTCATTTTTGTAAGTTTTCAGCTCGTATTCGGCTCTCTACTGTCCCTGAAGCCGTGGTTTTGATACCTACTATAGACTTTTGGGTGAAGTGTCACTACTGTTGATTGGGATTACCCCTAACTGAGTTCTTCATAATTCTGCTAAGCTATAAGTATAATTATAATTACACATACGATTTAATTCTCGAACTAACGTTGTCAGTGTCAGTTGTGCAATTGTTTTCACTACCTGAAACAGTAGAAGGAAAACTCGACATTTTGAGCGTAGACCTTCGTAGTGACAGGAAATATCTTCGCAACAAAGGGCTTTCGCTCGAAACGTCCATTTTGTGCTTCTTTCGTTTAGGTATTTTGAGATCCTACTCTGTTATGTCACTGCTTACAGTTTTATGTCTCCTTTTTAGAGTGGAACACGACAACACTGGATTTGTTCTAGGAATGTATCTGAATAAGGTTAGAGAATTTCTATTGTAATTTACAATGTTTTTAATGGATGTTCTTATAGTTTCATCATTCTCTTATAAGGTGACAGTGACGGAGTTAGTGAAAGGGACAGTCACATATTTTCCTTGTGATCAATGGTTGGACAAAGACGAAGGAGATGGTCAGATAAGAAGACAACTGATGGCGACAAAGAAATCTACTGATAAACGCAAAGGTATATTGAGGCTTCTTTTAAGGAAATCTAAACTAAAGTAACTTTATTTATACTGGATAGCTCTATCAGTTCTAAACTGTTCTTCCCAGAGGTCCAATAAGGATCATCTCTTATTGATCTAGTAATACCAAAGCAGGAAACCTAAATAAACTAACTATTCTATACTTGGTAGCTCTTACAATCATTTCAAATCTTCTTTCTCTAACTTCAGGGTTCAAGTACAAGGTGTGTACGTATACAGGAGATGTGAGAGGCGCAGGCACTGATGCTAACGTGACCATCACGATATTTGGCGAGAATGGTGATACAGGGGAACATTGTTTAGATAACTCTAGAAACAACTTCGAGAAAGGAAGGTCAGTGTCATGATCTAGCGATCAATAACTGCCGCACAACACCGTACTTTCTACATTGTTGTAGATTCTCGTTTTACTATGACGTGAAGGCTATTACTAGTGTGTTTACACTATGCCGTAGTCGTTTGCCGTAGCGTCACAATAGCGTACCACTAGGCTCAGCATGAAAGATAGTGCGCTACCGACGGTAAATTTAAGGAGGCTTTGTAGTGTAATCACACTTCCATAGGCATAAGTCGGACACTGGTGATAAAATTGATTATCTCACATGTTAAATTATGTAATATTAATCATAATTTAACATGTGAAAATTAACCCTTTTCAAACAATTATCAATCATGGCTTTTATGCCGTTTACGTCAATTCAACCGGGGAAAACACTTGCATAGTACAAAGACTTTCTTAATCGGCATTACATTGTCTAATCAGCGAAGCGGAAAAACAACTGTGTCAATTTTACGATAACCATATTAGCAATTACCTTAAAATTAAAAAAAGTCAACGAATCAACTATTATGGTAAACTGTAATAGTCATACACGGATACACAGCCTGTACTCGGCCTTTGCACAGCATGATTCCATATCTAAACCTCGCTATGAATAATAGCGGTGGAGTCTATGCGCGAGTGTTGTCTATGTAGTCCCACTTATAGCCGTCGCGCTGCAATAGACAGTTTAACATGTAAATTACTAAATAAATATATGATACAACAATTACTAGTTAGATTATTTTTAATGTTTACCAGGTAACAGTAGAAGACGAAGCTCGTGGTAAGACATTTGAATTTCCTTGTTATCGTTGGTTAGCAAGAGATGAGGATGACAGGCAAATAACAAGATAATTGGTTTGTGTCAATGATTCACAGCAAGCTGACATGTATATTACACCTGGTTAGTAATACTCCTTTATTTAAAATAACTTTAGATTTAAAAACACGTTCTCTGACTAAATATTTTATTTAACGAGAGCTTTTGAGTCCCTAACTATAGTCTTTGACGGGTTAAAGCTGCACAAACTGTGTACAACGATGGGTTATAATGCAAAACTATATGTAACGTGTGCGTTTAAACTCTGGTACGCTGTCTTCATTTCCTTGGATAGCTTTAAACAGTTCTATATGGAAGTCCAATAATGGTTAAATCCCAATAAGAAAGAGAGAAAGCAATTTTCAACCGTGATTCTATGTTTAACCTTCTCTTATACTTGCTTAGGATATGACTACAGGGAAGGTTATGATGCGGAGAGTTATCTTTCGAGAGTTACGTCCGATCCACGCCCAAACCACGTTCACATTTCTCAATGACACATAATCACGATCATTGCGATGAAGAGAGTCCTGCCAGCCGTTTTGAGAAAACATTTTTTCATCGCCAGAATGGTGAACGCGGCTCAGAGTTATAAAAGAATGATAACTCTTCAACATCTTCATAAATATTGGCTAGAGAGAGTGGGAGTTACGTCCGATATAACTCTCTCATGTTAGTTCAAAAAATTGTCGAGAGAGTTAAAAAAATTGAGTGCGATCATTAGGAAAACTGGTTTAAATCATAACTCTCAGTAACTCTCCTTTTAGTTTGTCCCATGCTTGGCGTACAGTACTTCAGTTGTAGCAGCTTGAACTATCGGTTCTTTCACTACTGTACCTGAAACGATAAAATCAGAATTCTGCGTTTCCAGCGAAGGTCCTTTCTCGCTAGGAAGTTAGTAGTCACTGCTCTTTCTCTCTACTAACTTCTCGATAAGGAGTCTTCGCTCGAAACGTCGAATTCTGTTTATGTCGTTTTAGGTAGTGGAAGATCCTATGTTTTTGTGTGCACTAGCGACACTGGCAACCTTAGTTCGAGCAGCTGCTTCATCCTTTCTTTCACGTTTTAATATTGATATATTTGATGTGTTTCAGGCGTACCATATGAAGTTCACGTGACCGCAGGTGACGTAAGGAACGCTCTGACGTAAGGAATAGTTCTTCACGGGGGAAGACGGGGAGAAGAACAGCGGGAAACTGGTACTGAGAAATGAAAACAATGATAATTTTAAACGAG
This sequence comes from Muricea muricata, assembly GCA_963855995.1. Classification (NCBI taxonomy): domain Eukaryota; kingdom Metazoa; phylum Cnidaria; class Anthozoa; order Malacalcyonacea; family Plexauridae; genus Muricea; species Muricea muricata. Next base: position 127,004 of record OY979721.1, read on the forward strand.
ACAGAACTGGTATTTTTCAAGTGGAAACAGCTGGCTGCTTGAGTCCTGTGCATCATATTACTATTGGCCATGATAACACTGGCTTAGGTGCTGGATGGTTTTGTGAAAAGGTAAAGTTTCCTCCAGTAGATTAGTAACACTGGATCAATAAGAGAAGATCTTTACTGGACCTCTAGAAAGAACAGTTTAGAACTGATAGAGCTGTCCCCAGTATAAATAAAATTAGTTTAGTTCAGGTTTCCTCCTGTAGTAACAACACTGGATCAATAAGAAATTATCCTTACTGGACCTCTAGGAAGAACAATTTAGAAATGTGAGTGCTATCCAGTATAAATAAAGTTAGTTTAGTTTAGGTTTCCTGCTATACTAACACTGGATCAATAAGAGATGATCCTTACTGGACCTCTAGGAGGAACAGTATGGAACTGATAGAGTATTTATTACCATTGGTAATGTAGAGCAATCTTCATTCTAGATCGTGGTGGATTGTCCCAGTACAGGATGTCAACAAGTGTTTTTATGTCAGCAATGGATTGCAGATGACGAGGCGGATGGCAGGCTCGAACGAGATTTATATGAATCTGAAGACATGAGACAAAAGCGTAGACCAAGTAATGCTATCTTTCATTCATTTCAAGGAAGTGTTCTTCCTAGTGTATGGTGATAGCTAAACTTCATTTATGGTAGGTAGTTTTATCTGTTCTGAACTGTTTTTAATTTTGATTGATCAGAGATTGTTTATAATGTCTGGGTGTGGACAAGTGATGAAAGAGGTGCTGGAACCGACGCTAAAGTCTTCATTACCTTGTACGGAAAGAAAGGAAAAACAGAGGAAGTTCAAATCGGGAATGCTACGGACAATTTTGAGCAGGGACAACTGGACAAGTTTAAGGTACTATGTTTGTGGTGAGATAATCTAATCTTCGCGCCTTTTCTTCGCGCCTCGCGCCTTTCCTTCGCGCCTCGCGCCTTTTCTTCGCGCCTCGCGCCTTTTCTTCGCGCCTCGCGCCTTTTTTCGCGCCTTTTTTTCGCGCCTTTTTTTCGCGCCTTTTTTTCGCGCCTTTTTTTCGCGCCTTTTTTCGCGCCTTACTTTTCATGCTTTTTTTTTCGTGCCTTTTTTCTGCCGTTTTTCCCGCGCCTTATCCCCGGCCTCGCGTTTTTTTCGCTAAAAGTTCATTAAATTATTCTTAAAAATTGCCATCATCATCTTTTAATGAATAGGGAGAAAGAAACTTGCTAAACAAGTGACTCTACTATTATTCATTAACTGGAACGATAACTCGGCAATAAAGCCGTTTTTTCACTGGCAAATTTTTGTCGCGCAAGTCTTCTATCTTATAAGCTCTCAACTAGGACAAATTAGATTCTTAATTAATAGTTCATTTCAATTTGAGTAGAACCGTACACATGTCACATCGCGCGAAAGTAATCGCCAGCAAAAAATCGGCTTATGAATACTGTGTATTACTTATGAATACTGTCCAATGTCATATGTCATTAGTCAAATGTCTGAAAATAACATAGAATAAATAAGTACAAAATTAGGGGGGGGGTTACCCCTGATTAATTAAAGTCTGATTATGAACAGTTATATGATTATTTTGTTTCAAATAATTTGCTATCCGATCATCAATTTGGTTTTAGACAGTTTCACTCCACAGCATCAACCCTTTTAGATAGCACAAATGAGTGGCTTAGTTAATATGGACCGTTGTGAAATTAATATTGCAGTATTTCTAGACTTACAAAAAGCTTTTGATACGATAAATCACGATATTCTTTTAAAGAAACTTGAAAGGTATGGCATGGGATCACCAGTGTTGAATCTTTTAAGAAATTACCTAACAGACAGAACTTAGATGTGCTCAGTAAATGGCGTATTGTCCTGTTCGAAAACAGTTGCGTGTAGTGTTCCTCAAGGCTCGACTTGGTCCACTTCTATTCTTAATTTACATAAACGATTTACCAGGTAGTTTGGGGTTTTCGTCGGCAAGAATGTTTGCTGATGATACTACATTAACTGCCTCTGGTGAATCAGTTCTAGATGCTGAGGTGGCCATCAATCATGACCTTGCAAATATCAAACAATGTCTCTCAGCAAATAAATTATCACTAAATCTTGTCAAAACTGAGTATTTATTAATCGGATCAAGGCATAACATAAATAACTTATTTCATGCTCCCAAAGTGCATGTTGTAGTACTCACTCTTAAGCGCTTAAGATAATATTCTCCCTCTCCAAAATGCATGGTTACATAAATGTAGTTGTATACAAGACCGAATTTTGGGAGAGGTGCGCGCCTCCTCTGGGAATAAAAGAGGTGCACACCTCCCCAAAAAAACCCCCACATTCCCTTACAATTTCTCCAAAATCTGGCCTTGGTTATATGTTAACTCGGTTTTTGCATGCATGCCACTTGATTTCTTATCTTTACTTCAAAGTTCAAATGGTCATTGTGGCCATGCATGTGTCTTTAGTATTGGAAAATGTTATTATAAGGATTGAAATTATTGTTTTCAGAGATTTTATGACTTTGGTTAAATAGGAACAAATTTTGTCATTGTTTAACCAAGCCTATTATTGCACGAATTATTATGTGTTTAGTGTTTGAAAATGTTATTATAAGGATTGAAATTATTGTCGTTTTCAGAGATTTTATAACTTTGGTTAAATATGTACAAATTTTGTCAATGTTTAACCAAGCCCATTATTACACGAATTATTTTGTCTTTAATGTTTAAAAATGTTATTATAAGGATTGAAGTTACTGTTTTCAGAGATTTTATAACTTTGGTTAAATATGTACAAATTTGGTCATTGTTTAACCAAGCCCATTATTACACGAATTATTGTGTCTTTAGTGTTGGAAAATGTTATTATAAGGATTGAAGTTACTGTTTTCAGAGATTTTATAACTTTGGTTAAATATGTGCAAATTTGGTCATTGTTTAACCAAGCCCATTATTACACGAATTATTGTGTCTTTAGTGTTGGAAAATGTTATTATAAGGATTGAAATTATTGTTTTCAGAGATTTTATGACTTTGGTTAAATAGGTATAAATTTTGTCATTATTTAACCAAGCCTATTATTACACGAATTATTGTATCTTCAGTGTTGGAAAATGTTATTAGAAGGATTGAAATTATTGTTTTCAGAGATTTTACGACTTTGGTTAAATAGGAACAAATTTTGCCATTATTTAACCAAACCTATTATTACACGAATTATTATGTATTTAGTGTTTGAAAATGTTATTATAAGGATTGAAATTATTGTTTTCAGAGATTTTATAACTTTGATTAAATATGTACAAATTTTGTCATTATTTAACCAAGCCCATTATTACACGAATTATTGTGTCTTTAATGTTTAAAAATGTTATTATAAGGATTGAAGTTACTGTTTTCAGAGATTTTATAACTTTGGTTAAATATGTACAAATTTGGTCATTGTTTAACCAAGCCCATTATTACACGAATTATTGTGTCTTTAGTGTTGGAAAATGTTATTATAAGGATTGAAGTTACTGTTTTCAGAGATTTTATAACTTTGGTTAAATATGTGCAAATTTGGTCATTGTTTAACCAAGCCCATTATTACACAAATTATTGTGTCTTTAGTGTTGGAAAATGTTATTATAAGGATTGAAGTTACTGTTTTCAGAGATTTTATAACTTTGGTGAAATATGTACAAACTTTGTCATTGTTTAACGAAGCTATTATTACACGAATTATTGTGTCTTTAGTGTTGGAAAATGTTGTTGTAAGGGCTGCTGTTAGCGCTGTATTGTTTTCAGAGATTTTATGAGTTTGGTTAAACATGATCAAATTTTGTCATTATTTAACCAAGCCTATTATTACACGAATTATTGTGTCTTTAGTGTTTAAAAATGTTATTATAAGGACTGCTGTATTGTTTTCAGAGATTTTATGACTTTGATTAAACATGATCAATAATTCGTGTAATAATAGGCTTGGTTAAATAATGACAAAATTTGATCATGTTTAACCAAACTCATAAAATCTCTGAAAACAATACAGCAGCCGTTATAATAACATTTTCCAACACTAAAGACACAATAATTCGTGCAATAATAGGCTTGGTTAAATAATCACAAAAATTGTTCCTATTCAACCAAAGTCATAAAATCTCTGAAAACAATAATTTCAATCCTTATAATAACATTTTCAAACACTAAATACATAATAATTCGTGTAATAATAGGCTTGGTTAAATAATGACAAAATTTATACCTATTTAACCAAAGTCATAAAATCTCTGAAAACAATAATTTCAATCCTTATAATAACATTTTCCAACACTAAAGACACAATAATTCGTGTAATAATAGGCTTGGTTAAATAATGACAAAATTGATCATGTTTAACCAAACTCATAAAATCTCTGAAAACAGTAATTTCTATCCTTATAATAACATTTTCCAACACTAAAGACACAATAATTCGTGTAATAATAGGCTTGGTTAAATAATGACAAAATTTGTTCCTATTTAACCAAAGTCGTAAAATCTCTGAAAACAATACAGCAGCCCTTATAATAACATTTTTAAACATTAAAAACACAATAATTCGTGCAATAATAGGCTTGGTTAAATAATCACAAAATTTGTTCCTATTCAACAAGTCATAAAATCTCTGAAAACGACAATAATTTCAATCCTTATAATAACATTTTCAAACACTAAATACATAATAATTCGTGTAATAATAGGCTTGGTTAAACAATGACAAAATTTGTTCCTATTTAACCAAAGTCATAAATTCTCTGAAAACAATAATTTCAATCCTTATAATGTTATTTTCCAATACTAAAGACACATGCATGGCCACAATGACCATTTGAACTTTGAAGTAAAGATAAGAAATCAAGTGGCATGCATGCAAAAACCGAGTTAACATATAACCAAGGCCAGATTTTGGAGAAATTGTAAGGGAATGTGGGGGTTTTTTTGGGGAGGTGTGCACCTCTCCTATTCCCAGAGGAGGCGCGCACCTCTCCCAAAATTCGGTCTTGTATACAACTACATTTATGTAACCATGCATTTTGGAGAGGGAGAATATTATCTTAAGCACTTAAGAGTGAGTACTAGGCTAGTAGCGAGAAAAAGGTATGTTGAAAATTGAATAATATATGTATGAGGTTAGCAAAAATATATGGTACATGCACTGTTTTTCGTAATAAGATTATTATATTGTATTTTGATTTATAAATAAATCTGAACACAAGATAAGAAGAAATTATTTATTAAATTCTATTATTAACAAAAACCGTATTCGTTTGACTAATTACGGTATATTTAGTATAAGATAAATGAACATTTAATTAGACCTGATTTTGACTAGCAAGATGAACATAAGCACACGGTTAAAAAACAAAGAAATCAACAGTACCGAAATGTGCGTCGGAACAAAAACAAATTTTAAAGAAAATTCTTTCAGCATTTTTTCGCAAAATTCACTGGAAACGTTATCCCTTTTTATTTTACTGATGCTCATGCTGCCAACAAAAACCAGGTCATATGCGTACTATACTGGCGAGTACACAAGCCAAAGTTTATAACGAATTTGAAAGAGAAATGTCAATTAATTGACGATTTTATGAACACTTTCATGGTTCGTGGATATGACGTCGTATATTAGCATAGAACATGAGAGACTGGCACGTATCCAGTTGCACATCTGTTTATCCTTAATGCATGGCTTTACAGCACATCCATTGTGTGTCTTTTTAAAGTTCCTTTCTTTTCCTAAAACAGCTTCCAGACGTTTTGTTGGAATTTATGTTGTGCATTTTCGTGGATGACTGAATTCTCCAAATATGACTGTGCAGGCCAGATCCTTTGGTGAATGCATACTTTACAGGACTGAAATGTTGGTCCGGCCAAACAATATTTACCATGCAGGCAATTGTGTGAATTTGTTTCTCAGCCTCAGAGACTAAAAATAATTATCAAATATTAATTACTGATAATTGGGGGGGGGGGGTGCATGCTCATATATTTCCATTCTGCACAATCTCTGCACAGACTAAATCTCATGAAGTTTTTCAAACGTTTTTTATGCTCCAGGTTTAGCTGCTAGAATGATGGCATTGTCACAGCCAAGGAGACGAAAACATATAGGTCCCAACATGAGTGAGACTTATTGTTGGCTATTCTCTACTAATACTGAAGTTCCAAAGTATATAGTGACCAAACATTACAAAAGATTTCTGATTAAATAAACATTAAACTTCTGTGGATGGCTAGATACTGTTAACTTAACCTTAATAAGACAGTTACTGAATGTTGCAAAAAGATGGCATGGGCAGAAGAATAGTATACAGGGAGTGATAAAAAATAGTCCACTTAACTAGCTTATTTTCAAACTAGCCACAGTCGGTTGCATTATTTTCACATTTTCAAATGTTTCAAACAACAGTCTTGTACCCACAAGAAATCAATAATGTTGATTGTTCGAAAATTTTCATGTTTATGAACCTGCAGTCCAGACTGGAAAGATTATGTGCTGAGATTTAAAATACTTAATAGAAAATATATAGGGACTAAAATATAGGCAATTTAATAGAAGACATTTAATAGAAAATTTATTAGAAGACATCAAAATTGCAGCCCAATACTGTATCTTGGCTGTGCAGTACAAACAATCCACTTTGATAGGCAGTCAGATACTGTAGACTGATGACCTAGACTGGAAAGTATCGCTGTTTTTAACAAGATCTCGGGTTTCAAAAATTTCAAATGTACAGTGTGCAAACCTGTGTCAAATGCACTTCAGTGTGCATGTTAGATACCTAGCACTGGCCATATTCACCATATTCAGTATTAAGCCAAGTATGCAAACCTGAACACAACAAAAATTCTTGAGTGGCTAGTTGCCATACTTTCCAGACCATACCAGCTGATTACAAAATAAAGTCAAAAGAGACTTACTTGTGGGTTTTATATAGGACTATAATTGTAGGTTGAATACAATCTCGAATTTTTACCTGCCTGTTTGCCATCACATGATCACTACATGCAATGAATTACTAACCTTCGTGACTAGACAGACAATACTTATTATTTAAAGTACAGTGCTTCATAAAGATTTCCAGCTCTGATAAATTGATAATCTCAAATGTGAGATCATGACATGTGAAAATTATCGCTTTTCAAACAATCAACTAATAGCTTCTGGATGTTTTATATTAGTAGAAAACACTGTAGTTTATATAATAAACAGAAAAATACATGGTGCTAGGAAATGCCCTCGTTCGCTGCACTCACTCTTAGGATATCATGTTCAACACTCGAAATAAATCTGGTATCTCTGCGACTCCGCGCACCATTTTAATATTATTAATATCATCCAATATCCGTACGTATATTAAACTGGTGAAATTCATAAACAAACCACGTAGTCGTACAGTCTGTACTCAGAAAAAATATTACCAATTCTATTTACCTCGCTACTTTCCGTCGATTCATGAATATTCAAGCCCTCATTATTAGAAAGCTCATCCATATCTAATCCATATCATCCAATATCTTCCATATTCATATTTTGACTCTTGTTAGAAAAGGAAGCCATGCTGAAATTACTTACCAGTACCTTTGATCGCGTTTAGCTTAGTAACCATGCCTTGGTTTCTGTTGTTGGTTTTTGAACAAATTTTGTCTGAAATAATACCTCTTTTATCTTAACCAACGCTGTGCCAATATCGTCTTTCATTTCAGTAACCTATTTCCTAATATTAAACTGAAAACCACATGCAGCTGCTTCCATACCAACTGTGAATAGAGCCGGATTGATGACAGCTTTACCTATTAAATTTGTTGGAATTAGGGGCATGTTGTAAAACGCGGAGTGGAGTGGACTTGTAAAACGCGGAGTGGAGTGGATTTGTAAAACGCGGAGTCAAAAATTTGTAAAACGCGGAGTCAAAATTTGTAAAACGCGGAGTCAAAAATTTGTAAAACGCGGAGTCAAAATTTGTAAAACGCGGAGTCAAAATTTGTAAAACGCGGTGGTGTGACACCAACAGGCCTAGGCAACAACCAGCGCCTTCCAACGTGGTATGACACCGTCGACAAGCGACGCCCTTCAACGTGGTTTCGCACCAACATATATTAGCCATAGCCAGCGATCACCAATTGATCCAATATATCAAGCCCAAACCAACCCTCTAACCTACCAAGCCCAGCAGTCCAGTCCAGCAAGACAGAAACCAGACTTCGGTTTAAAGCCAGGAGGTGTTTTGCCTCCTCCACCAAATGATCTCGTAATGACTACTAGGTTGCACAGGAAATACTATAAGGATGGGCAGTTACAAATATCACCAACCATCTCGTCAGTCTATCTCCATGTCAACTCGTGTTGTGCACGAGCAGCCCAACCAGACTTCACACTGGCATCGTGCCACTTACCCAACGATTTGGTTCCATTTCTTCAAACGGAACACTACGATCTAATATATGCAAAATTAGGACTCAACTTTGCACAGAACTTGTAGACAATATTCTATAATGCCAATCGTGAGTTTAGACGTAGAATACTAAAACATTTGATGGGCATCTTAAGGATAAATCAGTGAGTGCATGTGATGTAAAATTATAGTGAAATTTAATTTTAAAAAGACTGACAATTAGGAAAATCGAAAGCGTCCTCTTAAAAGCATGTTTCCCGGCTACGGACAATCTTAGTCTAGGAATGATAGTCTTAATTCTTTCCATTGTTGTGTTTTGTTTCGTTATGTTTGTAAAATAGAACTAATTAAAGATGTATGATATAACGCAATCTGCCATGACAAAAAAGATAGCGGATGTCGATTTTTCCATAATGCATTGCCGTCTGAAATCGTTTAAAAAGGCGAATATATTAACGCCTTTTGAAGAACAGACAGGACACAATAGGTTATTTTCCTACTTGTCCTAAAATTTGAATCCATTTGCTTTGCTTCGTGTCATCCTTTTGCAGCTATTCATACTTGATAACCGCAATGCATTTTGGTAAAATCGACATGTCACCATCTTTTTTATTACGGGATGGGAACCTCGACGGGTTACATTGCTGGTCTTCAGCCATATAAAGTAGTATACTGTAATAGAATGACATTAGTTGTTTTAAAAATTTTGACTCCGCGTTTTACAAATTTTGACTCCGCGTTTTACAAATTTTGACTCCGCGTTTTACAAATTTTGACTCCGCGTTTTACAAATTTTGACTCCGCGTTTTACAAATTTTGACTCCGCGTTTTACAAATTTTGACTCCGCGTTTTACAAATTTTTGACTCCGCGTTTTACAAATTTTTGACTCCGCGTTTTACAAATTTTGACTCCGCGTTTTACAAATTTTGACTCCGCGTTTTACAAATTTTGACTCCGCGTTTTACAAATTTTTGACTCCGCGTTTTACAAATTTTGACTCCGCGTTTTACAAATTTTGACTCCGCGTTTTACAAATTTTGACTCCGCGTTTTACAAATTTTTGACTCCGCGTTTTACAAATCCACTCCACTCCGCGTTTTACAAGTCCACTCCACTCCGCATTTTACAACATGCCTGAATTAGGCATAATTGCATCCGGAGAAACGCACAAATTTTGTGCGTTTGACACCTTTTTTGGGCCGTGCGGATTCTCATGTTGGTCCACTTCTATTCTTATATTACATAAACGATTTACCAGGTAGTTTGGGGTTTTCGTCGGCAAGATTGTTTGCTGATGATACTACATTAACTGCCTCTGGTGAATCAGTTCTAGATGCTGAGGTGGCCATCAATCATGACCTTGCAAATATCAAACAATGTCTCTCAGCAAATAAATTATCACTAAATCTTGTCAAAACTGAGTATTTATTAATCGGATCAAGGCATAACATAAATAACTTATTTCATGCTCCCAAAGTGCATGTTGGTGACATGCCAATCAAAAGGGTGGAAGAAACAAAGGCACTTGGAGTCTATATTGATGAATATTTATCTTGGAATAAGCACATTGAAATATTTCGAAGAAAATCTCATCCGGCATCGGGGCGGTCAGGAAACTAAAGCCTCATGTTGATCATAATATGTTAATATGTGCTTACAATGCACTAGTTTTACCGCACTTCGATTATTGTTGTGAAGTTTGGGACACTATTAATTTTACACTTTGCAATCGCTTGCAGAAATTACAAAATAGGGCTGCTAGAATAATCGTGGGCCGTATAAACGAACATGGACAGTGTGAACTTGCTCTGGCTGAACTCAACTGGAAGACCTTAAGTGAAAGAAGGGCTCAGTTTGTTGCAAGCCAGATGTATAAAATAACCCACGATCTAGCACCCAAACGATTATCCAATATTTTTCATGAAACGCCTTCCTCTCGACATTACAATCTGAGAGGTTCTTCCCCTAAACTTTGTTTGCCCCAACCTATGACTGATTATCTAAAAAAGAGTTTTAGTTATAGAGGGGGAAAACTGTGGAACAGCCTCTCAGATGATATACTTGTTGTCGACCAATCACTTGTTGTCTTTAAAACCAGCATTCGTGCACCTGACCAATTTCTTAAAATCTTTTAATCTATTTACATATTTCATGTGAGTTCAAAATTTCTATTTATGAGTAATTCCAAATATTCCATGTAGTAACGTACTGTCTCTATGTTGTAATTGCTTAATATTTTTAATATATGTATGTAATATGATTTTTAAACTACGCGCCTCTTGGAAATCAGCTCTTGCTGAATGGTCAGCGTAGTAAAATAAAGTTTTACCTACCTACCTACCTTCTTATTAGTTGAACTCAAACTATAGTTGGTTGAGTTAAACACGGGTTTATATGAATTAAAATTCACTGACGGGCTAATCTTAAATGCCCAAAGTGAACGTCAGTAAGTGGTAGTAAATAATTTAATGAACTTTTAGCGAAAAGGACGCGAGGCGGAAAAAAAGGCGCGGGAAAAACGGCAGAAAAAAAGGCACGAAAAACAAGCATGAAAAAAGGCATGAAAAAAAGGCGCGAAAAAAAGGCGCGAAAAAAGGCGCGAGGTGCGAATCTATTTATCTTGTATAGTACATCATTACCGCTATCCATTTGTACTTTTTATTGGTATCCATACGGTAGATCGTCCAATAAAATTACCTGCTGTACCATGCCTTGCCTGCTACACACATAAAATTGTTACCAGTCTACTTATAAGTTCTTAACAAATTGTATGAGCGCTGCTAATGTGCTTAGTTTGTCTCAACAAGCTTGATTTCACTATCAGATTTGCTACAAGGTTGTTCTAACAAGTCTGTTTTATTTATATCTAGGTTGAACTTGCTAACGTCGGTCCGTTATATAAACTTCAGGTTCGACACGACAACTCTAAGTCATTCTCGGATTGGCATTTGGAAAAGGTATAATTGTCTCATTGTGATATTTTTGCTGCTTTGTGTTGACGTGTTAGTAACATAGTGATCACTCTCTGTGTATCTGTAATTTGTACTCCTCGGAACAAGGTCACGTGTGTTCTATGGGATATAGAACCCCGTTCATTAGATCATGAATTCGTCATGGTATAGGACACGAGTGACCATATATTCTCTAACCGTATCAAAACATGGTTAAACTTACAAGGAATTGTGTCTATTGTTCACCTCTAAAGTCACTAGTCTTCTCTACATATATACGAGTTAGGAGAGAAACCAAAGAAAGCAGTAGGCATATTTGTTTGGCATTCACTTTATACTTCATGTCGATGAAATAGACTCTAAAATAACGAGTGCTGAATTGTTTACTAAGTGGTTTTATCATGTTCTAAATAAATGCTAATGTTGTCTAGATTCAAATTGAAAATACCAAAACAGGCGCGAAGTTTTCATTCAAATGTGGACGTTGGCTTTCACTGAAAGAAGACGATCGTAGTATCATTAAAGAACTTCCTGCCTTTGGCGAAGGTGTTCAGCCTCAGCAAGGTATGTACTTGAATTAAATGAGATTAGTCTGTCATCAACAGGAAACGGTGTTAGATTGCGATGATATTGTTATCTTTTTAGTGCTTGTATATCCGGTACATGTGCATACAGCTAAGAAGACGGGGGCTGGTACTGATTCTACTGTCTTCTTGAACATATTTGGCAGTCAAGGAGATAGTGGAGATAGACTCAGGGGCGGATCCAGAGGGTATCGAGCGTATCGCTGGTACGGTCAGATTTTTCAGATATAGTATATGGTTATGTCATTGTATATATTTACAACGTCTGATATCTGTGCTATATAGTATTAAGCATTCGTAATAACTTGCACCAATACGACATTAAACTGTCCTTTATCGCTACAAACAATAATATGTAGGAAATAGTTTCCATAATTGTGTTTACAGGCTGAAAATTGCCGATTATCTGCATGGAAATCGCTAGGAAAACCCCGCTTTGATATCAAATGACTGCTTCACCGACAGTCCACCGAGAACTCGCCGAAGATTCAGTTGTATTTTCGGAAAATCTTCGTATAAAATGGCGTCCGCGATCAGCCAATTAGTTGATACGGTCCGCGGTTCGATGTTACTAAATATAGTAACTTTTGGATACACTGAAGTGTATCCAGCCAATCAAATGGCTGGATCCTGTGGCCTTGGTTTTGTTGCGCAATCGTGTATCAACTATGGTATCAACGAAGGCTAGCCGGGAAATCGGGGGTCATATATATTACCCTTGTTCTTCTTGTTCGAGATGGCGTCTAGTTCGAACTTCAACAATGTGCTAAAGCAGCTTACTGCTATTTCCCGTCAATTAAACTCAGGAGAGGATGCTTTGAGCGAATTACATGTGTTAAAAGAACATTGGGATTGCGACCGTGTTTTGGCCGAAGCTTGTGTTGAGCAGCAGTGCCAACAGAGAAAGTGCGAAGTTGGGAATTCTCAAAGCTGTATTTCCTAAGAGCCAGAAATATCGTTCAGGACGATGTGAACCTGTCAGGTGAGGCTGGCGAGCACTTCATTAATGAAAGTATTAACATTCAAAACGTTATTCAAATCGGTAATTATGTAAATTTCTAGTTATTTCTATGTAAATGTTATGAATATTCAAATCAAAAGAAACTTCACAGCGTGTGGTTGTACTCAAACATGAACTGATCAGCACCAAGGCTGTACCGTATCAACCTGTATGACAGGTTGATTAACAAAATATGTGATTTTATGTTGCTAAATTGTGTAAAAGATTTTAAGTATAATTTACAAAATACAGGTTATATACAGCCTCAAATAATTGCATAGATAATCATAGTAAAACATTCTGTGATAAATTAATGATTGATTTAAATTCATGGGCAAAAAGACTGCTGATTTATTTGATAATTTTGTCTGAAGGTCATATTTAGCAAGTAAAAAATTACACAAGCACAAATTAGAGTTTTTATTCATGAGATTATTACAGTAATTGGGATTCTCCAAGCCCCCCCCCTCCCTGCCCCCAATTGTTCCTGGTCATTACTCATTAGCAAATACTTCTACACTCACTGCTATATAACTTACCAGTAGTTAAATTTATATTATAGCCAAACCAACTTTTCTTTTGCGAGCAATGTTTCAATAAAGCATCGCGATGTTGTTTGCACAAGATGTGTGTCAGCCTGCCAAATTTTAATGCATTAGCTTTTTGTGGTTGGGGTTAATGGAAAATGGCATGGGTCCGTTTTTATGCTCCACTTTGTGTTATCAAATGCCAAGTTAAAAGTGTGCCAAGATTTTCATTAGACTATTATTGTAATACCATGCCAAATATATTCCCATTTGACTACACCAAATGCACCCTGGATTTCATTTAGTAAATTATAAACAATGCTAACTTCTGTGTGCTCAAGTTTTTACTACAAAAATTACATTTGGAATTAATTTAGGGACATATGTATTTTACCATCATAATATTTTTCCAGAAAAAAATTTATTAGGGGTAATACTTACATGATAATGCATGGTTATTCTTATACTAGTTCTTTGCACTTGGAATATGAATGATCAAAGCTCCTGCATAATAATTTTTCTGTATAAAATCAATATAGCACCTTGGCTGATGGGAACCGCCTCTACAATGCTTGCTCTATGGCACTGCCACTTACCGAGATTCATTTATGATGCCTATCAAGTATTGAGTTGTATGAAAATGCTCAACACTATGGCAGTCATCCAACAATTAAATTGATGCGTGAAAAAGGAGCATTCACTTCAATTAGAAATGCTTTTGCTATCTGTTTGTCTGATTCAGCCCTTTCCATTTTTGGATCACAAGATCTTGTTGCAGCAGTTATTGAAGAAGCACAGCTTAATGCACAGAATTTTACTTTTTCATCTATGATTTTTCATCTATTGAGTCATCTATTGGTAAAGTGGGCCAATGATTAAATTTTAATTATTTTGATGCATCGAATGTAGTGAAAAGAAATTATTTTTGGTCGTTCCACACAAAATTTTAGACTTTGTGTACAGTATTATAAATTGTATTATTGCTTGTAGCGTTTCCATGTCAGTAAATTTCGGCTCAAACCGTTAAAGTCAGCACAGAAAGTTGATTGTAGTTTTCAAATTTAAAAAAAGCGTTAGCAGGCTTACATTATCCGGTTAGACTTGTCACTCGTGAAAAATCCAACACTCACCACGCGCAAAGGGTTTGGCATGCTGAGTAAATGAGTTGTATATGGAATTTAATGCCTAACATAAGAAAGTAGTGTGAATAAATAACTAATTTTGCTATCTTTTTGGAAATTTTGGCAGTCGATTTTTGTTTAAAATTGACACGCCAAAACGCAGGAAATAGCATTTGCGGGGTTCTAGTTTTCAAAATTTCCTGGGGGAGCATGTCCCCAGACCCCCCTAGAGGCTCGTGGCTACGCCACTCGCGGACGCCTTTGGCGTGCAATTTTTGGATACGGTCAGATTTTATGCTAGATCCGCCCCTGAGATAGACCGCTGATGTTCTCAAAAACGAACAGGAATAAGTTTGAAAAAGGAAATGTGAGTCACAATCAACTGACCATAATATCTCGAACTAACGTTGCCACTGTAGATAGTGCAATCAAAAGCGCGCAAAAACAGATGATCTTTCATTGCCTAAAACAATGAAACAGAATCCGGTGTTTCGAGCGAATACCTTTCCAGAGGTTGTAATAACTCCCGCTACTCACTTCCTTTACCTGGACCTTCACTCGGATGAAGGGCCTTTACTTCAAATTATTTTTAATCGTTTGAGATAGTGAAAGATTTTGTGTGCTTTTGACTAGTACTAACTTATGAGTACTAATAGATGTGTTATGTTGCAACGCTTATTCTAGTTCTCTTCTACGTTTAAACTTCGAATCGTGAATGCAATCCCACCGACCTTTGTATTATTTGAGTATAACTAGAATAATGAGCGGGACATGAGTATTACACCTGATTGCCGTGAACATATTAACTTCTTACTGTTGAAGCAGTCGATATAGGCAAGGTTGGTGTTGTCACTGTCACCGTTTCTTAGTAGGTAGAACTAACATTGTCAGTAGTGCAGTCAAAAGCACTCAAAAACATGGGATCTTTTATTGCCTTAAACGATATAAGCAGAATTAGACGTTTCAACTTCTACAAACCCGAATTCCTCCCCTTGTATCATCTACTGTTTTTTACACATATTGTTTCAAAAAGAAATCAATATTATCAAGGTTAAAATAACAGATCCTCAATGCCCAAATCGTGCAGTTGTAGAGCTTACTCTAGATTTTATTCGTTCAACTTGTTACTTATTTTTATTTAGTTGGAAATGGTACGTATTGGTCAGGATGGTAAAGGTTTTGGTGCTGGATGGTATCTTGATGAAGTGACAGTGGAGGCACCATCGCATGGTGAACTGATGGTGTTTCCCTGTCATCGTTGGTTAGCTGAAGACGAAGATGATGGGAAAATGGAGAGAGAACTCTATCCCAATCAACATAATAACATCGAACAAAGTAAGATTGTAAATATGAAAAAGATTAGAGGTAGTTTAGGTTTCCTCCTGTAGTAACACTGGATCAATAAGAGATGATCCTTGCTGGACCTCTAGGAAGAACAGTTTAGAACTGATAAAGCTATCCAGTATAAATAAAGTTAGTTTAGTTTAACTTTCCTCCCGTAGTAACACTGGATCAATGAGGCAGAACAGTTTAGAGCTGATAGGGCTATCCAGTAGATGTAAACTATAGAGTACCAGTAGATCAAAAATGGATTAAGGAATAGTACGAAAAGCAGGTCTTGGCGTTACGGAGGCGCATTTATCATACCATCGTTTGAACGCTATCTCAAGAGTTTCGTACTGTTTTCTAACTCTCGATATCTTGCAAACGGCGTCTTATTTACTTGTTGAATCATTCATATTTTTTTTCAAAGGTTGAAAGTGAAGACATTGGAACATTAACTAAGATAAGAGTTGCCCATGATAATTCAGGCTTTGGTGCTGCGTGGTTTTTGGACAAGGTGCGTTTTGTTCTTGTTAAATCCAATTGACTGATGTCGCCCAACATATATACCGATCTACACTTAATATGAGTAATTTGAACACAGCCAACAAAAGAGAAGGTAAATCCAGACTCTATCACATCGTCGAGAATGACTTTGCTACGACAGATGCGACCAAATGCAAACTAGGCTACATCGCAAACTTGATTTGTATTTTGCAATTCTATAAATTAACATGAAATGCTACACAAGTGGAGCAAACAAACAGATTACAATTCTTGCTAACTAACGTTTTCTTCAAGGTTGAAATCAGTCGAATTAAACCAGACGAGGAGAAATCTAAGAAAAAGAAGAAGGGAAAGAAATCACGTGATGGTGACGATGATGACGAAGGAAATGATGAAAATGATTATGAATATCTTTTCTTGTTTAACCGCTGGCTGGCAAAAAACGAAGACGATGGTGAAATTGTGAGAGAACTGGTCCGAGTACGAAGTCTGGTCTGAAAAGACGTAGCACTCTGTCAGGTGGAATATTGTTTTCTAAATAGACGTTTTCCAATTAAAAATAATCTGATCACTGGCCCTTTATCTAGCTATGATGGCGGAAATTGCAATCGTCAAAGCAAGCGCCTTTCATCTCTGAGATGGTGGGTCTGATCCTCGCTTCAGACTCATGACACTTATGTGAAAAGAACTAGTCAACGCTCTGTCGAGAGTCGTGGGGTTTCTCCAGATACTCTGGTTTCTTCGCACAGGGAATGTTGACAGGATGGGTTGAGATTAGCCCCAGTTACAGTTAATGTAAGTCTTAGAAGTGTTTTCTCTTGTTTTGTCTCGAAGTGATTTCATAATTCTAATTAATCATTCTATTGTTTAGAAAATACTTACGTCATTCGTCATTCAAGATACGCCACGACAACAGCGGAATGAAATCTGCCTGGTTTCTCGGCAAAGTTGAGATTGAAGATAAACTTAAGAGTCAGCGGTATGTCTTTCCGTGGAACCAATGAAGACGACGGTCAAATATCACGTGATTTACCAGCACTAACATCTGAGGATTATAATGCTGAACAGAAGAGAAAAATGACTCGACGTCAAAGCTCCAAGGTGCTGGTCGATTCCCTAGACTTGGAGTCTAAAGGTAGTTTAGATATGTTGTTAATGGTTTAAAGCATTCTGAAAGCATTATGCTTTGTAGAACTGGCGGAGATTATGCTACTGTAGTAGATTGGTTTACAATAATAGAGAACAATCAGAAATGGTTATAAGAACCAACATTGAACCTACACTATCTTTGAAAAACGCCACGGACTTGCTGCAAGTTGTCAGTGACAATCAACGTGCGTCTGCTGACAAATTGCAACTGCCGCAAGATATGTGAATGCATCCTGATATTGGCTTGTCGTAGCAAGTTAGTCCATGATGTGAACAGATTTAGACTTGTTGCAACTTGAGTGTTTAACGTGATGGGAAGATGAGTTAATCCACACTTTTTGATCAGTTATTTGTGTTACATTTCAGCTCGACTGAGTTCCTACGAAATTTCCGTCATTACTGGGGATGTCTCAGGAGCGGGAACCGATGCCAATGTTTACATCATTCTGTTTGGAGAGAAAGGAGAGACTGGTAGGATATTTTGTACTTACGAGATTTAAAATCAAATTATAAAAGTGCAGATTGGAAACATAGGAAATATGACTGAGATAAAATTATATTCATTGTTGTATTTCGGACACTGCATATATACTGTGCTGGGGAGCGGTACAGTATTTGTGCAGTGTCCCCCCTACCAAGGCTTCGCCTCCTTAGGAGAAGTGATGAGGGTCGAAAATGTTGGTTTTAGCACGAAAGTTGCTGACATGTAAGCCACATCATTGTGTAAGAAACTACTCGAAACGTTATGGGAATAAAATCAATTGACTTCTTTGCTAGTAAGCTGATAGTTAAGCATTATACTAAAGATAGTTCACATTTTTTGCAGGCAAAGTTGATTTGAAAACGTCTAAAACAAACAAAGATAAGTTTGAGCGAAATCAGACAGATGTCTTTTCACTGGATGCTGATGTTGGCATGCTGAAAAAAATCAGGTATAATTTTATATTAGAGAACAAGAAATTACAACTAAGAAGATCCTTGTATGTTTGACTATGTCAACAAAAAGTCGTGGGTTTTATCCGGGTACTCTTGTTTTCTCCCACAAGCAATGTTAACAGGCTGGGATTAGCTGTGGTTCGCAATCAGACACCAGTCATAAGGTGGCTACCTATTGAGGCGACCGTGTTTTCATTTAGAATCGGACATGACAACAAAGGTGGTTTTGCGGGCTGGTTCCTGGATAAAGTGGAGATTGATTCAAAAAGCTTGGGTACTAGATGGGTGTTTCCCTGTGGTCGCTGGTTCGACAAAGGAAAAGACGATGGTTTGTTAGAACGAGATTTGTATCCCGTGGAAGACGGCGAACAAGTTTACACCAAACGTGAGTCTTTTTTCAACTACAATAGATCTATTCCATTACGTAATCTGGGTGCGGTGAACCTCGATTCTATTCATACTTGTGCTTAAGTGAATTGCACGTCTTTTCTACTAAACACAAGGATGCGTGCACATTGCTGCTGAATGTGACTGATGAATGTCCTCATCTGGGGCCGGTTGTATAAAAAAGTGATTAAAGTTAACTATGATTAGTGGAAACATCGACCAATCAGAACAACGTATTTAGTACTTAATCACTATTTAACTACAAAACAGTGATTAAAAGAGTGATTAAGAGTTTTATACAACCGGCCCCTGTATGTGGCTTAAATGTGTACGATTCAGATTAAAATATATTCACCATTTATAATTTATTTAACATTGCCACAAAATTATAAACTTATTTACCCTCAACCCATACTATGAACACTGAAATGCATTGTAACAATGTCTCGATTTAGATGCCCTTCATCGAAATCTTAAGTATGGCTTCATTTGAAAGCCAAGACGTAAAGCATCCGCGTACTGTCTATTGTGTAATAACCTGTGCGCTAAGTGTTATTTTATTGATGTATCGCAGATGTGCCTTACGAGATTACTGTGTACACTGGAGATATGAGTAGTGCAGGCACCAGTGCTAATGTCTTCATTGTCATCTACGGTGCTGAGTTAAACACAGGGGAATGTGTCTTAGCTGAAACTAAGAAGAAGAAGAAAGGCTGTTTTGAACGAGGCTCGTCTGATCAGTTTGTAAAAGAGGTAGGCAATTGCTTTATTTCCAGGTTTACTACAACTGCGGAGTTGCTCAGATTTCAAATGGAGTCAAAACGAGCTGGAATACAACCATACGCGACCGTTACGTTAATCGTGCATTCAGGACAACAATTTGAAAAGTTGCCAAACGTTTTAACTTTCAAACTGTTCAAGGCATAACTTGTGGTTCTGCGGCCTAACTTTTAGAGTTGAATGCCATAAACATTTCGTTAGAGATAAAAAAACTGTGTGTTAAAGACGAATTTCTAAAGTCATTTATAATTGCGTCCATAGACGACACATGTAGCCATGCTTTTTTACTTTATAATACATATTAAACAACTTCAGTTCATTTCCATTATGCAATTGAAATAACATGGTATTTTGTTCTCATCTCAAAGCAGGGCGTTAGATCATTAAAAACTAAAAGTTACGCCAACTAGACTACACGTAAGGCCTTGAAATGTGACAGCTTTCAAAGTGATACTGACGTCTCGGTTCAGAGAAAAATGCTAACGGAAGCTTGCTAACGGCAGCTTGCACTGTTACAGAGAGAAGTATGAAATTTTTTTTATAAAACACACTCAGCTATTTTATTCTTCTAGCTTACTGATGTTGGCGATGTGATTGAGAAAATACGAATCGGTCATGATGGAAAGGGGATTGGCGCCCGATGGTTTTTGGATAAAGTGGAAATACGTCGTTTACTTGAGGATAATAAAAGCGCGACACTTTATACGTTTCCTTGTAAACGTTGGTTGGCCAAGGGCGAGGACGATGGAGCGATTGTCAGGGAACTAGTACCAAGAAATGTGACGGAGGAGATTGTTGATAAAGATGGTGAAGTTGTTAGTAATAAAGTGGAACATCAGTCATTAGATGGTAAGAAACTCACGACTGCTAGCAAGTCTTTTCACAGGCCGTCAACAAGATTCGAACAACTTGCAACAAGTTCGACGGGAATATCTACAACTCTGATACAGATCTGTTGTAATAAGACTGCAAGAATGTTGTTGTATCATGACTGTATCAACATCCTTGTAACATGTCTCACAGTCCCATCAAACTCGCTACAAGTTGTTAACAGCTTGTTCCAAACTTGGTCAAACGACTGGAACAAGGAGTGAGAACACAACTTGTCAACAGCTTATAAACAACTTACAACTTTATTTCGGGTTTGTTACACTTTGTACACGTCTGCTGAGAGATATACTGTAGTTGCTAATCTGGCGGTCATTCTTATTTTGAATATGTATTTATTTATTTCAGTTCACAAATATCGTGTTCACGTAATCACTGGTGACGTCAAAGGTGCTGGAACGGACGCGAATGTTTTCATTACCATATTTGGACAATATGGAGACTCTGGAGAAAGACCGCTGTCGAAATCTGAAACTCACACTGATAAATTCGAGCGAGGCGAAGTAAGAAGATAAGTAGAACCTGAAGAAGTATACTTATCAACTCTCTTATTGTTATCATATTACAGGAAGACATATTCACATTAGAGGCGGCAGATCTGGGTACCATTCACAAAATCAAGTTACGTCATGATAACGCCATGTTGAATCCGGTTTGGTTTGTCAAAAGAGTGGAAATTGAAGATATCACAGCGGATAGACAATTCATGTTCCATTGTGAAAGATGGCTGGCGAAAAATAAAGAAGATAAGAAAATTGAAAGAAATTTTTATGAAAAAGATTACAAGGTATTGGTCAGATTTTTCTCCCCATGCAGAGATTCATACGAAGCGAAAATAATTGTGTTGTGATAAACGTAGAAAGATTGAACAATGTTTTGCTGCCCACAATGTTTAATTTTGTCAACAATATTGTTCAGCATTGTTTCCCGCCCAGGCCCAGCAATATTGGCAGCAACATGTACGAACAATGTTGATGTTCAATAAGTTCTTTCACTATCTAAAACTTACAATAAAATGAAAATCGACGTCTGGAGCAAAGGCTTTTGTCAGGAAGTTAGCCGAACGTCGATTTTCTCTTTGTCGCTTTAGGTAGTGAAAGAACCGATACCTATCGCGTACAAAACAGTGTTCAATCGTGTGTTTTCATCAGTCCCGAACAGGTTGATCATTTCAACTTTACCTTTATTGTGAAAAGATTTTAGGAAAATGATAATATTTGTGATATCTCAGGGCGATCGCTCGACCACAATGACAGGAATGAGTCTAGCAAGCAGCGTCAATCGTGAGGACCTGAGTACGAGCAAGAAACGACGCAGCTCTACAGCTGATGCGATATTCGAGAAAGAATTTAAAGAGAAGGCTACGATAGACCAAGCATTGAAATGTAAGTTAAAGGAGATATGATTTTCCACCGACTGTGAAGCGTTAGCCTTGTTAAACAACACCAATAATAGCATTAATAGCACCTACTCAGGCTTGGTAGATATTATGAATAAGCCAAATTTTTGACAATGCTCATTGTTTTCCTTTGTATTTGCCTTCTGTTCTCTTTGTTATTTTGAGGGTACTAATGACGGTTTTGCTTATTTATTCATAAAATCTACCAACCCTGCTAGCATTATAGCTCTAGACCCTTCGTCGAGAAATCATCTCGACTAAGTGCTTTTGTGCTCGAAACACCGGATTCTTGAACTTGTTCAGAAGAGTGGTTTCGAGCCTGGAACCGCTGAGATTTTCTCAGTAGAGGGAGCTGATGTCGGCGAAATAAGAAAAATTGAAGTTGGTAGGTATCCTCGCAGCTGCTTGATTTACGTTAATCCCGTCAACTATGTTTATTAATACCTCTCTCGGTTCCAATATGTTCTTCCTAGAGGTCCATCTCTTATTGATCCAGTGTTGCTACAGGAGAAAACCTAAACTAAACTTTATTTGTACTGGATAGTTCTATCAGTTCTAAACTGTTCTCCGTAATGGTCCAGCAAGGTCATCTTTTATTGATCCAGTGTTACTACAGGAGGAAACCTAAACTAAACTAATAACACAACATTTCTTCTGTGAAAGGACATAATGGCTACTCTCAGGAAGATGGTTGGTATCTTAAAGAAATAGAGATAGACGTACCCACACGCGGCAAAGTGTATCACTTTCCCTGTAACCGCTGGCTGGCTAAGGACAAAGAAGATGGCTTGACGTGCCGTGTTTTAACTGTGAACGAAGGCGATCAAGTCTCGTACAAACCACGTAAGTACCTACTGTATTAAAATTGGAGCACTCTCTTGATTAAAAAACAATCTTGACATCTTGATAAATCATGAAGACACCAGACTGCAGTCTCGAAATGTTGGATCTTAACTGCATTCAATTAATAGGCTTTGTATTCATTTAAATATAAGCCTGCAGAGTAGCGAGCGAAACTTGATGATAACTTCTTGTTCTTTTCGCAAATTTTAGTTATCCCCTATGAGATCACTGTGTTTACTGGTGATGTAAAGGAGGCTGGGATAGATAACGATGTCACAGTTACCATATATGGCAATGGCGGCGCCACGCCCGAAGTGAAACTTGAGAAAGGAGATGAGAAATTTGAACGAGGGACTGTCGACATGTTCCGAATGGAGCTCGAAGATGTCGGAAAGTTGCGGAAGATTAGGATTGGACACGAAGGCAAAGGAAATAGAGTTAGCTGGTATCTTGATAAGGTAGAAATATATATCCTTAGAACGGCTTACTCTTCGTCTTATTGATCCAGTGTTACTACGAGAAAAAACTTAAACTAAACTAACTTTATTTATACTGGATAGCTCTATCAGTTCCAAACTGTTCTTCCTAGAGGTCCAGCAAGGATCATCTCTTATTGATCCAGTGTTACTACAGGAGGAAACCTAGATTAAACTAACTTTATTTATACTGGATAGCTCTATCAGTTCTAAACTGTTCTTCTTAGAGGTCCAGTAAGGATCATCTCTTATCGATCCAGTGTTACTACAGGAGGAAATCTAAACTAAACTAACTTTATTTATTTATACTGGATAGCTCTATCAGTTCTAAACTGTTCTTCCTAGAGGTCCAGTAATGATCATCTCTTATTTAACCAATGTTACAACAGAAGGAAACCTAAACTATTTTAACATTTATACTTAATTGCGAGCTAAAACATAAAATAAAATGTAGCTGACAATTTTGTTATTTTCAGGTAATAATCCGTAATGATGACACAGGGTCTGTGAGTGTGTTTAAATGCAATGATTGGCTCTCTAAAACTCTTGGAAATCAACAACTCGTGAAGGAACTACCAGCCATCACAGATGGCGAGAAAACTCTTGGAAGTAAGGACAATGTTTTGATATCTCAAGTACTTTTAGTAAAACCGTACCCAGCTGTGTAATGTGTGAATTTTATGTTTGATATTGTTTTTCTGTTTCAAAACAGATACAAGTTACAAGGTTGATGTAACCACAGGAGATCTTAATGGGTCAGGAACAGACGCCAACGTATTCCTGATTATATTTGGTGAATATGGTGATACAGGAGAAATAGCGTTGAAAAATTCAGAGACTTACAAAGACAAGTTTGAAAGAGGTCATACGGATGTCTTCATGCTAAAAGATATACTAAGTTTAGGTAAGTGTACTTGACTATAATAGACTTAAGTCCTGCTGTCCACAGAGAGTTTGTTTGAGAGTTTTTTTTAATTCTTGTGCCCTGGTCAAACGAGAACAAGAGTTGCATGAGAGTTGGCAAGCGAGAGTTTGTATGAGAGTTCTCTTCACTCTGTTTTTCTCATTTTAAGGTGAATTGACAAAGGTGCGTGTCTGGCATGACAATAAATTCTTGAAAGCCAGTTGGTACTTGGAAAGAATAAATATTGAAGATCAAACGACAAAGAAAGTGTATGAATTCCCGTGTGATCGTTGGCTTGGTAAGGATAAAGAAGATGGCAGTTTGTTGAGAGAGTTACCTTGTTCCAACCGTGATGAAACAACTGACTCTCCCGTGGCAGGTATGCTTTAGTGTTTCTCTGTACTTGATGATAAAAAGAACGCTCTACCAAAAGTCGCGGGTATTATTTAGGTACTGTGGTTGGCTCCTACCGTAATGTTGGCGTGATAGTTTGAGATTAGCTCCTAACTGATCCTTCCATCGAAGCTGTGCTCCATGATGAGACATCAGTCATCAAGGTGGCTGTTGGAGTTATCCTTAGAAAAACTTCGACTGGATTAGGGCATAATCCAGCACAGATACAAGTAAGATCGAGTAACATACTTTGCTTGTTTGTAACACCGAATTTCTTCTCTTTAGTGTTCGAGATAACATTATTGACCAGTGATAAACAAAACGCGGGAACAAACCAGAACGCTTCAATCGTTCTTATCGGAGAAAAACGTAAATCCGAGGTGTATAAGATCGAGAATAGCGTGAAGAATAAGCTCTTGAGACGCGGTCACACAGACGCATTCAAGTTTGTTACGAAACCTTTGGGTCCTTTACGTGAAGTCATTGTTGGACATCATCCTAAACCTGGACAAACGAAAACCGAAAAAGAACAATCTTGGTATTTACATGAAGTAGTGGTTAAGAATACGGATAATGGCGAGAGGTGAGTGTTGGTCCGAAGAATGTTGACAGGCGCGGTTGATGGTAGCTCCTAGCTGATACTTCCATCCTAACTGTGCTTCGTGATCAGACACGAGTCACAAGGTGGCTGTCAGAGGCGTTCTTAGAAAAAATTCAGTGAAATATTGTTTATTTTTCAGGTTTGTCTTCCTATGTCGACAGTGGATACCACTGACTTCCAATAAAGGCGATGGCGTGAAACTGGAGTGTAAGTCTTCCGAGAGATCTAGGCTTGCTGTAATAAGAGGTGCGTATCTTTTTTCATCTTCTTAGGGTCCAAGCAAACGACGATGAGTGTTGATGAAGGTTGGCATCAACTCTCGTCTTAGTTTTCTCTCTTGAAGTTTCGCTGAAAAAATATTGAAAGTTATGTTATCACTAACTCTGAAGCAACATGTGAGCCAGCAACGTTTTTCTAATCTGAGTCTTATCCCAATGTTTTAGAACTCAAACCAATCCAGTACGAGGTAGCAGTCTATACCGCTGACGTTGCGCACGCGGGCACTGATGCCAACGTCAGCATTGTAATCTACGGTGACAACGGTGATACAGGACGCGGAAGCTCACAAAAAAGATGGTCAATTTGTTTGAAAAAGGTCAGCGTGATATGTTTACATTGGAGGCGCTTGATTTGGGGCAACTTAAAAGATTACGTATCGAACATGTTAGTAAAGGATTCGGGGCAGGCTGGATGCTAGATAAAGTTGAGGTAACGAGTTTGGAGAGTTCGGAAATGATTGCCTTTCCTTGTAACCAGTGGTTGGATAAAAAGAAGGGAGATGGTCTAATTTGTCGGGAATTGTTCCCTTCAGGAGCAAATTCTACTTAGGTAGATTTGAACAGAAAATGGTGGTTGGCAAAACTACAGGTTTTCTGCCATTCACTGCAGAAATTTACGCTCTTCAAAACACTTTCTTTCAATATAACCTTGAAGAATAAACACATGTAGATAACTGTTAAAATTCATCGAAGACTTGTAAATGAAAATAATTCAAGCCTATTTAATGTAAGTAATATATTTATGACCTTTGTAAAAGGTTCTTACTTAATATTAATTCATACACAATCCAACACAAATAACGTGCTTGTTTTTATTGAAGTTTTTGGCTGTTTTTGTCCTGGAATAGAACTATGCAAAAGTCAAGATATGTTGGGTATTCACATACCAACCTCGGGTTATAGGAATAATTTAGCGCGAAAAAAATAAAGTTGTCTTTTTTAGATAGTTTTAGGAAGAGAAGAGATTTGTTAACATCTTGTGAGGATGTACTTTTAGTTTTATAAATAGGTTTCATACATTCCGAACATTATTATAACTTTGTATTTCATCAGAAAATATTCTGCTATTGTTCATTGCTGGATGCAAACGACGGTGTAGGAAAGTTTAATGGCTGAAAATTATAATGCGTGGAAGCACCGTGAGCATACTTCATGTTGCTTCAGATGAACTTTCAGCATAATGGCGGGCTGGAAATTTTTTTCTTGTCTGGGAATTTTATTGTTTTGTTTCGTTTGTTCAGAAAAACAACCAGACACTCTCAATGTATTAAGTATTCTTCTACCTTATTCTACGGCTGGTTCAGCGAATGTTAACTTCACAATCTGGGCAAGCGATGGGTGTTATAAATGGTTTGTATAGTTCAACTATGTTTGCACGTGCTTGTAATTGCTTATCAGATTTGCTGTATTCTACTTACTAGGTCTGTAAATATTAGCTCATGTCTGAGTATTTTGCACAAAAACTATGTTCTATCTTCATAAACCAGCACGCAGGTTTTTATTTGCTCTGTAATGTCATGCAAAAACCATAAGTAATATGTGATATTTTGATAGGTATTTATATGAAGGGTGTGTGGAAATTTGCATATTAGGGGTTTGCTACTTACCAGGGGCCAATTGTATCAAAGGCATTTAGCGTAAACGGTGGATAAGTAAAAAATGTAAAACAAAAAAGTTTGCATGTTGCATAAACAAACCAGCTAATGTTATTTAACCCGAGAAGAACAATTATATATAAAACTAAATATTTATTCTATTAAACTCGTAATTTCGGTTTCGTGCTGGGGTGTAAAAGTGATTTTCAAATTTCACTTATCCACCCTTCTAAACGCCTTTAATACAACCGGCCCTAGAAATATAGCACAAGTTTTAATGCAGAATTGTTGCTAATTAGAATAGATGTCTTAAACCAGAAAGTTTTGAGAGTAAATATCTTTGATGGTCGGCAAGTAATTGTCTGTCTTGTCTCATTGAGAAATTTTACAGAGGATTTGCATTGCTAATGTTGGGAACCTACCAGAACTCGTCCTTAATACTACATGCCTGCCTGCATTGCATGTGTTCAAGGCTTCTGTTTTATTTTGTTCATAGGACTTCATCGAGACCTGAAATTGCAAACGTTAGACCAGTTGGGAAAACAACTAAACATGAAGGTACATATAGATCGATCTCAGATTGTCACTTTGATTCTCTGTCTAATTACTTTTCCATTTTGTGTTCACACCATGATGCCTTATCAACATACACTAATAGAACATTATGAACTCTGTATAGATACCATATCTCCATTAGAAATGTCGTAATGATATAACTTGTTCGGTTGTTGGACATTTGACGTACTTTATAGTGAAACCAGAGCTGGATTTACTAGGGGATACACCTCTTCCCCCCCAGCCCTGGCCATATGATGTGTATGGGTTCACCTTCCCCTATCTGGCTGTCAATCCTGTGATATTACATGATAAAAATCCAGGAAATACCAATTAGCAATACAATGTGATACAATGAAGTCTGTGCAATATTCATTTTGCTAATGATGAAGCCAAACATATTTTTTATTCTTAGGGGGCGAGGAGTGTTCATTCGAAGCTTTGGTCACATCACAATCATCAAGTGCTGAGAAACAAAAAGGTGTTTACTTCAATATTTGTATTTGTAATAAGACAATAATAAATGACAAAGTAACGCAGTTGTATTTGTGTCATGCAACAGACTTTCTGCACTAGTCAATTCAAACCCTGCTCCTCTCATTCACTACCCTGAGATTATTTAACAACTGTAATTTACCAACAACAGGGCTTTAGTAAGTTGCTTGGAATTAGTAGGGCAAGTGTCCCGAAAGCAGAACGGGTTGAGGAATGGAGTGCCTGCTGATGCAAAATAACATGCAAAATCCTGTGGAAATCAATGTGTCTGTGAACGATATCAGAAAGTAACATAAAACCTGAGACTCTAGCTATTTCTTAGCTTTCGGGCCTGCCTGCAGTCTAGTTTTATGTATTTGATTTCATTGACAAAAATGTCAAATTTCGGCCAATGGGAAATTTAGCAGTGTGTGGAGAACAATCATGTATTTCATTTCTTCCTATTTTGTGTGCAGTCCAGTTGCCTCAACCCCCACTCCTGCTTGTAGTCTAGATGAGCAGATGTATCATGATGTAGTACATTTGCTCAATTCAAGATAAAAAATGTATTATTCTCTTCAATAGTGACGGGGAATATTCTTCGTGCTGACGTGTTTGTGAATCGCATCAATCGTATTGAAATAACAACAACAACAAGAGAACTTCTTGGACAATCTCCCGAGCTCCTTGATGTGATAGCATTTGATGACACTGGTAATTTATTTTCTTCTCTGGATGGTTTGGTTTTTGATTGGGAGCTTCTCACAGTCAGTGGCTCGATTGAGGCATCATCTGTTTTACGGTAAACAAATTTACACAAAATACTTGCAATAAACTTGCCATGTACACTACTCCCGGGATTATTTTATTAATAGTTAAATCATCGTTTTTCTAGGATTGTTCCCTTTGCTGAATCACTGAATGAAACATCAGTTGCTATCTTATATATTTCTATTTATAATATATGCCCTATATTATTTTAAGATCATGAAAACATATTTGCACACACTTGATTTGACCTGACAGTGTAGCTCAGTTCAGTCAGTAGGCACAGCGTTATTGGGCTATTATTCCAAATGTTAGATGTCAGCTGTTTTTGCCAATATTTTTCAGCTTAGCAAGTGTGGATATACACTGTAGATTCACAGTGACATCACAAACATCATTTTAAAAGGAGTTTGTAACATTTTAATCTTATTCAAAGGGTTTGCAAGGAAACAGTATCATTGTTGAAGGAATTAACACTGGAACTGCAATTGTGAAAGCGAAATTAAGCCATCCAACATTCAAGGTGAGGTATTGGAGTACTATTGAATTAAATTTATGTACTCTACTGGTAATTTCCTAGCAAAGACAGGGTCTGTTAGCAGTTCACTAAGACCATAGCATGAAGTACTTTGCATAATTGCATGGGCTGCTACAGAGGTCTAGACTGGCACATAGCCAGAACTTTCAAAGGGGGGGGGGGGGATGGAGCTATGTGGAAACTAATATTATGATAGTCTTGAATTGAGCATTGTCTTATAGGTACATATATTGGTGTCAATGATAAGAAACAAATGGCTTTTAGAATTTCTGTGTAGGTGCCCACATTATCTTCATCACATCATCATACTGTAGGGGTCTGACCTCCAAATTTGTAGAAAATGAGTTAAAGAAACCATTTAACCTGTGGATGGTAATTTGTAGTTGATACTTATTGTCGTTTCAGATATTGCATTTTGAGT
The DNA here is from genome assembly GCA_963855995.1 of Muricea muricata. Classification (NCBI taxonomy): domain Eukaryota; kingdom Metazoa; phylum Cnidaria; class Anthozoa; order Malacalcyonacea; family Plexauridae; genus Muricea; species Muricea muricata. Next base: position 156,836 of record OY979721.1, read on the forward strand.
TCTTTTTAAATCCATTACAGGAGGTGGCAGCCCACAGTGTGAAGTTGTTGGCTATTGATAACTTGATGATTGTACCTTCAATGGATGTCTACATCATGATCAATACTGCTGTCAAAAGATTCAGACAAAATTCCGTCATTGGTAAGAGAAATTTTAAATCTATTAATCACATAGGTACCGTACATACAATACTCACTCAAAAAACTCTATAACAAGTTTTGACAATCAACTTGCCACAGGATTGTCATCAACAAGGGCTTAATGAAAGGGCTGATAAGAGAATTGAATTAGAAATGAATCATTAGAGTTAGAGGGTTTCTTAGCAAGTTCTTGATATAAATTTTTATTTCATTAAGGATTTTCAATATTTCCTGGTGGAGTCTGGGTTTTAGAAACCAACCGTCGATATATTATCACAGTTGACATTTATGACAGGATGAACCACAAACTCTATGTGACAGAGGTAGAATACTTGCTATATTGAAACAGACTGTTGAATTAACCAAGAGATCCTAGTTTCATTATCTGATATCTTTTACATTTCTCACAACACATCTTATCTCTGTAATAAAGTTTTGTTCATTTCTTCTACAGAATATTATGATTGAAACGACATTTCCCAACGACCATTTTTTTGTCACTCACTCGTCACGCAATGGTTCATATCATCTTGCTAAAAGTCTAAAAACTATTCTGCATGCAGTGCTGACCAGTGTCAAGGTAAGATTACCTATTCTCTCTGTTTAGCCTGGGGGGCTTATTCATTTCAGGACCTTTTGATGGGGGGCGTATTTATTCATCCAAAAAAAACCAGCGATGCAGATTATCTCTTTGAACTGCAATAAACTCAAAATCATTACACAGTATATATCATATAACAAGTTAACAACAACATTTATATTAACAATATAACAAAATATAATATATATGGTAACAACAACATATAATATATAATATAACAACATACAATATATATGTATATATATTATGGGGGCTTATTTCATTTTTTCACTCAAAGGGGGGGGGGGGCTTAAATGGAGGGGTTACGGTAGGTGCTCATTTTTGTTCTTACCAAGTTTGCTCCTACAAGGAACTCCTTCTTAACACTTTCATTTTGTTTCTCAGTTATTGACAACGGGTGAAGTGGTGGACTTAAATCCGCCTGTGCAAGGTGAACAGGAAGTCGTGATATACGACCCAGTTTATGTTGTGCCTGCGATCCTTGCGTTTCCATGGAGAGCAGTTAGCGGCGAATACTACAGATACCAGCTCAAAGTATGTTTGAAGAAATGTGCTAGTTATACCGTTTGACAATAACTGTTTAAAATGTATTCTAATTTTGGTCATAACAATGTACTGCGGTACGAAAAGGTTCAAGGGAATGCCTCTAACAGAACACCCCCGCACCAAATATCTGCCCCTTACCTGCATTAGTTAAATATGTACCAAGTTACGTTACGACTGAGAATCGTGTTGATATAGCTCAATCTCACGACCAACATATCTCGGACTTTAGAATGTTTTTTCGTTACCAGCTTTCGGTGGGTAATCAGTAGCGAGGCCTATTATAATTTATTATTTATAAATAATAATAATTTATGTATTTATAATTTATTTAATGCTGTAGTCTGTTAGCCGAAAACCCTTATCAAAGTGAATATTTCAAAATCGGAGAGCGTTCTTCAATTTGAATCTGTTAATTAAATGTTGTTTTATATTTTGTGCTGGAAAAAATATAGAACTTTTCCCGTATTGATATAACTGTATACCAACACGGAAAATGTTTTATATTTGTTAAGTATAATTTTCTATTGCATGTTATTTATTACAGGCCACAGGAGGCAGCGGTCAGTACAGTTGGACTTCTGATGTTACAACAGTGGCAACAGTTAATGCTCGAGGATTGTTAACGACTACCACTGACACGGGAATGACTGAAGTGAAGGCTCATGACTTGGAGAATCCCATGCATTTTGGCATTGCACAGGTACATCCCATATCAATTAAGGCTCTCTAAAGCGAGCGTTTGTGCGAGAGTTTATGTGAGATTACATTGATATTGAACAAACTAAACTCTGAAGTCTTCCTTTCGCACGGTACCAGTTTCGTTGGTGGTGCAAGCCTATCAATGGCGAAATTCTAAGTTCAACTGATTATATCCTGTGAGGAATATTAATTAGAGTTAATCATGCAACCACGCTGTCAAGTCATCTTCAATAGACTGCAATTTCTGCCCTACTCGGCTCATAGCTCAGTTGACAGATCATTGCGCTGGCATTGTGTACATCACAAGTGCGATTCCCAACGAACTTTGGTATGTTATTCAGCTCGCTCGGTCTGGATATAAAGAGAATACTTTGAAACAATACTCTCTAAATCACCGTATTTGGACTTTTTCAGGTGTATGTCTTGCCTCCAGATAATTTAAAATTTGTTCCTTCAAAAGTTGAAGTGGAAACTGGCACAAAGTTAAAGTTACCCTTGGCGGCGGCCGCTTATTTGACTGCAGGTAACATGCATGTTGAAACATAGAGACCTTAAAGTTGCCGTTCACGCCAGACGGAAGGAAATTCGTTGTAATAAAATCGAAATCTTTAACTGTTTATGACACACGATTTATCGAAGGAATCTACTACCAAGACACTGTGCATGTTGACACAAAATCATTGAACATCAATTATTTCACAATCGATGACTTTGTTCTTATCGCAAATAAAGTATTTGGGGTTAGGCGTGAGCGTTAGTGTTAAAGGTCTCTAATTAAACTTACCGTGTGCGTGTTTAAGGTTATACCTGCTTTCAATTGCTCCTGTCTGATGTTTACTGTATTCTATAGAAAGCAACGAATTGAAATTCTTCGATGATTGCCGCAAGATGAATTTAAGTGTGACTGTTTCAGATCCTTCAATTTTTCAAGTGCTTGGAACTTCAGGTAATATTAATAATACCTTGTAACCTGGTTAATAGACGGAATAACATTGTTGCGCTAAACAATGGGTTACATTACGGCATTGTGTAGCAAATGATATTAAATTGCTGGACCTTTTTGTACCACACACAAGGATAACATATCTACGAACATTTAATTCAGTCGGATGATTTTATCTAGATTTAGGGTTATTGCCCAATTTATGAGATGCTGCGTGGCCAGAACAAATTACTGAGCAGTTCTTGGGTCGGTTGCACGAAAGGCGAATAGCGCTATCCTCCGGATAGTGACTTTCTCAATCTTCCTAAGCTGCTAAACGTGTTCACAACCAGGCACCTAAGATATGGGAAAGCGTGAGATTGTTTTTTTTCTCATGCCATTGCTTTGTTTAGATGAAAACGATGACCTTGTTGCTCCAGGATGTACTTCAGTGTATTTAAAAGCATTACGTCAAGGATATGTGATTGTAACAGCGCGGTACAAGTATAAAGATATCAATATTAAAGCTACCCTGACTGTCGCTGCTTATGTTCCTCTTAAGGTCAGTTGAAATGCCTTTTTTGAAACATTAGGTTGAGTTTGAACGGCTACGTGAAGTATCTGTAATAAATTTCTGATATTTCGTTTTTCAGACTTTAGATCCAGAACATACGGCTGTGGTCAGTCTTGGTTCAGCAAAAAATCTAATTCTTCAAGGGGGACCTCAACCGTGGGTGCACGATCGCTGAACACATTATGAAGAAGGTAATGTTAGTTCGTGTTAAGGTTTGGTGACAGTCTGTATCAACTGTAGACAAAACGTGTAAATTCGCAGTGACTGCTCGTTCTTGTTGTCGTAGTTAGCTAAATCTAATAAGTTCCTTGTATGTTTGCATGGTGAATATCAAATTAAAATATAATTTTGTGGAAACACCACGTAAGTTTATTATCGCAGAGCTTTCGATCCGTAAGCTCGGATCTTCATTATTATTAGCACTGATGAAGACCCGAGCGATACATCTAAAGCTCCTATTATCAGCTCTTGAATCACGCTGTTTTTGACTGTGCAACGTTTCCCCTTTTAGTTCGTGCTAAGGACGAAGATTTAATATCCATCAGGACAGATATTATTCCAGAGCACCCTTTTGGTGATAAACGATCCTTACATTTTTATCACGTGACATGCAAGGCTCTCGGTGAACAAGGTCTTGTGGTTACTATTGGTAATAAACCTTCAGATACGAATCAATATCCAGCAAGCTCTAATGTGACCATAAAATTTGCCTCACGCTTGAACCAGATGTGCAACTCCCTGAAATATCTGAGCGCAGGCTCAGTCTCCAAGACCGTCAGAGCCCCAATAAGGAGGTATGTTGCACGACTACGAAGAAGAGCTTAGAGTTATCCAGTAGAAATAAAGTTAGTTTAATTTAGGTTTCCTCTTGTAGCAACACTGGATCAATAAGAGATGATCCTTACTGGACTTCTAGGAAGAAAAGTTTAGAACTGATAGAGCTACAGCTATCAAGTCTAAATAAACATCGTTTGCATTATTTCTTTCAGTTTCATGTGCGAAGTCCTCAGGCTCTGAAAATACGACTAATACTTAGAGACAACAAGAATCGTTTATTTGATAACTTTACATCACTGGATGTGAGTTGGTCGAGCAGTAACTTTGACATGGCTTCATTTGACGTCAGTAATTCTGGTGTCCAGATGGAATACCAAGAGGATATATTCAGTCAACATCATGAGAAGTCAATATGTGAGTGGAGGGTAGAGTATAGCCGTTGTGCGCTCACATCGAGATTATGTCTAACTGCAGTATATACTGTGTCATTTCTTTAGCTTATCAAGTGTGTAATCTTAAACTGAAACAAGGTTCTGTAACGATCAAAGCCGTGGTCACCAAGTATAGAGTAGAAATTTTAAGAAATGCTGGAGTTGGCGACAAGGTCAGTGGATTATCATAGCATTGCCAGGGTAGTTTTTGTCGAAGATACAATATGATAGTAATGCTACTCTTTATATCTTTGGGGCTCAAGCGATGTTTTTTTTTACTTTCAGGAAACGTTAAAGAAAGCTCTGACTGCCTCGCTTCGGTTATTTTTGACAAGTGATATCCGTATTGAACCAACACAAGCGTCCATATTTAATCATCCATTGAACAAGGTTTGAACATGTTCTTGAAATACTTAATAGCATTTCAGACAAGATAAAAACTGCGTTATGTTGGTTTTGAACCGTCTTACAATGTATATCGTTCCCTTTAAGTGACTTCATCTTCAATATCTTTAGGTTCATCTTAGTGTGTATGGAGGATCGGGAAGATTTCTGGTCAAAGGAAGCGACGATGATATCGCTGATGTATCTGCCACTAAGTCTATTGTAAAAGTAAGCTATTAAACAATCGCTATACTCTACAATGATATAGTACCGTAATATCGGTATTTATTTGTTGAAGACAAGTCTATCGGAACTTGTCAAGTGGCGTGTTTCAAGCTTATCGTTAGAAGTTATCGAATCTGCAAATAACGGATCTGGGGCTGGTTGTTCGAAGCCCGTTTAGGCGTAAACGGTGGATACTTCAAAATTAAATAACACTCCTACATCACTCGTTAAATATTTTGCAGTAAATATGTAATTGTAAGCATAATCATTCTATTAAGGTTCAAAACTTTTAGTTTGGTTGTTGAATGAATCTATAAACTTTGTTTCTATTTTGAGCTTAACCACCGTTTAAACTAAACGAACCTCGAACAACCGGCCCCTGCAAGTTAAGTCTGTTGCAACTTGATGAAATTGACAAATTTATCGGACTTCGTTAACAAGTTGGGGCTGTAACTTGTAACATGTCTGTGACCTGATTTTACATATAACCTAGCGAAACAAGTGTTTCTGTTCCGTTTCTAACCTGATTTGTTTTCTTTTGAGGTAACTGCCAAGATGATAGGTGTTCTCACAGTCACTGTGTATGATCAGTGTTTAGACTCTCGTAACCATGCCACCTCGAACATTCGGATCTCTGATATTGATAGCATTCAGGTGACTATTGTGGATAAGGTGGGATAATGTTCGTAGAATTCTCAATGTCGTTTATGACCTAACATCTATGCTTGTCGTTCATAGGTTGAACTTGGACATGTGATCAACTGTACTGTGATGGTATTGGACGAACTTGATAAGCCGCTATTGGTTAGTCAATTGGAACTTCTGAATTTGACGCGCAGATTGTCCCGTGATCTTCTAAACATCAAGTAAGTTCTGTAGTAGTTCATTTGGGGCCGGTTGTTCATACAGCTAATTTCTAGGCTCTATATTTCTAGGTTTTTAGGCTCTGTATTTCTTATTTCAAATTGTCAGAAATACAAGTACTATTGATCCAAACAAGGTTTCTGAACAAGTACCATATTTCCAATAGAAAAATTCCTGGGCTGCTGGGAAATTTCGTTTGGGGTGAATTTAACGGACTTTTGAACAACCAGCCCCTGCATGGGTTTCAGTCATTGTTAGAAAATTCATTTCCTACATCGTAGATTTGATTTTGGTTTCAGACTCGTGACTAACTCCAAATAAAGGGTTAGTCAACGCTCTGTCCATAGTCGTGGGGTTTTTTCTGGTTACTCGTGTTTGGTACATTTGAAAAGTTCACTAACAAACGACAAAGCTTGTTTTACACGTAATTTAGTTGTAGATCTGTGCGAATTGATGAAAGTAAATTAAACTTGGTGGGTTTTTTTGTTAACACAGACCGAGCCCAAGAAAAGGACTGGACAATGCTTTGTACAACTTGCGCGGGGTCGCGATTGGTAACACAATTCTAACCTACACTGACCAACCTAGCAACAGAGCTCAGATCACGAGTGAACCAAAGCACATCCAGGTATTCCCACCGTTGAGGCTGGATCCTAGGTACATAATCTTGATTCCTCACGCGACTTTCCAACTCAGAGCGACAGCAGGCCCATACCTACAAGTGACAACATTGTTCAATATCCAAAACAAAACCGTAGCATCCGTGGATAGTGTTGGCCTTATCACAGCCCGAGTTCCGGGAAAGTCGACTGTCACACAATCTGGTCATACCATTGTTTTCTCCAAAGTTAGTATTTATTGAACGATCAATTTGAAGTCGTCTCTCTTTGTAGCGGTAGCCGGAACATTACTTAAAATTTGATTCTGTTTATATTTTATGTAATTCATTTCAGGATCATGTAATTGTTGAAGTGTTGAGTCTTACTGGAGTCAAAATCATCACTCCTTCAACCAACCTTGTCACAGAGACAGAGGTAAGAAGTACTGATATATTTAATGATCTGTTGTAGTCTTCTTTGTCCCAGGTCAACACGACATGTTAATATTTTTACTGATATAAACACCGAAATTTAACCGTTTTAGATTGGACTAAGAGCTGTAGACTTGAATGACGAGTTTCCATTTAGTTTTGCCAATGCTGTTCTTGGTCCAGAATTTCACTGGACATCTAGCAATATCGACGTTTGTAAACTTAAATCTGTTTATGATAAGGTAATGCGCTAGCTGTTAGATAAGAAGTCTTGTCATAGAAATCTTTCATGTTGAAAGGTAAATTTCTGACTTCAATCGTAACACGATTAGTTTCATATTCTAGAGTGGCATCACAATCGACTCCGAAAAAGCATTCCGTGTTGTACTGTCTTGTAATCATCCTGGAGAAGTGGTTATCAAACTACAAGCTGATCTGTATGACGATGCGAGAATACAGGTAAATATCTTAGGTTGTTTAGAGTCATCTTAAATATGATTGTGCTTTACGGATATCAGCGAGGAAAAAAAAAGGATTTTATTAGTTGTGACCTTGTGGACGATGTCAATTAAAACATTTTTATGCTTGTAGGTCTTTGAGAAATTACGTTTGACTCACCCACGTGATGGTCAGCTGTTGTTGCCACATGACGTGAATGCCAGAATAAGAACGAATAGGTGAGTTAATTAAAGATGGACGTTTAGTTTAGGTTTCCTGCTGAAGTAAGACTTGATCAATAAGAGATGATGCTTACTAGACCTCTGGGAAGAACAGTTTAGAACTGATAGAGCTATCCAGTATAAATAAAGTTAGTTTAGTTTAGGTTTCCTCCTGTAGTAACACTGGATCAATAAGAGATGATCCTTACTAGACCTCTGGGAGAACAGTTTAGAACTGAGAGAGCTATCCAGTATAAATAAAGTTAGTTTAGGTTTCCTCCTGTAGTAACACTGGATCCATAAGAGATGATCTTTACTAGACCTCTGGGAAGAACAGTTTAGAACTGAGGGAGCTATCCAGTATAAATAAAGTTAGTTTAGTTTAGGTTTCCTCCTGTATTAACACTGGATGAATAAGAGATGATCCTTACTGGACCTCTAGGAAGAACAGTTTAGAACTGATAGAGCTATCCAGTAAAAATAAAGTTAGTTTAGTTCAGGTTTCCTCTTGTAGTAACACTGGACCAATAAGAGACGATCCTGCTCGACCAGAGGCAGAACAGTTTAGAACTGATAGGGCTATGCAGTAGATGTAAACTATAGTACCAGTGGATCAAAATTGGATTAAGGAATAGTTTTTGTTTGATATTAAATGTTAAATTTTCATATGCCCCAGAAATTCCCTCCGAGGTCGTTGTGTACACTGGTAATGCGAGAGGGGTTGGTACTGACGCTAATGTCGTGCTTACCTTATATAGAGAAAGGGAAAATCGGACGAGTTCAAACTGAGAAACAAAACTGATAACTTTGAAAGTGGCAAAGTTGATAAATTCAAGGTGGGCTGGTTTGCTCTTTGTACAAACATATTGTGTTATTTTCACTAACGATTTTACTTATAGGATGTTTTTCTGTTGTTGCTAATAAACGGATTATATTTTCTGACTTCCAAATGGGGTCTGTGTTATTCATTTTCAAATGACGAACGTTTTGTCTGAGTAGTTATAGTCCAGACTGCTATCTCGTAATGCCGGCACAAAACTCTACGAGTTGAAAATTGTTACGGTTTGAAATTGTTCCCGTGTTTGAGTATATTAAATAATGGCTATCGAACTACCTCTCTATTTTTGCCGATTGAGAAAGCACAAAAGATTTTATCCGTTAGTGATCACTAGCAATAAAACTACAAGGATTTCGCCGAATTACAATATATGAAAAGCAGGTCTTGGCGTTAAGGTGGCGCATTTATCATACCATCGTTTGAACGCTATCTCAAGAGTTTCGTACTGTTTTCTAACTCTCGATAGCGTGCAAAAGGCGTCTTATTTACTTGGTGAATCATTCATTATTTTTTTTCAAAGGTTGAAAATGAAGACATTGGAACATTAACTAAGATAAGAATTGGTCATGATAATTCAGGCTTTGGTGCTGCGTGGTTTTTACATTAACAACTGCATCGCTTGTGGATAATGGGTGCCAGGGTCATCCGGGGGCTTCCACTTCCAAAGCCAGCCCCCACACCTAACCCAAGCCCCCCGTCACACTGACCGGATCAGTGGATAAAAAAAAACCCACAAAGAAACCACCTTTCCGTTTTGATAATCTTGGCCTAGAATTATTTCCAAACAATGCATGCCTGTTTGTTCGCGCACGCTCAAGACATTGACAACCGCTGCCCTACTAGTGCCACACGCATGCTAATATGTTAAATATCACTGACCATAATTACTGGCACACCAACTTCACTCTTTGTTGTTAAGTTAGTTGAATTGCAGTTAAATTGCATTTAACTGCATCGCTTGTGGATAATGGGTGCCTGGGTCATCCGGGGGCTTCCACTTGCAAAGCCAGCCCCCAGATAAACATACCACTCTCATGGCTTGCAGTTCCCCCCAACCTAGCCATGAGCGCGCACACCATGCCGAAGGGACCTCCGAATTGAGGCTCATGGCTGGAGGAAGCCAGGGCCCCATTGCTTACTCCAGACCCGAGGCACCCAACTATATTGCTACAGAATTACCACCAGCTGGTCAACTAGGAATACAATTGACCGATGTCGCAGAGCATATATACCGATCTACACTTTGATATCAATATGATAATCAATATGAGTAATTTGAACACAGCCGACAGATAGACCATATCACATCGTCGAGAATGACTTTGCTACGACAGATGCGACCAAATGCAAACTAGGCTACATTGCAATTCTATAAATTAACATGAAATATTACACAAGTGAAGCAAACAAACAAATTACAATTCTTACTAACGTTTTCTTCAAGGTTGACGAAGAGAAATCTAAGAAAAGGAAGAAAGGAAAGAAATCACGTGATAATGACGATGATGACGAAGGAAATGATGAAAATGATTATGAATATCTTTTCTTGTGTAACCGCTGGCTGGCAAAGAACGAAGACGATGGAAAAATTGTGAGAGAGCTGGTGCCGAGTACAAAGTCTGGTCTGAAAAGACGTAGCACTCTGTCAGGTGAAATATTGTTTTCTAAATAGACGTTTTCCAATTAAAAATAATCTGATCACTGGCCCTTTATCTAGCTATGATGGCGCAAATTGCAATTGTCAGGGCAAATGCTTTTCACCTCTGAGATGGTGGGTTACTTTGATCCTCACTTCAGACTCATGACACTTATATGAAAAGAGTTATTCAACACTCTGTCGAGAGTCGTGGGGTTTCTCACACAGGGAATGTTGACAGGATGGGTTGAGATTAGCCCCAGTTGCAGTTATAAGTCTTAGAAGTGTTTTTTCTTGTTTTGTCTCGAAGTGATTTGTTAATTCTAATTAATCATTCTATTGTTTAGAAAATACTACGTCATTCGTGTTTATGCCGGAGATGTGATGCATGCTGGGACGAATGCCAATGTCTTTGCTACCATATATGGTGAGAACGGTGACTCTGGAGAAAGAAAGTTACAGAAATCTGAGAAACATCTGGACAAGTTTGAACGAAATCAGGTCAGAACTTCACTACAAATCATTGAGATTAGAATCACAGATAGTAAGAATAATAAGAAGAGATGATCTTTACTTGACCTTACCGAAATCAACCTTACTGGACCTCTAGGAAGAACAGTTTCGAACTTATAAAGATATCCTGTATAAATAAAGTTAGTTTAGGTTTGCCCTTGTAGTAACACTGGATGAAAAAGATATGATTCTGACTGTTGAAATGAACTTTTGAACTTCGCAACATTACAGTGAAAAGTGACCTGAAATCGACGATAATGCTGTACTTCCATGTAAACCACTTTGGTTTGTGTGAAGTACGTAACAGCTGCTAAAATATGAATCTTTGAAGTAAATTAAAAAATCTCGAGTTCGAAGAAAGGAAATGAAAAACAGCAAGAGTATTTGCTATGAAATTCAAAAGATCTTTGCCGTAGTATGTGATGGCACAAAATTTCATAGTGTGACAAGCGTTAAGTATTTGTAAATATGCGGAGCTAATGCCCAGTGTCTGAACAGGAAACAGCGAACATGACTAGTAAATCATATATCCACTTAACATATTTTTATATTATGTAATATTACCAGGTAATATAATATGTCGGTGATATATATTGAATATTATTAAAAGTGTTTATAATGATATTAAATGTCATCATTGGCTGGTGTGATCAGTGCGTTTGGTATTTCCGTGAAACTGAGCAGCGTCATGCTAGTTTAGGTTTCCTCCTGTAGGAACACTGGATCAAAAAGGGACGATCCTTACTAGACCTCTAGGAAGAACAGTTTAGAACTGATAGATCCGTCCAGTTTTAAATAAACTTAGTTTAGGTTTCCCCCCGTAGAACACTGGATCCATTAGAGATGATCTTTACTGAACCTCTAGGAAGAAATGACAGAAGCGAATACCAGCCGACAATTTCAAGAAATAAAACAGAAGAATGAGTTTGTGATGTTTCGATGTTGATGATTTTCTAATAAAATCGAAATATTGGAAACTCATTCTCGTTTTGCTTTACTCCGTATGCTGTGTTTCAAGATGCTAAACTTCGAACTATGTTCTTTAGAAGTGATCGAGCTATCGAGGAAGATCATTGGTGCTCGACCAGCCTCCCCAAGGTCATGATGGTGGAATAATTTCTGTATTTAAGTGACTTTTTTAACCTTTTTAATCTACTTCCATTTCATTTTCAAGATCCAAAAGGAGCTACAGCTCCAGATTGTCTGCAGTTGTGACCTGTGTCGGGTCGGGTAATATGGGACTTTGTTTCTAGGTCTATTATTATTAACTTACTCGTGTTATGAAATATGCTAATTTTGTACGCGACGTCACGATCACGATGTTGAACGAAGGAAGCCCGAAGTGCCGAAGTGTTCTTCTTTGTTGTTCGAATGTTCGTTCCTCGTGGACACGAAAAGAAGTCGATGGATTTCCCTGCGATTCTGGCTAAAAAAGGTAAGCAGGATCTATAGTTTTGTTTTGGTACTGAGGATTTGTTATATTTGTTCGATATTTACATTGATTTTGGTATTTATTTAGAGTTATATCGGTTATTCAGCATGAAGCAAAGTCGCACAAACTTATGATTGATTTACCGAGCTGATTTATTGGTATGTATACACATGGTTGAAATATAATAGTGTTAAAAATAATTAGTTGGGAATATTTTGAATGAGAATGGAAATCAATTGATCTGACCGGCTTCTGTGCTTTGATGTGAGCCAGACTGCAGAGTAAATCAACAGTGCCACTGAGATTTTTTAAAGAAAGAAAATTAGCGCACCTAGGACCTTCCTTTTCCCTGAATCTGTGCCCAAAGGTCTAATTTTCATTTTTTTAATACATATTTTGTTAGTTTTGCCCCTTAGGCGATGTAAAAAAATATCCCGGTTTATCATCAGTGGCTGGGGAAAAATTTGGTGCGGGTGGGCGGGCCATTTTAAGTTGGCTCTATATAGTTTTGTAAAAAGTGGTTAAATCAGCACTGACGAGAGCGTGGGAACGAGGTTGTCGAGAATCTCGGATGGCCTGTCGTGCGCGACAGGAAACTGTGTTAATTTTGTTGAAAAACAATAGATAATAATCAAAATAATTGGTTTTTGTTAAAAGCAAAATCTGTGCAGCACGAAAAATTACTTGGCATTTTGTGCACCTGCATCTAAGACATACGCTGCAGTCTGGAATGTGAGTTGCTTACATCAGGCAAATTGCAATGTACAGAGGAATGAAGCGAGATGACATAGGGTTGAAATTTAGCATCGTAATATTTGGACGTACATGTCCGCACAAAATATATAAGATACATACCAGACTGCATTCCATGCACTCAACGCCGAAAATCTTCAGCGTGGAGTTTACATGAAATGAACCCTGGGATATATACTATCTACGTAATATTTTGCAAGAAACCACTCCTGTGGGTATAATCATCTCGGCAATTTATTGGATACAATAGCGTTGGTGGGTTACAGCGTGTGGATTTTGTTTGATATGCTGTAAACATACATATAGGAGAGCTAGATTGACGTATACCTAGCGCACATGATTTAAAGTGTTGAAAGTCAAAGAATCCATGCAAACTGACAAAACTGGTCAAAACGTCCACTCGAACCATCAAAAAGCTTGAAAATCTATTTTTTGTAATACAAAAATTGTTTGTCCGGTTGCAACGTCATCTTGAATTGTTCTATTTGGGTGACATGCACTAAGTATATGTCTCCTATATCTATGGTTGTAAAAACTGCTTTGTTCAGATTATGCAGCGATCAAAATGAAGGTGTAACTTCCCCCTGTGCGATTGATGTTCCCAAGGGGCGGGCATTTGACCTTCTTGCTGTAAAATATTTGGTTCACCTAACATGAAGTCGTTTGAACCTACACTTGCTTTCCGATGGCAAAAGAAACCGATGTACAAATTTCTTGTTATAAAAAATTTGTTTACAATTAAAGCTATCTATATATAAAGTTAGCCTTTTGAAAACCGTCGGTTCATTTTATATGCACGAAATGACAATTCCAGTAAGTATTGGAATTATCAAACGCTGTAACCAGTAATTTTATTGGAGTACATGCAACGTTCGGATCGGTTGTAATGCGAAGTGTTAAATAAAAAGCATAAAAAGCAACGGTGTTTCCACTTTAAACTGTTAAAATTTTCAATTTTGACAAATTTGCACAGCTTTACTATGGGTGGGGGATCTGATCAATACAAAATCCTGAAAGTGAAATGGCCAGGTATATGCCTGGGGAGGGGTTTACGCCTTCGTTTTGATCGTCGCATTGCTGCTGCTATGCTAGACATAACATGAAGTAGCGGCAATAGAAAGTGTCAATTTATTATACTGAGATTTCACAAGAGTTTTTTTATGACCCAGCATGCATTTGACATTGCATCATTTCTTTTAGTATATGCTGGAAGAACAAGTATGAATTATGCAACAATGGCATGTCATAGGATCAGGATGTGTTCATGGTATGATTTCAAAAATGTAAATATTTGTTTTAGTATATTTTTTGTTGTGACCCAAAATGCATAAGTTTAGGGATTACATATATATTAGGCATGAAGATGGGGCAAGTATGAAGATTGATTAGGTGTACATGATATCAGGCCTATACACACACATGCACAAGTTAGGCGTGCATACTAACACGACACACACTAGCATAGATAAATAGGTTATGTGTACACAGTAAGAACAGTGACACAGACACTAGCATCCATGGATGGATAAGTTACGTGTACAAATTAACAACATTCACATAAGTTAGGCCTACATAGTAAGAACATTCACTAGTATGGATGGATAAGTTAGTCCTGCATACTAACACGACACACACAGACAGTAGCATGCATGGTTAAGTTAGGCGTACATGCTAACAACACACACACCAGCATAGATGGATAAGTTATGTGTACACAGTAATAACACTCACAGACACACACTAGCATAGATGGTTAAGTTACGTGTACAAACTAACAACATTCACATAAGTTAGGCCTACATAGTAAGAACATTCACTAGTATGGATGGATAAGTTAGTCCTGCATACTAACACGACACACACACACAGTAGCATGCATGGTTAAGTTAGGCGTACATGCTAACAACACACACACCAGCATAGATGGTTAAGTTACGTGTACACAGTAACAACACTCATACAGACACTAGCACGCATGGATAGGTAAGTTAGTCGTGCATACTAACACGACACACAGTAACAACACTCACACAGACAGTAGCATGGATGGTTAAGTTATGTGTACAAACTAACAACACTTAACCACACGGATAAGTTAGTCCTTCATACTAACACGACACACACCAGCATAGATGGATAAGTTACGTGTACACAGTAACAACACTCACATGAGTTAGGCCTGCATGGTGACAGCAGGCATACACTAGCATGCATGCCTAAGTTAGTCCTGCATACTAACATGACACACACACTAGCATATGGATGGATAAGTTACGTGTACAAAGTAACAACACTCAAGCACACGGATAAGTTAGTCCTTCATACTAACACGACACACACCAGCATAGATGGATAAGTTACTTGTACACAGTAACAACACTCACATGAGTTAGGCCTGCATGGTGACAGCAGGCATACATTAGCATGCATGCCTAAGTTAGTCCTGCATACTAACATGACACACACAGACAGTAGCATGTATGGTTAAGTTAGTTCTACATGGTAACACCACACACACTAGCATATGGATGGATAAGTTACGTGTACACAGTAACAACACTCACATGAGTTAGGCCTGCATACTAACATGACACACACAGACAGTAGCATGTATGGTTAAGTTAGTTCTACATGGTAACACCACACACACTAGCATATGGATGGATAAGTTACGTGTACAAACTAACAACACTCAACCACAGGGATAAGTTACGCCTGCATGGTGAGAGCAGGCATGCCTAAGTTAGTCCTGCATACTAACATGACACAGACAGACAGTAGCATGTATGGTTAAGTTAGTTCTACATGGTAACACCACACACACTAGCATATGGATGGATAAGTTACATGTACAAACTAACAACAGTCAACCACACGGATAAGTTTGTCCTTCATACTAACACGACACACACCAGCATAGATGGATAAGTTACGTGTACACAGTAACAACACTCACATGAGTTAGGCCTGCATACTAACATGACACACACACTAGCATATGGATGGATAAGTTACGTGTACAAACTAACAACACTCAACCACACGGATAAGTTAGTCCTTCATACTAACACGACACACACGAGCATAGATGGATAAGTTACGTGTACACAGTAACAACACTCACATGAGTTAGGCCTGCATGGTGAGAGCAGGCATACACTAGCATGCATGCCTAAGTTAGTCCTGCATACTAACATGACACAGACAGACAGTAGCATGTATGGTTAAGTTAGTTCTACATGGTAACACCACACACACTAGCATATGGATGCATAAGTTACGTGTACAAACTAACAACACTCAACCACACGGATAAGTTAGGCGTACACAGTAACAATACTCATACAGACAGTAGCATGCATGCCCAAGTTAGGCGTACGTGCTAACAACACACACACCAGCATAGATGGATAAGTTACGTGTACACAGTAACAACACTCACATGAGTTAGGCCTGCATGGTGACAGCAGGCATACACTAGCATGCATGCCTAAGTTAGTCCTGCATACTAACATGACACAGACAGACAGTAGCATGTATGGTTAAGTTAGTTCTACATGGTAACACCACACACACTAGCATATGGATGGATAAGTTACATGTACAAACTAACAACACTCAACCACACGGATAAGTTTGTCCTTCATACTAACACGACACACACCAGCATAGATGGATAAGTTACGTGTACACAGTAACAACACTCACATGAGTTAGACCTGCATACTAACATGACACACACACTAGCATATGGATGGATAAGTTAGGTGTACAAACTAACAATACTCAACCACACGGATAAGTTAGTCCTTCATACTAACACGACACACACCAGCATAGATGGATAAGTTACGTGTACACAGTAACAACACTCACATGAGTTAGGCCTGCATGGTGACAGCAGGCATACACTAGCATGCATGCCTAAGTTAGTCCTGCATACTAACATGACACAGACAGACAGTAGCATGTATGGTTAAGTTAGTTCTACATGGTAACACCACACACACTAGCATATGGATGCATAAGTTACGTGTACACAGTAACAACACTCACATGAGTTAGGCCTGCATGCTAACATGACACACACAGACAGTAGCATGTATGGTTAAGTTAGTTCTACATGGTAACACCACACACACTAGCATGCATGCCTAAGTTAGTCCTGCATACTAACATGACACACACAGACAGTAGCATGTATGGTTAAGTTAGTTCTACATGGTAACACCACACACACTAGCATATGGATGCATAAGTTACGTGTACAAACTAACAACACTCAACCACACGGATAAGTTAGGCGTACACAGTAACAATACTCATACAGACAGTAGCATGCATGCCCAAGTTAGGCGTACGTGCTAACAACACACACACCAGCACAGATGGATAAGTTACGTGTACACAGTAACAACACTCACATGAGTTAGGCCTGCATGGTGACAGCAGGCATACACTAGCATGCATGCCTAAGTTAGTCCTGCATACTAACATGACACACACAGACAGTAGCATGTATGGTTAAGTTAGTTCTACATGGTAACACCACACACACTAGCATATGGATGGATAAGTTACGTGTACAAACTAACAACACTCAACCACACGGATAAGTTAGGCATACACAGTAACAATACTCATACAGACAGTAGGATGTATGCCCAACTTAGGCGTACGTGCTAACAACACACACACCAGCATAGATGGATAAGTTACGTGTACACAGTAACAACACTCACATGAGTTAGGCCTGCATACTAACATGACACACACAGACAGTAGCATGTATGGTTAAGTTAGTTCTTCATACTAACACGACACACACCAGCATAGATGGATAAGTTACGTGTACACAGTAACAACACTCACATGAGTTAGGCCTGCATGGTGACAGCAGCATGTATAGTTAAGTTAGTTCTACATGGTAACACCACACACACTAGCATATGGATGGATAAGTTACGTGTACAAACTAACAACACTGAACCACACGGATAAGTTAGTCCTTCATACTAACACGACACACACCAGCATAGATGGATAAGTTACGTGTACACAGTAACAACACTCACATGAGTTAGGCCTGCATGGTGACAGCAGGCCTAAGTTAGTCCTGCATACTAACATGACACACACACTAGCATATGGATGGATAAGTTACGTGTACACAGTAACAACACTCACATGAGTTAGGCCTGCATGGTGAGAGCAGGCATACACTAGCATGCATGCCTAAGTTAGTCCTGCATACTAACATGACACAGACAGACAGTAGCATGTATGGTTAAGTTAGTTCTACATGGTAACACCACACACACTAGCATATGGATGGATAAGTTACATGTACAAACTAACAACACTCAACCACACGGATAAGTTAGTCCTGCATACTAACATGACACACACCAGCATAGATGGATAAGTTACGTGTACACAGTAACAACACTCACATGAGTTAGGCCTGCACGGTGAGAGCAGCATGTATGGTTAAGTTAGTTCTAAATGGTAACACCACACACACTAGCATATGGATGCATAAGTTACGTGTACAAACTAACAACACTCAACCACACGGATAAGTTCGTCCTTCATACTAACACGACACACACCAGCATAGATGGATAAGTTACGTGTACACAGTAACAACACTCACATGAGTTAGGCCTGCATGGTGACAGCAGGCATGCCTAAGTTAGTCCTGCATACTAACACTAGCATATGGATGCATAAGTTACGTGTACAAAGTAACAACACTCAACCACACGGATAAGTTAGGCATACACAGTAACAATACTCATACAGACAGTAGCATGCATGCCCAAGTTAGGCGTACGTGCTAACACTCACATGAGTTAGGCCTGCATACTAACATGACACACACAGACAGTAGCATGTATGGTTAAGTTAGTTCTTCATACTAACACGACACACACCAGCATAGATGGATAAGTTACGTGTACACAGTAACAACACTCACATGAGTTAGGCCTGCATGGTAACACCACACACACTAGCATATGGATGCATAAGTTACGTGTACAAACTAACAACAGTCAACCACACGGATAAGTTAGGCATACACAGTAACAATACTCATACAGACAGTAGCATGCATGCCCAAGTTAGGCGTACGTGCTAACAACACACACACGAGCATAGATGGATAAGTTACGTGTACACAGTAACAACACACATGAGTTAGGCCTGCATGGTGACAGCAGGCATACACTAGCATGCATGCCTAAGTTAGTCCTGCATACTAACATGACACACACAGACAGTAGCATGTATGGTTAAGTTAGTTCTACATGGTAACACCACACACACTAGCATGCATGCCTAAGTTAGTCCTGTATACTAACATGACACACACAGACAGTAGCATGTATGGTTAAGTTAGTTCTACATGGTAACACCACTCAACCACACGGATAAGTTAGGCGTACACAGTAACAATACTCATACAGACAGTAGCATGCATGCCCAAGTTAGGCGTACGTGCTAACAACACTCACATGAGTTAGGCCTGCATACTAACATGACACACACAGACAGTAGCATGTATGGTTAAGTTAGTTCTACATGGTAACACCACACACACTAGCATATGGATGGATAAGTTACATGTACAAACTAACAACAGTCAACCACACGGATAAGTTAGTCCTTCATACTAACACGACACACACACTAGCATATGGATGGATAAGTTACGTGTACAAACTAACAACACTCAACCACACGCATAAGTTAGTCCTTCATACTAACACGATACACACCAGCATAGAAGGATAAGTTACGTGTACACAGTAACAACACTCACATGAGTTAGGCCTGCATGGTGACAGCAGGCATACACTAGCATGCATGCCTAAGTTAGTCCTGCATACTAACATGACACACACAGACAGTAGCATGTATGGTTAAGTTAGTTCTACATGGTAACACCACACACACTAGCATATGGATGGATAAGTTACGTGTACAAACTAACAACACTCAACCACACGGATAAGTTAGTCCTGCATACTAACATGACACACACCAGCATAGATGGATAAGTTACGTGTACACAGTAACAACACTCACATGAGTTAGGCCTGCACGGTGAGAGCAGCATGTATGGTTAAGTTAGTTCTAAATGGTAACACCACACACACTAGCATATGGATGCATAAGTTACGTGTACAAACTAACAACACTCAAGCAGACGGATAAGTTAGTCCTTCATACTAACACGACACACACCAGCATAGATGGATAAGTTACGTGTACACAGTAACAACACTCACATGAGTTAGGCCTGCATGGTGACAGCAGGCATACACTAGCATGCATGCCTAAGTTAGTCCTGCATACTAACATGACACAGACAGACAGTAGCATGTATGGTTAAGTTAGTTCTACATGGTAACACCACACACACTAGCATATGGATGCATAAGTTACGTGTACAAACTAACAACACTCAACCACACGGATAAGTTAGGCGTACACAGTAACAATACTCATACAGACAGTAGTATGCGTGCCCAAGTTAGGCGTACGTGCTAACAACACACACACCAGCATAGATGGATAAGTTACGTGTACACAGTAACAACACTCACATGAGTTAGGCCTGCATGCCTAAGTTAGTCCTGCATACTAACATGACACACACAGACAGTAGCATGTATGGTTAAGTTAGTTCTACATGGTAACACCACACACACTAGCATATGGATGGATAAGTTACGTGTACAAACTAACAACACTCAACCACACGGATAAGTTAGGCATACACAGTAACAATACTCATACAGACAGTAGGATGTATGCCCAACTTAGGCGTACGTGCTAACAACACACACACCAGCATAGATGGATAAGTTACGTGTACACAGTAACAACACTCACATGAGTTAGGCCTGCATACTAACATGACACACACAGACAGTAGCATGTATGGTTAAGTTAGTTCTTCATACTAACACGACACACACCAGGATAGATGGATAAGTTACGTGTACACAGTAACAACACTCACATGAGTTAGGCCTGCATGGTGACAGCAGGCATACACTAGCATGCATGCCTAAGTTAGTCCTGCATACTAACATGACACAGACAGACAGTAGCATGTATGGTTAAGTTAGTTCTACATGGTAACAACACTCAACCACACGGATAAGTTAGTCCTGCATACTAACATGACACACACACTAGCATATGGATGGATAAGTTACGTGTACAAACTAACAACACTCAACCAGACGGATAAGTTAGTCCTTCATACTAACACGACACACACCAGCATAGATGGATAAGTTACGTGTACACAGTAACAACACTCACATGAGTTAGGCCTGCATGGTGACAGCAGGCATACACTAGCATGCATGCCTAAGTTAGTCCTGCATACTAACATGACACAGACAGACAGTAGCATGTATGGTTAAGTTAGTTCTACATGGTAACACCACACACACTAGCATATGGATGCATAAGTTACGTGTACACAGTAACAACACTCACATGAGTTAGGCCTGCATGCCTAAGTTAATCCTGCATACTAACATGACACACACAGACAGTAGCATGTATGGTTAAGTTAGTTCTACATGGTAACACCACACACACTAGCATATGGATGCATAAGTTACGTGTACAAACTAACAACACTCAACCACACGGATAAGTTAGGCGTACACAGTAACAATACTCATACAGACAGTAGCATGCATGCCCAAGTTAGGCGTACGTGCTAACAACACACACACCAGCATAGATGGATAAGTTACGTGTACACAGTAACAACACTCACATGAGTTAGGCCTGCATGGTGACAGCAGGCATACACTAGCATGCATGCCTAAGTTAGTCCTGCATACTAACATGACACACACAGACAGTAGCATGTATGGTTAAGTTAGTTCTACATGGTAACACCACACACACTAGCATATGGATGGATAAGTTACGTGTACAAACTAACAACACTCAACCACACGGATAAGTTAGGCATACACAGTAACAATACTCATACAGACAGTAGGATGTATGCCCAACTTAGGCGTACGTGCTAACAACACACACACCAGCATAGATGGATAAGTTACGTGTACACAGTAACAACACTCACATGAGTTAGGCCTGCATGCTAACATGACACACACAGACAGTAGCATGTATGGTTAAGTTAGTTCTACATGGTAACACCACACACACTAGCATGCATGCCTAAGTTAGTCCTGCATACTAACATGACACACACAGACAGTAGCATGTATGGTTAAGTTAGTTCTACATGGTAACACCACACACACTAGCATATGGATGCATAAGTTACGTGTACAAACTAACAACACTCAACCACACGGATAAGTTAGGCGTACACAGTAACAATACTCATACAGACAGTAGCATGCATGCCCAAGTTAGTCCTGCATGCTAACAACACACACACCAGCATAGATGGATAAGTTACGTGTACACAGTAACAACACTCACATGAGTTAGGCCTGCATGGTGACAGCAGGCATACACTAGCATGCATGCCTAAGTTAGTCCTGCATACTAACATGACACACACAGACAGTAGCATGTATGGTTAAGTTAGTTCTACATGGTAACACCACACACACTAGCATATGGATGGATAAGTTACGTGTACAAACTAACAACACTCAACCACACGGATAAGTTAGGCATACACAGTAACAATACTCATACAGACAGTAGGATGTATGCCCAACTTAGGCGTACGTGCTAACAACACACACACCAGCATAGATGGATAAGTTACGTGTACACAGTAACAACACTCACATGAGTTAGGCCTGCATGCTAACATGACACACACAGACAGTAGCATGTATGGTTAAGTTAGTTCTACATGGTAACACCACACACACTAGCATGCATGCCTAAGTTAGTCCTGCATACTAACATGACACACACAGACAGTAGCATGTATGGTTAAGTTAGTTCTACATGGTAACACCACACACACTAGCATATGGATGCATAAGTTACGTGTACAAACTAACAACACTCAACCACACGGATAAGTTAGGCGTACACAGTAACAATACTCATACAGACAGTAGCATGCATGCCCAAGTTAGGCGTACGTGCTAACAACACACACACCAGCATAGATGGATAAGTTACGTGTACACAGTAACAACACTCACATGAGTTAGGCCTGCATGGTGACAGCAGGCATGCCTAAGTTAGTCCTGCATACTAACATGACACACACAGACAGTAGCATGTATGGTTAAGTTAGTTCTACATGGTAACACCACACACACTAGCATATGGATGGATAAGTTACGTGTACAAACTAACAACACTCAACCACACGGATAAGTTAGGCATACACAGTAACAATACTCATACAGACAGTAGGATGTATGCCCAACTTAGGCGTACGTGCTAACAACACACACACCAGCATAGATGGATAAGTTACGTGTACACAGTAACAACACTCACATGAGTTAGGCCTGCATGCTAACATGACACACACAGACAGTAGCATGTATGGTTAAGTTAGTTCTACATGGTAACACCACACACACTAGCATGCATGCCTAAGTTAGTCCTGCATACTAACATGACACACACAGACAGTAGCATGTATGGTTAAGTTAGTTCTACATGGTAACACCACACACACTAGCATATGGATGCATAAGTTACGTGTACAAACTAACAACACTCAACCACACGGATAAGTTAGGCGTACACAGTAACAATACTCATACAGACAGTAGCATGCATGCCCAAGTTAGGCGTACGTGCTAACAACACACACACCAGCATAGATGGATAAGTTACGTGTACACAGTAACAACACTCACATGAGTTAGGCCTGCATGGTGACAGCAGGCATACACTAGCATGCATGCCTAAGTTAGTCCTGCATACTAACATGACACACACAGACAGTAGCATGTATGGTTAAGTTAGTTCTACATGGTAACACCACACACACTAGCATATGGATGGATAAGTTACGTGTACAAACTAACAACACTCAACCACACGGATAAGTTAGGCATACACAGTAACAATACTCATACAGACAGTAGGATGTATGCCCAACTTAGGCGTACGTGCTAACAACACACACACCAGCATAGATGGATAAGTTACGTGTACACAGTAACAACACTCACATGAGTTAGGCCTGCATACTAACATGACACACACAGACAGTAGCATGTATGGTTAAGTTAGTTCTTCATACTAACACGACACACACCAGCATAGATGGATAAGTTACGTGTACACAGTAACAACACTCACATGAGTTAGGCCTGCATGGTGACAGCAGCATGTATAGTTAAGTTAGTTCTACATGGTAACACCACACACACTAGCATATGGATGGATAAGTTACGTGTACAAACTAACAACACTGAACCACACGGATAAGTTAGTCCTTCATACTAACACGACACACACCAGCATAGATGGATAAGTTACGTGTACACAGTAACAACACTCACATGAGTTAGGCCTGCATGGTGACAGCAGGCCTAAGTTAGTCCTGCATACTAACATGACACACACACTAGCATATGGATGGATAAGTTACGTGTACACAGTAACAACACTCACATGAGTTAGGCCTGCATGGTGAGAGCAGGCATACACTAGCATGCATGCCTAAGTTAGTCCTGCATACTAACATGACACAGACAGACAGTAGCATGTATGGTTAAGTTAGTTCTACATGGTAACACCACACACACTAGCATATGGATGGATAAGTTACATGTACAAACTAACAACACTCAACCACACGGATAAGTTAGTCCTGCATACTAACATGACACACACCAGCATAGATGGATAAGTTACGTGTACACAGTAACAACACTCACATGAGTTAGGCCTGCACGGTGAGAGCAGCATGTATGGTTAAGTTAGTTCTAAATGGTAACACCACACACACTAGCATATGGATGCATAAGTTACGTGTACAAACTAACAACACTCAACCACACGGATAAGTTCGTCCTTCATACTAACACGACACACACCAGCATAGATGGATAAGTTACGTGTACACAGTAACAACACTCACATGAGTTAGGCCTGCATGGTGACAGCAGGCATGCCTAAGTTAGTCCTGCATACTAACACTAGCATATGGATGCATAAGTTACGTGTACAAAGTAACAACACTCAACCACACGGATAAGTTAGGCATACACAGTAACAATACTCATACAGACAGTAGCATGCATGCCCAAGTTAGGCGTACGTGCTAACACTCACATGAGTTAGGCCTGCATACTAACATGATAC
Organism: Muricea muricata; assembly: GCA_963855995.1. Classification (NCBI taxonomy): domain Eukaryota; kingdom Metazoa; phylum Cnidaria; class Anthozoa; order Malacalcyonacea; family Plexauridae; genus Muricea; species Muricea muricata. Next base: position 182,169 of record OY979721.1, read on the forward strand.
ACACAGACAGTAGCATGTATGGTTAAGTTAGTTCTTCATACTAACACGACACACACCAGCATAGATGGATAAGTTACGTGTACACAGTAACAACACTCACATGAGTTAGGCCTGCATGGTAACACCAGACACACTAGCATATGGATGCATAAGTTACGTGTACAAACTAACAACAGTCAACCACACGGATAAGTTAGGCATACACAGTAACAATACTCATACAGACAGTAGCATGCATGCCCAAGTTAGGCGTACGTGCTAACAACACACACACGAGCATAGATGGATAAGTTACGTGTACACAGTAACAACACACATGAGTTAGGCCTGCATGGTGACAGCAGGCATACACTAGCATGCATGCCTAAGTTAGTCCTGCATACTAACATGACACACACAGACAGTAGCATGTATGGTTAAGTTAGTTCTACATGGTAACACCACACACACTAGCATGCATGCCTAAGTTAGTCCTGTATACTAACATGACACACACAGACAGTAGCATGTATGGTTAAGTTAGTTCTACATGGTAACACCACACACACTAGCATATGGATGCATAAGTTACGTGTACACAGTAACAACACTCACATGAGTTAGGGCTGCATGCCTAAGTTAGTCCTGCATACTAACATGACACACACAGACAGTAGCATGTATGGTTAAGTTAGTTCTACATGGTAACACCACTCAACCACACGGATAAGTTAGGCGTACACAGTAACAATACTCATACAGACAGTAGCATGCATGCCCAAGTTAGGCGTACGTGCTAACAACACTCACATGAGTTAGGCCTGCATACTAACATGACACACACAGACAGTAGCATGTATGGTTAAGTTAGTTCTACATGGTAACACCACACACACTAGCATATGGATGGATAAGTTACATGTACAAACTAACAACAGTCAACCACACGGATAAGTTAGTCCTTCATACTAACACGACACACACACTAGCATATGGATGGATAAGTTACGTGTACAAACTAACAACACTCAACCACACGCATAAGTTAGTCCTTCATACTAACACGATACACACCAGCATAGAAGGATAAGTTACGTGTACACAGTAACAACACTCACATGAGTTAGGCCTGCATGGTGACAGCAGGCATACACTAGCATGCATGCCTAAGTTAGTCCTGCATACTAACATGACACACACAGACAGTAGCATGTATGGTTAAGTTAGTTCTACATGGTAACACCACACACACTAGCATATGGATGCATAAGTTACGTGTACACAGTAACAACACTCACATGAGTTAGGGCTGCATGGTGAGAGCAGGCATACACTAGCATGCATGCCTAAGTTAGTCCTGCATACTAACATGACACAGACAGACAGTAGCATGTATGGTTAAGTTAGTTCTACATGGTAACACCACACACACTAGCATATGGATGGATAAGTTACGTGTACAAACTAACAACACTCAACCACACGGATAAGTTAGTCCTGCATACTAACATGACACACACCAGCATAGATGGATAAGTTACGTGTACACAGTAACAACACTCACATGAGTTAGGCCTGCACGGTGAGAGCAGCATGTATGGTTAAGTTAGTTCTAAATGGTAACACCACACACACTAGCATATGGATGCATAAGTTACGTGTACAAACTAACAACACTCAAGCAGACGGATAAGTTAGTCCTTCATACTAACACGACACACACCAGCATAGATGGATAAGTTACGTGTACACAGTAACAACACTCACATGAGTTAGGCCTGCATGCCTAAGTTAGTCCTGCATACTAACATGACACACACAGACAGTAGCATGTATGGTTAAGTTAGTTCTACATGGTAACACCACACACACTAGCATATGGATGGATAAGTTACGTGTACAAACTAACAACACTCAACCACACGGATAAGTTAGGCATACACAGTAACAATACTCATACAGACAGTAGGATGTATGCCCAACTTAGGCGTACGTGCTAACAACACACACACCAGCATAGATGGATAAGTTACGTGTACACAGTAACAACACTCACATGAGTTAGGCCTGCATACTAACATGACACACACAGACAGTAGCATGTATGGTTAAGTTAGTTCTTCATACTAACACGACACACACCAGGATAGATGGATAAGTTACGTGTACACAGTAACAACACTCACATGAGTTAGGCCTGCATGGTGACAGCAGGCATACACTAGCATGCATGCCTAAGTTAGTCCTGCATACTAACATGACACAGACAGACAGTAGCATGTATGGTTAAGTTAGTTCTACATGGTAACAACACTCAACCACACGGATAAGTTAGTCCTGCATACTAACATGACACACACACTAGCATATGGATGGATAAGTTACGTGTACAAACTAACAACACTCAACCAGACGGATAAGTTAGTCCTTCATACTAACACGACACACACCAGCATAGATGGATAAGTTACGTGTACACAGTAACAACACTCACATGAGTTAGGCCTGCATGGTGACAGCAGGCATACACTAGCATGCATGCCTAAGTTAGTCCTGCATACTAACATGACACAGACAGACAGTAGCATGTATGGTTAAGTTAGTTCTACATGGTAACACCACACACACTAGCATATGGATGCATAAGTTACGTGTACACAGTAACAACACTCACATGAGTTAGGCCTGCATGCCTAAGTTAGTCCTGCATACTAACATGACACACACAGACAGTAGCATGTATGGTTAAGTTAGTTCTACATGGTAACACCACACACACTAGCATATGGATGCACAAGTTACGTGTACAAACTAACAACACTCAACCACACGGATAAGTTAGGCGTACACAGTAACAATACTCATACAGACAGTAGCATGCATGCCCAAGTTAGGCGTACGTGCTAACAACACACACACCAGCATAGATGGATAAGTTACGTGTACACAGTAACAACACTCACATGAGTTAGTCCTGCATACTAACATGACACACACAGACAGTAGCATGTATGGTTAAGTTAGTTCTACATGGTAACACGACACACACTAGCATATGGATGGATAAGTTATGTGTACACAGTAACAACACTCACATGAGTTAGGCCTGCATGCCTAAGTTAGTCTTACATGGTAACACCACACACACTAGCATATGGATGGATAAGTTACGTGTACAAACTAACAACACTCAACCACAGGGATAAGTTAGTCCTTCATACTAAGACGACACACACCAGAATAGATGGATAAGTTACGCCTGCATGGTGAGAGCAGGCATACACTAGCATGCATGCCTAAGTTAGTCCTGCATACTAACATGACACAGACAGACAGTAGCATGTATGGTTAAGTTAGTTCTACATGGTAACACCACACACACTAGCATATGGATGGATAAGTTAGCCCTTCATACTAACACGACACACACCAGCATAGATGGATAAGTTACGTGTACACAGTAACAACACTCACATGAGTTAGGCCTGCATGGTGAGAGCAGCATGTATGGTTAAGTTAGTTGTACATGGTAACACCACACACACTAGCATATGGATGGATAAGTTACGTGTACAAATTAACAACACTCAACCACACGGATAAGTTAGTCCTTCATACTAACACAACACACACACTAGCATATGGATGGATAAGTTACGTGTACAAACTAACAACATTCAACCACACGGATAAGTTAGTCCTTCATACTAACACGACACACACCAGCATAGATGGATAAGTTACGTGTACACAGTAACAACACTCACATGAGTTAGGCCTGCATGGTGACAGCAGCATGTATGGTTAAGTTAGTTCTACATGGTAACACCACACACACTAGCATATGGATGGATAAGTTACGTGTACAAACTAACAACACTCAACCACACACACCAGCATAGATGGATAAGTTACGTGTACACAGTAACAACACTCACATGAGTTAGGCCTGCATGGTGACAGCAGGCATACACTAGCATGACACATACAGACAGTAGCATGTATGGTTAAGTTAGTTCTACATGGTAACACCACACACACTAGCATGCATGCCTAAGTTAATCCTGCATACTAACATGACACACACAGACAGTAGCATGTATGGTTAAGTTAGTTCTACATGGTAACACCACACACACTAGCATATGGATGCACAAGTTACGTGTACAAACTAACAACACTCAACCACACGGATAAGTTAGGCGTACACAGTAACAATACTCATACAGACAGTAGCATGCATGCCCAAGTTAGGCGTACGTGCTAACAACACACACACCAGCATAGATGGATAAGTTACGTGTACACAGTAACAACACTCACATGAGTTAGGCCTGCATGGTGACAGCAGGCATACACGCCTAAGTTAGTCCTGCATACTAACATGACACACACAGACAGCAGCATGTATGGTTAAGTTAGTTCTACATGGTAACACCACACACACTAGCATATGGATGCATAAGTTACGTGTACAAACTAACAACACTCAACCACACGGATAAGTTAGTCCTTCATACTAACACGACACACACCAGCATAGATGGATAAGTTACGTGTACACAGTAACAACACTCACATGAGTTAGGCCTGCATGGTGAGAACAGCATGTATGGTTAAGTTAGTTCTACATGGTAACACCACACACACTAGTATATGGATGGATAAGTTATGTGTAGACAGTAACAACACTCACATGAGTTAGGCCTGCATGGTGGCAGCAGGCATGCCTAAGTCAGTCCTACATGGTAACACCACACAGACTAGCATATGGATGGATAAGTTACGTGTACAAACTAACAACACTCAACCACACACACCAGCATAGATGGATAAGTTACGTGTACACAGTAACAACACTCACATGAGTTAGGCCTGCATGGTGACGGCAGGCATACACTAGCATGCATGCTAACATGACACACACAGACAGTAGCATGTATGGTTAAGTTAGTTCTACATGGTAACACCACACACACTAGCATGCATGCCTAAGTTAGTCCTGCATACTAACATGACACACACAGACAGTAGCATGTATGGTTAAGTTAGTTCTACATGGTAACACCACACACACTAGCATATGGATGCATAAGTTACGTGTACAAACTAACAACACTCAACCAGACGGATAAGTTAGGCGTACACAGTAACAATACTCATAGAGACAGTAGCATGCATGCCCAAGTTTGGCGTACGTGCTAACAACACACACACACCAGCATAGATGGATAAGTTACGTGTACAGAGTAACAACACTCACATGAGTTAGGCCTGCATGGTGACAGCAGGCATACACTAGCATGACACACACAGACAGTAGCATGTATGGTTAAGTTAGTTCTACATGGTGACACCACACACACTAGCATGCATGCCTAAGTTAGTCCTGCATACTAACATGACACACACAGACAGTAGCATGTATGGTTAAGTTAGTTCTACATGGTAACACCACACACACTAGCATATGGATGGATAAGTTACGTGTACAAACTAACAACACTCAACCACACACACCAGCATAGATGGATAAGTTACGTGTACACAGTAACAACACTCACATGAGTTAGGCCTGCATGGTGACGGCAGGCATACACTAGCATGCATGCTAACATGACACACACAGACAGTAGCATGTATGGTTAAGTTAGTTCTACATGGTAACACCACACACACTAGCATGCATGCCTAAGTTAGTCCTGCATACTAACATGACACACACAGACAGTAGCATGTATGGTTAAGTTAGTTCTACATGGTAACACCACACACACTAGCATATGGATGCATAAGTTACGTGTACAAACTAACAACACTCAACCACATGGATAAGTTAGGCGTACGTGCTAACAACACACAGACACCAGCATAGATTGATAAGTTACGTGTACACAGTAACAACACTCACATGAGTTAGGCCTGCATACTAACATGACACACACAGACAGTAGCATGTATGGTTAAGTTAGTTGTACATGGTAACACCACACACAGTAGCATATGGATGCATAAGTTACGTGTACAAACTAACAACACTCAACCACACGGATAAGTTAGGCGTACACAGTAAGAATACTCATACAGACAGTAGCATGCATGCCCAAGTTAGGCGTACGTGCTAACAACACTCACATGAGTTAGGCCTGCATGGTGACAGCAGGCATACACTAGCATGACACACACAGAGAGTAGCATGTATGGTTAAGTTAGTTGTACATGGTAACACCACACACACTAGCATATGGATGGATAAGTTAGTCCTTCATACTAACACGACACACACCAGCATAGATGGATAAGTTACGTGTACACAGTAGCAACACTCAGATGAGTTACGCTTGCGTAGTAAGAATACAAACGCATGGATAATTTAGGTATACGTACTAACATGAGACAGATAGTAGGGATGGATAGGTGTATAAAAGACTGTAAAGGAGACTGAACCATATACAATTTTAGTCTTGCATTTATGTGAAGGAGACTCATTTGGAAATTAGCGTGCTTAAGTTTGTAAGGGAGTGGATTGGAGAATATTGCCGTGATTTGGACCTTTTGGAAGGTTTCTGGGTTTAATTCCTGGAGCAATATTTGGGTATATAATATAAAATATAAATATAAGTATATAATATAAAATATAAGTATATAATATAAATATATAAGTATATAAGTATATAATATAAAATATAAGTATATAATATAAAATATAAAATACAAGTATATAATATAAAATACAAGTATATAATATAAAATACAAGTATATAATATAAAATACAAGTATATAATATAAATATACAATATAAATATATAAGTATATAATATAAAATATAAGTATATAATATAAAATATAAGTATATAATATAAAATACAAGTATATAATATAAAATACAAGTATATAATATAAAATATAAGTATATAATATAAAATATAAGTATATAATATAAAATATATAAGTATATAATATAAAATATATAAGTATATAATATAAAATATAAGTATATAATATAAAATATAAAATACAAGTATATAATATAAAATACAAGTATATAATATAAAATACAAGTATATAATATAAAATACAAGTATATAATATAAATATATAATATAAAATATAAGTATATAATATAAAATATAAATATATAATATATAATATAAAATATAAGTATATAATATAAAATATAAATATATAATATATAATATAAATTATAAGTATATAATATAAAATATAAGTATATAATATAAAATATAAGTATATAATATAAATATAAGTATATAATATAAATATAAGTATATAATATAAAATATAAGTATATAATATAAAATATAAGTATATAATATATAATATAAAATATAAGTATATAATATAAAATATAAAATACAAGTATATAATATAAAATACAAGTATATAATATAAAATACAAGTATATAATATAAAATACAAGTATATAATATAAATATACAATATAAAATATAAGTATACAATATAAAATATAAGTATATAATATAAAATATAAGTATATAATATAAAATATAAGTATATAATATAAATATATAAGTATATAATATAAAATATATAAGTATATAATATAAAATATAAGTATATAATATAATATATAAGTATATAATATAAAATATAAGTATATAATATAAAATACAAGTATATAATATAAAATACAAGTATATAATATAAAATACAAGTATATAATATAAAATATAAGTATATAATATAAAATATAAATATATAATATAAAATATAAATATATAATATAAAATAAGTATATAATATAAAATATAAGTATATAATATAAAATATAAGTATATAATATAAAATATAAGTATATAATATAAAATATAAGTATATAATATAAAATATAAGTATATAATATAAAATATAAGTATATAATATAAAATATAAAATACAAGTATATAATATAAAATATAAAATACAAGTATATAATATAAAATATAAAATACAAGTATATAATATAAAATATAAAATACAAGTATATAATATAAAATATAAAATACAAGTATATAATATAAAATATAAAATACAAGTATATAATATAAAATACAAGTATATAATATAAAATATAAGTATATAATATAAATATATAATATAAAATATAAATATATAATATAAAATATAAGTATATAATATAAAATATAAGTATATAATATAAAATATAAGTATATAATATAAAATATAAGTATATAATATAAATATATAAGTATATAATATAAATATATAAGTATATAATATAAAATATATAAGTATATAATATAAAATATATAAGTATATAATATAAAATATAAGTATATAAAATAAAATATAAGTATATAATATAAAATATAAGTATATAATATAAAATATAAGTATATAATATAAAATATAAGTATATAATATAAAATATAAGTATATAATATAAAATACAAGTATAGTATATAATATAAAATACAAGTATAGTATATAATATAAAATATAAGTATATAATATAAAATATAAGTATATAATATAAAATATAAGTATATAATATAAAATATAAGTATATAATATAAAATATAAGTATATAATATAAAATATAAGTATATAATATAAAATATAAGTACATAATATAAAATATAAGTACATAATATAAAATATAAGTACATAATATAAAATATAAGTACATAATATAAAATATAAGTACATAATATAAATATAAATATAAGTATATAATATAAAATATAAGTATATAATATAAAATATAAGTATATAATATAAAATATAAGTATATAATATAAAATATAAGTATATAATATAAAATATAAGTATATAATATAAAATATAAGTATATAATATAATATAAAATATAAGTATATAATATAATATAAAATATAAGTATATAATATAAAATATAAGTATATAATATAAAATATAAGTATATAATATAATATAATATAAATATAAGTATATAATATAAAATATAAGTATATAATATAAAATATAAGTATATAATATAAAATATAAGTATATAATATAAAATATAAAATATAAGTATATAATATAAAATATAAGTATATAATATAAAATATAAGTATATAATATAAAATATAAGTATATAATATAAGTATATAATATAATATAAGTATATAATATAAGTATAAGAATATAAGTATAAGAATATAATATAATATAAGTATATAATATAAGTATATAATATAAGTATATAAAATAAATATAAGTATATAATATAAGTATATAAAATAAATATAAGTATATAATACAAGTATATAAAATAAATATAAGTATATAAAATAAATATAAGTATATAAATAAATATAAGTATATAAAATAAATATAAGTATATAATATAAGTATATAAAATAAATATAAGTATATAAAATAAATATAAGTATATAATATAAGTATATAAATAAATACAAGTATATAAAATAATATAAGTATATAATGCAAGTATATAAAATAAATATAAGTATATAAAATAATATAAGTATATAATATAAGTATATAATATAAGTATATAAAATAAATATAAGTATATAATATAAGTATATAATATAAGTATATAATATAAGTATATAAAATAAATATATAAAATAAATATAAGTATATAATATAAGTATATAATATAAGTATATAATATAAGTATATAATATAATTATAAGTATATAAAAAAAATATAAGTATATAAAATAAGTAAAGTATATAAAAATCTATAAGTATATAAAAGTGTAAGTATATGAAGTATAAGTATAAGTATATAATTGTAAGAACAAAGCATTATAAAAAGTATAAGTATATAAAGTATGAGTAAATAATAAGTATAAAAATTACGAGTATATAAAGTATATAATAATAAGTATATAAAGTATAAGTATAATTGTATAATAACAAAAATAAAAATTGTATAATAATAATAAGTATATAAAGTATAAGTATATAATAAGTATATAAAGTATAAGTATATAATAAGTATATAAAGTATAAGTACATAATAGTAAGTACAAAACATATAAGTATAAAAAGTATAAGTATATAAAGTATGAGTAAATAATAAGTAAATAATAAGTATAAAAACTACGAGTATATAAAGTATATAAAGTATGAGTAAATAATAAGTATATAAAGTATTACAAGTATGACATATTTGGTAGACTAGCAAGTATATACATGTATTTTTATTGGTGTATGAATACAAAAGTTTGCAATTATCAACTTGCATCAAGTCTGATTTGACATACTTGATCGCCAACTGCCAACACACCACAACAGCTTCTCTACAAAACACCACCCCGACGGGGAATTGAACCCCGGTCTCCTGCCTGACCAGCAGGTATACTCACCACTATACTATCGAGGTGTTGATAAATAAGTAAAGAATACTATAATACACTATACTACAACCATGGTTAAGACTCCTATTGTGTTTGCATGTCAAATCTCAAAGACTGATATTTTTATGAAATGGATGTGTTTCATGATATAGCTATAATATGCTCGTTGCAAGTTGTGTATTTTACTAGCTTTTCCATTGAGTCTGTGATAATCAGACTTCATGCAAGTTCATATTTGCAAGAAGTTGCATTGCGTTTTAGCTGTCCATTCTATTTATATAAAAGTCATTTAGCTTTCCATTATCTCTATGTATTGTCTCTTTTAGCTCTTCATCGTCTCTCACAAAGTCGTTTAGCTTTCAATTCTCTCTTATAAAAAGTCTTAGCTGTCAATTATCTCTCATAAAAAGTTCTTTCACCATCCATTCTCTCTATACAAATGTCTTTTAGCTGTCAATTATCTCTTATAAAAAGTCCTTTTGCTGTCAACTTTCTCGAGTGTATCTAAAAGTCGAGGGTCGAGGGTCGAGAGTCGAGGGTCGAGGGTCGAGAGTCGAGGGTAAATGTCGAGAGTCGAGAGTAATTGTCGAGAGTGGCAAATGTCTCAGGAACAACAAAGTAGATATATTTTTAACAAAATATGCACGACAATAAAGCGTAAATAATCAAGGAAACAATATCCGTACAATATTTGAAACAGTACAATTTAATTGAAACGCAAACTTTCACATAGAAATAGTTATCACGCAGTCAACAATAATAACGCAGGTATAAGCTAAATATAAACTTCCTTTTTATAGATTTACCAAATAAAGTGAACCCTAAAACTAACATATAAACGCCTCCGCGATCCCCTCAATTTCTAGTTTATCTATTTCGCAGTATTGTATTTCCAGCGCCGCGCTACAAATTTAGATTCCATGGCTGCTCCGAATAAAAGAATAATTATGCGTAGAACACGAAGCATTGAAAAACCTCACTTTTTTCATTTAACGTACCCCTATTTTAAATGAAAGTTCATGCAGTTTTGTACATTGAGCAGAATCTAACGAACCATACAATTCTGAGTTTATATATACGAGCCCAGTAAAAAGAGGATTCTTCTGCATATTTTGTTAAAAATATATCCTCGTTGTTGTTCCTGAGACATTTGTCCACTCTCGACAATTACTCTCGACCCTCGACACTTACTCTCGACCCTCGACACTTACTCTCGACCCTCGACGTTTACTCTCGACCCTCGACCCTCGACTTTTAGATACACTCACTTTTATATAGAGAAGTCTTTTAGCTGTCAATTATCTCTTATAAAAAGTCCTTTTGCTGTCAATTTTCTCTATATAAAGTTTTTTAGCTGTCCATTCTCACTTACAAAAAGTCCTTTTGCTGTCAATTTTCTCTATATAAAAGTCTTTTAGCCGTCAATTATCTCTTATAAAAAGTCCTTTTGCTGTCAACTTTCTCGAGTGTATCTAAAAGTCGAGGGTCGAGGGTCGAGGGTCGAGAGTCGAGGGTAAATGTCGAGAGTCGAGAGTAATTGTCGAGAGTGGCAAATGTCTCAGGAACAACAAAGTAGATATATTTTTAACAAAATATGCACGGCAACGGAAATAATTTCACTTCCTGGATATACATGCACGAGAAAATAAAGCGTAAATAATCAAGGAAACAATATCCGTACAATATTTGAAACAGTACAATTTAATTGAAACGCAAACTTTCACATAGAAATAGTTATCACGCAGTCAACAATAATAACGCAGGTATAAGCTAAATATAAACTTCCTTTTTATAGATTTACCAAATAAAGTGAACCCTAAAACTAACATATAAACGCCTCCGCGATCCCCTCAATTTCTAGTTTATCTATTTCGCAGTATTGTATTTCCAGCGCCGCGCTACAAATTTAGATTCCATGGCTGCTCCGAATAAAAGAATAATTATGCGTAGAACACGAAGCATTGAAAAACCTCACTTTTTTCATTTAACGTACCCCTATTTTAAACGAAAGTTCATGCAGTTTTGTACGTTGAGCAGAATCTAACGAACCATACAATTCTGAGTTTATATATACGAGCCCAGTAAAAAGAGGATTCTTCTGCATATTTTGTTAAAAATATATCCTCGTTGTTGTTCCTGAGACATTTGTCCACTCTCGACACTTACTCTCGACCCTCGACCCTCGACTTTTATATACACTCACTTTTATATAGAGAAGTCTTTTAGCTGTCAATTATCTCTTATAAAAAGTCCTTTTGCTGTCAATTTTCTCTATATAAAAGTTTTTTAGCTGTCCATTCTCACAAAAAGTCCTTTTGCTGTAAATTTTCTCTATATAAAAGTCTTTTAGCTGTCAATTATCTCTTATAAAAATTCCTTTCGCTTTCAATTTTCTCTATATAAAAGTCTTTTAGCTGTCCATTCTCACTTACAAAAAGTCCTTTTGCTTTCAATTTTCTCTATATAAAAGTCTTTTAGCTGTCAATTATCTCTTATAAAAAGTCCTTTTGCTGGCAATTTTCTCTATATAAAAGTCTTTTAGCCATTCACTCTCACTTACAAAAAGTCCTTTTGCTGTCAATTTTCTCTATATAAAAGTCTTTTAGCTGTCAATTATCTCTTATAAAAAGTCCTTTCGCTTTCAATTTTCTCTATATAAAAGTGTTTTAGCTATCAATTATCTCTTATAAAAAGTCTTTTTGCTGGCAATTTTCTCTATATAAAAGTCTTTTAGCCATTCATTCTCACTTATAAAAAGTCCTTTTGCTGTCAATTTTCTCTATATAAAAGTCTTTTAGCTGTCAATTATCTCTTATAAAAAGTCCTTTCGCTTTCAATTTTCTCTATATAAGTCTTTTAGCTGTCCATTCTCACTTATAAAAAGTCCTTTTGCTTTCAATTTTCTCTATATGAAAGTCTTTTAGCTGTCAATTATCTCTTATAAAAAGTCCTTTTGCTTTCAATTTTCTATATATAAAAGTCTTTTAGCTGTCAATTATCTCTTATAAAAAGTCTTTTTGCTGTCAATTTTCTCTATATAAAAGTCTTTTAGCCGTTCATTCTCACTTTTAAAAAGTCCTTTTGCTTTCAATTTTCTCTATATAAAAGTCTTTAAGCTGTCAATTATCTCTTATAAAAAGTCCTGTTGCTTTCAATTTTCTCTAAATAAAAGTCTTTTAGCTGTCAATTATCTCTTATAAAAAATCCTTTTGCTGTCAATTTTCTCTATATAAAAGTCTTTTAGCTGTCCATTCTATTCTCACTTACAAAAAGTCCTTTTGCTGTCAATTTTCTCTATATAAAGGTCTTTTAGCTGTCAATTATCTCTTATAAAAAGTCCTTTCGCTTTCAATTTTCTCTATATAAAAGTCTTTTAGCCGTTCATTCTCACTTATAAAAAGTTTTTTGCTGTCAATTTTCTCCATATAAAAGTCTTTTAGCTGTCAATTATCTCTTATAAAAAGTCCTTTCACTAGCAATTTTCTCTATCTAAAATCTTTTAGCTGTCAATTGTCTCTATATAAAAAGTCCTTTGCTGTCAATTTTCTCCATATAAAAGTCTTTTAGCTGTCTATTCTCACTTATAAAAAGTCCTTTGGCTTTACATTATCTCTATATAAAAGTCTTTTAGCTGTCAATTATCTCTTATAAAAAGTCCTTTCGCTTTCAATTTTCTCTATATAAAAGTCTTTTAGCTGTCAATATCTTTTATAAAAAGTCCTTTTGCTTTCAATTTTCTCTATATAAAAGTCTTTTAGCTGTCAATTATCTCTATATAAAAGTCTTTCAGCTGTCAATTATCTCTCATAAAAAGTCTTTTTACTCTCAATTTTCTCTATATAAAAGTCTTTAAGCTGTCAATTATCTCTTATAAAAAGTCCTTTTGCTTTCAATTTTCTCTATATAAAAGTCTTTTAGCTGTCAATTATCTCTTATAAAAAATCCTTTTGCTGTCAATTTTCTCTATATAAAAGTCCTTTAGCTGTCCATTCTCACTTACAAAAAGTCATTTTGCTGTCAATTTTCTCTATATAAAAGTCTTTTAGCTGTCAATTATCTCTTATAAAAAGTCCTTTTGCTGGCAATTTTCTCTATATAAAAGTCTTTTAGCCATTCACTCTCACTTACAAAAAGTCCTTTTGCTGTCAATTTTCTCTATATAAAAGTCTTTTAGCTGTCAATTATCTCTTATAAAAAGTCCTTTCGCTTTCAATTTTCTCTATATAAAAGTGTTTTAGCTATCAATTATCTCTTATAAAAAGTCTTTTTGCTGGCAATTTTCTCTATATAAAAGTCTTTTAGCCATTCATTCTCACTTATAAAAAGTCCTTTTGCTGTCAATTTTCTCTATATAAAAGTCTTTTAGCTGTCAATTATCTCTTATAAAAAGTCCTTTCGCTTTCAATTTTCTCTATATAAGTCTTTTAGCTGTCCATTCTCACTTATAAAAAGTCCTGTTGCTTTCAATTTTCTCTAAATAAAAGTCTTTTAGCTGTCAATTATCTCTTATAAAAAATCCTTTTGCTGTCAATTTTCTCTATATAAAAGTCCTTTAGCTGTCCATTCTCACTTACAAAAAGTCATTTTGCTGTCAATTTTCTCTATATAAAAGTCTTTTAGCCGTTCATTCTCACTTTTAAAAAGTCCTTTTGCTTTCAATTTTCTCTATATAAAAGTCTTTAAGCTGTCAATTATCTCTTATAAAAAGTCCTGTTGCTTTCAATTTTCTCTAAATAAAAGTCTTTTAGCTGTCAATTATCTCTTATAAAAAATCCTTTTGCTGTCAATTTTCTCTATATAAAAGTCTTTTAGCTGTCCATTCTATTCTCACTTACAAAAAGTCCTTTTGCTGTCAATTTTCTCTATATAAAGGTCTTTTAGCTGTCAATTATCTCTTATAAAAAGTCCTTTCGCTTTCAATTTTCTCTATATAAAAGTCTTTTAGCCGTTCATTCTCACTTATAAAAAGTTTTTTGCTGTCAATTTTCTCCATATAAAAGTCTTTTAGCTGTCAATTATCTCTTATAAAAAGTCCTTTCACTAGCAATTTTCTCTATCTAAAATCTTTTAGCTGTCAATTGTCTCTATATAAAAAGTCCTTTGCTGTCAATTTTCTCCATATAAAAGTCTTTTAGCTGTCTATTCTCACTTATAAAAAGTCCTTTGGCTTTACATTATCTCTATATAAAAGTCTTTTAGCTGTCAATTATCTCTTATAAAAAGTCCTTTCGCTTTCAATTTTCTCTATATAAAAGTCTTTTAGCTGTCAATATCTTTTATAAAAAGTCCTTTTGCTTTCAATTTTCTCTATATAAAAGTCTTTTAGCTGTCAATTATCTCTATATAAAAGTCTTTCAGCTGTCAATTATCTCTCATAAAAAGTCTTTTTACTCTCAATTTTCTCTATATAAAAGTCTTTAAGCTGTCAATTATCTCTTATAAAAAGTCCTTTTGCTTTCAATTTTCTCTATATAAAAGTCTTTTAGCTGTCAATTATCTCTTATAAAAAATCCTTTTGCTGTCAATTTTCTCTATATAAAAGTCCTTTAGCTGTCCATTCTCACTTACAAAAAGTCATTTTGCTGTCAATTTTCTCTATATAAAAGTCTTTTAGCTGTCAATTATCTCTTATAAAAAGTCCTTTTGCTGGCAATTTTCTCTATATAAAAGTCTTTTAGCCATTCACTCTCACTTACAAAAAGTCCTTTTGCTGTCAATTTTCTCTATATAAAAGTCTTTTAGCTGTCAATTATCTCTTATAAAAAGTCCTTTCGCTTTCAATTTTCTCTATATAAAAGTGTTTTAGCTATCAATTATCTCTTATAAAAAGTCTTTTTGCTGGCAATTTTCTCTATATAAAAGTCTTTTAGCCATTCATTCTCACTTATAAAAAGTCCTTTTGCTGTCAATTTTCTCTATATAAAAGTCTTTTAGCTGTCAATTATCTCTTATAAAAAGTCCTTTCGCTTTCAATTTTCTCTATATAAGTCTTTTAGCTGTCCATTCTCACTTATAAAAAGTCCTGTTGCTTTCAATTTTCTCTAAATAAAAGTCTTTTAGCTGTCAATTATCTCTTATAAAAAATCCTTTTGCTGTCAATTTTCTCTATATAAAAGTCCTTTAGCTGTCCATTCTCACTTACAAAAAGTCATTTTGCTGTCAATTTTCTCTATATAAAAGTCTTTTAGCCGTTCATTCTCACTTTTAAAAAGTCCTTTTGCTTTCAATTTTCTCTATATAAAAGTCTTTAAGCTGTCAATTATCTCTTATAAAAAGTCCTGTTGCTTTCAATTTTCTCTAAATAAAAGTCTTTTAGCTGTCAATTATCTCTTATAAAAAATCCTTTTGCTGTCAATTTTCTCTATATAAAAGTCTTTTAGCTGTCCATTCTATTCTCACTTACAAAAAGTCCTTTTGCTGTCAATTTTCTCTATATAAAGGTCTTTTAGCTGTCAATTATCTCTTATAAAAAGTCCTTTCGCTTTCAATTTTCTCTATATAAAAGTCTTTTAGCCGTTCATTCTCACTTATAAAAAGTTTTTTGCTGTCAATTTTCTCCATATAAAAGTCTTTTAGCTGTCAATTATCTCTTATAAAAAGTCCTTTCGCTAGCAATTTTCTCTATCTAAAATCTTTTAGCTGTCAATTGTCTCTATATAAAAAGTCCTTTGCTGTCAATTTTCTCCATATAAAAGTCTTTTAGCTGTCTATTCTCACTTATAAAAAGTCCTTTGGCTTTACATTATCTCTATATAAAAGTCTTTTAGCTGTCAATTATCTCTTATAAAAAGTCCTTTCGCTTTCAATTTTCTCTATATAAAAGTCTTTTAGCTGTCAATATCTTTTATAAAAAGTCCTTTTGCTTTCAATTTTCTCTATATAAAAGTCTTTTAGCTGTCAATTATCTCTATATAAAAGTCTTTCAGCTGTCAATTATCTCTCATAAAAAGTCTTTTTACTCTCAATTTTCTCTATATAAAAGTCTTTAAGCTGTCAATTATCTCTTATAAAAAGTCCTTTTGCTTTCAATTTTCTCTATATAAAAGTCTTTTAGCTGTCAATTATCTCTTATAAAAAATCCTTTTGCTGTCAATTTTCTCTATATAAAAGTCCTTTAGCTGTCCATTCTCACTTACAAAAAGTCATTTTGCTGTCAATTTTCTCTATATAAAAGTCTTTTAGGTGTCAATTATCTCTTATAAAAAGTCCTTTTGCTGTCAATTTTCTCTATATAAAAGTCTTTTAGCTGTCAATTATCTCTTATAAAAAGTCTTTTTGCTGGCAATTTTCTCTATATAAAAGTCTTTTAGCCATTCATTCTCACTTATAAAAAGTTCTTTTGCTGTCAATTTTCTCTATATAAAAGTCTTTTAGCTGTCAATTATCTCTTATAAAAAGTCCTTTCGCTTTCAATTTTCTCTATATAAGTCTTTTAGCTGTCCATTCTCACTTATAAAAAGTCCTTTTGCTTTCAATTTTCTCTATATAAAAAGTCCTTTTGCTGTCAATTATCTCTTATAAAAAGTCCTTTTGCTTTCAATTTTCTCTATATAAAAGTCTTTTAGCTGTCAATTATCTCTTATAAAAAGTCCTTTTGCTTTCAATTTTCTATATATAAGTCTTTTAGCTGTCAATTATCTCTTATAAAAAGTCTTTTTGCTGTCAATTTTCTCTATATAAAAGTCTTTTAGCCGTTCATTCTCACTTTTAAAAAGTCCTTTTGCTTTCAATTTTCTCTATATAAAAGTCTTTAAGCTGTCAATTATCTCTTATAAAAAGTCCTGTTGCTTTCAATTTTCTCTAAATAAAAGTCTTTTAGCTGTCAATTATCTCTTATAAAAAATCCTTTTGCTGTCAATTTTCTCTATATAAAAGTCTTTTAGCTGTCGATTCTATTCTCACTTACAAAAAGTCCTTTTGCTGTCAATTTTCTCTATATAAAGGTCTTTTAGCTGTCAATTATCTCTTATAAAAAGTCCTTTCGCTTTCAATTTTCTCTATATAAAAGTCTTTTAGCTGTTCATTCTCACTTATAAAAAGTCCTTTGCTGTCAATTTTCTCCATATAAAAGTCTTTTAGCTGTCAATTATCTCTTATAAAAAGTCCTTTCGCTAGCAATTCTCTCTATCTAAAATCTTTTAGCTGTCAATTGTCTCTATATAAAAAGTCCTTTGCTGTCAATTTTCTCCACATAAAAGTCTTTTAGCTGTCTATTCTCACTTATAAAAAGTCCTTTGGCTTTACATTATCTCTATATAAAAGTCTTTTAGCTGTCAATTATCTCTTATAAAAAGTCCTTTTGCTGTCACTTTTCTCTATATAAAAGTCTTTTAGCTGTCAATTATCTCTTATAAAAAATCTTTTTGCTGTCAATTTTCTCTATATAAAAGTCTTTTTGCCGTTCATTCTCACTTATAAAAGTCCTTTGCTGTCAATTTTCTCCATATAAAAGTCTTTTAGCTGTCAATTATCTCTTATAAAAAGTCCTTTCGCTAGCAATTTTCTCTATCTAAAATCTTTTAGCTGTCAATTATTTCTATATAAAAAGTCCTTTGCTGTCAATTTTCTCCATATAAAAGTCTTTTAGCTGTCAATTATCTCTTATAAAAAATCCTTTTGCTGTCAATTTTCTCTATATAAAAGTCTTTTAGCTGTCAATTCTCTCTTATAAAAAGTCCTTTCGCTTTCAATTTTCTCTATATAAAAGTGTTTTAGCTATCAATTATCTTTTATAAAAAGTCCTTTTGCTTTCAATTTTCTCTATATAAAAGTCTTTTAGCTGTCAATTATCTCTTATAAAAAGCCCTTTTGCTGTCAATTTTCTCTATATAAAAGTCTTTTAGCTGTCAAGTATCTCCTATAAAAAGTCCTTTTGCTGGCAATTTTCTCTATATAAAAGTCTTTTAGCTGTCAATTATCTCTTATAAAAAGTCCTTTCGCTTTCAATTTTCTCTATATAAAAGTCTTTTAGCTGTCAATTATCTCTATGTAAAAAGTCCTTTTGCTGGCAATTTTCTCTGTATATAAAAGTCTTTTAGCTGTCAATTATCTCTATGTAAAAAGTCCTTTTGCTGGCAATTTTCTCTGTATAAAAGTCTTTTAGCTGTCAATTATCTCTTATAAAAAGTCCTTTTGCTTTCAATTTATCTATATAAAAGTCTTTTAGCTGTCAATTATCTCTTATAAAAAATCTTTTTGCTGTCAATTTTCTCTATATAGAAGTCTTTTAGCTGTCAATTATCTCTATATAAAAGTCTTTTAGCTGTCAATTATCTCTTATAAAAAGTCTTTTTGCTGTCAATTTTCTCTATATAAAAGTCTTTTAGCCGTTCATTCTCACTTTTAAAAAGTCCTTTTGCTTTCAATTTTCTCTATATAAAAGTCTTTAAGCTGTCAATTATCTCTTATAAAAAGTCCTTTTGCTTTCAATTTTCTCTATATAAAAGTCTTTTAGCTGTCAATTATCTCTTATAAAAAATCCTTTTGCTGTCAATTTTCTCTATATAAAAGTCTTTTAGCTGTCCATTCTCACTTACAAAAAGTCCTTTTGCTGTCAATTTTCTCTATATAAATGTCTTTTAGCTGTCAATTATCTCTTATAAAAATTTCTTTTGCTTTCAATTTTCTCTATATAAGTCTTTTAGCTGTCCATTCTCACTTATAAAAAGTCCTTTTGCTTTCAATTTTCTCTATATAAAAGTCTTTTAGCTGTCAATTATCTTTTATAAAAAGTCCTTTTGCTTTCAATTTTCTCTATATAAAAGTCTTTTAGCTGTCAATTATCTCTATATAAAAGTCTTTTAGCTGTCAATTATCTCTTATAAAAAGTCTTTTTGCTGTCAATTTTCTCTATATAAAAGTCTTTTAGCCGTTCATTCTCACTTTTAAAAAGTCCTTTTGCTTTCAATTTTCTCTATATAAAAGTCTTTAAGCTGTCAATTATCTCTTATAAAAAGTCCTTTTGCTTTCAATTTTCTCTATATAAAAGTCTTTTAGCTGTCAATTATCTCTTATAAAAAATCCTTTTGCTGTCAATTTTCTCTATATAAAAGTCTTTTAGCTGTCCATTCTCACTTACAAAAAGTCCTTTTGCTGTCAATTTTCTCTATATAAAAGTCTTTTAGCTGTCAATTATCTCTTATAAAAATTTCTTTTGCTTTCAATTTTCTCTATATAAGTCTTTTAGCTGTCCATTCTCACTTATAAAAAGTCCTTTTGCTTTTAATTTTCTCTATATAAAAGTCTTTTAGCTGTCAATTATCTTTTATAAAAAGTCCTTTTGCTTTCAATCTTCTCTATATAAAAGTCTTTTAGCTGTCAATTATCTCTATATAAAAGTCTTTTAGCTGTCAATTATCTCTTATAAAAAGTCTTTTTGCTGTCAATTTTCTCTATATAAAAGTCTTTTAGCCGTTCATTCTCACTTTTAAAAAGTCCTTTTGCTTTCAATTTTCTCTATATAAAAGTCTTTAAGCTGTCAATTATCTCTTATAAAAAGTCCTTTTGCTTTCAATTTTCTCTATATAAAAGTCTTTTAGCTGTCAATTATCTCTTATAAAAAATCCTTTTGCTGTCAATTTTCTCTATATAAAAGTCTTTTAGCTGTCCATTCTCACTTACAAAAAGTCCTTTTGCTGTCAATTTTCTCTATATAAAAGTCTTTTAGCTGTCAATTATCTCTTATAAAAATTTCTTTTGCTTTCAATTTTCTCTATATAAGTCTTTTAGCTGTCCATTCTCACTTATAAAAAGTCCTTTTGCTTTCAATTTTCTCTATATAAAAGTCTTTTAGCTGTCAATTATCTTTTATAAAAAGTCCTTTTGCTTTCAATTTTCTCTATATAAAAGTCTTTTAGCTGTCAATTATCTCTATATAAAAGTCTTTTAGCTGTCAATTATCTCTTATAAAAAGTCTTTTTGCTGTCAATTTTCTCTATATAAAAGTCTTTTAGCCGTTCATTCTCACTTTTAAAAAGTCCTTTTGCTTTCAATTTTCTCTATATAAAAGTCTTTAAGCTGTCAATTATCTCTTATAAAAAGTCCTTTTGCTTTCAATTTTCTCTATATAAAAGTCTTTTAGCTGTCAATTATCTCTTATAAAAAATCCTTTTGCTGTCAATTTTCTCTATATAAAAGTCTTTTAGCTGTCCATTCTCACTTACAAAAAGTCCTTTTGCTGTCAATTTTCTCTATATAAAAGTCTTTTAGCTGTCAATTATCTCTTATAAAAATTTCTTTTGCTTTCAATTTTCTCTATATAAGTCTTTTAGCTGTCCATTCTCACTTATAAAAAGTCCTTTTGCTTTTAATTTTCTCTATATAAAAGTCTTTTAGCTGTCAATTATCTTTTATAAAAAGTCCTTTTGCTTTCAATCTTCTCTATATAAAAGTCTTTTAGCTGTCAATTATCTCTATATAAAAGTCTTTTAGCTGTCAATTATCTCTTATAAAAAGTCTTTTTGCTGTCAATTTTCTCTATATAAAAGTCTTTTAGCCGTTCATTCTCACTTTTAAAAAGTCCTTTTGCTTTCAATTTTCTCTATATAAAAGTCTTTAAGCTGTCAATTATCTCTTATAAAAAGTCCTTTTGCTTTCAATTTTCTCTATATAAAAGTCTTTTAGCTGTCAATTATCTCTTATAAAAAATCCTTTTGCTGTCAATTTTCTCTATATAAAAGTCTTTTAGCTGTCCATTCTCACTTACAAAAAGTCATTTTGCTGTCAATTTTCTCTATATAAAAGTCTTTTAGCTGTCAATTATCTCTATATAAAAAGTCCTTTTGCTGGCAATTTTCTCTATATTAAAGTCTTTTAGCTGTCAATTATCTCTTATAAAAAGTCCTTTTGCTTTCAAGTTTCTCTATATAAAAGTCTTTTAGCTGTCAATTATCTCTTATAAAAAGTCTTTTTGCTGTCAATTTTCTCTATATAAAAGTCTTTTAGCCGTTCATTCTCACTTTTAAAAAGTCCTTTTGCTTTCAATTTTCTCTATATAAAAGTCTTTAAGCTGTCAATTATCTCTTATAAAAAGTCCTGTTGCTTTCAATTTGCTCTAAATAAAAGTCTTTTAGCTGTCAATTATCTCTTATAAAAAATCCTTTTGCTGTCAATTTTCTCTATATAAAAGTCTTTTAGCCGTTCATTCTCACTTATAAAAAGTCCTTTGCTGTCAATTTTCTCCATATAAAAGTCTTTTAGCTGTCTATTCTCACTTATAAAAAGTCCTTTTGCTTTATATTATCTCTATATAAAAGTCTTTTAGCTGTCAATTATCTCTTATAAAAAGTCTTTTAGCTGTCAATTATCTCTTATAAAAAGTCTTTTTGCTGGCAATTTTCTCTATATAAAAGTCTTTTAGCCATTCATTCTCACTTACAAAAAGTCCTTTTGCTGTCAATTTTCTCTATATAAAAGTCTTTTAGCTGTCAATTATCTCTTATAAAAAGTCCTTTTGCTTTCAATTTTCTCTATATAAAAGTCTTTTAGTTGTCTATTCTCACTTATAAAAAGTCCTTTGGCTTTACATTATCTCTATATAAAAGTCTTTTAGCTGTCAATTATCTCTTATAAAAAGTCCTTTTGCTGTCAATTTTCTCTATATAAAAGTCTTTTAGCTGTCAATTATCTCTTATAAAAAATCTTTTTGCTGTCAATTTTCTCTATATAAAAGTCTTTTAGCTGTCCATTCTCACTTACAAAAAGTCCTTTTGCTGTCAATTTTCTCTATATAAAAGTCTTTTAGCTGTCAATTATCTCTTATAAAAAGTCCTTTCGCTTTTAATTTTCTCTATATAAAAGTCTTTTTGCCGTTCATTCTCACTTATAAAAGTCCTTTGCTGTCAATTTTCTCCATATAAAAGTCTTTTAGCTGTCAATTATCTCTTATAAAAAGTCCTTTCGCTAGCAATTTTCTCTATCTAAAATCTTTTAGCTGTCAATTATTTCTATATAAAAAGTCCTTTGCTGTCAATTTTCTCCATATAAAAGTCTTTTAGCTGTCTATTCTCACTTATAAAAAGTCCTTTTGCTTTATATTATCTCTATATAAAAGTCTTTCAGCTGTCAATTATCTCTTATAAAAAGTCTTTTAGCTGCAATTATCTCTTATAAAAAGTCTTTTTGCTGGCAATTTTCTCTATATAAAAGTCTTTTAGCCATTCATTCTTACTTACAAAAAGTCCTTTTGCTGTCAATTTTCTCTATATAAAAGTCTTTTAGCTGTCAATTATCTCTTATAAAAATTCCTTTCGCTTTCAATTTTCTCTATATAAAAGTCTTTTAGCTGTCCATTCTCACTTATAAAAAGTCCTTTTGCTTTCAATTTTCTCTATATAAAAGTCTTTTAGCTGTCAATTATCTCTTATAAAAAGTCCTTTTGCTTTCAATTTTCTCTATATAAAAGTATTTTAGCTGTCAATTATCTCTTATAAAAAGTTTTTTTTCTGTCAATTTTCTCTATATAAAAGTCTTTTAGCTGTCAATTATCTCTTATAAAAAGTCCTTTTGCTGGCAATTTTCTCTATATAAAAGTCTTTTAGCTGTCAATTATCTCTATATAAAAAGTCCTTTTGCTGTCAATTTTCTCCATATAAAAGTCTTTTAGCTGTCAATTATCTCTTATAAAAAGTCCTTTTGCATGCAATTTTCTCTATATAAAAGTCTTTTAGCTGTCAATTATCTCTATATAAAAAGTCCTTTTGTTTTCAATTTTCTCCATATAAAAGTCTTTTAGCTGTGAATTATCTCCTTATAAAAAGTCCTTTGGCTTTCAATTTTCTCTATATAAAAGTCTTTTAGCTGTCCATTCTCACTTATAAAAAGTCCTTTTGCTGTCAATTTTCTCCATATAAGTCTTTTAGCTGTCAATTATCTCTTATAAAAAGTCCTTTTGCTGGCAATTTTCTCTATATAAAAGTCTTTTAGCTGTCAATTATCTCTATATAAAAAGTCCTTTTGCTGTCAATTTTCTCCATATAAAAGTCTTTTAGCTGTCAATTATCTCTTATAAAAAGTCCTTTTGCTGGCAATTTTCTCTATATAAAAGTCTTTTAGCTGTCAATTATCTCTTATAAAAAGTCCTTTTGCTGGCAATTTTCTCTATATAAAAGTCTTTTAGCTGTCAATTATCTCTATATAAAAAGTCCTTTTGCTGGCAATTTTCTCTATATTAAAGTCTTTTAGCTGTCAATTATCTCTTATAAAAAGTCCTTTTGCTTTCAATTTTCTCTATATAAAAGTCTTTTAGCTGTCAATTATCTCTTATAAAAAGTCTTTTTGCTGTCAATTATCTCTTATAAAAAGTCTTTTTGCTGTCAATTTTCTCTATATAAAAGTCTTTTAGCCGTTCATTCTCACTTTTAAAAAGTCCTTTTGCTTTCAATTTTCTCTATATAAAAGTCTTTAAGCTGTCAATTATCTCTTATAAAAAGTCCTGTTGCTTTCAATTTGCTCTAAATAAAAGTCTTTTAGCTGTCAATTATCTCTTATAAAAAATCCTTTTGCTGTCAATTTTCTCTATATAAAAGTCTTTTAGCCGTTCATTCTCACTTATAAAAAGTCCTTTGCTGTCAATTTTCTCCATATAAAAGTCTTTTAGCTGTCAATTATCTCTTATAAAAAGTCCTTTCGCTAGCAATTTTCTCTATCTAAAATCTTTTAGCTGTCAATTGTCTCTATATAAAAAGTCTTTTGCTGTCAAATTTCTCCATATAAAAGTCTTTTAGCTGTCTATTCTCACTTATAAAAAGTCCTTTGGCTTTACATTATCTCTATATAAAAGTCTTTTAGCTGTCAATTATCTCTTATAAAAAGTCCTTTTGCTGTCAATTTTCTCTATATAAAAGTCTTTTAGCTGTCAATTATCTCTTATAAAAAATCTTTTTGCTGTCAATTTTGTCTATATAAAAGTCTTTTAGCTGTCCATTCTCACTTACAAAAAGTCCTTTTGCTGTCAATTTTCTCTATATAAAAGTCTTTTAGCTGTCAATTATCTCTTATAAAAAGTCCTTTCGCTTTTAATTTTCTCTATATAAAAGTCTTTTTGCCGTTCATTCTCACTTATAAAAGTCCTTTGCTGTCAATTTTCTCCATATAAAAGTCTTTTAGCTGTCAATTATCTCTTATAAAAAGTCCTTTCGCTAGCAATTTTCTCTATCTAAAATCTTTTAGCTGTCAATTATTTCTATATAAAAAGTCCTTTGCTGTCAATTTTCTCCATATAAAAGTCTTTTAGCTGTCTATTCTCACTTATAAAAAGTCCTTTTGCTTTATATTATCTCTATATAAAAGTCTTTTAGCTGTCAATTATCTCTTATAAAAAGTCTTTTAGCTGTCAATTATCTCTTATAAAAAGTCTTTTTGCTGGCAATTTTCTCTATATAAAAGTCTTTTAGCCATTCATTCTCACTTACAAAAAGTCCTTTTGCTGTCAATTTTCTCTATATAAAAGTCTTTTAGCTGTCAATTATCTCTTATAAAAAGTCCTTTTGCTTTCAATTTTCTGTATATAAAAGTCTTTTAGCTGTCTATTCTCACTTATAAAAAGTCCTTTGGCTTTACATTATCTCTATATAAAAGTCTTTTAGCTGTCAATTATCTCTTATAAAAAGTCCTTTTGCTGTCAATTTTCTCTATATAAAAGTCTTTTAGCTGTCAATTATCTCTTATAAAAAATCTTTTTGCTGTCAATTTTCTCTATATAAAAGTCTTTTAGCTGTCCATTCTCACTTACAAAAAGTCCTTTTGCTGTCAATTTTCTCTATATAAAAGTCTTTTAGCTGTCAATTATCTCTTATAAAAAGTCCTTTCGCTTTTAATTTTCTCTATATAAAAGTCTTTTTGCCGTTCATTCTCACTTATAAAAGTCCTTTGCTGTCAATTTTCTCCATATAAAAGTCTTTTAGCTGTCAATTATCTCTTATAAAAAGTCCTTTCGCTAGCAATTTTCTCTATCTAAAATCTTTTAGCTGTCAATTATTTCTATATAAAAAGTCCTTTGCTGTCAATTTTCTCCATATAAAAGTCTTTTAGCTGTCTATTCTCACTTATAAAAAGTCCTTTTGCTTTATATTATCTCTATATAAAAGTATTTTAGCTGTCAATTATCTCTTATAAAAAGTCCTTTTTCTGTCAATTTTCTTTATATAAAAGTCTTTTAGCTGTCAATTATCTCTTATAAAAAGTCCTTTGGCTTTCAATTTTCTCTATATAAAAGTCTTTTAGCTGTCAATTATCTCTTATAAATAGTCCTTTTGCTGTCAATTTTCTCTACATAAAAGTCTTTTAGCTGTCCATTCTCACTTATAAAAAGTCCTTTTGCTGTCAATTTTCTCCATATAAAAGTCTTTTAGCTGTCAATTATCTCTTATAAAAAGTCCTTTTGCTGGCAATTTTCTCTATATAAAAGTCTTTTAGCTGTCAATTATCTCTATATAAAAAGTCCTTTTGCTTTCAATTTTCTTCATATAAAAGTCTTTTAGCTGTCAATTATCTCTATATAAAAAGTCCTTTTGCTGTCAATTTTCTCCATATAAAAGTCTTTTAGCTGTCAATTATCTCTTATAAAAAGTCCTTTTGCATGCAATTTTCTCTATATAAAAGTCTTTTAGCTGTCAATTATCTCTATATAAAAACTCCTTTTGTTTTCAATTTTCTCCATATAAAAGTCTTTTAGCTGTGAATTATCTCCTTATAAAAAGTCCTTTGGCTTTCAATTTTCTCTATATAAAAGTCTTTTAGCTGTCCATTCTCACTTATAAAAAGTCCTTTTGCTGTCAATTTTCTCCATATAAGTCTTTTAGCTGTCAATTATCTCTTATAAAAAGTCCTTTTGCTGGCAATTTTCTCTATATAAAAGTCTTTTAGCTGTCAATTATCTCTATATAAAAAGTCCTTTTGCTGTCAATTTTCTCCATATAAAAGTCTTTTAGCTGTCAATTATCTCTTATAAAAAGTCCTTTTGCTGGCAATTTTCTCTATATAAAAGTCTTTTAGCTGTCAATTATCTCTTATAAAAAGTCCTTTTGCTGGCAATTTTCTCTATATAAAAGTCTTTTAGCCGTCAATTATCTCTTATAAAAAGTCCTTTTGCTGTCAATTTTCTCGATATAAAAGTCTTTTAGCTGTCCATTCTCACTTATAAAAAGTCCTTTTGCTGTCAATTTTCTCCATATAAAAGTCTTTTAGCTGTCAATTATCTCTTATAGAAAGTCCTTTTGCTGGCAATTTTCTCTATATAAAAGTCTTTTAGCTGTCAATTATCTCTATATAAAAAGTTTTTTTGCTTTCAATTTTCTCCATATAAAAGTCTTTTAGCTGTCAATTGTCTCTTATAAAAAGTCCTTTTGCTTGCAATTTTCTCTATGTAAAACCTTTTAGCTGTCAATTATCTCTATATAAAAAGTCCTTTTGCTTTTAATTTTCTCCATATGAAAGTCTTTTAGCTGTCAAGTATCTCTATATAAAAAGTCCTTTTGCTGTCAATTTTCTCTATATAAAAGTCTTTTAGCCGTTCATTGTCATTTATAAAAAGTCTTAGCTGTGAATTGTCTCGTATAAAAAGTTTTTTCACTATCCATTCTCTCTATACAAATGTAAAGTAGCTGTCCATTCTCACTTATAAAAAGCTGTAAATTTAGCTGTCCATATATTATATATTGTCCGTATATAATAAGTATAAAAAGTATAAGTACAATATCATAATAAGTGTAAAAGTATATAAAGTATAAGCATATAAAGTATAAGCATATAAATAATAAGTATAAAAAGTATATAAATAATAAGTATAAAAACTATATAATAATAAGTATAAAAGTATATAAAGTATAAGAAGTATAAGAAGTATAAGAAGTATAAGTATATAAAGTACGAGTAAATAATAAGTATGAGTAAATAATAAGTATAAGTATGTAATGGGAACTTTCACTAAATTTGTCAAAAATTCCTAACTTGGTACATTGTAGTTTATCACCTGTTTGTACTGTCAAAATTTCTGTGACCACACAAGAAATCATTTATTGAAAATTTTTTAGAAGATTTACCGGGAACACACACTGAATCTCCAACGTGTGATCACAAAAGCTTCGAAAATAAAGCCCCTCTTGCACGACTAAATTTCCCTTGACAAAATTTCGTGGGTCAAATGTTTCTTCACCGTATAAATTAGGGACTTTCAACAAATTTATCAAAAATTCATTGTGTACACGGCTAAAAAACATTTGGCACTTGATATTAGTCAGAGAGAACATGGCCATGTAAAAGAGGCTTTGCACAGGCTTATAGTAATGTTTAATTCACGTTCAACCAAGCAAATGTATGATCAGTCTGCAGAAACAATGAACAAAACATGGAAACATTCTATGTTTCTATGACGACCATACGTGAGCTTGATCGATGGAGCGCTTTCGTGACAGCCATGTTGCAGAAGAAAACATTCATCAACAAAGCACGACATGACAACACTCCAACATGCAGGGCAATCTGTTTATATTTTAGCACAAATCTGGTGCAGGAAAGAAAAAAGTCTTGATAACTGAAAACATCTTAACGTAAATGTGGTGTGTCGCGCAACTAAACTGTCTACAATAGCCTAACTGCACATGCACTGTTCGCCATGGGCCCTAGCTGCTGCGCATTATAATACCCCTGAATATGGCGTCTCGTCATGCCCTTAACCTAGTGCGTGTCGCACCTATGAGGCACCATAAACAGGGGTTGAACACTTACATCTTTCGTTGTTGTCTGCGTTGCCCCACACCAAGAGAAACCTAGACACTGGTAGCGGACTTCGTCATGAAGCTAGCCCAACTAACCAATGTGCATGCTTTTACCTGCTGCGGAAGATTCATTGAAAGGGCCCCCTCTTCTTCTTGTATCTTACGCAGCTTCTCTCTTCTTGCAGGTACCACTTGTACCCTCTACCTATGGGTACCATTTGCACCCTCCTAACCCCAAGGAAAACATTGCCAGTTTTTTATGAGCCAAGGTTAATTACTGGTAGAAGATTTTTTGCAATTGTTTTTCATTCAATCAAAATCTGGCAAAGCTTTACTTGCACACATCCTAGGTCTGGTCATCCTGTCTAAACTCATGTGCCATGCCCTAACGCTCGCTTTCTACCAGCCAAATATATTCACGCAAGGCAGAACCAAAAACTCTGCAAGAAAGCAAAGCCAATCAGGTTGGTAAGACAGTGATTTCCTTTTTCAGTGAACAAATATGCCAAATGAAAAACGACTTTTATGCCTAAGTTCAAGAAGGGGTGGAATTTTGGAAAAACTCTAGGGTCAAAAATTCTGCAAGATAAATTACTGACAATATGTAATTTCAGACTTTGCATGGTGAATTATATTATTTTATATAAGAAATTTGTGGAACACCATGTAATTAAATTGATTTTATTGAAAATATCTAAGCTCACATAAACATAAACTCACTCCCCTTTCGAAGCACCTTCATGACGCATTCCTTCTATTATTCACATTTACACCCTTTTCTACAAAAAGAACGGAAACATCTTTAATTCGATACAGTCAATTAAAATGGACTTTCTGCAGCAACATGTCTTGGCAAATTTGAAACGTATTATGAATTCCATTCCCTATTCATAAAGGTAAACCGAGCTATACTTTGCTCAAATAAAACCTACAAGGAATGTAAGTTACCTTTTTAATCTTCACATGAAAAGCCAGCTATGAAAAGCCAGCTATGAAAAGACAGCCACCACATGGCAAGCACGGTTCGGAATTTTCCATCTCGATTCTCGAATGAAAGATAGATCCACAATTAAAAACAAATTTCACAGTATTTATATTTAAGGCGTATTAACACAAGCTATACTTCAGTGAGCTAAAACCTACAACGAAAGCAAATTACCTTTCCAGACAAGTGTTTCGTCCACACATTGAAAGCCAGCCACAAACAAGGCCAGTCTCTACAACAAATTCAAACAAATTTAAACTCTACCATGTTGAAGAAAAGCTTGTCTTGCGACGAATTTAAAACAATATGGCAACGAAGATAATTTTACTTCATCGTTTTACGTATTTAAACAACCTATACTTCGCTCAAATAAAGCAAATTACCTTTTAAGACAGTCAATCTTCACCTCAAAAGCGAGCCACAAAGTCAATCGCTAGCGTACTGTACAACAAACGCCTACAAGAAAGACAAATTCAAACATGGCGACCGTCCTTTCTAAATTTGCCCTCACGAAGAGACGCTTAAAACAACATTTACAAAGACAATTTGACGACAAAAGATTCCAAATTACCTTCAAACAGCAGCAATCAACGTTCTTCTCAGCGTCAAGCAGCCATAAATCCATAAAATCCGTGATTTGAAAAAAATATAAATTCTAAAGGAACCTTGCTAGCTGTCCTCCATGATGGTCCACCACGTTGCATAAATTTTTCTGTGACGTCTCTAGCTTGTGACGTTGAACACGTGACTTCATTTGCATTTCTCCAAAGAAGTTATAAGATAGAATGAAAAGCCCCCGTCCACTCACAAACCCCACTGACTGACCAAGTGGGTTATGGACAATGACCTTGATTGGGGCTAGGCCCAACTAAGTAACGGGCTTCGCCCCGCTCGCAGACAATGCCCCCCCCACTTAACCATCGAAGGGTGATCAGCCCGTCGATCGATGCAAACTTTCAGGGACAGCTTACAACAAACGCGTATCGTATTTATTTACCTTTAGTACAGTACCACTCTAAGATTGTGGGCCTTGTTCGCGGTCCTTATGAGCCAGACGCATGCGCAATATATACACGTCCCAGTACGTGGAACATATAAAACCCGCGGAAAACACACGCGTTTTTCACGCATTACATATTTTTTCGTATCTTCACTAGTGAAAATATAGAAATATGAGCGCTTTAGTTTACGACAAAACACCCATAACCATATAAAAAAACGCATCACAATGCAAGACGTTTTTTGACGTTACATTTTTGGCAATATGTACAGCATGGAATATAATAAATTATAAAAGTTACTACGGTTAAATGAGTTTTATTGTATTCAGAAAAAAACTAAATCAAGCGTTTCGTATTTATCTTCTTTTGTACAGCAACACTCTAAAGATTGTGGGAGCGTCTTCGCGCAGATACGGGTATCAGAATTAACAGCGCGCATGTGCAGTATGTATCACGCACGTGCATTTATCTGGATCGTTCGCCGCAGGACAAGACGAAGACGTTACATTTTTTGGCAATATTTACCAATAAATAAGGAAAAAACCCAGCAGTTAAAACCAACACCTAAAACTTCATGAAAACTTCAGGTAGGAAGCTCGCATTTAAAAAAAGGAGGGGAAAAAATGAAAGAAATGATGAAGCAGGAATGGGATTCGAACCCGCACCGAAAGGAAGAGAGCTAGCTCGACGACCACTTGGCCAAACAGGCTGAACAAAACCCACACTCCTTAAAAACTATATTTAATTTTTAAAAACTTATTACCCCCTTGACAAAAAGCCCGATTAAAAATGAGCTTGAAATACACTTAACATTTATCACTTAAAATTAACTATTTTTGTGCAAAATATCGATATACGGGAACTATAATCGTCCTCTAGCTTCTAGCCAGACCCCAGAAGTATGGAAAAAAGCTTTTGCGCTAAGGGTAGACATTTAGCCTATTATATTTTCA
Organism: Muricea muricata; assembly: GCA_963855995.1. Lineage (NCBI taxonomy): Eukaryota > Metazoa > Cnidaria > Anthozoa > Malacalcyonacea > Plexauridae > Muricea > Muricea muricata. The sequence goes on from OY979721.1 coordinate 214,138, forward strand.
AATTGTCCAATGCTGTCAGGTTTGTGTTGGCGGAAGGCTACTAGACGGAGTTTTGTGCGAGAAACAGAATTTTTCAGAGCCACTGTTGAAAGCTCAAAAACAATGAAATATTCCGTTCCGAGAGCAAAATTCGCCTAGCGGAAACTAGCATTTTTATTGGCCAGAGAAGGCAATCGGCTAGGCAATACCTGCATAATGAATCTGTTTTATGCGAGAAAAAGGCCGACACCGATGTAACACATTTAATTCAATCTATGACTGCAAGATGTTGTATTATTAAACAATTTATCTATCTATCTATCTAAAACCAACTTGAATACAGCCATATTTAATAGACAAGAAACTAACACAAAAGACCAGGAAGCGGTAATGCAAGTCGCAACGTAAGTCACAACGTATCTAAAAAGTCGCAACGTATCTAAAATGTTGGTCGATAAAAAAGTGGGAGGATCGTGTGTCTTACGAGCCTTTCTCACATGATGTCCTTCTGGTAACAGTGACAATTTTTCTAGAACATACAGAATTGGTTGTTCTTCAAGTCCTTGACAACAAATGACTGGAGATTGCTACGGTAATTACGAATATCTCCGCATTCATTACTTGATGAAAACAGTTATGTTTGGGTTGCACGCTTTGTAATTCGTGAAATTTATGTAAATATAGCTAGTTCTAATACTTGTTTCTCAAATAATATTTATAGAACATTCTAGATATAGTCGGCAGGCGTCCTCAGTTAGTAGAGAAAACCTCCTCGGTTAGATTACTGACATATAACTAAAGTTTTTGATTAATTTAGTTTTAATTGATGCTAACTATATCACGAATGTGAACTATGTACAGTACTGCTAAAAATAAATACATGTGATGTATTGTAGATTAGCTGTCTATTTGTCGAATTTTTTTATTAATTAAAATAGAAAGGTCATTTTAATGTCTTGCATATTCAGATTGTTCTGTATTTCGCTTACAGTAGACACATGTACGCTTTAGCGTACCTATTTTTTATAATTTGAGGTGCAGACAGCAAGATTTTTTGGTAATAAGGAGGTTTTCAACCTTAGGTTAAAATATCTGCCAAATTGTCCCACATCTTAAAACAAATTAAACTTCCTCCTTGAAGCAGTTGTCAACATTGTTTTAGAGGTGCAACAAGATGTACAACAGCAATACTACGGTTGCATTTTCGCTCACAAATAATCAATATTAAACATACCCAACTTTATTCAGGATTCAAAACACAAAATTCAAAACGTTCAAGGCAATCCGCATATGTTTAACATCTTCGCCACTGTTTTTACATAAAAAACTTTGAGTGCAAAAAAATCGGAAAAAATTTTTCTCGAGCTTTCTCGATCTCTTGTTAGGAAAAGTCAAGAACCAGCCAATAGGCGCACAACCATACATCCGGGTTTGAAATTTGGCCCTTAGCAAGCTTCAATTTGTCCCTTTCGTTTGACTGAATTTGTCCTACGATGCCCCTTCCATTCTTTTATAATCTCTACGCTTGTCACACCGAAATTCTTTAAAAAAAAACCCAGAAATAGGGCGAATTTAAAACTCCGCCACGCCTACAGCAGGCGGATTAAGTATTACAGTTATATATGAAAAACGTAAGATTACAGCTGCACATAATATACCAGTAAATAAACAGTCAACTCTATACTAGACTAGAACCATGATTTGTTTGCCACCCTTGAAGCCAATTCACACTCACTTATTTGTTTGCAGCCAAAGTTGTTTTTTACTTTGATTTAATGTCATGGTTCATGAACGCACGAGTTGGTTTTCCAAGCCGAAACAGCTTGGAATAGCTGTATTGCAACTGCTTTCGATATTTATAGGGCTTCTACCCGGAGTTATTGTTCCAGTATTTATAGAGTTCACTGGCTTCTACCTGGAGTTATCATTCCAGTATTTATGGAGTTCACTGGCTTCTACCCGGAGTTATCGTTCCAGTATTTATGGAGTTCACTGGCTTTTACCTGGAGTTATCGTTCCAGTATTTATACAGTTCACTGGCTTTTACCTGGAGTTATCGTTCCAGTATTTATAAAGTTCACTAACAATAGATTCTAGATTTATAAAACACTAGCAAAAGTAAACATGGTACAACAGGATCAACACGGATTTTCATCGACAATGTTTTAAACTGCTTGCCAGCTCAATCAAATTCAAACCCACGAGTCGGCCTCGTCTTGACCAGGTCCTTCAGGGCCCCCGTCTCTGTTTTTGTTAACTTTCGCATATTCCGGAGGGGCTTTGGTCGACAAGACCGCTTCATCACGAGGAGTGCGGGGCGAATTGCGCGAGGCTGGCTCAGGTGAAGTTCTGCTAGGATCACCACCGCTATTGGGGATGGCATAACCCCGCATTTCCAAATCACGTATCTCGTCTGGGGTACTTGCGGATGGTGGGGGATAACGAGCATGATTGTTGTATGATTTGTGTGCACTGCGGGGTAGAGAGACGTCGTCATACGCTTTTGGTCTAGGCGATTGTCCATACTCGTCAGCAATATTCTTCGTGTACTGCCATCCTGCCTTGTCTATCACTGTCCGAGTTTCTTTAAAATTCCACATTGAAACAAGAACCTTGGACAAAGTAAATACAAAATTAACTATCCCACGACACGCTGTCTACTAAATTTTCACAAGTTGTTAAAGCTTCATTGGAATAGGGTGGGTCAATTTTTTGCTCACATTAAACTAGTTGTCAATAACATTGAATAATATTAAACAATAATTAGAATTAGACTTGATCCAATTTGATATTTCCCGATTCCTAAAAGTTGCTACAACATCGTAAGTGCGGAATAAAAAGTCTTCGCCAGGGCAAACATGACTTGAAGTTCGTGACTTCGAGCTGAGTAATGAGCTCTATCGAGCTCCCGGGACTTGCTGAGAATACCAGCTCACCTGATTTGCCGTCTTAACGACTTTTGGACTGTAATTTCCTTTCGCAATTTTGACTAGTTTAACGATACCACCGACATCCCGTACGGCTCTAAAAATTGAATATACACAGACAATTATCATTCTGGTCTACTGAGTAAAATAAGTCACATAAAAGAACCAGTTAATTTTGACTTCAGGCTGAAGTGTTTCTTATATAACAGGTACTTAGGAAAAAATATACCCCTATATTAGGAAAAAATACAGGCCCACGTGGTTCTTAACTGGTTCTTATTTCCAGTCAGAAAACAATTCCTCCTGGTATAGAGTTGTAAACCTCATATTGTATAAAATGTGTTGAATACATTATGAAGATGAATTATGTTGTGAATTGAGTGCTGTTTTGATAAAACATATGCATGCAGGATGTGAAAAACTTACTTTGCATTTTGCGAGTCCTGATCAACCAATTGATGTATAGTGCATATAATAGCACCGTAGGTTGGTTCTGTGACACCCTGGCTCCCTTCTCCGGGTGGCAGCCTGTAAACAAGATCCTTCATCGCGTATTTGCCTGACAAAAGGAAGACGCAGAAGTGAAGCAAACAGACTCTCGCATAGCAAACTGCAAACCAGGTCTCATACCTATAACAACTTTATTCCTTGTGTCCAACGCCAGATTCCGAAGTGCTGTGGCGTCTGCCCGAATGACAGCGTCGTCATCGACTCGGAGTAACTCGACTAAGATCGGTAGACCCTTCTCTCGCCTTAGCGTTGAACGTAATAACGCTGACCACTGGAAAATACGTGGAATTACTTGAAAAAATATTCTAGACACATATGCAAGGCTAAATCAATGAAGGTTCAACTGTAAACTATGAGCGCGCAGGGATGTTAAGTAATTACTTATTTTCACCTCTAAACACGGAATTACTTCCTTGAAACAGCATCGAGAGCACAAAGGAAACTTACGAAGGCAAATTTACTTGCTAAAAGGGATCAGGGTTATACAAATAACTAATATTTATAGTAAAACATTTTTTAAAGAGGTGAAAGATGGAATTTTGCAATCAACAAGTTAGATCGCCATTTTGTTTTGTGAGTTTACTACATGAAATTCCATCGCTCAATTGTAGTGCCACGTTCGTGGATACGCCATTTACTGTAGTGTGTGCGGAACGTGTGCGATAATAACATCTTGAGTGATTGAAAACAATGAAAGCTACCGCGCAATGGAAAGAAATATTTGCACGGTTCCATGCACGATAATCAAAACTGGAAACTTCTGTTTAAGCTATAAAATTAACCAGAGAAATAAATCTAACCAATAGAACCAGTTTGAAAGGGATAAGGAAAACATCTCGAAATATTTCTACTGGTTATAGATCAGGCCCACTAGCACATTTCTTCAGTAAATTTTCTAGTTATTGTAATTACACTAACTATTCATTTGGTAAACCCCTCAATAAACAATGAACTGAACTATTGCTGTCGCATACAAGAACAACAGAATAAACACTAATGGTGTCACCTCGGAGCGATTACAGAATTCCCGGCCACTCTAAACAGTTTTTGGTTTTAGGGGATACGGGGATAAGCAGTCATTAAAATGACAGAACTATATGAGTAGTTTAATGGTTCAAACACTAAGAGGAGAATGTGTGACTGTTATACGACGATAAGCAATGATTGAATGACGTAAGTTTTGAAGTAGTTTAATATGTACTATAGCGAGCAGGTAGAGAGATTTATAAACTGTGATTGTAAAAAGTATGCATTGTTATCTATGCATCATAGCTGCTCAGACAAATATTTAAAAAGCCTTGGAAAGCATGTTTTCTTATTTATTCGGCATTTGCCATTTTAAAGGTTAGCAAAACTTGTTTAACTTAAAGTTGCTCAATGTTTTGAGTTCTGGCATTGTGACAGTGTCCCTAACCCTAAAACTCATGAAAATACATGATATATTTATACGAGTAAATCACTGCATGCGTCTATATCATGACTTACATAATATTCACGAGTCCAATGTGATGAGCTTATAAAGAACGAAGCAAATACATGCATGTGAGCGTGTATTTTAAAAAACGAGCGAAAGTCATGAAATACATAATATAGTTATCTGATTAAACTACTCGAATATTTACGTCATTTCAATGACTGTGTATCCCGTATCAGTAAAATATTCATGACTGCGTATCCCCCCCCCCCCAAAAAAAACAAACACCAAAAGTGGCCGGATATTCTATAATCTAGCCGAAAGGATCAAGTGGAGCTGTTAACCAATGTCGCGTGACTGCAAACTCTCGTGCTCGTTTGACTTGGTCTGATACTTTAACATAATTTATAAGAAATGTGTTTTGAGGGGCTGCGAAGAATCGATAATTGAGGGGATCCATAGTTATATACGCATGTGTTTCCAAAGTGTAAAAACAATCGATTTGAAACAAAATTAATGATGCAGCACGCGAATATTTGTCCTTCGCTAATCGATCTTCCGAAACTGACCCATCTGTTCTTTTCATTTTTCAATCATCTGTAACTTGCCGAATATCTGACTTCCATTTACACTCACGAATACCGTACAGACTATGCGTACGTTAAGAATATTATCCCTCTCAGTTTTGATTTGCGACCGTCTCTGAATGGCATTAAAACGATGAAACATGAACAATGAATTGTATCATTGTTTGAATTTATTGACTTTTTTCAAAATTATTGCTTTTATTTTATCACTTTTTCATGTTTTGAACGAAAAACGAGACAATATGATTGGCAAATGATGTCTTTAAGGTGGTCATTCCCCTTTAAAGCATTTTTTTTTATTTTACAAGGTACAGACTCAGCAAAAACATTTTTTTAAGGGGCACAGTGATAAAAATCAAAATCTAAAAAAAATTTTCAGGTTACTCATTAATTACACTAATTATCCAATATGGCCGCCCGCTAATTAGCCAAAAAATGGCGTCGCATGAAACATGATACCACACACACCGTTAATCAGAAGAACATAAATGACATATATTTTGAAAGCTTATAACATGATCTAGTAACTGACCATCTTTATTTTCACTTTAAAACATTTTTGCAAAAAATTTGGTAAAAAATCTGCACATTAGGAAAAAACAGGGATTTTTTACAGCTAATTAGGTAATTAAACCTCATTTATACATTACTAATGAAAAATATGAAAAATTAAAAATGGTCAGTTACTAGATAATGTTAAAAGCCATAAACATACCAAGTTTCAACCTTTTACACTAAATATTCAGAAAGATATGTTGTCACAAAGATTAACTGAAATGAGAAAACTGTGAAATTGAGAAAATAGTACTTTAATGTTTTGTTCTGGTTTATATAGTCTCTAGAAAGCACCTGCTTCATAGGTAACACCTTCTTGGTCTTCTGTAGTGTCTATATAGTGTTTTCTTTGGTGCCTCAGTATCTTTCTTCTCTTCTTCACTTGTTCTGAGCTCTTTTTTGCCGACAGTTTTATCCTCGAGTTGTCACATTCCTCCGAGGCTTTACCAGTGAAAATACCAGGAGTTACATCAAGGTCCTGAAATAACTTCAAGAAGGAAATGTCACCATCATTAAACTTAAGAATAGCCAGGTAGGTGGCAAGAGCCACAGTTTCTTGCTCAACATAAGTAGACTTAGGGCATCTGTCCCAGATGAGCCTGTTCAGACACTCGTTAACATTTTGTGTCAAGCCATGAGTACATTTACTTAGCAGTTCAGATTTGCTAAGGTCTTTGTATACTGGCTTGATCATATCAACAATACAGCTTGGTATTCCATTTTTATGTTTATATTCTTCCTTGTCTCTCTTATATCCACACCAACTGTCCTTTCCTTCTGGGCAGAGATGATGCTGTGGATTCTCGGCAGTTGATGCAACATGGTAAAGAGACGCTTCTATGGACTTGGCCATTTTACCAACATCATCAAGGTTTTCCCTGATTGCCAAGCCATAATAGTTTTGCAACACATCAATTTTACTGTCAGTCAGCCTACCTTTACCAGCCAAACCTTTCCCATCAGCCAATTTCACTCCTTTGTTCGAACTCTTCAGTTTGCGTAGACGACTTCCAACCCTTTTTTGAACATGGCCGATACACTCTAATTTGTTTGGAATAGAATCCTCTCCATATGGCTGGCTTTCAACAATACTGTTATAGGTTGAGGAGTCCCCATCTCCAAGCATGTCCATATATTTCAGCCCTCTCGTAGCCACCGACCTTTTAAAAATCCGAACGGCACCAGTTGTCTCCATACTGCCAGCGCTTCCTTCATGATTGATCTTGCATTCATGGGATGCTTTCCATGCATTGTAGCCTGGGTCATTAATCTTTTCCCCCCACTTTTGGCATTCTTGGCACTTGTCTGACAACACTTCCACATCCAGGCATTTCTTCGTATCCAAGGAGATCACAGTAACAATCCCATTATGGGACGAATATCCTCGCTTCTGCCAAGTACCGTCGATCGACACTCCACATTCACCATCATCATTTGCTATTTCATCTCTGACTTGATAGGCATTGTTGATCATACTATCAGAAGCCAACTTCTTTACAGCAGGCAAAACCTTTTCATTTTGGATCTTTGTGAAGACACGACGGGTTAGTGGAGGAGGCATGTTCATGACCTTGTTGAAGGTAGTCATGGCATTATGCCCTTTGCCAATTTCCCTGAAAGCTAAGACTGTTCTTACATTCATTTCATAAGAATGACCTTGTTTCTTTGAAGTATTAAAAGAATACTCCCAATCACACTCCATACTTTCACATTGTAACACGAGGTAATTGGAATATCCACATTTCTTTTTCATGTCAGCATGTGACTTTATATCACATCCACAATCAGGGCACTTCAAAACATTGTCAAATACATTGCATAGTATGGATAAGTCCATTAAAATAGTTCCTTCTTTTACAGTACTATCAATGTTTTCCGTCATACCACGAAGCAATTCTGTATTCTGGCTGATTTTTTTCGCAGAAGGTCCACGATCTTTGTAGCTTGGGCCGCCATCTTGGATTATATTCTTCTTCCTTGACGGTGGTATCTTCTTCTTTTTTCTTGCTCTATTTTTCGAGTTCCCCATCTATTCACTCTGAATTACACTCAGAACAACCTTAGGAATGTAATTCTACACTGTAACAACAATATTTCAACTTATAAACGCGAAAAAAACAGCAATTTTCTGACACAATTTTTTACACAGCTCGCCACAAATCGACCTCGAGTTTGAGAAGTCAGCGCGTTGCTATGCCTACGAAAATGAACCAATCACAAAGAGATCTACTGGCATAGCTTTAAATAACATACATCAAAAGTTTAATTCAAAAAAATACGCTTTGTCAGTGAAATAATCAAGCAAATTTGGAAGGAAAACGCGTTGCTATGGCGTTGCTATGGGGAAATTTTTTAAATAGGGCTTCTTAAACACCTATTTTCTCACAAATATGCATTTTTTCAACAAAACAAGCCATGTTATCTTAAAGTATAATACTTAAAGTACCTAAATATATAAATTTTAAAAATTTGATTTTTTTTTCAAAAATTACATTTTAAAGGGGAATGACTACCTTAAAAAAATTGAACCATGTAAGCAAGCTGTTGTGAAATTGTGATTAATGCTTCTTAAAATATCACAGAGAAGCATTAAAAAGCTCACTTTTCAAATTTTGCTGTAAATCCCAGAATAAACCCTTAATTTAGAATAAGTTATTACCTGAAAGTTCACTGAATGCCACTCTCGCTCACTTGTTTTGCCCTAAAAAATAAAAAAAAATTGTGAAACTCAATCACCGATAACCTCAGGGACTGTTGATTAAAGAATGGAAATTAGGACGTATATTCATGCAATTATGCTGTTTCTTACTAGCGTCAAACAATAATAAGCAACTGCAAGTAAACTTCTGAGATATGATAACAGACGCAACCCTGGACTCAAGTTATGAACATTTGGAACAACCTAATAAAGAAAGTGTGTACTCCATTGACAAGGACAATACTTCTACCTTGACGTCATATTTCGTTACGCTTTTGGTATATTGCTTCATGTGCCTATCATTCAACAGTATATATACCACCGTGTTGGAGAATCAAAAGGGCTGGTAACTAATAAGACGGAACATCATAGTAATTGTGACAACCATACTGCACACGATAATCCTGAACTTCAGAGGATAATGAAGGATACACAAAGTGAATCCTCACTTATCCTCCTAGCCACCATAGTTACTGCAACTGTCCAAACATTATTCATGACCCTCATGCTTGGGTCATGGTCAGATAACGTTGGACGTCGAACTGTTACAGCAATTGTGATATTTGGAAGCATTACGGAGAGTACACTTATATTGATTATAATATGTTTTAAACTGCCAATATTTTTTCTCATCCTATCGAGCTTTATTGGTGGTATGTGTGGTTATTTCCCCACAATAATACTGTCAGTGTTTTCATATATAGCTGATGTAACCCTCCCTGATCAGCGTGCATTGCGACTTGGTATACTTGAAGCAGTTGCTTTCATAAGTGGAATGATAAGTCACCTATCAAGTGGATGGTGGATTGAGAAAGCTGGTTATGTCGCACCATATTGGCTGATAACATCGTTACATTTTTGTGCATTTCTTTATACAATATTTGTATTACCTGAGTCTCGTCAAATCAATGTCAAAAAATTTAGCGCAGGTCTATGTCAATTTGAACATATATGGTCAATTATTAGATTATTTCAAGAACCAAGACAGGGCCAGCGATCGAAGTTAACTCATTTGACGTTTGCAACATCATGTATGATGTTATCATCAACTGGTTTTGGATGTCTGTTTGTCCTTTATGCTCTTGACGTACCCCTGTGTTTTAATTCATTATTTATTGGTTAATTCAGAGGAAGGGAATTATCGTTCAGCTGCGTTTTTTATTTACACCACTTTGCCTGACCACCTGACCACGTTGGCTGCTACACTCGTCCAATGTGGTTTAAATTATTTACCAGTTTTTAACAGAATGGGCCACAAAAAATGGTTACACAATTTGAACCACGTTGGAAGAATGTGGTAGCGAACATATTCCAGTGGTAAAGACAATGCATATGTGTATCAATCAGAATCTGTCACTGAGGCCGCGATCAACACCTGGCTTTGCCAAAAATCCTCTTGGCTTTGGTCACTTTAAAGAACTATATAGGCCAGAACGCTTGGACAACTTAAACCACCTTGCCAAAGCGTCATAACCAACGTAGCCCAGTGGTCAAGTACAAATGTCTCAACAAACGTGGCTAGGATCAATTCCTGCCTATAATTTCATTGTACGGTCATTGCCTGCAGTCAAAGAAGACGCAGTACCCGAAAATCGCAGAAAAGCCAGGCATGTGAGAAGCTAAGTACACACTACACAAAGTACAGTATGCATAAAAAACCCATTTACGTGACATAAAGTATATTACTGCATGTATCAGTAACACGATACGATAGAAGCATCTCATTTACAACTGCGTTTTGTACTATGGTAGAATTTACAATCCTGTAGTGGACGAAAACGAAAGAAAACAAGAAGCATTGAAGGACATGATTCAAGTCAATCTTCAATTATCCAGCTTTAGACCCCGCTCACACGATACCGGCCGACAGAGTTTGAAAACGGTATGAAATTCTTACATTTAGGGGTTGCGTTCACACGATGCCGGTATGAAATTGTGTGAAACCGTAATGCCAACCGTAAGAGTTTGAAAACGGTATACGTACCGTAAAAGCTTGAAACCGTAGTGAAATTCAACCGTCAGACTACCGTGTGAACGCCTAACCGTTAGTGTTTCATTACGATTAATACAAAATAATGAAATTAACAAAAGTTTTTGTTGGATATTATATTCTGTCTATTTTAACTGGTTTGTACAGCACATTGTCAATAAATTTAAGCTTGTTACAAAAACGTTGGGTAGAAATTGAAAAGGACGTCGTATTCTCACAGTTTTATTACTGGATACAAAAAAAAAACGAAAAGGAAAAAAAGAGAAGACAACGCCGATTCTGGTCGATGCCAGGACGAACTTCTTCTTGGTGGCAGAGTTTTAGAAATAACCTTGTTGTGGAAGAGCAATGGCGAGAGAATTTCCGACAATTCAACGACTCAAATCCGACATTGATCCGGTTTCGTGTGAACGCAACACCAAAACGCGATATCACTCTACCGGTATCGTGTGAACAGTTGAAAACCTAATGATTTTTACCAGCAGAGTCACATACCGGCATCGTGTGAACGGGGTCTTAAACAGAGGAGAAACGAAACTAGCTGTTAACTACATGGCGCAAAATGTTTATCAGTTATCCAGTGCAACTTACCTGAGTGTACGGATTTCTTCCATTAAGGGCAACTCGGCAATTCTGACATAAATGTCGTTTGTAGTCTGATCATATCTTTCGTACATTGACAACACAACCTCCTTCGCAGCCTCGTCAAAAATCTTCAACATTTCTGCTGGTGCTTCGGGTAAGAAATAGCCCAAAACTTGCAGAGGTTGTTCACACGCGAGAACATTGTAGTCAGTTACGAGAGTCTGAAGGTTTCCTGGAAGAAAAAAGATGTGGGCCTTTAAAATTTCGTACAAATTTCATAGAGAACTCTAAGGCCATATATAAAATACGTTTGATGATTCTAAGCATTAGCTATAATCCCTAAAGCCCCGTACGGACAAGCAAGTTGTCCTTGACAAGTTTTATTTGCTCGTGTGTACGTGAAAAAACTGACAACTTTTCCTTGACAAGGAGCCTGGTTTAAAAGCTAGTCGTACCAGCTTTTCACCAAGGAAACTTGCTCGTGTGTACGTGCAACAAGGAACACTTGACAAGGAAATTGTTTGTTTACGTACTTAAATCATGCGGCCTCGTAAAAGTTGTCAAGGAAAAATATTGTCAAATTACGCGTACACAGGAACAAATAAAGCCTGTCAAGGAAAAATTGTTTGTCGTGCAGACGCGTAAGAGAACTCGTCAAGAAACTTGTCAATGTATTTTCTCGTGTGAACGCGAAAAAATGACAATTTTTCCTTGACAAGGAGCCTGGTTTAAAGCTAGTCGTACCAGCTTTTCAGCAAGGAAACTTAATCGTGTGTGCGTGCAAAAAGGGAATTTTTGTGTACGTACTTAATTCATGCGGCCTTTACATTCAAGATAATGTTCAAAATTTACAATGACGATCATATTGACATTAAGGGACTACACTGAATTGCAAAGTATCATATACAGAACCGACCTCACCACCTATCTCTCAGCGGGTTAAGCACTGGGCTAGCATTTCAAAGGTTATAATAGTTCTCATTCCTCGTGAGCCAGGCACAATTTCTGATTAACAAGTGTACCGTATCGTAACTTGTATCCCGGTATCAACAGCCATACCTTCACACATCAATTTGATTGTGTCTCTGTACACACTCTTGCCATGATGATCCACAAATGTCTTTACAAATAGTTTGAATCTGTTTTTGATTTCATTTCTCGGCGCCTGCAGACACACCCACTCTTGTATGGTGTGTCCCTTCATATCCCACAATTCTCTACACTTTCTACCATGTCATTGCCTAGGTCAATGTCACCCTGGGCATGTCATCTTCATCAGTTTCATCTGAGGAAAAATATATAAATAGTTTCTAACTTGTTTAAGTTTAGAACACAAGAAAATGGACTGGTGATATCACATGCCTTTTGATGTATGACTATTTAGCGATTAGTCGTCCAAGGCGAGGTAATTACAAGCCTATATTCACCTCGCCTGAGGCAACTAATTGTTTTAGTATAAATTTCCCTTTAGAAAAATTAACTTCAAATTCATAACTGTATACAAAAGCAAAAAGCAATAGTCACTGGTCAGTGACTATCACTTCCGAGAAAGCAAATCTTGACCAATCAGAATGCAGGAAAATCAATAGTCACCTGGAAATTTATACTGAACAGAAATAGATCACATCAAATCCCAACAAGCACAACCTAAAAATGTGCTTCTAAAGGAGCTTCTAAATGCAATTTGAACCCATACGAAAAAGTATTTCAAGTCAATGCTCTGTCAAAAGTCAGCACTTTTCTCCCACAGGGAAAATTGTCAGGTCGGCTACGCAATACTGGCTTAATGTGGTGTGGCTGTCTGCCATTTTGCCAAAAAATAAATGAACAAACTGTATAGTACCATAACGAAGTCCTCGTCTCAGTCTTCCAGATGTTAAAGCCTCCTGTCTGTCTCTCCTTCCCATCACTTTCTCAGCTTCTTGTCGAGCCCCAATGTCCATCTGATCATATTCTTCATCATCAAGTGCTGTTAGGTCACACATCAAGTCGAGGGATTGCACGATAGTCACTAGAAAGAGAAAAAAAAATTGTTTTTTAAGTTCATAAACAATTTGTAAAATGAACTTGACAAATAAACATACTCTTCCATATTGTCTCCCATCAAATCAATTCCATCGTCGGCCTCGTCTTCCACACCACTTTAATCATTTCCCAAAATAGCATCTGACTAATCCTCAAGTGGAGCCAAATGCCGAGCAGGACTGGTCGTCAACGCATCTGTTCGATCATAACGTACATCATCTTGGGGGTCTCGGCTTGGACTGGTTGCGATAGTGCTTGACGAATCCTCCTTAAATGAAAAGGCAACATTATAACACAAGGAAAATATACCAACACAAAAAAAAGATGGCTGACATATTTATACAGATGAGAATAAGCAGTCAAGAAGGGCATAGTTAATAGAGCTATAAGGTTTGGAAACTCATTACAACTACAATACAAGTCATTATCCATGTTTTTGTTCTGATTTATGCAGAAATAAGGTCCTTCATCATCACATGCATATTGTAATTAGACCTAACGAACCAATAACAATGTTTTAGAAAAGTTAGCCACCTGCAACTTGAACAATAGGGTAATTCAAGAATTGCTATTGGTAGATTTGGTAAAAACACACTACACATGTGACGATGAAAAACCATATTTTGCATAAACGTTGACCAACATAGATAATGAGTTACATAGTTATTCTAATAAGTTTTACTCAATTAACTACGAGAAGGGGATGGAAGTAGTCATTAGGGCAATATTAAAAATCCTCTCAATATGTTTGAAGCTGGAAACTGCACAGTGGCATCACTAATATGCGCTTGGACGGGGCACACTGGGTGATCTCCAGCCACAAAAGCCTTAAGGGAGGGCCCTGGTATTGTCATTTTTCAAGACAAAAGCTGACATTGCTGACGTATAGTGCCTCACATTCTTCAAGCAAACACAAGTGCCAAAAAATGGGAGAACGACAAACAAACAATGATTTTGGCAACAGGAGATGTATTTTGGTAAGTTCAATTTCTCACTTTACTGACTAATGAATATCAAAACAATTTTGACATAATTCTGTGACATCTTCCCCTCCAAAAGTCCAGGGAAATGAAATTTCACCATTTCTAGTTTGTAGTAGGGCAGGGGGGGTTCACAAATTTTGAACCAGGGGCCTGTGGCCATGATGGTAAAGCACTGAAACTGCAATACACATACAGGTAAAGATTGAGTCCAAGGTGACAATTAATGGATGCATAATCACCATCGCACACTGTAATATTTCTAGGACATACAAGATGTTAATCAGGAAAAATTGCCTGATATGTAAAGAAGACATCAGCAAAACGTAATTACTGTAGGTACATATTTGCCAATTCAACATCTCTTAAGAGGAGAATTTTCAATGCAAGTTGCAAGAAATTTTGCAGCACGTGACAACATCTTGATATTATTGAACAGACTTGATCTACATTAAGTTATCTGTAGTGGCACGGCTTGCAACAGCTTACTGACAACAGACTTGTTGCAAGTTGATTGTCAAAACTTGTTATCCACAGGCTTGCTGCAAGTTGTTTCAACAAGTTGGAAGAAGTCTGCAGATGGCAAGTTGCAACAAGCTCGTTTTGAAGAAATCAACAAGTTTGTTACAACTTGTCGACATTTTTTAACAAGGAGGTAAAACTAACAACCTGCAAGAATGCTGTGAAAAAATAAGTACTCATAATTGTGATGCATTCTGCAACTGAAATTGTGTATTTATCATGATTTTCAACATTCAACAGGTATTGAGTCCATACCTGTTAAAGGCTTGATGGTCTAATAACTAAAAGCTCACAATAAATATTTTCAGTCACAGCTGAATGCGGAGAATAGTTATTGCTTTCTTTAAGGAATTCATAATTATAGTATTTTGAGGGATTTAAATACACAAGCCATATGTCAAACATTGGCTACACAACTTTACAATTGTCTAATGTTTTGATGAACTTCACCGTCATTTTGAACCAAAAACAAAGTTAAATGAGGCATATAATTTGCTGACAAATAACAACAAGTACTCTTGATATAATATTGAAGAATACAACACATGGAATACAATTGACCTACAACATGTCAAAAGCGGCAGTGAAATATCGTATTGTGAAAGGCAAAACTCTTCAAAATTCATCACTAAACAACCATAGCTACTTCCAACATGTTTATTTACTTCAAATATAGTAAAATACCAAACTTACAGCCATTATTTTGCGTTTTTCCTCGCGTAGAAATATTGCCAATCGTCCCTTGCTCACTTCCCGTGCACATGCCGCTGCGAGCTGTTCACGTGATCAAAACTTCTCGGGCTTTTCCACTGGCCTCCAAATTAAATCAACTCACTTGCTCGATTACTTGGATCCCGAACTGGATCCATTCAGCCACTAAATTGACTAGAACTCGCCCTAGAATCACGGAATATCATAGATCACGTCCGAAAATCTGAGTTTTCAAAATCCTAAAACGGAAAAACAAGGTGTCCGATTATAAACACGCAATGCACACGCGCAGATCAATTAGAATATAATTACTGACGCTCATAATAACCTCTTGTTCTCACTCTGCATTATATGACAGAATCATTAAGGTGGTCATTCCCCTTTAAAGCATTTTTTTTTATTTTACAAGGTACAGACTCAGCAAAAACATTTTTTTAAGGGGCACAGTGATAAAAATCAAAATCTAAAAAAAATTTTCAGGTTACTCATTAATTACACTAATTATCCAATATGGCCGCCCGCTAATTAGCCAAAAAATGGCGTCGCATGAAACATGATACCACACACACCGTTAATCAGAAGAACATAAATGACATATATTTTGAAAGCTTATAACATGATCTAGTAACTGACCATCTTTATTTTCACTTTAAAACATTTTTGCAAAAAATTTGGTAAAAAATCTGCACATTAGGAAAAAACAGGGATTTTTTACAGCTAATTAGGTAATTAAACCTCATTTATACATTACTAATGAAAAATATGAAAAATTAAAAATGGTCAGTTACTAGATAATGTTAAAAGCCATAAACATACCAAGTTTCAACCTTTTACACTAAATATTCAGAAAGATATGCTGTCACAAAGATTAACTGAAATGAGAAAACTGTGAAATTGAGAAAATAGTACTTTAATGTTTTGTTCTGGTTTATATAGTCTCTAGAAAGCACCTGCTTCATAGGTAACACCTTCTTGGTCTTCTGTAGTGTCTATATAGTGTTTTCTTTGGTGCCTCAGTATCTTTCTTCTCTTCTTCACTTGTTCTGAGCTCTTTTTTGCCGACAGTTTTATCCTCGAGTTGTCACATTCCTCCGAGGCTTTACCAGTGAAAATACCAGGAGTTACATCAAGGTCCTGAAATAACTTCAAGAAGGAAATGTCACCATCATTAAACTTAAGAATAGCCAGGTAGGTGGCAAGAGCCACAGTTTCTTGCTCAACATAAGTAGACTTAGGGCATCTGTCCCAGATGAGCCTGTTCAGACACTCGTTAACATTTTGTGTCAAGCCATGAGTACATTTACTTAGCAGTTCAGATTTGCTAAGGTCTTTGTATACTGGCTTGATCATATCAACAATACAGCTTGGTATTCCATTTTTATGTTTATATTCTTCCTTGTCTCTCTTATATCCACACCAACTGTCCTTTCCTTCTGGGCAGAGATGATGCTGTGGATTCTCGGCAGTTGATGCAACATGGTAAAGAGACGCTTCTATGGACTTGGCCATTTTACCAACATCATCAAGGTTTTCCCTGATTGCCAAGCCATAATAGTTTTGCAACACATCAATTTTACTGTCAGTCAGCCTACCTTTACCAGCCAAACCTTTCCCATCAGCCAATTTCACTCCTTTGTTCGAACTCTTCAGTTTGCGTAGACGACTTCCAACCCTTTTTTGAACATGGCCGATACACTCTAATTTGTTTGGAATAGAATCCTCTCCATATGGCTGGCTTTCAACAATACTGTTATAGGTTGAGGAGTCCCCATCTCCAAGCATGTTCATATATTTCAGCCCTCTCGTAGCCACCGACCTTTTAAAAATCCGAACGGCACCAGTTGTCTCCATACTGCCAGCGCTTCCTTCATGATTGATCTTGCATTCATGGGATGCTTTCCATGCATTGTAGCCTGGGTCATTAATCTTTTCCCCCCACTTTTGGCATTCTTGGCACTTGTCTGACAACACTTCCACATCCAGGCATTTCTTCGTATCCAAGGAGATCACAGTAACAATCCCATTATGGGACGAATATCCTCGCTTCTGCCAAGTACCGTCGATCGACACTCCACATTCACCATCATCATTTGCTATTTCATCTCTGACTTGATAGGCATTGTTGATCATACTATCAGAAGCCAACTTCTTTACAGCAGGCAAAACCTTTTCATTTTGGATCTTTGTGAAGACACGACGGGTTAGTGGAGGAGGCATGTTCATGACCTTGTTGAAGGTAGTCATGGCATTATGCCCTTTGCCAATTTCCCTGAAAGCTAAGACTGTTCTTACATTCATTTCATAAGAATGACCTTGTTTCTTTGAAGTATTAAAAGAATACTCCCAATCACACTCCATACTTTCACATTGTAACACGAGGTAATTGGAATATCCACATTTCTTTTTCATGTCAGCATGTGACTTTATATCACATCCACAATCAGGGCACTTCAAAACATTGTCAAATACATTGCATAGTATGGATAAGTCCATTAAAATAGTTCCTTCTTTTACAGTACTATCAATGTTTTCCGTCATACCACGAAGCAATTCTGTATTCTGGCTGATTTTTTTCGCAGAAGGTCCACGATCTTTGTAGCTTGGGCCGCCATCTTGGATTATATTCTTCTTCCTTGACGGTGGTATCTTCTTCTTTTTTCTTGCTCTATTTTTCGAGTTCCCCATCTATTCACTCTGAATTACACTCAGAACAACCTTAGGAATGTAATTCTACACTGTAACAACAATATTTCAACTTATAAACGCGAAAAAAACAGCAATTTTCTGACACAATTTTTTACACAGCTCGCCACAAATCGACCTCGAGTTTGAGAAGTCAGCGCGTTGCTATGCCTACGAAAATGAACCAATCACAAAGAGATCTACTGGCATAGCTTTAAATAACATACATCAAAAGTTTAATTCAAAAAAATACGCTTTGTCAGTGAAATAATCAAGCAAATTTGGAAGGAAAACGCGTTGCTATGGCGTTGCTATGGGGAAATTTTTTAAATAGGGCTTCTTAAACACCTATTTTCTCACAAATATGCATTTTTTCAACAAAACAAGCCATGTTATCTTAAAGTATAATACTTAAAGTACCTAAATATATAAATTTTAAAAATTTGATTTTTTTTTCAAAAATTACATTTTAAAGGGGAATGACTACCTTAATAGGGTTAGATTCTTAGGAAAAACGGGAGCGGTCTTTTTTGATTGTAGGGAAATTACCAGGGGTAAATAATATACGCGCTAAATGCCACACTGCAATATGAAAATTATTGCAGCCAGCTCCGTAAAGGCGTTTTATCTTATATATTGAAGAGTGAAAATAAGCGCCACAAAAACACAGTTTCACACAATACAATAAGCACTACAAATCTTTAATAGCTAATAACTAATTGGATTTATTATACACGCTACGTTGGTAAATACAAAATAGCAGTCATATTCCATAGACGGTAAACTTTAAAATCAGATTTGTACGAAACAACTATCTTGGTGGAATCTGTCTGAATAACAATTAGCTGATCACAGCCAGACTTTACTTTATTAAAATTTTCTTTAACGTCTGTCTTGGTTTTACATTCTGCACTCGTTGCAACCTCACGCGAAACACTTCTGAACGATCTTTTTGAACGATCTTCGAAACACTTTCTGGCGATCTTTTTGCACTCTTCATCCATGTTAGCCTCACAAAAACTACCTTGCAATAGTTGACTTGCTTTTCTTTTTAGTGAAGACGAGGTGCATTATAGGAACTGCCATGCGAGAAAGTGCTTAAAGGAACTGCCATGAATAATGTGCGCATATTGACTGGGCCAGTTAGCATGGTAGTAAACTCTGAGGGGAACATTGCATAATTGCTGAAGATTCTATAGCCGTTTCTCAGAAATTTGAAGAGAAAGAATTCGCAACGATCTTAGAAGCAACGGACTGTTGTGTTATGCCAGGTAAGGATACGTCATATAGAACAGGGCTAGAGTAAAGATTATGGTACTCCGATAGTACTTGAAACTGATAACAATTATAGCAAAATAACTGTACATCATTTCTGGCAAAGCAATTTGTATTATTCTTAAAGGTTGCATTATTCTCTGGATTTTTCAGGTTTGGTTGATGCTCACACTCACCCTGTTTTTGCAGGGGATAGAGTATATGAATTTGCAATGAAGGTAAGTCTACTCCAACCCCAAATTTCTAACCATGAGAAACACAACTGTTACGATAGATAGTAATGCTATTTCACGATGGCAGCGTTATCTCAGTCATTAAATTAGACCAAAACTGTGCTGTATGGTGAAAAGGTGTGCCCATTTGCCACTGATGACCATATGGCTGGGTTTCAGCCACATGATGGTATTATAATGCTTGGTGCTTAACTTCAAATAGAAACACCATTATTGGATCAAGTTAAGTATCTATCATTGGTATTGACCTTGTGTTTGGTAGCACATATGTACCATTGAAAGGCTTTTGCTCACTTCCATAAGGCATAAAGCTGCATGCCACCAAGCATTGCCCTTGAGTGAACCCCCCTTCACACTGCACCATTAATTCATCCCATCAGCAATGAAATTACCGCATGTGCTTGAATCAATATTGTAAACATTTATAATAACTTCCACTAGTTCTATTAATGCCACTGGTAATGCATCTGGCGTGTGTGACATTTAGTATGACCATGAATGAAGCACTTGTGGCCAGTACAATCAACGCTGCTGCGTCAATAAAGAGATCTCATTCTCATGGATCATTGGAGATTGGCAAATTTGCTGATATGCTGATTCTGGACTGCCCGAGGTAAAATATGTCAAAGTAAGGGCAATGTTTGAAACATGCCTTCTTTAATCAATATTTTTTTATGTTTTCTAGATGGAAACATTTAATTTACCAGTTTGGTGGACATGATCATGTGATAAAACATGTGATTAAGAAGGGACAACTCGTACATTCTCATAAAGACTAATAGATTATTTATTACTGTTTTTCATCATAGAATTATAATCAAAGACAAGCACACATGAAGTTTGTAAGTTTTAACTTTAATTTTCCATACAAATTAACCCCCCCCCCTCCCTTATTACCTACAGTATATACTAGATTAACCCACTGCATAAACCCCATTAAAGATGTATAGATATGCATTATAATCGAACACTGTGTTTTGCATTTAAGGAATAGAAGTGATTGGAACAGTACTACTGGTATTCAGACTTTAAAGTTTAAGGTGACTCAATAATCTAAATCATGATGCTACATTGCACAATAGGTACTTTGCTCCATGGAAAATTGCCATAGAATCTTTTATATTGTACATGCAAAGCTAATCAGTTCATTGCATAGCTCTACTGGTTGTCTTCATAAATAGAAAAGTTTTTTCTCCTACCAATAATATATCCAGAGATAATGTTGTCATGGATAAGGATAACTCCACAGTTTATGCAAATTAAATTATATATAATTTGATTTGAACAGGGAAAATGATTTCTACATTTAGGCAAACTTTAAAGAAACTTTTTTTTGGAATACAGAGAACAGTGTTATAGTGCTGTGAAATGAACCAATTATGAAGCTATAGCATTTACTATAAAACATTTCGTAGCGGAGAAAAAATTTTGCTTATCTATAACAGAAATTACGGAAAGCAATATTATAATGGACTTAGAGAAAGTTAGTTTTTAACCCGTTTAGAAAATGGTATGTTGGATTCAGTCCAGATATATCACGTGATCAGTAGTGGTCATTCACTTTATCACAAGGTTGAGCGAGTAAGATCTTAGGTGTCACGCTCTGGCCATGGATACAGACATGTATGTTGAGTGCACCAGAATTATTAAAACTACGAGGACAGTAGCAGCACTTGAAGGGCCTCTCATTCATGTGATCCTCCATATGCTTGCCCAGCTCTGTTCAGATGGTACACACACAATCACAGTACCCGCATGTGCAGTTCTTGCTTGATTTTGAACAGTTATGCAACAGAAATGTTTCACGGTTGTTAAAACATTTGGCACACTTGGAACAATATGCAGACCCCTCAGATGGCCCCTCATTGTTGGGCAGTTTATACCACTGGTGTACTAACTTTATCCACTCATAGCTTATTATAACTTTTATAAAATTTTGGATATACTAATCACCTTTGCACTGCCACACTGAATGACATTAGACAATTATTGAATGAGGTCGAGCAGGATATGAGGAATTATTGAGGTGGAGGTTTGTATTATCCACCAAAGCCAAAGGCTGAGGTAGATAACACAAACCAAGGCCTTAATAATTCGTCTTATCCAGCAAGAACCGAATTCAATAATTGTTTTATTATTTTTTGAAAATATTTTAAACTCAGTTTAAATGCTTGCTTTGTAAGTAAGAAGACACTAAAAGTCGCATAAATTATAGCGTGACGTCATATCTTGCTTCAACATGCGACGAAATGACTCATAATGTTGTATATTTATTTTCAACCCCAAATTTGGGCAACTACCAAGCAGATATGACGATTTCACCTTTAGCTCTTAACCAATCAAAACTCCTAAAATATTTTCAATAAATAATAATATTTCTTACTGCTATTACCATCAACACCACTGTAAAACACCCACTATCAATTACTGTCAATCAAGACCATTATCTCAAATCAGAAAGCATATATATCTATTAAGTTATAGAATTCAAGTTCTAACTCTGCAGTTAATTAATTTTCTTACCTTATAACCATACATTTTCTGCTAGTGACAGCTCCAAAATCAACTTCATAAAACATCTTTGGAGAGTGACAATCTTCCTCAAAACATCAAATAGTAATCAATCAATTAATAGATTAAAGAGCTGAGGACATATTTTGATCGAGTGAGGCCTGGCTGTGGAAACTAATACCTTCAGTTGCCAATAACGAGTATCAAAGCCAGATCCAAGGTTTATGACTTGACAATTGTTGTCGGTGAACTCAAGAAACTGCAGTGAGATAGTTTCCATTCCTTTCACATGAGAATAATAACCTGAGGAAAATTAAGATGACAAATCTGAATCACACATCAACAAACTGCTTCATGGAATATACAAATTAGAACTATATAGTTCTTAGAACTAAGTTCAAGATAGAAAATCAATAAGACGAATTGCTTGTCCTCTTGGTGCCTGTGCAATCTATCTTGTTTCAAAATATTGAAATATTTCTATCCAGAACAGACAATTCTATCAGCCAATGATATGATGTATAGTTAGGAATCAAATTACTAACAAACCTCTGTTAATCTCGGGTGCCTTTCTTTCAACAGTCTTAACAAAATGTTGGCTGTACGGTAATCTTGTCAATATCCCAACTGAACTGAAAATCTGAAAATTATATAGAAAATCTAACCAAGTGGACAATGGAGATCTTGACTCATTCTGGCAACATGAGGTAGACATTCTCAAAGTCTGTTTTCCTTACAGTTTCCACAAGCAGGGACACAGCTACAGGCTGATAAAAAAAATTCTCATAAAGACTAATCACACTCAATGCCCCAAAAAACCCCTGAAATATATATAATTATAAAGTTTTTTTAATATAGAGATTGCTTGGGTACTTATGTTGTAGAATGAATGAAAAAATCTGAAATTTAAATGCTTACAACCCAGGGGGTGTGTATTCAAACACATTAAAAATGGCTTGTGCACAACATTACTTTTAAGCATTAAAGTTTTGCACACAAGCCATATTTAACTTCCTGCAAGACTCCAGGTTTTGAAGTTTTAAATTTCTTAATTTTTCTGTTTATTCTACATTATAAGCACACAAACACTCCATTTCAATAAAAAAATCGAGGCATTTTGCAAAGAAGAGAGCAATTCCAGATTTGTTCAGGCTTTTTCATTCACCCAGTTGAATGTTATTGGCAGAGGGGTGCATATTCATACCATGTTCTGCCCAAACAAATGCCTTTTGAAATCCGCTGTGATTAGAGTTGACTTCAAAAGACATTCGTGAGCTGGGATGCAAGTGTACACCCCTCCCCAATTAACTCTGTCCTGTCCCCAATACAATTATGCCCGTGTTGCCTGAACAGTTGCCGGAAACTTGTGCCAAGTCTATAATGTAACATACATCACATTATGTTGTGAAATAATTTGAAACCTTGCACAAATAACTGAATAAGTCTTCTTCGCAAAAATAGTTTTGCAACTAAAAACAAATTTTAATAAGTTTGCGAAGTTTCATCTATGTTCTATGGGCAGTAGCGAAGCCAGCCTGTCAATTTGGTCATGCTATGCAAATTTAAATCATTATCATTAATCATTTCTTTAGGAATTAATTCCTTATACGGTTTATAAACACTGAAAAATTTGCATTTGCATGACCAAATGTCAGGCTGGCTTCACCACTGTCTATGGACTATGGGTATCTTGGCTTAGTTTCAGACTTCAGTAGCTACCTTGACATGTCTCAAAACCACTAAACTTAATCCAATTGACTAAATAAGTCATCTCTCGTAATAAAGTGGGGCTTGAGCACTGAACACATGTTTTACAAAATACATTTCAAGTAAAACCCAAACCGAAGAACCAGTAACACATGTTCCTGTGTTACCATTATTAAATATGCCATAATATTCTCAAAATTTGTCAACTAATTTTGGATACTACCATCTAACAAAATAGTTGAGGATACCTTTTACAAATAGATGCATCGTCATTCGTTGCCATAACCGCATCATCGTGCGACTGCATAATATTTTAGTGCAATTTTTTAACTCAAAAGTTCAACACATAATTTCCAAAATTCTCAAATTCAATATTTTACGATTTCGCTAATTATTCCACGACACGCATCACGAAATATATCAGCATAATCATCCAGTTGATCTGACCGTGAATAAACGGCCTGGAACTAGCCACCATTTTGCAATTGCTGTTTTTAATAACTTATATCCTTTATTTTCCTTCATAAAACTTGTTGAAACTTTGTTATTATGTTCAGTAAAGAATATAAAATGGATTTCTATTTGACAACTAGTGCCAGTACTTTTCCGTGTTTTCAGATCACCTAGATAAGACGAATTCTCGTTCATAATTAAAAACTTTTGCCCCAAAATTTAAAACAAAAGGAACAGTTTAGAAAACACATATTGTATTTCAAATCCCTTTTTTAATACTTAACAATGGATACTATTATAGCAGTTAACTTTATTTATATTATTTGAGGGTTATATACTATACCATCTTTTTTACAAAATGATGTAACATACATAATCCAGGTGGATCTAGGAGTAACACTTAGCACTTTTAGTGCTAAAAAAAAACAAACTTTGACTCAAAAGTATAAAATAGACATCGCCGAAATTCGAACCCCAAACTGCGGCATGGAAGACATTTACCTTGACCACTACGACACAGCACAACAATCAACAAACCGTGTTTGAAAACGGTATTTAACATTGTCGCTTAAAAAAGAGAGCATAACCATGGTTAAATGGACCAAGTATTGCTATAAAAGATGGCTTTGAAAACGGTATTTAACATTGTCGATTAAAAAAGAGAGCATAACCATGGTGAAATGGACCAAGTATTGTTGTAAAAGATGGCTTTGGACATTTGGCGCCCTGACAGAATTGGACGTTGTTGTCGCCAACATTAACATCCAATTGACTGCCTTCGCCTAATATCCACCACCCCTGGCCCGAATTCGAACTGTTAGGGGAGGGTGGAAGCGGCCCCCAGACCATGAGTGCTAAAACCCTGGGATTCCAGATTCGAACCCGACCATCGATAGTATAGAATCACCGTTTCTATATATGTACGTTAGCCTCTGCTGCTTGCAAAGATTGTGGTGCATTAACACCGCGGAAACGTTACGTACCATGGCGTCACGGTTTTTGCAATACCTGAATTTAAGAGTCTAGAGGTGCTTAAAAAAATTTTTTTTGCATTAATATTATTGTCAATTAACCCCAAAAATAACCCTAACACTAACCCTGACCCTAATTATAAAGAAAAAAACTAAAAAAAAAACAACTTTGACTCAAAAGTATAAAATAGACGCCGCCGGGATTCGAACCCCAAACTGCGGCATGGAAGACATTCACCTTGACCACTACGACACAGCACAACAATCAACAAACCGTGTTTGAAAACGGTATTTAACATTGTCGCTTAAAAAAGAGAGCATAACCATGGTGAAATGGACCAAGTATTGCTATAAAAGATGGCTTTGAAAACGGTATTTAACATTGTCGCTTAAAAAAGAGAGCATAACCATGGTGAAATGGACCAAGTATTGTTATAAAAGATGGCTTTGGACATTTGGCGCCCTGACAGAATTGGACGTTGTTGTCGCCAACATTAACATCCAATTGACTGCCTTCGCCTAATATCCACCATCCCTAGCCCGAATTCGAACTGTTAGGGGAGGGTAGAAGCGGCCCCCAGACCATGAGTGCTATAACCCTGGAATTCTAGATTCGAATCCGACCATCGACAGTATAGAATCACCGTTCGTATTGATATACGTTAGGCTCCGCTGTTGCAAGGATTGTGGTTGCATTAACACCACGGAAAAACGTCTGCGCATGCGCGTGATTGCTCTTAATGCAACCACAATCCTTGCAACAGCGGAGCCTAACGTATATCAATACGAACGGTGATTCTATACTGTCGATGGTCGGACTCGAATCTAGAATTCCAGGGTTTTAGCACTCATGGTCTGGGGGCCGCTTCTACCCTCCCCTAATAGTTCGAATTCGAGCCAGAGATGGTGGACATTAGGCGAAGGCAGTCAATTGGCCGTTAATGTTGGCGACAACAACGTCCAATTCTCTCAAGGCGCCAAATGTCCAAAGCCATCTTTTATTACAATACTCTGCCCATTTCACCATCGTTTTCTCTCTTTTTTACCATCCTAAGGCTAATGCTTCAAAGGTAGCAGAATTCCTCACTCCTTTTGAAATCTGCTAACGTAAATTGATTACGCTAGCATGTAATCTCGCATGGTACTTCTCGAAAACCCTAACTAAGTGGTATAGCATTTTTTTTCCAATACTTTATGATGACAATTTTTGTAAAAATTTGTACCTCGTTCAATTAAAAACGGGTAAATAATTTAAACCACATTCGACAACGCAGCTGAACGATAATTCTCTTGCTCTGAATTATTTTCGTTTTGGCTATTGGGAAGTAACTAACGTCTCACTTTCATCTAGTTCATTTTCCAGTATTGTCTTTCTTTCAATTGCCTAAAAAAATGATAAATACCTGTCAAAGTTCAAATTCACGATCAACTCCACAGGAAACATACAAATAAATTTAAACCATGTAGCAAATACCTAATTCAGTCGTTGTTCAATGTGTTCTAGTGATCTTTTGCAAAGTTTCAAGTGATTTCAAGTGATTGCCACTAAGTTTAAATTGTCTTAGCGGGGTTTTCTCTAGCTTAATATTAATTCTTAAACATAGCCAAAACGAAAATAATTCAGAGCAAGAGAATTATCGTTCAGCTGCGTTGTCGAATGTGGTTTAAATTATTTACCCGTTTTTAATTGAATGAGGTACAAATTTTTACAAAAAATGCCATAATAAAATATTGGAAAAAAATACGTTATACCACTTATATTAGGATTTTTGAGAAGTACCATATGAGATTACATGCTAGCGTAATCAATTTACATTAGCAGAGTCAGGAATTCTGCTTCGAAGGATTAGCCTTAGGATGGTAAAAAAGAGAGCGTAACGATGGCGAAACGGACTAAGTATTTTCATAAAAGATGGCTTTGGACATTTGAAATGGACCAAGTATTGTTATAAAAGGTGGCTTTGGACAGAATTGGACGTTGCTTTCGCCAACATTAACATCCAATTGACTGCCAATTGCCTGTTCACCACCTCTGGCTCGAATTCGGACTATTAGGGGAGGGTAGAAGCGGCCCCCAGACCATGAGTCCTAAAACCCTGGAATTCTAGATTCGAATCCGACCATCGACAGTATGGAATCACCGTTCGTATTGATATACGTTAGGCTCCGCTGTTGCAAGGATTGTGGTTGCATTAACACCACGGAAAAACGTCTGCGCATGCGCGTGATTGCTCTTAATGCAACCACAATCCTTGCAACAGCGGAGCCTAACGTATATCAATACGAACGGTGATTCTATACTGTCGATGGTCGGACTCGAATCTAGAATTCCAGGGTTTTAGCACTTATGGTCTGGGGGCCGCTTTTACCCCCCCCCCTAATAGTTCGAATTCGAGCCAGAGATGGTGGACATTAGGCGAAGGCAGTCAATTGGCCGTTAATGTTGGCGACAACAACGTCCAATTCTCTCAAGGCGCCATATGTCCAAAGCCATCTTTTATTACAATACTCTGCCCATTTCACCATCGTTTTCTCTCTTTTTTACCATCCTAAGGCTAATCCTTCAAAGGTAAATTATGGTTTGGTTGATTACGCTAGCATGTAATCTCGCATGGTACTTCTCGAAAAGGTTGATTACGCTAGCATGTAATCTCGCATGGTACTTCTCGAAAACCCTAACTAAGTGGTATAGCATTTTTTTTCCAATACTTTATTATGACAATTTTTGTAAAAATTTGTACCTCGTTCAATTAAAAACGGGTAAATAATTTAAACCACATTCGACAACGCAGCTGAACGATAATTCTCTTGCTCTGAATTATTTTCGTTTTGGCTATTGGGAAGTAACTAACGTCTCGTTTTCATCTAGTTCATTTTCCAGTATTGTCTTTCTTTCAATTGCCTAAAAAAATGATAAATACCTGTCAAAGTTCAAATTCACGATCAACTCCACAGGAAACATACAAATAAATTTAAACCATGTAGCAAATACCTAATTCAGTCGTTGTTCAATGTGTTCTAGTGATCTTTTGCAAAGTTTCAAGTGATTTCAAGTGATTGCCACTAAGTTTAAATTGTCTTAGCGGGGTTTTCTCTAGCCTAATATTAATTCTTAAACATAGCCAAAACGAAAATAATTCAGAGCCAGAGAATTATCGTTCAGCTGCGTTGTCGAATGTGGTTTAAATTATTTACCCGTTTTTAATTGAATGAGGTACAAATTTTTACAAAAAATGCCATAATAAAATATTGGAAAAAAATACGTTATACCACTTATATTAGGATTTTTGAGAAGTACCATATGAGATTACATGCTAGCATAATCAATTTACATTAGCAGAGTCAGGAATTCTGCTTCGAAGGATTAGCCTTAGGATGGTAAAAAAGAGAGCGTAACGATGGCGAAACGGACTAAGTATTTTCATAAAAGATGGCTTTGGACATTTGAAATGGACCAAGTATTGTTATAAAAGGTGGCTTTGGACAGAATTGGACGTTGCTTTCGCCAACATTAACATCCAATTGACTGCCAATTGCCTGTTCACCACCTCTGGCTCGAATTCGGACTATTAGGGGAGGGTAGAAGCGGCCCCCAGACCATGAGTGCTAAAACCCTGGAATTCTAGATTCGAATCCGACCATCGACAGTATAGAATCACCGTTCGTATTGATATACGTTAGGCTCCGCTGTTGCAAGGATTGTGGTTGCATTAACACCACGGAAACACGTCTGCGCATGCGCGTGATTGCTGTTAATGCAACCACAATCCTTGCAACAGCGGAGCCTAACGTATATCAACACGAACGGTGATTTTATACTGTCGATGGTCGGATTCGAATCTAGAATTCCAGGGTTTTAGCACTTATGGTCTGGGGGCCGCTTCTACCCTCCCCTAATAGTTCGAATTCGAGCCAGAGATGGTGGATATTAGGCGAAGGCAGTCAATTGGCCGTTAATGTTGGCGACAACAACGTCCAATTCTCTCAAGGCGCCAAATGTCCAAAGCCATCTTTTATTACAATACTCTGCCCATTTCACCATCGTTTTCTCTCTTTTTTACCATCCTAAGGCTAATCCTTCAAAGGTAGCAGAATTCCTTCCCTCCTTTTGAAATCTGCCAACGTAAATTGATTACGCTAGCATGTAATCTTGCATGGTACTTCTCGAAAACCCTAACTAAGTGGTATAGCATTTTTTTTCCAATACTTTATTATGACAATTTTTGTAAAAATTTGTACCTCGTTCAATTAAAAACGGGTAAATAATTTAAACCACATTCGACAACGCAGCTGAACGATAATTCTCTTGCTCTGAATTATTTTCGTTTTGGCTATTGGGAAGTAACTAACGTCTCGCTTTCAACTAGTTCATTTTCCAGTATTGTCTTTCTTTCAATTGCCTAAAAAAATGATAAATACCTGTCAAAGTTCAAATTCACGATCAACTCCACAGGAAACATACAAATAAATTTAAACCATGTAGCAAAAACCTAATTCAGTCGTTGTTCAATGTGTTCTAGTGATCTTTTGCAAAGTTTCAAGTGATTTCAAGTGATTGCCACTAAGTTTAAATTGTCTTAGCGGGGTTTTCTCTAGCTTAATATTAATTCTTAAACATAGCCAAAACGAAAATAATTCAGAGCCAGAGAATTATCGTTCAGCTGCGTTGTCGAATGTGGTTTAAATTATTTACCCGTTTTTAATTGAATGAGGTACAAATTATTACAAAAAATGCCATAATAAAATATTGGAAAAAAATACGTTATACCACTTATATTAGGATTTTTGAGAAGTACCATATGAGATTACATGCTAGCGTAATCAATTTACATTAGCAGAGTCAGGAATTCTGCTTCGAAGGATTAGCCTTAGGATGGTAAAAAAGAGAGCGTAACGATGGCGAAACGGACTAAGTATTTTCATAAAAGATGGCTTTGGACATTTGAAATGGACCAAGTATTGTTATAAAAGGTGGCTTTGGACAGAATTGGACGTTGTTTTCGCCAACATTAACATCCAATTGACTGCCAATTGCCTGTTCACCACCTCTGGCTCGAATTCGAACTATTAGGGGAGGGTGGAAGCGGCCCCCAGACCATGAGTGCTAAAACCCTGGAATTCTAGATTCGAATCCGACCATCGACAGTATAGAATCACCGTTCGTATTGATATACGTTAGGCTCCGCTGTTGCAAGGATTGTGGTTGCATTAACACCACGGAAAAACGTCTGCGCATGCGCGTGATTGCTGTTAATGCAACCACAATCCTTGCAACAGCGGAGCCTAACGTATATCAATACGAACGGTGATTCTATACTGTCGATGGTCGGATTCGAATCTAGAATTCCAGGGTTTTAGCACTTATGGTCTGGGGGCCGCTTCTACCCTCCCCTAATAGTTCGAATTCGAGCCAGAGATGGTGGATATTAGGCGAAGGCAGTCAATTGGCCGTTAATGTTGGCGACAACAACGTCCAATTCTCTCAAGGCGCCAAATGTCCAAAGCCATCTTTTATTACAATACTCTGCCCATTTCACCATCGTTTTCTCTCTTTTTTACCATCCTAAGGCTAATCCTTCAAAGGTAAATTATGGTTTGGTTGATTACGCTAGCATGTAATCTCGCATGGTACTTCTCGAAAAGGTTGATTACGCTAGCATGTAATCTCGCATGGTACTTCTCGAAAACCCTAACTAAGTGGTATAGCATATTTTTTTCCAATACTTTATTATGACAATTTTTGTAAAAATTTGTACCTCGTTCAATTAAAAACGGGTAAATAATTTAAACCACATTCGACAACGCAGCTGAACGATAATTCTCTTGCTCTGAATTATTTTCGTTTTGGCTATTGGGAAGTAACTAACGTCTCGTTTTCATCTAGTTCATTTTCCAGTATTGTCTTTCTTTCAATTGCCTAAAAAAATGATAAATACCTGTCAAAGTTCAAATTCACGATCAACTCCACAGGAAACATACAAATAAATTTAAACCATGTAGCAAATACCTAATTCAGTCGTTGTTCAATGTGTTCTAGTGATCTTTTGCAAAGTTTCAAGTGATTTCAAGTGATTGCCACTAAGTTTAAATTGTCTTAGCGGGGTTTTCTCTAGCCTAATATTAATTCTTAAACATAGCCAAAACGAAAATAATTCAGAGCCAGAGAATTATCGTTCAGCTGCGTTGTCGAATGTGGTTTAAATTATTTACCCGTTTTTAATTGAATGAGGTACAAATTTTTACAAAAAATGCCATAATAAAATATTGGAAAAAATTACGTTATACCACTTATATTAGGATTTTTGAGAAGTACCATATGAGATTACATGCTAGCGTAATCAATTTACATTAGCAGAGTCAGGAATTCTGCTTCGAAGGATTAGCCTTAGGATGGTAAAAAAGAGAGCGTAACGATGGCGAAACGGACTAAGTATTTTCATAAAAGATGGCTTTGGACATTTGAAATGGACCAAGTATTGTTATAAAAGGTGGCTTTGGACAGAATTGGACGTTGTTTTCGCCAACATTAACATCCAATTAACTGCCAATTGCCTGTTCACCACCTCTGGCTCGAATTCGAACTATTAGGGGAGGGTAGAAGCGGCCCCCAGACCATGAGTGCTAAAACCCTGGAATTCTAGATTCGAATCCGACCATCGACAGTATAGAATCACCGTTCGTATTGATATACGTTAGGCTCCGCTGTTGCAAGGATTGTGGTTGCATTAACACCACGGAAAAACGTCTGCGCATGCGCGTGATTGCTGTTAATGCAACCACAATCCTTGCAACAGCGGAGCCTAACGTATATCAATACGAACGGTGATTCTATACTGTCGATGGTCGGATTCGAATCTAGAATTCCAGGGTTTTAGCACTTATGGTCTGGGGGCCGCTTCTACCCTCCCCTAATAGTTCGAATTCGAGCCAGAGATGGTGGATATTAGGCGAAGGCAGTCAATTGGCCGTTAATGTTGGCGACAACAACGTCCAATTCTCTCAAGGCGCCAAATGTCCAAAGCCATCTTTTATTACAATACTCTGCCCATTTCACCATCGTTTTCTCTCTTTTTTACCATCCTAAGGCTAATCCTTCAAAGGTAGCAGAATTCCTCACTCCTTTTGAAATCTGCTAACGTAAATTGATTACGCTAGCATGTAATCTCGCATGGTACTTCTCGAAAACCCTAACTAAGTGGTATAGCATATTTTTTTCCAATACTTTATTATGACAATTTTTGTAAAAATTTGTACCTCGTTCAATTAAAAACGGGTAAATAATTTAAACCACATTCGACAACGCAGCTGAACGATAATTCTCTTGCTCTGAATTATTTTCGTTTTGGCTATTGGGAAGTAACTAACGTCTCGTTTTCATCTAGTTCATTTTCCAGTATTGTCTTTCTTTCAATTGCCTAAAAAAATGATAAATACCTGTCAAAGTTCAAATTCACGATCAACTCCACAGGAAACATACAAATAAATTTAAACCATGTAGCAAATACCTAATTCAGTCGTTGTTCAATGTGTTCTAGTGATCTTTTGCAAAGTTTCAAGTGATTTCAAGTGATTGCCACTAAGTTTAAATTGTCTTAGCGGGGTTTTCTCTAGCCTAATATTAATTCTTAAACATAGCCAAAACGAAAATAATTCAGAGCCAGAGAATTATCGTTCAGCTGCGTTGTCGAATGTGGTTTAAATTATTTACCCGTTTTTAATTGAATGAGGTACAAATTTTTACAAAAAATGCCATAATAAAATATTGGAAAAAAATACGTTATACCACTTATATTAGGATTTTTGAGAAGTACCATATGAGATTACATGCTAGCGTAATCAATTTACATTAGCAGAGTCAGGAATTTTGCTTCGAAGGATTAGCCTTAGGATGGTAAAAAAGAGAGCGTAACGATGGCAAAACGGACTAAGTATTTTCATAAAAGATGGCTTTGGACATTTGAAATGGACCAAGTATTGTTATAAAAGGTGGCTTTGGACAGAATTGGACGTTGTTTTCGCAAACATTAACATCCAATTGACTGCCAATTGCCTGTTCACCACCTCTGGCTCGAATTCGAACTATTAGGGGAGGGTAGAAGCGGCCCCCAGACCATGGGTGCTAAAACCCTGGAATTCTAGATTCGAATCCGACCATCGACAGTATAGAATCACCGTTCGTATTGATATACGTTAGGCTCCGAAGTTGCAAGGATTGTGGTTGCATTAACACCACGGAAAAACGTCTGCGCATGCGCGTGATTGCTGTTAATGCAACCACAATCCTTGCAACAGCGGAGCCTAACGTATATCAATACGAACGGTGATTCTATACTGTCGATGGTCGGATTCGAATCTAGAATCCCAGGGTTTCAGCACTTATGGTCTGGGGGCCGCTTCTACCCTCCCCTAATAGTTCGAATTCGAGCCAGAGATGGTGGACATTAGGCGAAGGCAGTCAATTGGCCGTTAATGTTGGCGACAACAACGTCCAATTCTCTCAAGGCGCCAAATGTCCAAAGCCATCTTTTATTACAATACTCTGCCCATTTCACCATCGTTTTCTCTCTTTTTTACCATCCTAAGGCTAATCCTTCAAAGGTAGCAGAATTCCTCACTCCTTTTGAAATCTGCTAACGTAAATTGATTACGCTAGCATGTAATCTCGCATGGTACTTCTCGAAAACCCTAACTAAGTGGTATAGCATATTTTTTTCCAATACTTTATTATGACAATTTTTGTAAAAATTTGTACCTCGTTCAATTAAAAACGGGTAAATAATTTAAACCACATTCGACAACGCAGCTGAACGATAATTCTCTTGCTCTGAATTATTTTCGTTTTGGCTATTGGGAAGTAACTAACGTCTCGTTTTCATCTAGTTCATTTTCCAGTATTGTCTTTCTTTCAATTGCCTAAAAAAATGATAAATACCTGTCAAAGTTCAAATTCACGATCAACTCCACAGGAAACATACAAATAAATTTAAACCATGTAGCAAATACCTAATTCAGTCGTTGTTCAATGTGTTCTAGTGATCTTTTGCAAAGTTTCAAGTGATTTCAAGTGATTGCCACTGAGTTTAAATTGTCTTAGCGGGGTTTTCTCTAGCCTAATATTAATTCTTAAACATAGCCAAAACGAAAATAATTCAGAGCCAGAGAATTATCGTTCAGCTGCGTTGTCGAATGTGGTTTAAATTATTTACCCGTTTTTAATTGAATGAGGTAAAAATTTTTACAAAAAATGCCATAATAAAATATTGGAAAAAAATACGTTATACCACTTATATTAGGATTTTTGAGAAGTACCATATGAGATTACATGCTAGCGTAATCAATTTACATTAGCAGAGTCAGGAATTCTGCTTCGAAGGATTAGCCTTAGGATGGTAAAAAAGAGAGCGTAACGATGGCGAAACGGACTAAGTATTTTCATAAAAGATGGCTTTGGACATTTGAAATGGACCAAGTATTGTTATAAAAGGTGGCTTTGGACAGAATTGGACGTTGTTTTCGCCAACATTAACATCCAATTGACTGCCAATTGCCTGTTCACCACCTCTGGCTCGAATTCGAACTATTAGGGGAGGGTAGAAGCGGCCCCCAGACCATGAGTGCTAAAACCTTGGAATTCTAGATTCGAATCCGACCATCGACAGTATAGAATCACCGTTCGTATTGATATACGTTAGGCTCCGCTGTTGCAAGGATTGTGGTTGCATTAACACCACGGAAAAACGTCTGCGCATGCGCGTGATTGCTGTTAATGCAACCACAATCCTTGCAACAGCGGAGCCTAACGTATATCAATACGAACGGTGATTCTATACTGTCGATGGTCGGATTCGAATCTAGAATTCCAGGGTTTTAGCACTTATGGTCTGGGGGCCGCTTCTACCCTCCCCTAACAGTTCGAATTCGAGCCAGAGATGGTGGATATTAGGCGAAGGCAGTCAATTGGCCCTTAATGTTGGCGACAACAACGTCCAATTCTCTCAAGGCGCCAAATGTCCAAAGCCATCTTTTATTACAATACTCTGCCCATTTCACCATCGTTTTCTCTCTTTTTTACCATCCTAAGGCTAATCCTTCAAAGGTAGCAGAATTCCTCACTCCTTTTGAAATCTGCTAACGTAAATTGATTACGCTAGCATGTAATCTCGCATGGTACTTCTCGAAAACCCTAACTAAGTGGTATAGCATATTTTTTTCCAATACTTTATTATGACAATTTTTGTAAAAATTTGTACCTCGTTCAATTAAAAACGGGTAAATAATTTAAACCACATTCGACAACGCAGCTGAACGATAATTCTCTTGCTCTGAATTATTTTCGTTTTGGCTATTGGGAAGTAACTAACGTCTCGTTTTCATCTAGTTCATTTTCCAGTATTGTCTTTCTTTCAATTGCCTAAAAAAATGATAAATACCTGTCAAAGTTCAAATTCACGATCAACTCCACAGGAAACATACAAATAAATTTAAACCATGTAGCAAATACCTAATTCAGTCGTTGTTCAATGTGTTCTAGTGATCTTTTGCAAAGTTTCAAGTGATTTCAAGTGATTGCCACTAAGTTTAAATTGTCTTAGCGGGGTTTTCTCTAGCCTAATATTAATTCTTAAACATAGCCAAAACGAAAATAATTCAGAGCCAGAGAATTATCGTTCAGCTGCGTTGTCGAATGTGGTTTAAATTATTTACCCGTTTTTAATTGAATGAGGTACAAATTTTTACAAAAAATGCCATAATAAAATATTGGAAAAAAATACGTTATACCACTTATATTAGGATTTTTGAGAAGTACCATATGAGATTACATGCTAGCGTAATCAATTTACATTAGCAGAGTCAGGAATTCTGCTTCGAAGGATTAGCCTTAGGATGGTAAAAAAGAGAGCGTAACGATGGCGAAACGGACTAAGTATTTTCATAAAAGATGGCTTTGGACATTTGAAATGGACCAAGTATTGTTATAAAAGGTGGCTTTGGGCAGAATTGGACGTTGTTTTCGCCAACATTAACATCCAATTGACTGCCAATTGCCTGTTCACCACCTCTGGCTCGAATTCGAACTATTAGGGGAGGGTAGAAGCGGCCCCCAGACCATGAGTGCTAAAACCCTGGAATTCTAGATTCGAATCCGACCATCGACAGTATAGAATCACCGTTCGTATTGATATACGTTAGGCTCCGCTGTTGCAAGGATTGTGGTTGCATTAACACCACGGAAAAACGTCTGCGCATGCGCGTGATTGCTGTTAATGCAACCACAATCCTTGCAACAGCGGAGCCTAACGTATATCAATACGAACGGTGATTCTATACTGTCGATGGTCGGATTCGAATCTAGAATTCCAGGGTTTTAGCACTTATGGTCTGGGGGCCGCTTCTACCCTCCCCTAATAGTTCGAATTCGAGCCAGAGATGGTGGATATTAGGCGAAGGCAGTCAATTGGCCGTTAATGTTGGCGACAACAACGTCCAATTCTCTCAAGGCGCCAAATGTCCAAAGCCATCTTTTATTACAATACTCTGCCCATTTCACCATCGTTTTCTCTCTTTTTTACCATCCTAAGGCTAATCCTTCAAAGGTAGCAGAATTCCTCACTCCTTTTGAAATCTGCTAACGTAAATTGATTACGCTAGCATGTAATCTCGCATGGTACTTCTCGAAAACCCTAACTAAGTGGTATAGCATATTTTTTTCCAATACTTTATTATGACAATTTTTGTAAAAATTTGTACCTCGTTCAATTAAAAACGGGTAAATAATTTAAACCACATTCGACAACGCAGCTGAACGATAATTCTCTTGCTCTGAATTATTTTCGTTTTGGCTATTGGGAAGTAACTAACGTCTCGTTTTCATCTAGTTCATTTTCCAGTATTGTCTTTCTTTCAATTGCCTAAAAAAATGATAAATACCTGTCAAAGTTCAAATTCACGATCAACTCCACAGGAAACATACAAATAAATTTAAACCATGTAGCAAATACCTAATTCAGTCGTTGTTCAATGTGTTCTAGTGATCTT
Source organism: Muricea muricata (assembly GCA_963855995.1). NCBI lineage: Eukaryota > Metazoa > Cnidaria > Anthozoa > Malacalcyonacea > Plexauridae > Muricea > Muricea muricata. Next base: position 251,489 of record OY979721.1, read on the forward strand.
TTGCAAAGTTTCAAGTGATTTCAAGTGATTGCCACTAAGTTTAAATTGTCTTAGCGGGGTTTTCTCTAGCCTAATATTAATTCTTAAACATAGCCAAAACGAAAATAATTCAGAGCCAGAGAATTATCGTTCAGCTGCGTTGTCGAATGTGGTTTAAATTATTTACCCGTTTTTAATTGAATGAGGTACAAATTTTTACAAAAAATGCCATAATAAAATATTGGAAAAAAATACGTTATACCACTTATATTAGGATTTTTGAGAAGTACCATATGAGATTACATGCTAGCGTAATCAATTTACATTAGCAGAGTCAGGAATTTTGCTTCGAAGGATTAGCCTTAGGATGGTAAAAAAGAGAGCGTAACGATGGCAAAACGGACTAAGTATTTTCATAAAAGATGGCTTTGGACATTTGAAATGGACCAAGTATTGTTATAAAAGGTGGCTTTGGACAGAATTGGACGTTGTTTTCGCAAACATTAACATCCAATTGACTGCCAATTGCCTGTTCACCACCTCTGGCTCGAATTCGAACTATTAGGGGAGGGTAGAAGCGGCCCCCAGACCATGGGTGCTAAAACCCTGGAATTCTAGATTCGAATCCGACCATCGACAGTATAGAATCACCGTTCGTATTGATATACGTTAGGCTCCGAAGTTGCAAGGATTGTGGTTGCATTAACACCACGGAAAAACGTCTGCGCATGCGCGTGATTGCTGTTAATGCAACCACAATCCTTGCAACAGCGGAGCCTAACGTATATCAATACGAACGGTGATTCTATACTGTCGATGGTCGGATTCGAATCTAGAATCCCAGGGTTTCAGCACTTATGGTCTGGGGGCCGCTTCTACCCTCCCCTAATAGTTCGAATTCGAGCCAGAGATGGTGGACATTAGGCGAAGGCAGTCAATTGGCCGTTAATGTTGGCGACAACAACGTCCAATTCTCTCAAGGCGCCAAATGTCCAAAGCCATCTTTTATTACAATACTCTGCCCATTTCACCATCGTTTTCTCTCTTTTTTACCATCCTAAGGCTAATCCTTCAAAGGTAGCAGAATTCCTCACTCCTTTTGAAATCTGCTAACGTAAATTGATTACGCTAGCATGTAATCTCGCATGGTACTTCTCGAAAACCCTAACTAAGTGGTATAGCATATTTTTTTCCAATACTTTATTATGACAATTTTTGTAAAAATTTGTACCTCGTTCAATTAAAAACGGGTAAATAATTTAAACCACATTCGACAACGCAGCTGAACGATAATTCTCTTGCTCTGAATTATTTTCGTTTTGGCTATTGGGAAGTAACTAACGTCTCGTTTTCATCTAGTTCATTTTCCAGTATTGTCTTTCTTTCAATTGCCTAAAAAAATGATAAATACCTGTCAAAGTTCAAATTCACGATCAACTCCACAGGAAACATACAAATAAATTTAAACCATGTAGCAAATACCTAATTCAGTCGTTGTTCAATGTGTTCTAGTGATCTTTTGCAAAGTTTCAAGTGATTTCAAGTGATTGCCACTGAGTTTAAATTGTCTTAGCGGGGTTTTCTCTAGCCTAATATTAATTCTTAAACATAGCCAAAACGAAAATAATTCAGAGCCAGAGAATTATCGTTCAGCTGCGTTGTCGAATGTGGTTTAAATTATTTACCCGTTTTTAATTGAATGAGGTAAAAATTTTTACAAAAAATGCCATAATAAAATATTGGAAAAAAATACGTTATACCACTTATATTAGGATTTTTGAGAAGTACCATATGAGATTACATGCTAGCGTAATCAATTTACATTAGCAGAGTCAGGAATTCTGCTTCGAAGGATTAGCCTTAGGATGGTAAAAAAGAGAGCGTAACGATGGCGAAACGGACTAAGTATTTTCATAAAAGATGGCTTTGGACATTTGAAATGGACCAAGTATTGTTATAAAAGGTGGCTTTGGACAGAATTGGACGTTGTTTTCGCCAACATTAACATCCAATTGACTGCCAATTGCCTGTTCACCACCTCTGGCTCGAATTCGAACTATTAGGGGAGGGTAGAAGCGGCCCCCAGACCATGAGTGCTAAAACCTTGGAATTCTAGATTCGAATCCGACCATCGACAGTATAGAATCACCGTTCGTATTGATATACGTTAGGCTCCGCTGTTGCAAGGATTGTGGTTGCATTAACACCACGGAAAAACGTCTGCGCATGCGCGTGATTGCTGTTAATGCAACCACAATCCTTGCAACAGCGGAGCCTAACGTATATCAATACGAACGGTGATTCTATACTGTCGATGGTCGGATTCGAATCTAGAATTCCAGGGTTTTAGCACTTATGGTCTGGGGGCCGCTTCTACCCTCCCCTAACAGTTCGAATTCGAGCCAGAGATGGTGGATATTAGGCGAAGGCAGTCAATTGGCCCTTAATGTTGGCGACAACAACGTCCAATTCTCTCAAGGCGCCAAATGTCCAAAGCCATCTTTTATTACAATACTCTGCCCATTTCACCATCGTTTTCTCTCTTTTTTACCATCCTAAGGCTAATCCTTCAAAGGTAGCAGAATTCCTCACTCCTTTTGAAATCTGCTAACGTAAATTGATTACGCTAGCATGTAATCTCGCATGGTACTTCTCGAAAACCCTAACTAAGTGGTATAGCATATTTTTTTCCAATACTTTATTATGACAATTTTTGTAAAAATTTGTACCTCGTTCAATTAAAAACGGGTAAATAATTTAAACCACATTCGACAACGCAGCTGAACGATAATTCTCTTGCTCTGAATTATTTTCGTTTTGGCTATTGGGAAGTAACTAACGTCTCGTTTTCATCTAGTTCATTTTCCAGTATTGTCTTTCTTTCAATTGCCTAAAAAAATGATAAATACCTGTCAAAGTTCAAATTCACGATCAACTCCACAGGAAACATACAAATAAATTTAAACCATGTAGCAAATACCTAATTCAGTCGTTGTTCAATGTGTTCTAGTGATCTTTTGCAAAGTTTCAAGTGATTTCAAGTGATTGCCACTAAGTTTAAATTGTCTTAGCGGGGTTTTCTCTAGCCTAATATTAATTCTTAAACATAGCCAAAACGAAAATAATTCAGAGCCAGAGAATTATCGTTCAGCTGCGTTGTCGAATGTGGTTTAAATTATTTACCCGTTTTTAATTGAATGAGGTACAAATTTTTACAAAAAATGCCATAATAAAATATTGGAAAAAAATACGTTATACCACTTATATTAGGATTTTTGAGAAGTACCATATGAGATTACATGCTAGCGTAATCAATTTACATTAGCAGAGTCAGGAATTCTGCTTCGAAGGATTAGCCTTAGGATGGTAAAAAAGAGAGCGTAACGATGGCGAAACGGACTAAGTATTTTCATAAAAGATGGCTTTGGACATTTGAAATGGACCAAGTATTGTTATAAAAGGTGGCTTTGGGCAGAATTGGACGTTGTTTTCGCCAACATTAACATCCAATTGACTGCCAATTGCCTGTTCACCACCTCTGGCTCGAATTCGAACTATTAGGGGAGGGTAGAAGCGGCCCCCAGACCATGAGTGCTAAAACCCTGGAATTCTAGATTCGAATCCGACCATCGACAGTATAGAATCACCGTTCGTATTGATATACGTTAGGCTCCGCTGTTGCAAGGATTGTGGTTGCATTAACACCACGGAAAAACGTCTGCGCATGCGCGTGATTGCTGTTAATGCAACCACAATCCTTGCAACAGCGGAGCCTAACGTATATCAATACGAACGGTGATTCTATACTGTCGATGGTCGGATTCGAATCTAGAATTCCAGGGTTTTAGCACTTATGGTCTGGCGGCCGCTTCTACCCTCCCCTAATAGTTCGAATTCGAGCCAGAGATGGTGGATATTAGGCGAAGGCAGTCAATTGGCCGTTAATGTTGGCGACAACAACGTCCAATTCTCTCAAGGCGCCAAATGTCCAAAGCCATCTTTTATTACAATACTCTGCCCATTTCACCATCGTTTTCTCTCTTTTTTACCATCCTAAGGCTAATCCTTCAAAGGTAGCAGAATTCCTTCCCTCCTTTTGAAATCTGCCAACGTAAATTCATTACGCTAGCATGTAATCTCGCATGGTACTTCTCGAAAACCCTAACTAAGTGGTATAGCATTTTTTTTCCAATACTTTATTATGACAATTTTTGTAAAAATTTGTACCTCGTTCAATTAAAAACGGGTAAATAATTTAAACCACATTCGACAACGCAGCTGAACGATAATTCTCTTGCTCTGAATTATTTTCGTTTTGGCTATTGGGAAGTAACTAACGTCTCGCTTTCATCTAGTTCATTTTCCAGTATTGTCTTTCTTTCAATTGCCTAAAAAAATGATAAATACCTGTCAAAGTTCAAATTCACGATCAACTCCACAGGAAACATACAAATAAATTTAAACCATGTAGCAAAAACCTAATTCAGTCGTTGTTCAATGTGTTCTAGTGATCTTTTGCAAAGTTTCAAGTGATTTCAAGTGATTGCCACTAAGTTTAAATTGTCTTAGCGGGGTTTTCTCTAGCTTAATATTAATTCTTAAACATAGCCAAAACGAAAATAATTCAGAGCCAGAGAATTATCCTTCAGCTGCGTTGTCGAATGTGGTTTAAATTATTTACCCGTTTTTAATTGAATGAGGTACAAATTTTTACAAAAAATGCCATAATAAAATATTGGAAAAAAATACGTTATACCACTTATATTAGGATTTTTGAGAAGTACCATATGAGATTACATGCTAGCGTAATCAATTTACATTAGCAGAGTCAGGAATTCTGCTTCGAAGGATTAGCCTTAGGATGGTAAAAAAGAGAGCGTAACGATGGCGAAACGGACTAAGTATTTTCATAAAAGATGGCTTTGGACATTTGAAATGGACCAAGTATTGTTATAAAAGGTGGCTTTGGACAGAATTGGACGTTGTTTTCGCCAACATTAACATCCAATTGACTGCCAATTGCCTGTTCACCACCTCTGGCTCGAATTCGAACTATTAGGGGAGGGTGGAAGCGGCCCCCAGACCATGGGTGCTAAAACCCTGGAATTCTAGGTTCGAATCCGACCATCGACACTATAGAATCACCGCTCGTATTGATATACGTTAGGCTCCGCTGTTGCAAGGATTGTGGTTGCATTAACACCACGGAAAAACGTCTGCGCATGCGCGTGATTGCTGTTAATGCAACCACAATCCTTGCAACAGCGGAGCCTAACGTATATCAATACGAACGGTGATTCTATACTGTCGATGGTCGGATTCGAATCTAGAATTCCAGGGTTTTAGCACTCATGGTCTATGGGCCGCTTCTACCCTCCCCTAATAGTTCGAATTCGAGCCAGAGATGGTGGATATTAGGCGAAGGCAGTCAATTGGCCGTTAATGTTGGCGACAACAACGTCCAATTCTCTCAAGGCGCCAAATGTCCAAAGCCATCTTTCATTACAATACTCTGCCCACTTCACCATCGTTTTCTCTCTTTTTTACCATCCTAAGGCTAATCCTTCAAAGGTAAATTATGGTTTGGTTGATTACGCTAACATGTAATCTCGCATGGTACTTCTCGAAAAGGTTGATTACGCTAGCATGTAATCTCGCATGGTACTTCTCGAAAACCCTAACTAAGTGGTATAGCATATTTTTTTCCAATACTTTATTATGACAATTTTTGTAAAAATTTGTACCTCGTTCAATTAAAAACGGGTAAATAATTTAAACCACATTCGACAACGCAGCTGAACGATAATTCTCTTGCTCTGAATTATTTTCGTTTTGGCTATTGGGAAGTAACTAACGTCTCGTTTTCATCTAGTTCATTTTCCAGTATTGTCTTTCTTTCAATTGCCTAAAAAAATGATAAATACCTGTCAAAGTTCAAATTCACGATCAACTCCACAGGAAACATACAAATAAATTTAAACCATGTAGCAAATACCTAATTCAGTCGTTGTTCAATGTGTTCTAGTGATCTTTTGCAAAGTTTCAAGTGATTTCAAGTGATTGCCACTAAGTTTAAATTGTCTTAGCGGGGTTTTCTCTAGCCTAATATTAATTCTTAAACATAGCCAAAACGAAAATAATTCAGAGCCAGAGAATTATCCTTCAGCTGCGTTGTCGAATGTGGTTTAAATTATTTACCCGTTTTTAATTGAATGAGGTACAAATTTTTACAAAAAATGCCATAATAAAATATTGGAAAAAATTACGTTATACCACTTATATTAGGATTTTTGAGAAGTACCATATGAGATTACATGCTAGCGTAATCAATTTACATTAGCAGAGTCAGGAATTCTGCTTCGAAGGATTAGCCTTAGGATGGTAAAAAAGAGAGCGTAACGATGGCGAAACGGACTAAGTATTTTCATAAAAGATGGCTTTGGACATTTGAAATGGACCAAGTATTGTTATAAAAGGTGGCTTTGGACAGAATTGGACGTTGTTTTCGCCAACATTAACATCCAATTGACTGCCAATTGCCTGTTCACCACCTCTGGCTCGAATTCGAACTATTAGGGGAGGGTGGAAGCGGCCCCCAGACCATGAGTGCTAAAACCCTGGAATTCTAGATTCGAATCCGACCATCGACAGTATAGAATCACCGTTCGTATTGATATACGTTAGGCTCCGCTGTTGCAAGGATTGTGGTTGCATTAACACCACGGAAAAACGTCTGCGCATGCGCGTGATTGCTGTTAATGCAACCACAATCCTTGCAACAGCGGAGCCTAACGTATATCAATACGAACGGTGATTCTATACTGTCGATGGTCGGATTCGAACCTAGAATTCCAGGGTTTTAGCACTTATGGTCTGGGGGCCGCTTCTACCCTCCCCTAATAGTTCGAATTCGAGCCAGAGATGGTGGATATTAGGCGAAGGCAGTCAATTGGCCGTTAATGTTGGCGACAACAACGTCCAATTCTCTCAAGGCGCCAAATGTCCAAAGCCATCTTTTATTACAATACTCTGCCCATTTCACCATCGTTTTCTCTCTTTTTTACCATCCTAAGGCTAATCCTTCAAAGGTAGCAGAATTCCTCACTCCTTTTGAAATCTGCTAACGTAAATTGATTACGCTAGCATGTAATCTCGCATGGTACTTCTCGAAAACCCTAACTAAGTGGTATAGCATATTTTTTTCCAATACTTTATTATGACAATTTTTGTAAAAATTTGTACCTCGTTCAATTAAAAACGGGTAAATAATTTAAACCACATTCGACAACGCAGCTGAACGATAATTCTCTTGCTCTGAATTATTTTTGTTTTGGCTATTGGGAAGTAACTAACGTCTCGTTTTCATCTAGTTCATTTTCCAGTATTGTCTTTCTTTCAATTGCCTAAAAAAATGATAAATACCTGTCAAAGTTCAAATTCACGATCAACTCCACAGGAAACATACAAATAAATTTAAACCATGTAGCAAATACCTAATTCAGTCGTTGTTCAATGTGTTCTAGTGATCTTTTGCAAAGTTTCAAGTGATTTCAAGTGATTGCCACTAAGTTTAAATTGTCTTAGCGGGGTTTTCTCTAGCCTAATATTAATTCTTAAACATAGCCAAAACGAAAATAATTCAGAGCCAGAGAATTATCGTTCAGCTGCGTTGTCGAATGTGGTTTAAATTATTTACCTGTTTTTAATTGAATGAGGTACAAATTTTTACAAAAAATGCCATAATAAAATATTGGAAAAAAATACGTTATACCACTTATATTAGGATTTTTGAGAAGTACCATATGAGATTACATGCTAGCGTAATCAATTTACATTAGCAGAGTCAGGAATTTTGCTTCGAAGGATTAGCCTTAGGATGGTAAAAAAGAGAGCGTAACGATGGCGAAACGGACTAAGTATTTTTATAAAAGATGGCTTTGGACATTTGAAATGGACCAAGTATTGTTATAAAAGGTGGCTTTGGACAGAATTGGACGTTGTTTTCGCCAACATTAACATCCAATTGACTGCCAATTGCCTGTTCACCACCTCTGGCTCGAATTCGAACTATTAGGGGAGGGTAGAAGCGGCCCCCAGACCATAAGTGCTAAAACCCTGGAATTCTAGATTCGAATCCGACCATCGACAGTATAGAATCAGCGTTCGTATTGATATACGTTAGGCTCCGCTGTTGCAAGGATTGTGGTTGCATTAACACCACGGAAAAACGTCTGCGCATGCGCGTGATTGCTGTTAATGCAACCACAATCCTTGCAACAGCGGAGCCTAACGTATATCAATACGAACGGTGATTCTATACTGTCGATGGTCGGATTCGAATCTAGAATTCCAGGGTTTTAGCACTCATGGTCTGGGGGCCGCTTCTACCCTCCCCTAATAGTTCGAATTCGAGCCAGAGATGGTGGACATTAGGCGAAGGCAGTCAATTGGCCGTTAATGTTGGCGACAACAACGTCCAATTCTCTCAAGGCGCCAAATGCCCAAAGCCATCTTTTATTACAATACTCTGCCCATTTCACCATCGTTTTCTCTCTTTTTTACCATCCTAAGGCTAATGCTTCAAAGGTAGCAGAATTCCTTCCCTCCTTTTGAAATCTGCTAACGTAAATTGATTACGCTAGCATGTAATCTCGCATGGTACTTCTCGAAAACCCTAACTAAGTGGTATAGCATATTTTTTTCCAATACTTTATTATGACAATTTTTGTAAAAATTTGTACCTCGTTCAATTAAAAACGGGTAAATAATTTAAACCACATTCGACAACGCAGCTGAACGATAATTCTCTTGCTCTGAATTATTTTCGTTTTGGCTATTGGGAAGTAACTAACGTCTCGTTTTCATCTAGTTCATTTTCCAGTATTGTCTTTCTTTCAATTGCCTAAAAAAATGATAAATACCTGTCAAAGTTCAAATTCACGATCAACTCCACAGGAAACATACAAATAAATTTAAACCATGTAGCAAATACCTAATTCAGTCGTTGTTCAATGTGTTCTAGTGATCTTTTGCAAAGTTTCAAGTGATTTCAAGTGATTGCCACTAAGTTTAAATTGTCTTAGCGGGGTTTTCTCTAGCCTAATATTAATTCTTAAACATAGCCAAAACGAAAATAATTCAGAGCCAGAGAATTATCGTTCAGCTGCGTTGTCGAATGTGGTTTAAATTATTTACCCGTTTTTAATTGAATGAGGTACAAATTTTTACAAAAAATGCCATAATAAAATATTGGAAAAAAATACGTTATACCACTTATATTAGGATTTTTGAGAAGTACCATATGAGATTACATGCTAGCGTAATCAATTTACATTAGCAGAGTCAGGAATTCTGCTTCGAAGGATAAGCCTTAGGATGGTAGAAAAGAGAGCGTAACGATGGCGAAACGGACTAAGTATTTTCATAAAAGATGGCTTTGGACATTTGAAATGGACCAAGTATTGTTATAAAAGGTGGCTTTGGACAGAATTGGACGTTGTTTTCGCCAACATTAACATCCAATTGACTGCCAATTGCCTGTTCACCACCTCTGGCTCGAATTCGAACTATTAGGGGAGGGTAGAAGCGGCCCCCAGACCATGAGTGCTAAAACCCTGGAATTCTAGATTCGAATCCGACCATCGACAGTATAGAATCACCGTTCGTATTGATATACGTTAGGCTCCGCTGTTGCAAGGATTGTGGTTGCATTAACACCACGGAAAAACGTCTGCGCATGCGCGTGATTGCTGTTAATGCAACCACAATCCTTGCAACAGCGGAGCCTAACGTATATCAATACGAACGGTGATTCTATACTGTCGATGGTCGGATTCGAATCTAGAATTCCAGGGTCTTAGCACTCATGGTCTGGGGGCCGCTTCTACCCTCCCCTAATAGTTCGAATTCGAGCCAGAGATGGTGGACATTAGGCGAAGGCAGTCAATTGGCCGTTAATGTTGGCGACAACAACGTCCAATTCTCTCAAGGCGCCAAATGTCCAAAGCCATCTTTTATTACAATACTCTGCCCATTTCACCATCGTTTTCTCTCTTTTTTACCATCCTAAGGCTAATGCTTCAAAGGTAGCAGAATTCCTTCCCTCCTTTTGAAATCTGCTAACGTAAATTGATTACGCTAGCATGTAATCTCGCATGGTACTTCTCGAAAACCCTAACTAAGTGGTATAGCATATTTTTTTCCAATACTTTATTATGACAATTTTTGTAAAAATTTGTACCTCGTTCAATTAAAAACGGGTAAATAATTTAAATTACATTCGACAACGCAGCTGAACGATAATTCTCTTGCTCTGAATTATTTTCGTTTTGGCTATTGGGAAGTAACTAACGTCTCGTTTTCATCTAGTTCATTTTCCAGTATTGTCTTTCTTTCAATTGCCTAAAAAAATGATAAATACCTGTCAAAGTTCAAATTCACGATCAACTCCACAGGAAACATACAAATAAATTTAAACCATGTAGCAAATACCTAATTCAGTCGTTGTTCAATGTGTTCTAGTGATCTTTTGCAAAGTTTCAAGTGATTTCAAGTGATTGCCACTAAGTTTAAATTGTCTTAGCGGGGTTTTCTCTAGCCTAATATTAATTCTTAAACATAGCCAAAACGAAAATAATTCAGAGCCAGAGAATTATCGTTCAGCTGCGTTGTCGAATGTGGTTTAAATTATTTACCCGTTTTTAATTGAATGAGGTACAAATTTTTACAAAAAATGCCATAATAAAATATTGGAAAAAAATACGTTATACCACTTATATTAGGATTTTTGAGAAGTACCATTTGAGATTACATGCTAGCGTAATCAATTTACATTAGCAGAGTCAGGATATCTGCTTCGAAGGATAAGCCTTAGGATGGTAGAAAAGAGAGCGTAACGATGGCGAAACGGACTAAGTATTTTCATAAAAGATGGCTTTGGACATTTGAAATGGACCAAGTATTGTTATAAAAGGTGGCTTTGGACAGAATTGGACGTTGTTTTCGCCAACATTAACATCCAATTGACTGCCAATTGCCTGTTCACCACCTCTGGCTCGAATTCGAACTATTAGGGGAGGGTAGAAGCGGCCCCCAGACCATGAGTGCTAAAACCCTGGAATTCTAGATTCGAATCCGACCATCGACAGTATAGAATCACCGTTCGTATTGATATACGTTAGGCTCCGCTGTTGCAAGGATTGTGGGTGTTATAAACAACGGAAAAACGTCTGCGCATGCGCGTGATTGCTGTTAATGCAACCACAATCCTTGCAACAGCGGAGCCTAACGTATATCAATACGAACGGTGATTCTATACTGTCGATGGTCGGATTCGAATCTAGAATTCCAGGGTTTTAGCACTTATGGTCTGGGGGCCGCTTCTACCCTCCCCTAATAGTTCGAATTCGAGCCAGAGATGGTGGATATTAGGCGAAGGCAGTCAATTGGCCGTTAATGTTGGCGACAACAACGTCCAATTCTCTCAAGGCGCCAAATGTCCAAAGCCATCTTTTATTACAATACTCTGCCCATTTCACCATCGTTTTCTCTCTTTTTTACCATCCTAAGGCTAATCCTTCAAAGGTAGCAGAATTCCTCACTCCTTTTGAAATCTGCTAACGTAAATTGATTACGCTAGCATGTAATCTCGCATGGTACTTCTCGAAAACCCTAACTAAGTGGTATAGCATATTTTTTTCCAATACTTTATTATGACAATTTTTGTAAAAATTTGTACCTCGTTCAATTAAAAACGGGTAAATAATTTAAACCACATTCGACAACGCAGCTGAACGATAATTCTCTTGCTCTGAATTATTTTTGTTTTGGCTATTGGGAAGTAACTAACGTCTCGTTTTCATCTAGTTCATTTTCCAGTATTGTCTTTCTTTCAATTGCCTAAAAAAATGATAAATACCTGTCAAAGTTCAAATTCACGATCAACTCCACAGGAAACATACAAATAAATTTAAACCATGTAGCAAATACCTAATTCAGTCATTGTTCAATGTGTTCTAGTGATCTTTTGCAAAGTTTCAAGTGATTTCAAGTGATTGCCACTAAGTTGAAATTGTCTTAGCGGGGTTTTCTCTAGCCTAATATTAATTCTTAAACATAGCCAAAACGAAAATAATTCAGAGCCAGAGAATTATCGTTCAGCTGCGTTGTCGAATGTGGTTTAAATTATTTACCCGTTTTTAATTGAATGAGGTACAAATTTTTACAAAAAATGCCATAATAAAATATTGGAAAAAAATACGTTATACCACTTATATTAGGATTTTTGAGAAGTACCATATGAGATTACATGCTAGCGTAATCAATTTACATTAGCAGAGTCAGGAATTCTGCTTCGAAGGATTAGCCTTAGGATGGTAAAAAAGAGAGCGTAACGATGGCGAAACGGACTAAGTATTTTCATAAAAGATGGCTTTGGACATTTGAAATGGACCAAGTATTGTTATAAAAGGTGGCTTTGGACAGAATTGGACGTTGTTTTCGCCAACATTAACATCCAATTGACTGCCAATTGCCTGTTCACCACCTCTGGCTCGAATTCGAACTATTAGGGGAGGGTAGAAGCGGCCCCCAGACCATAAGTGCTAAAACCCTGGAATTCTAGATTCGAATCCGACCATCGACAGTATAGAATCAGCGTTCGTATTGATATACGTTAGGCTCCGCTGTTGCAAGGATTGTGGTTGCATTAACACCACGGAAAAACGTCTGCGCATGCGCGTGATTGCTGTTAATGCAACCACAATCCTTGCAACAGCGGAGCCTAACGTATATCAATACGAACGGTGATTCTATACTGTCGATGGTCGGATTCGAATCTAGAATTCCAGGGTTTTAGCACTCATGGTCTGGGGGCCGCTTCTACCCTCCCCTAATAGTTCGAATTCGAGCCAGAGATGGTGGACATTAGGCGAAGGCAGTCAATTGGCCGTTAATGTTGGCGACAACAACGTCCAATTCTCTCAAGGCGCCAAATGTCCAAAGCCATCTTTTATTACAATACTCTGCCCATTTCACCATCGTTTTCTCTCTTTTTTACCATCCTAAGGCTAATGCTTCAAAGGTAGCAGAATTCCTTCCCTCCTTTTGAAATCTGCTAACGTAAATTGATTACGCTAGCATGTAATCTCGCATGGTACTTCTCAAAAACCCTAACTAAGTGGTATAGCATATTTTTTTCCAATACTTTATTATGACAATTTTTGTAAAAATTTGTACCTCGTTCAATTAAAAACGGGTAAATAATTTAAACCACATTCGACAACGCAGCTGAACGATAATTCTCTTGCTCTGAATTATTTTCGTTTTGGCTATTGGGAAGTAACTAACGTCTCGTTTTCATCTAGTTCATTTTCCAGTATTGTCTTTCTTTCAATTGCCTAAAAAAATGATAAATACCTGTCAAAGTTCAAATTCACGATCAACTCCACAGGAAACATACAAATAAATTTAAACCATGTAGCAAATACCTAATTCAGTCGTTGTTCAATGTGTTCTAGTGATCTTTTGCAAAGTTTCAAGTGATTTCAAGTGATTGCCACTAAGTTTAAATTGTCTTAGCGGGGTTTTCTCTAGCCTAATATTAATTCTTAAACATAGCCAAAACGAAAATAATTCAGAGCCAGAGAATTATCGTTCAGCTGCGTTGTCGAATGTGGTTTAAATTATTTACCCGTTTTTAATTGAATGAGGTACAAATTTTTACAAAAAATGCCATAATAAAATATTGGAAAAAAATACGTTATACCACTTATATTAGGATTTTTGAGAAGTACCATATGAGATTACATGCTAGCGTAATCAATTTACATTAGCAGAGTCAGGAATTCTGCTTCGAAGGATAAGCCTTAGGATGGTAGAAAAGAGAGCGTAACGATGGCGAAACGGACTAAGTATTTTCATAAAAGATGGCTTTGGACATTTGAAATGGACCAAGTATTGTTATAAAAGGTGGCTTTGGACAGAATTGGACGTTGTTTTCGCCAACATTAACATCCAATTGACTGCCAATTGCCTGTTCACCACCTCTGGCTCGAATTCGAACTATTAGGGGAGGGTAGAAGCGGCCCCCAGACCATGAGTGCTAAAACCCTGGAATTCTAGATTCGAATCCGACCATCGACAGTATAGAATCACCGTTCGTATTGATATACGTTAGGCTCCGCTGTTGCAAGGATTGTGGGTGTTATAAACAACGGAAAAACGTCTGCGCATGCGCGTGATTGCTGTTAATGCAACCACAATCCTTGCAACAGCGGAGCCTAACGTATATCAATACGAACGGTGATTCTATACTGTCGATGGTCGGATTCGAATCTAGAATTCCAGGGTTTTAGCACTCATGGTCTGGGGGCCGCTTCTACCCTCCCCTAATAGTTCGAATTCGAGCCAGAGATGGTGGACATTAGGCGAAGGCAGTCAATTGGCCGTTAATGTTGGCGACAACAACGTCCAATTCTCTCAAGGCGCCAAATGTCCAAAGCCATCTTTTATTACAATACTCTGCCCATTTCACCATCGTTTTCTCTCTTTTTTACCATCCTAAGGCTAATGCTTCAAAGGTAGCAGAATTCCTTCCCTCCTTTTGAAATCTGCTAACGTAAATTGATTACGCTAGCATGTAATCTCGCATGGTACTTCTCGAAAACCCTAACTAAGTGGTATAGCATATTTTTTTCCAATACTTTATTATGACAATTTTTGTAAAAATTTGTACCTCGTTCAATTAAAAACGGGTAAATAATTTAAACCACATTCGACAACGCAGCTGAACGATAATTCTCTTGCTCTGAATTATTTTCGTTTTGGCTATTGGGAAGTAACTAACGTCTCGTTTTCATCTAGTTCATTTTCCAGTATTGTCTTTCTTTCAATTGCCTAAAAAAATGATAAATACCTGTCAAAGTTCAAATTCACGATCAACTCCACAGGAAACATACAAATAAATTTAAACCATGTAGCAAATACCTAATTCAGTCGTTGTTCAATGTGTTCTAGTGATCTTTTGCAAAGTTTCAAGTGATTTCAAGTGATTGCCACTAAGTTTAAATTGTCTTAGCGGGGTTTTCTCTAGCCTAATATTAATTCTTAAACATAGCCAAAACGAAAATAATTCAGAGCCAGAGAATTATCGTTCAGCTGCGTTGTCGAATGTGGTTTAAATTATTTACCCGTTTTTAATTGAATGAGGTACAAATTTTTACAAAAAATGCCATAATAAAATATTGGAAAAAAATACGTTATACCACTTATATTAGGATTTTTGAGAAGTACCATATGAGATTACATACTAGCGTAATCAATTTACATTAGCAGAGTCAGGAATTCTGCTTCGAAGGATAAGCCTTAGGATGGTAGAAAAGAGAGCGTAACGATGGCGAAACGGACTAAGTATTTTCATAAAAGATGGCTTTGGACATTTGAAATGGACCAAGTATTGTTATAAAAGGTGGCTTTGGACAGAATTGGACGTTGTTTTCGCCAACATTAACATCCAATTGACTGCCAATTGCCTGTTCACCACCTCTGGCTCGAATTCGAACTATTAGGGGAGGGTAGAAGCGGCCCCCAGACCATGAGTGCTAAAACCCTGGAATTCTAGATTCGAATCCGACCATCGACAGTATAGAATCACCGTTCGTATTGATATACGTTAGGCTCCGCTGTTGCAAGGATTGTGGGTGTTATAAACAACGGAAAAACGTCTGCGCATGCGCGTGATTGCTGTTAATGCAACCACAATCCTTGCAACAGCGGAGCCTAACGTATATCAATACGAACGGTGATTCTATACTGTCAATGGTCGGATTCGAATCTAGAATTCCAGGGTTTTAGCACTTATGGTCTGGGGGCCGCTTCTACCCTCCCCTAATAGTTCGAATTCGAGCCAGAGATGGTGGATATTAGGCGAAGGCAGTCAATTGGCCGTTAATGTTGGCGACAACAACGTCCAATTCTCTCAAGGCGCCAAATGTCCAAAGCCATCTTTTATTACAATACTCTGCCCATTTCACCATCGTTTTCTCTCTTTTTTACCATCCTAAGGCTAATCCTTCAAAGGTAGCAGAATTCCTCACTCCTTTTGAAATCTGCTAACGTAAATTGATTACGCTAGCATGTAATCTCGCATGGTACTTCTCGAAAACCCTAACTAAGTGGTATAGCATATTTTTTTCCAATACTTTATTATGACAATTTTTGTAAAAATTTGTACCTCGTTCAATTAAAAACGGGTAAATAATTTAAACCACATTCGACAACGCAGCTGAACGATAATTCTCTTGCTCTGAATTATTTTTGTTTTGGCTATTGGGAAGTAACTAACGTCTCGTTTTCATCTAGTTCATTTTCCAGTATTGTCTTTCTTTCAATTGCCTAAAAAAATGATAAATACCTGTCAAAGTTCAAATTCACGATCAACTCCACAGGAAACATACAAATAAATTTAAACCATGTAGCAAATACCTAATTCAGTCGTTGTTCAATGTGTTCTAGTGATCTTTTGCAAAGTTTCAAGTGATTTCAAGTGATTGCCACTAAGTTTAAATTGTCTTAGCGGGGTTTTCTCTAGCCTAATATTAATTCTTAAACATAGCCAAAACGAAAATAATTCAGAGCCAGAGAATTATCGTTCAGCTGCGTTGTCGAATGTGGTTTAAATTATTTACCCGTTTTTAATTGAATGAGGTACAAATTTTTACAAAAAATGCCATAATAAAATATTGGAAAAAAATACGTTATACCACTTATATTAGGATTTTTGAGAAGTACCATATGAGATTACATGCTAGCGTAATCAATTTACATTAGCAGAGTCAGGAATTTTGCTTCGAAGGATTAGCCTTAGGATGGTAAAAAAGAGAGCGTAACGATGGCGAAACGGACTAAGTATTTTTATAAAAGATGGCTTTGGACATTTGAAATGGACCAAGTATTGTTATAAAAGGTGGCTTTGGACAGAATTGGACGTTGTTTTCGCCAACATTAACATCCAATTGACTGCCAATTGCCTGTTCACCACCTCTGGCTCGAATTCGAACTATTAGGGCAGGGTAGAAGCGGCCCCCAAACCATAAGTGCTAAAACCCTGGAATTCTAGATTCGAATCCGACCATCGACAGTATAGAATCACCGTTCGTATTGATATACGTTAGGCTCCGCTGTTGCAAGGATTGTGGTTGCATTAACACCACGGAAAAACGTCTGCGCATGCGCGTGATTGCTGTTAATGCAACCACAATCCTTGCAACAGCGGAGCCTAACGTATATCAATACGAACGGTGATTCTATACTGTCGATGGTCGGATTCGAATCTAGAATTCCAGGGTTTTAGCACTCATGGTCTGGGGGCCGCTTCTACCCTCCCCTAATAGTTCGAATTCGAGCCAGAGATGGTGGACATTAGGCGAAGGCAGTCAATTGGCCGTTAATGTTGGCGACAACAACGTCCAATTCTCTCAAGGCGCCAAATGTCCAAAGCCATCTTTTATTACAATACTCTGCCCATTTCACCATCGTTTTCTCTCTTTTTTACCATCCTAAGGCTAATGCTTCAAAGGTAGCAGAATTCCTTCCCTCCTTTTGAAATCTGCTAACGTAAATTGATTACGCTAGCATGTAATCTCGCATGGTACTTCTCGAAAACCCTAACTAAGTGGTATAGCATATTTTTTTCCAATACTTTATTATGACAATTTTTGTAAAAATTTGTACCTCGTTCAATTAAAAACGGGTAAATAATTTAAACCACATTCGACAACGCAGCTGAACGATAATTCTCTTGCTCTGAATTATTTTCGTTTTGGCTATTGGGAAGTAACTAACGTCTCGTTTTCATCTAGTTCATTTTCCAGTATTGTCTTTCTTTCAATTGCCTAAAAAAATGATAAATACCTGTCAAAGTTCAAATTCACGATCAACTCCACAGGAAACATACAAATAAATTTAAACCATGTAGCAAATACCTAATTCAGTCGTTGTTCAATGTGTTCTAGTGATCTTTTGCAAAGTTTCAAGTGATTTCAAGTGATTGCCACTAAGTTTAAATTGTCTTAGCGGGGTTTTCTCTAGCCTAATATTAATTCTTAAACATAGCCAAAACGAAAATAATTCAGAGCCAGAGAATTATCGTTCAGCTGCGTTGTCGAATGTGGTTTAAATTATTTACCCGTTTTTAATTGAATGAGGTACAAATTTTTACAAAAAATGCCATAATAAAATATTGGAAAAAAATACGTTATACCACTTATATTAGGATTTTTGAGAAGTACCATATGAGATTACATACTAGCGTAATCAATTTACATTAGCAGAGTCAGGAATTCTGCTTCGAAGGATAAGCCTTAGGATGGTAGAAAAGAGAGCGTAACGATGGCGAAACGGACTAAGTATTTTCATAAAAGATGGCTTTGGACATTTGAAATGGACCAAGTATTGTTATAAAAGGTGGCTTTGGACAGAATTGGACGTTGTTTTCGCCAACATTAACATCCAATTGACTGCCAATTGCCTGTTCACCACCTCTGGCTCGAATTCGAACTATTAGGGGAGGGTAGAAGCGGCCCCCAGACCATGAGTGCTAAAACCCTGGAATTCTAGATTCGAATCCGACCATCGACAGTATAGAATCAGCGTTCGTATTGATATACGTTAGGCTCCGCTGTTGCAAGGATTGTGGTTGCATTAACACCACGGAAAAACGTCTGCGCATGCGCGTGATTGCTGTTAATGCAACCACAATCCTTGCAACAGCGGAGCCTAACGTATATCAATACGAACGGTGATTCTATACTGTCGATGGTCGGATTCGAATCTAGAATTCCAGGGTTTTAGCACTCATGGTCTGGGGGCCGCTTCTACCCTCCCCTAATAGTTCGAATTCGAGCCAGAGATGGTGGACACTAGGCGAAGGCAGTCAATTGGCCGTTAA
This sequence comes from Muricea muricata, assembly GCA_963855995.1. NCBI lineage: Eukaryota > Metazoa > Cnidaria > Anthozoa > Malacalcyonacea > Plexauridae > Muricea > Muricea muricata. Next base: position 270,414 of record OY979721.1, read on the forward strand.
TGTTGGCGACAACAACGTCCAATTCTCTCAAGGCGCCAAATGTCCAAAGCCATCTTTTATTACAATACTCTGCCCATTTCACCATCGTTTTCTCTCTTTTTTACCATCCTAAGGCTAATGCTTCAAAGGTAGCAGAATTCCTTCCCTCCTTTTGAAATCTGCTAACGTAAATTGATTACGCTAGCATGTAATCTCGCATGGTACTTCTCGAAAACCCTAACTAAGTGGTATAGCATATTTTTTTCCAATACTTTATTATGACAATTTTTGTAAAAATTTGTACCTCGTTCAATTAAAAACGGGTAAATAATTTAAACCACATTCGACAACGCAGCTGAACGATAATTCTCTTGCTCTGAATTATTTTCGTTTTGGCTATTGGGAAGTAACTAACGTCTCGTTTTCATCTAGTTCATTTTCCAGTATTGTCTTTCTTTCAATTGCCTAAAAAAATGATAAATACCTGTCAAAGTTCAAATTCACGATCAACTCCACAGGAAACATACAAATAAATTTAAACCATGTAGCAAATACCTAATTCAGTCGTTGTTCAATGTGTTCTAGTGATCTTTTGCAAAGTTTCAAGTGATTTCAAGTGATTGCCACTAAGTTTAAATTGTCTTAGCGGAATTTTCTCTAGCCTAATATTAATTCTTAAACATAGCCAAAACGAAAATAATTCAGAGCCAGAGAATTATCGTTCAGCTGCGTTGTCGAATGTGGTTTAAATTATTTACCCGTTTTTAATTGAATGAGGTACAAATTTTTACAAAAAATGCCATAATAAAATATTAGAAAAAAATACGTTATACCACTTATATTAGGATTTTTGAGAAGTACCATATGAGATTACATGCTAGCGTAATCAATTTACATTAGCAGAGTCAGGAATTCTGCTTCGAAGGATAAGCCTTAGGATGGTAGAAAAGAGAGCGTAACGATGGCGAAACGGACTAAGTATTTTCATAAAAGATGGCTTTGGACATTTGAAATGGACCAAGTATTGTTATAAAAGGTGGCTTTGGACAGAATTGGACGTTGTTTTCGCCAACATTAACATCCAATTGACTGCCAATTGCCTGTTCACCACCTCTGGCTCGAATTCGAACTATTAGGGGAGGGTAGAAGCGGCCCCCAGACCATGAGTGCTAAAACCCTGGAATTCTAGATTCGAATCCGACCATCGACAGTATAGAATCAGCGTTCGTATTGATATACGTTAGGCTCCGCTGTTGCAAGGATTGTGGTTGCATTAACACCACGGAAAAACGTCTGCGCATGCGCGTGATTGCTGTTAATGCAACCACAATCCTTGCAACAGCGGAGCCTAACGTATATCAATACGAACGGTGATTCCATACTGTCGATGGTCGGATTCGAATCTAGAATTCCAGGGTTTTAGCACTCATGGTCTGGGGGCCGCTTCTACCCTCCCCTAATAGTTCGAATTCGAGCCAGAGATGGTGGACATTAGGCGAAGGCAGTCAATTGGCCGTTAATGTTGGCGACAACAACGTCCAATTCTCTCAAGGCGCCAAATGTCCAAAGCCATCTTTTATTACAATACTCTGCCCATTTCACCATCGTTTTCTCTCTTTTTTACCATCCTAAGGCTAATCCTTCAAAGGTAGCAGAATTCCTCACTCCTTTTGAAATCTGCTAACGTAAATTGATTACGCTAGCATGTAATCTCGCATGGTACTTCTCGAAAACCCTAACTAAGTGGTATAGCATATTTTTTTCCAATACTTTATTATGACAATTTTTGTAAAAATTTGTACCTCGTTCAATTAAAAACGGGTAAATAATTTAAACCACATTCGACAACGCAGCTGAACGATAATTCTCTTGCTCTGAATTATTTTCGTTTTGGCTATTGGGAAGTAACTAACGTCTCGTTTTCATCTAGTTCATTTTCCAGTATTGTCTTTCTTTCAATTGCCTAAAAAAATGATAAATACCTGTCAAAGTTCAAATTCACGATCAACTCCACAGGAAACATACAAATAAATTTAAACCATGTAGCAAATACCTAATTCAGTCGTTGTTCAATGTGTTCTAGTGATCTTTTGCAAAGTTTCAAGTGATTTCAAGTGATTGCCACTAAGTTTAAATTGTCTTAGCGGGGTTTTCTCTAGCTTAATATTAATTCTTAAACATAGCCAAAACGAAAATAATTCAGAGCCAGAGAATTATCGTTCAGCTGCGTTGTCGAATGTGGTTTAAATTATTTACCCGTTTTTAATTGAATGAGGTACAAATTTTTACAAAAAATGCCATAATAAAATATTGGAAAAAAATACGTTATACCACTTATATTAGGATTTTTGAGAAGTACCATATGAGATTACATGCTAGCGTAATCAATTTACATTAGCAGAGTCAGGAATTCTGCTTCGAAGGATTAGCCTTAGGATGGTAAAAAAGAGAGCGTAACGATGGCGAAACGGACTAAGTATTTTCATAAAAGATGGCTTTGGACATTTGAAATGGACCAAGTATTGTTATAAAAGGTGGCTTTGGACAGAATTGGACGTTGTTTTCGCCAACATTAACATCCAATTGACTGCCAATTGCCTGTTCACCACCTCTGGCTCGAATTCGAACTATTAGGGGAGGGTGGAAGCGGCCCCCAGACCATGGGTGCTAAAACCCTGGAATTCTAGATTCGAATCCGACCATCCACAGTATAGAATCACCGTTCGTATTGATATACGTTAGGCTCCGCTGTTGCAAGGATTGTGGTTGCATTAACACCACGGAAAAACGTCTGCGCATGCGCGTGATTGCTGTTAATGCAACCACAATCCTTGCAACAGCGGAGCCTAACGTATATCAATACGAACGGTGATTCTATACTGTCGATGGTCGGATTCGAATCTAGAATTCCAGGGTTTTAGCACTCATGGTCTATGGGCCGCTTCTACCCTCCCCTAATAGTTCGAATTCGAGCCAGAGATGGTGGATATTAGGCGAAGGCAGTCAATTGGCCGTTAATGTTGGCGACAACAACGTCCAATTCTCTCAAGGCGCCAAATGTCCAAAGCCATCTTTTATTACAATACTCTGCCCATTTCACCATCGTTTTCTCTCTTTTTTACCATCCTAAGGCTAATCCTTCAAAGGTAGCAGAATTCCTCACTCCTTTTGAAATCTGCTAACGTAAATTGATTACGCTAGCATGTAATCTCGCATGGTACTTCTCGAAAACCCTAACTAAGTGGTATAGCATATTTTTTTCCAATACTTTATTATGACAATTTTTGTAAAAATTTGTACCTCGTTCAATTAAAAACGGGTAAATAATTTAAACCACATTCGACAACGCAGCTGAACGATAATTCTCTTGCTCTGAATTATTTTCGTTTTGGCTATTGGGAAGTAACTAACGTCTCGTTTTCATCTAGTTCATTTTCCAGTATTGTCTTTCTTTCAATTGCCTAAAAAAATGATAAATACCTGTCAAAGTTCAAATTCACGATCAACTCCACAGGAAACATACAAATAAATTTAAACCATGTAGCAAATACCTAATTCAGTCGTTGTTCAATGTGTTCTAGTGATCTTTTGCAAAGTTTCAAGTGATTTCAAGTGATTGCCACTAAGTTTAAATTGTCTTAGCGGGGTTTTCTCTAGCCTAATATTAATTCTTAAACATAGCCAAAACGAAAATAATTCAGAGCCAGAGAATTATCGTTCAGCTGCGTTGTCGAATGTGGTTTAAATTATTTACCCGTTTTTAATTGAATGAGGTACAAATTTTTACAAAAAATGCCATAATAAAATATTGGAAAAAAATACGTTATACCACTTATATTAGGATTTTTGAGAAGTACCATATGAGATTACATGCTAGCGTAATCAATTTACATTAGCAGAGTCAGGAATTCTGCTTCGAAGGATTAGCCTTAGGATGGTAAAAAAGAGAGCGTAACGATGGCGAAACGGACTAAGTATTTTCATAAAAGATGGCTTTGGACATTTGAAATGGACCAAGTATTGTTATAAAAGGTGGCTTTGGACAGAATTGGACGTTGTTTTCGCCAACATTAACATCCAATTGACTGCCAATTGCCTGTTCACCACCTCTGGCTCGAATTCGAACTATTAGGGGAGGGTAGAAGCGGCCCCCAGACCATGAGTGCTAAAACCCTGGGATTCTAGATTCGAATCCGACCATCGACAGTATAGAATCACCGTTCGTATTGATATACGTTAGGCTCCGCTGTTGCAAGGATTGTGGTTGCATTAACACCACGGAAAAACGTCTGCGCATGCGCGTGATTGCTGTTAATGCAACCACAATCCTTGCAACAGCGGAGCCTAACGTATATCAATACGAACGGTGATTCTATACTGTCGATGGTCGGATTCGAATCTAGAATTCCAGGGTTTTAGCACTTATGGTCTGGGGGCCGCTTCTACCCTCCCCTAATAGTTCGAATTCGAGCCAGAGATGGTGGATATTAGGCGAAGGCAGTCAATTGGCCGTTAATGTTGGCGACAACAACGTCCAATTCTCTCAAGGCGCCAAATGTCCAAAGCCATCTTTTATTACAATACTCTGCCCATTTCACCATCGTTTTCTCTCTTTTTTACCATCCTAAGGCTAATCCTTCAAAGGTAGCAGAATTCCTCACTCCTTTTGAAATCTGCTAACGTAAATTGATTACGCTAGCATGTAATCTCGCATGGTACTTCTCGAAAACCCTAACTAAGTGGTATAGCATATTTTTTTCCAATACTTTATTATGACAATTTTTGTAAAAATTTGTACCTCGTTCAATTAAAAACGGGTAAATAATTTAAACCACATTCGACAACGCAGCTGAACGATAATTCTCTTGCTCTGAATTATTTTCGTTTTGGCTATTGGGAAGTAACTAACGTCTCGTTTTCATCTAGTTCATTTTCCAGTATTGTCTTTCTTTCAATTGCCTAAAAAAATGATAAATACCTGTCAAAGTTCAAATTCACGATCAACTCCACAGGAAACATACAAATAAATTTAAACCATGTAGCAAATACCTAATTCAGTCGTTGTTCAATGTGTTCTAGTGATCTTTTGCAAAGTTTCAAGTGATTTCAAGTGATTGCCACTAAGTTTAAATTGTCTTAGCGGGGTTTTCTCTAGCCTAATATTAATTCTTAAACATAGCCAAAACGAAAATAATTCAGAGCCAGAGAATTATCGTTCAGCTGCGTTGTCGAATGTGGTTTAAATTATTTACCCGTTTTTAATTGAATGAGGTACAAATTTTTACAAAAAATGCCATAATAAAATATTGGAAAAAAATACGTTATACCACTTATATTAGGATTTTTGAGAAGTACCATATGAGATTACATGCTAGCGTAATCAATTTACATTAGCAGAGTCAGGAATTCTGCTTCGAAGGATTAGCCTTAGGATGGTAAAAAAGAGAGCGTAACGATGGCGAAACGGACTAAGTATTTTCATAAAAGATGGCTTTGGACATTTGAAATGGACCAAGTATTGTTATAAAAGGTGGCTTTGGGCAGAATTGGACGTTGTTTTCGCCAACATTAACATCCAATTGACTGCCAATTGCCTGTTCACCACCTCTGGCTCGAATTCGGACTATTAGGGGAGGGTAGAAGCGGCCCCCAGACCATGAGTGCTAAAACCCTGGAATTCTAGATTCGAATCCGACCATCGACAGTATAGAATCACCGTTCGTATTGATATACGTTAGGCTCCGCTGTTGCAAGGATTGTGGTTGCATTAACACCACGGAAAAACGTCTGCGCATGCGCGTGATTGCTGTTAATGCAACCACAATCCTTGCAACAGCGGAGCCTAACGTATATCAATACGAACGGTGATTCTATACTGTCGATGGTCGGATTCGAATCTAGAATTCCAGGGTTTTAGCACTTATGGTCTGGGGGCCGCTTCTACCCTCCCCTAATAGTTCGAATTCGAGCCAGAGATGGTGGATATTAGGCGAAGGCAGTCAATTGGCCGTTAATGTTGGCGACAACAACGTCCAATTCTCTCAAGGCGCCAAATGTCCAAAGCCATCTTTTATTACAATACTCTGCCCATTTCACCATCGTTTTCTCTCTTTTTTACCATCCTAAGGCTAATCCTTCAAAGGTAGCAGAATTCCTTCCCTCCTTTTGAAATCTGCCAACGTAAATTGATTACGCTAGCATGTAATCTCGCATGGTACTTCTCGAAAACCCTAACTAAGTGGTATAGCATTTTTTTTCCAATACTTTATTATGACAATTTTTGTAAAAATTTGTACCTCGTTCAATTAAAAACGGGTAAATAATTTAAACCACATTCGACAACGCAGCTGAACGATAATTCTCTTGCTCTGAATTATTTTCGTTTTGGCTATTGGGAAGTAACTAACGTCTCGCTTTCATCTAGTTCATTTTCCAGTATTGTCTTTCTTTCAATTGCCTAAAAAAATGATAAATACCTGTCAAAGTTCAAATTCACGATCAACTCCACAGGAAACATACAAATAAATTTAAACCATGTAGCAAAAACCTAATTCAGTCGTTGTTCAATGTGTTCTAGTGATCTTTTGCAAAGTTTCAAGTGATTTCAAGTGATTGCCACTAAGTTTAAATTGTCTTAGCGGGGTTTTCTCTAGCTTAATATTAATTCTTAAACATAGCCAAAACGAAAATAATTCAGAGCCAGAGAATTATCGTTCAGCTGCGTTGTCGAATGTGGTTTAAATTATTTACCCGTTTTTAATTGAATGAGGTACAAATTTTTACAAAAAATGCCATAATAAAATATTGGAAAAAAATACGTTATACCACTTATATTAGGATTTTTGAGAAGTACCATATGAGATTACATGCTAGCGTAATCAATTTACATTAGCAGAGTCAGGAATTCTGCTTCGAAGGATTAGCCTTAGGATGGTAAAAAAGAGAGCGTAACGATGGCGAAACGGACTAAGTATTTTCATAAAAGATGGCTTTGGACATTTGAAATGGACCAAGTATTGTTATAAAAGGTGGCTTTGGACAGAATTGGACGTTGTTTTCGCCAACATTAACATCCAATTGACTGCCAATTGCCTGTTCACCACCTCTGGCTCGAATTCGAACTATTAGGGGAGGGTGGAAGCGGCCCCCAGACCATGAGTGCTAAAACCCTGGAATTCTAGATTCGAATCCGACCATCGACAGTATAGAATCACCGTTCGTATTGATATACGTTAGGCTCCGCTGTTGCAAGGATTGTGGTTGCATTAACACCACGGAAAAACGTCTGCGCATGCGCGTGATTGCTGTTAATGCAACCACAATCCTTGCAACAGCGGAGCCTAACGTATATCAATACGAACGGTGATTCTATACTGTCGATGGTCGGATTCGAACCTAGAATTCCAGGGTTTTAGCACTTATGGTCTGGGGGCCGCTTCTACCCTCCCCTAATAGTTCGAATTCGAGCCAGAGATGGTGGATATTAGGCGAAGGCAGTCAATTGGCCGTTAATGTTGGCGACAACAACGTCCAATTCTCTCAAGGCGCCAAATGTCCAAAGCCATCTTTTATTACAAATACTCTGCCCATTTCACCATCGTTTTCTCTCTTTTTTACCATCCTAAGGCTAATCCTTCAAAGGTAAATTATGGTTTGGTTGATTACGCTAGCATGTGATCTCGCATGGTACTTCTCGAAAAGGTTGATTACGCTAGCATGTAATCTCGCATGGTACTTCTCGAAAACCCTAACTAAGTGGTATAGCATATTTTTTTCCAATACTTTATTATGACAATTTTTGTAAAAATTTGTACCTCGTTCAATTAAAAACGGGTAAATAATTTAAACCACATTCGACAACGCAGCTGAACGATAATTCTCTTGCTCTGAATTATTTTCGTTTTGGCTATTGGGAAGTAACTAACGTCTCGTTTTCATCTAGTTCATTTTCCAGTATTGTCTTTCTTTCAATTGCCTAAAAAAATGATAAATACCTGTCAAAGTTCAAATTCACGATCAACTCCACAGGAAACATACAAATAAATTTAAACCATGTAGCAAATACCTAATTCAGTCGTTGTTCAATGTGTTCTAGTGATCTTTTGCAAAGTTTCAAGTGATTTCAAGTGATTGCCACTAAGTTTAAATTGTCTTAGCGGGGTTTTCTCAAGCCTAATATTAATTCTTAAACATAGCCAAAACGAAAATAATTCAGAGCCAGAGAATTATCGTTCAGCTGCGTTGTCGAATGTGGTTTAAATTATTTACCCGTTTTTAATTGAATGAGGTACAAATTTTTACAAAAAATGCCATAATAAAATATTGGAAAAAAATACGTTATACCACTTATATTAGGATTTTTGAGAAGTACCATATGAGATTACATGCTAGCGTAATCAATTTACATTAGCAGAGTCAGGAATTCTGCTTCGAAGGATTAGCCTTAGGATGGTAAAAAAGAGAGCGTAACGATGGCGAAACGGACTAAGTATTTTCATAAAAGATGGCTTTGGACATTTGAAATGGACCAAGTATTGTTATAAAAGGTGGCTTTGGACAGAATTGGACGTTGTTTTCGCCAACATTAACATCCAATTGACTGCCAATTGCCTGTTCACCACCTCTGGCTCGAATTCGAACTATTAGGGGAGGGTAGAAGCGGCCCCCAGACCATAAGTGCTAAAACCCTGGAATTCTAGATTCGAATCCGACCATCGACAGTATGGAATCACCGTTCGTATTGATATACGTTAGGCTCCGCTGTTGCAAGGATTGTGGTTGCATTAACACCACGGAAAAACGTCTGCGCATGCGCGTGATTGCTGTTAATGCAACCACAATCCTTGCAACAGCGGAGCCTAACGTATATCAATACGAACGGTGATTCTATACTGTCGATGGTCGGGTTCGAATCTAGAATTCCAGGGTTTTAGCACTCATGGTCTGGGGGCCGCTTCTACCCTCCCCTAATAGTTCGAATTCGAGCCAGAGATGGTGGATATTAGGCGAAGGCAGTCAATTGGCCGTTAATGTTGGCGACAACAACGTCCAATTCTCTCAAGGCGCCAAATGCCCAAAGCCATCTTTTATTACAATACTCTGCCCATTTCACCATCGTTTTGAAGAAAGGGGTTTTGACAAAAAAATTTTGAAAAAAAATTGGAAAAAAAATTGGAAAAAAATTCTGAGAAAAAATTGAGGAAAATTTTGACAAAAAAATTTGGTAAAAAAAATTGGAAAAAAAATTTGAAAAAAATTCTGGGAAAAAATTTTGAGGAAAATTTTGACAAAAAAATTTGGAAAAAAAAATTGGAAAAAAAATTTGGAAAAAAATTCTGAGAAAAAATTTTGAGGAAAATTTTGACAAAAAAATTTCGAAAAAAAAAATTTGGAAAAAAAATTTGACAAAAAAGGTCTCATTGATATAATCACGAGAAAAATCCCGCGTGGGGTGCTTGCAACACACGTGTGTCTCGCGTGGGGTGTTCGCAACACGCGTGTGTCTCGCGTGCGAAACCCTCGAAACAAATCCCGAAAAAATTTTGAGAAAAAAAATTTGGGAAAAAAAATTGAAAAAAATTCTGGGAAAAAATTTTGAGGAAAATTTTGACAAAAAAATTCTCATTGATATAATAACGAGAAAAATCCCACGTGGGGTGCTCGCAACACGCGTGTGTCTCGCGTGGGGCGCTCGCAACACGCGCGTGTCTTGCGTGCGAAACCCTCGAAACAAATCCCGAAAAAATTTTGAGGTAAATTTTGAAAAAAAATTTGGAAAAAAATTTAAGAAAATTCTGAGAAAAAATTTTGAGGAAAATTTTGACAAAAAAATTTGGAAAAGAAAATTGGAAAAAAAAATTGAAAAAAAAATTCTCATTCATATAATCACGAGAAAAATCCCGCGTGGGGTGCTCGCAACAGAACCCTCGTGTTGAGAGCATTGTAAAGAAGGCAAACATGAAACAAACGTGTGTATGGAGCGAAGTAGCCTTTTGAAGTCGCCATTACGTGTTATGAAACTAAGATTAGGCCTATACTGGAATACTTTGCACCAATATGGAGTGGCTTTCCTGACTTTAGTATGTTGTTGATGAAGTAGAAGTATCAAAAACAAATGCATTTACCTCGACGTAATATTCGTTGGAAAGAGGCAAATACTAATAGCGCAGACTACATCCCATGTACTGGGGCATTAAAACTATAGGATCATACCAGGGGAGCTATAGGGGAATCAGTGTGACGACCACTGATCTTAAATATATTTAAGAGAGTGGCAGAGTTAGCTTTGTTCATCAGATCAAATTCACCGTTTCCTCTGCATTCTTTTTATTTCTTCTGAACTCAATTCAAAAAAGTCATCAGGAAGCTCCAACGTTTCGTTTGAGGGCAGCGGTAGAAGTATCTGCAGTACAAATCGCAAATTGTAAGTTGAGATTTGCAATTACTTAGAAAAATACCCTTTCCGAGTCATAACCTTTCAATGTCCCTTATTGTATGTGTTAATGCGCTATTAGCTAGAATCTGAGTGGATCAAAATGTCGTACTAATATACAAGTTTACTATACTATAGTTCTGTAGTTCACTTCTTTGCTAACTAATCCACGTAGGTACGCACGTATTTTTATGCTCGCTTGGCTAAAGATTTAACTTGCTGAATTCTTTATTCAATCTGGCTTCGGGTATAATGGATTAAATAAGTTTAACAAGTTTTAACGCAGAAATGTAGTCAGGTTAATTAGTCGCTCACCTTTAAAGATCTGTCCAACTTTGGTTTACACGATTCTGTAGCAACAAGAACTTCTTTCATTACAGTTAATTTTTCTGCAGCGGCGGTCAAGTCTTCCTCAAGAATAAAACACATCTCATCCGGCTTTTCTAGGACAAAAAAACCGATTTAATTTGAGATGGATTTAGCAAGATCTGCTACAAGGAAGGTCGTAAGATTAGTCAAAATCACCGCAATGCACTAAGACTAGGCCTTGATTCAGAGAATTATTTTAAAAGACCAAAAAATATCTGACATAAGCTAGATTGTACAGCGTGCATGCTACAGCATTAAGAAAATATTTCAAGGGCATTGCGTTTTGCCTGCCAGGAAAATCGTTATTGCATGATTATACAAACACGGCGTTAACGAATGTGATCTTCATCGTGTCTTAATCGTGAAAGATTTAACGCTTCATGCAGTCAAATGATTTACATGTTGTTACATGTGTTACATAGCGACAGGGAATATAGCGCAGGGGAAATTAATTTGAATAACGCAGAAACTGAGCATGATTCTTAAAGTGACAGTTTTACAGAACGCTTAACCGTTGTCGTGATACTATGTACCTGGCAATGGTTTTTCCACAAATCCACAACCCAATAAAAATTCAGTACTTCCTTTTATAGGCTTCACTCTTTCCTAGATGAAATGAAATAACATTTAATTTCAGTGCGGTGTGACTGAATTAGTAACGAAGCTAGCCTGTATTTCCTTTTCTATAGCCATGGAAAGAATTTTTAAAGAAATAAGATATGATTTAAAATTGGCCTAGCATGAGCAAATTAGCAGGCTGGTTTCACCACTGAATTAATGATATTACGCACCACTTTCAAAGACACTTCTTTTCATTATTACAGCATTTAAGACACTACAATGATCACTATCAATATTATGTACATATATGTAATAAATACTCAAAGACACAGACCTGGAAAACTTTATTTCCCTGCTTTATTCTGCGGTATTTGTCTTCTTTGGGATTCTTTAGTATATTATCTAAATACCTTTTTGATACAAAATTCATTAAAATAAATCAACTAATAATTAAAAGTATGCAAAGTTTTTAACAAATCAGCAATAAAAACAACATTATATATATAATAATCAAAGTTCACTCTGCATTTTCATTGGCCGAGAGCTGTGTGTTACCAAAACCAATAGATATCTTTTTTTTGTACTTCTGTACTTTAATAGATCATAGATGGCGTCACTTCGTGCGAAGAACAAAAAGTCGTCTTTGTGTACTTTTTGGTTCTTCGCAAGCTATGGCGTCATGTGTGATCATTACAGTACACAGGCAAAATGAAATCTATTTGTTAATTATACTTTTCGTGAATCAAAACTACATAAAATTTGAACTTAATTTTTAATTTAAAACTAACAAATTTAAAACAACTTTGTACAAAATCTTGTCCAGGGGTAGGCCGTACCTCGTCCTCTATAGTCTATAGGTTCCCAGACAGGCAGCTGAGTTAATAATTTACCTGCACAGCACATCAATACAGCTTTCAATTTTACTCTGGTCCTTATTCAAGCTTTTGATCATGTTCACTGGTGTTAACATTTGATCACTTTCATAGTTCTGGAGTAAGCAAATGCCCAGTGTTATTATGTATACACTGCATGATGCAAAATATTTTCTAACTTTCTTTTTTCTTCTTCTATTTTCAAACTCTCTCGTTGCATGTTCAAATTGCAACAGATTAACAAATTGTTTTTACGAGGGTCATGTAACAATATTGGACATACAATATGGACAGTGATAACCTACAGTGATCCTCGGACGCATGTCCTATGGGCGTTCATCTTAGAGAAGGAGGAAAATCCTCAAAGTACAGGAGAGACCGACCATATTTCTTGTCGGCTCCTCACGATCCGTGAATGCCATGTGAATTCGTTTAAATGGTAAACTGTTGACAATCTCTTATTGCGCACTACCACACAATCAATGATGACAATCAATGTTGGCTAAATCCGCATCATAAAATCCGTAGGAATCATTAGATTCATGAATGCTCTTAGAATTGCTCAAAATGTCAGATATGTTGAGCTCACATGTGAATCTGATGGATGCGTCACTTCACAGGTATTTTTAGCCTTGTCTGCATCATGCTGCCCTCATCACCTGAATATTAGATGATAATTAACCTAGACATGAAAATATTTTTGGCATACGAGTCACATGATATGTTTTGCCATGTCTCTCTCGCACCTTAGTATACTGTCACCTGCAGTTACCAGGCAATTTCATTTAGATGCAATGCATATATTGTATGTTTCCCTAACCTAGCCACTTATATCATGTTACGAATTCACCTGCCGAACGAATTGAACAAATATTAGGACCTTCGCGAATCGAAAGGTATGTAGGATTGGTACAAATTGTACGAATCTAGTGAGACAGCCACACGAAACAAACGACTACCCAGCTACATACTCATTAAGCACTTTGTACAATTCGTATGAATTTTGCAATTGTAGCAGAACTTTAACACGAACCATGTGACTACCTAGCAACCCATATCAGGAACAAATACGAGAGACCTTACGAATCAAATGATTAATGGCCATTCGCATTGCCTCCACAAAACTTACAAGATCCAGGGTATAGACATTAATCAGACTTGCTTTCAGTCATGAGAGGCACAACACACTAAGTGCCATCTGAGCTGTCCATGCAGAAGCTAGGTACTTATGACCAGTGCTTAGGTTCACCAAACCCACTGAGTTTCATGTTGACACAAAATTTTTGGTAGTATCGTATACCTGACTGAGACATTCTTCCACGTGATCTCGGATATGATGTCGTTTGTAACTACCGGAACAGAATGGGCATATAAAGAATACACCACTGACTGTAAGAATTGGAGCAGCATCATGTTTTATAACCTAAAGAAAATAATAAAACATGTTAAACTATCCAATATACAACTTTCTTAACTTCTAAGAAACAGAATACAATTACTAATCACTCATGATCCTGGTAGAAAAAATAAAATATGATTGTCAAATCAAGTTCTTAGGACTCAGACAATAAACAACCTACCTCTTGTTCTACAATTCTTGACTCATGAGGCCCACAAGCCAATGTTTCTTTCCTGATTTCACTTTTCACTTAAATAAATACATATACAGCTATTTCAATTAAGGTTGTCAGTAGTCTTTCCAAAAGCATAACTATGTCAGAACAGAATGGATGATTAATTATTGTTCATTTAGGCCCTAATACTGAGGAAATCAATACTACCCTGTTTAGAGGTGAAAATAAGCAATGATAATTTATCGTTTGCACGCTCATAGTTTACCTTTAGTTTACAGTTTATGCTTTTGAAAGGCAACTTTTAATGAATTAACAGTCAATATTTGTCTTGCTGTAAGTCAAAAAGATTTCTCTGAAGGTCAAATCTGTCTTAATTCTAAGTGGTAGTTATACACATGTTACAGGTTCCTACTGAAGCACCAATAGTTGACTATTAACTTTTCTCAACTCTTCTGGCTTGACATGTGTGTGAATTGCAGTTGAGATTCAGACACATTTGTCATTTAGAAATATCCAACATTGAGTGAAGTGTTACATAATGAGCCTCGTTATGTTAGTTACCTTCATTTTGTAAGCTTGACACATTCACTGCAGTTGTGCTAGGATGAGATTTTCTTGCAAGATCATTGGAATGTGACTTCTATGTTGCTGTCGCTGATTGTGGGCGACGTGTTTGCTTATCTTGCTGTTCAAATCTTGCAATTGCTGCCTAATAAAAAAACACAAACAAATTGTGGTAAAAACCTACCAACACAAATAAAAGAAACCCGAATTAACAGGAAGACACAACATAACATCATTCATAGACAACAAAAATACTGAACTCAGACAAGCCAGAAACAGTTTGATGTTAAAATGACAAACATGCACACCAGTCCAGCTCGTTGAGCGTCAGATGTTGGGGCTTTCCGTGGTTCTTGTGTAGCATTTGTTTGACTTTTTGTGCTAGATGTTGAACTCTCGGAACTCAAAACATGACCTTCTCCTGCCCTGCGAAACTTCACAGCTAATTTAGCTTTCTGAAATAATTTACTCATTGCTCACAATAACTGCATAATATGTATGAACCTGGAAGGTAAAAATTATACATTAAAGTGTGAATCTCAAAAGAAGGCAACAAAGTGCTTGGTTATGAAGGGGGGATCAAGGTGGGGTCAAGGTGTTAGCCACTATTCAATGTCTGGTCATGTTTAGCTACAGCATGGCAGTATATATCGAAGTGTTCAAGAAATATTACAAATTTGTATACAAATTATGAGTTGCTATTTGAAGAAAATATTAGCATAGCCCATCCATGGCCATGTATTAAAATATAGCTGCCCAAATTGAAATTGGCTGCATCAATGGCATGGTCCTGGGTGGAGTTAAGCTTTAGTTTATCAAGTTTTCAATATTTTACTTGTGGCCTCATTATTTTTTAATGTTTTGATCACAATATTCTATTCTTACGTCTGTGATCACATTAAAGAGGGCACACTTGCAACTTGTTATGTATCACTTGGTGCCAGCCTGGGCAGGTTTTGGTCATTTGACATGATCATTAAAAATATCACTTTATCACACCATCGTTTTTAACCATCTAATTAAACACATTTTGAAATGTTTTCAATGTAAAGTTTCACATCAGCCCATCACATTTTCAATTGCGATGTTTTTTGTGTTCTTTATTACAGAATCATTTGCCACTTGAAATGGAAGCCATTAAGATGTGTTCGAATATGGACCCTCTGTAAAGAACAGGAACAGAAACCGAAATGATTGAGACCTTACTTCCTGCATAAAATTCCCAAAATTGAGGCGGAAATTTCCAGGTTTCGGTCATTTTCAGTTTTGGCTGTTTCCGGTGTCGTTCATGTCTGGTTTCAGTTTTCGTCCTTTACAAAGACCCCCACACCATGCTACATTCCTTCACTAGCACTGTAACATCACATAACGTGAACATTTCCCTGCTTTACCAACTGAGTAATTGTTTTTTTATTTCCAGAAAAGACACCGACTATTTGGGAATACTATATATACATTACGGTGTGTGAATCACAAAATCATCCTCAGACTAACTAGCATAGTTTGCAGTCTGATGATAATGCTGAGATAAAATTATCATTTCTTTAATATAATAATCTTCGGATTTTTTCTGATAAAAGTTTTGCAACCGCTGAAAGAAAGAACATACCTTCACAAAGCACTGTATTAACTCACTACAAAGCACTGATGCGTTTTCAATAGCAAACAAAACGTCAATTTCGTTTTCTAAAATACATTTATTTTAAATAATCGGCCATATTTTCTTACATTCTTGTGACTGAGCCCGTAAACTGATTCCAGTGTTGCGAGCGCCCCACGCGGGATTTTTCTCGTGATTATATGAATGAGAAAATTTTTTTTCCCAGAATTTTTTTCAAATTTTTTTTCCAATTTTTTTTTCCAAATTTTTTTGTCAAAATTTTTTCTCCGAATTTTTTCAAATTTTTTTCCAATTTTCTCTTCCAAATTTTTTTGTCAAAATTTTCCTCAAAATTGTTTCGGGATTTATTTCGAGGGTTTCGCGACAGACACACGCGTGTTGCGCTAACCCGTCGAAAAAAATCTCGAAACAATTTGTAGGAAAATTTTGACAAAGAATTTGGAAAAAAAAAATTGGAAAAAAAATTTGAAAAAAATTCTGGGAAAAAAAATTTTCTCATTCATATAATCACGAGAAAAATCCCGCGTGGGGTGCTCGAAACACGCGTGTGTCTCGCGCGAGCCCCTCGAAATAAATCCTGAAACAATTTTGAGGAAAATTCTAACGAAAAAATTTGAAAAAAAAATTTCGAAAAAAATTTGAAAAAATTCGGAGAAAAAATTTTGACAAAAAAATTTGGAAAAAAAAATTGGAAAAAAAAATTTGAAAAAAAAATTTTGGAGAAAAAAAATTGGAAAAAAAAATTGAAAAAAATTCTGAGAAAAAATTTTGAGGAAAATTCATCACTAATTCATGAATATTTCATGAATAATTCATGAATAATTCATGGTTAATTCATGAATAATTCATGAATTAAAATAATTCATGAATTTTTCAAAAAAAAATCTTGAAAAAAATTCTGGGGAAAAAAATTCTCATTCATATAATCACGAGAAAAATCCCGCGTGGGGTGCTCGCAACACGCGTGTGTCTTGCGCAAACCCCTCGAAATAAATCTCGAAACAATTTTGAGGAAAATTTTGACCAAAAATTTGGGAAAAAAAATTGGAAAAAAAATTTGAAAAAAATTCAGGGAAAAAAATTTTCTCATTCATATAATCACGAGAAAAATCCCGCGTGGGGTGCTCGAAACACGCGTGTGTTTCGCGCGAACCCCTCGAAATAAATCCCGAAACAATTTTGAGGAAAATTTTAACAAAAAAATTTGAAAAAAAAAATTCGAAAAAAATTTCAAAAAAAATTTTGCAAAAAAAAAAATTTGAAAAAAAATTTGAAAAAAATTCTGAGAAAAAATTTTGAGGAAAATTTTGAGAAAAAAATTTGGAAAAAAAATTGGAAAAAAAAATTTGAAAAAAAAATTTTGGAGAAAAAAAATTGGAAAAAAAATTTGAAAAAAATTCTGAGAAAAAATTTTGAGGAAAATTCATGACTAATTCATGAATATTTCATGAATAATTCATGAATAATTCATGGTTAATTCATGAATAATTCATGAATTAAAATAATTCATGAATTTTTCAAAAAAAAATCTTGAAAAAAATTCTGGGGAAAAAAATTCTCATTCATATAATCACGAGAAAAATCCCGCGTGGGGTGCTCGCAACACGCGTGTGTCTTGCGCAAACCCCTCGAAATAAATCTCGAAACAATTTTGAGGAAAATTTTGACCAAAAATTTGGAAAAAAAAATTGGAAAAAAAATTGGAAAAAAATTCAGGGAAAAAAATTTTCTCATTCATATAATCACGAGAAAAATCCCGCGTGGGGTGCTCGAAACACGCGTGTGTTTCGCGCGAACCCCTCGAAATAAATCCCGAAACAATTTTGAGGAAAATTTTAACAAAAAAATTTGAAAAAAAAAATTCGAAAAAAATTTCAAAAAAAATTTTGCAAAAAAAAAAATTTGAAAAAAAATTTGAAAAAAATTCTGAGAAAAAATTTTGAGGAAAATTTTGAGAAAAAAATTTGGAAAAAAAAATTGGAAAAAAAATTTGAAAAAAATTCTGGGAAAAAAAATTTTCTCATTCATATAATCACGAGAAAAATCCCGCGTGGGGTGCTCGCAACACGCGTGTGTCTCTCGCGAAACCCTCGAAATAAATCCCGAAGAATTTTGAGGAAAATTTTGACAAAAAAATTTGGAAAAAAAAATTGGAAAAAAAATTTTGAAAAAAAATTTTTGGAAAAAAAAAATTGGAAAAAAATTTGAAAAAATTCGGAGAAAAAAAAAATTTGGAAAAAAAAATTGGAAAAAAAAATTTGAAAAAAAATTTTGGAAAAAAAAAAATGGAAAAAAAATTTGAAAAAAATTCTAAGAAAAAATTTTGAGGAAAATTCATGACTAATTCATGAATATTTCATGAATAATTCATGAATAATTCATGGTTAATTCATGAATAATTCATGAATTAAAATAATTCATGAATTTTTCAAAAAAAAATCTTGAAAAAAATTCTGGGGAAAAAAATTCTCATTCATATAATCACGAGAAAAATCCCGCGTGGGGTGCTCGCAACACGCGTGTGTCTTGCGCAAACCCCTCGAAATAAATCTCGAAACAATTTTGAGGAAAATTTTGACCAAAAATTTGGAAAAAAAAATTGGAAAAAAAATTGGAAAAAAATTCAGGGAAAAAAATTTTCTCATTCATATAATCACGAGAAAAATCCCGCGTGGGGTGCTCGAAACACGCGTGTGTTTCGCGCGAACCCCTCGAAATAAATCCCGAAACAATTTTGAGGAAAATTTTAACAAAAAAATTTGAAAAAAAAAATTCGAAAAAAATTTCAAAAAAAATTTTGCAAAAAAAAAAATTTGAAAAAAAATTTGAAAAAAATTCTGAGAAAAAATTTTGAGGAAAATTTTGAGAAAAAAATTTGGAAAAAAAAATTGGAAAAAAAATTTGAAAAAAATTCTGGGAAAAAAAATTTTCTCATTCATATAATCACGAGAAAAATCCCGCGTGGGGTGCTCGCAACACGCGTGTGTCTCTCGCGAAACCCTCGAAATAAATCCCGAAGAATTTTGAGGAAAATTTTGACAAAAAAATTTGGAAAAAAAAATTGGAAAAAAAATTTTGAAAAAAAATTTTTGGAAAAAAAAAATTGGAAAAAAATTTGAAAAAATTCGGAGAAAAAAAAAATTTGGAAAAAAAAATTGGAAAAAAAAATTTGAAAAAAAATTTTGGAAAAAAAAAAATGGAAAAAAAATTTGAAAAAAATTCTAAGAAAAAATTTTGAGGAAAATTCATGACTAATTCATGAATATTTCATGAATAATTCATGAATAATTCATGGTTAATTCATGAATAATTCATGAATTAAAATAATTCATGAATTTTTCAAAAAAAAATCTTGAAAAAAATTCTGGGGAAAAAAATTCTCATTCATATAATCACGAGAAAAATCCCGCGTGGGGTGCTCGCAACACGCGTGTGTCTTGCGCAAACCCCTCGAAATAAATCTCGAAACAATTTTGAGGAAAATTTTGACCAAAAATTTGGAAAAAAAAATTGGAAAAAAAATTGGAAAAAAATTCAGGGAAAAAAATTTTCTCATTCATATAATCACGAGAAAAATCCCGCGTGTGGTGCTCGAAACACGCGTGTGTTTCGCGCGAACCCCTCGAAATAAATCCCGAAACAATTTTGAGGAAAATTTTAACAAAAAAATTTGAAAAAAAAAATTCGAAAAAAATTTCAAAAAAAATTTTGCAAAAAAAAAAATTTGAAAAAAAATTTGAAAAAAATTCTGAGAAAAAATTTTGAGAAAAAAATTTGGAAAAAAAAATTGGAAAAAAAATTTGAAAAAAATTCTGGGAAAAAAAATTTTCTCATTCATATAATCACGAGAAAAATCCCGCGTGGGGTGCTCGCAACACGCGTGTGTCTCTCGCGAAACCCTCGAAATAAATCCCGAAGAATTTTGAGGAAAATTTTGACAAAAAAATTTGGAAAAAAAAATTGGAAAAAAAATTTTGAAAAAAAATTTTTGGAAAAAAAAAATTGGAAAAAAATTTGAAAAAATTCGGAGAAAAAAAAAATTTGGAAAAAAAAATTGGAAAAAAAAATTTGAAAAAAAATTTTGGAAAAAAAAAATTGGAAAAAAAATTTGAAAAAAATTCTAAGAAAAAATTTTGAGGAAAATTCATGACTAATTCATGAATATTTCATGAATAATTCATGAATAATTCATGGTTAATTCATAAATAATTCATGGTTAATTCATGAATAATTCATGAATTAAAATAATTCATGAATTTTTCAGGAAAAAATCTTGAAAAAAATTCTGGGGAAAAAAATTCTCATTCATATAATCACGAGAAAAATCCCGCGTGGGGTGCTCGCAACACGCGTGTGTCTTGCGCTAACCCGTCGAAAAAAATCTCGAAACAATTTTGAGGAAAATTTTGACAAAAAATTTGGAAAAAAATATTGGAAAAAAAATTTGAAAAAAATTCTGGGAAAAAAAATTTTCTCATTCATATAATCACGAGAAAAGTCCCGCGTGGGGTGCTCGCAACACGCGTGTGTCTCGCGCGAGCCCCTCGAAATAAATCCTGAAACAATTTTGAGGAAAATTCTAACGAAAAAATTTGAAAAAAAAATTTCGAAAAAAATTTGAAAAAATTCGGAGAAAAAATTTTGACAAAAAAATTTGGAAAAAAAAATTGGAAAAAAAAATTTGAAAAAAAAATTTTGGAGAAAAAAAATTGGAAAAAAAAATTGAAAAAAATTCTGAGAAAAAATTTTGAGGAAAATTCATCACTAATTCATGAATATTTCATGAATAATTCATGAATAATTCATGGTTAATTCATGAATAATTCATGAATTAAAATAATTCATGAATTTTTCAAAAAAAAATCTTGAAAAAAATTCTGGGGAAAAAAATTCTCATTCATATAATCACGAGAAAAATCCCGCGTGGGGTGCTCGCAACACGCGTGTGTCTTGCGCAAACCCCTCGAAATAAATCTCGAAACAATTTTGAGGAAAATTTTGACCAAAAATTTGGGAAAAAAAATTGGAAAAAAAATTTGAAAAAAATTCAGGGAAAAAAATTTTCTCATTCATATAATCACGAGAAAAATCCCGCGTGGGGTGCTCGAAACACGCGTGTGTTTCGCGCGAACCCCTCGAAATAAATCCCGAAACAATTTTGAGGAAAATTTTAACAAAAAAATTTGAAAAAAAAAATTCGAAAAAAATTTCAAAAAAAATTTTGCAAAAAAAAAAATTTGAAAAAAAATTTGAAAAAAATTCTGAGAAAAAATTTTGAGGAAAATTTTGAGAAAAAAATTTGGAAAAAAAATTGGAAAAAAAAATTTGAAAAAAAAATTTTGGAGAAAAAAAATTGGAAAAAAAATTTGAAAAAAATTCTGAGAAAAAATTTTGAGGAAAATTCATGACTAATTCATGAATATTTCATGAATAATTCATGAATAATTCATGGTTAATTCATGAATAATTCATGAATTAAAATAATTCATGAATTTTTCAAAAAAAAATCTTGAAAAAAATTCTGGGGAAAAAAATTCTCATTCATATAATCACGAGAAAAATCCCGCGTGGGGTGCTCGCAACACGCGTGTGTCTTGCGCAAACCCCTCGAAATAAATCTCGAAACAATTTTGAGGAAAATTTTGACCAAAAATTTGGAAAAAAAAATTGGAAAAAAAATTGGAAAAAAATTCAGGGAAAAAAATTTTCTCATTCATATAATCACGAGAAAAATCCCGCGTGGGGTGCTCGAAACACGCGTGTGTTTCGCGCGAACCCCTCGAAATAAATCCCGAAACAATTTTGAGGAAAATTTTAACAAAAAAATTTGAAAAAAAAAATTCGAAAAAAATTTCAAAAAAAATTTTGCAAAAAAAAAAATTTGAAAAAAAATTTGAAAAAAATTCTGAGAAAAAATTTTGAGGAAAATTTTGAGAAAAAAATTTGGAAAAAAAAATTGGAAAAAAAATTTGAAAAAAATTCTGGGAAAAAAAATTTTCTCATTCATATAATCACGAGAAAAATCCCGCGTGGGGTGCTCGCAACACGCGTGTGTCTCTCGCGAAACCCTCGAAATAAATCCCGAAGAATTTTGAGGAAAATTTTGACAAAAAAATTTGGAAAAAAAAATTGGAAAAAAAATTTTGAAAAAAAATTTTTGGAAAAAAAAAATTGGAAAAAAATTTGAAAAAATTCGGAGAAAAAAAAAATTTGGAAAAAAAAATTGGAAAAAAAAATTTGAAAAAAAATTTTGGAAAAAAAAAAATGGAAAAAAAATTTGAAAAAAATTCTAAGAAAAAATTTTGAGGAAAATTCATGACTAATTCATGAATATTTCATGAATAATTCATGAATAATTCATGGTTAATTCATGAATAATTCATGAATTAAAATAATTCATGAATTTTTCAAAAAAAAATCTTGAAAAAAATTCTGGGGAAAAAAATTCTCATTCATATAATCACGAGAAAAATCCCGCGTGGGGTGCTCGCAACACGCGTGTGTCTTGCGCAAACCCCTCGAAATAAATCTCGAAACAATTTTGAGGAAAATTTTGACCAAAAATTTGGAAAAAAAAATTGGAAAAAAAATTGGAAAAAAATTCAGGGAAAAAAATTTTCTCATTCATATAATCACGAGAAAAATCCCGCGTGTGGTGCTCGAAACACGCGTGTGTTTCGCGCGAACCCCTCGAAATAAATCCCGAAACAATTTTGAGGAAAATTTTAACAAAAAAATTTGAAAAAAAAAATTCGAAAAAAATTTCAAAAAAAATTTTGCAAAAAAAAAAATTTGAAAAAAAATTTGAAAAAAATTCTGAGAAAAAATTTTGAGAAAAAAATTTGGAAAAAAAAATTGGAAAAAAAATTTGAAAAAAATTCTGGGAAAAAAAATTTTCTCATTCATATAATCACGAGAAAAATCCCGCGTGGGGTGCTCGCAACACGCGTGTGTCTCTCGCGAAACCCTCGAAATAAATCCCGAAGAATTTTGAGGAAAATTTTGACAAAAAAATTTGGAAAAAAAAATTGGAAAAAAAATTTTGAAAAAAAATTTTTGGAAAAAAAAAATTGGAAAAAAATTTGAAAAAATTCGGAGAAAAAAAAAATTTGGAAAAAAAAATTGGAAAAAAAAATTTGAAAAAAAATTTTGGAAAAAAAAAATTGGAAAAAAAATTTGAAAAAAATTCTAAGAAAAAATTTTGAGGAAAATTCATGACTAATTCATGAATATTTCATGAATAATTCATGAATAATTCATGGTTAATTCATAAATAATTCATGGTTAATTCATGAATAATTCATGAATTAAAATAATTCATGAATTTTTCAGGAAAAAATCTTGAAAAAAATTCTGGGGAAAAAAATTCTCATTCATATAATCACGAGAAAAATCCCGCGTGGGGTGCTCGCAACACGCGTGTGTCTTGCGCTAACCCGTCGAAAAAAATCTCGAAACAATTTTGAGGAAAATTTTGACAAAGAATTTGGAAAAAAAAATTGGAAAAAAAATTTGAAAAAAATTCTGGGAAAAAAAATTTTCTCATTCATATAATCACGAGAAAAATCCCGCGTGGGGTGCTCGCAACACGCGTGTGTCTTGCGCAAACCCGTGGAAATAAATCTCGAGACAATTTTGAGGAAAATTTTGACAAAAAATTTGGAAAAAAAAATTGGAAGAAAAATTTAAAAGAAATTCTGGGAAAAAAAATTTTCTCATTCATATAATCACGAAAAAGTCCCGCGTGGGGTGCTCGCAACACGCGTGTGTCTCGCGCGAACCCCTCGAAATAAATCCCGAAACAATTTTGAGGAAAATTTTGACAAAAAATTTGGAAAAAAATATTGGAAAAAAAATTTGAAAAAAATTCTGGGAAAAAAAATTTTCTCATTCATATAATCACGAGAAAAGTCCCGCGTGGGGTGCTCGCAACACGCGTGTGTCTCGCGCGAGCCCCTCGAAATAAATCCTGAAACAATTTTGAGGAAAATTCTAACGAAAAAATTTGAAAAAAAAATTCGAAAAAAATTTGAAAAAAAATTTTGCAAAAAAAAAATTGGAAAAAAAATTTGAAAAATTTTCTCATTCATATAATCACGAGAAAAATCCCGCGTGGGGTGCTCGCAACACATATTTTCAATATATAATAATTTAGTTTATTGCACTAAATAAAAGCATAATCCACCGATGAGCAAAATTGATGACCAAAATTGATGAAACAACTCAACACCATATGGTGTTTAACATCTAGAATTAGATTCTGAGACTTAGCAGTTAGCACGATGTTTGGAATCACTTGAAACTTCATAAATATTATTAAATAGATCTTCTTCAAACTTGGAGTTGCTATACATATCATTATCAAGATATAATGCTTCTAGCTGATGGCCTCGTTCAAAGATGATTTTCTTAATTGCAACATTCGATGTAGCATCAGACTGGATAAAGGCGGCCAATGAGAGTGTCATGATTAACGAGGGGCATTAAGTAAGAGAGGCCTGTGGCCTAGGGAATTCACTTAATGATACAGTAGGATCCCTTATAGCCCTGCTGGAAAATAAAGTTACCCATATATTGTACCTGAACACTGGACAGATTGATTGATGTCAGTTTAGTACATTTAATTGCAAGAGAGGACAGCCCTTCGCCACTGATACGTTGACATCTCCTTAAATTGACCGTCCTCAGTTCATGACATTGATTAGCAATAATGTAACAAGTACAATCATTATGTTAAAAATGTATTTGGTACCAGCTAAAAAAATTTAATCGACATATGTTTCCTACCTGCAAACCTGTACTTGTCAATTTTTGCCAACCTTCACAGTTCAAATCTTTGGTCCAAGATATTCCTTTCTCTTATACAATTCGAAGTTTCATCTCTTGCTTGATATGCCTCTATATGTAAATATTATCTCCCTTCTACTATCTCCAATCAACTGAATAAATCTAAAAAGCCTCTGCAGAGGAGAGAAAACGAGGCTGGTCATCACCTGGTTTACCTCGTCCATTCATCACAGGTATATTGCTAATTTGTTTAAAATTAGTGCGAATTACAGTTCAGTTCAGAGATAAATAAACTCATTATTTCTCTGCTTACTGAAACACATGTCTCTATCCCCCTTTAATGCCAGGAAACTTTTTTGAATTCTATTTAACAATTAGATTACGAGCTCGAGATTTCTAGGCGGTGATAGTTGATGAGGGCGAAGCCCGAATCAACTATCACCGCATAGAAATGGAGAGCGAGCAATCTAATTGTTTTAGTAGAATCAGAGGTAAAACATGGAATATTCAACAAAAAATTTGATTTTTAAGCAATTTTTTAAAAGAAATCTCTATAGGAAGATGATTGTTTCGCTACTCGCTATCTATCGAGGAATAGATAGCGAGTAGAGTAATAAATCAAATTACTGGTAGCGGAGAAAAAATTTTGCTTATTTATAACAGGAATCACGGAAAGCAATATTATAATGGACTTAGAGAAAGTTCGTTTTTAACCAGTTTAGAAAATGGTATGTTGGATTCAGTCCAGATATATCACGTGATCAGTAGTGGTCATTTACTTTATCACAAGGTTGAGTGAGTAAGATCTTGGGTGTCATGCTCCGGCCATGGATACGGACATGTATGTTGAGTGCACCAGAATTATTAAAACTACGAGGGCAGTAGCAGCACTTGAAGGGCCTCTCATTCATGTGATCCTCCATATGCTTGCCCAGCTCTGTTCAGATGGTACACACACAATTACAGTACCTGCATTTGTAGTTCTTGCTCGATTTTGAACAGTTATGTAACAGAAATGTTTCACAGTTGTTAAACATTTGGCACACTTGGAACAATATGCAGACCCCTCAGATGGCCCCTTATTGTTGGGCAGTTTATACCACTGGTGTACTAACTTTCTACTAACAGCTTATTATAACTTATATAAAATTTTGGATATACTAATCACCTTTGCACTGCCACACTGAATGACATTAGACAGTTATTGAATGAGGTCGAGCAGGATATGAGGAATTATTGAGGTGGAGGTTTGTACTATCCACCAAAGCCAAAGGCTGAGGTAGATAACACAAACCAAGGCCTTAATAATTCGTCATATCCTGCAAGAACCGAATTCAATAATTGTTTCATTATTTTTTAAAAAATTTTTAAACTCAGTTTAAATGCTTGCTTTGTAAGTAAGAAGACACTAAAAGTCGCATAAATTATAGCATGACGACATACCTTGTTTCAACATACGACGAAATCACTCATAATGTCGTATATTTATTTCCAAACCCAAATTTGGGCAACTACCAAGCGGATATGACGATTTCACCTTTAGCTCTTAACCAATCAAAACTTCTAAAATATTTTCAATAAATAATAATATTTCTTACTGCTATTACCATCAACACCACTATAAAACACACACTATCAATTACTGTCAATCAAGACCATTATCTCAAATCAGAAATCTTATATATCTATTAAGTTATAGAATTCAAGTTCTAACTCTGCAGTTAATTAATTTTCTTACCTTATAGCCATACATTTTCTGCTAGTGACAGCTCCATAATCAACTTCATAAAACATTTTTGGAGAGTGACAATCTTCCTCAAAACATCAAACAGTAATCAATCAATTAATAGATTAAAGAGCTGAGGACATATTTTGAGTGAGGCCTGGCTGTGGAAACTGATACCTTCAGCTGCGAATAACGAGTATCAAAGCCAGATCCAAGGTTTATGACTTGACAATTGTTGTTGGTGAACTCAAGAAACTGCAGTGAGATAGTTTCCATTCCTTTCATATGAGCATAATAACCTGAGGAAAATTAAGATGACAAATCTGAATCACACATCAACAAACTGCTTCATGGAATATACAAATTGGAACTACATAGTTCTTAGAGCAAAGTTCAAGATAGAAAATCAATAAGACAAATTGCTTATCCTCTTGGTGCCTGTGCAATCTATCTTGTTTCCAAATATTGAAATATTTCTATCGAGAACAGACAATTCTATCAGCCAATGATATGATGTATGGTTAGGATCACATGACTAACAAACCTCTGTTAATCTTGGGTGCCTTTCTTTCAACAGTCTTAACAAAATGTTGGTTGTACGGTAATTATCTTGCCAATATCCCAACTGAACTGAAAATCTAAAAATTATATAGAAAATCTAACCAAGTGGACAATGGAGGGATCTTGACTCATTCTGGTAACATGTACATGACGTAGACATTCTCAAAGTCTGTTTTCCTTACAGTTTCCACAAGCAGGGACACAGCTACAGGCTGCTAAAAAAAACTGGAAAAAATTGAAATCACACTCAATGCCCCAAAAAACCCCTGAAATATATATAATTATAAAGTTTCTTTAATATATAGATTGCTTGGGTACTTATGTTGTAGAATGAATGAAAAAATCTGAAATTTAAATGTTTACAACCCAGGGGGTGTGTATTCAACACATTAAAAATGGCTTGTGCACAACATTACTTTTAAGCATTAAAGTTTTGCACACAAGCAATATTTAACTCGCTGTAAGACTCCAGGTTTTGAAGTTTTAAATTTCTTAATTTTTCTGTTCATTCTACATTATAAGCACCCAAACAATCAAATTCAATAAAAAAATCAAGGCATTTTGCAAAGAAGAGAGCAATTCCAGATTTGTTCAGGCTTTTTCATTCACCCTGTTGAATGTTATTGGCAGAGGGGTGCATATTCATCCCATGTTCTGCCCAAACAAATGCCTTTTGAAATCAGTTGTGATTAGAGTTGACTTCAAAAGACATTCGTGAGCTGGGATGCAAGTGCACACCCCTCCCCAATTAACTCTTTCTTGTCCCCAATACAATTATGCTTGTGTTCCCTGAACAGTTGCCGAAAACTTGTGCCAAGTCTATAATGTGACATACATCACATTATGTTATGAAATAATTTGAAACCTTGCACAAATAACTGAATAAGTCTTCTTCGCAAAAAATAGTTTTGCAACTAAAAACAAATTTTAATAAGTTTGCAAAGATTCATCTATGTTCTGTGGGCAGTAGCGAAGCCAGCCCATCAATTTGGTCACACTGTGCAAATTTAAATCATTACAATTAATCATTTCTTTAGAAATTAATTCCTTATACGGTTTATAAACACTGAAAAATTTGCATTTGCATGACAAAATGTCAGACTGGCTTCACCACTGTCTATGGACTATGGGTATCTTGGCTTAGTTTCAGACTTCAGTACCTAGCACTGAACACATGTTTTACAAAATACATTTCAGGTAAAACCCAAACCAAAGAACCAGTAACACATGTATGTTTCTGTGTTACCATTATTAAATATGCCATAATATTCTCAAAATTTGTCTACTAATTTTGAATACTACCATCTAACAAAATAGTTGAGGATACCTTTTACAAATACATGCATCGTCATTCGTTGCTATAACCGTGCGACTGCATAATATTTTAGTGCAATTTTTTACTCAAAAGTTCAACACATATAAATTTCCAAAATTCTCAAATTCAATATTTTACGATTTCGCTAATTATTCTACGACACGCATCACGAAATATATCAGCATAATCATCCAGTTGATCTGACCGTGAACACACGGTCTGGAACTAGCCACCGAATAAAAATCCATTCTGCTGTTTTTAATAGCTTATATCCTTAATCCTTTATTTTCCTTTATAAAACTTGTTAAAACTTTGTAATCATGTTCAGTAGAGAATATAAAATGGATTTCTATTTGACAACTAGTGCCAGTACTTTTCGGTGTTTTCAGATCACCTAGATAAGAGGAATTCTCGTTCATAATTAAAAACTTTTGCCCCAAAATTTAAAACAAAAAGAACAGTTTAGAACAGTGGCGGATCCAGGGTAAGCCAAAATAAATCATAGCAGCTCAATTTTAAATTCAAAATAACTTTATAACAATGTCATAGGTTATGAATTTCAAAAGAGTAAAATCTAACCAATGAAGTTGCTTTGAAGGGTATTTTAAAATGTAAATATATCCTAGAATTAGCTGTGGTAATTTCTTTTGACTTACACTAGATCTGTCACTGGTTTAGAAAACGCATATTGTATTTCAAATTCATTTTTTAATACTTAACAATGGATACTATTATAGCAGTTAACTTTACTTATATCATTTGAGGGTTATATACTATACGATCTTTTTTACAAAATGATGTAACATAAATAATCCAGGTGGATCTAGGAGTAACACTTAGGACTTTTAGTGAACAGATTTTGCGGCACGAAATGTAGAGATTTTTTTAAATAAAATAAATCCGTGTCAAACAAGGGAACTGAAGTATCGACTGATTGAAAATTACTGCGCTTATTAATGTTTTACTAACAAGTTTTGAAATTCTGAGAGTTGTATTAAATATTTGTGTAAAATCTGTTCCGAGAGAAAAACAATTGAAGATGTATAGTACTTAATCATATAAAAACCAATATTACATATTATATAGGAGCTTTAGTACATCATCTTTAGTACAGGAGCTTTAGTACATTTAGCTATCAAGATAGCTCTTCTCCTGGATCCCTAGGAAGAAAAAAGCTAGTATAAAAGTCCAATGCTCGTGTGGTGCCTGGGTCAACAATCCTTACCTAAACTTGGTCTTTATGCTATCATCTTTATAAAACAAATGTTGAAGATACGCTTCAGCATTGACAATGAGAACGACATCATTACTTCCCAAGTATTCAATGAGATCCTCAAGATCAGGTTCTTGGGCAAATGTCTTTGTTTCAGGGAAAAGCACGCGCTCTGTGTCCCCTCTGGTCTTGTCCAGCCAATCATGACATGGTAGTACCCAGCACTCTCCGCGAAGAATGATCATGACCTCGTCCAAATACCATGAAGGATCTCGACCACTGTTGTCGTGTCCGATACGAACTTTTTCCACCTAAAGACACGAGTGAACGAAACATTGAACGGGAGTTACATAGCTTAGGGATTAGATCAGATTAGAGAACTGAATCTATCATCAATCAATTCTTTATGTTTTCACGATTTTATGCCGTCTTGACGTGGTCCGTATTCACCGATGCGAAAGATGCTTGCATCCCTCTCAGCATGTGCAGTCTCGATCTAGACTCAGAGTAACTGCACAAAACATCAACATTCACCTGAGTACAATACTACAAAACATCAAGGCAGAATAAACTACAAAACGATAACCTACTGCATGAATTATTCTAGAGAAGAAGATGGATTAAATCTTAAGAAGAACAAAACAGACTTATTTTTTCTTCTTTCTCTAAACCGTAATTCCATTTAGTCGCAACTGTAGTGAATCCAAATCTCACAAGCTTACCATTCCAACATCAACTGTTTCCATTTCTAGTTTACATTCCTTCCCAGCTGCGAACTGTCCCGAAGTGGATAACATCACTTGTTTTAGATCAATTATTCCTGTGTCTCCCTGATCCCCAAATATCTGCATGTATACACTGGCATCCGTTCCTGCTGCTTGTCTTGAGCCCGTTCTTATAAAGACCTTGTACGGGGCGACTACAGGGGAGAATTTGGGTTATAATTTCATGTCACTGAATGATGCAATCAAAAAATGTCTAATCAAATACGCAATCCTAACCGCTTAGCCAATCATGATATAAGTAGATAATAGGTACTGACATGGTGATATCAAATATAACGACCCTAGTATATTACCTGGCTCTGAGACGAACTAAGGACATTTTGTGACATGCAACACTTGCAAGATTAAGTACTTACCCTTGTGAGTCAAGTTTTTTATTTCATAAACTTACCTACTGGGATCCATGCTCGTGGCTCAACCTCACCATGTGCACATTCAGTATAAAGCTCATCAGGGTGATCTTTATGTTTGTTTGAAATATGCCGAATCAATGACACCCATTTGGCAACAATCATTTCTCCAAAACCCTGTCTTGTAGAACGGGCACACCAGTACAAATGACGGCTGATAGCTTTCATCCAAAGTTGTATCACCTTGTTTCCTTTTTCCTAGCTAGCATCAAACAACTTCTTCTTCAAACTCTTATTTACATGCCAAAGGTCATTGTAATGCTGTACATCAGGATGGCTTTCACGAATCCATTTAGCAACACCTAAGTGACGATCACTGATAAAGGATGACACTTTCAAACCTTTTTCAGTGATAAATTTGAAGCATTTCTTGGCTCCATCCAACTCCATTGCATTGCTTTACCCGGACTGATTTGCCTGAAGTGCAACAAAGCTTATCAGTTCTATGCAGACATGCATTTCATCATGCCTACAGAAGTGTTTGACAGTTTTGTTCTGCAGTCCGGAGGGTTATGTGATTTTTAGGCTTTTATTAATTAATACATTAATTATTAAAAGCATAAACCATTGATAACACAAATAAGGTCTGCTCAGTTCTATAAACGTCACATTTCTTGGAAACATTTATAATTAACACCACGATATGTCTGGGAATTAGTGATTAAATTTCCAAGCCACAAGAGTTTGTAAATGTCACAAGGGCCTGAGAGACTTTCACAAACCTCCAGAGGCATGCAGGGACATTAATAAAAATCAATAATTTCTTGACATACAGTACCATGATTACCAAGGTTGTTCCCATTTTATAAAACTTTACTTGTGCATTTTAATATCCCGTTAAGCTGCAGAGCTTCCCCATTGACGAGTAAAATCGTCTGGTGTTAGACAAGTAAACAAAAATAAGTGGGGCGCATTGTGGCTCAATGGGTTAATAATGGTGAAACAGTAAATGATCTGGTGAGGACAAAAGAAACCAAGGTGATCATGGTATTATCTTAAAATTTTAAAAACTAGTAATGATTTGTGCCAGTACCTGAAAGAGTTCAAAATGAACCAGTTTAGATATGGAGTTGGAGTACATGGTATATACACCATACTTTGCACTATGGCCCATTGAGTCAAACCGACCATCGCCTGACCATGCTGGTTTCTCAATCTTTTTTAGTTCGTCAAGAAGAGAGGCCTGGTAAGATTCCCAATGGCTCAACAGTGAAGGAAAATGAAACCTCTTCTGGTGGTAATAGTAGGTTTGAGGTGAAATAGCAGAGAGTCCCATATGCTTAAACATAAGTAAAGTTTGGCTAATCTTTGCTCCTGATGCCATTATGCCAAAGCTCAACATAATATTTCCAGCAGGATGCTTTGTAAACATTGATGGCTGGCTTTTCCAACAGTAAACTTTCCCACAATGGTTGCATTTTTGGATTACACTTGCCATTGTCCCTATTCTGTGTACTTCCACTGAAGGTTTGTCCCATTTGCAATGGAAACAAAAATGCTGGAATATGGCTACCAACATATTGTAAAAGATTACAAATTTGGGCTCATCACCAGGTTTTGTTTCTTCTGAAACCCTACAGAAAATATTTTTAAATAAATTCTCATTGAAATGATCACTATTGAATATTGATAAATAATGCAAGAATATTCTGTATTACCAATCACAAGTGACAAGTGTTTCGCATGCAACTGGGATTTATTAGGTTTTAATTAAAGGCAATGTCAAGTCCGTATGTAAACAAATGTGATTTCATGATTTGTTTACACTTTGAGAACACTTTATTCTTAAAAACAGGTTGTAATGTACCTAGTTAATATCTGGCATCATTTTGATTGGTTGGGCTTTTAAATCAATATGAATGACAATTCAAATTGAAAATATGTAAAATATTGCAAAATATGGGCAATGTTTACATGTGGGGACCCACACAATAGCACATGTGCAGAACAGACTTAACCTTATCTTTAATTATAGGCAAGCCAGCCATAAGGTATAGTTGGGTATTTACCTCACAAGATTTTTAGGCATAGTGTTGTTCTCATCATCACTTGCTGAAGAATCAACATCATCTTCCAAGTTGATCTCCCAGTCAACATCATCATCATCATCTGAAACATCGGTTTCTTCCAAGGAATCAAGAGTATCAGTTGTGTTTGTATCACTACAAACTTCAGAGTCTGAAACATCAGTTTCGTCAACATTCTGAAAATAACAAACATTTAAAATATTACAAACAATTTGGCTACTATTACCAAATTGCCTGCTACTAATAATCTATTTCATTGTACTGTATATAAATCGAAAATTTACGTGCCAGAAACATATGCAGCAAATTAAATGTAAACAAAGCAAGGGGTGTTTCTAAATGTAAACAAAACAAAACGAAGTGTTTCTAACCTTTTCAGTTCTGGAGATTAGTTCTTGTCGTCTCTTCGTCAGGTAGCTTACTTTCTTCTGCAGCTTAACAATTTTCGCCTTTAATTTTGTACAATTATGGCATTCAGGCTCATTTGGCAAAAATGGCTCCTGCGTGTTTTCAGATACATGCATTGACATATTTGACGAATATGCGATGTCCTCGATTTCGGTCACTTTTGAAGACGTACTCTCCTCTAGTGTACTTTGTTCCCCTACTTGAAGAGTGATATAACGCATAGTCTAGAACAAAACAACGAATTTATGAAAACAGCAATCTCAAACATGTTTACAGTTTATTGTACACCAGAGTATCAAACATGTATAAATTTATTAATATATTCAGTTTATATATTTAAATTCTCACCTTTCTACGTTTCCTATTTGAAAGTGGTTTCTCGATCTGCATGACTTCGCTTGCGTTGTCAAGTGTTGGTATAGCATCACGATCTAACCTTGCCTTTATACCCAGCGAAGCTGCAATAATTCTATTTTGTTCGAATAACACGAATCTTCGAAATGGCTGCCGCATAATATTGACGTCTCCGAAGGAACCCATCCTGGTCGATGTTTTCGAACAAATTTAACCCATTTGGCGTGTCTTTTGGGCTCTTTAGTCGCGTTTGGAAAATGATGGATTGGAACTTCTTTTGTATGTTGGCCATTCGTACAACTCACGTTATTTGGTCCGCCAGCGACACAATAGCTAAATTGAGGAATTGCACCCGGTGCACCATCTTGAAGTTTTCCGCGTGTGAGGTCTGGACGCTACTTCTTACCGGAAACCATAGAAGAAGTTAATTTAGTGAAAGGAGTGAAAGGATACAGCCACTGATTGAGATAAAAAAGATGTCAACAGTCTGGTAGTTACACCACTATCTGCACCTGTATATACTCTTTTGCTATACCTACAGAATTCAAAGCCTTATCGAGCATAATGCGCGGTAGGATCGAGTTGGTTAATTTAATTCAATTCATATTGTGTTTACACTATGACGGAGTGATTTGCGGTAGCATCGCAGTAACAAATCACTGCGGTAAATTAACTAAATTTGCGTAGCGTTGTACTGTAAACACTCGGTCCGTTTAAAAAATACGCGCCGAAATATGACGCTAGATTACTTCGTATTGCTGATGATGACCTCACAGTATAGTATTATTGCCGTGGCAATCGACCATTTACACCACGACGCTATTCCTTATTAAACGGGGCCTTATATATAAGAGCATGTGCGGCGTTGTTCTTGTCTCACTCATACATGTAAACATAGATGTAAATAATCTTTGCGGAGGAAAGAGCTTCGGATTAATGATTTGGTTTCCGGTAAGAACTAAGAACTAGCGTCCAGACCTCACACGCGGAAAAATTCAAGATGGTGCACCGGGTGCAATTCCTCAATTTAGCTGCTAGTAGATTCGCTTTTACTCGCCATGTTTATTTACATTTTGCGGATTATTGCGTCCTACTTTTGACGTCACGGAGCCGCGATCAATTTTCGCAAGTAACTCTCAAAATCGCTATTTTTGAGACGTTATAAAATTAGTTCTATACGTCGGATTTTAATTTTGTTTTTTGCATAGTACTCACGGCATCTTGGTCTTTTAGATTTGCGAAAAAAAAGGATGTCGAAAATTTCGTTGCATAAACACTATAAAAACAGTTCATTTGTGAGAAGATAATAGTCGAATTTGAATTTGCCTTCTGACTCTCGCTGTTTCTGACTGAATACAAAAGAAGTTGCCACATTGGCAGCTTTGGGCAATCGTATATATTTCCTATTCCAAAATTGTGTCCGTATATTATTTGTCCATAAATTTATAACTGTTTTATGTCGGACAAACATGTGCGGTTTCATATTTCAAAGTCATAAATACGACACATGAAAAGCCTCGATTATTTTATACTGATTTTACACACCATGAGAGCGAAACGTTCGTAAACCCTCGGGTAAACGTTCGGGCGACAATCGACGTTTAGTTGTTGTAGAGGTGACAGATATAAAAATAAAAAATACAACCGGCAAATTCACGTCTTGAGAGTATAGAACTTCTCAAAAACATTGCTACAAAGAAATAGAAGACATATTCACTTACTTGGTGATGGTATTAATATGTGGCTTCACTTCCGAGCCATGAAATTGTAGCCTCAACTGATGTCTCGACTGTCTCATACTCTCATGAATATTACTAGTCTGGGTGAGCAAGTGGCTGAATGAAAAGACGCAAACATATCAGGAAACGTTATAGTTCGTTACCATATGAAATTGGCAACTTTCATGTATTGTTAATTAATCAAGTTCTTACCACAAAGCCTGTTTTGTTGCTTTTGGGGCTTCTGTAGCGTCGAACGAATCTGACAATATTTGCGCAAGTGCGCAACATCCGCATCTGTTTCCAGAGCGTGCTTGTCTTTAAATTCCCGCCATCGAGGAAACAATTCATATAAGTAGATTCTAGACGACCCTCTTTTGGCATAGTAATCCTTTCTGCATGCAGTTTAAGCACGATTTGCGCTAGAACTCGTAGGATTTGAGCTGGAAGCTTCGCTATCGCTCCTCTTAGATAAAATTTCCGCAATGAATAATAATTAGTTATGGTGCAATACTAGAAGACTGGGGATTAAATGGTCAGCGCCATTGCAAAAAGATAAAGAAATGACCATGTTAACTTGTGGCAGTCTGCTGTGACAGCTGGAATGTACTTTCCACTATGGGCGGCTAGTGTAAACATCGACATATCTCCCGTGTGGAGTTTGCACCCTGGCTGTCATTGCACTGTGGTTAGAATCAGTATAACAAAAAATTGTGGTACAACTTTGGCATGTCAGTATAACTGAAAAAGTCATAGCGATATTATGAAAAAGAAATTGAGTTCAATACTGTTATTTTAATTTTCGACACATCTCAACCACTGACATAGTTCGGAAAGAGGTTTAACTCCCCCTTTTTAAATTACCGCCTCTTTTATCAATGCCACCCTTTTTTTAAAACTTTTTATCCCCCAGACTTTTGGAAATTTTTTTCGTTAAATTAATCAGTCAAAATGATGCACCAAACAATTACATCCAACTGAAATTAATTTTATCTTATTTCAAAACACTAACGCCTTGCTTGTTGCTTATATGTGTGAGAGCATTGCCACTCATCCCCCCTTTTTAAATGAACCCACCCCTTTTTAGTAACCCCCATTTTTAATGAAAAATATTTATCCCCCCTTCTTCCATTCTTTCAGAAAGTTTATCCCCCCTTAAAGAAGAAGGTTCGAACTATGTAATCATACACATATAACTTTGTTGCTAGGTTAGATTTATTCGCATATGAGATGCTAAAGGCAATAATATAAATAGAATCTAACTGCTGTCACTTACAATGAAGTCTGTCTTCATTGCATTGCTAATTGCTTCATATGTCGTGCTTTTTTACCATCATACTGATACTTTCCTTTTCCATTCACTTCCAAGTATTCTTAAAACAATATTGTTTACATAGAACTCAAAATACTCCAGATAAGTTCAAAAATCCCATGTGATTTGGTCGCCATGTTGAATAATTTTTAAGAATTCTGGATCAGTGAACTCTAATAGCACGGGAAGGGTACTCTAATATCTATTCGCGGTGATTGGATGAAGCCGATTTGAATGCGAAATTGGCGCGCTTCGTGGGTAACACGCACGCGCGTGGACCAAAGGAACGAAGAGCCTTCGATTGCAAACGACGGCGTGGTGTTTTCTTATGGCGGTTTTGAAAGTCGAATTCAATGGGATTTACAAGAGAATCTCGCGTTTAAGTCACTTTTTGACATCAAGCTAAAATCAGAAGGGGATATTTTGTCTTTACTGCGATCTATGCGACAAAAAAGTTCAAAATAATGTGTATGATTGCTTCGATATTTTGTATCCAAGTATTTGAAATGAATTGAACATTCATGATGATCGCTGACAAACAATAGAAGTTGTTAAAAGAAACAGGTAAATAGTTTATTTTTAAATTTTAATTTCTATGAATATAAAACAGCTGGTATACAACAATTTTGCATTGTATAAAACGACTAACTAAACGATATTTAGTAGGATGGCGTGAGAGCGTAAGCAGGCGGTCGTGTGCCGCCGCGCTCCGCTAAATCACAAAGATTTTTACCTTTTTTCTTTGGATTTCAAGATATAACATATAAGAGAAGTGTGGCTAAAGACTTCCGATTGGTAACTATACAGTAAATTTTACACTGTTCTGAACTTTTACCAGGAATTTATTGAATTTTCCAAGTCAGAAATACGAATTATTTGGATTTCAGTTAATTGGATCTAATCTCGCGCAAACTAAAAACGGTTGATTTTGATTGCGAGTGGAAACGATCACGTTCAACGTACGCGTGTTAAATTCTAAACCTAATCCAAGAGCGAGTGCGCGTCAATTAGAACAAGTTTGATTACTGGCATCTTATTATGTATCTACCTAAACTTATCTATATGATCATCTGTCTGTGGTTGGTTTTACGTGGTGTACAGATCTCTAAAGAAAATAAGATGCAATTATTTTACGGAACAACCAAAGTACTCGGACCACATCTAATCTTTAAATCTCGTCGTGTAAAGAAGCATGTTAACCTTCTTTCTGTTCATTGGTTGCTAAGCGGAATGACTATGATACAAAGGTCTTCTCTGCCTTTTATATTGATACTACTAGCAAATGACATTGAGACCAATCCTGGCCCAATTTGTACCCCTAGAAACATTAATGCGTCGGACAATTCTGTTCTTGAAAGGAATATGTCTCTTGTTAGCTTCTTGGCTGGAGATAATACAAGGCATGGTAATAGAGAGTTAGTCATACATTCAAACTGCAGAAGTTTATTACCTAAAGTGGATGAACTCCGTGCTGTTTTCCATTTATCTAAACCTTTATTCATTGCTGCTACCGAGACGTGGCTTAACAACAATGTACCTGATACAGAGGTCAACATCAATAAATATTGTATTGAACGAAATGACAGGAATTCTCGTGGAGGTGGCGTAGCTCTTTACGTCAAGAATGGTATGAAATACGAGCGTAAACTCCAACTTGAAGATCCAGACAACGAGACAATTTGCATCGAAGTCAAACTGCGCAGAAACTTGCCATGTCTAATAATTTGTGCCTACAGAGCTCCTGACAAACCTATTGCACCTTTCATCGACTGTCTTGATGATGTCACACGAGAGGTTTTACGATCTGGCAAACAAATTGCTATTGTGGGCGATTTAAATTGCGATTACCTCAACAACTCATCCCCACAAACAAAAGCTCTCAAAGAGTTTCTTGACGTGTACAACTAACGCAACTGATTCATGAGCCAACAAGATCCACCTTTACCTCTCAATCCCTTATTGATTTGCTAATAACGTCAGCTCCAGAACTGTTCTCTTCAGCTGGAATCATCCAGTCTGGGTTCAGTGATCATTCCCCAATATTTGGATCCCTAAATTTGACCAAGATCAGCCAAAGAAACCACCGCATAATGACATCACGTAAGATAGATCTATGTGAAAATCATGAAAGTTTCCGAAATTCGATCGATAAGATATCTTGGAATATGATGAATATCTATGACGATCCAAATGTTAAACTTCTATTTGGGAACAACTTTTTACGCCAATC
Organism: Muricea muricata; assembly: GCA_963855995.1. Taxonomy (NCBI): domain Eukaryota; kingdom Metazoa; phylum Cnidaria; class Anthozoa; order Malacalcyonacea; family Plexauridae; genus Muricea; species Muricea muricata. The sequence continues at coordinate 309,232 of OY979721.1, forward strand.
ATGAATCATTTCTTTCCTGTGAGACGCATCAGAAAGAATACACACCCGTGGATAAATCGCGACATACTATCATTGATGCGTGTCAGAGATCAAGCACGTAGGAGGGCATGGAAAACCAAATCGGAGGATGATTTTAGTGCTTACAAACGTCTTCGGAACCGTGTGACAAGTAGCTTGCGTAAAGCTAAATTAGATTATTTCCAAAGAGAATTAGATGGCTGCAAGGGTGATCCAAAATCGTTTTGGAAACTTATGAAGAATGTACTACCACCAAATAATCAATCAACGAAGGTTGAAAAACTGATTGTTGACGGTGTTGATATAACGGGCTCCAAAGGTATATGTGACTCATTAAACTCGTACTTTACATCTATTGCAAAAGATTTGCATTCCACAAGAGACAGTACATCGGCCCTTCTCGCCTCAAATCCTCAAAATGAAACCATATCCACTCCAACCTTACAAAGTCCTTCATCAAATTCTGTACTTCACTTTCGCCCCACAACAGATGAAGAAATATTTAGAATGCTAGCAAACCTAAAACCAAATAAGGCTACTGGACTTGATAGCATCCCGGCTAAGGTTCTTAAGATAGCTGCTGGACACATCTCGCAGAGTCTGTCGTGTGTAATAAACAGTTCTTTGGAGACTGGGATATTTCCGGATAGATGGAAAACTGCAAAAATATCATGCATTTCAAACGGAAGCAACAGAAATAATCGAGACAATTACAGACCCATTTCCATTTTGCCCTGTCTGTCCAAGATATGCGAATCGTGTGTTAACAACCAACTACAAGAACACGATATAGAGTTTCAAACCTTTCGTCAACTAAATCAATACGCATATACTAAACATAGCTCGACCACCACAGCCCTGATACAAGTTATCGACTCTTTAAAATCTGCCGTAGACCAAAACAATATTCAGTGGCAGTCTTTATTGATTTACGAAAGGCATTCGACGTCATCGATCACGATGTCCTTTTAGACAGATTAAACAAATATGGATTTGGACAAATTGAGGCAAATTGGTTTTTATCGTATCTCACCAACAGAGAGCAATATGTAGTGTGCAATAATGCCAAATCTGAATCACTAACTGTTAATTATGGTGTACCACAAGATTCCGTGCTTGGTCCTTCGTTATTTTGTTTAACTTTCAATCCAATAGCTAATAAGCTTCGTTGATTCTAAACCATCGCTCTATGCTGATGACATTGAAGCACATTGTTCTCACTCTAATCTTGATCTGGCTTAGTCTATGATAAATCAAGACCTGCAGCAAGTGGACCGATGGTTGGCTGACAACAAAATGATACCAAACGTTAAGAAAACGAAATCCATGTTGATAGGATCCCGCCAAGCATTAAAAAAGGCGAATAAGATTGAAATCTATCTGGATAATGAGAAGCTTGATGAAGTCAGCACATTCGATTACCTTGGTCTTCGTATTAGTAACACACTTTCCTGGGAATATCATGTGACCAGATTATGTCAACGTATGTATCCCAAGTTTGGTTTACTCAATCGACTCTCCTTGTTTCTACCTTCATCGGTTTTACTCCGAATTTACAAACAAACTGTACTTCCTATTCTGGACTGTTCAACTGTTTGGCACGAGTGTGGAATAACTCAAACTAAACGCGTAGAAAAGCTACAGAATCGTGCAATGAAGATCATTTTCCATCAAGGCAGACGGAAATGTACGCAAGACATGCGCAATGAGTTAAAGTTGCTAACACTGTGTAGTAGAAGACGTTTCTTAAGATTCATTTGTATCTTTAGATTAGTAAACAATATGGATTATCCAATTCAATTAAAAGACACATTTAAATTTAGGTTTAATGTTCACCAAAGAAACTTGAGAGATAAAACATTACTTGACCTTCCAACAGTTAAATCTGCCATGGGACAGTTCACATTTAAATATGCTGCGGCTAAAGACTGGAACTCGTTGCCTTCCGAATTAAGGGACATTACATCACTCTCCCGTTTTAAACGTTCTGTTTATACTTATCTTGCAGCTATTGACAATGCATCCCACATATGTAGTATATAATTGTAAATTGTTCAGTAAATAGTATTTGTATAGTCTGTAATTCGTTTTAGGTCAGTAACATATATGACTGTATATTCCTATTAAAATATTCATAAACACTGTTCTCCCGTTAATACCAGCAGTACTTCTGATGGGATAATTAACAGTATAAATAAAGTTATTATTATTATTATTATTATATTTATTGGTTTTTAAACAGGATGGACTTCGTGAGTTTGTGCCTGTCACTTGGCTGACCTTTTGTTACAACCGTTTCCTAATATCGTTTTGCATAAGTGAAAATTCGTAGGGTGAAATATTTATCAGCAACTAATTTAATCAGCGCGGATCTGTGATCTTCCTGATCAAAGACACTTTTGTTTAGTCCCAGCTCGTGATCTTCAAAAATATTTTGCCTTTTATTATGAAATGGCTGCATACGTCGAGTACGAGTTTCTCCTTCAATCTTGCTTCGCTAGAAATCTGGTCACCATCCTTGCACACCTTGCACTTGAATACTTTCTCAGCATACTCGACAACCAAGTAAACGGACCGTGATGGAATCGTTAGGCCACCATTGTTAACAAATAGTGTGAACGCCGAGGCAGAGGTTACATCGCAATAATTCATTGCACAGTAGTCGTGGTCTGGAACTGTGGAAGTAAACTGTGAAAGCAGACACGTTTTGCAAGACAGACACGTTAGCTTGTTGAGCAGTTTGGAAACAACAAGACCACTGATGTAGAACAGAACGTTGGAGAGAAATTCGGTTGTAGGATTTATTAATTGTGTACAGAGAAATTCTGGAATTGTCTGAGTGGAATTTTCAGATGGGGTGGTGTCTGTCAATGGAGCATTGTGCTTTTTGGTGTGGAAAAAGGTATTATTGTTGTGTAATCATTAGTCAATGTCTGGCAGTTCGCATTTTTTGAAGCTGACACAGCATTCCTTAATAGCATCTTTCTCAAAGCATATTTGAGTTGAAGACAATTAGGATTGTTATTTCAACCACCTTGTGATCTTATACATGAGAACAATATTTCCAGATGATCTTGCGAGTATTTATAGGTGAGCAGATATTTAAATGGATTCTCCATGGTGAACATTTCGGTTGCCATTGCAATGGTTGATTTGATTGTGATGACAAATCCAATAACAAATGTTTTACGTGCATGTGTTGACAGCGGTTGCAAGTTGTTTGTTTTCAAGCTCAATAAGTAGTGTGCAGTGCTGGTCAAAATCTCTTCCCAGGTTGCTTTGGACTCTGGTCGAAGAGGTTGTTTAAATCCTTTTCCTATAGGATTTCTTGAATTCAAAATGTCAAATAGCCGATCGATTGTTCTGATAAATTTAATTGTACCACTTGCATTTGGGAATTTTTTTTTGTATTCCGGTGAAGAAGCTAAGAACTCAATGGCATCTGCCACAGAGGAGCTCAGTGTTTGTGCTGCTAATTGTACATTCATTTTGTGTTTTGTAAATTTCAAATACTTCGTGGAAAATTTGTTTGCCATGATAAATCCTTCATTCAATTGCATTGAATTTAATTCTTGAAACAAATTCTATTTGATTAAGTTTTTTTCTTTGTCAACAAAGGAAGTGAGGTGGCCCAGTGCATTTCGGGCAAGTTTAAACATGTGACTTGGGTCCAAAACTGCATAGACATGGTAGGCTTCAGAGGGATGTTTGAATTTTGTAACCATTGAGTCGTATGATGTTGTAAAATGACAACCAAGTTCAATAAACATGCCAATGTTGACACTAGTGCCATCAGCTGTTACTGACCAGACTCGAAGGCCTGCTTCTGCTGCTTTCACAAGGGCTAATTGGACAAGTTTTGCCTGGGTCTTGGATGACATTTTATCTGCCAGAAAATACCCAACTGGGCATTTCCAGTGGGTTCGTGCACCCACAAGCAAAAAGACTACTGCTTCTGTTGCTAATGTATCTGTTTTTTCTGTTGGTATAGGACCATAGTTAACAAAGCCAACATACTTATCTTGTGTAGAATCATACAGCATTTGCTTTCTTGTGGACATGGCATCTACTATAAGACAGCAATCTCTTTTTTCAGGACACTTGGCAATATCTTTTTGGAGTGATTCAAAAGATTCCTTTACGAAACCAGGCTGACATTCTATGACACTTGACCACTTTTTTATCAACGACTCGTGTGGCAGTGGGAGGGTTGTTCTTACATATTCATATGCTTTCGGTGAGTAGAAATGAAGTGTCACAGCAAATTCTTTTACAATGTCAGAATACCTCCTTCCATTGGGCAGACAACTCACATTATTTTTAGTATCTCCAAACATTGACAATTGAATTTCATCAAACTCAGCATGTAGATTTTGAGCATCATCAGTAGTTAGAATGGATTTTTGTTGCAACTCATTAATAATGTCATTCATGATTTCTTGTTTTGCTTTAGTTAGTCTCAACTGCTGCTGTAATGATTTTATTTTTCTTTTTAATTTATCTTCTAGGTCTGACCTTTCTGTGCCCGTGTCTTTCGGTTCTACTTGCTTACAGCATCGATGGTCATGGCTGACTTTATCTGCTGTTGTCATTTGCTGAGCATCCCATGGGTTTTCCATATGCCTACGTGCCGTCCTGGATGTGCATAGTTGGAACACGTTGTTTGGAGAAATACAGTTGGCACAGCATTATGCTTTAGTTTGCAAGTTCCATCATGAGATGGCGGAATGATATAATCATTTTCACGAGAAAAATGGTTGTTGCAAATATGGCTGTGTACTGTAGCCTTCCAGTCTGGGTTGTTGTTGGAATCACGAACTGATGTCTCCCATATTTTAAGCAATGGTGGGTTTTTTAGTGGAAATCTAAATGTTGGGTTTTTGACAAATTAGTATTTTTATTAGTTAGCAGCAACAAGTCAATAAGATTATTTCAAATTTAGTTGCTAAAATTCACATTTTGTTGTTTTTTTGGGTTGATATGTTTGAATAGGTAGCAAATATTTTTTATTGACAATGTATTTGAAATTAAAAATTAAATGAAAATTCACCACAGGCAGTTTAGGTATATTCAATTAACATTGTTTATACATTTTGTATAGCTTTATTCTTATTTATATTACTTGTAAGTGTTTGTAAAGTTTTGTTTGTATTTATAAAAACAGTAAACAAATAATTTTGTTTTTGTTACATTTTTCAGAATTATCCTTACCTGTGAAATGCAACTTTTGCTTTTGTCTCTTTAGTAACGTTTTTGACCCGTTTTTAATTTTTTCTCTTTCTTGCTACAGCTAGAAACAGCGCAAACCTTAGGCATGATTGTTTTCTCAAAAAAACAACCATTTAAAAAACTTTTTTCAACTTTTGAAAACTTTTTAAAGATTTTTTTGCGGTTTTGTTTGTGCACTCTGGCTCTCAAAAGAGACTGGGGAGAGACATTTTAACTTTTTTTTCAAAAATGGACACAAAAATCAGTTTTTTCACTACATGGGAAAACGTAACAGAGTTTGTTTCAAGTTTAATGGATAGCGCTACGTTTTTCCTACTTGGTACATGAAAAAAAGTTGTGGGTCCCAGATTTTTGCTCATTTAAATGGCAAAAATAAATCGGTGCCAAAGCAAACTTCGCCGTTTAACTCTAAGAGAAACACGTTTTGCTCTTTTTAACGGACTAAAACAGGGACCGCGGAGCAGTTTTTTATTGGTGGGGCTAATCGAGCACCAAAGGTGCGACATATCTAGAGGGGAAACTTTTGAAATCAAGAGCCCTGAGATGCCTGGAAACACTTCTAATTTCAACAATCATCATGAAGTGGCATATAGTTTTTGCCTTGACTCTTATATTTTTAATGCAAGCATATGTATTGAACAAAAATTATTGGTGGGGCTTTAGCCCAGCCAGCCACCCCGCGGTCCCTGTAAAAGCTTCCTTCTAGTCAAAAGGCAAGTATTAAAGTCTATTTTAGGCTTTTAGCCATGGCTGTAGCTGTCTTTACTGCTGAGTAAATTGAAGTTTTCAAAGTGGTATTTTTTCGGCAAAATTCCCTCATGGCGGCCACCATGAGTGGCTTCAAATATGGCGGCCGAGTTATCGTTCCAGGTCTCTTTGAGTTCACTGCCCTGACTAGGTGCTCTGACGGATCTGAAATAGCCCTAACCATACATATGACGCCCGCGCCACGTATGCGTTGGCAATCTAGGGCCTAGTATATCTATGGTGAGCAAAGTTCGTCTCTCCCTCAAACCTTTCCGCCTTATTTCAATCCCTCGGGTTAAACCTTTCCGCGTTATTTAATCCAAGTCTAGGCTTTTACAAAAGTGGCTGAATTAGTAGATATTCCAGGTGGTGATCAGTTCGATTGCGTTTTACCCGATTAGGTGAAATGGCAGAGAAATGTGACTTTAACTCGCAACGAATTACGGTAAAATCGACATACCGCCATATTTTTGGCTATGATTAATTAGCAACTGGAGGGAGATCTTACTTAGCACATGACGTTCTGATTAGTCATTTTGCTCATATGTAGTTATATGTTTACCAGAATAACACAGAAATGGCCATATAAATTGGATTGCTACATACATTTCCGCAAACCTAAACTGATAGGATGAAAATTATTTAGACTTTTGAAAATAAAACGTTTTCGACTGAAAAGTCATCTTCAAACGTGCTGCAATATCCTTGTAATTAATAGCACAATTATGTCACATAATTAAGTAGATCGAGATAAATGGATAGAGGTCGTGCGACCGACACTTACCAGAGCCAATTGGTACAGATATCTTGTGCATAGCAAATATTTCGTCAGACATACTTCCATTTATCCGTCGAGAGCTTTTCATTTGCTTACGCTGACCTTTGTGGCTGGGATGGCTGCATGACACTACGTCTCCGCTTTAAACTAAACCCAAGATTGCTTAGATACTCATATCACGAGTACATTTTCCCAAAGGTAAAATAGTCGTGCTTGTTCCTACTGGACCGCAAGGAGAATCTCCCGAGCCAAATGAACAAGTCATAATTGCTGCATTCATGATTTCAAGTGACTGATTTTCTAATTTAACCGAGTTGTAATTTGTTGTGCTAAACTTATTTATAACCTGACGTCACTTCAGAGGTTATACGCATCGCAGTCGGGGGTTTTCCCTGCAAGCTTTCAGTGATTACTTATTTTGGATAGATTATTGCTAACCCGTGTGTCAACTCTCTAGATTTTAGATTTAAAAATAAATCTGAATATTAAATTCAGAGTTTTTTAACTCTCAGGGTTAAATAACACTCAGTGTTATCATTCAAGAAATTCTCTGTTGTGTTCTATGCTAATATAGAAAAATTGAGTTTAGTCAATTATTGCAAAACTCAGCGATTTTGATTGCATTCTTCTTTGCGATATTAAAAGATTTCACGCTCTAATTGCTCAATTTAAAAAGGAATTTAATTGCTATTACACGATAAAAAAATCTTTGAAAAAAATTGCTGCACTTTCGAAAAAAACATATTTGAATTTCGATAAAACGTGCCGCATTTCAGTCTGATATCAGGGCAATACTTTGCAGAGTGCCAATAGTTAAGTGTTTTTTTGGAAATGAGCTACAATGCAGGTAAATGTGTTATTTAGATGTTCAATAATACGATATTATTAAATGAACTTTTTCAGTTTCATATTGCTGATTTTGTAGGACATCAAAATTTACGTCTTTTTCATTCATTTTATGGGCTTTTTGGAGCCAAGTTTGAGGGGGTGTGCTGATCTCGTAAACTAAAAATCTGTTAACCATGAAACTTGGCCGGCCATTCTTATACGTGCCATAACCTATGAAGTGGCAGTAATTTGAAGACAATCGGCCAACCCCCATCTTTTGACTCTGTCCGGTTTTCTCAGTCAATGACACTTAAACGCTCGCGTTAAAACAAAATCCCTTTTGTTATGCGAACGTTTGGGATGACCTCCAGTGTTTTAACAATTGTTGGGATATACCGCTTAGTAAAATCATCCAGTGAGTACCTACGAACAATAGTTATTGATAAATGTCTGCAACGAGGGAAACGAGGGGATCCAGCCCATGAATTTCTCCCTGTTACCATTACATTTATCGCAGAAATAATCGGCGTTACGAACAAAACAGTTTCTAATTAAAAGTCTGGAAGGAATTTTTTCAACAGGATGGCGATCACAACAAAAAACTGTCTGACGGTGCTCTCGAACCTTTTGCGTGAATAATAATATTATTTACCAGATAAAATGGAAATATTACGCTATTTTTACCAAAAATTCATATCATTCAAAATCTGCATCGACTGAAAATTTCCAAAAACATACATTGTAAATGCAGAAAAAAATATGCAACTCAATGCAACTAAATCCTTAGTTAATCAAGGCCATCCGTACTTCCGTACACAGTTTTTATATGTGTTGACTTATTATTGTGCTTACGACAATTCTTTTTCATCTTCAGGAGTTGCTAAAAAAAGCTCATTTAAGCAAGTAACTTCGTGCCACAAACGTTCCTAGTTTTTGTCCACTTTCAAAATTAAGAAAAACGAAGATAAACAACTTTATTTGAACACGTTTCTCATAACATATTAATATTTCTTCTTTCGAAAACACCACTTTCCATCCATACTATAGGCGTGCAATAACTGTACAATAAAACCTCTTAAAACGTATGTCTATAAAGTAAGCATCCTCACACAGATAACAGATTTTAAATACAAAATATCTTTTATATGCTCGTCCAAGGTGGTAAATCGTCATCCTAAAGGAAAAGTTAAAAATCAAGACTATATTTGCACTATATAGCTACATGATACACAGAGCTATGCGGTTCCAGATATTTCATATAGGATCCGTTTTAGGTTTTTTACACCACAACTTCAAAGTCAACAACTTTTATCAATAAGTTTCTTGTAATAAGATTCTTGTAACAAGTTTCTTGTAACAAGTTCCTTGTAAATTTGTATGGTAAATATCAACATCACTATATTATTTTGTGGTAACACCACGCAAGTTTGCCATCGCAAATCATTCGATCCGTAAAAACTCGGATCTTCATCGTACGTGTTAGTTATTAATTTGCTTCACAAAATTGTTTTTACTATTTTCTTCATACATTTTTGTACATGTTTTTGTTCACTTTTCTTGAAAGTTTGCACAAGACGAAGCAACGTACGGTGCTGGTAAACAACCGCACGGTTAACGGCCAAGCTCCACTGCATATGGGAACTAAGCGACTCAAAATAACCTGTCTGGTCTATTAACAACAAAAAAGGCATTGCAAATCCTAGCATTGATTTTGCGTGTGTCGAATTCAAGGAAAGTTAATATTTTTTGCCAAAAATTTAAACACTTACTGATTGTGATTCGAGGGCAGGTGACTCTTCAAATATATCATCGGGAACATCTCGCGTCGTCCTTTTTCGAGGCGGTGTTTCGGTCTGTAGTGGCATAGAAGAAAATGAATGTGTTTATATATACTTACGACACACACACAAGTTTTTACAATTGTTCATTGAAAAAAAGAATCTCCTTGTTAAGATTATTAGCTTTTATTAAGAAGGGTCTACCTTGATGATTTTAACCATATTCTCTTTCACCTGTTTTACACCCTAAATTATCATGGAAGAGTTCTTTGTCTATATAGATTTATATGGCAGCCTTGTCGACAATGCTGATCATCATACATATTTTTCCTTCTCACAATCTTTTAGTAATAAGCCAACACATGTCGCATGTCTCATCCAACAAGTTTGATTGTCATTGGGGCCTTCTCAATATGACTACTGGAACCCACTCAGTCTCCTCTCACAGAGAAAGTTGTCAGGGTGAGTTAACTAAGAAAGACCCACAGACATCAGTGGCATAGCCAAGTCATGGGCGTGAGGAGCGCATATTCACATATTCGTTCTCGCAGACCATAAAATTAAACAATATTGATTTCAAAATTAATTGTGCAGAACCCAAATTTGGGCACCAGTTATTGATTGGGCTAAGCTGATCCTGCTCATTATTGTGGCAAAAGCAAAATAATCTGTTTTTTGAGCTTTTCTAGCTATTAAAAAAGTTCCAATGAACAGTTCCAATGTTTAATGAAATAAATTAGATTCCGTTATGGACACTGAAGTTTAATAATGTGTGAATCATTGCAGAAATTCAATTGCATATAGAATTAAATGTTGAAGACAATTAATTTGGACCTTTACTTAGCGTTACTGGACATTCCAAAGCAAACTTCACAGAGAGGAATCTCCACATAGGCCATCAGGCCGATTAAAGAGTTAAATACATTAGGTCCATAAAGAACTGGAACTTTGTAAGTGAATTTATTTGTATGAATAACTACATACACTCATACAGCGTGTAAATATAGTGGCATGAGTATGTAGAAATAACGTCAAACCTCTCTACATATGTAGTTATTAACAGTTTATGAAAATATAAATCTCGCTTATTCTTCTTGTCACCGTGTTACAACGACGCTCTCAAATCTCTCTCAAATCTCGACGCTCTCAAATCGTAGAACCAGAAACTCTAATTCTGACAATGGTATTCTACTAAATGTACCTAAATCCAAGACTGTTAGCTTTCAAAACAGTTTTTACGTGAGAGCACCCAGTGTTTGGAACATTCTACCCGATATCCTCAGAGACACTACAAGATCCACAGCTTCCTTTAAAAGTTTACTATTTAGATACTACTTTAACCTTCTCGAACACGTCTACAACCCAGTTTGATAGTTTGGCGAAAGCCAATGTTTTTGTGCGTGCATGTATAGTAATGTGTCTTTTTTGTCAGGACCGCGTTATTGGAGTGTGGTCAGTCCCAGCCAATACACTCGTAGATATTTGAATAAGTTTAATATTTGTTTGGTGCGGCGAATCTTGTAAAATAGAATAAAATAAAATAAATCCAGCGGGTACAAAGAGAATATCAAGTATACACCAATCAGATCCTGAGCAAAAGCGCCGTATACGAAAACGAAAGATACTCTGGGTCAATCCTCCTTACAGCATGAACGTGAAAACCAACATAGTAAGAAACTTCCTACAGCTTCTAGACAAGCACTTTGCCCCAGGGCACAAGCTGCACAAGATCTTCAACAGGAACAATGTTAAAGTCAGTTACGAATGCACCCCTAGCGCAGCCAGTATCGTCACGAATCACAACAAAAAGATCCCAGAAAACCAACCCAGTAACACGACCGCAGAATGCAATTGCAGGGTAAAAGGTTTCTGCCCACTCTAAGGAAAATGCCAGGCGGAAAACGTGATTTATCTAGCCCAAGTGACAAACAGCAAAAAACAGCGAAAGAAAATGCTACGTAGGACTTACAGAACGAACATTTAAAGACAAGTTGTACAAACATCGCAATTCACTACGCCACTGGAGTAAAGCAAACAGCACAGAACTATCGAGATTCAATGACATTACACGACTTTATCCACTAAACACGGAATCACAAATTACAACACCAGTAAAGAAAATAGGTGTTAAATGCGAGTTTTATAAAAATATATCGAAAATATGTCGGTTTTAAACATCTTGTGGTCATATTCTTACCCTGATTTCTATATATCCTCATACATGTAATGGCCTATAATGTTACAATTTTATTTTTCATGATCAGTATGGTCGTTCTAACTTGAAATTTCATGAATTAGAGACTTTAATAAAAGAACGTTTTTGTTTATTCGCTTCCAGGACTCCCCTCCCCGGGCTAAAACATCCCGCGGGGAAAAATTCCCACGTTCTTGAAGTCACGTGACCAACATTTACGAGGGCCTTCGCTCCCCCCAAAATACAAATTAGGCCCTGGGTACGACGTTGATAGATTTGCAGTTTTAGAACTGTATGTGAAATATCACTTCATACCTTGGATGATTCTATTGGACTTTCGTCTTCCTCATCTTCAATATCCTCTTCATTCGCTTCCTCTATGAGAGATACCGCACTGAAGGTGTGCCAAAAAGAACAATGAAAATGAATAATTAGAGGCGTGATAAAATTGTGTAGTCGAGTTTGATGGAGTCCGCTCCATGACCTTATCGTAACCAAAATCATCAATTAATTGATTTATTCAAATTTAATTATTTAAAACATCAAGCAATTAAACTCCCAAATTGCTGTAAATGTGAAAGATGACCCAAACCTCCTGCCCGTATTTAAAACATCAAGCAATCAAACTCCAATTAATTTGGGACACTGAAGTCACCACCGTCTGTTTTGCTGTTTCCGTCAGGTTGTTTTTTTCCCTTCAGTATTATTGAACTTATAGTACTGTAAGAAGTAAGCCCACAATAATGAAATAGCAGTGTCAGTTGTAAAAATGGCTTATGTTACAATACTGAAATGAAAGTTTCAAACTATATACATTGGAAATTTATTCAGCTACAATATGAGTAACATTATAATGACACTAAATCTTAAACATACAATGTTACACGTAGTATTACCAAAATTCGTTGACCAATTTAAAAAAAAAACATTTTGCCATTGAGTCAAGATGCCAACACAATCCAACTTAATCCTCGGTTAATCATGACCATCCGTGCTTTAATACAAATCGTTTGTATTTGTCACTGATTTATGCCATGTTTGCGGCCATTTTTGTGGGTAGCCACGCATGCGTTGCTACCCACTATGTGAGAACCGTAAAATGTACAATCGTCTGTGGGTCTAAAGTAATGAGCTAAAGCGTAATGAGGTTTTCGAAGCAAAGTACTTCTCGACGACGTAATATAGTCTAGATCTTTAAGTCTTTTCTTTCGTGAGATGTATTCAAATCAGACATATTGAGTGTAGATCGACATACATAATCTATCAATCAGTCACTATGAGTTTTTCACGGCATTCACGACCAAATGGAAACTAGGCTTAAAAAGGACCTGGTAATTTTTAGCGCAGTAGGCTACTTCCGTAAATGGGTATCGAGATAAATTTTCAGATTTACCAGAACTTAAATCTTAACGCAGGACAAAATCTTTAGCAAGCCCGATAAATACGGGGGGGGGGCACATAGCAATATGTATATTTTTCAACAATTAATTTCTTTTAAAAGCTGTGAACACGAATATATGAATCCCCCCCCCCAACGTATTCAGCTTCTGACGCCGCTGAATGTTTTCTTAAGGAACTTACTCTAAAAATTCATCTCCACTATTCTCTTCTTCATCTACGTCTTCATCTAAATCTTCACCATGTTTTCTCTTGTTTTGTTGAGAATTTCGTGTTTCTTTCTGTTGTTGTTCATCAGGCACAGGTGAGGCTTCAACTGAAGATGGCTGTTCTTCTTCTTCGTCTTCTTCTTGAGGCTGTGGTAGCACTTTCGCACTTAATTTCCTTTTAGACGTTTTCTTTCTGCTCGATGTACTGTCTTTTGAATCTAAAGAAAATACAATAAAATCAAATCTTGGTAACACACATATTTTGAAAACACGCGAAAGCTTTATGAAATATTCCTATGTACTGAAATCAGTTTGCTTCGCAAGTTGCAACGAGTTTGTTGCACATATTACTTTACATCAAGATCAGTAAGAAACCTACCATCGACATTTAGCTTTCTCTTGGCTTTTGGTGCTGGGCGCAGTCTTTTTTGACCCGGTGCTGAATAAAAAAAAGATATACCACTTTCACCAAGAATTTTGTATCAAAAGAATTTTTTAGGTTTTCCGTTATAGTTGTTAAAAATTTGAATTGTAAAATTTTTCCAGGTAGACAGGGTGTCCCAAACTATATAAGTAGCATTACTGATAAAAAATGATCTGAATACTTTTATAGTGATCTGATATACTGATATTATCTGTATATTTTAGAAACCTTACCTTTTCCTCGACTTCCTTCCAACATGAGTGTGTAGTATGACACCAGTGGTTTAAACCGTGTATCCTCACCTGCCTCCGTTATATCTAACTTCTTACCCTCCATTTGTTTTTTAAGAATCCCTAAACTGAAAGGGACAAATTGCATGCATGAAAATAATAATTTGAATCAATTAACGGAGAAGAGTAATATACTTCGCTTAATAAGAACTGCATGTATATCACCGAAATGGGTTCATTTGTTGTAATCTAAACAACGATAAGCTTTTTATAACGTACAGTCATGCTAAAATGTTAAACGTAAAATTCATGCTTACACAGCTTTCTTATCTTGCGAGATCAACCTTGACGAGCATTCACTGATTACATCAAGGAACCCAATATAAGGTAACTGGAAGTCTGTGTCTGCTTCTCCACCCTCCCGCTCGCTATCTGAGCCTTGTTCAAGGCTTCGTAAAATTCCATGCCTAAGAATGCGAATGGAGAATGATAAATACACAGGTGCGCGGAAATACCTGATTCATTGCGAGGGTTGAACATGGTATCATGTTTTGGTAGATAAACTACAGCCTTTTTAGCAATATAAAATGTCTATAAGCTTATAAATAATCTCACATGCGAGACTATCAGTTTTATCAGAGTCCGAAATCCCTATAAAGAACTGTATACTCTTTATATAATCCCGAGCCAACGGCGCGAAGCGCCGTGCAAGGTACTAATTCCGCACGGCTATTTACACCCGGGAAAAGGAAAGCGTAGCGAAGTCTGAAGCATAGAGATCATAAAAGAATAGAGTCGGCATCCTGATTAAAATTCAGTCAAGCTCGCGGGACAAATTGAAGCTCGCTAATGGGGGGCTAATTTAAGACCCGGATGTAACATCTTACATCTATTGGCTGTTGATCGACTGTTCACAACAACAGATTGAGAAAGCTGAGAAAAAACTTTTTCCGATTTTTCGCACTAAGAGTTTTTCAATAAAAACTAAGGCGAAAATGTTAAAGATTAGTGCGGGATTGCCTTGAAAGGTTTGAATTTTGTGCTTTGAATACTGGATAAAATTGGGTATGTTTAATATTGAGTATTTGTTAGCGAAAATGCAATTTTTGTATTCGAAAAAACAGATGAACACGCTTGAAAAATCTTTAAAGTTTAAATAGATCGCAGTATTGTGGTTGTACACCTTGTTGCACCTCTAAAACAATTTTGATAACTGCCTGAAGGCAAAAAAGTTCAATTTGTGTCCAGATGTGAGATATTTTGGCAGATATTTTGCAAACCCTCGCTGTGAAAAGCCGGTCAAAAACTGGTTGCTATGCGTTGCTAGGAAGAACCTAAGTTTGAAAAACTCTGATATTTACACAAAAATCTGGCTGTCTGCACCTAAAATTACAAAAACTGGAAAGCTAAAAACATGTTTTCCTAGTATAGTCAGTATCTGTGTGCATACTGGTCTTAAAACAAGAAAAAATTGACAAAAACAGTATGTTTTCATCGCTATACATCCGGGACCTAAATTTGCCCCCCATTAGATTTGTCATCGACATCGTCCCGCGATGCCGCCTCTATTGTTTTATAATCTCTATGGTCTGAAGTTCATCAAATATCGCGGGCGCGTGTTTCAAGGGTGGCGGTCACTGAGCTACACCACACATCTGGAGACTGCACTCCTTAATATTTTCGGTCAAAAAAGTGTAATCGAAAACATGGCGGATTGTGACGTAAAACGCGTCCTGTTCCCTATTTTTTTTCGGATGATCGCTGACCAATAGGGGCTCAATGGATAGTGGGCTCGATTTCCACCCCCCCCCCCCTGATTTTATAAAAATAAAAAAATCCAAATTAAATCAGATCCGATCAAGATCCCACAAGTGTTGTAAGTATTTTTTTAAATTTCATATTGAATTAAAGACTGTTTGAGTTTTAGTGTACTATATGTTTGGCATTAACTAGAGGTTTTGAAAAAAAGGAGCTTATTCATAACATTTTTTGCTTATTAAAAGTTACGACGCGACTTTACTATATTGCACTACAATATTTCGTATTTTTGCAAAAAGATTTGGCAACTTTCACAACCAACGAAGGGTGGTCATTTCTGATCTCAGGAATATGGCGGACTATCAGGAGTAGCAAACACTTAAGGCATCCAAAAAGGCGAGAAATAAGACGAAAACGACTGCCACAAGACTCTTGAAGAGAGACTAATTCGGGGAAAATACAGAGAAGCGCCAAGAATTGACTATGGCGTGAAACACAAGGCAAGTTTGTTGATAATGCGTATTTATACCTGTGTTTTAATGCTTTATAAAGGCCGGCGTAGCCGTACTCATCCAGTCTATTCACTGTTTAAATTCCAGAGTAAGTTTATGTTTTGTAAATGCAAGACTGTCTTCTTATTACTAATGTAATCAATAGGTCGTATTTTATACCAAATTTAAGCTTACATTAGGCGTAATAACATACTGATGACAAATGTTGTGCCATTTAAAAAAATTGTCAATAAAACAAGGATTAAAAATTGATATTTTGTCATTTTGAAAAAATATACAGAAAGAATAACAATCAGTGTTGCCAGATGAAATCTCAAAATATTCATGTATGCTTACGCCAAAAGTTCACAAAAAGTTCATGTCCCTAAATTTTAAGATCGGAACTTGTCGGAGATCGTCTGAAAAGCTCGGATTGGGAACTTATCAATACGTCCAAAAATCCTCCACAGACTAGGTTTGAATGCGAAATAAATTACTGAAAGAATTCTTTTTTAAAATTGTATCTAAAAAACAGGAGTGTCATTAAACTATATTTTTATGTGAGCAAACCATTATCATTGCTACTATTGCTTTCCGACCAATCCGACATTTTGATTTTTTAAAACACAGTGAACATCACAAAAAGGCGGGAAATTTAATTTAACATAAATTATACAAATTGTGTTCTGCACTTCTATTATGGCACCTATTGTCCCTTGCAGCCACTGCAAGTCTGCAAGACAAATTTCTAAACATATTACGAGTTTTTTAGTTGAATCATTCAACATTTTCATCTTGAAAAAATGAAAATATCAAAGTTCATGGAATTGTTCATGATATTTTAAAAAGTTCACTAAAAGTTCACAAATTTTCAATGTTCAAAAAAAGTTCATGTAGAGGGTAAAAAGTTCACAAATCTGTGAACTTTGTTCACGATCTGGCAACACTGATAACAATTGCCGTGTTGCTATGACAACAACCTATACAAGTACTTCATGTAATTCCGAAAATATAGTTGCATGCTCTTAGTTAAAGTGCTACTGAAACGAAATTTTGAGTATCCGTTTTTTCCCTTAATCAAATAGTTTAATCTTTCCTGATCAATTTGGTATATATTTTATAAAAATTGAAGAACGGGAACACGGATAATTTTTGCTTCAAAGTTGGGTTATGCGTGCGAATTTTTACTCCTGAAATATGATGCCAGTGTGACGTAAATGAAAGGACGGAAGTTGATGTGTGAGCATAGCTTTGCTAGTATTTTGTTAGTGTTGTTGTGTATATCATGAATAAACATGAGTTCATCGAGCAGTGAAAGCGAACAGAGTTTTAACACTCTGATTGGGAAAGTAAAAATTTACATATGGACTCAGGTGATGAAGATGTATTGGTTGTAAATTCATTTGTGACTATGTATGAAAACGAGCCCCTCGCAAACGCAGCCGGCGAACAGAATTTTGTGTCTGTCGAAGAAGACGCTTTGACCCTAAAATATTAGAAGCGAGATTCGAAGGAACAGTTACCTTGGATAAATGGTAAGTTATTAATTATAATGCTAGAAAGATGTTTAAAATGTTATTTTGCCAGTGTTTCGTTGTTAATAAACACAATATTATGCATATAAAATACATAATTTCAGTACTGCTTGACTTATAGGTGCGCATGTAGCTTGTGTCCAACAGAAACGTTGTCGGATGCTATCGAATACAGATGCTGTAGAGAGGTTGGGCCTACTCTACATCAACTAACGTTTGATGGTAGCATTGAAAAAATAACTTGTATTACTCTTCATGAAGAATACAAAGCTACATCATTTTCCTAATATCCTCACTTTCAGCGTCTGATTCACCACTTTCCTAAAAAAATATGTGTAAATAGTGTGTAAATGGACAAAAACATAATAAATGTTCCCGAAAAGAAATTAATGCTAACATTTCAAGTTCATTGATTCAAACTGTCATGTAAAAAGACGGACGTTAACTCTATTCAAAGTATGTTATTATTAAATGTAGCTATTTAGTATCAAAGTTCTGTCAAGAAATAAATATATACCGCGTTTATACTGCCATTTAGCTTCTGTTTGGATTTTTTTAGCCAACTGATTTTTTTCTGTAGTTTGATAACTCTGCTTGCAAGAGCGTCACATTTACTACACGTACTTTCATTTTGCCCTGCATCGCTTGTATGTTCAGTACCAATACTTTCTACCATGTCGGGCACATTAGCAATTTGTTCGGTCTCCTCCTCTTCAATATTTTCAGCGACAGGATACGATCGGCATCGCTTTCAATGCGAGACACTTCACGAAATGCCTGTTGAAGATGGCAAGTGACATTTTATACATTTTCCAACTTCTGTTTACCGACATACGAGAATATTGTATTGAAAATACGTTTATAGTTTGTACATACCATCCTACGATCTCGGTTACTCAAATCACCTTGCATGGAAAAATTTTGTACAGAATCTACTGTTGGAACAGCATCACGGCATAGCTGTTGTCTCATATTTAGCGACCTCTGCGTTTACTGTAAATGCGGAATCTGCAAAGTGCATTGAACACAGCACAGAGTACTGCTGAGGAATAAACTTTGGACGATGTCTTCGTACTAATGTGTCTATTTATTTAACCTTTCTTTGTCTTTCAAAGGAAATCGATGCATTGATACTCCATCTGTATGTTGGCTGTTAGTGCAACGTTTCCCGTTTGGCCATCCAGCAAACAGTATTGCCCTCCTCGAGGTTTTTTGCGGTACTCGCCATTATATTTACTTTGCAGCGTAGCGCTTGTGAAAGACTATCCTAACAGACTGAGTTTTTTAAAATATATTCTTTTTTATCATTCTCGAGCAAGCGAGTTACAGTTTGTCTGATATAGTCTGCGTCGGGATTAAGACCACAAAATACGTAAAGGATGTTGCAGCTGTCGTTCGAGAATTTTATCTGTATTCGTAAACTTATAAGGCAATTTTAAGAACTAAAAGTGACTGCTAGCGTGGTCCACCTACATGCATGGAATTTGTTTTGCTAATTTACACATTTTGCGTAAAGAAAAATTAGATGTAGGCTAAAACTCACGTTGGAACTCATCGCAAATTCATATGTATTTATATAGGCTTATAGCTATCAAGTTTAACCTCCGTCCTTTAAATGACGTCAAGCGCGCAAAGTCAATTTCGCATCAAAACAAGCAAAAATGCCAACTTTGAGCGCAATTTTAGATACGTTCTCGTTGACAGAATTTAGTGTGCGATAGCTCAAAATGATCAGTAGAACGTAGAGAAACGGATTATGGTAAAAAATAGAATATGAAAATTTCGTTTCAGTAGCACTTTAATGGCGAGGGGTTGCTGCATGCATGTATTTCTAGTAAGTCACTATTAATGAGTCACTAAAGTTCAGTCGTTTGCCAAATCCAGTGAACTCTACACTTGGCTTCGGGCGAGTTATCGTTCAATTTAACAGACATATTAGACTGAACGATAACTTGCCCGCTATTTTTGAAACCAAGTGACGTACAAATACCAGTCTCTTGCAATTGCTTTTGTCGAGGGTGGACACTGTTTGTCACGAATTAAGCGATAACCTGGTTTTTGATAGTATTTTTTAAAAGTGGTTTACGACATTTATAGTAGTTGAGTGAGAATTTCCGCCATCTTGGCTTCACCTAGGGATATTCCTTGCGCGTTGGATAAAAACTGGAAAGCAGCCGTGACAAATATTATTTTCTTAAGCTATTTCATGTTTCACCTAAAACAATGCATCTCTGACTAAAATCGTACCTGACCAAAATCACTCTCTGAACCAAAATCAAAACACAATTATCCGCACACGTTTTTTTTTACGTTGTGTGAATCAAAGGGACAAAAACGAACGTTACGGTTCTGGGTTAAACTGGCCTCACTGGTTAGTTAGTATATGTTAACATGTACCTGTGCAAGTTAATGACTGATTTGCGAATGTGTTCTTCCGTCGTTTCAGTGCCAAACGTTACCGCAAATCGTTTTGCAAGACCCTAAATAATGAATATCACTGTTTGGTACAATAGATGGAATGGTAAAGTATTCTTCTTGATACAATAAGTGGGTTATTTATGAAATATATTAAATGAAGTTTCTCGGCGGTTTTTTGCTTGGTCCTTCAAATTCTTTACTCAAGGCCGTGCACATACAGCCTTCAAGAACTTCACACAAGTCAAATATTCTTAATGCAATATACATGTATGCAAGGGTGGGTTTTTGATCTTTTTCCTGATAATTTTGGCTTTTCTGTGTCAAATTGGGTTAAGGGAGGGGAAGGGTAGATCGAGACAGTCGCTCCTTTATTCAGAATACGCGCACGTTCATGCTGTATCTTCTTTTAGCAAAACCAACAGCAACATGTTTTGGGAAGGTTATTTGGCTACAATAAGTAGACTAGTTTTAGACAACAATTGGTATGTCCGGAGTACCAGCCGATCTGAGCGTTCTTACAACGTTCCAAACACTTATTAGAATTGTAATTTCATGCATATAAAATAAACCCTGATCCAAACTCAAATCCTAACCCCAACAATACCAATAATGGGTTACAACATTCGGATCGGGTGGGAATACCCACGTTACAAAAGGACCATACTGCAGTTTGGGGTAAAGTGAGTCGAATATATTATAAGATAGCGAGTTCTATTGTTTTCTAATCGACTTCAGTTCGGTTGGCATCAAATATGCGCCATACAATCAGTAGTTTTAAACCCACACTTACTTTTAACCCAATGTATCCTGCAGATGTCTTGTCGACAAAACCATCTTCATCACGAAGCCTGTTATATTCCTATAACCAGAACGCCAAAAGTTACTTTCAAAGTGGCAAACAAAACAGCCTGCGATAACACAGGCATAAACTTAATATTAATCTCTACTGGGAGAATGTACTCCTTCGATGATCCTTGGGCCAGTCTTGACTGCGACGAACGCATAGCGGAGCAAACTAATAACACTGGAAAACTATTATTTCGTCCATATAGTATGTAAATAGTATGCACGCTATCTGTAAACGAACTGAATCACGCTTACAGTTTAAATGAATTGACATAGTAGATAATTTACTTAAGTTCCTTGTATGTTTGCATGGTGAATATCAAATTAAAATTTTGTGGAAACACCACATAAGTTTATTAATAAACTTACGTGTTGTTTCCACAAAATTATATTTTAAATTTACTTGTAAATAACTTGTACAATAACGGCAATAATTTGTAAACCAGAATTTTCAAAGTATGTGGGAAAGTAGTAAACGATGGTTTGCAAACTATTGCAAATATTATGCTTTTAGAAGTAATTCTAAATTTATATACTATGTCAAAGTACATTTACTCTGTAATGTGGTTTACAATCTATTTACAGTACACGCTATTTTCATACTATGGAAGAAAGAAAATATTTCCAGTGTTAAGAGATCTTACTAAGGAATCGTAATCCTATAATACAGGTGGAAAATTAAAAGGAATATTTAAAACTTCTTCTTTATAAACATTCAATCCTCTTATAAACATTTAGTTTCACAACACGCGTTTGTAAATATTACTTACCTGCACGTAACTACCCGGCACATTTCCACTAGACATGTAACCTAGCCAACTTGACCAAAAAAACAACTACAATCATTTTCAACATACCTCAAATAATGTTTTAACAATTGTTGTGGTGTAATTGTTTATGCTCAGTTCTCTGCATTTAGCCATCGTCTCTTTGATGAGGTCGCCGAAATTTCCAAACGCCTGCCAAAAATGTAACTAAGTTTCAACATAGGCTTTCAGTCAGAAAAATCTTCTTTAATATAGAACGGAAAGAAAGCAAGTAGGTAATCTTCATAATACCGAGAACATAATACAAGTACTAGTTTTGGTAACAGGGTATACTTATTTAGTGGATACTTATTTAAGTAAGAGCTCAGACAGCAAATTTCTATATTCTAGGGTCTAACATCATATCTTTCTAAATGCAAATTATCAGATCAAAATATTGAAATGTGTTATCTTTGTAGCAATCCAAAGATAAACTTAAATTGTGACTTGTCCAAGTTTTGCACAAACAAATAACATTTTAAGTTTTATTTGTTCACTAAACACATCTGTTCACTGATTTAATTGATAGGTTTTAAAAAACGTGTCGGTCTTACATGGCCCGATTTTTCTCAGGTCTAACATGACCTGACCATCTTGTTTTTTGCAGTGCTGCAAACTGACAAATGATTAGCTACTGTTTAGCTCGTCAACGTTAGGTGGTGCTGTTTTGTAAACATGGCCTTTGATATATCCCAACAAAATTGGTGGCGATTTTATGATGCAAATTCTTAAACATTTAATGTGATAAATTATGTAAAACTTGGACGATTCAGAATTTCAATCTTGCTTGTTTGTAGTACTACAGTACTTCAATATTTTTATCCGAACATTTGCAGAAGAACAAATATCGCGAATAACAACTGTTAGAACATGATCACATGAACTGTTAGAAGTATATTTAAAACTTATGGACATATTTCTCGTGGTGTGATCATGTTCTAAGATGGATAGACAATGATCACTCGTGTTCAGTGGAATATAAACTCACTCGAAAAAGTTAGACGCCAACTCGGGCCTACGGCCCTCGTGGTCGTCTAACTTATTCTCGGGAGTCTATATTCCACTGAGCACACGTGATCATTGTCTATCCCATACTTAGATCATGTTTGACCCCAAACGTTTGGCGCAAAGCATTTTTTTGGGACACCCTGTAGGTTTAATAATAAGCTTAACTTGACCCAGTCAAGCCCTGAATGTACCATGCAGTGCGACTGCCTTCCCCTCAAAAAAAAATCCGCTAAAGTCATCTTGGTCATATGTGGTCCATTGCAATCAGGTATTTCCTCCCATCTATCACTGAACTCGTGCATTAAAATATAAAGTTCGACATACAGAAATAAAATGTGAAAACACGCATGTAGCCCGATGCATCTCGAAAATTCCATACGAGAAGAGTTTGCAAAGTCCAGCCAATACGACCCTCTTTTCGTTTAGTTCTTCCACTTCATTTCCCGTGTTTTCATCTAAATTGTTAATGTGTTGATAACGATAAAAATATATTACATTGCAGTAACATTAGAGAAATAAATCAATATCGCTTCAGAAAAATACAAGTGTAAAACCAACAAGTAGAACCATGCACGGCAGTCTTTCGCAAATACAATCTTGCACATAGATGTAATCCTTGAAACATTCCAAAAACAAACCAATAACAAACTTACAACACAATTTCTCTCAGTCTACCTATTTTCAGGGATATTTTAGGGATAACACGGTAGTAAAAACACAATCAGTCTTGAATTGAGTTTTCTAACTCGATTTTCTGGCGTATTTTTCCAATGTACTAACACTAAACATTCGTGTGAAAGCAAGAAATTATTTCATTCTTTTTATTCTTGTACTTGTGAAGTTAAGCATCAATTCTCAGCGGTGCAACGGTATTTCATGAAACGACAATGTAATCAGTAAACTGCCTACGAGGTATTGTCATAGTTTATTATTTTTAATGTTTCTCAAACTCATCACCATATAAATATATACATAAATTGAACGTATGCACTATATTCCAATTGTTGAATCTAGAGATACTCGTGCTAAAATGCGGACTGAAAATGTATTCCTTCCCTAAAACTTAATAATAATCTTCTAAAAACGGCAGTAGACAAAAATGCTTGGAAATATGCCTGCACTTCAATTATTGAGTTTAACGTATGAAGCATAGATAATTTTACAGGAAGTATATTTACGATTGGGTCTCAGTTGACGTGTGAATAACTCGGCAAACTACCAATTTTTCAAAAATTGTTTTGAAGCATTACAACGCACCTTCGTCCTCTTTTTCCTCGTCTGAAGTGAGTTCCGAGAAGGCATACGTCGTTGCAAATGTACAACAGATTTCTTGGATGACGTCATGCGGTAGGTATGCGAGAGATGATAACGATGGATCTGGAAAAAGAAATATCATCAATTTTCAATACATCTTTCCAAAGCATTTTAGTTGTTGACAATTCGTCCATATATTAAGAGCGCAGGGATGACGTGTTATTGCCTATTTTCTCCTCTAAACTCGGAATTATTCCTTTAAAACAGAAACAAAAGGACATAAGAGACCTACGAGGGCAAATTGGCTTGATACAAAGGTAATTAATTCCCTTAGTTATATCTACTATCAACACCAAATCAAACAATAGTCCATCATCCGTAGCGCGCTCACAGTTCACAGTTTACGCTTTTTGAAAGAGCTTTTTTTTTAGCTACATAAGGAATAAAACGCCGATACAGTAAAAAGCACTACTTAAATAACTCGTAACTTGTTCGTTATTATCCGTAGCTTGTTCGTTACTCACAGTTATTATTAAGCCGTTTTGCAAACACAACGATGACATCACAGGTGCAGAGATATGCCTTAAAATAAAACAAAATGATTTCTAAAATTGGTTGTGGTAGTACGATTTCGCAGAACGCATTTGACTTCCAGTTTAGACACATGCAGGCAATGCTGAATTAAGGATCGCGAAAGAGTAGATAAAAGATGTTTGAGATCTGTGCACGCGAACCAATGTTTTGAACAAAAATGTTTCCTAGTTTGCCCACATCGAAAAACATGACAATGTTTCTTAACTTGACAAATGCTTCGAATCATTTGGAATCATTTGATTTTTCACGAATATATATTCACGTTTTAGTTCATATCTTATAATAGGAAATTAACGATGCACTTTATTCACGCGACCTAAATTAACGCGGCATCTTATTAATCATCAGCCATCCAGGTCTTTTAAAACATGATTGATCATCTTAACGTTAATCTGGTCTCCATGGTTGACAAATTAGCTAAATTAACGCGAAACGGAAAATATAAACACAACAACAACAAAAAAGGATGCTACACAAAAATTAAACTGTGGGTCATTGTGGGTCAAAAGGTCAATATAGTAATTAGACAAATGTACATAGCTCAGCATTCCATTAAGCAAACGGGCTTTAGTGAACTGAAATAAGAGGCGCACTGGTGTTTTTAATTTACGTTAATATGCTGTATTTTGATATCAAAGAGTTGGTGTTGTATACGACAAATCAAGATTTTCTTAATTAACGATGAATAAAAATTACATAATTAAAATAGACGATGACATAAATTAACATGAATTAAATTAACGCACATTTTTAAAATCCGGGTTAATAAAGCGCATCGTTAATTTCACATAATAACATGATATGAAACAAGCTGAACTACATATCACTTCAATTTTGCGGAAACACTAATAAGACATATACGCGGTTAAATTTGCAGGATGAGTTTACGTGCTTTTTCACCAAATTATAGTGATAGTGATACGCACCACGCAAACGTACGAAGGTAGTTAGAGTCAACTCCCTTCAACAGCATGAAAAAAATCAGTTAACCACACGCATTACTTCTTATAATTATATTAGTGCTAAATTTATAAAAAATTAAATAAACCACTTGAGGTGAATTTAGGAAATACTTTTCCATGGCTGCCACGGCGGCAACTTATAGCTTAAGATTGACAACGCGGCAAGTTCGACGACACGGTGAGAGGGAGATATACTCCCCTGCCAAAAAAATTTCCATCTAAATCTAAAAAAGTTGAATCTTTTTTTAAGGGAGGAGCATTTTCTTCCAGATCAGGTGTGCTCCAAAAGGCGAGGCACTCCATGTCAGTATTTGTAGCATTTTGCACTGCACCTCACTGTATGAATTATTTTTCTGTAGTTATCACAATTGTCATTAGCATTAATAATTTTATTCAAAAGCACATATCGGCCCAAAGGCAACCTCAAAATAAAATAAGGTATGGGCATTTCCCCGCCTCCAAATAAAAAAATCCATGAAAATTTGGGGGAGGTCCCACCCACCACAGAAACCTTAAATACCGCTGCTTTTGATTACTGTAATGATTGAAGCTTACTTGAGTAATTTGCGAACAGTTTTGTTCGTCAGCTGAAACAATGTGGACTCGGCGATAAGGTAGACTTCCAAAACACTTCTTACGTCGTAACATGCTTACTCGTTGCTCAAGGCTATTGTATTGGGCATGACTACGAAGTTTAGAATGCTCCTGGGGCCACAAATTATCCATAGTTGTTGCCTTCCACGCATATATGCTTTGTTTTGAAGGCGCGTCGTCGTGCAGCCGCGCGTCGTCAATCCTAAGGTTCCTTCTACGGGATAAATTCAAAAACTCTTACCGTTTTCCTGACCTCACCAAGTTCATTTTCTATGATATGACCACATAATTCCACGTACGAAGTTAAGCGCTGCGTTAAGACAGCCTTTTCACGCTACAACGAAAAGTGCAACAGTTTATATCTATAGTCACAAGATCATTTTTATCATGACTTTTGGAACGAGTATTGTTATAATGCTATAGCTGCTAATGCTATAGAGGAAGAGTTGCGTCTTTGCACAGGCTATATATCTGAGGCTATTATGACAAAACCAACGCAAAACAAAGATAATAATTCGTCATATCAAACAAGCAGAACCAATAATATTAAGGTACATTATATACTTCTTATAAGCTTAGCAGCCTATAGCAGCACTGAAGAACTAAATGTAATATGCAAAGGGCTTAGTTGCAAGAATTTCAGAAAAACTGATACATATCAAAAGCCTATGCCTGTGCTATGTTGCAGGGCTGCTCTGCCACTTAGGTACAGAGACCAGTGCCAAGAGCAAACGCCATTTTCAGCTGGTTAGTACTGAATTGGTCCAAAACCGACTATTCTTCAATTTGGTTTACATGTCGCCAGCCAAAAAATGGAAATAAGTGTTCAGTATATAGTATATAGTATGTCAAGGGTGTAATGTCATATAATATTGGGTGGAGACACCCAAAACGAGGTGAAATACCAAAAATCAATACATGTAGATATACTTTACCATGGAAGGAGGCCTTTGTCTCATTGAGTCGAGAGTCCACAGTAAATACATCTGTATGCAAATGAGTGCATTGGACATTACCTAAAACAATATTTCATAGTACATGTATCATCAACCTCATTGTGGGGTACATGTATGTAACGACACAGTGTACTACCAGGTATCCCCAAACCCAGTTTGTTAGAACGTAGCGCGAAAGTTATTGCGTTTAAATATGTTTTATTGTATTCTGAAAGGACTAACTTAGACTCCGGTGTATGAAAATAAGATTTGTACACAAGATAAAGGAAAGATATCGACATTTCAAATCGAATAAGATATCGATATCGATATTTCAAGTAGAAAAATGCTAAAAACATTACGGACTATTTTCGATGCAATCCTACAGATAGTGCAATTGCGGGTTTTTCTCAACCGGTAATTTGGAAAGTGCATCAGTGTCCAGCCTTTTCAATGATGGGTTTTTAAAATGTAATTGCATGCAACTGTTTTAATTGAAAGACTCAATGTTTTTAGCATTATAATAGTTATTAAAAAAATGTTGACTCACAGACACAGACATTAAAACAAATAATGTTTTAATGTAAACTTAATCGCCGGTAAAAGAAGGTACAATGTATACAGAGTGCAGCTTGGACCTGTAGGGCCGTTAGTCGGGAGGTAGCTACAAATTTTTGCGGGTAGCTGCATAACTGAATATGACTTCACAAGGCGAATGTTGTAAAAAAGGCCTGTACATTCCCTAAAACAGGGCTATTACCACAAACAACTCAGTACAAAAGGTCAGCTTCGCCATGATTCGTCACTCTAAACAGAAGCAGGCTTGTTGCAACTATCAAAAGGTATATAATAAGATAACCCACTATATAAGAATAAGTAAAATATTACATTCAAGGTCGTTGGTCTGCAGGCTACCGAGAACACATGAGCACCTAATTTGATTTAATCGCGAATTTCTATACTCAATTTTTAAAAGTGTAAATTCTGACATCGGGTATTGATAAAAAAAATGATTTTGCAAAACTTACATTGTCTGGGTTGTAGGACTGATATCCTTCTTTGAACAGCTCGACGATACTGTCAAT
Organism: Muricea muricata; assembly: GCA_963855995.1. Taxonomy (NCBI): domain Eukaryota; kingdom Metazoa; phylum Cnidaria; class Anthozoa; order Malacalcyonacea; family Plexauridae; genus Muricea; species Muricea muricata. The sequence goes on from OY979721.1 coordinate 337,351, forward strand.
TAGTTTATTGCGCGCTACTTCCTAAAGACACAAAATTACAAATACCTATCACATTGAAGACCACGCAGTCGGTCAAACTACCCGAAAGGGCTGCAGAGGAGGTACACGCTTTTGTTAACTTTACCGCTTTTCTCCTTAGCGTAAGCTCGTTGTCTATCAGTGTTCTGTATGTCTTGGCACATTCCTTCAGCAACTGCAAAAGACATTCTTAATGTGAAGTTCCTTGTTTACTATCGCATATAGATCATTTTCATGCATGGCTCCAAGGCCGATGACCCAAGCGTTTGAAAAAGATTACTTTCCTTCATCACAAAGCTTTCCACAACACGTTGCATACCAGGGCCCAGTTGTACGAAAGGTGGGATAGGGCTATCTACAGGATAGACAATGATTTTCAACTTGCCACAGAAAGGCATAAAAAGCAATGACACCAGAGATATATAGACTTCAACGTGTGACTTCAATACGAAATTGCTGAACTTCAATATGAGTTTTACCAGTTACTGAACATGTGTGGAAAGCTCGAGAAAATCACTGACAGATGGATAGCGATATTCGCCTTTCGTACAGCCGACTCATGGGGTCGGTTGTTGAAAAGTCGATTAGCTTGACACTGTTAACATGATAAAACACGAAATTTCCAAGTAGCTAGTTTATAAACTTGTACATATCTTTTTAGAAATCTTGTCATTGATCAACAGTAGTTTTGGTTTTTGAAAAAATGAATGGACATTTAGAAATAAAGAAACTAAATTGGTGGGTTAAACTTTACCCAGGATTACCGCTGATCCCACTTTGAACAACCGAAACACAAGCGCAAGAAATTGACTAGGAACGAAGCCTGATGCAGGCGTACTAATGATGCGAGTGTCTCTAAGGGATGGAAAGTACAAAACAAATCTTACTGCTGTTTCAGATCCTTTTTGAACCAGATCATCAATTTGATTTAGAAGGTCCTCAAAGTGCTGAAAATACAAGTCTGAGTGTCAAAACCAACACATATTGCAAAAAGAAGGCATTTTAGAGAGCATACAAGAGAAATGACGCCTTCTCTTGTCTGGAGACAACTCGTTAACAAAGTGCGTCATACTGGCTAAAAACTGTCATGCATGAAACCTAAGTACGCACCTTCGTCCTCTTTTTCCTCGTCTGAAGTGAGTTCCGAGAAGGCATACGTCGTTGCAAATGTACAACAGATTTCTTGGATGACGTCATGCGGTAGGTATGCGAGAGATGATAACGATGGATCTGGAAAAAGAAATATCATCAATTTTCAATACATCTTTCCAAAGCATTTTAGTTGTTGACAATTCGTCCATATATTAAGAGCGCAGGGATGACGTGTTATTGCCTATTTTCTCCTCTAAACTCGGAATTATTCCTTTAAAACAGAAACAAAAGGACATAAGAGACCTACGAGGGCAAATTGGCTTGATACAAAGGTAATTAATTCCCTTAGTTATATCTACTATCAACACCAAATCAAACAATAGTCCATCATCCGTAGCGCGCTCACAGTTCACAGTTTACGCTTTTTGAAAGAGCTTTTTTTTTAGCTACATAAGGAATAAAACGCCGATACAGTAAAAAGCACTACTTAAATAACTCGTAACTTGTTCGTTATTATCCGTAGCTTGTTCGTTACTCACAGTTATTATTAAGCCGTTTTGCAAACACAACGATGACATCACAGGTGCAGAGATATGCCTTAAAATAAAACAAAATGATTTCTAAAATTGGTTGTGGTAGTACGATTTCGCAGAACGCATTTGACTTCCAGTTTAGACACATGCAGGCAATGCTGAATTAAGGATCGCGAAAGAGTAGATAAAAGATGTTTGAGATCTGTGCACGCGAACCAATGTTTTGAACAAAAATGTTTCCTAGTTTGCCCACATCGAAAAACATGACAATGTTTCTTAACTTGACAAATGCTTCGAATCATTTGGAATCATTTGATTTTTCACGAATATATATTCACGTTTTAGTTCATATCTTATAATAGGAAATTAACGATGCACTTTATTCACGCGACCTAAATTAACGCGGCATCTTATTAATCATCAGCCATCCAGGTCTTTTAAAACATGATTGATCATCTTAACGTTAATCTGGTCTCCATGGTTGACAAATTAGCTAAATTAACGCGAAACGGAAAATATAAACACAACAACAACAAAAAAGGATGCTACACAAAAATTAAACTGTGGGTCATTGTGGGTCAAAAGGTCAATATAGTAATTAGACAAATGTACATAGCTCAGCATTCCATTAAGCAAACGGGCTTTAGTGAACTGAAATAAGAGGCGCACTGGTGTTTTTAATTTACGTTAATATGCTGTATTTTGATATCAAAGAGTTGGTGTTGTATACGACAAATCAAGATTTTCTTAATTAACGATGAATAAAAATTACATAATTAAAATAGACGATGACATAAATTAACATGAATTAAATTAACGCACATTTTTAAAATCCGGGTTAATAAAGCGCATCGTTAATTTCACATAATAACATGATATGAAACAAGCTGAACTACATATCACTTCAATTTTGCGGAAACACTAATAAGACATATACGCGGTTAAATTTGCAGGATGAGTTTACGTGCTTTTTCACCAAATTATAGTGATAGTGATACGCACCACGCAAACGTACGAAGGTAGTTAGAGTCAACTCCCTTCAACAGCATGAAAAAAATCAGTTAACCACACGCATTACTTCTTATAATTATATTAGTGCTAAATTTATAAAAAATTAAATAAACCACTTGAGGTGAATTTAGGAAATACTTTTCCATGGCTGCCACGGCGGCAACTTATAGCTTAAGATTGACAACGCGGCAAGTTCGACGACACGGTGAGAGGGAGATATACTCCCCTGCCAAAAAAATTTCCATCTAAATCTAAAAAAGTTGAATCTTTTTTTAAGGGAGGAGCATTTTCTTCCAGATCAGGTGTGCTCCAAAAGGCGAGGCACTCCATGTCAGTATTTGTAGCATTTTGCACTGCACCTCACTGTATGAATTATTTTTCTGTAGTTATCACAATTGTCATTAGCATTAATAATTTTATTCAAAAGCACATATCGGCCCAAAGGCAACCTCAAAATAAAATAAGGTATGGGCATTTCCCCGCCTCCAAATAAAAAAATCCATGAAAATTTGGGGGAGGTCCCACCCACCACAGAAACCTTAAATACCGCTGCTTTTGATTACTGTAATGATTGAAGCTTACTTGAGTAATTTGCGAACAGTTTTGTTCGTCAGCTGAAACAATGTGGACTCGGCGATAAGGTAGACTTCCAAAACACTTCTTACGTCGTAACATGCTTACTCGTTGCTCAAGGCTATTGTATTGGGCATGACTACGAAGTTTAGAATGCTCCTGGGGCCACAAATTATCCATAGTTGTTGCCTTCCACGCATATATGCTTTGTTTTGAAGGCGCGTCGTCGTGCAGCCGCGCGTCGTCAATCCTAAGGTTCCTTCTACGGGATAAATTCAAAAACTCTTACCGTTTTCCTGACCTCACCAAGTTCATTTTCTATGATATGACCACATAATTCCACGTACGAAGTTAAGCGCTGCGTTAAGACAGCCTTTTCACGCTACAACGAAAAGTGCAACAGTTTATATCTATAGTCACAAGATCATTTTTATCATGACTTTTGGAACGAGTATTGTTATAATGCTATAGCTGCTAATGCTATAGAGGAAGAGTTGCGTCTTTGCACAGGCTATATATCTGAGGCTATTATGACAAAACCAACGCAAAACAAAGATAATAATTCGTCATATCAAACAAGCAGAACCAATAATATTAAGGTACATTATATACTTCTTATAAGCTTAGCAGCCTATAGCAGCACTGAAGAACTAAATGTAATATGCAAAGGGCTTAGTTGCAAGAATTTCAGAAAAACTGATACATATCAAAAGCCTATGCCTGTGCTATGTTGCAGGGCTGCTCTGCCACTTAGGTACAGAGACCAGTGCCAAGAGCAAACGCCATTTTCAGCTGGTTAGTACTGAATTGGTCCAAAACCGACTATTCTTCAATTTGGTTTACATGTCGCCAGCCAAAAAATGGAAATAAGTGTTCAGTATATAGTATATAGTATGTCAAGGGTGTAATGTCATATAATATTGGGTGGAGACACCCAAAACGAGGTGAAATACCAAAAATCAATACATGTAGATATACTTTACCATGGAAGGAGGCCTTTGTCTCATTGAGTCGAGAGTCCACAGTAAATACATCTGTATGCAAATGAGTGCATTGGACATTACCTAAAACAATATTTCATAGTACATGTATCATCAACCTCATTGTGGGGTACATGTATGTAACGACACAGTGTACTACCAGGTATCCCCAAACCCAGTTTGTTAGAACGTAGCGCGAAAGTTATTGCGTTTAAATATGTTTTATTGTATTCTGAAAGGACTAACTTAGACTCCGGTGTATGAAAATAAGATTTGTACACAAGATAAAGGAAAGATATCGACATTTCAAATCGAATAAGATATCGATATCGATATTTCAAGTAGAAAAATGCTAAAAACATTACGGACTATTTTCGATGCAATCCTACAGATAGTGCAATTGCGGGTTTTTCTCAACCGGTAATTTGGAAAGTGCATCAGTGTCCAGCCTTTTCAATGATGGGTTTTTAAAATGTAATTGCATGCAACTGTTTTAATTGAAAGACTCAATGTTTTTAGCATTATAATAGTTATTAAAAAAATGTTAAAAATAATGATGGCTTATCCTAGTAAGTTTTTTCAGTCGAAATGGTTGTAATACACCTTAAATGCCATCATTCAAAAGGCTGAACTGTAACTCTAACAAGCCATTGATTAATTCTTGGCGATGGTTAAAGGGGATGGACCAGACGGGGAGGTTTTCAAGATGGCGGCTGTTTTTCAAGATTCTTAAAACGAGAACGAACCAACAACCAGACATAGGTTCAAGGTAAAGGTTAGGTTCAAGAATGTTATAAATTTGTGGTTGTTGATTCGTTTTCGTTTTAAAGAATCTTAAAAAAACAGCCCACCTCTCGTCCATCTCTTATAACTACGACCATTAATTCTCTAGTTATGAAACGAAAAACGTTTTCTTAAATTCCATTACTATGGAATAAGTAAATACAAAACATTTAATACGGCATAAATGCATATGGAAATGCACAAAATTGGTATTCTCAATGCAATATTATCAGTAGAACGCATTGGAAATGGAATTTAATCAATAATCAATCTTTGGAATGAGAAAAGTAGAGAATCAACATATCAGAAAAGTATAGATTCTGATCACCTATCCTAATGTCTTGTTCAGTCGAGATCCTCACGAAAAGGAAGGTGTGCAATAACTTATGAACGCACCTGCAGGTCTAATATTTACAACAAATTACAACACATGAAAGATGAAAAATTGACGATATACCTCATCAGACATGTTCCTTTTGGGAATTTCAAAAACAGTATCGTACAAATCCCATGCTCCAAGATCGTGAGATCTGTAAAATTAAAAGTAAGCTTGCTGTGATGATATTTTTAGTGAATTGCTAAAATAAAAGGCAAATTTTTTTTGCAAATCCCTGGGCGCCACGCAGCACGATAGAACACCAATGATGTAGGGAAGGGGCTGATCTGGATACATAGAAAACCGGAAACCTTAAATTTTAGGAATGAAAAAATGTGTAAAATGCAATTTGACACCGAACCTATACTTGAGCCCAAATAATAGTAAAATACAAGCGCACATACCACTTACCACTTGGCTACACGAGAAATGCTTACAAGCATGGAAATTCTTACCAGGTCTATTCTCTAATGTAACCAGAATTTAAGGTTGACGGGATTCGTTTAATCACAGGAAGACAGGAGTGCAGAGTGCATCATGAAGATTTTCTAACAATGAATACGCCGGCTTGTGGTTTAAATAGTCAAATGTATTTATTTTGAAAAGGTTTGATTTTATTTGACTAGAATTTGTTATTTCACATATGAATTGGTTTGTAAATACTGCAGTATGGCAAGGTCATTTCGTTAATCACTAGTTAATCAGCGACATTTGGGTAAATTTATACGATTGTCAAACTGGATTGTAAACAGTAATTGCACGACGCGCCGTTATTTCACTGAAAACTACTGATTGACGTTAAACCAATCAGAGCACAGAGCACAAAATTCTATTCCCGAGAGCTAATGTCACCCTCGCATTAATCTGGGTACGAATTAGCGCGATACAGGAAGGGGGGGGTTATTATGAAGTATTGTAGTTGCCACGCAGAGATCTAGGTTCCAAACTTAGTCAGACCTCATTCCTAGCGGCGGACAACAGTATTATTACAACCTCACTTAAAAATTATTGAACTTCCGGAATTCAGGCCAACATTGTGGTTTCTTTACTCGTGCTGAACTTTTAGTGCAGTCTGGCCCGTGTAGACAACCCGTACACAAGCAAAGGAGGAAGCGACACTATAATCATTTCGACACTAATAAAAGGAAAATAGATTCGTATTCTTTTGAGATAAATAAACCTACTGGTAAAAAGCAGTAATTCTTCTCAGATTCACCTCCAAAGCATACGCGTCACTGTCCCCTTCTTCGTCCTGCTCGCCTTGCTGCAAACAATGGCACGCAAAATTTAGGGCAATTTTTAATGTCCGTTTTTAGACTGTTCAACGATACTCACAGAAACAAAGAATGTTTTAATGTAAACTTAATCGCCGGTAAAAGAAGGTACAATGTATACAGAGTGCAGCTTGGACCTGTAGGGCCGTTAGTCGGGAGGTAGCTACAAATTTTTGCGGGTAGCTGCATAACTGAATATGACTTCACAAGGCGAATGTTGTAAAAAAGGCCTGTACATTCCCTAAAACAGGGCTATTACCACAAACAACTCAGTACAAAAGGTCAGCTTCGCCATGATTCGTCACTCTAAACAGAAGCAGGCTTGTTGCAACTATCAAAAGGTATATAATAAGATAACCCACTATATAAGAATAAGTAAAATATTACATTCAAGGTCGTTGGTCTGCAGGCTACCGAGAACACATGAGCACCTAATTTGATTTAATCGCGAATTTCTATACTCAATTTTTAAAAGTGTAAATTCTGACATCGGGTATTGATAAAAAAAATGATTTTGCAAAACTTACATTGTCTGGGTTGTAGGACTGATATCCTTCTTTGAACAGCTCGACGATACTGTCAATTAGTTTATTGCGCGCTACTTCCTAAAGACACAAAATTACAAATACCTATCACATTGAAGACCACGCAGTCGGTCAAACTACCCGAAAGGGCTGCAGAGGAGGTACACGCTTTTGTTAACTTTACCGCTTTTCTCCTTAGCGTAAGCTCGTTGTCTATCAGTGTTCTGTATGTCTTGGCACATTCCTTCAGCAACTGCAAAAGACATTCTTAATGTGAAGTTCCTTGTTTACTATCGCATATAGATCATTTTCATGCATGGCTCCAAGGCCGATGACCCAAGCGTTTGAAAAAGATTACTTTCCTTCATCACAAAGCTTTCCACAACACGTTGCATACCAGGGCCCAGTTGTACGAAAGGTGGGATAGGGCTATCTACAGGATAGACAATGATTTTCAACTTGCCACAGAAAGGCATAAAAAGCAATGACACCAGAGATATATAGACTTCAACGTGTGACTTCAATACGAAATTGCTGAACTTCAATATGAGTTTTACCAGTTACTGAACATGTGTGGAAAGCTCGAGAAAATCACTGACAGATGGATAGCGATATTCGCCTTTCGTACAGCCGACTCATGGGGTCGGTTGTTGAAAAGTCGATTAGCTTGACACTGTTAACATGATAAAACACGAAATTTCCAAGTAGCTAGTTTATAAACTTGTACATATCTTTTTAGAAATCTTGTCATTGATCAACAGTAGTTTTGGTTTTTGAAAAAATGAATGGACATTTAGAAATAAAGAAACTAAATTGGTGGGTTAAACTTTACCCAGGATTACCGCTGATCCCACTTTGAACAACCGAAACACAAGCGCAAGAAATTGACTAGGAACGAAGCCTGATGCAGGCGTACTAATGATGCGAGTGTCTCTAAGGGATGGAAAGTACAAAACAAATCTTACTGCTGTTTCAGATCCTTTTTGAACCAGATCATCAATTTGATTTAGAAGGTCCTCAAAGTGCTGAAAATACAAGTCTGAGTGTCAAAACCAACACATATTGCAAAAAGAAGGCATTTTAGAGAGCATACAAGAGAAATGACGCCTTCTCTTGTCTGGAGACAACTCGTTAACAAAGTGCGTCATACTGGCTAAAAACTGTCATGCATGAAACCTAAGTGTCGAGACGATTGATAGCAAGCTTACGCGTGCAAGTCGACATAAAGACGACCTCAGGTTGTCGCAGTATGGAGAATAAACAGTAGGGCCACTCAGCAGTGCAACATGTCCACCTATTTTTATGCAATTGAAGGGCAAGAATGATGGCAGAGAAGCCAGTTCAGTGTTTCTAATGGCAAATCAAAAGGGAAATGACTGCCCAGAACCCGCACAAAATTTAAAGATTCCAACTCAAGCGGCCCTTTTCTTTATTTTTATTCTGTTTGTTAGTGTGTGTGTGTGTGCGGGGAGGGGGGGTGTTACACGTCGCCCAAGCGCTGTGACTTAATGGATATTTTAACAATAAATTACCATCCCCATTCCGAATAAAGTCCTCAAGCGAATAAAGCACAAGTCAACGCTGTGCCGAAAGTCGTTAATTCTCTCACACAAGGAATTTTACAGGGTGGGTAAGGTAACACAGGCCCACGGAAATTGGCGTATGCTGTTGTGTGGACCCTACCCTTGTGACGAAGCTGAATAAAAGAAGCAAGCCTTACCTGGCCAAGTCTCCTCTGAGTATACTCTTCTAAATCAAAATACTGAGCTATAGTAATTAGGTTTTCAGCTTTTTGCATATCTGTTCCATACTACAGTATAAAATAAAAAGTAAGTCACAAAAAATGGGATCTTCAAAATTAAAAAAAAAACACAATAAAACGTCTTTGGATCTTGTAATGAAAATTGCACAACTTCAAAGAGTATTTCTCTATTATTTTCTATAATTAGTTGTTATCAAATTCTGTAATGATATCATAGTTTTAGGAATCACACTCGTCTTGAAAATAGTTAATTTCATATCGTGACCATGCGGATCCGGTACCGTGTAAATCGAATTTATTTTTTTTTACATTGTGCAATGTAAATGCAATACTCGTACATCGAACCAAACCAATTGCACACTACTTTCAACTTCTACTATCTTTTACTCAAAGGAGATAGCTACTACTACTAATGTAACTCTTAAATTTGACTCTCAAGGCTCATTTCCACCCATCGCAAATACCAAACTAGATTCAAGCAATCACAACGATTTTGCGAGTTTGTTTTGCGATGAGTGGAAAAGAGCCTTTGAGAAGTCTAAGCTATATTTTTTACCTTGCCCAAAAGAACAGGAAGTTGAACCATAAAATGACCACTCATCTCTTGTTTATCATTAACTATTGTCTTCTTTTCTCGCGTGCTCAGGCGCTAGAAGAAGGATTAATGGGCACATCAACACAACTTCTTCCAAGTGTAAAAGCACAATGTGCAATGATACTGTAGATGATGCTGTGACATTTTATTTACAACAGTTTCGAGTGATACGCAACCACCCAACGCAAACTTTTTTACAACAACGACTATAGTTAAATTAGCGATGAATGTCAAAAACAACTATTTCTGTCAAGAGTTTTGGATTGTAGCGTAAACTGCTGAAACGAGAATTTAGATAACGAGGACGATGATAATTCATTTCAAATACTGTATATAGATATGAACAATACTGTGCACAATAAGTACGAAAGCAGTCAATAATATATTTTTGAATTAACATGAGTAGTTGAATGAAGAATGGCGTAGTTGATTCGAATTTCTATCATTCTACTTACACGTTTAATAAAACGCCCAGGTGGTCCTTGTCCTGTTGCAGCCTGACGACAACAGCAAGACATTATTTCAATCAAAGCTGTTTCTTCATCATCTGTTAAACCTTCACTCGCTTTATCATCTAGTAACATAGTCGTCATAACATCCCAATCCTAAAGCAAAAACGTTTGCGAGTTGCGACAACTGATTTAGGAAGAATTAAAATAATTTTGAAACAACTTCCTCGAAAAACTTCGGAGAAAAACAACTTTTAAGAAAAAAAACATTATACCCTGACTGTACTATTAAATCATTGTAATAGTTATTAGGCAGGCATTAAGTTCTGAGAAATAGATTGAATGACACCCTCTCATGTCTGTGTTATCAAATGAATGTGTTAGTTCAGGTAAGACATAAGTTCGGACTCTCTCAGTGCTGCTGTGTGTACTTTTAAAAAATATTTCAAAAATTTAACCCTGCACTTATAATATCAATAATGAACAGGATACCTTCAATAAGTCACAGTGTTGCCAGAGACTGTCAACTAAATACGCTGCATGGTTGTGGATCTAAATAAATGATTTTGTACGCAGATCACGATAAAAGCAATGACTACATAATTATAACAACTATAACAGTTTCTATATGCATGCATTAATACTGACACCCTTTTGGAATACAAAGCTCACTCGAGTAGCCCTACTGTCTATCTCTCACACAATGGTTCTGATAACCACCTTATGATTATAATATGTGACATCCAAACGGGTTTCCCTTCTGGAAGAAACCACGGAGAAATATTAATGAGATGAGAATGTTACTACGCGTGTATCTACGGCGCAGGAACTCGACCATGCACGTGTTAATAAAATTGGAATTTTTCCCAGAAGTATTCTCAACTTCCTAATTATTCTCCATACAACGTTCACCGCCTTTGACCGATGATTGCACCACCAATGCAACGTGTTGTACCACTTTGGCATCGAAAGGAAACTCTGCTGTGTGTGATTAAAACCATGCAGTGAGATTCAAATCCTTATGGGCAGCTTTCTCAAACAGTGTTTTCTTGAAATATTTACCTGACTGGTAACAAAGAAATCTATAAGCTTCATGATGTATTCGGCTTTGCGTTGAAATTCAGATTTCTTCGACGCTGAAATCCAATAATAATAATAGAATAACACAGGCCATGGACGGTGTAGTTAATAATCCGAGCAATTTAAAGAAAAGGGTATACTGTTGCGATATTTTGCTCTGTACGGATTAAATCGTTTTGTTAGACACAAAGTTCGAGTAATTAAATACGAAGCAATTTAATGTTCCATGAACTATGCAGTGAAGAACGTAATGTTTGGTCCATTGTAGGAAAAAAGACCAAAATATTCTTGGAGTAAAGAACTCCGGCGGTTGTTCACAGGTCAAATTGCACAGTCCACAGGATAATGACTGCCTTCCAACGTCCTAAGACGACCGTTCATCATTTTCATTTCCATCGTCATCATTAATATAATGTCAATATGAGCTGTCATCCCATTTTACAGATTTTTTGATCATTTTTTTACAACGGTTGAAAAATCACTAGTCAGTGGATAGCACTATCCAACCTTCGAACAATTGGCCCCAAATGAGTACGCATACAAGCAGTGTTCATCTGCACAGCTGTTCAGGTAAAACCCTTCAAAACTTCATTTATTGGCATTTTACGTGCATGTACCTTTCTTCTTGCTTGGACTACTCTTTTCTGCTTTACTTAAAAGTCTATCATTCAAAAACGCACCAGCTTCATGAGCTACTTGACGTTGATTGCAAAATACCAACAGTCCAACCTGTACGCATTCGTCCTCCTCAAGCTCGCCATAACTACAATGACAAAATGAGGTGTTGTAGACTCTCATAAAAGACCTCGCCGTTAACTGTCCAGGCATCATTGATGAGGGCAGTTAATTTAAGGACCTACCATAAATGATAAAAACCCATTTATTAAGAAGTAACGTTTTGAAATGCAACGCCTGGAACTTTCTGTTAGGAGGTTAGTAACAATCACGGGGTGGGAAAGAGCTAAATACGTTTACCAACATAAGAAAAGAGCTTATTTAATGAAAACATTCACGACAACTGTTTCTGTCATTTCACATGACATGTTCCAAACCTACTCGTAATCACATGCGAAATTCACGTGATCACATCTGAAATTTGTACGAGTGAACAGATACAAAATTCTTGTGATCACATGAAAAATTAGCGTGGTCACATGTCAAATGTATCTGATCCAGTGAACTCTATATGATTATTCTTGGAACGATAACTTGGTCGCCATCTTTGACGCTAAATTGAATTTAAAGTGTAATTTTTGTTGTGATGTTGACTTGTTTAAAAAGTTGTAGTTTAAATTTTTAGTTTTTTGTAGAAAATTAAATGTTGTTCAGAAATATTTCGCGAAATTTAATGCCCTTTTTTTATTTTTGCCCATCAGAATCGCGAAAATAAAGTCTCGGGAAATATGACTTCGACAAAATCGCGAAATTAAGTACGCGCGAAATTAAGTACGAATAAGGTAGATATAATTATATAGAGTTAACTGATCTGAACACATATGATTTTGAAACATGCCATGGACAAAATTTTGTATTAGATCAGCGTGTTTAGAAAGTTGACGACTGGGTTCTCCAAACCATCGTCAAGTGACCAGATTAAATCGTCTTTATTTGGTCCTACAAACACGCCAACCCAAGACACGAGATATTCGCGTCCATTTATAATTTTATCCATCTAATTGATCCGAATGCTCATCATGAACGGAGCGAGTGCCTACTGGGTTGTCCTGTATAAATATTAAATAAAAAACATCAACAACCAATACATATGTATGTGTTGATTGTTGATATTCACAAATATACTGACAAAAAAACCCAGGTGGAATGAACATACCGAAGCAACAATGCGGATAACTTTATAGCTACGACACTAACTGTATGTTCTGTATCAAGCGTCATCCTAACAATTCGCCCCTGTAATAAATTCACGCAATCAAAATAAGTCAGTCTTTTCTTCCCATTGCTACACTTGACAAGGAGTCATAGAACGCAGCATGCGCCCAGCATGATTATCACAACCTTCTTGTTATTTATCAATCTAATATTACAGGTACATGTTGCAAGCTATGTAGCAAGTGTTTTTTACCGAAATGTTAGACGAGTCACTTCCCTTAAATGATCACAAGGATATACTAAATGTTTACAAAAATAAGTAATTCGAAGAAAGGAAAGTCTTAATTAAAACTACTTTAATAAACTCTCGTCGTTTTTCTAACATTGAACAACAGCGGGTTGTGGCAAACTCGCCCCCAAAAGCGCTGTATATTATACAAATAATAAATGTTTATGAGTGCAATGATGAGAATATTCTCATGAGGTGCAAGATGGCATGTTCCAATCAACGAGGCGAAGGCATTGCACGATCATCAAAAAGGAAGTTTCTAATTTATCCCGTGATCGTAAATAGCCAATTAAATCGCGATAATTTAACAAGGTGTTATATAATCAGATATTAATATTATAGTTTGATTTATATCAAAGTCATATCCATATTATTGTATCTATTATTACCATGGTCAAGTGGCGTACGATTATTTCATGAATTGTACAGCAGTATAATTAATGACTTCAAAACAAACGAAATGGAACTATTTCAGCTATTACCCACCTGGGGTAATGGTACGAGATCACATACGAAAAAAGCTCAAAACTTTTGGTTTGAAGACAAAATAAGAGATTGGCAATGAAAATTGTCGACCACAAGAGCTAGACACATTATCCACACGTTGAATATTTGAGGTATATAACAAGAATTTTAGGTTGTTAATATTGCTCGTCAAATTTTGCCAAATTGGATTGGCTTCGGCGACTCGTCCAATATATATATATATATATATATATATATATATATATATATATATATATATATATATATATATATATATATATATATATATATATATATATATATATATATATATATATATATATATATATATATATATATATATATATATATATATATATATAATCTTTCTTGTAATCTTTCTTGACCTCAAAAAAGCATTTCACACTGTTGATCACAATATATTGTTGAGACAATGGTTCTTGTATGGAGTTAAAGGTATTGCCCTAGATTGGTTCAAATCCTATTTGACTAATCGGAAACAGGTTTGTATGACAAACAACACCATATATCCTCTGTAAAATATAATAGGTGTGGTGTTCCTCAAGGGTCGAACCTTGATCCTCTCTTTTTCTTGATATATAAAGGTTTCTAAACAGCTACTGCTCCCCATTGTGGTAAGAAAACGTCCAGTGAATATGTTACCTTAAACCTCGATGTCAAAGGCTCAAGCTGTGGCAGTAATTCTTCCACTTCATAAAGTTTGAGCAAGGTCTGCGACGCATGAGAACGGACATTACCATCCTAAATAAACATGTAAATTTACAGTAAAGTGTTTATGCAATGAAATTTCACCCCAAAGTATTGGTTGGTAACTTCTTTTACAGAAGTTCATCATTTTCCTTCTTTCGTGAGAAATTTGGCTTTGAAATTTGGCTTTCGTGAGAAATTTGGCTTTGAATAATATGCAAGTATCATACTTATGACATCACAGTCCATAATGAGTTTTTAGTGCTGTAGGAATTTCTCTTACAGTATCCATGATAAATTTCCAAACGTTGCACTAAAATGCAGCAAATCGGGATTTGTAAGTTATAATTTTAAAACATTGGTCGACAAAATTAAATTGTTCGAAAAATCTATGTTGTTTTAAAATACATTATGCACTGTGATGTCATAGTGTAAGTATGATACTGTATTTGCATATTATTCAAAGCTAAATTTCTCACGAAAGCCAGACAATGAAATTCTGTAAAAGAGGTTACCAGCTCATTTTACGTTATCTCTACACTGAGGTCAAAAAACGTCGGGGTGAAATTTCGTTGCATAAACACTTTAAATAAAAAATATAGAATCAGATATTCACTGTACATCAATCAAAGTAAACTTAATTCGCGAATTTTATAATCTAGTGACCAAAATCATTATGGTACAAAAAGTCGTTTGCCTACATACCTTATCATGCAGTGTCCAAACCACGTATTTCAGATATTCGTATGATAAAAAGTAATTGCTAAACAAAGGAGAAATATTACAGTAATTTATGTCGACAGCTTACAAACTGTTTTTAACATTTGAAGAAAATTTGAAAAACTTTTTACAGCTTTTTCTGAACACTTTAACTTTAACAAAAATCATCATTCCATGATCAAGGGGTGAGTCTAGGAAATATGTTCCTAATTCTAATCACGAAGTATTCGTTGTGATTTCTTTCCTCGGTTTTCTATACCTATGTTGAGATGCTGATATTTCGTGCAAAATGTTTATTTGCTTGTGGGATCTTACACATTTATAAAAGGTAAAAGACATTTAACATTCCAATTCCAGAAATACATATGTTAGTCTAAAGTTCCCAACAAATTATATCGTGGAGACTTCAGGCAGTGTGCTGCAGAATTGATTTAAACGATGCTATCAGGTTAATATATTTATTTATTATATGGACAAGGGTATTTTATTGAGAACTAAAACACTCGTAATACTCATACGCCACTACATCCGGGACTTGAGTGGCGTATTTTCCGTATGTCACGCCTAGGGGTGACATAACATTTCCCGCCTTTTTTATTGTTGTTGTTTTCAAAATGGCCACCAATTCAAGGTTTGTAGAGTTGAACAAAAAGACAAAACAAGTCAATACCAGTAAACATTTTAAAGTCTTTCTTACATGGTGTGAGGTATGCCGTGTTTTGTACTTGGTTTGAGTGTCTGCCGTTTTAGTCAGAAAACTGTTTTTCACTATTAAAACGTCAATTTTTATCGTCATGGTGTATTATTGTGTCCCTATATTAAAATAAGTCCATATAATAAACAGAACATTTCACGGTGGCGAGGAAATATGGATTTTATGTTCTCGTGGCAACAACGATATTAATATCGCTCTCTTGGAGTCGCTTCGCTCTCTTGGAGTCGATGAGGATTCTCTCAATTGGTTCAGATCCTATTTATCCGAAAGAAGTCAAGTTACATCAATCAGTGACAGTATTTCATCTCCTCTGCCAATGTCTGTTGGAGTCCCTCAGGGAAGCATGCTAGGGCCGCTTCTTTTCATTGTGTATATAAACGACTTATCATCGCTCGATTTGGAAAGTAAAGTCATTTTGTATGCCGATGATACTGTGTTATACTATTCCAGCAAAGATATTAAGAATTTGGAAAACAAGTTAAATGCTGATCTTGTCGTACTCTCGAGATGGTTTTATGATAACTTACTAACGATTAATATTTCAAAATGTACGTTTGTTCTGTTCGGAAGCAATCGAAGGCTTAAAAAAGTACAGGATATTAACATTCATGTTGATCTACAAGAAATTGAGAACGCTAAATCTTTTAAATACCTCGGGGTGATTATCAAGCAGAATATGTGTTGGGCTGACCATGTGGACTATCTTTGTACTAAAGTTTCCCAAAGGATTGGAATAATAAAACGTGTGAAGAATTTAATATCATTCCATGCAAGACTAACTCTGTACAACAGTCTTGTCAGCCCCTTGTTCAGTTATGCAGACTTTGTGTGGGGTGATAAGAACAACGCCTGTTTGATGAATCAACTGCAAGTGTTACAGAACAAAGCAGCAAAGACCACACTGGACATGCCCATGCGTTCTTCTGCCACTGAAGCTTTAAATGAACTGGTTTGGAAATCATTAGAACGAATTCGCCTACTTCACAGGCTTACAATGGCATTCAAGTACTTACATGGTCATATTGATATTGAACTAGACGTGAAACTAAATAAAAACGTTCATAACCACGACACCCGAAGACGAACCGATGTACGTCTACGGTTAAATAAACGTAATTGGGGTCAGCAAAGGTTTATCTATCACATTTTTAAGAACTGGAATAATCTCGACCATTCTCTTAGAGTTACAGATTCTTTAGTGAATTTCAAACACTCTATTAAAAATAGATGTGAACTTCTTATATAACGTATTTTCTATACATAGTAATTTAGTATGCAGGACCTTCATGAAAACCACGTATTAGTGATTGTAGCTTCCTGTAAAATTATTGCTATAATAATGATAATAATAAAAAAAATAATGATATCGATACGTATTAACGTATTTCCGTTTCAACTGTTGTAATTATCTCTGATGATGGCCTGAGTCAAACGGGCCGAAAGCTCAGATTCATATAATAAAATCAATTAAAATAACATGGTGCTTCCACAAATTGTTTATAAATTAAAATTGTGCCTTGTTTTTCAGGTGTACTTTATTTCTTTCTGCATGTAATAACAAAAGTCACTTGTATATTCACCACCTGACTGTTTATCTACAGTAACCAGTATGTCTTAATATGCGCACTAACCTGTATTCTTTCATCCAGACTCCAATCTCAGAAATACAAACAGATCTTATTTCTGGTCGAAAGTCCCTGAAACACACGAAACAGGGTATCAGACGAGTTGAATCAGGACTTAGTGAGAACTACATGTGCTAACCTGAAACAAGCGGTGACAGGATTAGCAGATTAATGCCGACAGCCGGGACATTAAGAAATACTTAATCCAGCAACAAACAAATAAAACAGCGAATTAGTACAGAGAAATTAGCAGACGTTTCTTGAAAGAAGTAAATTGCAGTCCAAATTAGCGAGAACAAACATTCCAAGAGGGTGAGTTTTGCTACCCTGAGGATACAGATTTATCATGTTTACACAACAAAAACACTGATGTGGAAAACGAAGTTTATGTACATAAACAGATGTAGGTTTACATAAAGGAATTTAAAATGCCATGTAATAAACTACTTTATTAACATTGACTGCAATACGGCAAGACCTCTGTTTAATATTTCCACGTAAAGACCTCGCTCTCTGTTTACTAGTAGTTAATAAATAACAACAAATAGTTGCATATTTTTCTAAACAGTTATGACGTTTCACGACTTAATGTATGGGGTGACTGAGCTCTGACTGCAATCATTGAAATTGTATACCCTTTCTATCCCTTTATTCTTATCCCAACACTACGCGACATTAAGGTGTCTCGATACAGTTTTCAAAATATTGAGTTATAGCTTGCTAATTAACATCTTTAATTTCCGCACTACTAAATGTGAATAAGTTGGTTTCGTTGGGTTTTTTCATGTATGTTAACATTTGGTGTTTCAAGTTATGACCAATCCTCTGTTTCCATGGCAACACTTGCGTACAAAATTTACTCGAAAATAATGTATTGTGCTGCATAAGTAAAGAAGCACGGCGACTCCTATTTTTTCCCTTTGCATTATGTTTCATGCACCATAGACTAACATTGTGGAAAATTTAAAAGAGTTCTATAACGCTAATTTACTTTAAACTTCGAAAATGGTGTTTTCTTGAAAGAAAATTTTTGGAAGACAGAATTTTTTTATTTTTTGTATAATACAAGATTTCTGCATACAAAAATTTGAAAACAGGTCACCGTGCAAAATAAGGAGATACAGCACATTCATTTTGTAACATTGATTCATTACAAAACCTAAATGTAGTTTACCAGTTTTTTAAGCGCGAAAGGGCGTCTCACACTACATGCAATATGCGAAAATATACCAAACTATTTGTTGTAAAAGTTATATGTAAGGCGATTTGTGTAAACAACATTAAATTTATCGCATGTCCTTTTTAATTAAGGTATGTAAGTATTACTATGTCAAGCCACCTTAAAGACGACGCGGAAGTGGCAAGCCACGTCCATATATGGAAACATCACGCCATTTCCAATGTGTCCACGCGTATCGCATTACGCATAGAGGGGGCATTGAGAATCGGACATCACTCATTCACGATATCCGAGGCCAAAATAAGTCTTATTTAAGTCTTATTTAAGTATAAACTCCTCCCTCCCCCCCCTAAAAAATATTCAAAATATTATTCAGGATTTTGAAAATTAAAAAGCGACCGCACAAAACGGTAACAAAAGTTCACCCAATGGCCTGCCATCCGGGACTTGAACTTGCTCCCAATAGCTGCGTTCTCTTTTTTCATTGCGAAAAGACGCCCTGTGTAGTGCCATTGCTATTATCCCAATCAGTCAATTGCATTTTTTTGGCCAATACGAACACTGAACTGCATACCAAGTAAATGCACTACATTAAAATAGGGAGCCACGTTGTACTTATGAGTGACTGTCCATCCTCTGTATTTTGGTGATATGCATCCACAAATAACAATAAAATTCAAGAACAATTCAAGGTCATATACCGTGTCAGGAAATTCAAGAGCTAAAATGTGTTGTTAAATACTACCCTAACTGTAATTAAATCAATTTAGAACTGTTTAGAAGTCATGAACAACCGCAATTTAATATTCAATGTCAAAAATGTCAGTGAAATAAAGCAAGACGAATGATCAAGACTTTCAAGGACTTCTTTATAAATTCAAGGACTGTCAAGGTCTTTTTGAAATTTCAGGACATTTAAGGACACTAAGTTTTTGAACGAACCCTGATTCACGATTTATACACTATGGAACCAGACAGTCAGTTACTGCTCTAGTCTTATCCCCTTGAACACGCACATATTCCTTACCGATAAATATGAACTTACCTGCAGCGATGGACAAATATTCCTTGAAAAATGAAGTTCATATACTCTTCCAAATGATGAATATTTTCTCGCAGCTATAATAAATAAAGTTTTATGGGTGGTGTAAAACTGTATATAGTATCACGTAATATATAATGTAAACGGGACAGCGTTTATTCACCAACTTTTATCTCACAAATTTTACTATGCCTGAGCGAAAATTTGTCAAAATTTCCAAATGGAAGTAAACTCAGTAAATTGCAACAGATTTTCAATTCCCACGGTGATATGCGATTTATTCATTTCGACCGGTAATTTTTATTTAATTTGCTCAATGTTTCTTCAAACAAAACAATAATACACAAGAGGTACATGTAAAAGTCTGGTCCTTCCAACTGTAAAAGAATTATTTTCTGTAGATTGAATATTAAGCGCGCTAGAGGGCTCCAAAGTTCGTTTACATTTTTCGACAACCTCGTACCCAGGGCATTTTACCACGGCGAAAATGGCCCTGGCCTCCGCCGGTCAGGTGACACACTGAATTTTAGGATGTTTAGTATGACAATTTATTTGGGGAAAAATTAATTACGTAAAGTTATTGCAGCTTATCTTTATCGTCAAGTATATAATTAGATAAAAAAGCTTTAGTACATACAAAAATATTTAGATTGCTGCTTACCTTCAATAAAAGCCATATCCAAACCAAAAATACGCAACTCAAAGTTTTAGATTTTTATTATAGAAATCACAGCTCATTGTTGAATTGAAATTACATGGAACAAATTACTGACACGAGAATTAATTTGGCTTGACGATTAACCAATCACGTTGCAGAACAGACCGGCCGAGGCCACGGCCATTTTCGCCATGGTAAAATGCCCTGGGTACGAGGTTGATTTTTCGATACACCACGCACATTACACCACATTGAAACTTTACCTGCTCTTTCTTATTTTGAAGCATTTCCATTTTCCGCACACTACGTTTCGACGCACTCTTCCTCTTCTCGCTATCCAGTTGACGCTGCAAACAATCATATATACACAGAAGTTACGTATTGCACAGTTTTTATCATCAACATTAAATGGGCAATGTCACACCATTTTTAGCAAAAATGTCTCAATACAGGACGGAAAATTTCCAAGATATACATTCAAGAGATTCCAAAATATACAACTTACGAGTAATATTAACAACGTTAAAGCTCGATCATGCAATATTAGACGCAGTTTTGTCACAATTTATAATTTGCCAACGAAAAACTTGCAACGACAATGTGCAAATTTGTAAGTGTGGGAATTGCCTCAAAATGCAAAACTGCTCTTTAAGAAGGCTGCTTTATCAAAAAGCTGCCATGCATTTTACAGTACAATGCAGTTTTGCATTATGATCTTTATGTTGCGACTGGAACGAGGCTTATAACAAAATTTGTTTCAAATTTGCTTTTCAATAGGTAAAATATGTCACACAATACAACACATGTCGTTACCTGGGTATTGTCCAGTTCAACGTTGACTTTTAAAGCAACTTGTATCAAAGCTGTCACTAATTTCATCCCTGCAGAAAAAAAACAATGAACAGGAGATTTCAAAATATAAAAATTAAATTCTACTAAAAAACAGATGAATACCAACTTCGTTCGATTTCATAAATGGCAGCTTCGTTATGACATGAGCTACATATTTGCCAAAAAACCCTTGGTGTATTGAGCGATTAAAGGGATATAGCAACATATTTTTTGATTGGCTTATGGCTAAGAACTATTAAAATTACTCTAAAATCCGTGTTTAAATTTTTGATAGCATGTCTAGCTTTTGAAATATTAAAGGACAAAAATATGACAAAGAGATAAGCTGTCCGCCATCTTGGATATTCAAAAACCATGACGTCACAAGCAGGGTAAAATTTGTTTTCTTTAAGGAGCACATAGGAAAGATGTGCAGTGTTGAAAATTGCTGTATTTGTACGTATATACTTCTTACATAAGTTGAAAAGTTTTCAGAAAATTTCATAGGGATTTAAACAACTAACAGCAACTTTTATACTTTCCTCCCTGGTTGTGACGTCATTAAAATAGACCTAATTATAAAACAAAATGGCGGATAGCTGGTATCTTTTTCATTCAGTAATTCAGAAACTAACATGCTGCTATCAAATATAACAAGGGATTTTAGAGTTATTTAAATAGCTCTTCGCAATAAGCCAATCAAAAAATATATTGCCATATTCCTTTAACAAATACACATGCAAAATATTATAGGATTATTGACCGAGCGTGAGGTCTGTGCCGTGAAATATCGGACTGAGGTTTTTTAGTACGGACCGAAGTCCATATTTCACGGTACAGACCGAACAAGCGAGGTCAATAAACTGTTTATTATATGGCTCGCAGTCATCCTCAGAGTCAGTGTGACATTTTGTATTTAAATGACGTGATCGTGGTTTCGTTAATTTGAAGAGTCGAACATGACAAAACTTCATTTTTTGAACATAAAGTTTTCAAACATATCAGTAAAACATTAATTTTATTAATAAGTATATTGCAAGTAGTAAAAAGTGCGATTAAAAACACTAGGAAAAAGCCCGGTCCGAATACGGGTTTTTACGGACCGCACGTCGACCAATCAGAATGCAGGATTCTTCAAAGCCATATAGTAATTTCATTTATTACATAATAGACAGTAAGATGCTAAAAATACACACTGAGATGCTTTTCACATCTTCACTAGTGATGATATCGATGACGATGACGTAACTAATAATTTTGTGTTTTTAAACTATCTTTACTTGTAAGAGCAGCGAACCAATTTTCACCTTAGTGTTAACTAGAAAAGACTACCTGTTTGTGTCGAAAAATAGAAGGACTTCAAAGTAAATCACCAAAAGCATATGCAGGAACTCTTTGAGTTTGAATAATATTATGTAATTAGTTGCAATAAAGCTACGTTTTAGCAACACCACAGTCAAACGTTACACGCATGCGCGAAAACAAAGGCAAATTGAATACAACGGAGTGAAAAGCTAAGAAAAGCGAAGAATACAAGACAACGGCTGAAAATATAAGGTAGCGAAATTTTGAGTATGTTCCTTATGTTAAAAGAAAGTTTTTCTGAGTTTACCCCCTCGTAATTTTATCTACCCTTTTTTCTGGAGCTTCATAAACGTGCCGACAGCGATACTCCAGCTAAATATCCTTACAGCTGTTGTTGTCACAATCGAGAACTAGGGCCAGAAAACACAACAAACAGCAGTGCTCACAATGAAAATTATGTAATATGCCAACAAGTGAAGTATTACTACAATCAACGACCATCGGTAGCGATGTACTGTCATCATCATCAGTTGATGTTCTTCTACTTCTTCGCCGGACAACTCGCGCAGGCGCAAACGTTTGACTGCGGTGTTCGTTTTAGCATACTATGTTGTGTATACGACAGCATAATACAAAGAATATTAAACAGAGGTTTGAAGATATGCATTTTATCTTCTCGTTGTGAAAACAATATTTTACTCATTCGCTGCGCTTATTCGTAAAATATTTGTTTTAACCACTCCAAGATAAAATTCATATCTTTGCACGGCCTGTAATATCCTCTATTTATGTTATCTTACTACAAAAATCAGTCTATCGAAAATAGTATGAGCTTAGAACCACGGGAGATTAGCCGAGCGAAAATGCCCTTCGAAAACCGCCATTTTGTAAAGACAAATTTCTTATCGAGAAACGCACACATTCTATGGCTATTATTTCTATGATTCGAGTCTCATTTGGAGTTTAGAATTTCTGTAAGCTGCATGTGGTGATGTGAATCCAACAACATGATCATGACTTAGCGTTTCTTTACTACAGGCCTATGTATGCAGCCCTCGCAATTTGGATAAATTCACGGAGGCAAAAACTTGCCGCCGATAATTTCAAGTTCGGTGGCATCATCGGCGGCAATTTTTGCTGTTGCTGAATAGGCAGAATAATAAGGAAAAACCCTTAAAATATTGATGGATCTTCTCATTTTTTAATATGAACACAGTGGGTACACGTACATTGGTTTAAAATAGAAGTACAATTTGCAACGACCACAAAAATTTCATCGGAGTCAAAAAATTGCTGCCGATAATTTCATCTTCGGCGGCATAAAAGGCGATAATTGCCTTTTGCCTCCGACAATTGCGAGGGCTATGTATGTAATATGACCTATTTGCCTGAAGAGTGCTATACTAACAAGCCTTGAAACAGCGCCGGACATCGGACATTTGTCCGAATGAAAATTCAAAAATTCGATTTTGTCCGATACGACTTTTGATCTGCCGGGTATTTTGTCCGGTGGAATATTTTTATTGTCACAAGAAATAAATTTTCCAAGCTCTCTCTAGTTTTTTTCCAGTGCAATATGATGCAGGAGACGAGTGAACTATGAAAACTACCTCGGCTTCGCTCGTCGTTCCAGCGAGTCTCGTTGCCTTACATCTCAAATTTACTCGTTTTTTGCTATTTTCCAATGGATGGTGTCATGAAAACCTACTGTAGCTAATCGACAGTTAATCTGTTTAATATGTGAAAATTTTGTCCGGCGCATCGAAGAAGTTGCCGGACAAAGTGTCCGTCAGCTGAAAATATTTATTTCAAGGCTTGACTAAGTGTATAAGCGACTATATGTAGTAATACATATGCCTTACACAACTTGCTAAGTTTGTGTCTTATTTGTCGATTATGCCCTGGAGATCTATTGAGCACTCTTAATTGGCTATTATAACTCAACACAAATTACACAATACAGTATCTGCAGTCAGGAGAAAACAACAGTTTATCATCAGCCTACCATTCTATAGGTTGTACAGTAGCTTCGACTCTCGCCGTGGTTAGGTCATTTTTCAGCTTGCCCGATGTGAATATAAACTCAAAGCAACATTAAGAACATCAAATTTTAAAATATTTACGTCTTACCAGCTAAAGTGCTGGTGTGTCGGAACGCTCGTACTTGAGAATCTGATAAACGAATGAGCCAAGCGATCAGTTTGTCCATCATGTAATCATCGTATACAATGCTGTGTTGACATTGCTCGATTAGAAGTCCAATAAATTCACAGAAATTGCTCTGGAAACAAAAAATATAGTAAATAGAAGCATAGTAAAAATTGGAAGAAATAAACAAGTTCATGACTTATGCACATATATATTAATAAAGCGAAGATTTTAAGATTTTAAGAAAACAGTGAAGAAAAAAATTTTACATAATATTGATAGAAACAGATAGAAACCACAAGCATCAATAGTAAATTTACCTTGAATTTTCTGTATTCTTGTCCAGACATAGTAAGAGGGTACTCATGAGGTTTCTATATTGGAATATTCAATTATGTAAAAATCCTGTTTCATCAATACAAACTACATACTATATAAACTACATTCAACATAGTTCAGAATCTGTAATCGAGTAATTAGCATCCAAACTCGATTATTTTCGTTAAAGACTGTGATTTTTTAGACAGCGACTCTGTGCAAACGAGTTACTGCAAGCCCACAAATGATACACAAGCTGCAGTGGTCAACCAATAAACGTTCTGAAGTACATTATAGCTGAGGTAACCTTTGCTATAATAACAAATACGAGCCATTCTTCGCACGTTACCTTTACGGTATAATTACCCTAGTCCAATGTAACTTTAACATCAAACCTCATTAAATTCTTCAGTCAGTTTTCTTATGGCAATCACGGTTTCCTCTTCATCCATCATGTCTTTAGCGACAACTCCTGCACAACGAATCATCATAATGAATGTCGTGCAATTGATGATTAACACGAGTCGTAATTTTTGGAAAAATTTCAAATTGCACTCCTCCCCCCCTGATGGCTCGTGCAATTTTGGCACATTTTATCAACCGTGGTGTTAATAATTAATTGTACTCCATACCATGTGATTACCTACTTGAATATTACACATTTAGAACTGATAACCAACTTCATTTGCAACTATCTGGCTTTCACATACATCGGGAGAGAAACGAAGGAACTCACCTTTACAACCACAGCATTGTATAATAACTTGGATCAAATCCACCATAGCTGATTCGTGATCGCTATTGTAACTTTCAATCCAATCGTCAATAACAGTCTAAAAAAGACGTGAATCAAAAACGTCGCTAAGTACAATTTTAAAACGTCAGCGAGTGCTAAATGATTTATGAGCTCAAAGGAATGTTCCAGGTCCTTTAAAATCTTTAATTAATGCTGTGCACCGGAGTCGGAAAGCCGATCCAGAGTTTTGACCTATTTTGCCGGAGTTTATTCATCGCCGGAAAAACTGAACTTATTTGTGCTGCAAACAACTTGTGCATCAGCGAAAAATGTAAACACTTTGATATACCTTGCCACAAACAAACAAATACAACGACGGGGTAAATCCTAAGCTCTCTATCATTCCTGTCAGAAAATCTACTGTAATTTCCACCCACTTTTGTTCTTACAACATGCACGTGTTTAATTACTAGTTTAATCTATTTGGTTTAGTCTATTTGGTTGAGTTTATTGTCCCCTTTACTCTTTAGTGTGACGATTCTTAAACAGGCTATTCCCCAAATGACAATCGAACGTCCTTATACCAAGAGATCTCAAAATCTTACTATTTACATGATGTAAACATAAAAGCCGCTTAAGCCCCAGCACTTTCAGAAGTTTGATGGTTTCCCAGATCAAAGAACAAATGCGATGACCACAAAACTACACATGCTGATCTTAATTATCTACTTATTACATTAAATATAGCTCACATTAGAATAAACAAATTAGTAGGTCGTACCTGCAAAGCTACGCTTCCACATTTTATGATGTTAAACATTGAACCTTTCTCGGGAAAATTCTCTGATGCTCCACTCTTCCCCTTCGCAGTTCTTGCTTTCTTTGCAGACTATATTAAATATTTTTGTAATAATTCCTTAACATAAATCATATAGAACTGCCAATAAATATGCCATTTTCTTCACACATATAAATCCAATGTATTTTTTGCACCAAGGCCATTGCATACGGGTAATATGGTGTTGCACGAAAACCTGAACATTTTACGGAATTACTGTACTGTAGTCAAAACGCCCACGAAAACTTTACCATTCCAGTTTTCACTGAAACAAGCAATGAAATTTCAAAAAGTATTTTTGAATGACAAAGAATTCGAATTGACAAATATCTTATAACTGTCACACCTTATACCGTATAACAGGCTGCGTCGCATACCTTAAAACTACCAAAGGCCTTTTTACACATTTTCGACGAAATGGGGCTCCACTGTGTTTTTTGCAGTTGAGTTTAACTCCAGTCGAAAGCAAACATACTAGCACAGCCTTACTTTATTTTGTAACAATAAGCCAAATAAGGTTAATGCTAAATACTGCAACGTACCGAGTGTTTTTTCGATGTTTTTGCACTTCTTTTCTTTCCTTTCTCGGGGCTATATTGACTCAACGGCAGGTCATCGTCGCTGCTCTCGGCTGATTCCGTACTGGCATTTGTGAGGTGGACTCCCCTAAAACAAAAAGAGCTAACACTCAACTTTATACTTTTACATATTGGGAAATTTCTGTTACAGATGAACTAAAGTCTTAATTTCTCGCCAGACATGGCATTCAATGGAGAACCGTTCAACAGTGAGACCTTCAGGACGTTCAAAAGCTCGCGAAGACGACTATACCAATAAAAATATTATGTTAGATGATTTCATTGGCCGAAAATTAGGTGTAGGGAAAACGGAAACACAGTTATTTCTTGGGCTTACCAGCCTAAGTGACTGTATAATACAATAACTATTCCTATATCTAACATTCTATCGCCCAAATATTTTTTGATCAATACACTAATGAGGAAAGGAGCAACCAGATTCACAGTGTGGATAGTAAAATAAAAACATATCTAAAAATTATTAGCTACTGTAGGCACTATTTTGCTTCACTCCCCCCCCAATTCACTAACTTACTCTGAAGTATCAGACTCAAATGTTTCCTTTGGATTTCCAGTCTTTGGATGGTCAACACCGGAAGATTCGTATCCATAATACATGGGTTGAGTTTTTTTTCGTGTGCTCTTGCGAACTGGACTCCGGAATTCCTGGAAAAATTAAAATATACATACCTGTGTATCATATTTAGAATTACAAAGAAACAAAGCGACTATGACTGGGAATCAATGCACATGCAAGGATTTGACTATTTATAAATGTAGCAGAGTATCATTATGGACTGTAGCTAGCAGGATTCGTTATTCATTTTTTCCAGGAAAACCTGTTAAATAGTGATACGAAACTGCTGAAAATGAGTGAAAGGTGAAATGGGTACCAGCACAATGCAACGTTATCGAATTGCACGGGTGTGTCTTTGTCTTTATTGCTTTAGTAAGAGCTTAACTAGTAGGTATGCACGTCTGTTTGGCGAGGGAAGTAATTAGTATGAAGGATGGTATTGGCGCCGGAAGTAACGAGTACGTCATGCGCTGACGTCGTGATAACGTTACCAGTAATGTTACCAACTTACCAGTAATGTTACCAGTAATGTTACCAGTAATGTTACCAACTTACCAGTAATGTTACCAACTTACCAGTAATGTTACCAGTAATGTTACCAGTAACGTTACCGATCATACTCAGTCATACGTTAACATGGAGCGTGTCGGGGTCCTACCTGCACCACAAGACGTCTATCCCTATTTCAAAAGAATACCCCTATTTGGATTGCTCTCCAGATCAGCCAAAAGTCATGAGGAGTGCCATTTTTTTCTGGATAGTATTGTAGAGAATCAAATATTTACCATGGAAACGCCGTGTTGCGGACACGCAAGTCATTGCCGTTGTTTTAAAAAATGGGTTGTCGTGCAGTCCATAGGAAAATACACAATTGTTGATTCGGATGATAGTATTCAAAATGGCGGCGCGGGCTAATAAATATTCAAGATGGCGGACGTGCAAATTACAACTAGCGGCTAAATCGAGGAATGCACATTTCTTCGACGCCATTTTGAATTGCGCGCAGCAACCTGGGAACCATTATTTTACTTGGGATAGCTTGTAATTGTCGTGGATAATATGGATTAGTAAAATAGTTTAACATGTATATCCTATATAAGTCCCACATATATCCACCAACACCAGTGAACTCTATATAATATCACAAATAATATATAAGTTCACTGATATTCATATGGTATCAATCTCGTATGTTCAAAAGACAATTTTAAAAACAGAAGGCAAGTATAAAGTGCTAGTGTGCTAGTGCATAAAAAATACTTTTTAAAAAATACATACTCTCTATATCTAAATCTATACTGTTTATATACTCTCGCCCAATGTTAAAAGTAAGGATAAAAATAAAAGCTATGCAACACACTGGGTCATCCCCTGACAGGAAACACGTCATAAATAATTTCCAACCCGGTTGCCAGGGTCTAACTTCTCAAATGCACAATTTCATAGTAATAAGTTGACATCTTACAATTTGTACGTTTTCCTGGCAAGTTTGGACAGCTACAAAATACAATACCGTTTTTTAACTCGTTGAGGGGGGGGGGTTGAGTTGGTCAGTAACTGATGAAACCGTTTCCGAAAATTGGCATAATTTGTCAAAAAATGCGAAAAAAGTAATTAACGGAGCTATGCCCGTATACCAGTAACTTTTGCAGCAAAAACTATATTTCCTCCCCCCCCCCCCCCCCGAACACTTACAGTGGCGAAGCCAGCCAGACATTTGGTCATGCAAATGCAAATTTTTCGGTGTTTATAGACCGTATAAGGATCGATTTCTAAATAAATGAATAGTGACAATGATTTAAATTTGCATAGCATGACCAAATTGTCGGGCTGGCTTCGCTACTAAATGAAATGTTAAGTTCAATTGTATCTTACCGCTGTATCACTCAATTTTGACATACTGAAGGTCAAAATCTACAAGGTCAAAGACTAAATTTCTTTATTTTTGGCACTAGGTAACAATTAACAATTTCTTTGCAGACTATATTAAATATTTTTGTAATAATTCCTTAACATAAATCATATAGAACTGCCAATAAATATGCCATTTTCTTCACACATATAAATCCAATGTATTTTTTGCACGAAGGCCATTGCATACGGGTAATATGGTGTTGCACGAAAACCTGAACATTTTACGGAATTACTGTA
Organism: Muricea muricata; assembly: GCA_963855995.1. Classification (NCBI taxonomy): domain Eukaryota; kingdom Metazoa; phylum Cnidaria; class Anthozoa; order Malacalcyonacea; family Plexauridae; genus Muricea; species Muricea muricata. The sequence goes on from OY979721.1 coordinate 367,136, forward strand.
CTGTAGTCAAAACGCCAACGAAAACTTTACCATTCCAGTTTTCACTGAAACAAGCAATGAAATTTCAAAAAGTATTTTTGAATGACAAAGAATTCGAATTGACAAATATCTTATAACTGTCACACCTTATACCGTATAACAGGCTGCGTCGCATACCTTAAAACTACCAAAGGCCTTTTTACACATTTTCGACGAAATGGGGCTCCACTGTGTTTTTTGCAGTTGAGTTCAACTCCAGTCGAAAGCAAACATACTAGCACAGCCTTACTTTATTTTGTAACAATAAGCCAAATAAGGTTAATGCTAAATACTGCAACGTACTGGGTGTGTTTTCGATGTTTTTGCACTTCTTTTTTTTCCTTTCTCGGGGCTATATTGACTCAACGGCAGGTCATCGTCGCTGCTCTCGGCTGATTCCGTACTGGCATTTGTGAGGTGGACTCCCCTAAAACAAAAAGAGCTAACACTCAACTTTATACTTTTACATATTGGGAAATTTCTGTTACAGATGAACTAAAGTCTTAATTTCTCGCCAGACATGGCATTCAATGGAGAACCGTTCAACAGTGAGACCTTCAGGACGTTCAAAAGCTCGCGAAGACGACTATACCAATAAAAATATTATGTTAGATGATTTCATTGGCCGAAAATTAGGTGGAGGGAAAACGGAAACACAGTTATTTCTTGGGCTTACCAGCCTAAGTGACTGTATAATACAATAACTATTCCTATATCTAACATTCTATCGCCCAAATATTTTTTGATCAATACACTAATGAGGAAAGGAGCAACCAGATTCACAGTGTGGATAGTAAAATAAAAACATATCTAAAAATTATTAGCTACTGTAGGCACTATTTTGCTTCACTCCCCCCCCCCCCCCCAATTCACTAACTTACTCTGAAGTATCAGACTCAAATGTTTCCTTTGGATTTCCAGTCTTTGGATGGTCAACACCGGAAGATTCGTATCCATAATACATGGGTTGAGTTTTTTTTCGTGTGCTCTTGCGAACTGGACTCCGGAATTCCTGGAAAAATTAAAATATACATACCTGTGTATCATATTTAGAATTACAAAGAAACAAAGCGACTATGACTGGGAATCAATGCACATGCAAGGATTTGACTATTTATAAATGTAGCAGAGTATCATTATGGACTGTAGCTAGCAGGATTCGTTATTCATTTTTTCCAGGAAAACCTGTTAAATAGTGATACGAAACTGCTGAAAATGAGTGAAAGGTGAAATGGGTACCAGCACAATGCAACGTTATCGAATTGCACGGGTGTGTCTTTGTCTTTATTGCTTTAGTAAGAGCTTAACTAGTAGGTATGCACGTCTGTTTGGCGAGGGAAGTAATTAGTATGAAGGATGGTATTGGCGCCGGAAGTAACGAGTACGTCATGCGCTGACGTCGTGATAACGTTACCAGTAATGTTACCAACTTACCAGTAATGTTACCAGTAATGTTACCAGTAATGTTACCAGTAATGTTACCAACTTACCAGTAATGTTACCAACTTACCAGTAATGTTACCAGTAATGTTACCAGTAACGTTACCGATCATACTCAGTCATACGTTAACATGGAGCGTGTCGGGGTCCTACCTGCACCACAAGACGTCTATCCCTATTTCAAAAGAATACCCCTATTTGGATTGCTCTCCAGATCAGCCAAAAGTCATGAGGAGTGCCATTTTTTTCTGGATAGTATTGTAGAGAATCAAATATTTACCATGGAAACGCCGTGTTGCGGACACGCAAGTCATTGCCGTTGTTTTAAAAAATGGGTTGTCGTGCAGTCCATAGGAAAATACACAATTGTTGATTCGGATGATAGTATTCAAAATGGCGGCGCGGGCTAATAAATATTCAAGATGGCGGACGTGCAAATTACAACTAGCGGCTAAATCGAGGAATGCACATTTCTTCGACGCCATTTTGAATTGCGCGCAGCAACCTGGGAACCATTATTTTACTTGGGATAGCTTGTAATTGTCGTGGATAATATGGATTAGTAAAATAGTTTAACATGTATATCCTATATAAGTCCCACATATATCCACCAACACCAGTGAACTCTATATAATATCACAAATAATATATAAGTTCACTGATATTCATATGGTATCAATCTCGTATGTTCAAAAGACAATTTTAAAAACAGAAGGCAAGTATAAAGTGCTAGTGTGCTAGTGCATAAAAAATACTTTTTAAAAAATACATACTCTCTATATCTAAATCTATACTGTTTATATACTCTCGCCCAATGTTAAAAGTAAGGATAAAAATAAAAGCTATGCAACACACTGGGTCATCCCCTGACAGGAAACACGTCATAAATAATTTCCAACCCGGTTGCCAGGGTCTAACTTCTCAAATGCACAATTTCATAGTAATAAGTTGACATCTTACAATTTGTACGTTTTCCTGGCAAGTTTGGACAGCTACAAAATACAATACCGTTTTTTAACTCGTTGAGGGGGGGGGGGTTGAGTTGGTCAGTAACTGATGAAACCGTTTCCGAAAATTGGCATAATTTGTCAAAAAATGCGAAAAAAGTAATTAACGGAGCTATGCCCGTATACCAGTAACTTTTGCAGCAAAAACTATATTTCCTCCCCCCCCCCGAACACTTACAGTGGCGAAGCCAGCCAGACATTTGGTCATGCAAATGCAAATTTTTCGGTGTTTATAGACCGTATAAGGATCGATTTCTAAATAAATGAATAGTGACAATGATTTAAATTTGCATAGCATGACCAAATTGTCGGGCTGGCTTCGCTACTAAATGAAATGTTAAGTTCAATTGTATCTTACCGCTGTATCACTCAATTTTGACATACTGAAGGTCAAAATCTACAAGGTCAAAGACTAAATTTCTTTATTTTTGGCACTAGGTAACAATTAACAATTTCTTTGCAGACTATATTAAATATTTTTGTAATAATTCCTTAACATAAATCATATAGAACTGCCAATAAATATGCCATTTTCTTCACACATATAAATCCAATGTATTTTTTGCACCAAGGCCATTGCATACGGGTAATATGGTGTTGCACGAAAACCTGAACATTTTACGGAATTACTGTACTGTAGTCAAAACGCCAACGAAAACTTTACCATTCCAGTTTTCACTGAAACAAGCAATGAAATTTCAAAAAGTATTTTTGAATGACAAAGAATTCGAATTGACAAATATCTTATAACTGTCACACCTTATACCGTATAACAGGCTGCGTCGCATACCTTAAAACTACCAAAGGCCTTTTTACACATTTTCGACGAAATGGGGCTCCACTGTGTTTTTTGCAGTTGAGTTCAACTCCAGTCGAAAGCAAACATACTAGCACAGCCTTACTTTATTTTGTAACAATAAGCCAAATAAGGTTAATGCTAAATACTGCAACGTACTGGGTGTGTTTTCGATGTTTTTGCACTTCTTCTTTTTCCTTTCTCGGGGCTATATTGACTCAACGGCAGGTCATCGTCGCTGCTCTCGGCTGATTCCGTACTGGCATTTGTGAGGTGGACTCCCCTAAAACAAAAAGAGCTAACACTCAACTTTATACTTTTACATATTGGGAAATTTCTGTTACAGATGAACTAAAGTCTTAATTTCTCGCCAGACATGGCATTCAATGGAGAACCGTTCAACAGTGAGACCTTCAGGACGTTCAAAAGCTCGCGAAGACGACTATACCAATAAAAATATTATGTTAGATGATTTCATTGGCCGAAAATTAGGTGTAGGGAAAACGGAAACACAGTTATTTCTTGGGCTTACCAGCCTAAGTGACTGTATAATACAATAACTATTCCTATATCTAACATTCTATCGCCCAAATATTTTTTGATCAATACACTAATGAGGAAAGGAGCAACCAGATTCACAGTGTGGATAGTAAAATAAAAACATATCTAAAAATTATTAGCTACTGTAGGCACTATTTTGCTTCACTCCCCCCCCCCCCCCCCCAATTCACTAACTTACTCTGAAGTATCAGACTCAAATGTTTCCTTTGGATTTCCAGTCTTTGGATGGTCAACACCGGAAGATTCGTATCCATAATACATGGGTTGAGTTTTTTTTCGTGTGCTCTTGCGAACTGGACTCCGGAATTCCTGGAAAAATTAAAATATACATACCTGTGTATCATATTTAGAATTACAAAGAAACAAAGCGACTATGACTGGGAATCAATGCACATGCAAGGATTTGACTATTTATAAATGTAGCAGAGTATCATTATGGACTGTAGCTAGCAGGATTCGTTATTCATTTTTTCCAGGAAAACCTGTTAAATAGTGATACGAAACTGCTGAAAATGAGTGAAAGGTGAAATGGGTACCAGCACAATGCAACGTTATCGAATTGCACGGGTGTGTCTTTGTCTTTATTGCTTTAGTAAGAGCTTAACTAGTAGGTATGCACGTCTGTTTGGCGAGGGAAGTAATTAGTATGAAGGATGGTATTGGCGCCGGAAGTAACGAGTACGTCATGCGCTGACGTCGTGATAACGTTACCAGTAATGTTACCAACTTACCAGCAATGTTACCAGTAATGTTACCAGTAATGTTACCAACTTACCAGTAATGTTACCAACTTACCAGTAATGTTACCAGTAATGTTACCAGTAACGTTACCGATCATACTCAGTCATACGTTAACATGGAGCGTGTCGGGGTCCTACCTGCACCACAAGACGTCTATCCCTATTTCAAAAGAATACCCCTATTTGGATTGCTCTCCAGATCAGCCAAAAGTCATGAGGAGTGCCATTTTTTTCTGGATAGTATTGTAGAGAATCAAATATTTACCATGGAAACGCCGTGTTGCGGACACGCAAGTCATTGCCGTTGTTTTAAAAAATGGGTTGTCGTGCAGTCCATAGGAAAATACACAATTGTTGATTCGGATGATAGTATTCAAAATGGCGGCGCGGGCTAATAAATATTCAAGATGGCGGACGTGCAAATTACAACTAGCGGCTAAATCGAGGAATGCACATTTCTTCGACGCCATTTTGAATTGCGCGCAGCAACCTGGGAACCATTATTTTACTTGGGATAGCTTGTAATTGTCGTGGATAATATGGATTAGTAAAATAGTTTAACATGTATATCCTATATAAGTCCCACATATATCCACCAACACCAGTGAACTCTATATAATATCACAAATAATATATAAGTTCACTGATATTCATATGGTATCAATCTCGTATGTTCAAAAGACAATTTTAAAAACAGAAGGCAAGTATAAAGTGCTAGTGTGCTAGTGCATAAAAAATACTTTTTAAAAAATACATACTCTCTATATCTAAATCTATACTGTTTATATACTCTCGCCCAATGTTAAAAGTAAGGATAAAAATAAAAGCTATGCAACACACTGGGTCATCCCCTGACAGGAAACACGTCATAAATAATTTCCAACCCGGTTGCCAGGGTCTAACTTCTCAAATGCACAATTTCATAGTAATAAGTTGACATCTTACAATTTGTACGTTTTCCTGGCAAGTTTGGACAGCTACAAAATACAATACCGTTTTTTAACTCGTTGAGGGGGGGGGGGTTGAGTTGGTCAGTAACTGATGAAACCGTTTCCGAAAATTGGCATAATTTGTCAAAAAATGCGAAAAAAGTAATTAACGGAGCTATGCCCGTATACCAGTAACTTTTGCAGCAAAAACTATATTTCCTCCCCCCCCCCGAACACTTACAGTGGCGAAGCCAGCCAGACATTTGGTCATGCAAATGCAAATTTTTCGGTGTTTATAGACCGTATAAGGATCGATTTCTAAATAAATGAATAGTGACAATGATTTAAATTTGCATAGCATGACCAAATTGTCGGGCTGGCTTCGCTACTAAATGAAATGTTAAGTTCAATTGTATCTTACCGCTGTATCACTCAATTTTGACATACTGAAGGTCAAAATCTACAAGGTCAAAGACTAAATTTCTTTATTTTTGGCACTAGGTAACAATTAACAATTTCTTTGCAGACTATATTAAATATTTTTGTAATAATTCCTTAACATAAATCATATAGAACTGCCAATAAATATGCCATTTTCTTCACACATATAAATCCAATGTATTTTTTGCACCAAGGCCATTGCATACGGGTAATATGGTGTTGCACGAAAACCTGAACATTTTACGGAATTACTGTACTGTAGTCAAAACGCCAACGAAAACTTTACCATTCCAGTTTTCACTGAAACAAGCAATGAAATTTCAAAAAGTATTTTTGAATGACAAAGAATTCGAATTGACAAATATCTTATAACTGTCACACCTTATACCGTATAACAGGCTGCGTCGCATACCTTAAAACTACCAAAGGCCTTTTTACACATTTTCGACGAAATGGGGCTCCACTGTGTTTTTTGCAGTTGAGTTCAACTCCAGTCGAAAGCAAACATACTAGCACAGCCTTACTTTATTTTGTAACAATAAGCCAAATAAGGTTAATGCTAAATACTGCAACGTACTGGGTGTGTTTTCGATGTTTTTGCACTTCTTCTTTTTCCTTTCTCGGGGCTATATTGACTCAACGGCAGGTCATCGTCGCTGCTCTCGGCTGATTCCGTACTGGCATTTGTGAGGTGGACTCCCCTAAAACAAAAAGAGCTAACACTCAACTTTATACTTTTACATATTGGGAAATTTCTGTTACAGATGAACTAAAGTCTTAATTTCTCGCCAGACATGGCATTCAATGGAGAACCGTTCAACAGTGAGACCTTCAGGACGTTCAAAAGCTCGCGAAGACGACTATACCAATAAAAATATTATGTTAGATGATTTCATTGGCCGAAAATTAGGTGTAGGGAAAACGGAAACACAGTTATTTCTTGGGCTTACCAGCCTAAGTGACTGTATAATACAATAACTATTCCTATATCTAACATTCTATCGCCCAAATATTTTTTGATCAATACACTAATGAGGAAAGGAGCAACCAGATTCACAGTGTGGATAGTAAAATAAAAACATATCTAAAAATTATTAGCTACTGTAGGCACTATTTTGCTTCACTCCCCCCCCCCCCCCCCAATTCACTAACTTACTCTGAAGTATCAGACTCAAATGTTTCCTTTGGATTTCCAGTCTTTGGATGGTCAACACCGGAAGATTCGTATCCATAATACATGGGTTGAGTTTTTTTTCGTGTGCTCTTGCGAACTGGACTCCGGAATTCCTGGAAAAATTAAAATATACATACCTGTGTATCATATTTAGAATTACAAAGAAACAAAGCGACTATGACTGGGAATCAATGCACATGCAAGGATTTGACTATTTATAAATGTAGCAGAGTATCATTATGGACTGTAGCTAGCAGGATTCGTTATTCATTTTTTCCAGGAAAACCTGTTAAATAGTGATACGAAACTGCTGAAAATGAGTGAAAGGTGAAATGGGTACCAGCACAATGCAACGTTATCGAATTGCACGGGTGTGTCTTTGTCTTTATTGCTTTAGTAAGAGCTTAACTAGTAGGTATGCACGTCTGTTTGGCGAGGGAAGTAATTAGTATGAAGGATGGTATTGGCGCCGGAAGTAACGAGTACGTCATGCGCTGACGTCGTGATAACGTTACCAGTAATGTTACCAACTTACCAGCAATGTTACCAGTAATGTTACCAGTAATGTTACCAACTTACCAGTAATGTTACCAACTTACCAGTAATGTTACCAGTAATGTTACCAGTAACGTTACCGATCATACTCAGTCATACGTTAACATGGAGCGTGTCGGGGTCCTACCTGCACCACAAGACGTCTATCCCTATTTCAAAAGAATACCCCTATTTGGATTGCTCTCCAGATCAGCCAAAAGTCATGAGGAGTGCCATTTTTTTCTGGATAGTATTGTAGAGAATCAAATATTTACCATGGAAACGCCGTGTTGCGGACACGCAAGTCATTGCCGTTGTTTTAAAAAATGGGTTGTCGTGCAGTCCATAGGAAAATACACAATTGTTGATTCGGATGATAGTATTCAAAATGGCGGCGCGGGCTAATAAATATTCAAGATGGCGGACGTGCAAATTACAACTAGCGGCTAAATCGAGGAATGCACATTTCTTCGACGCCATTTTGAATTGCGCGCAGCAACCTGGGAACCATTATTTTACTTGGGATAGCTTGTAATTGTCGTGGATAATATGGATTAGTAAAATAGTTTAACATGTATATCCTATATAAGTCCCACATATATCCACCAACACCAGTGAACTCTATATAATATCACAAATAATATATAAGTTCACTGATATTCATATGGTATCAATCTCGTATGTTCAAAAGACAATTTTAAAAACAGAAGGCAAGTATAAAGTGCTAGTGTGCTAGTGCATAAAAAATACTTTTTAAAAAATACATACTCTCTATATCTAAATCTATACTGTTTATATACTCTCGCCCAATGTTAAAAGTAAGGATAAAAATAAAAGCTATGCAACACACTGGGTCATCTCCTGACAGGAAACACGTCATAAATAATTTCCAACCCGGTTGCCAGGGTCTAACTTCTCAAATGCACAATTTCATAGTAATAAGTTGACATCTTACAATTTGTACGTTTTCCTGGCAAGTTTGGACAGCTACAAAATACAATACCGTTTTTTAACTCGTTGAGGGGGGGGGGGGGGGTTGAGTTGGTCAGTAACTGATGAAACCGTTTCCGAAAATTGGCATAATTTGTCAAAAAATGCGAAAAAAGTAATTAACGGAGCTATGCCCGTATACCAGTAACTTTTGCAGCAAAAACTATATTTCCTCCCCCCCCCCGAACACTTACAGTGGCGAAGCCAGCCAGACATTTGGTCATGCAAATGCAAATTTTTCGGTGTTTATAGACCGTATAAGGATCGATTTCTAAATAAATGAATAGTGACAATGATTTAAATTTGCATAGCATGACCAAATTGTCGGGCTGGCTTCGCTACTAAATGAAATGTTAAGTTCAATTGTATCTTACCGCTGTATCACTCAATTTTGACATACTGAAGGTCAAAATCTACAAGGTCAAAGACTAAATTTCTTTATTTTTGGCACTAGGTAACAATTAACAATTTCTTTGCAGACTATATTAAATATTTTTGTAATAATTCCTTAACATAAATCATATAGAACTGCCAATAAATATGCCATTTTCTTCACACATATAAATCCAATGTATTTTTTGCACCAAGGCCATTGCATACGGGTAATATGGTGTTGCACGAAAACCTGAACATTTTACGGAATTACTGTACTGTAGTCAAAACGCCAACGAAAACTTTACCATCCCAGTTTTCACTGAAACAAGCAATGAAATTTCAAAAAGTATTTTTGAATGACAAAGAATTCGAATTGACAAATATCTTATAACTGTCACATTTTATACCGTATAACAGGCTGCGTCGCATACCTTAAAACTACCAAAGGCCTTTTTACACATTTTCGACGAAATGGGGCTCCACTGTGTTTTTTGCAGTTGAGTTTAACTCCAGTCGAAAGCAAACATACTAGCACAGCCTTACTTTATTTTGTAACAATAAGCCAAATAAGGTTAATGCTAAATACTGCAACGTACCGAGTGTTTTTTCGATGTTTTTGCACTTCTTTTCTTTCCTTTCTCGGGGCTATATTGACTCAACGGCAGGTCATCGTCGCTGCTCTCGGCTGATTCCGTACTGGCATTTGTGAGGTGGACTCCCCTAAAACAAAAAGAGCTAACACTCAACTTTATACTTTTACATATTGGGAAATTTCTGTTACAGATGAACTAAAGTCTTAATTTCTCGCCAGACATGGCATTCAATGGAGAACCGTTCAACAGTGAGACCTTCAGGACGTTCAAAAGCTCGCGAAGACGACTATACCAATAAAAATATTATGTTAGATGATTTCATTGGCCGAAAATTAGGTGTAGGGAAAACGGAAACACAGTTATTTCTTGGACTTACCAGCCTAAGTGACTGTATAATACAATAACTATTCCTATATCTAACATTCTATCGCCCAAATATTTTTTGATCAATACACTAATGAGGAAAGGAGCAACCAGATTCACAGTGTGGATAGTAAAATAAAAACATATCTAAAAATTATTAGCTACTGTAGGCACTATTTTGCTTCACTCCCCCCCCCCCCCCCAATTCACTAACTTACTCTGAAGTATCAGACTCAAATGTTTCCTTTGGATTTCCAGTCTTTGGATGGTCAACACCGGAAGATTCGTATCCATAATACATCGGTTGAGTTTTTTTTCATGTGCTCTTGCGAACTGGACTCCGGAATTCCTGGAAAAATTAAAATATACATACCTGTGTATCATATTTAGAATTACAAAGAAACAAAGCGACTATGACTGGGAATCAATGCACATGCAAGGATTTGACTATTTATAAATGTAGCAGAGTATCATTATGGACTGTAGCTAGCAGGATTCGTTATTCATTTTTTCCAGGAAAACCTGTTAAATAGTGATACGAAACTGCTGAAAATGAGTGAAAGGTGAAATGGGTACCAGCACAATGCAACGTTATCGAATTGCACGGGTGTGTCTTTGTCTTTATTGCTTTAGTAAGAGCTTAACTAGTAGGTATGCACGTCTGTTTGGCGAGGGAAGTAATTAGTATGAAGGATGGTATTGGCGCCGGAAGTAACGAGTACGTCATGCGCTGACGTTGTGATAACGTTACCAGTAATGTTACCAACTTACCAGTAATGTTACCAGTAATGTTACCAGTAATGTTACCAACTTACCAGTAATGTTACCAACTTACCAGTAATGTTACCAGTAATGTTACCAGTAACGTTACCGATCATACTCAGTCATACGTTAACATGGAGCGTGTCGGGGTCCTACCTGCACCACAAGACGTCTATCCCTGGGAAAGAATACCCCTATTTGGATTGCTCTCCAGATCAGCCAAAAGTCATGAGGAGTGCCATTTTTTTCTGGATAGTATTGTAGAGAATCAAATATTTACCATGGAAACGCCGTGTTGCGGACACGCAAGTCATTGCCGTTGTTTTAAAAAATGGGTTGTCGTGCAGTCCATAGGAAAATACACAATTGTTGATTCGAATGATAGTATTCAAAATGGCGGTGGGGCTAATAAATATTCAAGATGGCGGACGTGCAAATTACAACTAGCGGCTAAATCGAGGAATGCACATTTCTTCGACGCCATTTTGAATTGCGCGCAGCAACCTGGGAACCATTATTTTACTTGGGATAGCTTGTAATTGTCGTGGATAATATGGATTAGTAAAATAGTTTAACATGTATATCCCATATAAGTCCCACATATATCCACCAACACCAGTGAACTCTATATAATATCACAAATAATATATAAGTTCACTGATATTCATATGGTATCAATCTCGTATGTTCAAAAGACAATTTTAAAAACAGAAGGCAAGTATAAAGTGCTAGTGTGCTAGTGCATAAAAAATACTTTTTAAAAAATACATACTCTCTATATCTAAATCTATACTGTTTATATACTCTCGCCCAATGTTAAAAGTAAGGATAAAAATAAAAGCTATGCAACACACTGGGTCATCCCCTGACAGGAAACACGTCATAAATAATTTCCAACCCGGTTGCCAGGGTCTAACTTCTCAAATGCACAATTTCATAGTAATAAGTTGACATCTTACAATTTGTACGTTTTCCTGGCAAGTTTGGACAGCTACAAAATACAATACCGTTTTTTAACTCGTTGAGGGGGGGGGGGGTTGAGTTGGTCAGTAACTGATGAAACCGTTTCCGAAAATTGGCATAATTTGTCAAAAAATGCGAAAAAAGTAATTAACGGAGCTATGCCCGTATACCAGTAACTTTTGCAGCAAAAACTATATTTCCTCCCCCCCCCCCCCCCGAACACTTACAGTGGCGAAGCCAGCCAGACATTTGGTCATGCAAATGCAAATTTTTCGGTGTTTATAGACCGTATAAGGATCGATTTCTAAATAAATGAATAGTGACAATGATTTAAATTTGCATAGCATGACCAAATTGTCGGGCTGGCTTCGCTACTAAATGAAATGTTAAGTTCAATTGTATCTTACCGCTGTATCACTCAATTTTGACATACTGAAGGTCAAAATCTACAAGGTCAAAGACTAAATTTCTTTATTTTTGGCACTAGGTAACAATTAACAATTTCTTTGCAGACTATATTAAATATTTTTGTAATAATTCCTTAACATAAATCATATAGAACTGCCAATAAATATGCCATTTTCTTCACACATATAAATCCAATGTATTTTTTGCACCAAGGCCATTGCATACGGGTAATATGGTGTTGCACGAAAACCTGAACATTTTACGGAATTACTGTACTGTAGTCAAAACGCCAACGAAAACTTTACCATTCCAGTTTTCACTGAAACAAGCAATGAAATTTCAAAAAGTATTTTTGAATGACAAAGAATTCGAATTGACAAATATCTTATAACTGTCACACCTTATACCGTATAACAGGCTGCGTCGCATACCTTAAAACTACCAAAGGCCTTTTTACACATTTTCGACGAAATGGGGCTCCACTGTGTTTTTTGCAGTTGAGTTTAACTCCAGTCGAAAGCAAACATACTAGCACAGCCTTACTTTATTTTGTAACAATAAGCCAAATAAGGTTAATGCTAAATACTGCAACGTACTGGGTGTGTTTTCGATGTTTTTGCACTTCTTCTTTTTCCTTTCTCGGGGCTATATTGACTCAACGGCAGGTCATCGTCGCTGCTCTCGGCTGATTCCGTACTGGCATTTGTGAGGTGGACTCCCCTAAAACAAAAAGAGCTAACACTCAACTTTATACTTTTACATATTGGGAAATTTCTGTTACAGATGAACTAAAGTCTTAATTTCTCGCCAGACATGGCATTCAATGGAGAACCGTTCAACAGTGAGACCTTCAGGACGTTCAAAAGCTCGCGAAGACGACTATACCAATAAAAATATTATGTTAGATGATTTCATTGGCCGAAAATTAGGTGTAGGGAAAACGGAAACACAGTTATTTCTTGGGCTTACCAGCCTAAGTGACTGTATAATACAATAACTATTCCTATATCTAACATTCTATCGCCCAAATATTTTTTGATCAATACACTAATGAGGAAAGGAGCAACCAGATTCACAGTGTGGATAGTAAAATAAAAACATATCTAAAAATTATTAGCTACTGTAGGCACTATTTTGCTTCACTCCCCCCCCCCCCCCCCAATTCACTAACTTACTCTGAAGTATCAGACTCAAATGTTTCCTTTGGATTTCCAGTCTTTGGATGGTCAACACCGGAAGATTCGTATCCATAATACATGGGTTGAGTTTTTTTTCGTGTGCTCTTGCGAACTGGACTCCGGAGTTCCTGGAAAAATTAAAATATACATACCTGTGTATCATATTTAGAATTACAAAGAAACAAAGCGACTATGACTGGGAATCAATGCACATGCAAGGATTTGACTATTTATAAATGTAGCAGAGTATCATTATGGACTGTAGCTAGCAGGATTCGTTATTCATTTTTTCCAGGAAAACCTGTTAAATAGTGATACGAAACTGCTGAAAATGAGTGAAAGGTGAAATGGGTACCAGCACAATGCAACGTTATCGAATTGCACGGGTGTGCCTTTGTCTTTATTGCTTTAGTAAGAGCTTAACTAGTAGGTATGCACGTCTGTTTGGCGAGGGAAGTAATTAGTATGAAGGATGGTATTGGCGCCGGAAGTAACGAGTACGTCATGCGCTGACGTCGTGATAACGTTACCAGTAATGTTACCAACTTACCAGTAATGTTACCAGTAATGTTACCAGTAATGTTACCAGTAATGTTACCAACTTACCAGTAATGTTACCAACTTACCAGTAATGTTACCAGTAATGTTACCAGTAACGTTACCGATCATACTCAGTCATACGTTAACATGGAGCGTGTCGGGGTCCTACCTGCACCACAAGACGTCTATCCCTATTTCAAAAGAATACCCCTATTTGGATTGCTCTCCAGATCAGCCAAAAGTCATGAGGAGTGCCATTTTTTTCTGGATAGTATTGTAGAGAATCAAATATTTACCATGGAAACGCCGTGTTGCGGACACGCAAGTCATTGCCGTTGTTTTAAAAAATGGGTTGTCGTGCAGTCCATAGGAAAATACACAATTGTTGATTCGGATGATAGTATTCAAAATGGCGGCGCGGGCTAATAAATATTCAAGATGGCGGACGTGCAAATTACAACTAGCGGCTAAATCGAGGAATGCACATTTCTTCGACGCCATTTTGAATTGCGCGCAGCAACCTGGGAACCATTATTTTACTTGGGATAGCTTGTAATTGTCGTGGATAATATGGATTAGTAAAATAGTTTAACATGTATATCCTATATAAGTCCCACATATATCCACCAACACCAGTGAACTCTATATAATATCACAAATAATATATAAGTTCACTGATATTCATATGGTATCAATCTCGTATGTTCAAAAGACAATTTTAAAAACAGAAGGCAAGTATAAAGTGCTAGTGTGCTAGTGCATAAAAAATACTTTTTAAAAAATACATACTCTCTATATCTAAATCTATACTGTTTATATACTCTCGCCCAATGTTAAAAGTAAGGATAAAAATAAAAGCTATGCAACACACTGGGTCATCCCCTGACAGGAAACACGTCATAAATAATTTCCAACCCGGTTGCCAGGGTCTAACTTCTCAAATGCACAATTTCATAGTAATAAGTTGACATCTTACAATTTGTACGTTTTCCTGGCAAGTTTGGACAGCTACAAAATACAATACCGTTTTTTAACTCGTTGAGGGGGGGGGGGTTGAGTTGGTCAGTAACTGATGAAACCGTTTCCGAAAATTGGCATAATTTGTCAAAAAATGCGAAAAAAGTAATTAACGGAGCTATGCCCGTATACCAGTAACTTTTGCAGCAAAAACTATATTTCCCCCCCCCCCCGAACACTTACAGTGGCGAAGCCAGCCAGACATTTGGTCATGCAAATGCAAATTTTTCGGTGTTTATAGACCGTATAAGGATCGATTTCTAAATAAATGAATAGTGACAATGATTTAAATTTGCATAGCATGACCAAATTGTCGGGCTGGCTTCGCTACTAAATGAAATGTTAAGTTCAATTGTATCTTACCGCTGTATCACTCAATTTTGACATACTGAAGGTCAAAATCTACAAGGTCAAAGACTAAATTTCTTTATTTTTGGCACTAGGTAACAATTAACAATTTCTTTGCAGACTATATTAAATATTTTTGTAATAATTCCTTAACATAAATCATATAGAACTGCCAATAAATATGCCATTTTCTTCACACATATAAATCCAATGTATTTTTTGCACCAAGGCCATTGCATACGGGTAATATGGTGTTGCACGAAAACCTGAACATTTTACGGAATTACTGTACTGTAGTCAAAACGCCAACGAAAACTTTACCATTCCTGTTTTCACTGAAACAAGCAATGAAATTTCAAAAAGTATTTTTGAATGACAAAGAATTCGAATTGACAAATATCTTATAACTGTCACACCTTATACCGTATAACAGGCTGCGTCGCATACCTTAAAACTACCAAAGGCCTTTTTACACATTTTCGACGAAATGGGGCTCCACTGTGTTTTTTGCAGTTGAGTTTAACTCCAGTCGAAAGCAAACATACTAGCACAGCCTTACTTTATTTTGTAACAATAAGCCAAATAAGGTTAATGCTAAATACTGCAACGTACTGGGTGTGTTTTCGATGTTTTTGCACTTCTTCTTTTTCCTTTCTCGGGGCTATATTGACTCAACGGCAGGTCATCGTCGCTGCTCTCAGCTGATTCCGTACTGGCATTTGTGAGGTGGACTCCCCTAAAACAAAAAGAGCTGACACTCAACTTTATACTTTTACATATTGGGAAATTTCTGTTACAGATGAACTAAAGTCTTAATTTCTCGCCAGACATGGCATTCAATGGAGAACCGTTCAACAGTGAGACCTTCAGGACGTTCAAAAGCTCGCGAAGACGACTATACCAATAAAAATATTATGTTAGATGATTTCATTGGCCGAAAATTAGGTGTAGGGAAAACGGAAACACAGTTATTTCTTGGGCTTACCAGCCTAAGTGACTGTATAATACAATAACTATTCCTATATCTAACATTCTATCGCCCAAATATTTTTTGATCAATACACTAATGAGGAAAGGAGCAACCAGATTCACAGTGTGGATAGTAAAATAAAAACATATCTAAAAATTATTAGCTACTGTAGGCACTATTTTGCTTCACCCCCCCCCCCCCCCAATTCACTAACTTACTCTGAAGTATCAGACTCAAATGTTTCCTTTGGATTTCCAGTCTTTGGATGGTCAACACCGGAAGATTCGTATCCATAATACATCGGTTGAGTTTTTTTTCGTGTGCTCTTGCGAACTGGACTCCGGAATTCCTGGAAAAATTAAAATATACATACCTGTGTATCATATTTAGAATTACAAAGAAACAAAGCGACTATGACTGGGAATCAATGCACATGCAAGGATTTGACTATTTATAAATGTAGCAGAGTATCATTATGGACTGTAGCTAGCAGGATTCGTTATTCATTTTTTCCAGGAAAACCTGTTAAATAGTGATACGAAACTGCTGAAAATGAGTGAAAGGTGAAATGGGTACCAGCACAATGCAACGTTATCGAATTGCACGGGTGTGTCTTTGTCTTTATTGCTTTAGTAAGAGCTTAACTAGTAGGTATGCACGTCTGTTTGGCGAGGGAAGTAATTAGTATGAAGGATGGTATTGGCGCCGGAAGTAACGAGTACGTCATGCGCTGACGTCGTGATAACGTTACCAGTAATGTTACCAACTTACCAGTAATGTTACCAGTAATGTTACCAACTTACCAGTAATGTTACCAACTTACCAGTAATGTTACCAGTAATGTTACCAGTAACGTTACCGATCATACTCAGTCATACGTTAACATGGAGCGTGTCGGGGTCCTACCTGCACCACAAGACGTCTATCCCTGGGAAAGAATACCCCTATTTGGATTGCTCTCCAGATCAGCCAAAAGTCATGAGGAGTGCCATTTTTTTCTGGATAGTATTGTAGAGAATCAAATATTTACCATGGAAACGCCGTGTTGCGGACACGCAAGTCATTGCCGTTGTTTTAAAAAATGGGTTGTCGTGCAGTCCATAGGAAAATACACAATTGTTGATTCGGATGATAGTATTCAAAATGGCGGCGCGGGCTAATAAATATTCAAGATGGCGGACGTGCAAATTACAACTAGCGGCTAAATCGAGGAATGCACATTTCTTCGACGCCATTTTGAATTGCGCGCAGCAACCTGGGGATTATTTTACTTGGGATAGCTTGTAATTGTCGTGGATAATATGGATTAGTAAAATAGTTTAACATGTATATCCCATATAAGTCCCACATATATCCACCAACACCAGTGAACTCTATATAATATCACAAATAATATATAAGTTCACTGATATTCATATGGTATCAATCTCGTATGTTCAAAAGACAATTTTAAAAACAGAAGGCAAGTATAAAGTGCTAGTGTGCTAGTGCATAAAAAATACTTTTTAAAAAATACATACTCTCTATATCTAAATCTATACTGTTTATATACTCTCGCCCAATGTTAAAAGTAAGGATAAAAATAAAAGCTATGCAACACACTGGGTCATCCCCTGACAGGAAACACGTCATAAATAATTTCCAACCCGGTTGCCAGGGTCTAACTTCTCAAATGCACAATTTCATAGTAATAAGTTGACAGCTACAAAATACAATACCGTTTTTTAACTCGTTGAGGGGGGGGGGTTGAGTTGGTCAGTAACTGATGAAACCGTTTCCGAAAATTGGCATAATTTGTCAAAAAATGCGAAAAAAGTAATTAACGGAGCTATGCCCGTATACCAGTAACTTTTGCAGCAAAAACTATATTTCCTCCCCCCCCCCCCGAACACTTACAGTGGCGAAGCCAGCCAGACATTTGGTCATGCAAATGCAAATTTTTCGGTGTTTATAGACCGTATAAGGATCGATTTCTAAATAAATGAATAGTGACAATGATTTAAATTTGCATAGCATGACCAAATTGTCGGGCTGGCTTCGCTACTAAATGAAATGTTAAGTTCAATTGTATCTTACCGCTGTATCACTCAATTTTGACATACTGAAGGTCAAAATCTACAAGGTCAAAGACTAAATTTCTTTATTTTTGGCACTAGGTAACAATTGACAGGATTTTACTTCGATATTTGATGTAAATTTTAGAATTTATACTAAATTGTTGAAATTTAAACATTTCTCGCGAATGCTTTAATTTCCCCCGAATATATTTGTTTTGATGACCTTATACATGCTTGATAAAATGATATCATACCAATGTATCATACTAAGTCCCAGGTTGTTGCGCGCAATTCAAAATGGCGTCAAAGAAATGTGCTTTCCTCGATTTAGCCGCTAGTTAACGAACTTTGCATGTTCAAATATTTCGTTAAAATCAGCCTTGATTGCCACAATATTTCTATATATTAGTGATATATAGACGCTCTGCTACAACTACTGGTAAAAGACAACGTATATTACCTTGAAATAAAGGCAAGATTGTTTGAATATCTTTGATAAAACTTGAAGATTTCGCCATTCTATTCCGGTCAAAATTGAAATTTTGGCATTTTGGCGAGTCCTTTCCGGCCTGCCGACGAACGAATCCGACGTCGTGCGTAGCACAGTTAAGTTAATGGAGATGAGATGTTTGGAAAGTGGGCGGAGCTTCGGAACATGTCTTTGATCCATGCTTGCAACGGTCACGTGCCAAATTTCATTTCTATTAACTGTGGCGCAAACAAGTCGATGGTTCCGAGCAATTAGAGAGAGAAAAACTGATCCAAGGAGGGGGGGGGGGGTTCTGTACATATGTACTTTATCATTATAACTACAGTAGTCATTATAGATCAATAAGAGAAGATCCTGATAGAGCTATCCAGTGTAAATAAAGTTAGCTTAGTTTTGGTTTCCTTCTGTAGTAACAAAGGATCCATAAGACATAATCCTTACTGGACATTACATTACATTTATATTGCGCATTTTTCATATGGATACGTTCAAGTGCGCTTCTTACAGCAATAAATAAATATACAGATTATAAATATTAGATAAAATTATATTACAATAATGTTAAGATTATATAAATCTATTAATAAAAGTGGACTGATGCACAGTCATTAATTAAAAACATCTAAGAATAGAAATGTCTTTAGTAACTTTTTAAATATAGCTGTTGAGGATGCAGTCCATAAAGTTGGGGCAGCGAGAGAGAATAATCGATCTCACTCTGGTACGACCACGCAGAAATTGTTTTAAAAACCGCATGGAAATTTAGAATGTTCGCTAAAGTGTCTAATCTATGTCAAAATCAATGGGAGGCGCAGTTTGCGAGTGTTTTTTTTTTGGTCTGCCACGTCTGTGATACAGTGTATAGGTGGGGTTTTTAATATATGAAAAACGTGACCCATTCATTAATTCAACTCGAGATGTATGTACAGCGTACATCTCGAAATAATTGGAACTCTTAAAGAAGCTTACCTAGTGTTCTTGTGGGTTGTTGTGCTGGCACACTTGTACTGGTCAAACCTACACGAAAATAGCATAATACTGTAAACGAATTCTATAACGGACGTCATACCACTGCTTACAAATTTTGTCAAATCATTAATTATGTTACTTTGTGCATCGTATTCTTCCAACGATATGAACGGATAAAACAGCGCGAAAATACCAGCTCTCATAAAAGAACGGGAAATGGGTATCGATTTGCTGTCGATCCACCAAAAAAAATATACAAAAGCAGTAAAATACGAATTGTTTTGTGTACCGTTACTTCTTGCATGTCTTAATTTGAATAACCAGTTATGCATGTTAATTAAATACCGCTCAATGCAATCTTACGAATCAAGTAATATGCTTAACTGCGATTGCTAGTTACTGATACTTGCTTTGAAACATTGCTCATATTGCCAAGCGCTTTACGACAACAATTTAGAGAAACTAAATTCCTATGGTTCGAAAAGTTCCAAATTGAAAATTTGTTTCGTCAGCAAACAAAAATGAGAAGAGATCTTGTCAGAACAACTAGCATTTTTTCCAAACCATGAATTGATGAAGAATATAAAGAACGGTTTAAAAGAAAACCTTTATTCTAAATTAAGTTGCAATCATTCTTTCACTGATCACCAAGCAAGGTTAAATGAATACTGTAGCAGTTTATCGTAGCAGAGAACAAAAGAAAGCCAGACAGATCACAAATAGAATCGTTGTCCTTGAAGACCACAATGAAGACAAACACAAACTATACTGGTCAAAATCTTGACTGCATTTGCAAACAGGACAAACAAACGAGGTACTGCAGAAATTTACCCTTGCAAACTTCCTTATAAAAGACGAGCTTGGAAGGAACAAGTTCGACGTGCGTGCCTAAAATTCAGACTAAAGACACGACTCATTCATTCAGCGAGTTATATAAGCCAATGTTACGGTTGTTGCAGGAAAACAAAGAGGCCAAAAGTCCGACAAGAAAGATCGTTAATTACGTGTGGGTTTGCAGTGATGGCGTCACTCTGGAACCAAACTCCACCACGGGTGGAGATGGGTATTCTAAAAATAACCGCCGTATACTGTCAAAGTGACAACGAGTTAGTTTTGACTCCAAACTAACTCGACTCCAGACTTCCAACAGATAAAAACAGACAGGAAGATTTCGTTTGTAATCAGGTAACCAGAGCGCAACGAATGTCACGATGACCAAGGAAACTTTCCTTTCCATTCCTATCTGTAGGAAAATTCTACTGAGCGGAAATCGGTCTGAGGAGCGCGATTAAATGCATTCACATTCTTTTTTGAAATTAGTGAGTTTCTTGGCAGCATTTGATTGGCCCGACATTTGGTCATGCAAATGTAAATTTTTCTGCGTTTATAGACCGTATAAGAAATCAATTTCTAAAGAAATGAATAATGATAATGTTTAAATTTGCATAGCATGAACAAATTTTCGGACTGGTTTCGCTACTCTGACGAGGTGGGAGAATTAATAATTAGGAAAAGCCAACCACAAGACATTAGTACAGACAACTGTAACTGTAGGAACAAGCACGCATGCCCACTGCAGAACAAGTGCATGAGTAAGGACATTGTACACAAAGCAACAATTAATATAGGCAAAACACAGGACACAAAGAACTACATTGGCATGACTTCAAACACATTTAAAGAGCGATACAGGAATAATATTAAATCTTTCACACGCAAAAAATATTCCAACGAAACGGAACTTTCGAAACACGTTTGGCACGTAAAAAACAAAACAGATTTCACCATAAAATGGTCCATAATAAAAAAGACTATTTCTTACACGGGAGAATCCAAAAGATGTCATTTATGTTTGGAGGAAAATAGTTTTGGCCTGACAACACAAAAATAGATTTCAGGTTAACAACCAAAACAAACAAAGAAAGGAATGCATGTTATTTGAACAAACACACACGCCCACGGTTCCTCCTTAAGCATAAAAGAAGCTCAGAAAAGAGCAGAAACAAAAGACATTTAATTGAGGAATACAAAGACAGCCAGCTTAGTACGATTAGAACTCTTACGAACAAAAATCAACAGCACAACAACGACATTTAGAGAGAAATGATTTTCATGTTCTAGGACGATCGTATTGACCGTTTATCGATCAATGGTCAAATTAAGACATTGCAATTTTCTCTCTTACACTCTTAAGTTCTTTAGGGGGTGATTATATGGTCCTGCTTAGCCGGGATTAAGTGAAGCGTAAAATGATCTAGAGGTATTAAAAAAGGTCATTTTATGAAACGAAACGACCAAAGTTCGAATGCATTCAGCATTGATCAATACAAAGACAGATTTAACAAAAATTAATGCGATATAGACCATTTTGTTTACTTCATATTTCGGCAAAACGAAAATCTCAAGCAATCAAGGATTAAGCATTTTTTACAACGTAAACTATGACTTATTTCAATACCTCAAAATCATGTTACGCTTCACGTAATCCCGGGTATGCGCGATCATATAATCAACCCCTTAATTCAGATTTTAATATTGTAGTAGAGATGGACAATTCAGTTCTTCGGAAAGCATGTTCCACAACGGAACAATTCGATCGAAAAAAGAATTTCTTAAGGAGGTTGTTTTGCAAAGGTTCGCTCGAATTCATCACAATAACACGATTACATGGCATTAATAAATATTCTGTTAAAAACATACTTATAAAATGCAGGGCCTCCCAGGGGGGAGGGGGGATATTTGCCCTAGAGTTTAATAAACTTTTAAAAATTGTTCAGTAAGGAGCATTCCACTAGTAAAATCTCGTAATGTTGAGATACAAACATATACCTGTACTGTAGTCTTTGTAAGATTTCAAATATCCCCCGTCTCTGCTATTTTTATGGGGGGGGGGGGGTACTGCTTCAAAAAGCCCTAATGGCAGTGGATATTATAATTACAATATACTTACAAGAATGTCTTCTTTATGTCTTTCATTTTCAATAAATGAATGAATGTGGTAATTGATGTAGTTGTAAAATCAAAGTTAAATCTTCATATTGTTTTCAGACTATATTCCATCTCCACTTGATTTCAGCCTCTAACTTCCACTTAATATGTATGGCATTTTCCAACTGGAATGAGCAAATGCAACATGGTTAATGCCACAAAATGATTTATACTGATTAATCACTTTTACAAAGTAATAAGTTTTGCTCTCCCCCATCCCCCCTCTATGAAAGTAAATTAATAAATAACCCCCCCAACACATGAGCATGACTACAACAGACTAGTGAAAAGGTGGGCTTATATTCGTTGAGGCTTATATTCGGGGGGAGGGGCTTATATTTGGAACGGTGTGAATGTTAGTAACTTGATGGATTTATAGCAGGAGGCTTATATTAGGGGGAGGGGGTTATAATCAGAGGTTTACAATACTTTTCTGCAAACAATAACTTTAATGCAGAATTAACTTTACAGACTAAATGTTTTTAAAATTGAAATGTTTAATGGCATTATTAAATCTTGAGACCAGAAACCAAATACATGGTCATGTTGGAAACATAGTTAAAATGTACTATGTTCTTAAACAAAATAAAACTTGCTTACTGCATGTTTTTCATGCAAACATATTAAAAATGAGCAAAGTATTTTGAATTTTGAGATTTCACAATTTGTCATATGTGGTCCAACTCAGGTATATTTAATATTTAAGTCAAGAAAAATGCACTTAGCATTGCAAACATTTTGTTTATTTCCATAGCTAAGTTACTGTCAATGAGCTTAGTAACGTTGATGCTCTTAAAAAAACAAAATTGAGCATTTCTATTCTGTGTTCTTTGATTTGTCTATTGTTTGTGACTACGTTCCCCGTGCAGACGACTTATGCACCTATCAATATTAATCCTGGGGGGGAAGGGTTTGGGCAATAGGTGGGGATTTGACAAAAAATTTGAAAATTGGTTCAAACGCCCACTGCTGGGGCATTTTTAAATAATCAAATTTGGTCAAAACAGATGCACCTAGGGGACAGATAGAGGCAGAATAGTTTATATTTAACACAAAGGGCCACAATTACTGTAAAAGCATCTAGCATTGCAAATTTTATGCACCACCAGAATCTATAAAGTATAAAATCCATACTGCATAAATATTAGCCCCAAAATCGAGACTGTTTTCTGAAGCAGTTTCAATAAAAGGTTTTAATGGCAACAAATTAAGTTCAAGAAGTTTAGCTTAACAAAATTCCACCCACAATTAACATTATTTTAAAAACCAAGAAGCTCTTTCGCTTTACTAACTAAAATGGCCAGCCTCCCGTAAAATTTTTCGTGTTATGAATGGCTTAAAAGCTAGCAGGTTTAATAAAGTTTATATTTTATTATTATTTATTGAAAATATTTTTGGAGTCTCGATTGATTAGGAGCTAAAGGTGAAATCGTCATATCCGCTTGGTAGTTGTCCAAATTTGGGGTTGAAAGTAAATATACAACATTATGACTCACTTCGTCATATATTGACTGACCTTTGTTAATCGACCTTTCGTTGTAATATGACAATTGTTTTAAGAATATTTTTTCTGTAGTACTGATTAGCTTATTAAAGTTTTGGGACAATTTCATGCTGTTCCATTATTAGCAGTTCGTGTCATCTTACTTACAAAACAAGGATTTAACAAGCATCTAAACTGAGTAATAAAATATTTTCAAAAAATAATAAAACAATTATTGAATTCGGTTCTCGCAGGATATGAGCAATTATTAAGGCCTTGGTTCATTCAATAATTGTTTAATATTCCACGCCTCTGCAAGGTGTATTAATTATTAATGAAGCATTTGAATATTTACATATTTATACATATTGATCATAATATATTTAATATATATGCAAATATAAAACAATTGTATTTTAATAAAAATAAATATTAAAATATTTTCGCTGGATGGACAGTAAACACTTAGGATATATTTTGATTCTACTCACCTCAACTCGACTCAAGCGACTCTGCAGAAGCGACAACAAATTCTAAAAGGCCAGAACAGACAGAAGCGTAAACGAAAATAAAAAATAGACGTCCCCGGACTTCCGGTTCTCTCATTTTTATGTTCCAGGCAAATTTAATACCGTATTTAGCCCCCCGGAAGGGCTTATTCATTTCAGGACCTTTTAAGGGGGGGAGGCTTATTGGAGGGGGGTTTAATTGAGAGGCGGGACTTATTTGAGAGGGGGGCTAAAGAGAGAGATTGCGGTATGTCGCGAAAGCAAATCGCCCACACAAAAATCTTTGTCAAATGATCGCCTGTGGGAATAGGATTCACGGCCAAATTTCCACCCATTGCCAATTGCCCGCACCCTTACCCCCCGGGATTAATATTGATAAGCATCTTTGGGCTTCACTTTTTTATCACTCCAGATATATATAGAGCTCACTGGGTCGGTTACTTTAGGGGATCATGCGAGGAAATTTCATGGTACAATATGGTATACGGAGGGATCTCAAACTTTGTACATCTACAATCCCCATAGCGCAAAATTAAAGCGCGAAACATTCATAAAATTAATTTGTCAATTTGGAACGAAAATATAAACAGTTTATATATAGAAAAATTTCAGTTGAAGGGGAACTAACAAAATATATGTGAGTATATCTTAAGAGATTTACATATATATACTTGTAGTCGTATTTAGTATAACCTTACAATACTCTAGATGCTTCTAAAAGTATTTATAAGTATGAGCATACAGAATGTGGTGTGCCCTCCCCCCTGAAACTAAAAATGACCCATGGGCCATGGAAACATAATATAATAAGTCAATGAGAACACGACAACACAGTGATTATTATTTAACAATTTACTCGTCGAGAAAAAGTCGATAGTCTCACTATGCCATCCTGCATTCATGATTAATCAGCTATGGGGTCATGAAAAGGTTGTCCTCAAAAATGAAAATAGTTTTTCACCACTCAAGAATATTGTTCTCACCAAATTCTTGTGAACCTCCGCCAAATATCAGTTGGCGGGAGTTTCCTCAAACGGCCCCACGCCACAGATTTGTGGCGGTAGGCCTCTCAAATGCAGTCTGGGCTATATACAAGAACTAATTATAAACGTAATAAGTGAAAACGAGGTGTTTGTGAAGTCTAGCAAAACACCAGGTACAGTTGACCAGGTGCTCTGAAATTTTACGTTTTTTTCCCACAAGGTGCACTATTTTTTGGCCGAAAAAATCTTGGTGCACAGTTGCCATACTCTGCAGTCTAGGCTTCAAGATTGTCTTTTGGCTATCAGGGTCTGAAATAGTAATTTAAAAGCACAGGGAATCGGTGAAAGCATTTATTCATCAATGGTTCACTTCCAATTACTTTATAGCACATAAATACAATTAACAGTTATATAATATATAATATCATAATTATATCACATCAACTTTCTCATGTAAATTTTTCTTTGCCCATTATAAGGCAATTTAATTCAGAGGCAAAAAGTCAAGAACATTTAATTGTTCTTTATTAGTTTTGCTGCCATCTTTGTTTTTAAGTTGTGATGTTTCACAGAAAGGCTGACAAATTTGCTGTCATTTATGACATATTTATAAATATATATAGAGTATTTATTAAGTTCCTTAGCTCATGCAATAAAATGAAAGTGAATTTGAAAATGTTGTGTTCGATCATATCACCATTATTTGTCTTCTGCCTACTCTAGAACATGGTTGATTTTCCTGGCTTGCAAATTTTTCAGCAGGAAATTTGACATACTTTCAGAAGTTATTTCCAACCCTGTGCTACATTGTACATTGTGCCATTGAGAGCTACAGTAAAATATTGGCCCTTTCTTAGCAACTGATATGTACACATTTTGAATACTGTAAGGACCATTGCAGTAGATCAAATTTTGCAACTAAATTAAGAAGAATGAACCTGAGCAAACTATATATACAGTATATACACCATGATTTTTACTCAAAGATCATGTATACTATATGATTATCCTTTGAGTGTTTGTACAGTATTTTCAAATCATAATACTTTCCAGGCTTTGGTGTAATATACCAGTTATAGATTGGTTTAATAATCGCGGGAACCACTGAGTATTTTAAATATACACAACAGCAACTCCGAATAAATACATCATTATGATTCAACGTTTCAAAAATAAAGCCGAAATACATATATATATATATATATATATATATATATATATATATATATATATATATAATGTGCTAGTTTTGGTTAGCGAAATACAAAAGAGTGCTCAATGACATATAGACAGAGCGAAATGTATAATTGTGCAAAATACCTCAAAAACTTACCACTACAGTCTGTTTCATCCAAAGAGCCCTTTGGATGAAACAGACTGTAGTGGTAAGTTTTTGAGGTATTTTGCACAATTATATATATATATATATATATATATATATATATATATATATATATATATATATATATATATATATATATATATATATATATATATATAAATATATATATATATACATATAAAATTTTGTTGTGGAAACGATCAAGATGGAATAAAGGATATCATTAAATAACACTCATTCTGCACAAACCTTTTTGCTTTTATTAGAAGCTCCTCAGGTGCTGAATACTTAGTTAGAAGTGTTTGGATATCCTATTTACAATGTGTAGTATTTCACCACTATGTCACTACACGTGTGGTCTTAGGTTACTGCTAATTATTTACATAAATATTTCACACAAACCTCTAGTTATATAAAAAAAATGTCTTACACAAAGTTGTTATAGTTCTAGTTATATGGAAATATCTTACACAAAGTTGATATTTAACATGAATTTAAGTCCAGTTGGAGTATAGTAATAATGTCTCTTTCCTTCGACTCTCTTATTAGGCGGCTTGAATGAGTGACGAATCGTTGCCTGACGATCGCTTTATAGCGTGAAACTCGGAGTAGCACAGCAGGTCTACGAAATAAATAAATATATCCGCTCTACTAGTAATGGTATTGAGCGCTCTAAAATCATTGACAAGTCTCGTAACCATTCTGGTACAGTTAATTCCTGGAATATATATATATATATATATATATATATATATATATATATATATTTATAAAAGATATCTTATGAAAAGTAACAAGTTTTTGCTGCTGTTCCTACCCTGGGTTTCACGCACTAGGGGATCATAAGGCGACTGATTATGAACTTTAACCAATTTTTAGTTAATTTTAACACAAAATATATGCAATTACTGTAGCAAGATTTGAACCAATCTAATTGGTAACTCAGACCAAAGCCAGTACCACTGGACCACTCGTTCATGCTTGGGTAACAGAGTGTAAATTATGGACTTTAACCAATTTCTAGTTAATTTTAAGACAAAATATATGCAATTGTTGTAGCAAAATTTGAACCAGTCTAACTGCTAACTCAGACCAGTGCCAGCAGCTACTACCACTAGACGACTCGTTCATGTTTGAGTAACAGACTGTAAATTATGGACTTCAACCAATTTCTACCTAATTTTAAGACAAAGTATATGAAATTACGGCAGCGAGATTTGAACCAGTCTAGTTGGTAACTAAGACCAAAGCCAGTACCACTAGACCACTTATTCATGCTTGAATAACAAATGTAAATTATGGACTTTAACCAATTTCTAGTTAATTTCAAGACAAAATATATGCAATTGATTGTAGCAAAATTTGAACCAGTCTAATTGCTAACTCAGACCAACACCAGCAGCTACTACCACTAGACCACTCGTTCATGCTTGGACAACAAAATGTAAATTATGGACTTTAACCAATTTCTAGTTAATTTCAAGATAAAATGTAACCAATTAGCTATTGTAGAAAGATTTGAACCAGTCTAATTGGTAACTAAGACCAAAGCCAGCACCACTAGACCACTCGTTCATGCTTGGGTAACAACATGTAAATTATGGACTTTAACCAATTTCTACCTAATTTTAAGACAAAATACATGCAATTACGGCAGCGAGATTTGAACCAGTCTAGTTGGTAACTAAGACCAAAGCCAGTACCACTAGACCACTTATTCATGCTTGAATAACAAATGTAAATTATGGACTTTAACCAATTTCTAGTTAATTTCAAGACAAAATATATGCAATTGATTGTAGCAAAATTTGAACCAGTCTAATTGCTAACTCAGACAACACCAGCAGCTACTACCACTAGACCACTCGTTCATGCTTGGACAACAAAATGTAAATTATGGACTTTAACCAATTTCTAGTTAATTTCAAGATAAAATGTAACCAATTAGCTACTGTAGCAAGATTTGAACCAGTCTAATTGGTAACTAAGACCGAAGCCAGCACCACTAGACCACTCGTTCACGCTTGGGTAACAAAATGTAAATTATGGACTTTAACCAATTTCTACCTAATTTTAAGACAAAGTACATGCAATTATGGCAACGAGATTTGAACCAGTCTAATTGGTAAGTAAGACTAAAGCCAGTACCACTAGACCACTCGTTCATGCTTGAATAACAAAATGTAAATTATAGACTTTAACCAATTTCTAGTTAATTTCAAGACAAAATGTATGCAATTAGCTACTGTAGCAAGATTTGAACCAGTCTAATTGGTATCTCAGACCAAAGCCAGTACCACTAGACCACTCGTTCATGCTTGAGTAACAGAATGTAAATTATGGACTTTAACCAATCTCTAGTTAATTTTAAGACAAAATATATGCAATTGACTGTAGCAAGAATTGAACCAGTCTAATTGCTAACTCAGACCAGACCCAGTACCACTAGACCACTCGTTCATGCTTGAGTAACAGAATGTAAATTATGGACTTTAACCAATCTCTAGTTAATTTTAAGACAAAATATATGCAATTGACTGTAGCAAGATTTAATCCAGTCTAGTTGAAAACTCCGACCAAAGCCAGTAGTACCACTAGACCACTCGTTCATGCTTGGGTAGAAGAATGTAAATTATGGACTTTAACCAATTTTTAGTTAATTTTAAGACAAAATATATGCAATTACTGGAGAAAGATTTCAACCAGTTTAAGACCAAAGACAGTACCACTAGGCCACTCGTTCAAGCTTGGGTAATAGAATGTAAATTATGGACTATAACCAATTTCTAGTTAATTCTAAGACAAAATATATGCAATTAGCTACTGTGGCAAGAATTGAACCGGTCCAATTGGTAACTAAGACCAAAGCCAGTACCACTAGACCACTCGTTCATGCTTGAGTAACAGAATGTAAATTATGGACTTTATCCAATTTCTAGTTAATTTTAAGACAAAACATATGCAATTGACTGTAGCGAGATTTGAACCAGTCTAATAGGCAACTCTGAACAAAGCCAGTAGTACCACTAGACCACTCGTTCATGCTTGGGTAGAAAAATGTAAATTATGGACTTTAACCAATTTTTAGTTAACTTTAAGACAAAATATATGCAATTACTGTAGCAAGATTTGAACCAGTTTAATTGGTAACTCAGACCAAAGCCAGTAGTACCACTAGACCACTGGTTCATGCTTGGGTAGAAGAATGTAAATTATGGACTTTAACCAATTTTTAGTTAATTTTAAGACAAAATATATGCAAATACTGTAGAAAGATTTCAACCAGTTTAAGACCAAAGACAGTACCACTAGACCACTCGTTCAAGCTTGGGTAATAGAATGTAAATTATGGACTATAACCAATTTCTAGTTAATTCTAAGACAAAATATATGCAATTAGCTACTGTGGCAAGAATTGAACCGGTCCAATTGGTAACTCAGACCAAAGCCAGTACCACTAGACCACTCGTTCATGCTTGAGTAACAGAATGTAAATTATGGACTTTATCCAATTTCTAGTTAATTTTAAGACAAAACATATGCAATTGACTGTAGCGAGATTTGAACCAGTCTAATAGGCAACTCTGAACAAAGCCAGTAGTACCACTAGACCACTCGTTCATGCTTGGGTAGAAAAATGTAAATTATGGACTTTAACCAATTTTTAGTTAACTTTAAGACAAAATATATGCAATTACTGTAGCAAGATTTGAACCAGTTTAATTGGTAACTCAGACCAAAGCCAGTAGTACCACTAGACCACTGGTTCATGCTTGGGTAGAAGAATGTAAATTATGGACTTTAACCAATTTTTAGTTAATTCTAAGACAAAATATATGCAATTAGCTACTGTAGCAAGAATTGAACCAGTCTAATTGCTAACTCAGACCAAAGCCAGTACCACTAGACCACTCGTTCATGCTTGGGTAACAGAGTGTAAATTATGGACTTTAACCAATTTCTAGTTAATTTTAAGACAAAATATATGCAATTGATTGTAGCAAAATTTGAACCAGTCTAACTGCTAACTCAGACCAGTGCCAGCAGCTACTACCACTAGACCACTCGTTCATGTTTGAGTAACAGACTGTAAATTATGGACTTCAACCAATTTCTACCTAATTTTAAGACAAAGTATATGCAATTACGGCAGCGAGATTTGAACCAGTCTAGTTGGTAACTAAGACCAAAGCCAGTACCACTAGACCACTTATTCATGCTTGAATAACAAATGTAAATTATGGACTTTAACCAATTTCTAGTTAATTTCAAGACAAAATATATGCAATTGATTGTAGCAAAATTTGAACCAGTCTAATTGCTAACTCAGACCAACACCAGCAGCTACTACCACTAGACCACTCGTTCATGCTTGGACAACAAAATGTAAATTATGGACTTTAACCAATTTCTAGTTAATTTCAAGATAAAATGTAACCAATTAGCTACTGTAGCAAGATTTGAACCAGTCTAATTGGTAACTAAGACCAAAGCCAGCACCACTAGACCACTCGTTCATGCTTGGGTAACAAAATGTAAATTATGGACTTTAACCAATTTCTACCTAATTTTAAAACAAAATACATGCAATTATGGCAACGAGATTTGAACCAGTCTAATTGGTAAGTAAGACTAAAGCCAGTACCACTAGACCACTCGTTCATGCTTGAAAAACAAAATGTAAATTATAGACTTTAACCAATTTCTAGTTAATTTCAAGACAAAATGTATGCAATTAGCTACTGTAGCAAGATTTGAACCAGTCTATTTGGTATCTCAGACCAAAGCCAGTACCACTACACCACTCGTTCATGCTTGGGTAACAGAGTGTAAATTATGGACTTTAACCAATTTCTAGTTAATTTTAAGACAAAATATATGCAATTGATTGTAGCAAAATTTGAACCAGTCTAACTGCTAACTCAGACCAGTGCCAGCAGCTACTACCACTAGACCACTCGTTCATGTTTTAGTAACAGACTGTAAATTATGGACTTCAACCAATTTCTACCTAATTTTAAGACAAAGTATATGCATTTACGGCAGCGAGATTTGAACCAGTCTAGTTGGTAACTAAGACCAAAGCCAGTACCACTAGACCACTTATTCATACTTGAATAACAAACGTAAATTATGGACTTTAACCAATTTCTAGTTAATTTCAAGACAAAATATATGCAATTGATTGTAGCAAAATTTGAACCAGTCTAATTGCTAACTCAGACCAACACCAGCAGCTACTACCACTAGACCACTCGTTCATGCTTGGACAACAAAATGTAAATTATGGACTTTAACCAATTTCTAGTTAATTTCAAGATAAAATGTAACCAATTAGCTACTGTAGCAAGATTTGAACCAGTCTAATTGGTAACTAAGACCAAAGCCAGCACCACTAGACCACTCGTTCATGCTTGGGTAACAAAATGTAAATTATGGACTTTAACCAATTTCTACCCAATTTTAAGACAAAATACATGCAATTATGGCAACGAGATTTGAACCAGTCTAATTGGTAACTAAGACCAAAGCCAGCACCACTAGACCACTCGTTCATGCTTCGGTAACAAAATGTAAATTATGGACTTTAACCAATTTCTACCTAATTTTAAGACAAAATACATGCAATTATGGCAACGAGATTTGAACCAGTCTAATTGGTAAGTAAGACTAAAGCCAGTACCACTAGACCACTCGTTCATGCTTGAATAACAAAATGTAAATTATAGACTTTAACCAATTTCTAGTTAACTTCAAGACAAAATGTATGCAATTAGCTACTGTAGCAAGATTTGAACCAGTCTATTTGGTATCTCAGACCAAAGCCAGTACCACCACTACACCACTCGTTCATGCTTGAGTAACAGAATGTAAATTATGGACTTTAACCAATCTCTAGTTAATTTTAAGACAAAATATATGCAATTGACTGTAGCAAGATTTGAACCAGTCTAATTGGTATCTCAGACCAAAAGCATGTCCAATACACCACTCGTTCATGCTTGAGTAACAGAATGTAAATTATGGACTTTAACCAATCTCTAGTTAATTTTAAGACAAAATATATGCAATTGACTGTAGCAAGAATTGAACCAGTCTAATTGCTAACTCAGACCAGACCCAGTACCACTAGACCACTCGTTCATGCTTGAGTAACAGAATGTAAATTATGGACTTTAACCAATCTCTAGTTAATTTTAAGACAAAATATATGCAATTGACTGTAGCAAGATTTAATCCAGTCTAGTTGACAACTCCGACCAAAGCCAGTAGTACCACTAGACCACTCGTTCATGCTTGGGTAGAAGAATGTAAATTATGGACTTTAACCAATTTTTAGTTAATTTTAAGACAAAATATATGCAATTACTGAAGAAAGATTTCAATCAGTTTAAGACCAAAGACAGTACCACTAGACCACTCGTTCAAGCTTGGGTAATAGAATGTAAATTATGGACTATAACCAATTTCTAGTTAATTTTAAGACAAAATATATGCAATTAACTACTGTAGCAAGAATTGAACCAGTCTAATTAGTAACTCAGACCAAAGCCAGTACCACTAGACCACTCGTTCATGCTTGAGTAACAGAATGTAAATTATGGACTTTATCCAATTCAGTAGTACCACTAGACCACTCCTTCATGCTTGGCTAATAGAATGTAAATTATGGACTTTAACCAATTGCTAGTTAATTCTAAGACAAAATATATGCAATTAGCTACTGTAGCAAGAATTGAACCAGTCTAATTGCTAACTCAGACCAAAGCCAGTACCACTAGACCACTCGTTTATGCTTGAGTAACAGAATGTAAATTATGGACTTCAACCAATTTCTATCTAATTTTAAGACAAAATATATGCAATTAGCTACTGTAGCAAGAATTGAACCAGTCTAATTGGCAACTCCGACCAAAGCCAGTAGTACCACTAGACCACTCGTTCATGCTTGGGTAGAAAAATGTAAATTATGGACTTTAACCAATTTTTAGTTAATTTTAAGACAAAATAAATGCAATTACTGTAGCAAGATTTGAATCAGTTTAACTGGTAACTCAGACCAAAGCCAGTACCACTAGACCACTCATTCAGGCTTGAGTAACAGAATGTAAATTATGGACTTTAACCAATCTCTAGTTAATTTTAAGACAAAATATATGCAATTGACTGTAGCAAGATTTAATCCAGTCTAGTTGATAACTCAGACCAAAGCCAGTAGTACCACTAGACCACTGGTTCATGCTTGGGTAGAAGAATGTAAATTATGGACTTTAACCAATTTTTAGTTAATTTTAAGACAAAATATATGCAATTACTGTAGAAAGATTTAAACCAGTTTAAGACCAAAGCCAGTGCCACTAGACCACTCGTTTATGCTTGAGTAACAGAATGTAAATTATCGACTTTATCCAATTTCTAGTTAATTTTAAGACAAGACATATGCAATTGACTGTAGCGAGATTTGAACCAGTCTGATTGGCAACTCCGACCAAAGCCAGTAGTACCACTAGACCACTCGTTCATGCTTGGGTAGAAGAATGTAAATTATGGACTTTAACCAATTTTTAGTTAATTTTAAGACAAAGTAAATGCAATTACTGTAGCAAGATTTGAACCAGTTTAATTGAAACTCAGACCAAAGCCAGTACCACTAGACCACTCATTCAAGCTTGAGTAACAGAATGTAAATTATGGACTTTAACCAATTTCTAGTTAATTTCAAGACAAAATGTATGCAATTAGCTACTGTAGCAAGATTTGAACCAGTCTAATTGGTAACTCAGACCAAAGCCACTACCACTACACCACTCGTTCATGCTTGGGTAGAGGAATGTAAATTATGGACTTTAACCAATTTCTACCTAATTTGAAGACAAAATATGTGCAATTACTGTAGCAAGAATTGAACCAGTCTAATTGCTAACTCAGACCAGAGCCAGTACCACTAGACCACTCGTTCATGCTTGAGTAACAGAATGTAAATTATGGACTTTAACCAATCTCTAGTTAATTTTAAGACAAAATATATGCAATTTACTGTAGCAAGATTTAATCCAGTCTAGTTGACAACTCAGACCAAAGCCAGTAGTACCACTAGACCACTGGTTCATGCTTGGGTAGAGGAATGTAAATTATGGACTTTAACCAATTTTTAGTTAATTTTAAGACAAAATATATGCAATTACTGAAGAAAGATTTCAACCAGTTTAAGACCAAAGCCAGTACCACTAGACCACTCGTTCATGCTTGAGTAACAGAATGTAAATTATGGACTTTATCCAATTTCTAGTTAATTTTAAGACAAAACATATGCAATTCACAGTAGCGAGATTTGAACCAGTCTAATAAACAACTCTGACCAAAGCCAGTAGTACCACTAGACCACTCGTTCATGCTTGGGTAGAAAAATGTAAATTATGGACTTTAACCAATTTTTAGTTAACTTTAAGACAAAATATATGCAATTACTGTAGCAAGATTTGAACCAGTTTAATTGGTAACTCAGACCAAAGCCAGTAGTACCACTAGACCACTGGTTCATGCTTGGGTAGAAGAATGTAAATTATGGACTTTAACCAATTTTTAGTTAATTTTAAGACAAAATATATGCAAATACTGTAGAAAGATTTCAACCAGTTTAAGACCATAGCCAGTAGTACCACTAGACCACTCGTTCATGCTTGGCTAATAGAATGTAAATTATGGACTTTAACCAATTTCTAGTTAATTCTAAGACAAAATATATGCAATTAGCTACTGTAGCAAAAATTGAACCAGTCTAATTGCTAACTCAGACCAAAGCCAGTACCACTAGACCACTCGTTCATGCTTGAGTAACCGAATGTAAATTATGGACTTCAACCAATTTCTACCTAATTTTAAGAAAAAACATATGCAATTGACTGTAGCGAGATTTGAACCAGTCTAATAGGTAACTCAGACCAAAGCCAGTACCACTAGACCACTCGTTTATGCTTGAGTAACAGAATGTAAATTATGGACTTTAACCAATCTCTAGTTAATTTTAAGACAAAATATATGCAATTGACTGTAGCAAGATTTAATCCAGTCTAGTTGACAACTCCGACCAAAGCCAGTAGTACCACTAGACCACTCGTTCATGCTTGGGTAGAAGAATGTAAATAATGGACTTTAACCAATTTTTAGTTAATTTTAAGACAAAATATATGCAATTACTGGAGAAAGATTTCAACCAGTTTAAGACCAAAGACAGTACCACTAGACCACTCGTTCAAGCTTGGGTAATAGAATGTAAATTATGGACTATAACCAATTTCTAGTTAATTCTAAGACAAAATATATGCAATTAGCTACTGTGGCAAGAATTGAACCGGTCCAATTGGTAACTCAGACCAAAGCCAGTACCACTAGACCACTCGTTCATGCTTGAGTAACAGAATGTAAATTATGGACTTTATCCAATTTCTAGTTAATTTTAAGACAAAACATATGCAATTGACTGTAGCGAGATTTGAACCAGTCTAATAGGCAACTCTGACCAAAGCCAGTAGTACCACTAGACCACTCGTTCATGCTTGGGTAGAAAAATGTAAATTATGGACTTTAACCAATTTTTAGTTAACTTTAAGACAAAATATATGCAATTACTGTAGCAAGATTTAAACCAGTTTAATTGGTAACTCAGACCAAAGCCAGTAGTACCACTAGACCACTGGTTCATGCTTGGGTAGAAGAATGTAAATTATGGACTTTAACCAATTTTTAGTTAATTTTAAGACAAAATATATGCAAATACTGTAGAAAGATTTCAACCAGTTTAAGACCATAGCCAGTAGTACCACTAGACCACTCGTTCATGCTTGGCTAATAGAATGTAAATTATGGACTTTAACCAATTTCTAGTTAATTCTAAGACAAAATATATGCAATTAGCTACTGTAGCAAGAATTGAACCAGTCTAATTGGTATCTCAGACCAAAGCCAGTACCACTCCACCACTCGTTCATGCTTGAGTAACAGAATGTAAATTATGGACTTTAACCAATCTCTAGTTAATTTTAAGACAAAATATATGCAATTGACTGTAGCAAGAATTGAACCCGTCTAATTGCTAACTCAGACCCGACCCAGTACCACTAGACCACTCGTTCATGCTTGAGTAACAAAATGTAAATTATGGACTTTAACCAATCTCTAGTTAATTTTAAGACAAAATATATGCAATTGACTGTAGAAAGATTTAATCCAGTCTAGTTGACAACTCCGACCAAAGCCAGTAGTACCACTAGACCACTGGTTCATGCTTGGGTAGAAGAATGTAAATTATGGACTTTAACCAATTTTTAGTTAATTTTAAGACAAAATATATGCAATTACTGAAGAAAGATTTCAACCAGTTTAAGACCAAAGACAGTACCACTAGACCACTCGTTCAAGCTTGGGTACTAGAATGTAAATTATGGACTATAACCAATTTCTAGTTAATTTTAAGACAAAATATATGCAATTAACTACTGTAGCAAGAATTGAACCAGTCTAATTAGTAACTCAGACCAAATCAAGTACCACTAGACCACTCGTTCATGCTTGAGTAACAGAATGTAAATTATGGACTTTAACCAATTTCTAGTTAATTTCAAGACAAAATATATGCAATTGATTGTAGCAAAATTTGAACCAGTCTAATTGCTAACTCAGACCAACACCAGCAGCTACTACCACTAGACCACTCGTTCATGCTTGGACAACAAAATGTAAATTATGGACTTTAACCAATTTCTAGTTAATTTCAAGATAAAATGTAACCAATTAGCTACTGTAGAAAGATTTGAACCAGTCTAATTGGTAACTAAGACCAAAGCCAGCACCACTAGACCACTCGTTCATGCTTGGGTAACAACATGTAAATTATGGACTTTAACCAATTTCTACCTAATTTTAAGACAAAATACATGCAATTACGGCAGCGAGATTTGAACCAGTCTAGTTGGTAACTAAGACCAAAGCCAGTACCACTAGACCACTTATTCATGCTTGAATAACAAATGTAAATTATGGACTTTAACCAATTTCTAGTTAATTTCAAGACAAAATATATGCAATTGATTGTAGCAAAATTTGAACCAGTCTAATTGCTAACTCAGACAACACCAGCAGCTACTACCACTAGACCACTCGTTCATGCTTGGACAACAAAATGTAAATTATGGACTTTAACCAATTTCTAGTTAATTTCAAGATGAAATGTAACCAATTAGCTACTGTAGCAAGATTTGAACCAGTCTAATTGGTAACTAAGACCGAAGCCAGCACCACTAGACCACTCGTTCACGCTTGGGTAACAAAATGTAAATTATGGACTTTAACCAATTTCTACCTAATTTTAAGACAAAGTACATGCAATTATGGCAACGAGATTTGAACCAGTCTAATTGGTAAGTAAGACTAAAGCCAGTACCACTAGACCACTCGTTCATGCTTGAATAACAAAATGTAAATTATAGACTTTAACCAATTTCTAGTTAATTTCAAGACAAAATGTATGCAATTAGCTACTGTAGCAAGATTTGAACCAGTCTAATTGGTATCTCAGACCAAAGCCAGTACCACTAGACCACTCGTTCATGCTTGAGTAACAGAATGTAAATTATGGACTTTAACCAATCTCTAGTTAATTTTAAGACAAAATATATGCAATTGACTGTAGCAAGAATTGAACCAGTCTAATTGCTAACTCAGACCAGACCCAGTACCACTAGACCACTCGTTCATGCTTGAGTAACAGAATGTAAATTATGGACTTTAACCAATCTCTAGTTAATTTTAAGAC
Source organism: Muricea muricata (assembly GCA_963855995.1). Lineage (NCBI taxonomy): Eukaryota > Metazoa > Cnidaria > Anthozoa > Malacalcyonacea > Plexauridae > Muricea > Muricea muricata. The sequence continues at coordinate 405,916 of OY979721.1, forward strand.
AAAATATATGCAATTGACTGTAGCAAGATTTAATCCAGTCTAGTTGAAAACTCCGACCAAAGCCAGTAGTACCACTAGACCACTCGTTCATGCTTGGGTAGAAGAATGTAAATTATGGACTTTAACCAATTTTTAGTTAATTTTAAGACAAAATATATGCAATTACTGGAGAAAGATTTCAACCAGTTTAAGACCAAAGACAGTACCACTAGGCCACTCGTTCAAGCTTGGGTAATAGAATGTAAATTATGGACTATAACCAATTTCTAGTTAATTCTAAGACAAAATATATGCAATTAGCTACTGTGGCAAGAATTGAACCGGTCCAATTGGTAACTAAGACCAAAGCCAGTACCACTAGACCACTCGTTCATGCTTGAGTAACAGAATGTAAATTATGGACTTTATCCAATTTCTAGTTAATTTTAAGACAAAACATATGCAATTGACTGTAGCGAGATTTGAACCAGTCTAATAGGCAACTCTGAACAAAGCCAGTAGTACCACTAGACCACTCGTTCATGCTTGGGTAGAAAAATGTAAATTATGGACTTTAACCAATTTTTAGTTAACTTTAAGACAAAATATATGCAATTACTGTAGCAAGATTTGAACCAGTTTAATTGGTAACTCAGACCAAAGCCAGTAGTACCACTAGACCACTGGTTCATGCTTGGGTAGAAGAATGTAAATTATGGACTTTAACCAATTTTTAGTTAATTTTAAGACAAAATATATGCAAATACTGTAGAAAGATTTCAACCAGTTTAAGACCAAAGACAGTACCACTAGACCACTCGTTCAAGCTTGGGTAATAGAATGTAAATTAGGGACTATAACCAATTTCTAGTTAATTCTAAGACAAAATATATGCAATTAGCTACTGTGGCAAGAATTGAACCGGTCCAATTGGTAACTCAGACCAAAGCCAGTACCACTAGACCACTCGTTCATGCTTGAGTAACAGAATGTAAATTATGGACTTTATCCAATTTCTAGTTAATTTTAAGACAAAACATATGCAATTGACTGTAGCGAGATTTGAACCAGTCTAATAGGCAACTCTGAACAAAGCCAGTAGTACCACTAGACCACTCGTTCATGCTTGGGTAGAAAAATGTAAATTATGGACTTTAACCAATTTTTAGTTAACTTTAAGACAAAATATATGCAATTACTGTAGCAAGATTTGAACCAGTTTAATTGGTAACTCAGACCAAAGCCAGTAGTACCACTAGACCACTGGTTCATGCTTGGGTAGAAGAATGTAAATTATGGACTTTAACCAATTTTTAGTTAATTCTAAGACAAAATATATGCAATTAGCTACTGTAGCAAGAATTGAACCAGTCTAATTGCTAACTCAGACCAAAGCCAGTACCACTAGACCACTCGTTCATGCTTGGGTAACAGAGTGTAAATTATGGACTTTAACCAATTTCTAGTTAATTTTAAGACAAAATATATGCAATTGATTGTAGCAAAATTTGAACCAGTCTAACTGCTAACTCAGACCAGTGCCAGCAGCTACTACCACTAGACCACTCGTTCATGTTTGAGTAACAGACTGTAAATTATGGACTTCAACCAATTTCTACCTAATTTTAAGACAAAGTATATGCAATTACGGCAGCGAGATTTGAACCAGTCTAGTTGGTAACTAAGACCAAAGCCAGTACCACTAGACCACTTATTCATGCTTGAATAACAAATGTAAATTATGGACTTTAACCAATTTCTAGTTAATTTCAAGACAAAATATATGCAATTGATTGTAGCAAAATTTGAACCAGTCTAATTGCTAACTCAGACCAACACCAGCAGCTACTACCACTAGACCACTCGTTCATGCTTGGACAACAAAATGTAAATTATGGACTTTAACCAATTTCTAGTTAATTTCAAGATAAAATGTAACCAATTAGCTACTGTAGCAAGATTTGAACCAGTCTAATTGGTAACTAAGACCAAAGCCAGCACCACTAGACCACTCGTTCATGCTTGGGTAACAAAATGTAAATTATGGACTTTAACCAATTTCTACCTAATTTTAAAACAAAATACATGCAATTATGGCAACGAGATTTGAACCAGTCTAATTGGTAAGTAAGACTAAAGCCAGTACCACTAGACCACTCGTTCATGCTTGAAAAACAAAATGTAAATTATAGACTTTAACCAATTTCTAGTTAATTTCAAGACAAAATGTATGCAATTAGCTACTGTAGCAAGATTTGAACCAGTCTATTTGGTATCTCAGACCAAAGCCAGTACCACTACACCACTCGTTCATGCTTGGGTAACAGAGTGTAAATTATGGACTTTAACCAATTTCTAGTTAATTTTAAGACAAAATATATGCAATTGATTGTAGCAAAATTTGAACCAGTCTAACTGCTAACTCAGACCAGTGCCAGCAGCTACTACCACTAGACCACTCGTTCATGTTTTAGTAACAGACTGTAAATTATGGACTTCAACCAATTTCTACCTAATTTTAAGACAAAGTATATGCATTTACGGCAGCGAGATTTGAACCAGTCTAGTTGGTAACTAAGACCAAAGCCAGTACCACTAGACAACTTATTCATACTTGAATAACAAACGTAAATTATGGACTTTAACCAATTTCTAGTTAATTTCAAGACAAAATATATGCAATTGATTGTAGCAAAATTTGAACCAGTCTAATTGCTAACTCAGACCAACACCAGCAGCTACTACCACTAGACCACTCGTTCATGCTTGGACAACAAAATGTAAATTATGGACTTTAACCAATTTCTAGTTAATTTCAAGATAAAATGTAACCAATTAGCTACTGTAGCAAGATTTGAACCAGTCTAATTGGTAACTAAGACCAAAGCCAGCACCACTAGACCACTCGTTCATGCTTGGGTAACAAAATGTAAATTATGGACTTTAACCAATTTCTACCCAATTTTAAGACAAAATACATGCAATTATGGCAACGAGATTTGAACCAGTCTAATTGGTAACTAAGACCAAAGCCAGCACCACTAGACCACTCGTTCATGCTTCGGTAACAAAATGTAAATTATGGACTTTAACCAATTTCTACCTAATTTTAAGACAAAATACATGCAATTATGGCAACGAGATTTGAACCAGTCTAATTGGTAAGTAAGACTAAAGCCAGTACCACTAGACCACTCGTTCATGCTTGAATAACAAAATGTAAATTATAGACTTTAACCAATTTCTAGTTAACTTCAAGACAAAATGTATGCAATTAGCTACTGTAGCAAGATTTGAACCAGTCTATTTGGTATCTCAGACCAAAGCCAGTACCACCACTACACCACTCGTTCATGCTTGAGTAACAGAATGTAAATTATGGACTTTAACCAATCTCTAGTTAATTTTAAGACAAAATATATGCAATTGACTGTAGCAAGATTTGAACCAGTCTAATTGGTATCTCAGACCAAAAGCATGTCCAATACACCACTCGTTCATGCTTGAGTAACAGAATGTAAATTATGGACTTTAACCAATCTCTAGTTAATTTTAAGACAAAATATATGCAATTGACTGTAGCAAGAATTGAACCAGTCTAATTGCTAACTCAGACCAGACCCAGTACCACTAGACCACTCGTTCATGCTTGAGTAACAGAATGTAAATTATGGACTTTAACCAATCTCTAGTTAATTTTAAGACAAAATATATGCAATTGACTGTAGCAAGATTTAATCCAGTCTAGTTGACAACTCCGACCAAAGCCAGTAGTACCACTAGACCACTCGTTCATGCTTGGGTAGAAGAATGTAAATTATGGACTTTAACCAATTTTTAGTTAATTTTAAGACAAAATATATGCAATTACTGAAGAAAGATTTCAATCAGTTTAAGACCAAAGACAGTACCACTAGACCACTCGTTCAAGCTTGGGTAATAGAATGTAAATTATGGACTATAACCAATTTCTAGTTAATTTTAAGACAAAATATATGCAATTAACTACTGTAGCAAGAATTGAACCAGTCTAATTAGTAACTCAGACCAAAGCCAGTACCACTAGACCACTCGTTCATGCTTGAGTAACAGAATGTAAATTATGGACTTTATCCAATTCAGTAGTACCACTAGACCACTGGTTCATGCTTGGCTAACAGAATGTAAATTATGGACTTCAACCAATTTCTATCTAATTTTAAGACAAAATATATGCAATTAGCTACTGTAGCAAGAATTGAACCAGTCTAATTGGCAACTCCGACCAAAGCCAGTAGTACCACTAGACCACTCGTTCATGCTTGGGTAGAAAAATGTAAATTATGGACTTTAACCAATTTTTAGTTAATTTTAAGACAAAATAAATGCAATTACTGTAGCAAGATTTGAATCAGTTTAACTGGTAACTCAGACCAAAGCCAGTACCACTAGACCACTCATTCAGGCTTGAGTAACAGAATGTAAATTATGGACTTTAACCAATCTCTAGTTAATTTTAAGACAAAATATATGCAATTGACTGTAGCAAGATTTAATCCAGTCTAGTTGATAACTCAGACCAAAGCCAGTAGTACCACTAGACCACTGGTTCATGCTTGGGTAGAAGAATGTAAATTATGGACTTTAACCAATTTTTAGTTAATTTTAAGACAAAATATATGCAATTACTGTAGAAAGATTTAAACCAGTTTAAGACCAAAGCCAGTGCCACTAGACCACTCGTTTATGCTTGAGTAACAGAATGTAAATTATCGACTTTATCCAATTTCTAGTTAATTTTAAGACAAGACATATGCAATTGACTGTAGCGAGATTTGAACCAGTCTGATTGGCAACTCCGACCAAAGCCAGTAGTACCACTAGACCACTCGTTCATGCTTGGGTAGAAGAATGTAAATTATGGACTTTAACCAATTTTTAGTTAATTTTAAGACAAAGTAAATGCAATTACTGTAGCAAGATTTGAACCAGTTTAATTGAAACTCAGACCAAAGCCAGTACCACTAGACCACTCATTCAAGCTTGAGTAACAGAATGTAAATTATGGACTTTAACCAATTTCTAGTTAATTTCAAGACAAAATGTATGCAATTAGCTACTGTAGCAAGATTTGAACCAGTCTAATTGGTAACTCAGACCAAAGCCACTACCACTACACCACTCGTTCATGCTTGGGTAGAGGAATGTAAATTATGGACTTTAACCAATTTCTACCTAATTTGAAGACAAAATATGTGCAATTACTGTAGCAAGAATTGAACCAGTCTAATTGCTAACTCAGACCAGAGCCAGTACCACTAGACCACTCGTTCATGCTTGAGTAACAGAATGTAAATTATGGACTTTAACCAATCTCTAGTTAATTTTAAGACAAAATATATGCAATTTACTGTAGCAAGATTTAATCCAGTCTAGTTGACAACTCAGACCAAAGCCAGTAGTACCACTAGACCACTGGTTCATGCTTGGGTAGAGGAATGTAAATTATGGACTTTAACCAATTTTTAGTTAATTTTAAGACAAAATATATGCAATTACTGAAGAAAGATTTCAACCAGTTTAAGACCAAAGCCAGTACCACTAGACCACTCGTTCATGCTTGAGTAACAGAATGTAAATTATGGACTTTATCCAATTTCTAGTTAATTTTAAGACAAAACATATGCAATTCACAGTAGCGAGATTTGAACCAGTCTAATAAACAACTCTGACCAAAGCCAGTAGTACCACTAGACCACTCGTTCATGCTTGGGTAGAAAAATGTAAATTATGGACTTTAACCAATTTTTAGTTAACTTTAAGACAAAATATATGCAATTACTGTAGCAAGATTTGAACCAGTTTAATTGGTAACTCAGACCAAAGCCAGTAGTACCACTAGACCACTGGTTCATGCTTGGGTAGAAGAATGTAAATTATGGACTTTAACCAATTTTTAGTTAATTTTAAGACAAAATATATGCAAATACTGTAGAAAGATTTCAACCAGTTTAAGACCATAGCCAGTAGTACCACTAGACCACTCGTTCATGCTTGGCTAATAGAATGTAAATTATGGACTTTAACCAATTTCTAGTTAATTCTAAGACAAAATATATGCAATTAGCTACTGTAGCAAAAATTGAACCAGTCTAATTGCTAACTCAGACCAAAGCCAGTACCACTAGACCACTCGTTCATGCTTGAGTAACCGAATGTAAATTATGGACTTCAACCAATTTCTACCTAATTTTAAGAAAAAACATATGCAATTGACTGTAGCGAGATTTGAACCAGTCTAATAGGTTACTCAGACCAAAGCCAGTACCACTAGACCACTCGTTTATGCTTCAGTAACAGAATGTAAATTATGGACTTTAACCAATCTCTAGTTAATTTTAAGACAAAATATATGCAATTGACTGTAGCAAGATTTAATCCAGTCTAGTTGACAACTCCGACCAAAGCCAGTAGTACCACTAGACCACTCGTTCATGCTTGGGTAGAAGAATGTAAATAATGGACTTTAACCAATTTTTAGTTAATTTTAAGACAAAATATATGCAATTACTGGAGAAAGATTTCAACCAGTTTAAGACCAAAGACAGTACCACTAGACCACTCGTTCAAGCTTGGGTAATAGAATGTAAATTATGGACTATAACCAATTTCTAGTTAATTCTAAGACAAAATATATGCAATTAGCTACTGTGGCAAGAATTGAACCGGTCCAATTGGTAACTCAGACCAAAGCCAGTACCACTAGACCACTCGTTCATGCTTGAGTAACAGAATGTAAATTATGGACTTTATCCAATTTCTAGTTAATTTTAAGACAAAACATATGCAATTGACTGTAGCGAGATTTGAACCAGTCTAATAGGCAACTCTGACCAAAGCCAGTAGTACCACTAGACCACTCGTTCATGCTTGGGTAGAAAAATGTAAATTATGGACTTTAACCAATTTTTAGTTAACTTTAAGACAAAATATATGCAATTACTGTAGCAAGATTTAAACCAGTTTAATTGGTAACTCAGACCAAAGCCAGTAGTACCACTAGACCACTGGTTCATGCTTGGGTAGAAGAATGTAAATTATGGACTTTAACCAATTTTTAGTTAATTTTAAGACAAAATATATGCAAATACTGTAGAAAGATTTCAACCAGTTTAAGACCATAGCCAGTAGTACCACTAGACCACTCGTTCATGCTTGGCTAATAGAATGTAAATTATGGACTTTAACCAATTTCTAGTTAATTCTAAGACAAAATATATGCAATTAGCTACTGTAGCAAGAATTGAACCAGTCTAATTGGTATCTCAGACCAAAGCCAGTACCACTCCACCACTCGTTCATGCTTGAGTAACAGAATGTAAATTATGGACTTTAACCAATCTCTAGTTAATTTTAAGACAAAATATATGCAATTGACTGTAGCAAGAATTGAACCCGTCTAATTGCTAACTCAGACCCGACCCAGTACCACTAGACCACTCGTTCATGCTTGAGTAACAGAATGTAAATTATGGACTTTAACCAATCTCTAGTTAATTTTAAGACAAAATATATGCAATTGACTGTAGAAAGATTTAATCCAGTCTAGTTGACAACTCCGACCAAAGCCAGTAGTACCACTAGACCACTGGTTCATGCTTGGGTAGAAGAATGTAAATTATGGACTTTAACCAATTTTTAGTTAATTTTAAGACAAAATATATGCAATTACTGAAGAAAGATTTCAACCAGTTTAAGACCAAAGACAGTACCACTAGACCACTCGTTCAAGCTTGGGTACTAGAATGTAAATTATGGACTATAACCAATTTCTAGTTAATTTTAAGACAAAATATATGCAATTAACTACTGTAGCAAGAATTGAACCAGTCTAATTAGTAACTCAGACCAAATCAAGTACCACTAGACCACTCGTTCATGCTTGAGTAACAGAATGTAAATTATGGACTTTATCCAATTCAGTACTACCACTAGACCACTCGTTCATGCTTGGCTAATAGAATGTAAATTATGGATTTTAACCAATTGCTAGTTAATTCTAAGACAAAATATATGCAATTAGCTACTGTAGCAAGAATTGAACCAGTCTAATTGCTAACTCAGACCAAAGCCAGTACCACTAGACCACTCGTTTATGCTTGAGTAACAGAATGTAAATTATGGACTTCAACCAATTTCTATCTAATTTTAAGACAAAATACATGCAATTACGGCAACGAGATTTGAACCAGTCTAATTGGTAAGTAAGACTAAAGCCAGTACCACTAGACCACTCGTTCATGCTTGGCTAACAGAATGTAAATTATGGACTTTAACCAATTTCTAGTTAATTCTAAGACAAAATATATGCAATTAGCTACTGTAGCAAGAATTGAACCAGTCTATTTGGTATCTCAGACCAAAGCGAGTACCACTACACCACTCGTTCATGCTTGGGTAACAGAGTGTAAATTATGGACTTTAACCAATTTCTAGTTAATTTTAAGACAAAGTATATGCAATTGATTGTAGCAAAATTTGAACCAGTCTAACTGCTAACTCAGACCAGTGCCAGCAGCTACTACCACTAGACCACTCGTTCATGTTTGAGTAACAAACTGTAAATTATGGACTTCAACCAATTTCTACCTAATTTTAAGACAAAGTATATGCAATTACGGCAGCGAGATTTGAACCAGTCTAGTTGGTAACTAAGACCAAAGCCAGTACCACTAGACCACTTATTCATGCTTGAATAACAAATGTAAATTATGGACTTTAACAAATTTCTAGTTAATTTCAAGACAAAATATATGCAATTGATTGTAGCAAAATTTGAACCAGTCTAATTGCTAACTCAGACCAACACCAGCAGCTACTACCACTAGACCACTCGTTCATGCTTGGACAACAAAATGTAAATTATGGACTTTAACCAATTTCTTGTTAATTTCAAGATAAAATGTAACCAATTAGCTACTGTAGCAAGATTTGAACCAGTCTAATTGGGAACCAAGACCAAAGCCAGCTCCACTAGACCACTCGTTCATGCTTGGGTAACAAAATGTAAATTATGGACTTTAACCAATTTCTAGTTAATTTCAAGATAAAATGTAACCAATTAGCTACTGTGGCAAGATTTGAACCAGTCTAATTGGTAACTAAGACCAAAGCCAGCACCACTAGACCACTCGTTCATGCTTGGGTAACAAAATGTAAATTATGGACTTTAACCAATTTCTACCTAATTTTAAGACAAAATACATGCAATTATGGCAACGAGATTTGAACCAGTCTAATTGGTAAGTAAGACTAAAGCCAGTACCACTAGACCACTCGTTCATGCTTGAATAACAAAATGTAAATTATAGACTTTAACCAATTTCTAGTTAACTTCAAGACAAAATGTATGCAATTAGCTACTGTAGCAAGATTTGAACCAGTCTATTTGGTATCTCAGACCAAAGCCAGTACCACTACACCACTCGTTCATGCTTCAGTAACAGGATGTAAATTATGGACTTTAACCAATCTCTAGTTAATTTTAAGACAAAATATATACAATTGACTGTAGCAAGATTTGAACCAGTCTAATTGGTATCTCAGACCAAAGCCAGTACCACTACACCACTCGTTCATGCTTGAGTAACAGAATGTAAATTATGGACTTTAACCAATCTCTAGTTATTTTAAGACAAAATATATGCAATTGACTGTAGCAAGAATTGAACCAGTCTAATTGCTAACTCAGACCAGATCCAGTACCACTAGACCACTCGTTCATGCTTGAGTAACAGAATGTAAATTATGGACTTTAACCAATCTCTAGTTAATTTTAAGACAAAATATATGCAATTGACTGTAGCAAGATTTAATCCAGTCTAGTTGACAACTCCGACCAAAGCCAGTAGTACCACTAGACCACTCGTTCATGCTTGGGTAGAAGAATTTAAATTATGGACTTTAACCAATTTTTAGTTAATTTTAAGACAAAATATATGCAATTACTGAAGAAAGATTTCAACCAGTTTAAGGCCAAAGACAGTACTACTAGACCACTCGTTCAAGCTTGGGTAATAGAATGTAAATTATGGACTATAACCAATTTCTAGTTAATTTTAAGACAAAATATATGCAATTAACTACTGTAGCAAGAATTGAACCAGTCTAATTAGTAACTCAGACCAAAGCCAGTACCACTAGACCACTCGTTCATGCTTGAGTAACAGAATGTAAATTATGGACTTTATCCAATTCAGTAGTACCACTAGACCACTCGTTCATGCTTGGCTAATAGAATGTAAATTATGGACTTTAACCAATTGCTAGTTAATTCTAAGACAAAATATATGCAATTAGCTACTGTAGCAAGAATTGAACCAGTCTAATTGCTAACTCAGACCAAAGCCAGTACCACTAGACCACTCGTTTATGCTTGAGTAACAGAATGTAAATTATAGACTTTAACCAATCTCTAGTTAATTTCAAGACAAAATATATGCAATTGACTGTAGCAAGATTTGAACCAGTCTAATTGGTATCTCAGACCAAAGCCAGTACCACTACACCACTCGTTCATGCTTGAGTAACAGAATGTAAATTATGGACTTTAACCAATCTCTAGTTAATTTTAAGACAAAATATATGCAATTAGCTACTGTAGCAAGAATTGAACCAGTCTAATTGCTAACTCAGACCAGACCCAGTACCACTAGACCACTCGTTCATGCTTGAGTAACAGAATGTAAATTATGGACTTTAACCAATCTCTAGTTAATTTTAAGACAAAATATATGCAATTGACTGTAGCAAGAATTGAACCAGTCTAATTGCTAACTCAGACCAGACCCAGTACCACTAGACCACTCGTTCATGCTTGAGTAACAGAATGTGAATTATGGACTTTAACCAATCTCTAGTTAATTTTAAGACAAAATATATGCAATTGACTGTAGAAAGATTTAATCCAGTCTAGTTGACAACTCCGACCAAAGCCAGTAGTACCACTAGACCACTCGTTCATGCTTGGGTAGAAGAATGTAAATTATGGACTTTAACCAATTTCTAGTTAATTCTAAGACAAAATATATGCAATTAGCTACTGTAGCAAAAATTGAACCAGTCTAATTGCTAACTCAGACCAAAGCCAGTACCACTAGACCACTCGTTCATGCTTGAGTAACCGAATGTAAATTATGGACTTCAACCAATTTCTACCTAATTTTAAGAAAAAACATATGCAATTGACTGTAGCGAGATTTGAACCAGTCTAATAGGTAACTCAGACCAAAGCCAGTACCACTAGACCACTCGTTTATGCTTGAGTAACAGAATGTAAATTATGGACTTTAACCAATCTCTAGTTAATTTTAAGACAAAATATATGCAATTGACTGTAGCAAGATTTAATCCAGTCTAGTTGACAACTCCGACTAAAGCCAGTAGTACCACTAGACCACTCGTTCATGCTTGGGTAGAAGAATGTAAATAATGGACTTTAACCAATTTTTAGTTAATTTTAAGACAAAATATATGCAATTACTGGAGAAAGATTTCAACCAGTTTAAGACCAAAGACAGTACCACTAGACCACTCGTTCAAGCTTGGGTAATAGAATGTAAATTATGGACTATAACCAATTTCTAGTTAATTCTAAGACAAAATATATGCAATTAGCTACTGTGGCAAGAATTGAACCGGTCCAATTGGTAACTCAGACCAAAGCCAGTACCACTAGACCACTCGTTCATGCTTGAGTAACAGAATGTAAATTATGGACTTTATCCAATTTCTAGTTAATTTTAAGACAAAACATATGCAATTGACTGTAGCGAGATTTGAACCAGTCTAATAGGCAACTCTGACCAAAGCCAGTAGTACCACTAGACCACTCGTTCATGCTTGGGTAGAAAAATGTAAATTATGGACTTTAACCAATTTTTAGTTAACTTTAAGACAAAATATATGCAATTACTGTAGCAAGATTTAAACCAGTTTAATTGGTAACTCAGACCAAAGCCAGTAGTACCACTAGACCACTGGTTCATGCTTGGGTAGAAGAATGTAAATTATGGACTTTAACCAATTTTTAGTTAATTTTAAGACAAAATATATGCAAATACTGTAGAAAGATTTCAACCAGTTTAAGACCATAGCCAGTAGTACCACTAGACCACTCGTTCATGCTTGGCTAATAGAATGTAAATTATGGACTTTAACCAATTTCTAGTTAATTCTAAGACAAAATATATGCAATTAGCTACTGTAGCAAGAATTGAACCAGTCTAATTGGTATCTCAGACCAAAGCCAGTACCACTCCACCACTCGTTCATGCTTGAGTAACAGAATGTAAATTATGGACTTTAACCAATCTCTAGTTAATTTTAAGACAAAATATATGCAATTGACTGTAGCAAGAATTGAACCCGTCTAATTGCTAACTCAGACCCGACCCAGTACCACTAGACCACTCGTTCATGCTTGAGTAACAGAATGTAAATTATGGACTTTAACCAATCTCTAGTTAATTTTAAGACAAAATATATGCAATTGACTGTAGAAAGATTTAATCCAGTCTAGTTGACAACTCCGACCAAAGCCAGTAGTACCACTAGACCACTGGTTCATGCTTGGGTAGAAGAATGTAAATTATGGACTTTAACCAATTTTTAGTTAATTTTAAGACAAAATATATGCAATTACTGAAGAAAGATTTCAACCAGTTTAAGACCAAAGACAGTACCACTAGACCACTCGTTCAAGCTTGGGTACTAGAATGTAAATTATGGACTATAACCAATTTCTAGTTAATTTTAAGACAAAATATATGCAATTAACTACTGTAGCAAGAATTGAACCAGTCTAATTAGTAACTCAGACCAAATCAAGTACCACTAGACCACTCGTTCATGCTTGAGTAACAGAATGTAAATTATGGACTTTATCCAATTCAGTACTACCACTAGACCACTCGTTCATGCTTGGCTAATAGAATGTAAATTATGGATTTTAACCAATTGCTAGTTAATTCTAAGACAAAATATATGCAATTAGCTACTGTAGCAAGAATTGAACCAGTCTAATTGCTAACTCAGACCAAAGCCAGTACCACTAGACCACTCGTTTATGCTTGAGTAACAGAATGTAAATTATGGACTTCAACCAATTTCTATCTAATTTTAAGACAAAATACATGCAATTACGGCAACGAGATTTGAACCAGTCTAATTGGTAAGTAAGACTAAAGCCAGTACCACTAGACCACTCGTTCATGCTTGGCTAACAGAATGTAAATTATGGACTTTAACCAATTTCTAGTTAATTCTAAGACAAAATATATGCAATTAGCTACTGTAGCAAGAATTGAACCAGTCTATTTGGTATCTCAGACCAAAGCGAGTACCACTACACCACTCGTTCATGCTTGGGTAACAGAGTGTAAATTATGGACTTTAACCAATTTCTAGTTAATTTTAAGACAAAGTATATGCAATTGATTGTAGCAAAATTTGAACCAGTCTAACTGCTAACTCAGACCAGTGCCAGCAGCTACTACCACTAGACCACTCGTTCATGTTTGAGTAACAAACTGTAAATTATGGACTTCAACCAATTTCTACCTAATTTTAAGACAAAGTATATGCAATTACGGCAGCGAGATTTGAACCAGTCTAGTTGGTAACTAAGACCAAAGCCAGTACCACTAGACCACTTATTCATGCTTGAATAACAAATGTAAATTATAGACTTTAACAAATTTCTAGTTAATTTCAAGACAAAATATATGCAATTGATTGTAGCAAAATTTGAACCAGTCTAATTGCTAACTCAGACCAACACCAGCAGCTACTACCACTAGACCACTCGTTCATGCTTGGACAACAAAATGTAAATTATGGACTTTAACCAATTTCTTGTTAATTTCAAGATAAAATGTAACCAATTAGCTACTGTAGCAAGATTTGAACCAGTCTAATTGGGAACCAAGACCAAAGCCAGCTCCACTAGACCACTCGTTCATGCTTGGGTAACAAAATGTAAATTATGGACTTTAACCAATTTCTAGTTAATTTCAAGATAAAATGTAACCAATTAGCTACTGTGGCAAGATTTGAACCAGTCTAATTGGTAACTAAGACCAAAGCCAGCACCACTAGACCACTCGTTCATGCTTGGGTAACAAAATGTAAATTATGGACTTTAACCAATTTCTACCTAATTTTAAGACAAAATACATGCAATTATGGCAACGAGATTTGAACCAGTCTAATTGGTAAGTAAGACTAAAGCCAGTACCACTAGACCACTCGTTCATGCTTGAATAACAAAATGTAAATTATAGACTTTAACCAATTTCTAGTTAACTTCAAGACAAAATGTATGCAATTAGCTACTGTAGCAAGATTTGAACCAGTCTATTTGGTATCTCAGACCAAAGCCAGTACCACTACACCACTCGTTCATGCTTCAGTAACAGGATGTAAATTATGGACTTTAACCAATCTCTAGTTAATTTTAAGACAAAATATATACAATTGACTGTAGCAAGATTTGAACCAGTCTAATTGGTATCTCAGACCAAAGCCAGTACCACTACACCACTCGTTCATGCTTGAGTAACAGAATGTAAATTATGGACTTTAACCAATCTCTAGTTATTTTAAGACAAAATATATGCAATTGACTGTAGCAAGAATTGAACCAGTCTAATTGCTAACTCAGACCAGATCCAGTACCACTAGACCACTCGTTCATGCTTGAGTAACAGAATGTAAATTATGGACTTTAACCAATCTCTAGTTAATTTTAAGACAAAATATATGCAATTGACTGTAGCAAGATTTAATCCAGTCTAGTTGACAACTCCGACCAAAGCCAGTAGTACCACTAGACCACTCGTTCATGCTTGGGTAGAAGAATGTAAATTATGGACTTTAACCAATTTTTAGTTAATTTTAAGACAAAATATATGCAATTACTGAAGAAAGATTTCAACCAGTTTAAGGCCAAAGACAGTACTACTAGACCACTCGTTCAAGCTTGGGTAATAGAATGTAAATTATGGACTATAACCAATTTCTAGTTAATTTTAAGACAAAATATATGCAATTAACTACTGTAGCAAGAATTGAACCAGTCTAATTAGTAACTCAGACCAAAGCCAGTACCACTAGACCACTCGTTCATGCTTGAGTAACAGAATGTAAATTATGGACTTTATCCAATTCAGTAGTACCACTAGACCACTCGTTCATGCTTGGCTAATAGAATGTAAATTATGGACTTTAACCAATTGCTAGTTAATTCTAAGACAAAATATATGCAATTAGCTACTGTAGCAAGAATTGAACCAGTCTAATTGCTAACTCAGACCAAAGCCAGTACCACTAGACCACTCGTTTATGCTTGAGTAACAGAATGTAAATTATAGACTTTAACCAATCTCTAGTTAATTTCAAGACAAAATATATGCAATTGACTGTAGCAAGATTTGAACCAGTCTAATTGGTATCTCAGACCAAAGCCAGTACCACTACACCACTCGTTCATGCTTGAGTAACAGAATGTAAATTATGGACTTTAACCAATCTCTAGTTAATTTTAAGACAAAATATATGCAATTAGCTACTGTAGCAAGAATTGAACCAGTCTAATTGCTAACTCAGACCAGACCCAGTACCACTAGACCACTCGTTCATGCTTGAGTAACAGAATGTAAATTATGGACTTTAACCAATCTCTAGTTAATTTTAAGACAAAATATATGCAATTGACTGTAGCAAGAATTGAACCAGTCTAATTGCTAACTCAGACCAGACCCAGTACCACTAGACCACTCGTTCATGCTTGAGTAACAGAATGTGAATTATGGACTTTAACCAATCTCTAGTTAATTTTAAGACAAAATATATGCAATTGACTGTAGAAAGATTTAATCCAGTCTAGTTGACAACTCCGACCAAAGCCAGTAGTACCACTAGACCACTCGTTCATGCTTGGGTAGAAGAATGTAAATTATGGACTTTAACCAATTTCTAGTTAATTTTAAGACAAAATATATGCATATACTGAAGAAAGATTTCAACCAGTTTAAGGCCGAAGTCAGTACCACTAGACCACTCGTTCAAGCTTGGGTAGTAGAATGTAAATTATGGACTATAACCAATTTCTAGTTAATTTTAAGACAAAATATATGCAATTAACTACTGTAGCAAGAATTGAACCAGTCTAATTAGTAACTCAGACCAAAGCCAGTACCACTAGACCACTCGTTCATGCTTGAGTAACAGAATGTAAATTATGGACTTTATCCAATTCAGTACTACCACTAGACCACTCGTTCATGCTTGGCTAATAGAATGTAAATTATGGACTTTAACCAATTGCTAGTTAATTCTAAGACAAAATATATGCAATTAGCTACTGTAGCAAGAATTGAACCAGTCTAATTGCTAACTCAGACCAAAGCCAGTACCACTAGACCACTCGTTTATGCTTGAGTAACAGAATGTAAATTATGGACTTCAACCAATTTCTATCTACTTTTAAGACAAAATACATGCAATTATGGCAACGAGATTTGAACCAGTCTAATTGGTAAGTAAGACTAAAGCCAGTACCACTAGACCACTCGTTCATGCTTGAATAACAAAATGTAAATTATAGACTTTAACCAATTTCTAGTTAATTTCAAGACAAAATGTATGCAATTAGCTACTGTAGCAAGATTTGAACCAGTCTATTTGGTATCTCAGACCAAAGCCAGTACCACTACACCACTCGTTCATGCTTGGGTAACAGAGTGTAAATTATGGACTTTAACCAATTTCTAGTTAATTTTAAGACAAAATATATGCAATTGATTGTAGCAAAATTTGAACCAGTCTAACTGCTAACTCAGACCAGTGCAAGCAGCTACTACCACTAGACCACTCGTTCATGTTTGAGTAACAGACTGTAAATTATGGACTTCAACCAATTTCTACCTAATTTTAAGACAAAGTATATGCAATTACGGCAGCGAGATTTGAACCAGTCTAGTTGGTAACCAAGACCAAAGCCAGTACCACTACACCACTTATTCATGCTTGAATAACAAATGTAAATTATGGACTTTAACCAATTTCTAGTTAATTTCAAGACAAAATATATGCAATTGATTGTAGCAAAATTTGAACCAGTCTAATTGCTAACTCAGACCAACACCAGCAGCTACTACCACTAGACCACTCGTTCATGCTTGGACAACAAAATGTAAATTATGGACTTTAACCAATTTCTTGTTAATTTCAAGATAAAATGTAACCAATTAGCTACTGTAGGAAGATTTGAACCAGTCTAATTGGTAACTAAGACCAAAGCCAGCACCACTAGACCACTCGTTCATGCTTGGGTAACAAAATGTAAATTATAGACTTTAACCAATTTCTAGTTAATTTCAAGATAAAATGTAACCAATTAGCTACTGTAGCAAGATTTGAACCAGTCTAATTGGTAACTAAGACCAAAGCCAGCACCACTAGACCACTCGTTCATGCTTGGGTAACAAAATGTAAATTATGGACTTTAACCAATTTCTACCTAATTTTAAGACAAAATACATGCAATTATGGCAACGAGATTTGAACCAGTCTAATTGGTAAGTAAGACTAAAGCCAGTACCACTAGACCACTCGTTCATGCTTGAATAACAAAATGTAAATTATAGACTTTAACCAATTTCTAGTTAACTTCAAGACAAAATGTATGCAATTAGCTACTGTAGCAAGATTTGAACCAGTCTATTTGGTATCTCAGACCAAAGCCAGTACCACTACACCACTCGTTCATGCTTGAGTAACAGAATGTAAATTATGGACTTTAACCAATCTCTAGTTAATTTTAAGACAAAATATATGCAATTGACTGTAGCAAGATTTGAACCAGTCTAATTGGTATCTCAGACCAAAGCCAGTACCACTACACCACTCGTTCATGCTTGAGTAACAGAATGTAAATTATGGACTTTAACCAATCTCTAGTTAATTTTAAGACAAAATATATGCAATTGACTGTAGCAAGAATTGAACCAGTCTAATTGCTAACTCAGACCAAACCCAGTACCACTAGACCACTCGTTCATGCTTGAGTAACAGAATGTAAATTATGGACTTTAACCAATCTCTAGTTAATTTTAAGACAAAATATATGCAATTGACTGTAGCAAGATTTAATCCAGTCTAGTTGACAACTCCGACCAAAGCCAGTAGTACCACTAGACCACTCGTTCATACTTGGGTAGAAGAATGTAAATTATGGACTTTAACCAATTTTTAGTTAATTTTAAGACAAAATATATGCAATTACTGAAGAAAGATTTCAACCAGTTTAAGGCCGAAGTCAGTACCACTAGACCACTCGTTCAAGCTTGGGTACTAGAATGTAAATTATGGACTATAACCAATTTCTAGTTAATTTTAAGACAAAATATATGCAATTAACTACTGTAGCAAGAATTGAACCAGTCTAATTAATAGCTCAGACCAAAGCCAGTACCACTAGACCACTCGTTCATGCTTGAGTAACAGAATGTAAATTATGGACTTTATCCAATTCAGTAGTACCACTAGACCACTCCTTCATGCTTGGCTAATAGAATGTAAATTATGGACTTTAACCAATTGCTAGTTAATTCTAAGACAAAAAATATATGCAATTAGCTACTGTAGCAAGAATTGAAACAGTCTAATTGCTAACTCAGACCAAAGCCAGTACCACTAGACCACTCGTTTATGCTTGAGTAACAGAATGTAAATTATGGACTTCAACCAATTTCTATCTACTTTTAAGACAAAATACATGCAATTATGGCAACGAGATTTGAACCAGTCTAATTGGTAAGTAAGACTAAAGCCAGTACCACTAGACCACTCGTTCATGCTTGAATAACAAAATGTAAATTATAGACTTTAACCAATTTCTAGTTAATTTCAAGACAAAATGTATGCAATTAGCTACTGTAGCAAGATTTGAACCAGTCTATTTGGTATCTCAGACCAAAGCCAGTACCACTACACCACTCGTTCATGCTTGGGTAACAGAGTGTAAATTATGGACTTTAACCAATTTCTAGTTAATTTTAAGACAAAATATATGCAATTGATTGTAGCAAAATTTGAACCAGTCTAACTGCTAACTCAGACCAGTGCAAGCAGCTACTACCACTAGACCACTCGTTCATGTTTGAGTAACAGACTGTAAATTATGGACTTCAACCAATTTCTACCTAATTTTAAGACAAAGTATATGCAATTACGGCAGCGAGATTTGAACCAGTCTAGTTGGTAACCAAGACCAAAGCCAGTACCACTACACCACTTATTCATGCTTGAATAACAAATGTAAATTATGGACTTTAACCAATTTCTAGTTAATTTCCAGACAAAATATATGCAATTGATTGTAGCAAAATTTTAACCAGTCTAATTGCTAACTCAGACCAACACCAGCAGCTACTACCACTAGACCACTCGTTCATGCTTGGACAACAAAATGTAAATTATGGACTTTAACCAATTTCTTGTTAATTTCAAGATAAAATGTAACCAATTAGCTACTGTAGCAAGATTTGAACCAGTCTAATTGGTAACTAAGACCAAAGCCAGCACCACTAGACCACTCGTTCATGCTTGGGTAACAAAATGTAAATTATGGACTTTAACCAATTTCTAGTTAATTTCAAGATAAAATGTAACCAATTAGCTACTGTAGCAAGATTTGAACCAGTCTAATTGGTAACTAAGACCAAAGCCAGCACCACTAGACCACTCGTTCATGCTTGGGTAACAAAATGTAAATTATGGACTTTAACCAATTTCTACCTAATTTTAAGACAAAATACATGCAATTATGGCAACGAGATTTGAACCAGTCTAATTGGTAAGTAAGACTAAAGCCAGTACCACTAGACCACTCGTTCATGCTTGAATAACAAAATGTAAATTATAGACTTTAACCAATTTCTAGTTAACTTCAAGACAAAATGTATGCAATTAGCTACTGTAGCAAGATTTGAACCAGTCTATTTGGTATCTCAAACCAAAGCCAGTACCACTACACCACTCGTTCATGCTTGAGTAACAGAATGTAAATTATGGACTTTAACCAATCTCTAGTTAATTTTAAGACAAAATATATGCAATTGACTGTAACAAGATTTGAACCAGTCTAATTGGTATCTCAGACCAAAGCCAGTACCACTACACCACTCGTTCATGCTTGAGTAACAGAATGTAAATTATGGACTTTAACCAATATCTAGTTAATTTTAAGACAAAATATATGCAATTGACTGTAGCAAGAATTGAACCAGTCTAATTGCTAACTCAGACCAAACCCAGTACCACTAGACCACTCGTTCATGCTTGAGTAACAGAATGTAAATTATGGACTTTAACCAATCTCTAGTTGATTTTAAGACAAAATATATGCAATTGACTGTAGCAAGATTTAATCCAGTCTAGTTGACAACTCCGACCAAAGCCAGTAGTACCACTTGACCACTCGTTCATACTTGGGTAGAAGAATGTAAATTATGGACTTTAACCAATTTTTAGTTAATTTTAAGACAAAATATATGCAATTACTGAAGAAAGATTTCAACCAGTTTAAGACCAAAGACAGTACCACTAGACCACTCGTTCGAGCTTGGGTAATAGTATGTAAATTATGGACTATAACCAATTTCTAGTTAATTTTAAGACAAAATATGTGCAATTAATTACTGTAGCAAGAATTGAACCAGTCTAATTAGTAACTCAGACCAAAGCCAGTGCCACTAGACCACTCGTTCATGCTTGAGTAACAGAATGTAAATTATGGACTTTATCCAATTCAGTAGTACCACTAGACCACTCGTTCATGCTTGGCTAATAGAATGTAAATTATGGACTTTAACCAATTGCTAGTTAATTCTAAGACAAAATATATGCAATTAGCTACTGTAGCAAGAATTGAACCAGTCTAATTGCTAACTCAGACCAAAGCCAGTACCACTAGACCACTCGTTCATGCTTGAGTAACAGAATGTGAATTATGGACTTTAACCAATCTCTAGTTAATTTTAAGACAAAATATATGCAATTGACTGTAGAAAGATTTAATCCAGTCTAGTTGACAACTCCGACCAAAGCCAGTAGTACCACTAGACCACTCGTTCATGCTTGGGTAGAAGAATGTAAATTATGGACTTTAACCAATTTCTAGTTAATTTTAAGACAAAATATATGCATATACTGAAGAAAGATTTCAACCAGTTTAAGGCCGAAGTCAGTACCACTAGACCACTCGTTCAAGCTTGGGTACTAGAATGTAAATTATGGACTATAACCAATTTCTAGTTAATTTTAAGACAAAATATATGCAATTAACTACTGTAGCAAGAATTGAACCAGTCTAATTAGTAACTCAGACCAAAGCCAGTACCACTACACCACTCGTTCATGCTTGAGTAACAGAATGTAAATTATGGACTTTAACCAATATCTAGTTAATTTTAAGACAAAATATATGCAATTGACTGTAGCAAGAATTGAACCAGTCTAATTGCTAACTCAGACCAAACCCAGTACCACTAGACCACTCGTTCATGCTTGAGTAACAGAATGTAAATTATGGACTTTAACCAATCTCTAGTTGATTTTAAGACAAAATATATGCAATTGACTGTAGCAAGATTTAATCCAGTCTAGTTGACAACTCCGACCAAAGCCAGTAGTACCACTTGACCACTCGTTCATACTTGGGTAGAAGAATGTAAATTATGGACTTTAACCAATTTTTAGTTAATTTTAAGACAAAATATATGCAATTACTGAAGAAAGATTTCAACCAGTTTAAGACCAAAGACAGTACCACTAGACCACTCGTTCGAGCTTGGGTAATAGTATGTAAATTATGGACTATAACCAATTTCTAGTTAATTTTAAGACAAAATATGTGCAATTAACTACTGTAGCAAGAATTGAACCAGTCTAATTAGTAACTCAGACCAAAGCCAGTGCCACTAGACCACTCGTTCATGCTTGAGTAACAGAATGTAAATTATGGACTTTATCCAATTCAGTAGTACCACTAGACCACTCGTTCATGCTTGGCTAATAGAATGTAAATTATGGACTTTAACCAATTGCTAGTTAATTCTAAGACAAAATATATGCAATTAGCTACTGTAGCAAGAATTGAACCAGTCTAATTGCTAACTCAGACCAAAGCCAGTACCACTAGACCACTCGTTCATGCTTGAGTAACAGAATGTGAATTATGGACTTTAACCAATCTCTAGTTAATTTTAAGACAAAATATATGCAATTGACTGTAGAAAGATTTAATCCAGTCTAGTTGACAACTCCGACCAAAGCCAGTAGTACCACTAGACCACTCGTTCATGCTTGGGTAGAAGAATGTAAATTATGGACTTTAACCAATTTCTAGTTAATTTTAAGACAAAATATATGCATATACTGAAGAAAGATTTCAACCAGTTTAAGGCCGAAGTCAGTACCACTAGACCACTCGTTCAAGCTTGGGTACTAGAATGTAAATTATGGACTATAACCAATTTCTAGTTAATTTTAAGACAAAATATATGCAATTAACTACTGTAGCAAGAATTGAACCAGTCTAATTAGTAACTCAGACCAAAGCCAGTACCACTAGACCACTCGTTCATGCTTGAGTAACAGAATGTAAATTATGGACTTTATCCAATTCAGTACTACCACTAGACCACTCGTTCATGCTTGGCTAATAGAATGTAAATTATGGACTTTAACCAATTGCTAGTTAATTCTAAGACAAAATATATGCAATTAGCTACTGTAGCAAGAATTGAACCAGTCTAATTGCTAACTCAGACCAAAGCCAGTACCACTAGACCACTCGTTTATGCTTGAGTAACAGAATGTAAATTATGGACTTCAACCAATTTCTATCTACTTTTAAGACAAAATACATGCAATTATGGCAACGAGATTTGAACCAGTCTAATTGGTAAGTAAGACTAAAGCCAGTACCACTAGACCACTCGTTCATGCTTGAATAACAAAATGTAAATTATAGACTTTAACCAATTTCTAGTTAATTTCAAGACAAAATGTATGCAATTAGCTACTGTAGCAAGATTTGAACCAGTCTATTTGGTATCTCAGACCAAAGCCAGTACCACTACACCACTCGTTCATGCTTGGGTAACAGAGTGTAAATTATGGACTTTAACCAATTTCTAGTTAATTTTAAGACAAAATATATGCAATTGATTGTAGCAAAATTTGAACCAGTCTAACTGCTAACTCAGACCAGTGCAAGCAGCTACTACCACTAGACCACTCGTTCATGTTTGAGTAACAGACTGTAAATTATGGACTTCAACCAATTTCTACCTAATTTTAAGACAAAGTATATGCAATTACGGCAGCGAGATTTGAACCAGTCTAGTTGGTAACCAAGACCAAAGCCAGTACCACTACACCACTTATTCATGCTTGAATAACAAATGTAAATTATGGACTTTAACCAATTTCTAGTTAATTTCAAGACAAAATATATGCAATTGATTGTAGCAAAATTTGAACCAGTCTAATTGCTAACTCAGACCAACACCAGCAGCTACTACCACTAGACCACTCGTTCATGCTTGGACAACAAAATGTAAATTATGGACTTTAACCAATTTCTTGTTAATTTCAAGATAAAATGTAACCAATTAGCTACTGTAGCAAGATTTGAACCAGTCTAATTGGTAACTAAGACCAAAGCCATCACCACTAGACCACTCGTTCATGCTTGGGTAACAAAATGTAAATTATAGACTTTAACCAATTTCTAGTTAATTTCAAGATAAAATGTAACCAATTAGCTACTGTAGCAAGATTTGAACCAGTCTAATTGGTAACTAAGACCAAAGCCAGCACCACTAGACCACTCGTTCATGCTTGGGTAACAAAATGTAAATTATGGACTTTAACCAATTTCTACCTAATTTTAAGACAAAATACATGCAATTATGGCAACGAGATTTGAACCAGTCTAATTGGTAAGTAAGACTAAAGCCAGTACCACTAGACCACTCGTTCATGCTTGAATAACAAAATGTAAATTATAGACTTTAACCAATTTCTAGTTAACTTCAAGACAAAATGTATGCAATTAGCTACTGTAGCAAGATTTGAACCAGTCTATTTGGTATCTCAGACCAAAGCCAGTACCACTACACCACTCGTTCATGCTTGAGTAACAGAATGTAAATTATGGACTTTAACCAATCTCTAGTTAATTTTAAGACAAAATATATGCAATTGACTGTAGCAAGATTTGAACCAGTCTATTTGGTATCTCAGACCAAAGCCAGTACCACTACACCACTCGTTCATGCTTGAGTAACAGAATGTAAATTATGGACTTTAACCAATCTCTAGTTAATTTTAAGACAAAATATATGCAATTGACTGTAGCAAGAATTGAACCAGTCTAATTGCTAACTCAGACCAAACCCAGTACCACTAGACCACTCGTTCATGCTTGAGTAACAGAATGTAAATTATGGACTTTAACCAATCTCTAGTTAATTTTAAGACAAAATATATGCAATTGACTGTAGCAAGATTTAATCCAGTCTAGTTGACAACTCCGACCAAAGCCAGTAGTACCACTAGACCACTCGTTCATACTTGGGTAGAAGAATGTAAATTATGGACTTTAACCAATTTTTAGTTAATTTTAAGACAAAATATATGCAATTACTGAAGAAAGATTTCAACCAGTTTAAGGCCGAAGTCAGTACCACTAGACCACTCGTTCAAGCTTGGGTACTAGAATGTAAATTATGGACTATAACCAATTTCTAGTTAATTTTAAGACAAAATATATGCAATTAACTACTGTAGCAAGAATTGAACCAGTCTAATTAGTAACTCAGACCAAAGCCAGTACCACTAGACCACTCGTTCATGCTTGAGTAACAGAATGTAAATTATGGACTTTATCCAATTCAGTAGTACCACTAGACCACTCCTTCATGCTTGGCTAATAGAATGTAAATTATGGACTTTAACCAATTGCTAGTTAATTCTAAGACAAAATATATGCAATTAGCTACTGTAGCAAGAATTGAACCAGTCTAATTGCTAACTCAGACCAAAGCCAGTACCACTAGACCACTCGTTTATGCTTGAGTAACAGAATGTAAATTATGGACTTCAACCAATTTCTATCTACTTTTAAGACAAAATACATGCAATTATGGCAACGAGATTTGAACCAGTCTAATTGGTAAGTAAGACTAAAGCCAGTACCACTAAACCACTCGTTCATGCTTGAATAACAAAATGTAAATTATAGACTTTAACCAATTTCTAGTTAATTTCAAGACAAAATGTATGCAATTAGCTACTGTAGCAAGATTTGAACCAGTCTATTTGGTATCTCAGACCAAAGCCAGTACCACTACACCACTCGTTCATGCTTGGGTAACAGAGTGTAAATTATGGACTTTAACCAATTTCTAGTTAATTTTAAGACAAAATATATGCAATTGATTGTAGCAAAATTTGAACCAGTCTAACTGCTAACTCAGACCAGTGCAAGCAGCTACTACCACTAGACCACTCGTTCATGTTTGAGTAACAGACTGTAAATTATACACTTCAACCAATTTCTACCTAATTTTAAGACAAAGTATATGCAATTACGGCAGCGAGATTTGAACCAGTCTAGTTGGTAACCAAGACCAAAGCCAGTACCACTACACCACTTATTCATGCTTGAATAACAAATGTAAATTATGGACTTTAACCAATTTCTAGTTAATTTCCAGACAAAATATATGCAATTGATTGTAGCAAAATTTTAACCAGTCTAATTGCTAACTCAGACCAACACCAGCAGCTACTACCACTAGACCACTCGTTCATGCTTGGACAACAAAATGTAAATTATGGACTTTAACCAATTTCTTGTTAATTTCAAGATAAAATGTAACCAATTAGCTACTGTAGCAAGATTTGAACCAGTCTAATTGGTAACTAAGACCAAAGCCAGCACCACTAGACCACTCGTTCATGCTTGGGTAACAAAATGTAAATTATGGACTTTAACCAATTTCTAGTTAATTTCAAGATAAAATGTAACCAATTAGCTACTGTAGCAAGATTTGAACCAGTCTAATTGGTAACTAAGACCAAAGCCAGCACCACTAGACCACTCGTTCATGCTTGGGTAACAAAATGTAAATTATGGACTTTAACCAATTTCTACCTAATTTTAAGACAAAATACATGCAATTATGGCAACGAGATTTGAACCAGTCTAATTGGTAAGACTAAAGCCAGTACCACTAGACCACTCGTTCATGCTTGAATAACAAAATGTAAATTATAGACTTTAACCAATTTCTAGTTAACTTCAAGACAAAATGTATGCAATTAGCTACTGTAGCAAGATTTGAACCAGTCTATTTGGTATCTCAAACCAAAGCCAGTACCACTACACCACTCGTTCATGCTTGAGTAACAGAATGTAAATTATGGACTTTAACCAATCTCTAGTTAATTTTAAGACAAAATATATGCAATTGACTGTAGCAAGATTTGAACCAGTCTAATTGGTATCTCAGACCAAAGCCAGTACCACTACACCACTCGTTCATGCTTGAGTAACAGAATGTAAATTATGGACTTTAACCAATCTCTAGTTAATTTTAAGACAAAATATATGCAATTGACTGTAGCAAGAATTGAACCAGTCTAATTGCTAACTCAGACCAAACCCAGTACCACTAGACCACTCGTTCATGCTTGAGTAACAGAATGTAAATTATGGACTTTAACCAATCTCTAGTTAATTTTAAGACAAAATATATGCAATTGACTGTAGCAAGATTTAATCCAGTCTAGTTGACAACTCCGACCAAAGCCAGTAGTACCACTTGACCACTCGTTCATACTTGGGTAGAAGAATGTAAATTATGGACTTTAACCAATTTTTAGTTAATTTTAAGACAAAATATATGCAATTACTGAAGAAAGATTTCAACCAGTTTAAGACCAAAGACAGTACCACTAGACCACTCGTTCGAGCTTGGGTAATAGTATGTAAATTATGGACTATAACCAATTTCTAGTTAATTTTAAGACAAAATATATGCAATTAACTACTGTAGCAAGAATTGAACCAGTCTAATTAGTAACTCAGACCAAAGCCAGTGCCACTAGACCACTCGTTCATGCTTGAGTAACAGAATGTAAATTATGGACTTTATCCAATTCAGTAGTACCACTAGACCACTCGTTCATGCTTGGCTAATAGAATGTAAATTATGGACTTTAACCAATTGCTAGTTAATTCTAAGACAAAATATATGCAATTAGCTACTGTAGCAAGAATTGAACCAGTCTAATTGCTAACTCAGACCAAAGCCAGTACCACTAGACCACTCGTTTATGCTTGAGTAACAGAATGTAAATTATGGACTTCAACCAATTTCTATCTAATTTTAAGACAAAATATATGCAATTAGCTACTGTAGCAAGAATTGAACCAGTCTAATTGGCAACTCCGACCAAAGCCAGTAGTACCACTAGACCACTCGTTCATGCTTGGGTGGAAAAATGTAAATTATGGACTTTAACCAATTTTTAGTTAATTTTAAGACAAAATAAATGCAATTACTGTAGCAAGACTTTAACCAGTTTAATTGGAAACTCAGACCAAAGCCAGTACCACTAGACCACTCATTCAAGCTTGAGTAACAGAATGTAAATTATGGACTTTAACCAATTTCTAGTTAATTTCAAGACAAAATGTATGCAATTAGCTACTGTAGCAAGATTTGAACCAGTCTAATTGGTAACTCAGACCAAAGCCAGTACCACTACACCACTCGTTCATGCTTGGGTAGAGGAATGTAAATTATGGACTTTAACCAATTTCTACCTAATTTTAAGACAAAATATGTGCAATTACTGTAGCAAGAATTGAACCAGTCTAATTGCTAACTCAGACCAGAGCCAGTACCACTAGACCACTCGTTCATGCTTGAGTAACAGAATGTAAATTATGGACTTTAACCAATCTCTAGTTAATCTTAAGACAAAATATATGCAATTGACTGTAGCAAGATTTAATCCAGTCTAGTTGACAACTCAGACCAAAGCCAGTAGTACCACTAGACCACTGGTTCATGCTTGGGTAGAGGAATGTAAATTATGGACTTTAACCAATTTTTAGTTAATTTTAAGACAAAATATATGCAATTACTGAAGAAAGATTTCAATCAGTTTAAGACCAAAGACAGTACCACTAGACCACTCGTTCAAGCTTGGGTAACAGAATGTAAATTATGGACTATAACCAATTTCTAGTTAATTCTAAGACAAAATATATGCAATTAGCTACTGTGGCAAGAATTGAACCGGTCCAATTGGTAACTCAGACCAAAGCCAGTACCACTAGACCACTCGTTCATGCTTGAGTAACAGAATGTTAATTATGGACTTTATCCAATTTCTAGTTAATTTTAAGACAAAACATATGCAATTCACAGTAGCGAGATTTGAACCAGTCTAATAGGCAACTCTGACCAAAGCCAGTAGTACCACTAGACCACTCGTTCATGCTTGGGTAGAAAAATGTAAATTATGGACTTTAACCAATTTTTAGTTAACTTTAAGACAAAATATATGCAATTACTGTAGCAAGATTTGAACCAGTTTAATTGGTAACTCAGACCAAAGCCAGTAGTACCACTAGACCACTGGTTCATGCTTGGGTAGAAGAATGTAAATTATGGACTTTAACCAATTTTTAGTTAATTTTAAAACAAAATATATGCAATTACTGTAGAAAGATTTCAACGAGTTTAAGACCATAGCCAGTAGTACCACTAGACCACTCGTTCATGCTTGGCTAATAGAATGTAAATTATGGACTTTAACCAATTTCTAGTTAATTCTAAGACAAAATATATGCAATTAGCTACTGTAGCAAGAGTTGAACCAGTCCAATTGGTAACTCAGACCAAAGCCAGTACCACTAGACCACTCGTTCATGCTTGAGTAACAGAATGTAAATTATGGATTTTATCCAATTTCTAGTTAATTTTAAGACAAAACATATGCAATTGACTGTAGCGAGATTTGAACCAGTCTAATAGGCAACTCTGACCAAAGCCAGTAGTACCACTAGACCACTCGTTCATGCTTGGGTAGAAAAATGTAAATTATGGACTTTAACCAATTTTTAGTTAACTTTAAGACAAAATATATGCAATTACTGTAGCAAGATTTGAACCAGTTTAATTGGTAACTCAGACGAAAGCCAGTAGTACCACTAGACCACTGGTTCATGCTTGGGTAGAAGAATGTAAATTATGGACTTTAACCAATTTTTAGTTAATTTTAAGACAAAATATATGCAAATACTGTAGAAAGATTTCAACCAGTTTAAGACCATAACCAGTAGTACCACTAGACCACTCGTTCATGCTTGGCTAACAGAATGTAAATTATGGACTTTAACCAATTTCTAGTTAATTCTAAGACAAAGTATTTGCAATTAGCTACTGTAGCAAGAATTGAACCAGTCTAATTGCTAACTCAGACCAAAGCCAGTACCACTAGACCACTCGTTCATGCTTGGGTAACAGAGTGTAAATTATGGACTTTAACCAATTTCTAGTTAATTTCAAGATAAAATGTAACCAATTAGCTACTGTAGCAAGATTTGAACCAGTCTGATTGGCAACTCAGACCAAAGCCAGTAGTACCACTAGACCACTGGTTCATGCTTGGGTAGAAGAATGTAAATTATGGACTTTAACCAATTTTTAGTTAATTTTAAGACAAAATATATGCAATTACTGTAGAAAGATTTCAACCAGTTTAAGACCATAGCCAGTAGTACCACTAGACCACTCGTTCATGCTTGGCTAATAGAATGTAAATTATGGACTTTCACCAATTTCTAGTTAATTCTAAGACAAAATATATGCAATTAGCTACTGTAGCAAGAATTGAACCAGTCTAATATCTAACTCAGACCAAAGCCAGTACCACTAGACCACTCGTTCATGCTTGAGTAACAGAATGTAAATTATGGATTTTATCCAATTTCTAGTTAATTTTAAGACAAAACATATGCAATTGACTGTAGCGAGATTTGAACCAGTCTAATAGGCAACTCTGACCAAAGCCAGTAGTACCACTAGACCACTCGTTCATGCTTGGGTAGAAAAATGTAAATTATGGACTTTAACCAATTTTTAGTTAACTTTAAGACAAAATATATGCAATTACTGTAGCAAGATTTGAACCAGTTTAATTGGTAACTCAGACGAAAGCCAGTAGTACCACTAGACCACTGGTTCATGCTTGGGTAGAAGAATGTAAATTATGGACTTTAACCAATTTTTAGTTAATTTTAAGACAAAATATATGCAAATACTGTAGAAAGATTTCAACCAGTTTAAGACCATAACCAGTAGTACCACTAGACCACTCGTTCATGCTTGGCTAACAGAATGTAAATTATGGACTTTAACCAATTTCTAGTTAATTCTAAGACAAAGTATTTGCAATTAGCTACTGTAGCAAGAATTGAACCAGTCTAATTGCTAACTCAGACCAAAGCCAGTACCACTAGACCACTCGTTCATGCTTGGGTAACAGAGTGTAAATTATGGACTTTAACCAATTTCTAGTTAATTTCAAGATAAAATGTAACCAATTAGCTACTGTAGCAAGATTTGAACCAGTCTGATTGGCAACTCAGACCAAAGCCAGTAGTACCACTAGACCACTGGTTCATGCTTGGGTAGAAGAATGTAAATTATGGACTTTAACCAATTTTTAGTTAATTTTAAGACAAAATATATGCAATTACTGTAGAAAGATTTCAACCAGTTTAAGACCATAGCCAGTAGTACCACTAGACCACTCGTTCATGCTTGGCTAATAGAATGTAAATTATGGACTTTCACCAATTTCTAGTTAATTCTAAGACAAAATATATGCAATTAGCTACTGTAGCAAGAATTGAACCAGTCTAATATCTAACTCAGACCAAAGCCAGTACCACTAGACCACTCGTTCATGCTTGAGTAACCGAATGTAAATTATGGACTTCAACCAATTTCTACCTAATTTTAAGACAAAACATATGCAATTACTGGAGAAAGATTTCAACCAGTCTAATTGGTAACTCAGACCAAAGCCAGTACCACTAGACCACTCGTTTATGCTTGAGTAACAGAATGTAAATTATGGACTTTAACCAATCTCTAGTTAATTTTAAGACAAAATATATGCAATTGACTGTAGCAAGATTTAATCCAGTCTAGTTGACAACTCCGACCAAAGCCAGTAGTACCACTAGACCACTCGTTCATGCTTGGGTAGAAGAATGTAAATTATGGACTTTAACCAATTTTTAGTTAATTTTAAGACAAAATATATGCAATTACTGGAGAAAGATTTCAACCAGTTTAAGACCAAAGACAGTACCACTAGACCACTCGTTCAAGCTTGGGTAATAGAATGTAAATTATGGACTATAACCAATTTCTAGTTAATTCTAAGACAAAATATATGCAATTAGCTACTGTGGCAAGAATTGAACCGGTCCAATTGGTAACTCAGACCAAAGCCAGTACCACTAGACCACTCGTTCATGCTTGAGTAACAGAATGTAAATTATGGACTTTATCCAATTTCTAGTTAATTTTAAGACAAATCATATGCAATTGACTGTAGCGAGATTTGAACCAGTCTAATAGGCAACTCTGACCAAAGCCAGTAGTACCACTAGACCACTCGTTCATGCTTGGGTAGAAAAATGTAAATTATGGACTTTAACCAATTTTTAGTTAACTTTAAGACAAAATATATGCAATTACTGTAGCAAGATTTGAACCAGCTTAATTGGTAACTCAGACCAAAGCCAGTAGTACCGCTAGACCACTGGTTCATGCTTGGGTAGAAGAATGTAAATTATGGACTTTAACCAATTTTTAGTTAGATTTAAGACAAAATATATGCAAATACTGTAGAAAGATTTCAACCAGTTTAAGACCGTAGCCAGTAGTACCACTAGACCACTCGTTCATGCTCGGCTAACAGAATGTAAATTATGGACTTTAACCAATTTCTAATTAATTCTAAGACAAAATATATGCAATTAGCTACTGTAGCAAGAATTGAACCAGTCTAATTGCTAACTCAGACCAAAGCCAGTACCACTAGACCACTCGTTCATGCTTGGGTAACAGAGTGTAAATTATGGACTTTAACCAATTTCTAGTTAATTTTAAGACAAAATATATGCAATTGATTGTAGCAAAATTTGAACCAGTCTAACTGCTAACTCAGATCAGTGCCAGCAGCTACTACCACTAGACCACTCGTTCATGTTTGAGTAACAGACTGTAAATTATGGACTTCAACCAATTTCTACCTAATTTTAAGACAAAGTATATGCAATTACGGCAGCGAGATTTGAACCAGTCTAGTTGGTAACTAAGACCAAAGCCAGTACCACTAGACCACTTATTCATGCTTGAATAACAAATGTAAATTATGGACTTTAACCAATTTCTAGTTAATTTCAAGACAAAATATATGCAATTGATTGTAGCAAAATTTGAACCAGTCTAATTGCTAACTCAGACCAACACCAGCAGCTACTACCTCTAGACCACTCGTTCATGCTTGGACAACAAAATGTAAATTATGGACTTTAACCAATTTCTAGTTAATTTCAAGATAAAATGTAACCAATTAGCTACTGTAGCAAGATTTGAACCAGTCTAATTGGTAACTAAGACCAAAGCCAGCACCACTAGACCACTCGTTCATGCTTGGGCAACAAAATGTAAATTATGGACTTTAACCAATTTCTACCTAATTTTAAGACAAAATACATGCAATTATGGCAACGAGATTTGAACCAGTCTAATTGGTAAGTAAGACTAAAGCCAGTACCACTAGACCACTCGTTCATGCTTGAATAACAAAATGTAAATTATAGACTTTAACCAATTTCTAGTTAATTTCAAGACAAAATGTATGCAATTAGCTACTGTAGCAAGATTTGAACCAGTCTATTTGGTATCTCAGACCAAAGCCAGTACCACTACACCACTCGTTCATGCTTGGGTAACAGAGTGTAAATTATGGACTTTAACCAATTTCTAGTTAATTTTAAGACAAAATATATGCAATTGATTGTAGCAAAATTTGAACCAGTCTAACTGCTAACTCAGACCAGTGCCAGCAGCTACTACCACTAGACCACTCGTTCATGTTTGAGTAACAGACTGTAAATTATGGACTTCAACCAATTTCTACCTAATTTTAAGACAAAGTATATGCAATTACGGCAGCGAGATTTGAACCAGTCTAGTTGGTAACTAAGACCAAAGCCAGTACCACTAGACCACTTATTCATACTTGAATAACAAATGTAAATTATGGACTTTAACCAATTTCTAGTTAATTTCAAGACAAAATATATGCAATTGATTGTAGCAAAATTTGAACCAGTCTAATTGCTAACTCTGACCAACACCAGCAGCTACTACCACTAGACCACTCGTTCATGCTTGGACAACAAAATGTAAATTATGGACTTTAACCAATTTCTAGTTAATTTCAAGATAAAATGTAACCAATTAGCTACTGTAGCAAGATTTGGACCAGTCTAATTGGTAACTAAGACCAAAGCCAGCACCACTAGACCACTCGTTCATGCTTGGGTAACAAAATGTAAATTATGGACTTTAACCAATTTCTAGTTAATTTCAAGATAAAATGTAACCAATTAGCTACTGTAGCAAGATTTGAACCAGTCTAATTGGTAACTAAGACCAAAGCCAGCACCACTAGACCACTCGTTCATGCTTGGGTAACAAAATGTAAATTATGGACTTTAACCAATTTCTACCCGATTTTAAGACAAAATACATGCAATTATGGCAACGAGATTTGAACCAGTCTAATTGGTAAGTAAGACTAAAGCCAGTACCACTAGACCACTCGTTCATGCTTGAATAACAAAATGTAAATTATAGACTTTAACCAATTTCTAGTTAATTTCAAGACAAAATGTATGCAATTAGCTACTGTAGCAAGATTTGAACCAGTCTATTTGGTATCTCAGACCAAAGCCAGTACCACTACACCACTCGTTCATGCTTGAGTAACAGAATGTAAATTATGGACTTTAACCAATCTCTAGTTAATTTTAAGACAAAATATATGCAATTGACTGTAGCAAGATTTGAACCAGTCTAATTGGTATCTCAGACCAAAGCCAGTACCACTACACCACTCGTTCATGCTTGAGTAACAGAATGTAAATTATGGACTTTAACCAATCTCTAGTTAATTTTACGACAAAATATATGCAATTGACTGTAGCAAGAATTGAACCAGTCTAATTGCTAACTCAGACCAGACCCAGTACCGCTAGACCACTCGTTCATGCTTGAGTAACAGAATGTAAATTATGGACTTTAACCAATCTCTAGTTAATTTTAAGACAAAATATATGCAATTGACTGTAGCAAGATTTAATCCAGTCTAGTTGACAACTCCGACCAAAGCCAGTAGTACCACTAGACCACTCGTTCATGCTTGGGTAGAAAAATGTAAATTATGGACTTTAACCAATTTTTAGTTAATTTTAAGACAAAATATCTGCAATTACTGAAGAAAGATTTCAACCAGTTTAAGACCAAAGACAGTACCACTAGACCACTCGTTCAAGCTTGGGTAATAGAATGTAAATTATGGACTATAACCAATTTCTAGTTAATTTTAAGACAAAATATATGCAATTAACTACTGTAGCAAGAATTGAACCAGTCTAATTAGTAACTCAGACCAAAGCAAGTACCACTAGACCACTCGTTCATGCTTGAGTAACAGAATGTAAATTATGGACTTTATCCAATTCAGTAGTACCACTAGACCACTCGTTCATGCTTGGCTAATAGAATGTAAATTATGGACTTTAACCAATTGCTAGTTAATTCTAAGACAAATATATGCAATTAACTACTGTAGCAAGAATTGAACCAGTCTAATAGCTAACTCAGACCAAAGCCAGTACCACTAGACCACTCGTTTACGCTTGAGTGACAGAATGTAAATTATGGACTTCAACCAATTTCTATCTAATTTTAAGACAAAATATATGCAATTAGCTACTGTAGCAAGAATTGAACCAGTCTAATTGGCAACTCCGACCAAAGCCAGTCGTACCACTAGACCACTCGTTCATGCTTGGGTAGAAAAATGTAAATTATGGACTTTAACCAATTTTTAGTTAATTTTAAGACAAAATAAATGCAATTACTGTAGCAAGATTTGAACCAGTTTAACTGGTAACTCAGACCAAAGCCAGTACCACTAGACCACTCATTCAGGCTTGAGTAACAGAATGTAAATTATGGACTTTAACCAATCTCTAGTTAATTTTAAGACAAAATATATGCAATTGACTGTAGCAAGATTTAATCCAGTCTAGTTGATAACTCAGACCAAAGCCAGTAGTACCACTAGACCACTGGTTCATGCTTGGGTAGAAGAATGTAAATTATGGACTTTAACCAATTTTTAGTTAATTTTAAGACAAAATATATGCAATTACTGTAGAAAGATTTCAACCAGTTTAAGACCAAAGCCAGTGCCACTAGAACACTCGTTTATGCTTGAGTAACAGAATGTAAATTATCGACTTTGTCCAATTTCTAGTTAATTTTAAGACAAGACATATGCAATTGACTGTAGCGAGATTTGAACCAGTCTGATTGGCAACTCCGACCAAAGCCAGTAGTACCACTAGACCACTCGCTCATGCTTGGGTAGAAGAATGTAAATTATGGACTTTAACCAATTTTTAGTTAATTTTAAGACAAAATAAATGCAATTACTGTAGCAAGATTTGAACCAGTTTAATTGGAAACTCAGACCAGAGCCAGTACCACTAGACCACTCGTTCATGCTTGAGTAACAGAATGTAAATTATGGACTTTAACCAATCTCTAGTTAATTTTAAGACAAAATATATGCAATTGACTGTAGCAAGATTTAATCCAGTCTAGTTGACAACTCAGACCAAAGCCAGTAGTACCACTAGACCACTGGTTCATGCTTGGGTAGAGGAATGTAAATTATGGACTTTAACCAATTTTTAGTTAATTTTAAGACAAAATATATGCAATTACTGAAGAAAGATTTCAACCAGTTTAAGACCAAAGACAGTACCACTAGACCACTCGTTCAAGCTTGGGTAATAGAATGTAAATTATGGACTATAACCAATTTCTAGTTAATTCTAAGACAAAGTATATGCAATTAGCTACTGTTGCAAGAATTGAACCGGTCCAATTGGTAACTCAGACCAAAGCCAGTACCACTAGACCACTCGTTCATGCTTGAGTAACAGAATGTAAATTATGGACTTTATCCAATTTCTAGTTAATTTTAAGACAAACCATATGCAATTGACTGTAGCGAGATTTGAACCAGTCTAATAGGCAACTCTGACCAAGGCCAGTAGTACCACTAGACCACTCGTTCATGCTTGGGTAGAAAAATGTAAATTATGGACTTTAACCATTTTTTAGTTAACTTTAAGACAAAATATATGCAATTACTGTAGCAAGATTTGAACCAGTTTAATTGGTAACTCAGACGAAAGCCAGTAGTACCACTAGACCACTGGTTCATGCTTGGGTAGAAGAATGTAAATTATGGACTTTAACCAATTTTTAGTTAATTTTAAGACAAAATATATGCAATTACTGTAGAAAGATTTCAACCAGTTTAAGACCATAGCCAGTAGTACCACTAGACCACTCGTTCATGCTTGGCTAATAGCATGTAAATTATGGACTTTAACCAATTTCTAGTTAATTCTAAGACAAAATATTCAATTAGCTACTGTAGCAAGAATTGAACCAGTCTAATTGCTAACTCAGACCAAAGCCAGTACCACTAGACCACTCGTTCATGCTTGAGTAACCGAATGTAAATTATGGACTTCAACCAATTTCTACCTAATTTTAAGACAGAACATATGCAATTGACTGTAGCGAGATTTGAACCAGTCTAATTGGTAACTCAGACCAAAGCCAGTACCACTAGACCCTCGTTTATGCTTGAGTAACAGAGTGTAAATTATCGACTTTATCCAATTTTTAGTTAATTTTAAGACAAAATAAATGCAATTACTGTAGCAAGATTTGAACCAGTTTAACTGGTAACTCAGACCAAAGCCAGTACCACTAGACCACTCATTCATGCTTGAGTAACAGAATGTAAATTATGGACTTTAACCAATCTCTAGTTAATTTTAAGACAAAATATATGCAATTGACTGTAGCAAGATTTAATCCAGTCTAGTTGACAACTCAGACCAAAGCCAGTAGTACCACTAGACCACTGGTTAGAACCAGTTTAAGACCAAAGCCATTGCCACTAGACCACTCGTTTATGCTTGAGTAACAGAATGTAAATTATTGACTTTATCCAATTTCTAGTTAATTTTAAGACAAAACATATGCAATTGACTGTAGCGAGATTTGAACCAGTCTAATAGGCAACTCCGACCATAGTCGGTAATACCACTAGACCACTCGTTCATGCTTGGGTAGAAAAATGTTAATTATGGACTTTAACCAATTTTTAGTTAACTTTAAGACAAAATATATGCAATTACTGTAGCAAGATTTGAACCAGTTTAATTGGTAACTCAGACCAAAGCCAGTAGTACCACTAGACCACTCGTTCATGCTTGGCTAATAGAATGTAAATTATGGACTTTAACCAATTTCTAGTTTATTCTAAGACAAAATATATGCAATTAACTACTGTAGCAAGAATTGAACCAGTCTAATTGCTAACTCAGACCAAAGCCAGTACCACTAGACCACTCGTTCATGCTTGAGTAACCAAATGTAAATTATGGACTTCAACCAATTTCTACCTAATTTTAAGACAAAATATATGCAATTAGCTACTGTAGCAAGAATTGAACCAGTCTAATTGGTAACTCAGACCAAAGCCAGTACCACTAGACCACTCATTCATGCTTGAGTAACAGAATGTAAATTATGGACTTTAACCAAACTCTAGTTAATTTTAAGACAAAATATATGCAATTGACTGTAGCAAGATTTGAACCAGTCTAGTTGATAACTCAGACCAAAGCCAGTAGTACCACTAGACCACTGGTTCATGCTTGGGTAGAAGAATGTAAATTATGGACTTTAACCAATTTTTAATTAATTTTTAATTAATAAAATATATGCAACTACTGTAGAAAGATTTCAACCAGTTTAAGAGCAAAGCCAGTGCAACTAGACCACTCGTTTATGCTTGAGTAACAGAATGTAAATTATCGACTTTATCCAATTTCTAGTTAATTTTAAGACAAAACATATGCAATTGACTGTAGCGAGATTTGAACCAGTCTAATTGGCAACTCCGACCAAAGCCAGTAGTACCACTAGACCACTCGTTCATGCTTGGGTAGCAGAAAGTAAATTATGGACTTTAAGCAATTTCGAGTTAATTTTAAAACAAAATATATGCAGTTAACTGTAGCGAGATTTGAACCAGTCTAAATGATAATTGAGCCCAAAGCCCGCACATTCTTGCTTGGGCAACGTAAATTATGGACTTTAACCAATTTCTTACTTCATTTAAGACAAAGTATTTCCAACTGCCTGCAGCGAGATTTGAACCAGTCAATAATGTATGAATCAGTGGTCTAGTGGTGAAGTCTTTGGTGTTAATTGCCGTTTGCACTGGTTTAAATCTCGCTGCAGGCCGTTGCAAGAGAGGTTCAAACCTTTCTGTGGTCAGTTGCAAATACTTTTAGCATTAAATGAAGAAAAAATTTGGTCAAGATCAATTATTTACCTATTGCAAACCACGCATGAACGAGTGGTCTCGTGGTGAAGCCTTTGGTGTTAATTGCCGTTTACACTGGTGCAAATCTCGCCGCAGGCCGTTGCAAGAGTTTTGTCTTAAAATGAAGTAAAAAATTGGTTAAAGTCATTTATTTACCTATTGCTACCCAAGCGTGAACGAGTGGTCTAGTGGTGAAGTCTTGGATGTTAATTGCCGTTTACACTGGTTCAAATCTTGCTGCAGGCCATTGCAAGTGTTTTGTCTTAAAATGAAGTAAAAAATTGGTTACAGTCATTTATTTACCTATTGCTACCCAAACATGGACGAGTGGTCTAGTGGTGAAGTCTTTGGTGTGAATTGATATCTGTATTGGTTCAAATCTCGCTGCAGGCCGTTGCCAGCATTTTGTCTTAAAATGAAGTAAAAAGTTGGTTAAAGTCATTTGTTTACCTATTGCTACGCAAGGATGAACGAGTGGTCTAGTGGTGAAGTCTTTGGTGTGAATTGATATCTGTATTGGTTCAAATCTCGCTGCAGGCCGTTGCAAGCATTTTGTCTTAAAATGAAGTAAAAAATTGGTTAAAGTCATTTGTTTACCTATTGCTACCCAAGCATGAACGAGTGGTCTAGTGGTGAAGTCTCTGGTGTGAATTGATATGTTTATTGGTTCAAATCTCGCTGCAGGCCGTTGCAAGCATTTTGTCTTAAAATGAAGTAAAAAGTTGGTTAAAGTCATTTGTTTACCTATTGCTACGCAAGCATGAACGAGTGGTCTAGTGGTGAAGTCTTTGGTGTGAATTGATATGTGTATTGGTTCAAATCTCGCTGCAGGCCGTTGCAAGCTTTTTGTCTTAAAATGAAGTAAAAAGTTGGTTAAAGTCATTTGTTTACCCATTGCTGCCCAAGCATGAACGATTGGTCTAGTGGTGAAGTCTTTGGTGTGAATTGATATGTGTATTGGTTCAAATCTCGCTGCAGGCCGTTGCAAGCATTTTGTCTTAAAATGAAGTAAAAAGTTGGTTAAAGTCATTTGTTTACCTATTGCTACGCAAGGATGAACGAGTGGTCTAGTGGTGAAGTCTTTGGTGTGAATTGATATCTGTATTGGTTCAAATCTCGCTGCAGGCCGTTGCAAGCATTTTGTCTTAAAATGAAGTAAAAAATTGGTTAAAGTCATTTGTTTACCTATTGCTACCCAAGCATGAACGAGTGGTCTAGTGGTGAAGTCTCTGGTGTGAATTGATATGTTTATTGGTTCAAATCTCGCTGCAGGCCGTTGCAAGCATTTTGTCTTAAAATGAAGTAAAAAGTTGGTTAAAGTCATTTGTTTACCTATTGCTACGCAAGCATGAACGAGTGGTCTAGTGGTGAAGTCTTTGGTGTGAATTGATATGTGTATTGGTTCAAATCTCGCTGCAGGCCGTTGCAAGCATTTTGTCTTAAAATGAAGTAAAAAGTTGGTTAAAGTCATTTATTTACGTTTCGCTACCCAAGCATGAGCGAGTGGTCTAGTGTTGAAGTCTTTGGTGTGAATTGATATGTGTATTGGTTCAAATCTCGCTGCAGGCCGTTGCAAGCATTTTGTCTTAAAATGAAGTAAAAAGTTGGTTAAAGTCATTTGTTTACCTATTGCTACCCAAGCATGAGCGACTGGTCTAGTGGTGAAGTCTTTGGTGTGAATTGATATGTGTATTGGTTCAAATCTCGCTGCAGGCCGTTGCAAGCATTTTGTCTTAAAATGAAGTAAAAAGTTGGTTAAAGTCATTTGTTTACCCATTGCTACGCAAGCATGAACGAGTGGTCTAGTGGTGAAGCCTTTGGTGTGAATTGATATGTGTATTGGTTCAAATCTCGTTGCGGGCCGTTGCAAGCATTTTGTCTTAAAATGAAGTAAAAAGTTGGTAAAGTCATTTGTTTACCTATTGCTACGCAAGCATGAACGAGTGGTCTAGTGGTGGAGTCTTTGGTGTGAATTGATACGTGTATTGGTTCAAATCTCGCTGCAGGCCGTTGCAAGCATTTTGTCTTAAAATGAAGTAAAAAGTTGGTTAAAGTCATTTGTTTACCTATTGCTACCCAAGCATGAACGAGTGATCTAGTGGTGAAGTCTTTGGTGTGAATTGATATGTGTATTGGTTCAAATCTCGCTGCAGGCCGTTGCAAGCATTTTGTCTTAAAATGAAGTAAAAAGTTGGTTAAAGTCATTTGTTTACCTATTGCTACCCAAGCGTGAACGAGTGGTCTAGTGGTGAAGACTTAGATGTTAATTGCCGTTTACACTGGTTCAAATCTCGCTGCAGGCCATTGCAAGTGTTTTGTCTTAAAATGAAGTAAAAA
Organism: Muricea muricata; assembly: GCA_963855995.1. Classification (NCBI taxonomy): domain Eukaryota; kingdom Metazoa; phylum Cnidaria; class Anthozoa; order Malacalcyonacea; family Plexauridae; genus Muricea; species Muricea muricata. The sequence continues at coordinate 447,160 of OY979721.1, forward strand.
ATTGGTTACAGTGATTTATTTACCTATTGCTACCCAAGCATGGACGAGTGGTCTAGTGGTGAAGTCTTTGGTGTGAATTGATATGTGAATTTGTTCCAATCTCGCTGCAGGCCGTTGTAAGCATTTTGTCTTAAAATGAAGTAAAGAAGTGGTTAAAGTCAATTATTTACCTTCCACTTCATCATGATCAAGGTTTGGCATGTTGCTACAGAATTAGGGGCGAATTACCATTTAGACTGGTTCAAACCTCGCTCTAATCCATTGCAAGTATTATGGCATTAAATGAAAAAAAACTGGTTAAAGTCAATTATTTATCAATTGTTACCCCAGCATGAACGAGTGGTCTAGTGGTGAAGCGTTTGGTGTGAATTGATATGCGGATTGGTTCAAATCTCGCTGCAGGCCGTTGCAAGCATTTTGTCTTAAAATGAAGTAAAAAATTGGTTAAAGTAATTTATTTACGTGTTGCTATCCAAGCGTGAACGAGTGGTCTAGTTGAGAAGACTTTGGTTTAAATTGCTGTTTAGACTGGTTCAAATCTCGCTTCAGACCGTTGCAAGTATTTTGTCTTAAAATGAAGTAAAAAATTGGTTAAAGTCATTTATTTACCTATTGCTACCTAAGCATGAACGAGTGGTCTAGTTGAGAAGACTTTGGTTAAAATTGCTATTTAGACAAGTTCAAATCCCGCTGCAGGCCGTTGCAAGTATTTTGTCTTAAAATGAAGTAAAAAATTGGTTAAAGTCAATTATGTACCCGTTGCTACCTAAGCATGAACGAGTGGTCTAGTGGTATAGTCTTTAGTGTGAATTGCTGTTTAGACTGGTTCACATCTCGCTGCAGGGCGTTGCATGTAGTTTAAAAATTGGTTAAAATCAATAATTTACGTTCCTTTTATGATGATGAACAAGTGGTCTGTTTGTTATAGGCTTTAGAGTAAATTGCTATATAGGCTGGTTCAAGCCTCGCTCTAATCCGTTGCAAATATTTTGGCATTAAATAAAGAAAAAAATTGGTTAAAGTCAACTATTTACCGACCCAGTATCAACAAGGGGTCTAGTCGTGAAGTGTTTGGGTGAGTTGCTTTTTAGACTGGCTCAAATCTCGCTGCAGGCCATTGCAAGTATTTTGTCTTAAAATGTAGTAAAGAATTTGTTAAAGTCAATTATTTACCTTCCACTTCATCCTGATGAAGGTTTGGCCTGTTGCTACAGATTTAAGGGCGAACTACCATTTAGACTGGTTCAAACCTCGCTCTAATCCATTGCAAATATTTTTAAATGAAAAAAATGGTTAAAGTCAATTATTTATCTATTGCCACCCCAGCATGAACGAGTGGTCTAGTGGTGGAGTCTTTGGTGTGAATTGATACGTGTATTGGTTCAAATCTCGCTGCAGGCCGTTGCAAGCATTTTGTCTTAAAATGAAGTAAAAAGTTGGTTAAAGTCATTTGTTTACCTATTGCTACGCAAGCATGAACGAGCGGTCTAGTGGTGAAGTCTTTGGTGTGAATTGATATGTGTATTGGTTCAAATCTCGCTGCAGGCCGTTGCAAGCTTTTTGTCTTAAAATGAAGTAAAAAGTTGGTTAAAGTCATATTTTTACCTATTGCTACCCAAGCATGAACGAGTGGTCTAGTGGTGAAGTCTTTGGTGTGAATTGATATGTGTATTGGTTCAAATCTCGCTGCAGGCCGTTGCAAGCATTTTGTCTTAAAATGAAGTAAAAAGTTGGTTAAAGTCATTCGTTTACCTGTTGCTACCCAAGCATGAACGAGTGGTCTAGTGGTGAAGTCTTTGGTGTGAATTGATATGTATATTGGTTCAAATCTCGCTGCAGGCCGTTGCAAGCATTTTGTCTTAAAATGAAGTAAAAAGTTGGTTAAAGTCATTTGTTTACCTATTGCTACCCAAGCGTGAACGAGTGGTCTAGTGGTGAAGACTTAGATGTTAATTGCCGTTTACACTGGTTCAAATCTCGCTGCAGGCCATTGCAAGTGTTTTGTCTTAAAATGAAGTAAAAAATTGGTTACAGTGATTTATTTACCTATTGCTACCCAAGCATGGACGAGTGGTCTAGTGGTGAAGTCATTGGTGTGAATTGATATGTGAATTTGTTCCAATCTCGCTGCAGGCCGTTGTAAGCATTTTGTCTTAAAATGAAGTAAAGAAGTGGTTAAAGTCAATTATTTACCTTCCACTTCATCATGATCAAGGTTTGGCATGTTGCTACAGAATTAGGGGCGAATTACCATTTAGACTGGTTCAAACCTCGCTCTAATCCATTGCAAGTATTATGGCATTAAATGAAAAAAAACTGGTTAAAGTCAATTATTTATCAATTGTTACCCCAGCATGAACGAGTGGTCTAGTGGTGAAGCGTTTGGTGTGAATTGATATGCGGATTGGTTCAAATCTCGCTGCAGGCCGTTGCAAGCATTTTGTCTTAAAATGAAGTAAAAAATTGGTTAAAGTAATTTATTTACGTGTTGCTATCCAAGCGTGAACGAGTGGTCTAGTTGAGAAGACTTTGGTTTAAATTGCTGTTTAGACTGGTTCAAATCTCGCTTCAGACCGTTGCAAGTATTTTGTCTTAAAATGAAGTAAAAAATTGGTTAAAGTCATTTATTTACCTATTGCTACCTAAGCATGAACGAGTGGTCTAGTTGAGAAGACTTTGGTTAAAATTGCTATTTAGACAAGTTCAAATCCCGCTGCAGGCCGTTGCAAGTATTTTGTCTTAAAATGAAGTAAAAAATTGGTTAAAGTCAATTATGTACCCGTTGCTACCTAAGCATGAACGAGTGGTCTAGTGGTATAGTCTTTAGTGTGAATTGCTGTTTAGACTGGTTCACATCTCGCTGCAGGGCGTTGCATGTAGTTTAAAAATTGGTTAAAATCAATAATTTACGTTCCTTTTATGATGATGAACAAGTGGTCTGTTTGTTATAGGCTTTAGAGTAAATTGCTATATAGGCTGGTTCAAGCCTCGCTCTAATCCGTTGCAAATATTTTGGCATTAAATAAAGAAAAAAATTGGTTAAAGTCAACTATTTACCGACCCAGTATCAACAAGGGGTCTAGTCGTGAAGTGTTTGGGTGAGTTGCTTTTTAGACTGGCTCAAATCTCGCTGCAGGCCATTGCAAGTATTTTGTCTTAAAATGTAGTAAAGAATTTGTTAAAGTCAATTATTTACCTTCCACTTCATCCTGATGAAGGTTTGGCCTGTTGCTACAGATTTAAGGGCGAACTACCATTTAGACTGGTTCAAACCTCGCTCTAATCCATTGCAAATATTTTTAAATGAAAAAAATGGTTAAAGTCAATTATTTATCTATTGCCACCCCAGCATGAACGAGTGGTCTAGTGGTGGAGTCTTTGGTGTGAATTGATACGTGTATTGGTTCAAATCTCGCTGCAGGCCGTTGCAAGCATTTTGTCTTAAAATGAAGTAAAAAGTTGGTTAAAGTCATTTGTTTACCTATTGCTACGCAAGCATGAACGAGCGGTCTAGTGGTGAAGTCTTTGGTGTGAATTGATATGTGTATTGGTTCAAATCTCGCTGCAGGCCGTTGCAAGCTTTTTGTCTTAAAATGAAGTAAAAAGTTGGTTAAAGTCATATTTTTACCTATTGCTACCCAAGCATGAACGAGTGGTCTAGTGGTGAAGTCTTTGGTGTGAATTGATATGTGTATTGGTTCAAATCTCGCTGCAGGCCGTTGCAAGCATTTTGTCTTAAAATGAAGTAAAAAGTTGGTTAAAGTCATTCGTTTACCTGTTGCTACCCAAGCATGAACGAGTGGTCTAGTGGTGAAGTCTTTGGTGTGAATTGATATGTATATTGGTTCAAATCTCGCTGCAGGCCGTTGCAAGCATTTTGTCTTAAAATGAAGTAAAAAGTTGGTTAAAGTCATTTGTTTACCTATTGCTACCCAAGCATGAACGAGTGATCTAGTGGTGAAGTCTTTGGTGTGAATTGATATGTGTATTGGTTCAAATCTCGCTGCAGGCCGTTGCAAGCATTTTGTCTTAAAATGAAGTAAAAAGTTGGTTAAAGTCATTTGTTTACCTATTGCTACCCAAGCGTGAACGAGTGGTCTAGTGGTGAAGACTTAGATGTTAATTGCCGTTTACACTGGTTCAAATCTCGCTGCAGGCCATTGCAAGTGTTTTGTCTTAAAATGAAGTAAAAAATTGGTTACAGTGATTTATTTACCTATTGCTACCCAAGCATGGACGAGTGGTCTAGTGGTGAAGTCTTTGGTGTGAATTGATATGTGAATTTGTTCCAATCTCGCTGCAGGCCGTTGTAAGCATTTTGTCTTAAAATGAAGTAAAGAAGTGGTTAAAGTCAATTATTTACCTTCCACTTCATCATGATCAAGGTTTGGCATGTTGCTACAGAATTAGGGGCGAATTACCATTTAGACTGGTTCAAACCTCGCTCTAATCCATTGCAAGTATTATGGCATTAAATGAAAAAAAAACTGGTTAAAGTCAATTATTTATCAATTGTTACCCCAGCATGAACGAGTGGTCTAGTGGTGAAGCGTTTGGTGTGAATTGATATGCGGATTGGTTCAAATCTCGCTGCAGGCCGTTGCAAGCATTTTGTCTTAAAATGAAGTAAAAAGTTGGTTAAAGTAATTTATTTACGTGTTGCTATCCAAGCGTGAACGAGTGGTCTAGTTGAGAAGACTTTGGTTTAAATTGCTGTTTAGACTGGTTCAAATCTCGCTTCAGACCGTTGCAAGTATTTTGTCTTAAAATGAAGTAAAAAATTGGTTAAAGTCATTTGTTTACCTATTGCTACCCAAGCATGAACGAGTGATCTAGTGGTGAAGTCTTTGGTGTGAATTGATATGTGTATTGGTTCAAATCTCGCTGCAGGCCGTTGCAAGCATTTTGTCTTAAAATGAAGTAAAAAGTTGGTTAAAGTCATTTGTTTACCTATTGCTACCCAAGCATGAACGAGTGGTCTAGTGGTTAGGACTTTGGTGTTAGTTGTCGTTTACAATGGTTCAAATCTGGCTGCATCCCGTTTCAAGAATTTTGTCTCAAAATGAAGTAAAAAATTGGTTAAAGTCATTTATTTACGTATCGCTAACCAAGCGTGAACGAGTGGTCTTGTTGAGAAGACTTTGGTTTAAATTGCTGTTTAGACTGGTTCAAATCTCGCTGCAGGCCATTGCAAGTATTTTGTCTTAGAATGAAGTTAAAAAATTGGTTAAAGTCAATAATTTACGTTCCACTTGATCAAGATGAACGATTGGTCTGTTGTCACAGGCTTTAGTGTGAATTATCAGTGAGATAGGTTCAAACCTTGCTGTGGTCAGTTGCAAATACTTTTAGCATCAAATGAAGAAAAAGTTTGGTCAAGATCAATTATTTACCTATTGCAAACCAACCATGAACGAGTGGTCTAGTGATGAAGCCTTTGGTGTGAATTGATATGTGGATTGGTTCAAATCTCGCTGCAGGCCTTTGCAAGCATTTTGTCTTAAAATGAATTAAAAAACTGGTTAAAGTCATTTATTTACCTATTGCTACCCAAGCGTGAACGAGTGGTCTAGTGGTGAAGTCTTTGGTGTGAATTGCTGTTTAGACTGGTTCAAATCTCGCTGCAGGCCGTTGCAAGTACTTTGTGTTAAAATGAAGTTAAAAAATTGGTTAAAGTCAATAATTTACCGATTGCAGTCCAAGCATGAACGAGGGGTCTTGCGGTGAAGTCTTTCGTGTGAATTGCTATTTAGACTGATTCAAATCCCGCTGCAAGCCGTTGCAAGTATTTTGGCTTAAAATGAAGTAGAAAAGTGTGTTAAAGTCGATAATTTGCCAGTTATATTGGTTCAAAACTTGCTGCAGTCTGTTGAAAATTCTTTTTGGCATTAAATGAAGAAAGAATTTGTTTTCTTAACAAAAACACCAAAAAATTGTTTAATCGACCACAATTTTAGTTTATAAAACGTACACGTTTAAGTACAAGGCGTGCAGGAAGTCGCGTACTCCGTTTATGTTTCAAGTTATATTGCTTTAGTATTTTTGAGTTTCTGTTTTTGAGCTTTTGCTGTTAATATGTGGTGATATTGAGGCATGTCCAGGACCGTTAAATGCTCAATTACATGACTTTATTGAGCTCAGAGGTATGAAATTTTTTCACCAAAACGCTTGCGTATTATTCACTAAGTTTCATGGTCTGGAAGAATTGTTTGACTGGCATGAGAATATTGACATTTTAGCGCTTTCGGAAGCGCATATAGTTGATGGACAGTTTGATGATAATGAAATCCTGTACAAAATCACTGGATATATGTTGGTGAAGAGTAATTGGAAAGTAGGAAGAGGTGGGGGGATGTAGCTATATGTATTAGGGAATGTATTTAGTGGAAAAGAAGGCAAGATCTTGAGAGTGATAGCGTCGAAAGCATGTGGTTGAAGTATCATTAAAAATTCAAAACGTTTTCTGGTAGCGGTGTATTATAGGCCACCGGGGAGTTCAAGGTATTTTGCAGCGAATTTTGATGAAACTTTTAATGATACGCACTTAGAGTTCAAAAGAAATCATAATCGTATAGGAGATTTCAATATTAACTTTGTAAAAGCGAGTGAACATAAAAAGTTTCAGACTCTATGGTTTCAGCCAGATTTTTAAACAAGCAATCCGATCCGTATTCTAAAGATACGTCAACCCTAATTGATATTATACTAACAAATAACCGTTAGTATTGTTTAGGAGTGGAGTTTTTATGGTTGACTTGAGTGATCACGAAATGGTTGGTTGCATACGTAAATTAAACCATGTCAAATTTACTCCAAATGTTATAACATGTCGTAATTATGAGTCTGAAGTAATGAAAGAAGATTTTAGGACAGCAATTGGCAGTCATTATGTACTATGAACCATGTTAGCAAGGCATTAGAGTACTTTAACCGTACTGTTAAAGCTATCTTTGACCGTCATGCGCCTCAAATGGTTTAGAAAGTAAGAGGAAAACCTTGGATTAAGTCCATGGATTAATTCTGATATCAGAAAAACAATGTCATCTAGAGATAGAATGGTCGATAGAAAGAAAAAGAAGGTCTACCGTGAACCCATCATTTGTCTTCTAATTAAACAATGTTTGTTTCTTTCTAGTTGCAACTGATGAATGTGGAAAATTGTGTCTTTTCTGGTTTTTATTGTATAAATTATGGGCTATAACAACCTATGGCAAAGTATTTGGACTATTCTGACACAAGTACATGCAAGTAAACAGGTAACGTTTGTCCCATTTCTCTAATATATTCTCTAATACAAAGTCAAAATCGCCACCAAACTTCATACAACTTATTGTCAACATGTTACTACCAAGTTGCCAATTTCATCAAGTTACAACAAGTCTGTCAAAATTGGGATTTTTTATTTGCAGATTTGTTACAACTTGTTAAAACAATATGAACTGATTTGCAGCAAGTCTGTTGACAACTGGCAACGTTAACTAGTTGTTGCAAGCTAGCCGTGGAAACACATCGCGATATTAGCTTGTTCATCAAGCTGTTGCAAGACGATGTGTTTTTGGCTGTGTAGTCCATAAAAGTTTTTGTCCATAAAAGTTTGCAAAAGAATTTATAAACATTTTGTCCTCATGTGAATGGTATATAACTAAATGCCCTCACTTGTACTTCACACTCAGGTGTTTCCTCATTATCGTCAGTTGGAACTTAGAGCTAACCTGAATTGCGAAGGGTGGATCTCAACCTGATTAGGGAGCAGAGTTACGGTGTAAACCACATGAGGTTTTTTGGCGTAAGGTCTCTGCTCTTCAGTTCAGTAGCGCAATAGTAAGAACAAGTGACTTTACGTCTGGTGTCGTAGGTTTTCTAAACTCCTGGGTAAATCTTTTAACTTAACTGTGCTCCCCAATCAGATTGAGCTCCATCCTTTGCAATTCGGATTGGCAACGTCCCACACAAGACTTCAAAAATACGTAGTTATTTTGCTTCATTACCAGTAAGAATTAGGCGAAATATTCGAAGATTCGTATGTTTCATTGCCATATCCGGGCACCTGCAAGAATTTGAGCAGTATATAATTCTAATTATTAGAATATATACTAGGATGTTATTGACAATGCTGTCATTTGATTGGCTACTCTGCTCGCTATCTATTCCTCGACAAACAACGAGTAGCAAAGCAATATTTTTCCTGGTGTTTTTTTTTCAATTCAAAGACAATTTGTAGTATTCTTTTTTTTATTAAAATGGCTAAAAAATCATTTTTATCTCAGATTCTGCAAAAGCAAGGCACAATCTGCATAATAGACTAAAATTCAAACTACATGTAGGCAGGAAGAACGAAATCTTGTAAAATACGTAAAATTTTGCCCTACGAAGTTTGCAAATTTTGTATATATTCGTATTACGCGCGGAAAAAGTTACCATTTTTGAGCTAAAATAGTCGCGTTTATAATTTGTTTATTTCCTCGCCCTCTGATCGTTGACACAAACTCCGACAGGATTATCAATTGTTGCTTGTCTTAGGTCGCAGTGAGAACCTTGAGCACACTTGCCATGAATGTAGAATTTCCCTCCGCATAACTCGCCTTCATCGCGGGCGCATATGTTACAGCAGTTACACGCATCACGGAGAATTCCTCGGGAACATTGCTTCGCTCTGCCAGGACATTGTAAATCCTTGCAATCCGGGCATCCCTTGCCAACGAGCATGCGCCGTATGATTATGTCTTTCGCTCGCACTGGCAAAGGTTTGAAGTCGTTGTACTGCGCATGTACCGCGTATGAAATCCAGGCAAGAAACACGACCATCACATAGGTTTTATTCATTTTCTGTTAAAGAAAGAACCATCGAAAATATAGAATTGATATATTTACAATTCTTTTAAGACGAAGAAAAACCAATAAACTGAAATCACTCTGTTCAAAAAATGGTTCGGTTTTGCTAACTGTTTATAAAACTCACCGTAGACAATTCAACAATCAACATGTAAAAAAGCTCTCAGTTTAAGCACTTAAATACACTGGCATGTCGCTACGATCTTTAATATTCTGGATCAAAAACATTTACTAAATAATTTTCAGTTAAATCGATGTAAAGTCTTGCTGTAGAAAACTCATGTAGTTAGGTTTGAGTTATTTAAATGTCGTGTGATGGAATTAACAGGGTTCTTAGATTTTCTTATAAAGGGAAGAGATCTTAATTTATGTTAAATGCAGCTATACCGTATAGGAATAACAGAAAGATTACGTCGATTGTGTTAGAATTATAAGACTGTAATTATTATTAGTGTCATTAACACCTGTAGAACTCGAAGTTATTGCTGAATCAAACTGAAGTAGTGTATATAATTCTTCATTGTATAATGTATACTCTTCGGATGGAACTTTATGTGGCAACTAATATTATTTACCTTTCCTCTTTGCGCAGCAGCAAGATTATCCAGTTTCAACGTTGATGTTTTCAATTTTTTAGAGCTCTACAACCCGTTGCATTCACAGTCGCCTTGTAATTGCCTATTGTATCCGACCCAGTGCATTGTTGATAACACAATGCAACCAGTCACTGATTCTGCCGGGATTGTTTGGTCACCAGGAATGGTCAATCAGATATATTTACACTGGACTGCATGTCTGGTAAGAAGTTTGATGTACTAGGATGTGATCTTAGGGATATACCCAGGCTAGGAAGCTGAACCTTCTCGTTTTTGTTAATGGAAAGCTTCTGCAAAGACTGTACGAAGTCAAAGATTATGTAAGAACAGCGTGAAAATGTCATTTAAGCTATTTTTACCTCGTCATTGACACCGAAAATGCTATACGGCAATGTCCAATTAACACTGCTCGGTCATCATAATTATTAGTTTCCACAGAGCTTCGTTTCTTTGAAAGTTCTGGACTGAAAATGTTCAACGCGAAGAAAACACAATAAATTTCCTCTCTAAAAAAATTGTTGTCGTAAACTATACCATACATTTTCCTGAATTTATTTCTATCAATTTTGCACAGGTTTCCTCTTTTTCATTTCTGTATGTTATTTCGTGTGGGTACGGCTTTTGTACAACCCCTCCTGAATCTCTCATCGAATTTGCTTGCATCATTTAGTCGTCCACCAATTGTAAATCACTGAATTTGGATAAAACTTTGGATTCGTAAGTTCAAATCTTCATCAATCGTAATAATGCTGATCGGGATCCGAGCTTACGGATCGGAAGCTTTGCGATTACAAATTCACGTGTCGTTTCCATGCACCATGCAAACTTACAGTGAATTTGTTACCCGTCGTAACAATATCTTGAACTAAGTTTTGTTCCAATTAACTAGTTATGTTAATATCGAAATACATAAATGCTGGATCATCCGAAGTAATCCCATGAGCATATTCTGAATCCAGCCAATCATGTATGCATTTAGATTTATATAAAATTTGAAATTTTTCCCTATAAGTTTCGTGCGAATTTTTGAGATTTCCAGGATGGGCACATTTTTGCGAATTATCTCATAGACTGTCAGCTTTTCGACAGACGTCAACACCCGTGCAAAACCCGTCTTTTTGACTGGCCGTTGCAATCATGAAACAGTCTCCAGCAACATCTTGAATTACTTGCAAGTTGCTACCAACGATCCGAACGAAACTGAATCGATGCGTATTTTCCCATGTTTCCAATTCCCAGGTGCATTTTGATATAGGAAATATATAAACATGATCGATGAGCACAGATAAAAAAGAACATCTTAAAACTAGCAAAATTGCAAAATTTGGTGCCGAAATGTTGTAAAATACGGAAAATATCTGCCCTGTCAAGGTTATACGAATGTTGTATGTATTGATTTGTATTTCGCATTGCCAGGAAAGCCTAGTGCCACACTTGAGCTAAATGTGGTTGGCTCTCGCGCGTGGGAAACAAATATGTACAAAATTTGCAAACTCACATGGCTGTATTTTACTCTTTTCTTATGCTCTTTTTACAGCGATAGATTTTGTTCATATGTTACCAGGATCAAAATTAAGTCTGTCCTGGGGATTGTCCATTTATAAGCTTATATATAGCTTGAGGTATGACGGCCTTCAGAAGCAAAGATTGACTGGTTTGCATCTCTCTGTCTTACGTTGACCACGACCCTCGCACGAACAAGATAGTTAAACTCGTCCAGTTGAGGTATTTGCGATCAGCGCCGATCTCCGATTGGCTAATTTTGCGGGTGCTTATTCGCTCTATTGATTTCTGGACAGGTTGCAACAGTGGTCGGGGCTCAGAATATAGACGATCCAATGGAAGTGCTAAATTATTAACGGGATTTACTCGGTGATGCGTGACTTGTTTACTCTGATGTCAGATTCGAGCAATGTTTACAATATCACAGGGAGCAAGATCATCGCTTTTGACCTGTCCGTTGGGTTTGTGAAAAATTTACCCCAAAATCTTTGTGGAATAAAGGAATTCTCTCGATCTGAAACGAGGTGAGTGTGAGGGCAGTAAATATTGACATAATATTAGCCGGATTGAAAAACTGAGTTTAGTGAAGACGTTCGCAATCACAAGTATTGAATATCTTCAAGGTTGGTTAGTTTTGTAACACATGAATGAATTTGAAATACTGCCACTTAAAATGGCTTCCTCTGTGCCTTGCGAAGACTTAGTTTTGGAGAATTTCTCTTAAGGTTTTCAAGCAATTTTATAGGTTAGTTTAGTTCAGTTCATGTATCAAATACCTGTAACTTTGGTTAGTATATAAGCTATATCTAAATATATTTGGTCGAGAATTCATCCCAATATGTAACTGCTACCTTGATCTTCTTTTTGCGTTCCGTTACACAAGCTGTAACTCAGGTTTATAAAATCATTTTACTCTTTTTAACTTCATCAAGTTTTTACTAAGAAAACACTCTATTAAAGTCTTAGGTCATTATTATCGCAGGTTATTCGTTTATTGAACGAAAGAGGCTTGGATTCACATGTATATGTTTGTTACCTCCATAGACTGTCTCTAAAATCTAGTGGAGCGCAGGCTATTGCTCGAATGTCACATGTCTTAAATATGTAGCAATTATGAACTGTGTGTCTGCACTTCATAGCATATTACATGCCATTTGTTTAACGTGTTTATATATGGTAGTACGAAAACATGTTAGCAAATTGTGTGTCAACCTAATCATTAATAAGCTTATACGTAGAAAGTTGAGGTAAGGGTTGAAAACTTAATTTTATCCAATTGTTTTAACATTCTGATCTCTCTTTTTCCTTGCCATGTTGACCTTTTTTACCATAAAACGAACAGGTGACTCTAAGTATTTAAAATAGAATCACGTACTGCAGGTCTATTCAATCGGATATTACTGCTTGGCGAAATATATTTGATATTTTGCAAGTCTAACGATTTTATAATTCGTGTATTTTAATTGTTGCGTGGAAGCGTGTATTTATGTATGCAAGAATCTGTTCTCAGATATTCTAGACAATTTGGATCATGTTTCGAAGTTATTGCAAATTTTCATCATCCTGATGGTTAATTGTTTTCTCAACGGAAACGTTGCTGTTAATGAGTGTCAATGCGTGTATATCTCGAAATGGTAAATGTGTCTTACTTCAGCGGAGCATTACACCGTCATCACACAAGGCGCGAGTTCCAATCCTGCTGAAGAATCTAGCTAGTGTTGATGATCAATTTTCTCAACTGTTCCAGGCTTCAATTTCGACATGTGTTTGATTTCCACTAGAATTAAGAGACATTTACTTTTAAGAAATTATTCAACATTTATACAGCTATTTCAACTAAGATTACCTTTCCAAAACTGTGAACTGTGAACTGTGAGCGCGCAAGGAATGATGGATTACTATTCAGGCCCTAATGCTCCGGGAATTACCTTTGTAGCAAGTAAATTTGCTGTCACAAGTTTCTTATGTGCCCCTGATGCGGTTTCAAAGAAATAATTCCGAGTTTAGAAATGAAAGTAAGCAATAGTCCGCCATCCCTTGCGCGCTCATTGTTTATAGTTTAGCTTTTGGAAGGACAACCTCAGTTGAAATAGCTGTGTACGTTGCATGTACATGAGTTGTTCGTACCTGGATGTTTATTATATGCTTATGGGTGTTTTACCGTAAACTGGAACACTCGTATTTTCCATATTTTTACCAGCGAAGATATGAAAAAGTATGTAACGCGTGAAAAACGCGTGTGTTTTCCCGCGGGATTTATATGTTCTCTGTTCGCTTGTTCCGACTTCTGGCCATGTAATAAAAAGACAATGACACGGTAGCTTGAAGATATGAATGTTATTTTCTCGTGTTGAAAACAATATTTTACTCACCCGCTGCTCTCGTTTGTAACATATTGTTTTCACCACTCGAAATAATTATTCATCATACCTTCGCGCCACCGTGTAATATCCTCTATATATTTTAGAAACAGTTTCTCAGTATCTTAACAAGATCATTTTCTTTCAGAGAAAGTCGCGATGACTTTCGTGCAAGCTTTTGTACTTCTCGTCCTTGTTGTCGGTTCACTAGAAGGTGAGGATCAAATATCTCAGCTCAGATTGTGCGCATGCTTATATTTCGATACTACTGTACAATTGTCATCAAACTAACTGATTAACACATATATGTACTGACAATATGGTAGTTTTTTTACGGGGGTTGAATACCTCGAATGAGTAATGTTTGCGTGTATCTACATGCATCCCAACACTCAAGTTATCGAGGTGGTTTTCAACAGATTTTATTTGTTTTGGAACAAGATTTTGTATCTTTTTATCTTAGTGCAAAACCCTCAAGGCCTGTTTCAAACTCTTTTTGTGCCAAATCTAATACAAATGAACTAAACTCTTTGTTTTAGAATGAAAAGTTCGACGTCTGAAACAGGCCTAACATATACAAAACCCCAGAGTCGATTGTAAATAAAAAAACCCAGTTAAAATTTCCGTCATGCTTGTTGATCCTAGTCTTGGGTTAGTTAATGACGAGCGTGTGTCTGTCGTTTATTTCCAGCTGGATCATGTAGGAATAACAATAATCTGAAATCAAAATACACCAGAAGGGCCGAAGTTCCTTCAGCTGTGACGTCACCTCCAGCCACGAATACTATAAATGCTGACACGTCAACCACTGCACGTAAGTTCTCCCACGAAAAAATCGCAAACTTTTTATATTCATGCAAACTTTCGTACCCTTAAGCTAGGCGTAGGTGTAGAGACATGCTTGAAGGAAAGCTTGGGTATAAAAGCTATTGAAGAGTAGATGCTTTAACGCCTTGATAAAAAATTGGGGAATTTCTAAAATCGTCTCTTTGAGCATGTCCTAAGATGCCTCCTTTCGTCGCAAAGCCAGCTTGTCTGTGAAATAATTTATTAATTATTTAAATAATGGCGTACTAGCTTATATGATACTATATTTTTTGCTACTGGTAGCATTATTAGGGCCATTTATACGGGACAAAATAAGCCGCGACTTAACCAAGACGTGACTTACGTAAGGCGCAAACTTGGGCGTCTTAAACAAATCAGGGAGAAGGATTTTTTGTCTTTTATACCGCAAGCTTGCGTCTTACGTAAGTGCTCTCATCTTAGCTAAGTCGCGACTTATGTTGTCCGGTATAAATGGCCCTATAATGTCTTCGGAGACGAGCTTTTATGATATTCTCTGTTTGTTTTGACCTGCACCTCTCCGCCCCTTCCCAACCAATGTTGCGATTTATGTGTTGCTCTAGGTAAACTAGTTTGTTACCTGGATTTTGAGAACCAGCCTGAGACTGGTACATCGATAAAAGACAAATCTGAGAATGGTAACAATGGTTATCGCGAGCGAGGTTTGTTGTTGGTGAACTTTAAAGGTTGTGGCAACGCTGCGTATCTCTACTGTGGGGATATTTTATTCCATGGGGATACTTTCCAAGCGAAACCCTATTCAGGTAAATACTCGCTGCTTGTCTTTTGAACAATTGTTTCAAGAAACGCATTTCTGATCCGAGTTCGTGTCTTGATCCTTATTTGATCATGCACATAGGAAACATTATGACCGAAGCATTATCCCAGTTTGCCTACTTCTCGAAACATTTTTGCGAAAACAGAATTTTGCTTTCCGGGAAGGAAAAATGTTTCCACACAAGTTCAGAAACATTTTTGTTGCGGAAACAATGTTTCTTAGTCTGCCTACATGTTTCCAATTTTTCCGGCACGAGAAACATTGATTTCCCGATTAAGCGTGCCCTGAACTGCAAATCAGCAACAAACAAAGCGTGCGAGCCCGTGTTTCTCACAAAAATGATTCCTGGTCTGCCGACACTGGAAAACATGGAAAAATACTAGTGGGAGACAATGTTTCCGCAACAATGTTTCCTAGTTTGCCCAGGGCTTTAACAAACCGCATACAACGCCAAATGGTCTGTGTATCCTTAGCCAGAGTACACTGGTTTCCTTGCAAAGAAAAACAACCTACAAATACATGTTAAATATCGTTGCCATGACGATTCGCCTCAGACCATCATAACCATAATCCTTTTTCAATTTAGGCATCACGATTGCAGCCTGGGTCCGCCTGCTAGATCTTCCTGGCAGTCACTCAATCTTCGATACAATTGGCAGTAGTCATGAATGTGGGCAATATCATTTTGAAGTCAATGACGGTAATGTTCGTTGGTTCCACCGTAACGAGACACAGTCGACTGTCTTCAGTGTCGAGGCCACTGGAGGGCTTGTCAAGCAAGGTGAGAGAAATTTATCAAGTGGGTGAGCGGATTTATCCAACTATTGCTGAATTGATAGGGGATCTGAGATACCTACGTTTAATGTCCTTGTACCCTAGAAGACGCAAACGTCTTACTATTTACTGATGTCAATTCGTGTGAAGGCAGCCCTTTCGCTTCAATTATTTTGGGTATAAAGACCAACCTAAAATGATCCGGCTTTGTTATTGGACTTTTGAAACAAAAGTCACAGGGTTCGTACAAGATTTGAATGTCCTTAAATGTCCTTGAATCTGAAAATTCAAGTGCTTGAAAGTCCTTAAATTTGTCCTGCTTTAGTTTGTGGGCATTTTTTAACCTTTAAAATCAAACTGTGGTGGTTCATGACTTAGTTAATATGTTTCGAATTTGTTTAAACTGCAGTTAGGGCATTATATAGCAACTCATTTTAGTTCTTAAATTTCCTGATATAGGGTGTTGAAAGTCCTTGAAACGTTCTTGAATTTTACTCTCGTTTACCTGTACGAACCCTGAAGTCATCATTGTTTGTGACTCACTATTGAGAAAACCAATTTTTATATTTTATTGTCTTTCACTTGTATAACCAACCACACACACAAGGCCTGTTAGTATACGAAGGCTTAAATTCTTGCCTCCTAGCATAGCAGACAAGATTCAAGAGTCAAATACTGATATATTTGACCTATATAGGTACGTGGGTTCACATCGCTGGTACATACGATGGTACAATCGGCAAGGCGAAAATTTATGTGAACGGCGACCTGAAGAACATGTCTGTGAATGAATATGGTGGATTTTTATCACGTGACTGGAACATGCGCGTCGGAATTGGTGACCATAAGAACTTCCGGCCTGTGTTAGGTTTCGTTGATGAGTTTCGCATCTATAACTACGCTGTTACTAAGAAAGAAATTACTGACATGGTCAACAAATGCAAGTTCACGAGTAAGTAGCCTGATCCATTGCCAAAAACTTGCTTACTCCTGCAAAATCTAGCTTATTCCGAGGTCTACGCTTTAGCTGGTTCTCTAAAAGACAGAATTTTGAGATGTGGTGTTATTTTTCCCATCTTTTGGCGTGTGATTTCACTCACACAATCTTTTCCACTATTAAGATTCAGGTTTCACGAAGGCAATGGACCATTCCCTAATTAGACAAATTTTAAATTCGAAAGCAATTTTAGCACAGTTGGGAAGAGCTTCCTAAATTTAGTGAAATTGTGAAGTTTGGTTGTAAAATGTTGTAAAATGGCGAAAATATAGTAATGTAAAGTTTGCGAATTTTGTATGCTTTTGTATTACGCGGGAAAAAGCGTTACCACATTTCCACATAGTGGTAACGCTTTTCCGTGCGTAATACAAAACTATACAAAATTCGCAAAATTTACAGGACTATGTTTCCACATTTTACAATATTTTGCAACCAAACTTGACAATTGTATGAGATTTAGGATGCTCTTTCCAGATGTGCTAATTAATTTTCCGAATTCAAAAGTTTGTCTAATAGGGGAATGGTCTATTAAAGAGGGGTTGCAGTCATTATTGCATGTAAAACGCTTTGTTTCAATTTTGAACTGCTATATTTGCAAAATATTATTCAACAACTGAATAACTCTCACCGTTCTAGTGGGCTTTGCTCGTAAGTGTAGACCTGTGTTTCGATTGAAAAAGAGATCGAAAGACGTGAAATTTGGACATTCAAACACATTCATTCAAATATATGCAATAAATGAAAACATTCAAATGTTATAGAATGAAAGAAATAATATCATTGAGAGTGAATCGAACGAGTCATGACTTATGGGTGAGTCTATGAGTCAATGCAGCGAAAATCTATATTTTCTGAATTCTTGCTCAAAAAGTGGTGCTAATTACTTAACATAAAACTAGATCTATAAAATACTCAATGACAATTATAGTTATATGTTAGGCGTGTAACGTATAGCATCTGATTCTGATCCTGGAGTTTAGAATTATTATAAATCGAAGAAATGCGCAATTTAGAATTGCCATTTTAAGAAAAACAACAAAAATAGAGAAAGCTGATATTTGGCTCATAACTCATTAATCAGACTCATTGGCTCATTAGACATCTCAATCTCATCGGGTCTTTTCAACAACGTCTTTAAATTTCTTTCAGCCACACCTGCTACAACAGCTGCCGCTGCCCCTGCTGCGCCTGCAGCCCCAGCTGCACCAGCTACAGTGGGCGTACCAACTCCCCCCAAGCCCCCTCTGACGCTGACTCACGATGCTGTTCTTATCAATGGTAAGAGTTATTTCTGTATTTGAAATTCAGTAAACGCGGAACAATCGCCATCGACGGTCACCTCTGAGAACCTGTGGTCAGGTGCTCACTGCCGGGTTAGCGATACCCGACTAAGTTTATTCTCTGTTTTAATTCCTGTATTTCCGCACGGCCATTATTATTATATTACAAAACCTTATTTGCCAACAAGATTTGTTTGAAAATGCTTCTAAACCTACAAACAAGCTACTCTGAAATCACCTTTAGACTTCAGTCTCGTACCCAGGTGCTAATTTTTTTAAAAAAATGTTATTACTTAATTTATTAGTGTTTCTATATACAGGTCGGTAGCAAAGATAGCGAGTGAGCGCGGGTGTTTCGGGAGGACCCGCGCGCTCGCTACCTTATTACTATCTCTATATACAACTGTAGTATAACAGTATTTGAACTGGAAGCACCTTAGTACACAGACAAAAATGAACAACCTGTTTTGGCCTGATGAAAACAGCATTGAACAATGTTTTGCTGCCCACATTGTTCAAGGTTGTCAACAATATTGTTCAACATTGTTACACCTGATTGCAGGCTAGTTCAGGCTCAATGACTTGTCCAGTATTGCTGACAACCTTGAACAATGCGGGCAGCAAAACATTGTTCAATGCTGTTTTCATCAGGCCAGAACAGGTTGTTCATTTTTGGCTGTGTACAAGGCTCTTTAAACTTTACCCCAACCCAGGGTTAAGGCGATGTTTCTTTATGCAATGTTTCTTCCCACTTGCCTCTCAGTCTCACTGGAGGCTGGGGTCTATTTTCAAATAGCGAGTTTTTATCGGCTGCTCAGCAGAAATATTACGAGACGAGTTGAAAGAGTGTTCGATGTTACACTACGTTGTGGACATCGTTGCCAACCTGATTTTGCATCGTGCAGTGCTTCTTGCAACAGAAATGTCGCGTGACTGATTGCGAGGGAAGTTGCAAGACAAGTTACGTGGTGCAACAGCGACTAACTTTTAAGTTAACTGACTATTGAACAACTGGCCTCTGGTGTCTTAGAATTTGCATCCCCCCTCCCCCCCCCCGCTCCTGCAGACTGTAAAGTGGGCGGGTGGGTTAGCTCTTTATCTACATCTACTGATTTGTATAATGAGACATGAAAAAGTTAATTTGAGTTTGAACCAGATCAAAGTTGACTGGAAATTGATGAGCTTCAGGGCTGGCTGTCAGATGGAAGCGGTAGTTGCAAACCTTGAAGCCCGGAGTGCCGAGCTCAAATCACGCTCGAGACAACAAATTATTTGTTGTTCTCTGCAGTTTCAAATTGATATGAATTTAGTTTTTCATATCTCTGCGGCTGGTTCTGAAACTCTCAACAACCAACTGTCTTTCTTCGCTACAGATGACAAAGATAAAGAAAGTAGTGATACAAAATTGCAGACTCAGGATATGGAGGAAACGATTCTGAAACGAGCGAAAATCTTCCACAAACACCGACACCTGAAGAAGAAATCGGACTAGTTCTTGTTCGCGTTACTAGGCAACGATGACGACAGCGCACGCTTTCGTAAAAGACAGGATGCGAATTTTAAGAATTTGCAAAGTTTTAGTAAGAGTGAAATTAACCAACTAAGAAAGCTAACTACATAAAACAGTAAAATTTTAATGGTTTTTATTCAAACACCTCTCCTGTTGCATGTGCGACATTGTAATATAGAAATATGTGACCGTTCTTCGCCCAGAGCTTTGCTCTTCGCCCTTGGAGTTAGTCAAAATTTCTTGCAGAGTAAAACTGTGTATTTCTGTATTAATAAAATTCGTATGTTTTCTTTATATCACTGGTCGATAACTTAGCTCTGCTGCTACCACTTTTGTGTTACTCGATGTGGATCTAATTAGCCGATCCCCCAGTCAAAACCACAAAGCATGCATTGTCTGGAGGGAGACAGTCATGAGACACAGGTTGAATAGTGCCAACAACCGTTGAGGCTATTCCTTACAGATAATGTGGCTTCTTTTATATTTTTTTGCTCCAATTTTAACTTTTTAAAGTTTTCTGTCACTTCGCGTTTTCCCTCCAAAGTGACTAATCTTGATTCAAGGGATAATTCTATAAACAGGCAGTGACTGGCAATTCCATTGGCGATTAGGATCTGTTGGTAACGTGTATATTTCATATTGTTGTCACGTATGTGAAAGTATCTGGTCGCGTTTATAGAAAAACTCGATGATGAATGTAAATTTTTTATGCTATTTCCAAACGCTACTTAGTTCGATTATAAAGGTAAAATACTTAGTAAGAGATTTTTTAGCCAATCGGCGTCCGAGGATATGTCACGCAAGTGTCACACGCCAATCGTGTTTGTGTGAGGTTAAATTAAAATTGTAGGAAAGATGACGGAAGTAATGTGTCGTAAAGTGGAAACAGGAGATTTTCGGTGTTTTTGGTAAATGTTTTTCACGATGTTTGGTCCGGCTTGCATTTCGTGTCAAAATGGCGGACATTTTATCCAAAATGAAAGTTAACCTTGATGGATGATTTCTTGAAAAATATGAAAAGCTTAAACTCGGGATAACTTTCCAAGCACAACTTTAGTTACAGTATGGTTCCTGGAACCTCTCTTCTAGCTGTACCGGTTAATGGCGATCCTTCAAGCGGAGAAAATGGTGTCGTTTGTATTGTACAAGATGAGATTTCATTGGAAAGCGGTCATTCAAAATTCCATGTCAATCTTCCTAGGAGTACTTCAATACTTGACTTGTACAAGACAACCGCTAAAGAGCTTGGTTACGAACAGGACACCTTCCTTCTCGTGTGGCAAAATGTGAAAGGTACTGAAAACGAGGAAGACAGGGTTTTACAAGATGGCATAGAAAATTTAACGTTAGATGATGTTTGCCAACCTCCAGAGAAGAAAAAACAACGGTTTTTTCTAAGACAGAAAGATGGTACTAATCCAATACGTATCAAGACTGCTTTGCAGGTTTGTAGTGGTGTTATATTGCTAGTGAAATGATATAAAACTGTTCTGAGACCATTGTAGCCTTTTACTCTTCTTAATTTGACCCAGACTGCAGATATGTCTCCAGTGTCCCCGAGATTTTTATAGAAAAAAATTAGCGCACCTACCTTCCTTCTTCCAGATTCAATCTTCCACCAAAGCTCTAATTTTCATTGTTTTTAACAGATACTTTGTTACTTTGGCCCCTTAACTCACTCATGACCCTCACTTGAGAACTGTTTTGCGCACCTGCACCTAAGATTTGTGCCTTCTCCGCACACAAGATCTCGTCGAAAACTGCCATGCTCTGCAGTCTGGGACTTGACCAGTAGAGTATGGTACAGATTCAGTGGGGACATACCTATTTGTGTGCACACGCAAAAATTACTCAGATTGATGTAACACTGAGCAAGGCCAGAACAATATTGTTGTCCAGCTTCAACAACAGTTGTTGAATTGACAGAGAACAACTAAAAATTCGTTATCTCGAGTGGGATTCAGACTCGCACCTTTGGGTTTTGGTTTCACTCCAGATAACCAGTTTTTGAATGATCACTGCTACTTTTAGGGCTAGCAAAACCTGTTTTGCCACTTGACCCTCAACAGCACGTTGTTAACACTTCCGCTAAATGCTCAACCAGAATTGGCGATAGCGTTCGGTTGGAAAACTTGACTTTAGATTGGAAGATTTGAAGGCATTGAAATGTTTTACCTAAATGAGTAAAATTTATTAGGCATTTGAGTAAAGTCAATAAACTAATAATTTAATAAGTTGATTGTTGCATAATAATAGCTAATTATAAGAATCATCTATGTCATCAACTATGACCGCAGAGAAATGTCAAGCTTGTCAGTTGTCATCTAATTGTTAGTCAGTGATAATTATTTTCCCGTGTTTTAGGAGCAAGGCTCAAATGATGCCCTAGATGATGGTAGTGTCAGTAACCTGTTTGAATCAAATTCTACATCAAGTTCCTCATCAAGCAATACTTATTACGGACCATATAGCAACACTAGTAGTGGATACACTGACTTGACTAAATCTGATACAGGTATGAAACATCTGGTAACATTTAGGTTTAGGAATAGAAATCTTTTCTATTGCTGAAAGTTACACTGTTGAAGAATCCACATAATTTTTATCATCAAGAAATATATTGCTCCTATACTATAATCTTTTCAACAGGTGTCTCTCTTCAATAAATTCTAAATCACTTTTTTCCAACTGTATTAATGACTCCCTTTTCAAAAACCCTCTCTCTAATACAAATCTCTAATTACTGTTTATCTACTTATCCTTTCTAATACTGCTCTCTAATAATCTTTGCTCTAATAGTGCTCTGTCTCTCTCTGATCACCCTCCCTCTAATCCCCCGTCCTCTAATCCTTCTCTCTCTGATAACCATCTCGTAATAATCCTCTCTATTATGCTCTCTCTAATAACCTTCTCTCTAAAAATCCTTTCTCTCTAAAAATCCTTTCTCTCTCTTCAATAATCCTCTTTCTAATAACCTTATCTCAAATATTCATCTTTGTAGCAATCCTCTCCCTATTACTGTTCTCTCTAATAACCTTCTGTCTAAAAATTCTCTCTCACTATCTCTCTCTAATGATCCTTTTTCTAATAAACTTATCTCTAATTGTCTTCTCAGCTAATCCTCTCTCTATTTCCGCTCTTTATAATAACCTTCTCTCTAAAAACTCTCTTGCTCTATATTTAACTGTCTCTGTGATAATCCTCTGTCTAGTACTGTTTTATCTAATAACCTTTCCAAAAGCTCTCTTGCTCTCTAATCATCTTTCTCTAATAACTAATCCTCTCTCTAGTACTGCTTTCTCTCTCTGTAATAACTCTCCTCCCTCCCTCTAATAACATGTAAGAGATGTAATAACTCTCTCTGTCTCCAATCATCCTCACTCTAACTCTGAATACATGTTATTTTGTATCTAGGCTACGTTGGTCTAGTAAATCAAGCAATGACATGTTATCTGAACAGTTTACTACAAACATTGTTCATGACACCAGAGTTTAGGAATGCAATATACAAGTAAGTAACATTGAATCGTTGGGTTTTTTAAATTTGTATAACTATATCAAATCCCCCCTGTTGTGTACATATTTATGGCAAATGATTAATTGCAGCATACTTAATAAGTTCCTTGTCTGTTTTCATGGTGAATATGAAATTAAATATAATTTTGTGGAAGCACCATGTAAATTTACTATCACAAACTTTTGATCCCTAAGGTTGGATCTTCATCAGTTGTGACTTGTACTGCAGATGCTTTATTTGGGCAGTGGGTAGGCTTTGCGTGCAGCTGGTCTGGAATGGAGATTTAAGACACCTTCCCTCCGCCAGTCTTGGGCTCACCTTGGACAAGTGACAGCACCCTGTTTATTAGCACTGATGAAGATCCAAGCTTAGGGATCAAAAGCTTTGCGATAATTAATTTATGTGCTGCATGCTTACTACTAGGTGAACTTGTTCACAACTGTATGATTTCGTGATAGAATAAATTCTCTAGTGTTATAGAGAATAATTCAATAATAATGAAATTTAGTGATTTAGATAACTCAGAATAACGTATTTGCATGAGAATAGTGACCCCAAGCCTGACCGAATAGCACTACACATTGACAAATAGAGTTTTCAGGGATTTAATTTTTGTCAGAGTGAACATTTCCTGCTGCCTTGTGAGAACACTTCTCTGTTTGACTTAAAATTTTACGTCTGCGAAAAAATTTCATAGTTGCAGCTCCACTGCAATCCTTGCAATAATTATTTTTGGCCAACATGAACAAGTATTTTGAATATATTTTATAAATGTAGATGGCAATTTAAAGGCAGTTCAGAGGAGGCTGAGAAAAGCATTCCATATCAGTTACAGAGATTGTTTGTACAACTTCAGGTTTGTTATTGACCTTGATTTTTCTATACAATGTGACTGGCTCAATAAATACTTATGTTATGACAACTTGAGTCTGGTTTCAATCGACTCCCTAGTTTGCTAGCACCTTTGAGTCAGCGTTTCAGGTTTTGTTGAAAGGGTCTGGCGAGTAGGAAAAAACACACTCCGAAAAACAATATCTTGTAAACTCAACATATGAGCTATTAACAACAAGACAAGAGTTTTGCGGTGATATTTCGACTCTATTTCAAAGTCATTGTCAATGACTGATATGACAATGACTTTGAAATAGAGTTGAATATCACCATAAAACTGTTAACTGTCTTGTTTTTAACAGCTCGTATCTTGAGTTTACAAGATGTTGTTTTTCGGAGTATGTTTTTTCTTATATTTTATTAAATTGTCTGCTGGTAAAGGTTTCTGGTGAGTAGATTGGATGAGACGCATGTTCAGGAGGAGTACAAGTATTCTAGTTTCTGCCAGGTAGTTCTGAGAATGCCTACCGTCGCAGAAAAAATGTTGAAATTTTACGCTTGCTTTCAAATGTCATTTGCCGCGAATTGAATGAATCATTAAGTCAATGTTATATAGCCACGTGAAAATTCTCTATTTCAACTAGCACAGCTAATAGAAAGTGAAAATGAATTAATGTGCTATTGACATCAAGCATGGCATGTACAAACAAAAGGTTAAAAAAAATCATCCCCAGCAGACACCTCGAAATTCGATAGAGACCCGGGAGAATTTACTAAAAAATCCACTCAATCTTGCCGTTCACTGGCCTGAATCTGAAACGCTGATCAGTCCATAGCCAGTCATTACATGCTTCAGTAGCGCTGTGAGTGTAACTTCGTTACAAATAACGAAATTACTACCTGTTAACTGGGACCAATCAAATGTTTTGTTTTATGTTTATTTACACGACATTTGGCCGTGTAAACGTCATGTGTTGTAACTACTAACACGTTTTCTCGCTTATTTCAACTCTTTATGTCGTGTTAAATGAATTGAACGACATTTTCAATAATTCTTTATCATTGTCAGAAGTTTTTATCATACAGACATACACCTGCGGCCTGTTGTTCAAAGCTGGATTAGCACTAACCCTGGGTTAAAATTTAACCCAATATTTCAGTTTCTGTGTTTCTGCATATCCGTTTATTTTAAAACTTTACAAACCAAAACTACTATTGCTCCAGACAAGATTTCTAAAGAAATATCTCGCAATACTATCAACAAGCTACTGGAAAGTTTGGAAAGAAATTTTGCGTTAACCCAGGGTTAAGCTAACCGGCTTTTGAGCAACTGGCCCCTGTCTTACTAAATCGAATTATTCTTGCAACTATTTGTGTAAGCAAGCGTCAACAATTGTTATTACAAACTTGCGATCCCAAACGTCAACGGAAATAAACGTAAAACAAAGCGTTTGTATTGGTCACCGTTAATTGCAAATGGTAGCACCTTTTTCAATTGACCCTTGCAAAAAAGGTCGCAGATGTCGATTTTACAGAATGTATTGCAGTCTGAAATCGTGTAAAAGGATAACGTTAAAGAACGCCTTTTGAGGAACAGCAATACGTTTCTCACTTGTGTTTCCAATCCCTTATCTTTGCTTCTTATCATTTTCCAGCTGTTTTTAGTTCATGACCGCAATGCAGTCGACATGCCGCCAACTTTTTTGCTACAGTCAATTACTAGTAACTGAAACTATAACTAGTTAGGTTTTTACATTTCCACGCTCATTTTACACTGTGCAGTGTCTGGTAATGTTTGATTTCTTATGGCTTTTGTTAATTTTGTAGTAGCTGGTCAACTTGTTAAAAATATTATGTTACCAAGGTTTAAAAATTGAAATAACAGTTAACTTTAGGAAATCATGACGTGGTAAAACTAGGAAAAGTTTCGCTTATTAAGTTACTAAAATGTGAAAGCAACTTTGCAACAGTTTGCAAAAATTTGATTGTTACTTTGCGGCGGTAACATTTTTTGTGTAGCTTTAACCAGGGACTGGTTCCTTTTTTGAGTACGTAACTGCAACTGTATTTAGTTCCAAATACAAAGTAACTTTAGCAGCGCTGACGGCCATGTGTCATGATATTGTGCTGATGTTATTTAGTTTAGCAGCAAGAGAGCCGTGGAGACAACAGATGTTACCAAAAGTTTTGGATGGGACAGTAGTGATGGTATGATGAAGAGTTGTAATTGTTTGACCTTGACGTTTGTATTGAATAATTTTATCAAGTTTGATAAAGAGGACACACATGTTTTGAAAAAGCACATAACTAATTTCAGTAACTGAATATCTGACACGTTTTTGGTTCGCTTTGCTTGTAACTATTATAAGCCATTGTGTGTCATTTCAAAACGAGTTCGAGAGTGTAAAATTTGGGCAATGTTTTCGTCAATGAGTCCAAGTTGGTGTAAGCAGAACTGATGTGTAGAATGGACTGTAACATTTCGTAAATGTGCCATAAACAATACAACAGTAGCCACAGGTGAAATTTTGTAACCTCTCGATGATGTGTTTTCAGTGGTCCGTATTGTTTTGAAAGAATATTTATTTCATCCGATCAGTTGGGTGAAATTTCAACTGATCTTGTGACATCAAGATGTCTATTTTCGAAGTTTGTTTTATTTTGTTTTTCCTAAAGTTGTCTGCTTGTCGTGGTTTCTTGTGACATCACGTTGATCCAGAGTTAACCCAGGTGTACATGTCTGGATATTTTCTTATACGAACAGTCTTTGGTGTCAAAAATTTTTCTGTAAACTTTAGCTTGGCACCAACATGACGTCCAAGAATTATGCAGAGTTATGTTTGATGCTTTGGAGAAAGTCTTCAGAGACACAGATCAAGTGGGTACCATTGGTTGGGGGGGGGGGGGGGAAAGGAGTGGGGGAAGAGGCGTCGAACGATCTCGTGCATTCTATTCGTTTTTATTCAGGCTCAACTCATCAACCATCTCTACCAAGGAAAATTGAAAGATTACGTGAAGTGTCTCGAGGTTTGAGAACTTTTCATAACGTTACCACCAATAAAATCATTATCTTTTCATGAACACTGAACTGCAGTTATACAGCATGGCATGTGTAAAATCACTTACCCGAAATGTTAAAGCTTTAGGATCGGTTGTTTGGGAACGTGAATAGAGCTATAGTTAGCAGGGCCGTGCCGTCTGGGGGGGGGGGTGTATCACCCCCAAAAAAATTTTTAAGGGGCCCAGATTTTTGGAGCAACTAATTTTATTCCAATGGTTAAACTGAACAAGTATTTTCCGATAGGAAAATAGCATAGATTTCATCTCATTATCATTTCGAATTCATCACTTTACATTTCTACTTTAAAGTTTTAATTTTGCATGACTCACTCATGGTTATAGGACTAAAGTTCTTAAGCCACGACTTACATAAAGTTACGCACTCTGTTAAAAATCATATAAACCGCGGGCACAATTAGGGCTTTCGTTTTCGAATTTTCACAAGTCAACAAAGCAAGGTTCTTATGAATTATTTAACAAATATTTATTAATTGTCTATTATGCTCCCAGCCTTCGGTTAATATTTATAACTCATATCGCATGCATACAATGTATTTTAATTCTTAACATTAGCTATTGTATGTTTTCTTTAAATTAAATACTAATAGTTATTTAGTCATATTCAGTATTATTAATATTAATTTACGAGCAAATCTAATAACTTTAAACTTGATTTTTACATTTTTTATAATAAAGATTCATACATACATACATACATACATGTCACGGCAAATTGTTTATATTGTCATTATTTTGCACTTTATGTATTGAATAACGTATAAAAATTAAATATATTAAGGGCTACCTTTCATACCTAGAAAAAAAACAAGAAAATAAATATGGGATGATTTTATGTACGTTTCGCGATCATATTCATGTTTACTGCTTTCGAACTCTTAGATGTCTGCACAGTAGTTTTCAAACACTTCAGGTGCAGCTAAACGAAGAGCAAAAAAACGCAAATGTGAAGCCATAGCGAAAATGGCAGACTCGATGCACAAATTCATTCCTGTGACTAACAAACCTGAAAACCCAAATTGTACAACGAAACCCGGTGAAGCCGAACTATCGCACGCTAATAATGTAAGAGAGCTTCGTGATGAAGTTGAAGGAAATATGCAACATTGTAACAAGAATACATCAATGTGTAGTAAAAGTGTTTCACCTGGTTGCTTGATAGACAGCGAGCGCCACAATGAATGCTGGGACATGAATACTATTGATACTCTGGCTGAAAGTAATCAAGTAGTGGACAACAATCCATGCCACGAAGTGAATAACCCTTGCGTAAGTGTTGAAAATCATGAAACACTGTCACTAAGTGAAAACATGATAGCGTTTGCCGAGAGTAATGAAGATTCGTTTAGTTGCGATCCCAAGAAATCAAGTTGGATGTCGTGTGCTGCTAAGGCATCAGCGATTGGAGACCTTGCAATAGCAATGCAAACGTTAGCTTCCAGAACGATAGAAGATGAGACTTTTAATCAGTTGGAATTTCTTGTGCAAGTTGTGGAGCTTTCTGATCGCACACAAAATCTTGCTTTAGATTTATCCACGGAAGCACAAAACCTTTTAACAGAGTATCAACAAGTAACTCACTTTGAATGTGTCTCAAGCGAAAACAGTGATCTGGTGGATCGTGATCCAGGAAAAAGGCCACCCAAGCTATCTGATAATCAAAAGAAATACCTAATAACGCTGGGGCCCTGTCAACCACGACTAATAGTTTTCCCAAAGACAAAAGATTCGGAAAACAAGTCAAAGCAGTGCAAATTTTCTGCTTCTTGGTACAGCAAATTTCCGCACATAGAATATAGTGTATCAAGTGACGCCGCATTTTGTTTCATGTGCTCGCTTTTTCCTCACGGGCCAGGTCGGAGCAAGGCTGATCAATCCTGGATTAAAGGCATTCGTGCTTGGTCAAAAATGAAAGAAAGTTTGGGACGAAACAAGGAGGGCGAAGCTTCTTGCTCATTTTACCAGCGAATCACACAAGGCAGCATTGATGGATTTTCTGTATTTTACCAGGACTGATTCACATGTTGATGCACAGCTGAGCAAAGAAATGCGTAAAAGCCTATTAGCCGAGGAGAAACTTCGACTACAGAATACAGAAGTGATTACTGGCTGGAAAGCCAGTACAAAAAGTATCATCGGACTAGGAGATTATCTAGGTGTCTTGATGGAAGACAATATACAACAGCGGAAATTGAACTGCCGCAGTTTTATCGAAAAGAGTTCGCACATGTTGTGGACACTCTTCTTTTGCAGATACGAGAGAAAAACAAGAACTTAAAGTTTGCATTTAAACCACTTCTGGATGGTCTTTGTCCCACACAACTGCCGATCCTTGAGCAAATTGCAAAACTTTGCCAGTTGTATCCAAACGACGTCCCACACCCGCACTTGTTGCTTGTCGAATCTGAAATGTTTCTTCCATACCTTCATGAACATGCTAAAAATGACAACATCTTATGCTCTGACATTGCTTACAGATATGCTGCTGATTTAGCACTTCGCCAGAGTCGTATTGGTCTGTTTCCGTTATTAGCGAAAGCATACATGCTTTTGCTTACCGCAGCTCCTACAGTGTGAAAATTTTAATGGATTTAAATTTGTCAAATCCCGCTGTCGAGATTCGATGGGCAATAAGAGACTTGATTCCGTTATGCTTCTGGCGTGCGAAAAAGATGTCTCTCAAAAGATTGACCTGCGCAACATTGCTAAAGTCTGGTGTGGAATTAAACACAGTCGCATCAAATTAATATAATCACGGATTAGATATCGAAATGAGATATTTTACTCAGCAAAATTTATAACCGTGATTTTAGAGTCGGTGCCAATGCAGTAAGTGCCGTTGCACTTACTATTTTTCATTAGCACACGTGATCAGAGAATAAGTGACGGGGATGAATTTTTGGGGGGATAAAAGTATTGAGTCAATCATTTGCTTGGATAATCATTTCCTTAATGTGTGATATGATAAGGAAAACAGTCTCAGGACAAACATCATAGACATAACCTGCAAAGATGTGTTGTTTACAAACTTATTATATACGTGATTTATTAAAACGGATTACTTTTGTGGGGGCCCAAAAGTTAGTAAATTGTTACATAAGCCCAAAATTTGTAAACACTCCCCCCCCCCCCAATAAAATACTGGTCGGCACGGCCCTGATAGTTAGTGATTTTTTAAGCTCTCTAAACACATTCAGTAACTGATAAAACCCGTATTAAAGTTCAGCATTTTCGAGTTAAGCTCACTTTTTATCTCACGCCTGTCACGTACCTGGTCTCGTTGCTTTTAAAGCCTTCCTGCAGCAGTTAAAAAGTGCCCTATCCGGTGGATAGCTAGTGCTTTCCACCTTTCCTACAACCGACCCGTAATTAGAGACAATGTGAAGTTGTAGTGATTTGATGGGCAACGTTTGTTCTGCTTCATTTAGGAGAAATTCTGAGTTGAGAGATGTTCAATGAGGTTGTAACAGAGTCCTTTACGATCTTTTAATATAGTGTGATTCAGAGAGTGCACGGATGGATACGTACTTGGATATTCCTCTGGTGATCAGACCATTTGGAGCGCATGTTCATGAAAGCGTGGTAGGATTATGTTGAGAATTTTGATTGAAATTCATCCACATATATTGGCGAGAAAAGTATAAAGCTATTATACTCCAAAGAGTTTCATTGTATTCAGAGGGAGCTAATTAGTAGACTTATATATATTACAATACGATTTTGATGCAATATTAAGAGAAATATCGATATTTCAAATCTGACAAGCGTTTTGGACAATGCACAAATTTTCCATGAACTGGTCTGTTGCGTTATAATTATTATGATACGTTTGCTATATCGCTTTATTTGTTGCCAAAAATGAACGTGCAACATATCTGTTTTAAATATCGCTGGTAGCTAACTCAATCAAAATGCTTGTCCTGTGTCATAGGTACCTTATCTAGTAAGAAAAACTGTGTAACTAAAGAATGTTCAATGCCGGTTTGTTACAAAGAACAGAACCTTGCTTAAGTCAAAAATTTTGTTAGATAAAAACTGGAAGGTATTGAATTATTTCTTGCAGGGAGAAGCGTTAGATGCGTTTGTCAGTCCAGAGACACTAGATGGCAATAATCAGGTTTGTTTCTTCATTGCAGTTAGGTCATGTAATAATGATGAGCTAACGTTTCCACGCCCTCGGTTATTGTCTGGTAACGCTGTTCCTTGCATATTTGAGGGATCACATAATTTACCGTCATCTCTCTTCAGAGCATGATGGATTGATATTGATATGGAAGGCTTCTAGACAGCGTCGTGTAGGCAGCAGAGTAGAAAGATTTTAGTGGTAATAATTTTACAGACACCGATCACATACGCATTTAACCGAAGCTTGTTTTCCCTTGTGTAAAATTGAAACAGTATATAGAAGTAACAATGCTGCAACATTAGATCACTACTGATGAAGGCACTTGAATGAAATGTTAGTTGGTCAGCGAGCGGGGCTTCCATAATCGTCTTTGTTATTGATTCACAAGTCTGTTAAAAAGAAAGAAATTCTCAAGGATAAAGACATCTTGCAATTTAAATCGTGTATAAAACAAGACCATGACTTTATTTCAAAGTTATCGTCAAACGGATTGAATGTATTGACTTGGAAAGAAAGTCGACAATTTACAATCTGCTTGTCTTGTTTCATTCATATTTTGAATTACAAGACGTTTCTGTTCTTCGAAGTTTGTTTCTTTTTACATTTTCTTAAATTGTCGATTGCGATCAATCACAAGACTAGTTTGACCAGTATTTATACTGTATCTTTAATATTCTTTTCTTATTTCATTCCTTTAGTACAAATGTGACAAATGTGATAAACTTTGTGATGCTCATAAAGTAAGTATTTTGATGAAATAATCGATTAGTTTCACTGGAGCTACAACAAGATCTATCCAATATGGACCTAGCTTTGTTTGTGGTGTTACATCCACACTGTGTAAACTGAAAAACATGCCTCCTCACGACAGCGGGAAGCGAACCTGCTAGCTTTGGAATGTTACAGCGCAACAACAATCCATGTTATGATATATATAGTGACACCAGAAATAACATTTTTCCTGTCAGAGTACAAAACACCAAGATACATAAAATTCATGAATACACCAAGATTTACATTGATATCGAAGGAACTAGACTCAGTTTTCAAGTATCACGTACTGGAATAGAACTCGCCAGGTACAGCTCAGTTGACAATTTGTCGTAGTTTCCATTTCCACCGTGGTCAGGCATATTTTTCAGCTTGCTCGGTGTTGTATACACTGTATATTCAGAGTAACAGCACAGTCATTTAAAAATTGTTGGGTAATCTTAGTCACGTACATTTTGGTTCCGTTGTAGGGTTTGAAATTCTGCAGTTTTCCATACCTGCTCACGTTACAGCTTAAACGCTTTGCATTTGATTACAATCTCCTTCACCGAGTCAAACTGAACGACAGGTAAATATTGCTGCCAGGCAGTTAGGTGGCTGCGTTATTTTAAAGTAATGTTTTGACTTGTAAAGACTTCTTCTTAGCGTGAGTTTTTTTGTATTGTTTATATTAGAATGACGTTTTGGAAACATCTTAATCTCAATAAATACATAGATCCTGAGGATGAGGTAATTATGAAGTTACTGTGTTAGCGCCATCAAGGCTAGCGCGACACATTCATGGGCCCCTGATGTACTACTAAACCTGCGCCTCTGTGCTGTCTGGAAAATCAGGATAACATCAGAAAACTTAGTCTTGACGGGCCCTGGTGTCCCCCCCCCCTCCCCTGCCCTTTCGGTGCAATTTTTCTTGCAACTTGCAACGCAATTCTACTCTTAAGAGATGTAAATTGGTGACAAATCTTTGGTATGGTAAAAGTATATTAGCAAACTGTGATGGAAACTTGTATTTGCCAATTTTATATCTCCCAAGAGTAGAATTGCATGGCAAGTTGCAAGAAAAATTGCATGATGTGACAGGGCCTTTAGTCTTGAGTGCAATTCAATCGAGCTTTGCATTGATTTAAAGAAGGGGTTACAGCATTGATATGTATTAAGACTTGGTAGTGCGTCGTAATACAAAACCCAAATAAAATTGAACCCGGAAACACGTCATGTTTTGAGCTCGGTAGCCATGATGAATGGCCCCACTCATGGAATGAATCGATGCAGTTTCTGTTAGAAAACCTGATTTCTTTGAAAGCTTTTGCGTGAAAACGTAAATTTTTAATTTCAAAATGAAAACTGTACATTCTGTGTAATAGAAATTTATGGCATTACTGCTCGAGTGAGGCGACATCCAACATGGCCGCAAGTCTAAAAATGTGACGTACTTCCGGCTTCAAAACCCAACAATAAATGCGCTACCCGGCTTTGATACATATCAATGGTTACAGTCGTTAATGAAACCAAAACTTTGTTTGCATTTTGAACTGCTGTATGTGTAAGATATGATTTAGTAACTGAATATGTGACACTGTACTAGTTTTCTTTGCTTATGTTTACTTTGTTCTTTAATGAATGTTGACCAGAATGTTGATTCAAAAAGAGATCGAAAGGTGTGAAATTTGGACAATGTTCACATCTGTGGGTCCTTTTTGTTATGAGAAGAATGGATGCGCAGACGAGACTGTAACCTTTCTTTCATAGCTGTGTTGTTTTTGTCCAGGATACTGATGAAAGTCTGTCCCAGAAAAGTGACTCGCCCAGCTCCATTGAAACTGACAGTGGAGTGAGTTTGACGTCCTCGGAAAAC
Organism: Muricea muricata; assembly: GCA_963855995.1. Lineage (NCBI taxonomy): Eukaryota > Metazoa > Cnidaria > Anthozoa > Malacalcyonacea > Plexauridae > Muricea > Muricea muricata. The sequence continues at coordinate 480,814 of OY979721.1, forward strand.
GATGCAGTCAATGAAGATGACTTAAACGAAGTATCAATGGATGTCAGTGAAAAATCATTGGCATCTTGTGCTGGCTTTGATGACGTAGAAGAGAGCGACAGCATTCAAGGTTTAAAAGGTCGTGAGGTATGTATGCACTTTGAGCTGTGAACATTTTCCGTTGGTCGAATTTACCAAGTAAGGTCGAACGTCTTCATCTGATCTTATAGGGACCTTACATGTATGAGCTATTCTCCATCATGATTCATTCTGGCAGCGCTATTGGTGGTCATTATTACGCTTACATCAAGTACGTAGAAAGAAACATCTTACAATAACTGAAAGGATTGCACTTTTCCAGCGATGGCCGTTTGTCACAGCCTCGTACTCAGGCGCTCCATTTGTTTTATAGAGATCCGTGAGTTAGAGATCCGTATTAGTTAATTGCTACTCATCTCTATAAAAACAAATGGAGCGCCTGGGTACGAGGCTGCGTCTGTCACGTGTTGTATTGACTTCAACTGTTCACAAGTTTGCTGACATTAAACCATAAATGATTTCTTTTCAGATCTTTTGAAGACAACCAGTGGTACAGTTTTAATGATCAGTCAGTGTCAAAGGTAATAACTGATCAAATATAAGAAAAAACATACTCCGAAAAACAACATCTTGTAAACACAAGATATGAGCTGTTAACAACAAGACAACAGTTTTGCGGTGATATTTTGACTCTATTTCAAAGTCATTCGACTTTATTTCGACTCTATTTCAAAGACTTTGAAATAGAGTCAAAATATCACCATAAAACTGTTGTCTTGTTGTTAACAGCTCATATCTTGTGTTTACAAGATGTTGTTTTTCGAAGTACGTTTTTTCTTATATTTTATTAAATTGTCTACTGGTAAAGGTTTTTATAACTGACCAACATTAGCGAAATCGTGTAGTATACTAGAGAGGTTCAGATTTGGCTTCCAATACCTCTACGGCTACCTTAATCTTTCTTTCAGCCAATCAAATGTGTCAGACCTACCCGATTAACCAATCAATTGGTAGAGGAAGTCAAATCTGAACCTCTCTACTATTTCTCGATAGACATCGGGCTGCCAAGCTATCGTTTTGCTGGTGTATTTTTCAATTTCATTATAATTAATAGTATTTTTAACGATATCTTAAAAATCAATCTTTGATTCTGCTCAGACAATTATATTTTGCTCAACGACTATCACCGTGTAGAAATCTCGAGCTTGTAGTCGAATTGTTAATTGTTAAACATAAACAATTACTTTGAATATTTTATAATTTATGCCTGTTGCAACAAGTGTGCTGGAATTGGGCTAGTTGCAACCTGACATTTGCAGAATTGTTAGATCTCGTTGAAATAAGTTGCAGCAAGCCTGTGGGTACCAAATATTGACAATCAACTTGCAAGAAGTGTCTTGACCATTTTCAACAGACTTGTCGTCCAAGCCTTGAAATAAATATTTTCAACAGACGGACACTTTGTCCGGCAACTTCTTCAGTGCGCCGGACAAAATTTTTGGACATTCAGTTTCAGTTATGAGCGCCGGCGATCTCCAAAATGTTTCGATATTTATGCTTTTACAAAAAGCCATTTACTCTGGAGGTTTTCTGGCGTTCTTTTACACTTAAATTTATAAGATTATTTTGATTTGTTCGGAAATTTTGACCGACGCGATTTTACACATGTAGCTTATCAGGCGGCCAAAAGTTGTTTTCACAGGTATTCCTGCCGGACATAGACATTTTATTGCTGGACATTTTTTGTGGCAATAAACATCTTCCACCGGACAAAATGTCCGGCAGATCGAAAGTTTCGCCGGACAAGACTGAATTTTCACCTTTTTCAACCGGACAAATGTCCGATGTCCGGCGCTATCTCAAGGCTTGGTCGTCAACAAGCTGTGGCAAGCCATGCGAACAGATTCTTATATTTTCTGTTTATTGTAAGATGTCAACAGAGTTGCTTCAGTGCAGTTCTAATATAGGCGACTAACGAAACAGTCGACCTTCCAGCTCCATGCAACACTACTATGTTTTTCTAGAATTCACGCAGTTCATGTATTTGTTATTCAGGTAACTGACAGTGACATTAAACGGACATTTGGAGGATCAGACACATCAAGTCGAGGTTATTATTCGTCACATTACTCCAGGTAATTCGTTGTTTATGATTGACAATGAAACAAAACTCTATTACATTCGACATCTCTCTGATACAGACATCTCTCCAATACAGGCCTCTTTAATACAGAAATCTCTTTAATAAAGAAATCTCTCTAATTCAGACATCTCTCTGATACAGACATCTTTCTAATACATACATTTCTCAAGTACAGACATGTCTCTAATACAGGCATTTCTCAAGTACAGACAGCATTTTGATACAGACATCTCTCTAATACAGACATCTCTCTCTGACATACAGACATCTCCTAATACAGACATTTCTTTAATGCAGACATTTCTCTACCATAGACATCTCTTTGTACAGGCATCTTTCTAATGCAAACATCTTTCTAATGCAAACATCTCTCCAACACAGACATCTCTCTAATACAGATATCTCTCTAATACAGACCCTTCTTAACGGCGATGGTTTACTTTGTGCTTTCCTCATGACCAAAACCATTATGTTTTATATAGTTCAGCAAATGCGTACATGCTAATGTACCGTCAAATACGCACGGATAACGCTGTATTCATGAAGGAAAACGAACTACCGAAACACGTTGAAAAGCTGGTTGCTAAGCTACAAAAAGACGAATTGATGGAGAAAGAAATGAAAGATTTCAAGAAAAGTATTTGTAAGGTGCGCGTTTAATCATATTTCCAAGAATGTATTATAAATATCCCCCCTTTCCCGTAATTCTCATACCAGGCTTTGCCACTGCGCTTTTCAGTAAGCACTACGCTAGTCTTCTATGTCACGAATCGTCCATTGTCTTAAGTAAAAATTGAGATTTTCAAGGCCATCTAAACGTCCCGAAGAAGAGCCTCCACTCAAAACGCGATTTTTACTTTGTCGATTCAGATAGTGAAAGACCTTGTACCTCTCACTGAAATTTGCAATCAACCGCACCACGCGCCTAATTTTTAACGTTGTTTACTGTCACTTAACGTTACATTGACGTCTACTCAACGCGACTTTTGCCAAAGTCAACGTTACCTTTACCCAAGTCAACGTTTTCAGATATCTTCGAAACGCTTCCATTGCAGCGACTGTATAGTGGAATATTAGATTTTATATTAAGACTATATATATTTGATGTAAACACACTTTACTTCGCTTTGTCATATGCCAGTTGCGATCAGTAATTATTTGCAATTATTTTTGCAAAAAAACTCTAAATTGTGCGAATGTGTGTGTTTATACTTATATTCGTGAAAAATCAATCGAAATAGGTTGACTTGCATAAATGTAACGTTGGCTTGGGCATACATTACGTTGACTTTGGCAACCGTCCCGTTGAGTAGACATCAACCTAGCGTTGTAAAACAACGTTAAAAATTCGGCGCGCGGCGCGGTTGATTGCAAATAGCAGTATTCACTATTAACTACACTACGTACCGTACGCAGGCATAGGCAACGTCAGTTCCTTGTATATCGTGCTATCCCAATTTTTCCAAGTTTTTAGATTGTATAAGAATCACTTTCTGAAAAACGACTAATGACACTTACATTAAATATTTTCCTAATATTGCTCGATTATCTCGCTTACTTCACGTTTGGTTGTGGATAAATTCAGATTTGTACACAAAAGGTGTCTCAATGTGGTTATGTCTAATTTAATTTGAATCACAGATCAAGTTGTTTTGTAATCATCCTGTCAAACGAGAAATGTTGGATACCAAATTTGAAATACACAAAGACAAAACTTTACGAGAAGCCACAGCCAGGGCAAGGGAGGTAGGATCGGAATCTAAATTATTTTAAATGTTCGATCTGTTAACGCTTGTTTTAGGACAAAACTCAGGCAAATTCAAATAGCAATCACTTAGACTTTGTGTTATTAATCATTAATTTTATATCCCGTATGATTCCAAATACTTGCATAATAAAAAATATATATATTTCTCAAAACTCATTGATAATTTATTACGAAAGTTGAAAAGAAATCCATGTTTTATCAGTATATTTATACAGCTAATTCATTAAAGCTTGTCCTATGAGCGTGCAAGGGATGGTGGGTCATTGCTTATTATCACCTCTTTGAAACAGCATCGAGGATATATAGGGAACTGCAAGACGGCAAATTTACTTTCTACAAAGATAATTCCTGAGTATCAGTAGACAATAACCCATCATCTCTTGCGCGCTCACAGTTCACAGTTTACGCTTTCGATAAGACAACCTTAACTGAAATAGCTGCATACTGATAAAGAATCGTCCTGATTAGCATAAACTTTAATAGCAATTTTGTAAGCTTCTTACATTCAGTTTTGAAATGTAATTAATTTTCTGGAACAAATATTTGAATGCGTTTTGAATTTGTTTGAATAATTGTCATCGTTCTTAAAATTATGTACAAACGTACTAGTTCGGAGCACATTTGTCTATCTACACTGATAAAGAACATTGCCAACATTGTTAAACATTACCTAAAAATATCTACCGCATTTACATAAGATCTTTATTACTACAATATGTTTTTGTCTTTTAGCTATTTGATCTTGAAGACGTCGTGTCTTTGGAAAATTGCCGCATAGTTAAATACGACGATTTTAATGACAACTTGGAGTTATCTTATGAAGGGAAAGAGGTGAGTTATCGAAACAATATTTCTCCATACAGCTTTGTATGTTTTAAAGTTTTATTTATTCTCTTCCACAGACCACTAGATCAATCTAACTATATTTGTGCTTATATTCCTGATTATCTATATATATTTAACAATTAGTTGCCGAAGGCGAGGTGATTACAAGCCTATAAACACTGAGCCGAAGGCGAAGTGAATGCAGGCTTGTAATCACCGAGCCTGAAGCGTCTAGTTGTTTTAGTATAAATTTCCAGGTGTTTACAAATAATAAACTAAGTATTGTGAGTAAATCCGTTATGATTTTGTGGTATTTTATAAGAAGTTGAATAGTTTCGACATGTCTTGGATTTCCACTCGAATTCAGACATGTAACTGTTATAAACGTACGATATATTTCCATCAGGATGCTGACATGCAGACAATACTCGGTGGTGTCAAAGCAACCTACCTCTTTGATCTGATGTTAGAAACGAAAACAGATGAAGAAGAATTTCCTGTGTATAAACCTGGAGGTAGGATGTATATTGTGTTCGCTACACGTGTCGTCCAAGCTTGATCCTTGCAGCTTGACAAACTCTTGACAAGCTGTGTTTGCACTACTTGTTCCTTGTTGAGAAAACAAGGTTAGAGCAAGGCTGCTAACAACTTGCAACAAGATTAGTGGGTCTATCAGACTTGTCCCAATATTATTTGAACAAGACTAGTACAATCATGATATAACAACTATATTTATACTGCTTTGTGTTGTCAACTTTGTGACAATCTTGTTACAACAGGTCTGTATCAAAATTGTCGGGACAAGCTTGTTTCAAGTTGGGAACAATTTGTTCCAATATCTTAAGAAACTTGCAAACACAGCGACGGCTTGTTGAAAGACTTGTTGCAAGTTATGAGACTTGTGCATGTGTTAACCGGATCCCCTGTAATTGGACAATAGCCAGTAAAGAAATTTGAATACTGTAATGCTGTAATTCAGAGGTAGAATTGTACGCCACTAAAACGCGGTGTCGAAGAATCTCCTGATAAAATAGTCTTTTGTATTTTAATTTGTTCATGTAGGTGTAACCGTCAAGGTTCACGATGTTCATGTCGCAGAGAAGTTTGTCGCTCCCTATGTTTCTGTCCGTATTTTATGGAGGGATAGTTTGAAAACCCTACAAGATCTTATACGACAGGTGAGTTGGGAACACGATTTCTTACGCTGGACGTCAAGTTCTCCAGGTGCAATGTTATTTTTTGCTTAGTTTAAAGATGAATAGCACTATATAAAATTTGTTCGCCCAAATTGAAAGGAATTTGAGATGGTTAGCAAAAGCTTAATTATACAGATATTTGTTCGATTACTGTCGGAGGACCTATAGTTGACAATTATTTTTTTCTGGTCGGCTCGAATTTCATAACTGTCATAATTGTGCAGATATTTGAGACCAAAAGAATCCTCGAGTTGAGATCTTGCTTCATATTCAGATGGTAATGATATTTGTTATTCAGTAAAGTGCTCTCAATGTTACTAATGTTAATATACCAGGCTATAATTTTTATCATGTTGACTCTATGACGGCAGCAGGTCGAGCTGGTATTTATGTTTGCAAAAATTTAAAAGTAATTGAAAGACCTGACATTAAATTTTCGATGGACCTTGTTGAATCATGCTGGGTTGAAATTGAACCTGGCATTCATAGAAAGAAAATTGTCATAGGGTGCATATATAGACACCCAAAAGCTAACGTTGAAATATTTACTTATCAGCTAAATGAGCTGCTTAAAGATTTAAATCACAAGAAACACCAATTCTATATTTTGGGCGATATAAATATTGACTTTCTCCGTTATCTCAACCATCAACCTACTCAAAAATATTTAGATATGTTGTATACTAATAATACAATTCCTATTATTACAAAACCTACTAGAATAACTAGTCGTACTAAAACTCTAATTGACCATATTTATACCAACACGCTTACTTCTCAAGTTGTATCAGGAATTGCATTATATGACATATCTGACCATCTACCTGTATTTTGTATAATACATACTCCCATAAGACGAAGCAAGGAAAAACGATTTTATAGAAATTTTAATCATTTTAATGCAGATTCATATTTAGACGATATGAGACGAATTAATTGGAATGATAAGCTTTCAAATTTAACTACTGATTTAAATAAAACTACTCAGGATGTTATTGACGTCATAAATGAAATAGCCAATGAACATGTTCCAGTAAAAGAAGCATCTCAAAGTAAGTTGAAACAACTCAATAAACCTTGGATGAGAACTGGACTTTTAGAGTCGATTAAAACTAAACAAAGAATGTACCGTACTCATTTTCATAGTAATAACAAAAGAAAAATAGAAATATATAAATCATATTCTAATAAACTAAATAAGTTAAAGGAAATGTATAAAGCAAATTATTATCGAACTCAATTTGATAAACATAAAAATAACTTAAAAATCACCTGGAACCTTATTGGTACGCTTATTCAAAGAAAACAGAAAGGTCGACAGCCGCCATCTAGATTAATTAATAATGGTAAGATTATTTCATCTGAACATGATATAGCAAATGAGTTTAATCAACACTTTGTTAATGTTGGGCCAAAATTGGCCAATTCAATAGCTCCTGGAAATGAAAGTCCCACAAGTTACATCAGCATCTCACCTGTGTCAAGTTTTGTGATGTCCCCTGTAACGAACGCACAGGTACTAAATCATTTTTTAACTCTTGATAAGAATAAATCATCTCTTGATGTTCCCAATGCAATGCTAAGAATGATAGCTCCAATAATCTCACCTGTATTTAAAAATATTTACAACGAGTCCTTTAATACTGGCATTGTTCCAGACATCTTGAAAATTCAAAGAATCACACCTATTTATAAATCTGGTACTGTTACAAATCCAAATAACTATAGGGCAATATCTGTTCTTTCAGCTTTTTCAAAAATATTGGAAAGAATTGTTTATAATCAACTTGAATCATATCTTGTCAAAAACAATATATTTTTTGAATATCAGTTTGGATTTAGGAAAGGTCATTCGACTGAACAAGCAATACTTGAAATTACAGATTCATTAAAAACCGCAATTGATAAGAAAGAGATAACGTGTGGATTATTCTCGGATTTTTCAAAAGCCTTTGATACGGTTAATTTTGAAATTCTCCTATCCAAACTTGATAAACATGGAGTACGTGGGATACAGCATGATTGGTTTAAGAGTTATTTAACAAATAGGAAACAGTATGTACGGATAGGGAAAAGTAACTCGGATATGCTGACAATGACTTGTGGTGTTCCCCAAGGTTCAACTCTTGGTCCTTTGCCATTTTTGATTTATATAAATGACATGCCTAACTGTTCTAACAAACTCCAATTCCGAATATTTCCAGATGACACTAATGTATTTTATTCTAATTCATCTATTGATGAAGTTGAAAGTGTCATGAATATTGAAATAGAAAAATTATTTCGCTACTGTGCTGCTAATAAGCTATCAATTAATTTGAAGAAAACTAATTTTATGCTTATTACTAATTCTAATAAAAAAGTTAGAAATATAAAGATTAAAAATATTGAAAAACGTGATTTTATCAAATATCTTGGTATTTATATTGATAAGAATCTTAACTGGGACTATCAAATTAAACATGTTAATAATAAAATTGCGAAAAATACTGGAATAATTAATAAACTAAGATATTATCTGGATCTGAAAACGCTTAAACATTTATATTATACCCTAATTTATCCATATTTAAATTATGGGCTGATGAGTTGGGGTAATACTTATGTTACAAAACATAATAAAATACAAGCATGTCAAATAAATGTGTAAAGAATATGTTCTTTGCTTCCAAAAGAGAAAATCCTATATCAAACATGAACCTTCTTTCAATACTAAAAATAGACAATATCTTCAGATCTAAAACAGCTGTGTTTACCTATAAACTGATAAACAAAATCAATAATGTACCAATTATTTTCATAAGTACAATTTCCACTGCTTCATCTCAACATTTGTACGCTACCAGATTTGCTAAAAATCAAAATTTCAGAAGGTCAAAAGCCCGAACAAATTATGGAATCTTTACTTTTCGATTGCATCGTCAAAAATATGGGAAACAATTCCTAATTACATAAAACAATCTAATTCGATTTCTATTTTTAAAAAACGATATACTCAATTTCTTCTTTCTTCGCAGGCATAAATACCTTGTGACTTCTATTATGCAGCCGTCGTATTCATTAATTTGATGTGATTTGCCCATACAGTGATCAACTCGAAAGCGTTGTGCTACTTTGATCACTGTACACGTTTTTTTAATTTTATTAACTTTGAATTATGTGCCTGTCAGTCTTTTGTATGTATAATTATCTTATACAATTTAAATTGTCAATTTCTTTTTTACACGTGTGAAATAAAGATGATTGATTGATTACAAAACCCATGAGGAAAGCATAAAGTAAATCATCGCCGTTAAGAGGGGTCTGTATTAGAGTGATGTCTGTATTAGAGAGATGTCTGTGTTAGAGAGATGTCTGTTTTAGAGAGATGTCTGTATTAGAGAGATGTTTGCATTAGAAAGATGTTTGAATTAGAAAGATGCCTGTATAAAGAGATGTCTATGGTAGAGAGATGTCTGCATTAGAGAAATGTCGGTATTAGGAGATGTCTGTATTAGAGTGATGTCTGCATTAGAGAGATGTCTGCATTAGAGAGATGTTTGCATTAGAAAGACGTTTGAATTAGAAAGATGCCTGTATAAAGAGATGTCTATGGTAGAAAAATGTCTGCATTAGAGAAATGTCTGTATTAGGAGATGTCTGTATTAGAGAGATGTCTGTATTAGAGAGATGTCTGTATCAGAGAGATGTCTGTATTAGAGAGATGTCTGTATTAGAGAGATGTATGTATTAAAGAGATGTATGTATTAGAGAGATGTCTGTATTAGAGAGATGTCTGTATTAGAGAGATGTCTGTATTAGAGAAATGTCTGTATTAGAGAAATGTCTGTATTAGAGAGATGTCTGTATTAGAGAGATGTCTGTATTAGAGAGATGTCTGTATTAGAGAGATGTATGTATTAGAGAGATGTATGTATTAGAGAGATGTCTGTATTAGAGAGATGTCTGTATTAGAGAGATGTCTGTTTTTGAGATATGTACACTCAAAGAAAAACATTACACGACTTCAAACATTTTAACTGCTGGCGTTGTCTAAAAGCCGTGAAAATGATGCAAATAGCGTAGCGGCCTAAACTCTAGCAGGTTCATTTTAATGCCATTATGTAGTCGACATTGTAGACTTAAATTCTATTGCTTAAGACTACGTCTCCGTCGAAGTTGCTGTTCTTGTTTGCAACAGTCTCTAATGTTGGCGCACTCGACGTCGGAGTTACTCAAGTTCACGTTGTTTTCATTGTAGAAACTTCGAACTTCGTGCAAGTACATTGTAATGATCTGGGAGAGATATGCTTCAGAATTTTCTCAATTAAAACCAAGTGAAAAGAGAACGTTACAAGATGAAAACTTTTTCAGAAAAAATAAGGTACTGGATATATTTTAATTTCTTGCCAGCCCATGCATAACATTCTCCCGTTCTCGCAAATCTGAATGACCAAAGATAAGCACAAGTCAGTCGGGGGTATACTAATATAAATATTTGTTGATATCGTAGTGGTTACGGGGTCATAACACTAAGACATTAAAAAATCATGATTACACTGAGGACTATATTTCTATTGAAGGAACTAAACTTAATTAGAAAATACTCGCAGCTTAGTTGGCAGAGCATTGGGCTAGCATTCCAAAGGTCGGGGGTTCAAACTCAAAGTTTATGTAAATCGATTTACAGATATTGATTAAAATTGCATGTATTCATTACGTTGTCAGTAATGAATTTCACAGATATTATTTCTATCTTCAGATCTTTGTGGAGTGTACGGACGAAGAGCCTGGCGATGATGTAAATGATGAACTACTTAAAGTTATCGATTATTTCTCGAATTCAATAACTGTAGAAATTCACCTGCCAAACGACGTCTACACGACTGAAGAACGTGTCTGTAAGTTTTCATGATTAACTGCAGCTCGGTACCCATTTAATCTAATTCCCCCTTAAACGTCTCAATGACATTGATGAGATTAGATCAGATTAATTAAGCGACTTTATTGTTATGGTCGGTTACAAGTGCTGTAAACGATATTCATAATTAAGTGACCTGTTTCCATCAATCATTCGAAGTTTTAAAACGAGATCAAAAAGACTTTTAAACGTCGTTCTCTAATGCATTCATTTTAAACATGGCTACTAAAACCCATTTGCCTCAATCTATCGATTACAATTAGTCTGATCAGAGGGCTCAGTCTTGTTCTATTTTTCTTCTCGGTTTAGTTGAAATGATTCTTCACAAACAGACCTCACTCGGGGAATTTAAACAGAAGCTAGAAAGCAAGATGGGATGTTCTTCTGAAATGTTTAAGGTTTGTCTTCTATCAGGACCAATTTATATAATACAGACCTTTAGATTAACCTTTACCGCAAACAGCTAAACTCGAATACCTCGTTTGCGATAAAAGCAAAATCATTTTACGTATGCGATTTATTAAAGAGATCGAAAATGCTTGTGGGTTGATCTTCGATTATTTTCTTGTGGCGTTTGAAGTTTGCGGTTTACAGTGAGGATGGCTAAACATCCTCACAGTTTAAGGGCAGCAATTTTAATGTTTCTTATATTCAGAGTTCCCTCTGGCTTTTTTATCGGTCGATTAGAGCACTGAGATGCACACTGCTTACGTCATTTCAGTGACAAGTCAATCACAGCCATCTCGGAGTTTTCAAGCTAACATTTTGCTGTTGTCTGTTCAGTTACAAATACAGTAGTTTGTTCTTGCCCCGTTACGACGCCATACATTGTAGATATAAGTGAAAGGAAACGAGAAAATGTGTTATCAATTTGTATAACACATAGCAACGCCCACGAGGAAGTAGAATAACGATATTTTGAAAGAAATACCGTGGGTTGTTTTTCTCAGGATAGCTACCAGTTGATCTGAAAAGACGGAAAAGTGCTGGCAGTAGTTGTCAAGTAAAAATCCATTTTTCGATCCAAATTATCAAATTTCCCATGAAATAAAAATTTACATTGTTTGTAAATTCCTGGTAGACTTATAAATCTTTATTAGAGACAGTTACTAAGTTTCAACAAGTTTCACAAAGGAAAACAAAAGATGTAAGTGATTAACAACAGCAAAATGGATTTCTATTTGGTAGCTAGTTCCAGGCCTTTTACTACCGGTCAGATCAGGTAGTAATGATTGATCTTCTCCCAGGTATTTCGGGTTTATTCGAACAGTCAAGAGATGGAAATGGATCGTCTAAAAGACACATTCACTGTGGTTCCTAACAAAAGCAAGGTACATGTGTGGGAATATCTCCAAAGATAACGTTGCAGTGTAGATAGTAGCACGAAAGGCATAGGTTCTTCCACTACCTGAAATGATGGCACTACCTGAAATGAGGCCACTATCTGAAATGTGTCCACTACCTGAAATGATGCCACTACCTGAGGTGTGTAATAGTCTGCTGAAATAAGGGCTCGCATCGTTTTCGGTAGTGAAATACAGTAACCTATAGCTCTCGTGTACTATGTAGTATTGTGTGGAACTTGACTAATACATCACCGATATACATGCAAGGTGTCCCCGAAGAAGAGACAGCGTAGAAAACGTATCGTTGTTCTTAAATAGCTCTTGAACGCACGTGATTGCATGGATACCTAGGAATTTGACGAAATAGTGCTTGCAAGAGTTTAAGCATCGTACGGAAGTGTTTACGAGCCCTAGAGCTCCTGGGCGAGATCCCGCTCGCTAGTACATTTCCCTGTTAAAAAGTGTTTGCGGTTTATATGAGATGAGGGCCAGCCCTATTAGGCGAGATCCCGTTATTGATGAAACCCCCTTGTAGGGCTGTAAATTCCCATATAAATGCAACAAGGAGAGCTGGCCGAATCGATGTCAAAATGACCTTTTGAATTGCAGAAGCAGAGGTTCATGCACCTGTGGGTTTACCATAGTGCTCAACATTCAAATTATAACAATAGGATAATTTCTACAGTGTCAGGGGGTTTTTTTGGGGGACACTCTGTATATAATCACAAGATATCATTGAATTAAGATTCAAAATCTGCCAATGTTTCTTCCTCGTTATCAATAAAAACCCTCATGATGTTTCTCTTTCAGATTTTGATCAAACATGGTCGAGCATTAAAAACAGGAGAGTTCAGAGCAAACGTTTTCTTACTGCGAGTTAACGAAATACAGGTTAGTTTATCATGTGTAGATTAAAGGTTATGATTTTGTAGCACTCGATGTTTATCAATGAATCAAAGATGTTGAAAAAAGGTGAATGTGTGTTCTAATTCGAGTGGAAGTCCCACGCATGTCGAGAGCAGTTGAGAAAAATCATTAACTGTGGCTCCTCCGGCGGGAATTGACACTGAGCCTTCGCGATCCCGCTGCAGTAAGCTACGGCTGAGCTGTGGAGGTGGCTGATAAGAGCAAGCGTAATCTGTGTGTGTTTAAATAAGGCCGTGATGTCAGCGAATAGGTTCAGGGTAAATCAGTTGTGATTTTGTTCCACTTTACTCGTTGAATAATTTATAAATGCCTCATTATTCGACTTCAAATTATTCGAGTTGTCGAAATTGAATTTTGGAACAGTTGAGAAAAAAATTGAGACACATTACCCGTTCAGAGATTATCATGTTTATGTCTGTGTAGTTTATTTCCATTCAAGAACTCATCACCACACTCATTTCCATATACTTGACCAACTCATTTTCTCACAGATCATTTCCATATACTTGACCTACGCACGACTTTAGTATTGATGTTGCGATATTGTGTTTCATGAATTCTCCATTCTCGTGCATTTTCTAGCATACAGAGTCTCTGCTGGAGACAATATTATCGAAAACAATGACAATATTGGATGTGAAGGTGCATCTTCATGAAGAGCTCAAGAAAAGTTGTAAACGAGACATCCCTGTTGAAAGGTTGGTGTGTGTTGCTGAAATTTTGATGTTTTAAACAATTTTAACAGAACTACAGTGTTATATACGTGTTCCTAAGGTGTATTGTAACAGTTTTTATGTGACTATTTTTCGTATACCCCCATGCCAGGAGCAAATTTTGTTTCATCGACGTTCTATTTCACAGGTTGTCAGGAGAAAGATGAATAAATAAATAACAAATGCTAACATCTTCAATACGCCTTTCCTAACTTTAACAAATTTAGAAAGTTTTTCTCGGTCCACTTCAGAATTGTTGTTATTATTTTCACCAGAATGAGGTTGCGTAAGAAATCCTGGAAATCGCCAACACGTATCTTTCAAAATAATAGCATATTGGATGATGTTATGATTTGTTCGGGAACATCAGACATATTTGTGGAGGAATTACAAGGTAGACTATTTCCAAGGTTAACAACAGTCAGCAAACACTCGTGTGCAATATTACGAAAAGGATTGTAATAGGGCAGTTTTTTGGCCTCCAATTTACGCAGCCTAAAACGTCACCGACTTTTTGCAAATTGTCAGCATTACTAGCTTGCTGCACCTTGTCAATAAGTTGCAACAAACTTGTGAAGTTCACAAATTTCTCTGTTATTTTCTGACTTGTTGCGACTTGTCATAGGCAGACTTTTTACAACTTGCAGCAAGCCTGTGCATAACAAGTTCTGTCAATGAACCAACTCGCAACAAGTCCGTTGACAACTTGCGACAGACTTTCCGTCAAGAAGCCGTCGCAAGTCATGCGAACGCATCCTGTTATCGGCTTGTTGATAACAAGTTGTTTCAAGTCGTCACCATTTTTATTGTAATTCGGTCGCGTTTGCCTGTGTAACCATGAAGCTTGTGTTTAGGGTTAGATCCTGTTGAAAGCGATGGTCAACTGTCAGTTTACGTGAGAAGATGGCGTCCATCAAAATACACTTTTGATGATATACAGGAGTTAGTTTTGGGTACTGCTACTCCATCTGTGGCGGAGCTGAAAGCAAAGGTAATTTGATTATAAAAATGCCAACTATTCTTTGGCATCTCGCAACTTAAACAGCGTCAAACAGATTGTTGCGATGTTGATAAAAACAAGATTAAATAATGCTCTATAATTTTTCTTGTTAGGCATATTGCTTATGATTATCATTCATTATCAAGCGCATCCTGTCATTCTTAACCATTTCATACTTGATCATGGCATTGCATTCGGTCCTCAAAAATCTCTGCAGAATATTGATATTGGGGTCAATTGTCACCTGGGATGCAAATTCTGTTCCTTTCCCCAATCACGCCAATATATTGTGTACATCCATGTTGTCTATTTGAGTGTCCATTTATTGTAGCTATGTATTTGTTAAAGCTGTATCGTATCATCACTCATCGTTAGGTTAAACCAGGTATTTCGTGGTAAATGCTTTCTGCTTTGCTGTAAAATAAAGAGATTTCGATGTTATTTTATCGTTAGGTAACGAAAAATAAGTAATGAAACAGCAGCAATAAAACAGCAGTGACTTTATGTTCATTATCAAAACTATTGTTGTGTGTATAACATTAATTTCATCTTCGTTTTAGATATCATGTCACAGCGAGATCATCACTGACAACATCGAGATTGCGAAGGTACCGGAGAATAACATTTAGAATAAATCATTTCGGTGATAGGTCGTCAATTCTCGCCTCAGTACCACGCGGGACTTACACTGTAAGGCTATGACCAATTGTCAGCGAAATGTCTTAGGGGCATTCTAGAGGACATCGTTACGCTATTCTTTCGCTTCACCCTCGTTGCATTTATCTAAGACCATCGTGCAAGAGATGTCGGTTCTTATCGGTGCGGTTAATACATGGTTTGGGCACTCAACATAAACTCATTATCTACATAGCCAAAAATCAGCTTGTTGGCGACAAGTCTATTGCAAGTTGTCAGTAAGCTAAGTTGGCTGTCAAAACGTATTCAGTTTTTTATTGAGTACTGCTTTTTACGTAAACCTGTCCACCTTTCGTACGAGTGGCCCTGGAAAACAACACAGATAATGAGTTGTAACATTTAATATATTCTACAACATCCCTGTTCTCAGTTATTGTTTCTGAGCTTACCTGACTTTTCAAAATTTTCATTATGAGCACAAAATTGTCAAGTAGTCAGTACACCGAGTGAGAAAATGAAAATATTAATTTTTACCTCAATAAAGACTTCATTTTAATATAAACTTGTGATAACAAGACTAATACGTATCCAATTTCTCTTTCGTCCCAGGGTCGAGGCTCATTTCCATTTGAGATTTCTGCCCTAGATGCACAAGAAGATCTGGAATGGAACCCTAATGCCGACTCTTTACGACACTATCCGATTGCGGTCAACGATGATGGATCGTTGTTTTACTTCAGGTACGTTAACTAAACTTTGGATTATAAGATTGATGTGCCACCTACCATCTCGGAGAAATTGAGAGCGAGTGACGTACCCTTTTATTAAAAACTAATTTGATTGTTTACAAAGCAAAAACCTAATCAAACAAGATAAAATCTCAAGTGCAATGAGTTATTTCATTTTATATAATACCTCATTAAATTCTGGTCGTTTAATTGCTGATTATGGTTAGGTGATATTGAATAAAAAGTTCCATTTTCCAAAAGTGCAATAAAAAACGTTTCATTGCACTCCTAGGAGTGCAATAGTTTTTTCCATTGCACTCTCACAATTCCTATCTGTCAAAAAGCTCTTCGTACGGTCTTCGTAGTTTACTTGAGGCTGATTTCGGTCTTGAGATGAATGCGAAATAATCCAAATACTAAAATACGACTCAAATGCCTGTTGTTTTAAATGTCGAATAAATTGGTTTTGAAAAACAATAGTCTGGTATTATATAAAACAAATAATGAATGTTTTTGTTTGTGCAATAGTAAGAATATTTTCATTCGGTGAAAGATTGACTGTGAATGGAGCAATCAATCTTTCACCTCGTAAAAATGTTTTACCATTGCACTCATAAACATTCATTATTTCGTCAACTGAGGGTTAACAAGGTCTATCTGTAGTTTGAGAAGTTTGGAGAAGATCACTCTTGAATTTTCAGGAGATCGAACAAAGGTGCTCATTACAATTAATTTTGTGTTAGTAATGATTTTATATCCTACGACTTTATGCAACTGAAATTTTTGTTTGAGATTCCGAAAGTTTAAAAGTGATCTTCTCCCAACTTCCCAGAACACAGATAGACCTTGTTAACCCTCGGTTGACGATTTGTATAACATCTCTGAAATGAGCTATTTCGACAAAAGCAAGATATGTAAGGACGTGATTGTAACGAGTTTTTCCCACCATCATTCTCTACTCGTTTGCTGGAAATTCCAAGTCAAACAGAACTTGTTGAAATCTCATCTTAGCGATGGTTTTATTCCTTGGGCCCAGTCTCTTGAGGGTTGGTATGAGACTTAAACAAAACAGTTCGTCTTCGTCATCGTACTCGAATCGCTTTCGTTTTCCGACACTTTCCGATGGTGGCGGCGTCGGCGCTGCGGGCGCAGGCTGAACGGACGGTAGTGGTATGAGGTTTACAACGGCATCATTTTGCGGCTCATTTCCTTTCGGCTTGCTGTAGTACATCGTGATAGATTTCGCGCCATTGGTTTGAGGAGTCTGGACGCTGGATACCTGAATGGCGTGGTTAGTATTTGGTGAAGTTTCAGCTGTACTGGATGGGTATTGAGATGAGCTTACATGAAGTATTGTCGGCGTCGGCAAAGGGTCTGGACGAAGATTGTCTTTTGTATGTAACACGTGACTTGCCGGCGATGCGTCGGGTTTTAAGTTTTCTCGAACGTGAGGCACGTGACTTGTCGCTGACTCGTGTTTTGCGTGATCTCGCGTGCGATTGGCCATACTTGATACTTCGATTCCTTCATTTGCGCTATTCTCTTCCCGCATTATTTCGTCGTAGCTGCTATGATAAACATCCTCACCCTCTGAAAAGAACATTGCACACAGTTATCTACTTTTCCGACGCTGGAGGAGGGCATAGAAGAATGGGTACAGAAGCTCATGGTGCTTCAGTGTGGCGCTTGCCTTGATTCGACACTCAAGAGAAGCGTTCACCCTCCCTGGAAATATTGGATAACAGTACTTTTCCAGGGGGAGTGGTGACTGCTTCTGTTTATTGCACTTGACTGTAAAGAAAGATCCTGATTTTTCTGCTCGGTCTTATGCACTCAGGTGAAAATGATGTTTGTGGTGTTTGCTCTGAGTTTATATCTACAGAGTAAGTTGAAGTGTTGTCGTTTAAAAAAGTATCTACTCCCAGTATCAACGGAATCAACTCTTAAAGAGTGCAAATCTGCAAGCAAACAGTGTCATTCCGGAGGGATCCCTATCCTCTTGGCACTCACCTGTTAGATAATCACTATAATATCCATCTTTGCTGCCGTTTGTGCTGTATTTCACAGTCATTTCTTTGTGATCAATATGACAGGCGAGCCAGTCCAGGTTCACGAAGGCGACAGGGATTGGCGGTGGTTTTTCTCCCGGTAAAGTGCTTCGTTTCTTCTTAAGATATCTCGTGTAGGAACTGCGAATTGTTTTGTATTTCTTATCAGCTTCCATGGGCGTGATGCCGTATTTCGCTGCTATAGATGCCCAAGCGTTGTTTTTGGCGTTTTTGTCCGGGTAATCTTTGTCGAATTTGTCGTATATGCATGGGTATTGTCGAATATCTTCCATAAGGCGTTCGCGAGAGAACTCCTCGACGCCATTGTGTTGCTGTAATTCCATCTTCACAGCTAAGAATATAACCATTGATTAAGATTATGACAAATTTTATCGCATTTTCATACTCAAATTTAGTTTCTTCACGATATAACCAACTGTTAATGTTTATAAATATTCATCTTCTTGCTCGCTACACTGTTACCACAGGCGGCCCAGTTCAGTGTGTAGTTTCATATAGAGATCAGTAGCGAGCGGTACTGGGCCGCCTGTGCTGTTACATAACCAGTTGAATGAATATTAAGCCCTTTCGTCATGGTTGTATTTACAATTTAGCAGTGTGACTCTTCAGACACTTTTCTCTTGATATGTATGTCGGTTTAGTAAATCATGCGACCAGGCTTTGTATTCATTTAAACATAACCAATATATTTTACCCACGATTAGCCTAAGTAATCAGCGAAACGAGTTATTAAAGTCTGGCTTTTAGGTTGCTGGCACAGTGTCTCATTACAACTTTGCGGAGGCAATTGGTTGAATCAAGCAAACGGGAGTTGCTAAGCATTCTTAGGCTACGTGCACACAGTATCATTTTCGAGCGTTTTCATTCTAAAAATTTCAAAAAGCTCCCGACTTGTGGACATAATTTCAGGAAAAACAGAATAAACATCGTTTAAGGACTAAAACTAAAACCCTGATGCGATGAGAATTTTCATAGTTCTCATCGTTGTTATTTTGACTGTTGTGAAAATGTTCGGAAACGACCTCGTGTTTACATAGTCTTATAGTTGCGACAGACACTGCTCCATCTGATCCACTCGAAAGCTTTTTAATACTGAGCGAAACACCTCCTTGCGTAGCACATGTGTATAACTTGTATCATGAAACACTAGGTCGCTTCGGGGATTCATGAGGACTATATGAAGAAGTTATTTATATTTTAGACGCGTGAATGGCATCCTGGATGCTACACTTACCTAGCGTAAGCTGTTGTGCTTACGACGATGGTTTCTGCCGAGAATATTGTCGAGATTGTTGTATGACAAGCGTGTCGCTCTCAAACAACGTGCCAACGTCAGACATACAGGTGGCACCTCATTGCAGACAATGTGAGCGGATGCTTACCTGTTGTCGCGGAAATACTGCCATGAACATTGATATTACGAGTGCAATAAACGCCCGTGTATCTTACTTAGGTCAAAACTGCAATAGTTTTGAATCGAAATCCTTTCCAATCACCAGAATCCTTGGAGTATATACTTTGAATTATCTTATCTTTATTGCTTAACAACTAGACTACGGTGTAGTTCAGTTGGTATGAACGATTAAAATGTCGATTTAATGTTTTTAATGTTTCATCGCATGTCGAACAACACTCAACGGCCTTTAAATACAAATTCGGTTGCAAGTTGCTACATTCAAACCTAGGAATGTTTCTGCTCGGTAGAAACATTGTATTCATTGTTCGCCTTTGTGCCTCGTGAATTGAAATCTGGAAGTGTAATATAAGACGAATGCGATCCATATTGTTGTGTAGCTCTTCAAGAACAAGCTGTTAGGCGCAATGTGGCAACGCAAAACTCGAAAACTTCAAATGGAAACCGTAATTTTGTCGCTTCTGGTAGACACACTTCGCTTAATCGACGGAAATTTCTCACAGCAGACGACAACTGGTGTAAAATTACGTTTCGATGTCGGGTGGAAATGAGAAATGTCGAAACTCCGCAACTTCACGTGCCAACACATTAGGTTGAAACATTGTGTTATTGCTGGCGTTTCCTCGTCTCTCAAGTAATCTAAAGGCGTTATTCTGGTAATATTAAGTGCCAGAAGTCTAGATCAAGCTTCGACGGCAAGTATTGAATAACAATTCACTCATGTCAGTTGCAAATTACAATATTGAGATGAAACTTAAATAAAACACGCCACAACGTTGCTTACCGAACAGTAATCTCGAAACGTTGGGAACTGGGATTATTTTCTGCTTTTCTGATGTTTTGTGTTCTTCTTGTATGCTATTCGTGCGTTTTCTTCAAGCGAGGAGTTGTTGCTTCGTGTTACTGCCTGTGTTTTTTAAGTTAAAGACAATACAATTGCAATATATTTCATTATCAACATGCAAATCATGTTACCAGTCGAATACAACAACAATGACATCTATACTTACATCGTCTGGCTGGCCGATTGGAAACCCTTTCGAAACATTTCTGAGCGGTTGTTTTCTCGTTCAGGGCTTTCCTTACCCGTATAGCCGTGTTGTCTTTGTATTACGAGCAGCGAGACACGGGCTGTGTAATGTTTGCATTAAGAATGTTGACAACATTACGAATGCGTGATGCGTATCAAGTGACACTCATCATACAATCCTTGGCGTGAAAACTGTGAAATTCCTTTTTTTCTTAAAAATTCCTTAAATTTGCTTGCTTCTTACTCGCTCTCACAAAACCCTCCGAAGGGGCAGATGCGCGCAGAAATATGACAGCATAGTGGAAATATCTGGAACTATCGTTTCCACTCTCGGCAGTACAGTAAAAAGCACATTAGAATTTAAGATTTCTCACTACGTGAAATGATGTAAACAGAATTCCACGCTTCAAGCGAAGCCGTTTCTTCGGAAACTCAATTAAAATAGCAGTGTAACTATCAACTTTTGGACGAAGCCTTCTCGCTCGAAATGTTGCATTGTGTTTATAGCGTTCAGATAGTGGAAGGTCTTATATTTCCTGGTGCAGTGAATATTTTAAAGTTGTGATTGCTTAAGTGTCTATCTTGATTGAGATTTATCAAATGACATTATAAGTATGATTTGGTGGGAACTTCATGTAAATTTTTCGATCAGTCAAATGAGTGCTCATATGTATGTTTTGCGACCATTAAATTGCATCGTTGTACGCCTCGTAAAACTACTACAAAGAATTTAAGTGAAATTGTTCATTCAGCCGCGTTTCGATATTGTTCTTAGAGTAGCAAACGTTGATTGTTCGTTCCGACGCTTTAAAACTATTTCTTTCTTGTAGTGCTTTAATTTAACACTGCAAATATTGGACGAAATCAACGTAGTTTTTTGTTCCATTCAGTTGTCTGTGACCACGGAATGCCATGAAATATGTTTCGAAAAAAATTTTTGAGCAACGCAACCGAAAATGGCGGAATATTAACAGGAAATAATTATAATTCATTTACCCTCAATCTATTCTACACGTTATCTATATTCCTTGATGATAGCGAGTGGGAAAAGGATAACTGAGTGGTTTAAAAAATCAATTGTTTAATCTCAGATTCGACTAAAACAAGGTCGCCCTTACCAACTAGACAGGATAAAAACATCGGGCTCGTTATCATTATTTTAACAGTCGCGGCAATAGAAGCGTTCCGAAAATATGTGACCAACTCATTTGCTCAAGTTTAGCTGTTCCTCTGTCAGCTCCGTAAAATTTTGAAGAAGTTCCTTAAAAGATTCACAACTTCCTGTTAATTGACCAATGAGAATGCCACATCTTATTCGCGAGCATTTTGATTGGTCAAACGGGAAGTTGTGACCCACTGCTAAACTTGGACAAATGAATTGGTCAAATATTTTCGGAACGCTTCTATTGCCGCGAATTTAATTAAAATATCATTAGTATGTTCAATGGTCATCATCATTTCTTATCCTCGTATAAACTTCCCTGCATAACCAGGAAGGCTATCAAAAGGTCTTAATGCTTCATGGTTTGAATATTTCCTTGTTTTTTCAGAGACAAAACTGAACCGTTAATGGAGCTGTCTGAAGAGAAAAGAAATGAAATAAAAAAGACAGAAAATGCCAGGTTTGTATGTTCTCATCGCGTTTATTGTTTTCATTATTTATTTAACAATTACTCGCCGAAGACGAGATGATAATATTCCCTGAGCCGAAGGCTTGCAATCACCGAGCCTGAGGCGACTAATTGTTTCAGTACAAATTTCCGGGTGTTTACATATAATAATCAGCACAACTTTATGTAATTCACTTCAAATTTATTACTGCAAAAAAAGCAAAATATACCACTTCATGGAGAGGGAATGTTGACCAATTTGAGGAGATGTTAACAAATTAATCAACTGGAAATTTATACTAATTCTGTTTGGTTGTTATGTCGAACTAATAGGGTAGTGCACTCAAAAGCACGCGAAGATATGCATGGGATATCTCCAGGAATGTTCTCTTTATACCAAAAATTAACGGTATTGACTTCAATATCGATATGACTTTGTACCACTTTACCTTAATTTTTTCGTTATGCCGAAACTTATAATACTGCATGATCATCGCATCGATTTTGTTTCATCAGAGTTCAAAGACCAAATGTTCAAAGCCAAAAAGTTGGTTTGCCGAAAATATCGATCTAATTTTACGAATACGGGAAAGTTTCCATCCAAACATCCCTACATCTTTCCTATATCTATAGTCTGTTCTAAAGATTCAATAGACAATTCCCATGACATTCAAAATTTTGATGCACACAATATGGACAAAATCTACCATCACAGCTGAAAAGAGCGTCTTGAGATTCGTAAAATTGCAAGGTTTTGTGGCGAAATGTCGTAAATAACGGAAAATATAGCATGTCTTCGTAATGTTCTTGTGATGTTGAGCATTTGATGAAAGCCTTTAGGTTTTGAAATCACCGAAATGGCGGACAATAAGCATTTCTAATAACTCCAAAAATCTTGCTCCTACTGTTGCATCGTAAGGTACATTGGGCCTAGAATACCAAGGGAATTGCGTTGAGTTTACCGAGATGACTGTACACCTAAAAACGCACATCTTGTAACAACTCTGTCAACAATGCGTTTCCACTGCAAGTCTCAAGTTGTGAGCAACCTGTTCAAAGATTGTACTAAACTTCATGGGATTATCAGACTTATTATAAAATTGTCCTAGAAACATGTTGCATGCAGGGTTGATGAAGGGTTTGCAAGCAAAAATGTAAATGCTATGTTTAGTGCATCGTTCCACGATATTTAGTAACGTCTTTGCATTTACATTCAATCTTTAAAGTTATAATCTGTATAGAAAGGTGTTAGAGTCATGAAAAAGAGCTGTGTCTTTTTTTTTGCGGGGATTTTAAAACATCATTTGCTTCTGAAATTGGAGCAAGCATAGTTTGACCTCACCCAGATCAGGGCGACCATCATGTTCCAGTTCGCTGACCGCAACAAGAAGTTGTTCAAGGAGCACAAACGTACAGACAGAAAGATAGATCATGTAAAATCAAGCAAACTTCGGACAGGACTGTGTAAAGAATCAGGAGGTTGATGATGAATAAGAAGAGAAAGATCAACGAGGTTGAGCAAGCGATTGACGCATCAGTACCAAAGAGGTTTAAATATGGAAGATGTGAAACCAGTGTTCATTAAGGAATGAGACGTTCTCTGGTTTAAAGTATTTATTATTTGCGAGCTTTCGGGGCCCGCTACAATTTGTGCGTTTTTAACAACTAATACGTTTAAGCCGTGTATTCAGATCCATTTGTACCATAGTCCAAACGACTTGTTACGGCAACTTTTCATTTCATTTCATTTAAACTTTATTTCATGAGGGTAGTAAATAATAGTAAACATCATAGGCGTAGGAACCGGGGGGGGGGGCATTGGGGGCATGTGCCCCCCCCCCCCCCAATTTTTCCCCAAAGTGCCCTTTTCTCAAGATAAAACAATGGGAAAAATGCCCTTTTTTGATGAAAAAGGTGCCCTTATAATATAGTGCCCCCCCAACTTCACGTTGCTTCCTACGCCCCTGGTAAACATACTAATGAACTTGTAGCCCTCAGAAGTCAAGAATGCATATCACTACCGTTTCTGATTTTAGATCTTCCAATAACTTCAGCAAAATATCGTACAAACCGAAGGAACGAGCCTTAAAAATTTACACAGACAGATGAATTACACGAAAAATAACGGAATAACGTTATGAGCTGGCCAGCTGGTATGTTTAACGACTTGCAAACCTTGACATTGTATATAGCCAATCGTTGGAACTACGATTAAACGCTTGTATGTTCGACGTGCAGTTGTCATTCCATTTACGGATCGCGTATTTTTTGCTGGTCTACGTTAAATAATCTTTAGCGGCTGGTTGTTCGGAACTGGACTCTCAATCGCCGCGTTTGTGACCCAATAACATTATTTTATCCAATAAATTATTGGGGTTGTAAGTGTTGGGACTTTGGGTCATTTTGTACGCATGAAAATACAAGCCCAATAAGTTATTGGTATCCTTGCAGCCGTCTGCGACTGTGAGATTATGGCATGTCTCAAAACTACTGCATGGGTTATCCAGAATGTAGACAAAATTTTGCTGATCCGTGTGGGAAGATCATCCAGGAAACACTGTAATTGCGCTAATTTAAAATCATACCATTCGAGTAAGCTAATGTAAGAGCTAATGTAATGTCCACTTTCATACACCTCATCTGTCAAGATTATATCACCAAGCTATTTTGAGTGGCAAATGTTGTAAAAACGAAATACACACGTTCATATCGTTACCCATTCGTTTTCTAACGCTGTATTGTGGTGTTTGCGCAGTTTAAGGTTTCTTGACTGGAGGTACTGCTTATAATTTAACACGAAGTAATGTAGTCACTAATTCAGTACCCTACCATGACAGCCTAGCCAATTATTCTTTTATTAGTTTTATATGACGCTTTGTCATGGAATTGCAACCAGATACTACTCGTTTATATACCAGTTATTTCAGTCGGAACGTAAGCCTTCAGCTTCCGTGTCATGTTTGTTTATATTTGCTACGAAGAAAGTTGTGTCACAGTATTTCGCTGCAAATTGCATGGAAGCTGTAATGAGTTATGTTTTTTTCGCATTTTTTTTTTTTTGAAGTTCTGTCAAGAAGTTCTGTCACAATTTGTGATCTTTCAGGGAAAACTCTTTTGACTTCCGCTCATGCGCAGTGGCTTTGTTATTTCAGGGCCTCCTCTCTCTCTTGCATGTCAATGCTGCAAAGCGAGAAATTTTAGTTCAATAGAGACGACATTTAAGCGGAGAGAAAACTATTTTCCACGCAATGTTTGGCTCGCACAAACCCAAGGTATATCGTTCCAGTAGTGGTTGTTGCATTTGTGGGTCAAAATCATCCAGTTCCCGTTTCACACCGACAGAAAAATACGAAAATTTATTCACTGCCTGCTTTGAAATCGAGCATGGATCCCGAACGGGCCTTATTTGTAATGCTTGCGTTTTGTTGGTCAAAAGATGGCAAAAACTTCCTGAAGAAAATAAGCGTTCCTGGAGTCATGTAAGTATGTTATTTTCTGGGACACAAGACGTTTTCTTTCTGTAATTTATTAACTGCAACCGTTCTAGGTTGTAGATGGAAAATGCAAATCACGCAGAGCGTCGAGGCGATCTACCTCGACTGATGAAATGGCCTCCAAAACAAGAAGCGACGAGAAATCGCCTCAAACGGCTGTAATACCGAGTGACAACGGGCAAAAGAGCAAGGGTAAGCTTTATCGAGTCTTTTACTGTAATGTTTTGTTCGTTTTACACATTTAGTTTGTTGCCAAGGGCATTTTAATTTGAGAGAGAAATTTAGCGAACATTTAGTAAATTTCTCTAATGGTACTTGACAGAATAATTTGATTCCTTCGTTTCGAGAAATCTTGCACAATTTAGTTCGCTCAAACAAGTATCAAACATGGCAGCATTTTAAAAATCTATAAAACGAGTAGAAATCTCTTGTTCTGTTTTATTCCTTTGTCATTGGCGTTTCGCCTTTGTCGTTGAAATAGAGAACCGATTCCTGAACTCAATATAGTTATACATAAAGACCTTTAAAACGTAACAATTATAATTTCGCTTCTAATTATAAAGTTGCTTGTACAAAAGAAAACGTAGTTTGGTCAAATATTGGTCGTATTTTGTCAAAAACGTGGCCGAATGCTTTGTACAGAATATATGATATCTTTTAGTGGATATGCGTGAAATTACTTCTATATTAATTAGTGTATATTACTTCCAACAGTCATGTTGGCTGTAGTATTTCAACATTAACCACTGCATTGTATAGGGGTAGTAGCTATTTCATTATGGGGGTTTATGGGAGAAATGACCTTCCAGATGGGTCACTTTCCTTTAGTGATAAAAAAATGTTCATCAAATGTTAAAATATACTTGTGTTATTTGCAGGTCAAAGCCATCGATGCAGTGACTCGAGTAGTCCTCCATCATGTAGCCCAACATCGAGCGAAATCTCAGATTCTGCAACTGCTGACAATGGTCGTACTTCCACTGCCTGCCAAACCTCATTCTTTTACCCTCAAGTATTAGAAAATGAAATGAAATTTCCTTATATTGACTTGTCAGGCTGGAGGAGAGAGGACATTTGCTGTGGTACAATATTCAAAGGTCCACATGGAGAAGTTTTGGTTGATCCTAAGTTGCTCAAACCTTACTGCTACTGTTCGCGAGGTCAAACTAGATTGATGGTTAAACAAGATTCACTTAATAGCTAGAAAGTAATTATTCAGTGCGACAGTAGCTAGTTTGATGGGTGAGGAAGCTCATTCTTATAACACATGTTCACTCTCCTCCACAGAGCTTTTTTATCTCTTAAACTAGTGCCTTCTCATTAGTCTTATATGACTTTCCTACAGATAATGAAGTTCACGGAGGATTGTGAGAAGTTGAAATTTGAGAAGGAAAGCCTCTGCAATTTAATGTGTTCAAGTGTGCGATTTCATGAAATTCCGTTGCAAAATAGGAAGTGAAATTGTTTATAATTGTTAATAATTACTTTTACTTTGGAGAAAATGTATAACCTTTTGGAATTTGTTATATTTTGCAATAATTTAAGATGCAAATCTGCCATCCTGAAAACATTATGTGGCAGAGGCTTCAAGGCACCAGTTATAACTTATAAGACCAAAAAGCCTCTATTGAGGAGAGTGACACATGTTGATAAAAGAGATTAATTGTAAATGTGTAGAACACACACTAACAAATAGTTTGCATGCTCAGTCACAAATCATGTCTCCACGTTTTCCTGAGCATGTCCTTTGATGTTAGACTTGCTTCTCATGCAACAAGTTCTTGGCCATGCAGAATTCCTTGACACTGGAGATTAGAACAAGCCAAAAAATTCCCTTGATTTTGAGGAGGCAAAATAGTAGAAGCATGTACTCTATATCAGTATTTTATTTCTGTGGTAGAACATATAGGAAATGACCCCCCCCCCTTAATTACAAGCCTGAGTACACCATGTTTATAATTGAAGTAAAAAACTGCGCCCTATCCAATTCATACAAATTTGGCCAGATGACTGCCCTGTCTGGATTACTGATTATTAAATTTCTAATGTTTTGAAATAAACACATGTGTAAATTAAAATATAGGAATTAAAATTTTTTGATAAACTTTAACCCTGGATTACCACTGACGTGGCTTTAAAAAACCAATCCCTTGTTACTCTGGGAAAAAAGCTAGATGAGCAATAGTTGAGACATAGTTTAACACTTTATCAACTTGAGCTTATTGCCACTTTTTTGCCAATTTACCACTTTCCCAATTTTTCTTGGGAATCCACTAGTAGGAATCTGTAATCCACTGGTAGAAATCAGTCATCCACTAATGGGAATCTGTAATCCACTAGTAGAAATCTGTAATCCACTAGTAGAAATCTGTAGTCCACTAGTAGAAATCTGTAATCCACTAGTAGAAATCTGGCACCTACCCAAATGAATTGTACCCAAGTGTCATTCCCAAAACAAGTCCATGCAGAATAATACCATGGAGAGAAAAGTAAATTAGCAGTAAAATATACTGCTAGTGCAATTTAGATTATGAAAATTGAACTCGTTGCCTCAAGAGGTAAATATAATTATTGTTTTACAAGTGTCTAAAATGAGTAATATGGTCTAGTATGGCATGAATCTGGTTATGTTAATTAGTTATTTGTCGTTCAAAACATGGAATTGTTCTAGCTGACTTAACACTGAACAGAATATTTTTTTGGAAATCTTGTCACCAGAAACAAAGCAAATTTAGTGAAAATATTGTTTAAAAAGCTAGATTGTATTATCCTCCCATTATTTAGTTTCAAGCAAACACGTCTAGCCAGGGCTTATGCCTTGTTGCTAACTTCAGGCTTGTTTCTAACTATTGTTATTAGTTATTAGCTGTTAGTTATTAATTGTTCAGTCACGTGATTAATACACCTTATCGCGTGCTCGTAACAGTTTTATCGAATGGCCTGGTATTTGCTTATTTTGCCCAGCGCTCTTTCCTGAATTTCAGTATTTCCTTATTTCCAACTTTTTTCTTTTCTGAGCTTTATTAGAAGTTCATCCTATGTCCTATCACGTGAAAACAATGGGAAAATAAGCAGACCAGGCCATTGGGTAAAATTCACAATTGTATTTTTTGTACAAGTGCGGGCTCATTCGAATGTTTGTGATATTTGTGAATGTATTAAAAGAAACATACCAAATCAACATGATGTAAAGGCTATTTGAACGAGTCCTTGGTTCGTATAGAGTAGTACATTTATTTACCTCTGGCAGCGAGAGGTGTCTCTAACGGCCCATAACGTACGTAGGCTATTTCAGGCATCCTTTCCAAAACATTGAGCTGCTAAAGATAACGCAGTTTTAAGTTGTGCAAGTTGGAGTGTTTTTGCTCTAGTTTTATCTCTGCTTGTGATTACAGGAATAAAACTACCACTTCATTCAAAGCTCAAGAGTTATGAATTTTGTCTGCTCTTCCATGAAATCGTACTTCTCCGCCTCTCCCTACTAAATTATGTTTTCGCCAAGAGAGTCGTTCAAACTTTAAGAAGAACGTAGTATCGTCAAAGCCTTTGATGTCCACTCCATTCGGAGATATTAAAGTATAATCCGCAGTCTGTGAGCGATTCAGACAGACATGTATAGTCTTGCTGTAATTAAGCTATAATACCGGTGAAGGCAGCCTGAAGGTGTGCATTAATAGTCCGCGGAATGCGATTGAATATTTTTCCTCGGAAGTACAAGTACTTTTTTAAAGGATAGGTGATTTAAATTAGACTTGAGAAAAAACAAACCCCACTGTAGTATAAAATAAGAGCCAAGAGGTCCACTCTCTTTGTTTTCAGAAATACTTCTCTATTCTATCTGTAAAGTACATCTTAATTTAAGGACTACTATACATAGTTAAGAATATGCTGTAACATTGAATGTTCTTCAGATATTTAGAAAGGTTCCATGAAAAAAAATTCGTGAAGAATGTCTACTGTCTAGCAATGTTTAGGGACCATTTATTATTTCATATGACACTGCATTGCTTAAATTAGTGCTGACTTATTTCCTGCTTTGGTATGAACTTAAAAAAGGCCCATAAAAAATGACTGGTTGAAATCAATTGATGCAGCTCTATAAAAGCTAAAAGCTATTTTAAGTATCCCAACAGTGACTCTGGTTTTAAGCTAATGACTTTTTTTCAAGCAGTGCCAACACAGATAATAATAGTAAACGGTCTAATTTTACTGGCGCAATTCTAAGTGTAGTCTAGTCTCATAAATCATATACTCCTCATTACTACGGCTTCTCTGGAATTTGGAAGGCATGGTGTTGCACGAACTCTATTGGGCTTGCCCATTTCTTGTAGCCGGTAGATTTTCTTCTTCTTGAAGTTCTTGCTCGACGTATCCCTCCTTGTAATGCGTCACTTACTGGTGGATTGTCGTGAAGAAAGGAGGTCAAATACATCACCAAAAGTAGGGCACCAATTACCGCCTTTAGCGTGTGTCTCATAACTGAGTCGTAAGAGTATTTCTTTAAGCAGTTGAAATGAGTTTATGTTTGTCTGAAGCTTAATGTATAAATGTGTTCTCCTGCAAAATTACAAAAAGTATGTCAGTTTTTGGCTTGGCTAAACTTACCATGCGACTATCTTGACTAATTATGAATTAAGACGTAATAATTTATATAAATACTTTCGTTATCATGCTAAACGATTTCAAGAATGCTTGCTTTCCTCGACGAACTTTGAAAAAATAAACATGTTTGTCTCTTTTACATATTTTTAACCATATCAAAGGGTCGCCACTAGCCTATACTAATAGGCTTTGTGAGTGGTTGGTTATAACAATGAAAGACAATGAGCCATAGAAATTGGTTTACCAAAGGACGAATCACAAACACTGATGACTACTGTTTTAAAAGTCCAATCACAAGGCTTTATCATGTTAGGTTGGTATTTACCCCATATCAATGATTGATCCTATGTAAACATCTTAGGCAATTTAATCTTGTGTTAAAAAGGCCAGATTGCTGTATGAACAATAATCTTCTATACTCTTAAGAAGTATAATATTTTGCTTCTTCCAACAACGCATAATCTAATTCTTGTTTGAATTACACCCCCAAACACTTCCTTGTCTTGACAGCCTCGCTATCATGGATAAAAGACGAATTGTGATTGGTGAATAAATCATGTCAACAATATTACCAGCCGGAAAAACAAATCAGATCTCCTGATCTGAAATAATCATATTATACGGTGCGGTAGGTCAGATACGCAAAAATATATAACCGGTCAAAAATCGCATTTTGATTTTTGTTCTCCAATTGCGTTTTTAGTACCGAGTGAAAGCTATATATGCTGACTAATGACAGTTATATAAAATTATTTGGGTTTGTATGCATAAATATTCAATATCTTGCATATAAATCGCTTCATGTTGTCTGTTTCTCGCACAGAACCATCTTTTGACACTTTGCATTATCCTTGGATCCCTAGTTGTGTTTCTGAATCGCTACTAGTGATGTAGATGGGATGAGCCCGTAATTGAATCGTGGAAACATTTCGAAAATTTTGCAAAACAGTTGTATGGGATTAAATAGGGAAAAGTTGCGGAAATGATATTCGGTTAAACACTTCTCATTTTTTAATCCAATGCAAACGTCTGCATCTAAAACAATTTTCGGATTTTCTTTGATACCTATGATTACCATCGTATTGCGGCCGGTAAATCATCAGATTTAGTCTGTAGAAGAGGTTGTTTATCAATCACAGTTTGTTTTTAAGTATGTTTTGAACGTGTGCAAGCGTTTTACGCCCCTTAAGAATAGAGAAATATTTAAAGAATTGACATTCAGTTAATTGCAGAAATTCAGGAGGATTGTGATTAGATGCATGGGTTTAACACTGCCTGAATCCTATACTGCGCGCTTGACGACTCAAATTTGATCTAAGTCATGTAAACCGAGAGTGAAGTCGTAAAAAACGTTTCCTATTCATAAATAGGCGTTCTAAAAATAGATGGTGTTCCAGACAGATTTGGTCATGATCATCAATGTCATCAAGGCAATTAAAATTTTAAGTAAATCAATTAGTAAACATACATGTAGTTTTCTCGTTACAGACGACGTTTTGCCATTCAATTTTGCAAGACGGTCAGATTAACTAACGAGTATTCGTTAAGAAAAATCTTCAAACCTTGACAATCAAAGAATGAAATGGAAGCGCCAGCTATGGCTCGAATGTTGCGAACGCGACGCCCGCGATGGCCTGGTACGCTTTACTTTGGTACCTGTTACTTCACTTTGAAAATATTTCATTTAAAAATATCAATATTTTAAACTAAAAATCACTGCGGAACTATCGACTTTTAAACCTTCTTCGTGGGGTAAACTGGCTGGACGTCATATTGGAATGGTTTTATAAAACATTCGTTGCATGAGTAGCGATATTTCTCGGCATTAGAAAAAAAAGGCCAGCACTCAGAGTTGCTTGTTTAGCTTTTCACCGAAGTCGCTTGTTGCATAGACACTCCTTAACTATTGGACTTGGACATTGAACGATTCTCTTAACTTCTTAATAATATACATTTCTTAATAATTGTATGTTTAGTATAATATAGGGATTTTATAATGTCTTAAGTAAAGTTCTTCGATTGATACAAGAATATTCCAATTCTGAACGAACTATAACCCGTAGAAATATTTAGTAATTTTTATAATTATTAAATACAAAGTCTTTAGAGTTCCAAAGTAAAGCATATCAGGCCGTATCACCGATGCATGTCATTAGTGCTTTAAAAGCTCGCGTTCCCAGTCCAATCCTTTGATTGTCTATGGTTGAACGTAACGCAAGTGGAATAATTTGCAGCGAAGCTGCTATCAAGTTGCAGGAGAACGTGCATTTTTCTAGTACATGCATGGACAGTATTAAACTAATAATGGTACGATATTTGCAACGATACACATAATATTGGTCGATAACGTAGGTTTATCTAATAAGTAATGTCATCAATACAAACTAGCCATTTCTTAGAACAATAGAGGCACTATAATGTGCGCTCGCAAACATAAATTTCTTGTCTTGAAAATGTTCACTGACCCATTGTTCCATGTTGAATTTCAAACTACTGCTAATTAACATATTGCGCGTATCATTCTTAATTTCTGTTGCGCACGATTCTCGCTTGGTGTCAATTTTAACAGCAATTTTGCAGGCAGAAAAAAACAGACAATGATGAGCAATTTTGCAGACAATTTGCAAACCGCGATTAAGTATTTATGTATACATACCAGATTATTAAATCCCACTTCGTGTGACACTTGGAAGAAAACTCCAATAATGAAATGTTCATTTAATAGCTTGCTTTCACGTGGGTTTATATAGCTTGCCGGTGACTCATGCCGGAAAGTTACAGTTGCCAAGAACAGTTACGTAATACAGTCTCGTTGGTAGCAATGAATGGTTTAATGTTCACAGCTGGCCGCTTCATAAACATATTAAAGCCTTTTTTTGAGGCACTTAAACCAAATATGTTGTTAGGAATACCGCGATTGTTTTTTTGCCCTTAAGCATTTTTAGATTTTTAATCTTCTTATACCATTGATACCAAAATACAGTTATAGCATTGTTTTATAGCACTGTTTTCTAATTATCGACCCAACCGTGCATACTCGGGTGCAAATTGACTGAAAGCGTGTTGTGAAAAACACATTAAATTTTTAGTTCTGCCGGGCAGGGGTGAGGCAGACCTGTGACGGAACTCCGTATGGCGCGCATACTTTCTTACTATTGTTCTAGTTAATGGGAAAATCCGTAGTAAACAATAGGAATTAAGCCTAGAAACTATGCATGATTGCTAGATTATCATTGCTCAAAAATGCCTGTGTTCTCGTGCCAAAATGCCTTTGTACTGTTTTGTGCCTGAGAATGGGTGTGTTTGCGGGCCGCACTTGCTTGTCTTCATTTACAAAGTACCGAATAGACTGCGACAAAGGACAATATGGACATATTTCTGCCTTGTTTGAAGCAACACCGATAGATTTTGTATGTGTCATAGATTTAGCTATTTAAAGCGATGACTCATGTCAAACTAGCACTTTGTGTGCTATATTGTAACAGAGTATAAATATATTATTATTATGATTATGTAAATGTCTTTTTATCAGAAATGTTTTTATGTGCCTATTTTTTATGGACTCTTTTTTTCTGCTGTGCAGTTAATTAAGCCTTTATGGGAGCCCGCACAAGTGGTGGAAAATTTGCTAAACTTGACCGTCGATTGTAGAGCTGTTCCAATATAATCCCTGACTTTATGCATGTGGAACTATAGAACTTTGATGTATATGGCTGCGTGCATGTTTTGTTTTTCTGTTCATGTGTACAAGCTTGCAACTCCTATAGGTCCTTTAACTGGCCCTGATTGTACTGTACTTTGTCTTTTCGCATTGTTCACGCTTAATTCGTGTCGGCATTATTGTGAATGTTTTTTTTGTCAATCTGTTGTTCTCCTAGCCTGCTCGCAGCCTGAAATTTTGTGTAATTTTCCCACAAAATTTCAGGCTGCGAGCAGGCTATTGTTCTCCATTAAGCTATTATTTTAGATTCAATGGCGAAGCTAGTCAGACAATTTAGTCATGAAGCATCGTTATCAGTTTCTTTACAAATTGATGATTTCAATCGCTATGAGACAGAAACATTTGCATAGCATGACTAAAGCAGTAAAGGCGGATTTCCATTCAGTGCAAAATGTCGCGCGATCGACTAGCGACATAAGCATACACAAAATAACACAGGATAAATTTTCCTTCGAGGTTTGCGAAGACAAAGCAAAACGAATTTTCTTTTGAATTTGCTTTTGTTCTGCCATAGCTTATCTCGTAGTCTTATGCTTGTGCTTATGCTTATATGTCGATGCTTATGTCGTACGCTTCAGTGGATTACTTTGTTTTGTCTTGTTTTGTCTTGAGCTTATGCTTATGTCACTGGTGAGGACCAGTGACCAATTACAAACAGTCAAGCGGAACAAATCTCATTAGCTCTGGTTGACTTCACACATTTCCTCCCTAAAAATCGATCGCGCGACTTTTTGCACTGAATGGAAACCCGCCTTAAATTGTCAGGCCGGCTTCTTCAAATGAGGTTATGATCCAATTTACCAAGCTGTTTTTATTGTTCATCTTTTATTTAACAAATAGATTTCATTTTTGCGTGCGTCTGTACTGTAATAGATCACAGATGACGTCATAGCGTGTAAAGAACAAAAAAGTACGCACGAGACGCAGTCGAGTGCGTGACTTTTTGTTCTTCACACGCTATGGCGTCATCTGTGATCTATTACAGTACAGAAGCACAAAAAAATGAAATCTATTTGTTTTATATTATAATAAAGTTGACAAAACCACTGCAAAAATCATGCGAAGACCCGCGAAATAAATTAGCTAAATTAGATCACGCCATCAGTTGACGTCATGCGTGCGTGTGTACTTTAATAACACACAGCTCGCGACCAATGAAAATGCCGAATGAACACGTATTATTATATAATTTTGGATAACCGCTAATGCAAGTGAGATATGTACAGATCAATGGTAGTAATAATCTTGTAGTAATAAATTTAATCTTTAAAATCGCACAAATGCGATCGTATGGCTCAGTGGTCTAGTGGTATGATTCGCGCTTCGGGTGCGCGAGGTCGCGGGTTCGATTCCCGCCTGAGCCCCTTATTTTTATTTTTTTTCAAATTTGTTTTTTGTTTCAAGTGATATTTAAACTTCCCCTGTGCCCTGTAAATAAGGCCACTTTTCATACTAATAGATGATTTAAAATGCTTCGCGAAAAAGTATTTGCTTGACTAAATTTTGACAAGTCATAGAAGCCTAGCCTGCGTGCAGGCCCACGGATGAGATGGTGCCAGCTCTCTCGCATCCGCTGGAGACTCCAGCGCAGCTTTTATTTGTCCGCATTGCTATATATAGCACAGGAAGTTTCTCCAGCTTTTTAAAATATTCTCCAGCAAGAAGAAGCGTTTCCAGTCGAGAAGAAGCGTTTTTACGTATTTGTTTCGTATTATGAAACTTAACGTTTATTGCACGCTCAATTGCAAATAGTGGTACAATATATAAAATAAATCAATCTATGATTTTCAGTTTACATTCAGCCTATATTTATTCAAAAGAGAGATAGAATAACTTGGAAAATTAGATACCTTGAAGCGGTGATGGCTCAGTGGTCTAGTGGTATGATTCTCGCTTTGGGTGCGAGAGGCCGCGGGTTCGATTCCCGCCTGAGCCCCCATTTTTATTAATTTCTTTATCTTTTTTTTTCATTAAACCTTTTTAATATTGTCTCATATCCAGTGTTATACTTACAATCAAGCATGCTAGAAGTTATTTGACTAAAACAAAATAGAAAACTGAAACAATTTTCGCAGATTAATTTACAGCCTGCGCAAATCAGGCTGATGGCGGGCCAGACAAGAACAAACGCACTATGGGGTCACTTAGACGACACTAACCAATCATATTCAAAAACAAAAATAGAAAATCGCTCAAAATGGCACGTTGACCAATCAGCGTAGCGGAAAAACAATATCAGTTTCACAATAAACATGCTAGTAATAAGCGTGAAATTTGAAAAACTCAACGATTGAACTGTAATCATAAACTGTAATCGTCATGCATTGATACACAACCTTTACTCAGCCTTTGCACGACATATATCAACAATTGTAGTAGACTATATGCGAGTGTTGTCTAAGTAGCCCCACTTATACCAGGAGCACTGTAATTTTTAAATCAGATCAAAAGGTTTTTATTTCATTTATTAAAAGTCATCAAAAGACGATAAAAGCCAAAAAAAAAGTCAATTGAAAATGAATAGTTTTTTTCTATGTACTCTATTTTGTGTATTTATTCATCTGTCGGAATCATAAATATGGTCAAAATCCATTGTTAGTCAGATCTTTTGCAATAATTATTCAAACAATTAATCCACCCCCGGTGCAAAGTGACTACAGAGTTTAGCAGTTCTTCCTCAAAAGTTTGTTGAAATGTTCACAACTTCCTGTTTATTGACCATATTGACCAATCAGAATGCTCACGAACAAGATATAGCATTCTAATTGGTCAATTAACACGAAGTTGTGAACTTTTAAGGAAGTTCTCATTACATTATTGATTAATGATTATTACCAAAGTAACATGTTTGATTTGTCGAATCAGGGATGGGTTGTCGTGGGTGTGTTGAGGTAAAAGGTACTTTCAAATTTCAAGACAATTTTACAACACGTGTGTAGGAGATTTACAAGCCTTCCCTGGAAGCCTTCGAACAAGAAGTTTGTACTTCTCAAGCTGATATTTTATTATGTAATAAGGTACGAATTATAAGTTGTATCTGCTTTGCTCTGCGTTTAGTTCTGTACACATTGTGAGCAAACGAAGGAACGGGGAAAGCATTAGCCAAACCTTTACAAAAGGCTTCGCATGTCATAATTTTGCCACTTGCAGAATAAATGCTATTGTATTTCTTTATCAATACACGGTTATTTCATACAATAACGCGAACGCCGCAGTGTGGGCAAGTCTTAGGAGTTTCTCTTCATTTAAACTGGCGAAAATCCGGTCGAAGTAAAGCCTAAAGATATTTTGAGCCGGTCATTGCCAAACCGGCAATGCCGCCATGAATTCTAAAGGGCGAATCTGCTAGACTCGTGCTAGCTTTAGACATGAACATGATGTGAACAAGAAGATATGTGCAAGGACCCTGGTTGTCCTAAACAGATATTTAAAACAATGGACCAATTCCCTAATGGACAAAATTTTGAAAAAAGTTGAAATAGTAAAATTCATTACCACAACATTGAAGAGCATCGTAAAATTGGTAAAATTGCAAAGTTTGGTTGCGAAATGTTGTAAGGCACGGAAAATATAGCCCTGCAAATTAGGCAAATTTTGTATACTTTTGTATGACAAGCGGCCGAAATTGCAAACTAAATTAGTTACAAACTTCCGCTTGTAATACAAAAGTATACAAAATTTGCCAACTTTGCGCGGCTATATTTTTCACATTTTACAAAATTTCGCAACCAAACTTTGCAATTGTACTAATTTTACTATGCTCTTCAATGCTGTGGTTATGAATTTTCCTATTTCAACTATTTTCAAAATTTTGTCCATTATGGAGTTGGTCCATTGTCATTGATATTTTAAAGTGACTTTTAGTAATTTTGGTACGTTACGTTGTTGTTCATCCACTTCAAACGCTAAAACCTCTTGCTAAATTGCAGGATAGCTCGCATAGAATGGATAACCATGTTATGATAGAATATAATTTAGTGTAAAGGCTGCTTTCCAGTTACGCGTTTTTCACACGTACGTACACGCACGTAAAAGTTTAAACTTTTCTAAGTAGTTTGTATTTAACAAATAGAATCACCAAAGTATGCTAACTCCTAGCGAATGCTGAATTCTCTCCATCGAAACATTTGTTTATTTCAAATGTAATTTTGAAATTGATTTAGACATTTACTTGCGTGTACGTACGTGCGAAAAACGCGTAACTGGAAAGCAGCCTTAACTATCAAAAATTAGTATGCAAGACAAAGCACTAAAGTCTAAAATGTTTGAGAATATTATTTCGTTTTATTAAAACATTCTATACCAATTTGCCTTACCAGGTTTGCATAACTTTTTTTCGTAGGATAATTTATTTGATTGGCTTTTAAAATTTTAAATCTCTTTGTTCAATGGCATTATTAGTGTGTGTGGGCCTTTAAGGTATTGGCTCAGTTGTGTTTGTTGTGTACAAGTGCACGATCCTTATTTGCTCTAAGCCTCTAACATATGCAACAGGGCAACGTGAAAGCATGGATGAGTGCTAGCATAGCCCTAAGTGTATTTCTCTGCATAAAACGTGGGATTGCCGAATTATGCCGAAGTAGTCCGGCATGTAGAGGCCGATATACTTACCATGTCGAGGGGCAATTCTATTTTGGTTTTATCTTGTTTATGTAAGGTTAGTAAGTATATTTTTGCATGTCGGCCAGGTTGAAGTTTTTTGTAGGCTCTTGCCAACACGTTTTTCGCCGATATTACTATAAAACTGCATTACTGTCAAAGAGGTGATATTTCAAATTCAATTTTGGAAAATATGACTAACATCATCAGAAAGCTCATAAAAAACTAGATATAAAGGCATTTAAATGGCCACTCCGATTTCTCAAGCGGTTTTCAAGTTACTGATCCTTCAAACAACGAAAAAATGCTAAAATTTCACAAACATCCTGGGCGTTAGTATATTTAGTTGTTTTTTTTACAAGCTTTCTGATGATCCAAGTTATTTTTCTAAAATTGAACTTGAAATATCACCTTTTTGACAGTAATACAGTTTGGTAGTAATATTAACAAAAAACGTGTTGGCAAGAGCCCGCAAGAAATTTCAACGCGGCCGACATCCAGAAATATACTTACTAACCTTAAAGGAACAAGATATAACCAAAATGGATTTGCCCCTCGATATGGTAAGTAAGCATGCTTTTTTGTACTTCTAGCTGCCGGACTAAAGTTGCTAACTGTGAAACGACTTGTTTCTAAGGGGCGGGCTTTTCGTTGCCGCATTTTACCTGTGCTTCGTTGACATTGTTATTGTAATTCAAGTCTCAAGCGTCAAGAGATTATCGATAAGTTGTTATAAGTCCTTTGATAACGATTTTCCACTAATCTACATGATCTTCCGAGCTTATTTGTTTCAAAATCACCATTGGCTGGTTTTGAGTTTATAATAACAACATAAATAATACGTCACGTCCAGCAAAGTGTCAAATGCAGTAGATTTGAGAAATCAAACGCAAGAGTTTAACAGCACAATCGAATGTTTAGATGTGTAAAACCTGAAACAAACCTTAACCTTGAGGCTTGAATGCAAATGGAAATGATAATGTCAACGAAGCCCATGCAGTAGCGAAGCCAGACCGACATTTGGTCATGCAAATGCAAATTTTTCAGTGTTTATAGACCGTATAAGGAATGAATTTCTACAGAAATGAATAATGATAATGATTTAAATTTGCATAGCATGACCAAATTGTCGGGCTGCCTTCGCTACTGAGCCCATGTAAAATACAGCAAAACAGCTTCTGTCTAGCATTGCTAAAGTAAAGCCCGCTCTTTAGAAAGAGATAGTCTAATTTTCGCGCCTCGCGCCTCGCGCCTTTTCTTCGCGCCTCGCGCCTTTTCTTCGCGCCTCGCGCCTTTTCTTTGCGCCTCGCGCCTTTTTTCGCGCCTTTTTTCGCGCCTTTTTTCGCGCCTTACTTTTCATGCTTTTTTTTTCGTGCCTTTTTTCTGCCGTTTTTCCCGCGCCTTATTCCCGGCCTCGCGTTTTTTTCGCTAAAAGTTCATTAAATTATTCTTAAAAATTGCCATCATCATCTTTTAATGTATAGGGAGAAAGAAACTTGCTAAACAAGTGACTCTACTATTATTCATTAACTGGAACGATAACTCGGCAATAAAGCCGTTTTTTCACTGGCAAATTTTTGTCGCGCAAGTCTTCTATCTTATAAGCTCTCAACTAGGACAAATTAGATTCTTAATTAATAGTTCATTTCAATTTGAGTAGAACCGTACACATGTCACATCGCGCGAAAGTAATCGCCAGCAAAAAATCGGCTTATGAATACTGTGTATTACTTATGAATACTATCCAATGTCATATGTCATTAGTCAAATGTCTGAAAATAACATAGAATAAATAAGTACAAAATTAGGGGGGGGTTACCCCTGATTAATTAAAGTCTGATTATAAACAGTTATATGATTATTTTGTTTCAAATAATTTGCTATCCGATCATCAATTTGGTTTTAGACAGTTTCACTCCACAGCATCAACCCTTTTAGATAGCACAAATGAGTGGCTTAGTTAATATGGACCGTTGTGAAATTAATATTGCAGTATTTCTAGACTTACAAAAAGTTTTTGATACGATAAATCACGATATTCTTTTAAAGAAACTTGAAAGGTATGGCATGGGATCACCAGTGTTGAATCTTTTAAGAAATTACCTAACAGACAGAACTTAGATGTGCTCAGTAAATGGCGATTGTCCTGTTCAAAAACAGTTGCGTGTAGTGTTCCTCAAGGCTCGACTTGGTCCACTTCTATTCTTAATTTACATAAACGATTTACCAGGTAGTTTGGGGTTTTCGTCGGCAAGAATGTTTGCTGATGATACTACATTAACTGCCTCTGGTGAATCAGTTCTAGATGCTGAGGTGGCCATCAATCATGACCTTGCAAATATCAAACAATGTCTCTCAGCAAATAAATTATCACTAAATCTTGTCAAAACTGAGTATTTATTAATCGGATCAAGGCATAACATAAATAACTTATTTCATGCTCCCAAAGTGCATGTTGTAGTACTCACTCTTAAGCGCTTAAGATAATATTCTCCCTCTCCAAAATGCATGGTTACATAAATGTAGTTGTATACAAGACCGAATTTTGGGAGAGGTGCGCGCCTCCTCTGGGAATAGGAGAGGTGCACACCTCCCCAAAAAAACCCCCACATTCCCTTACAATTTCTCCAAAATCTGGCCTTGGTTATATGTTAACTCGGTTTTTGCATGCATGCCACTTGATTTCTTATCTTTACTTCAAAGTTCAAATGGTCATTGTGGCCATGCATGTGTCTTTAGTATTGGAAAATGTTATTATAAGGATTGAAATTATTGTTTTCAGAGATTTTATGACTTTGGTTAAATAGGAACAAATTTTGTCATTGTTTAACCAAGCCTATTATTACACGAATTATTATGTATTTAGTGTTTGAAAATGTTATTATAAGGATTGAAATTATTGTCGTTTTCAGAGATTTTATGACTGGTTGAATAGGAACAAATTTTGTGATTATTTAACCAAGCCTATTATTGCACGAATTATTGTGTTTTTAATGTTTAAAAATGTTATTATAAGGACTGCTGTATTGTTTTCAGAGATTTTACGACTTTGGTTAAATAGGAACAAATTTTGTCATTATTTAACCAAGCCTATTATTACACGAATTATTGTGTCTTTAGTGTTGGAAAATGTTATTATAAGGATTGAAATTACTGTTTTCAGAGATTTTATGAGTTTGGTTAAACATGATCAAATTTTGTCATTATTTAACCAAGCCTACTATTACACGAATTATTGTGTCTTTAGTGTTGGAAAATGTTATTATAAGGATTGAAATTATTGTTTTCAGAGATTTTATGACTTTGGTTAAATAGGTATAAATTTTGTCATTATTTAACCAAGCCTATTATTACACGAATTATTGTATCTTCAGGGTTGGAAAATGTTATTAGAAGGATTGAAATTATTGTTTTCAGAGATTTTACGACTTTGGTTTAATAGGAACAAATTTTGCCATTATTTAACCAAGCCTATTATTACACGAATTATTATGTATTTAGTGTTTGAAAATGTTATTATAAGGATTGAAATTATTGTTTTCAGAGATTTTATGACTTTGGTTGAATAGGAACAATTTTTGTGATTATTTAACCAAGCCTATTATTGCACGAATTATTGTGTCTTTAGTGTTGGAAAATGTTATTGTAAGGATCGAAGTTACTGTTTTCAGAGATTTTATAACTTTGATTAAATATGTACAAATTTTGTCATTATTTAACCAAGCCCATTATTACACGAATTATTGTGTCTTTAATGTTTAAAAATGTTATTATAAGGATTGAAGTTACTGTTTTCAGAGATTTTATAACTTTGGTTAAATATGTACAAATTTTGTCATTGTTTAACGAAGCTATTATTACACGAATTATTGTGTCTTTAGTGTTGGAAAATGTTGTTGTAAGGGCTGCTGTTAGTGCTGTATTGTTTTCAGAGATTTTATGAGTTTGGTTAAACATGATCAAATTTTGTCATTATTTAACCAAGCCTATTATTACACGAATTATTGTGTCTTTAATGTTTAAAAATGTTATTATAAGGATTGAAGTAACTGTTTTCAGAGATTTTATAACTTTGGTTAAATATGTACAAATTTTGTCATTGTTTAACCAAGCCCATTATTACACGAATTATTGTGTCTTTAGTGTTTAAAAATGTTATTATAAGGATTGAAGTTACTGTTTTCAGAGATTTTATAACTTTGGTTAAATATGTACAAATTTTGTCATTGTTTAACCAAGCCCATTATTACACGAATTATTGTGTCTTTAGTGTTTAAAAATGTTATTATAAGGATTGAAGTTACTGTTTTCAGAGATTTTATAACTTTGGTTAAATATGTACAAATTTTGTCATTGTTTAACCAAGCCCATTATTACACGAATTATTGTGTCTTTAGTGTTTAAAAATGTCATTATAAGGATTGAAGTTACTGTTTTCAGAGATTTTATAACTTTGGTTAAATATGTACAAATTTTGTCATTGTTTAACCAAGCCCATTATTACACGAATTATTGTGTCTTTAGTGTTGGAAAATGTTATTATAAGGATTGAAGTTACTGTTTTCAGAGATTTTATAACTTTGGTTAAATATGTGCAAATTTGGTCATTGTTTAACCAAGCCCATTATTACACGAATTATTGTGTCTTTAGTGTTGGAAAATGTTATTATAAGGATTGAAGTTACTGTTTTCAGAGATTTTATAACTTTGGTTAAATATGTACAAATTTTGTCATTGTTTAACCAAGCCCATTATTACACGAATTATTGTGTCTTTAATGTTTAAAAATGTTATTATAAGGATTGAAGTTACTGTTTTCAGAGATTTTATAACTTTGGTTAAATATGTACAAATTTTGTCAATGTTTAACCAAGCCCATTATTACACGAATTATTTTGTCTTTAATGTTGGAAAATGTTATTATAAGGATTGAAGTTACTGTTTTCAGAGATTTTATAACTTTGGTTAAATATGTACAAATTTTGTCATTGTTTAACGAAGCTATTATTACACGAATTATTGTATCTTTAGTGTTGGAAAATGTTGTTGTAAGGGCTGCTGTTAGTGCTGTATTGTTTTCAGAGATTTTATGAGTTTGGTTAAACATGATCAAATTTTGTGATTATTTAACCAAGCCTATTATTACACGAATTATTGTGTCTTTAGTGTTTAAAAATGTTATTATAAGGACTGCTGTATTGTTTTCAGAGATTTTATGACTTTGATTAAACATGATCAATAATTCGTGTAATAATAGGCTTGGTTAAATAATGACAAAATTTGATCATGTTTAACCAAACTCATAAAATCTCTGAAAACAATACAGCAGCCGTTATAATAACATTTTCCAACACTAAAGACACAATAATTCGTGCAATAATAGGCTTGGTTAAATAATCACAAAAATTGTTCCTATTCAACCAAAGTCATAAAATCTCTGAAAACAATAATTTCAATCCTTATAATAACATTTTCAAACACTAAATACATAATAATTCGTGTAATAATAGGCTTGGTTAAATAATGGCAAAATTTGTTCCTATTTAACCAAAGTCGTAAAATCTCTGAAAACAATAATTTCAATCCTTCTAATAACATTTTCCAACACTGAAGATACAATAATTCGTGTAATAATAGGCTTGGTTAAATAATGACAAAATTTATACCTATTTAACCAAAGTCATAAAATCTCTGAAAACAATAATTTCAATCCTTATAATAACATTTTCCAACACTAAAGACACAATAATTCGTGTAATAGTAGGCTTGGTTAAATAATGACAAAATTTGATCATGTTTAACCAAACTCATAAAATCTCTGAAAACAGTAATTTCAATCCTTATAATAACATTTTCCAACACTAAAGACACAATAATTCGTGTAATAATAGGCTTGGTTAAATAATGACAAAATTTGTTCCTATTTAACCAAAGTCGTAAAATCTCTGAAAACAATACAGCAGCCCTTATAATAACATTTTTAAACATTAAAAACACAATAATTCGTGCAATAATAGGCTTGGTTAAATAATCACAAAATTTGTTCCTATTCAACCAGTCATAAAATCTCTGAAAACGACAATAATTTCAATCCTTATAATAACATTTTCAAACACTAAATACATAATAATTCGTGTAATAATAGGCTTGGTTAAACAATGACAAAATTTGTTCCTATTTAACCAAAGTCATAAAATCTCTGAAAACAATAATTTCAATCCTTAT
This sequence comes from Muricea muricata, assembly GCA_963855995.1. Lineage (NCBI taxonomy): Eukaryota > Metazoa > Cnidaria > Anthozoa > Malacalcyonacea > Plexauridae > Muricea > Muricea muricata. The sequence continues at coordinate 525,778 of OY979721.1, forward strand.
AATAACATTTTCCAATACTAAAGACACATGCATGGCCACAATGACCATTTGAACTTTGAAGTAAAGATAAGAAATCAAGTGGCATGCATGCAAAAACCGAGTTAACATATAACCAAGGCCAGATTTTGGAGAAATTGTAAGGGAATGTGGGGGTTTTTTTGGGGAGGTGTGCACCTCTCCTATTCCCAGAGGAGGCGCGCACCTCTCCCAAAATTCGGTCTTGTATACAACTACATTTATGTAACCATGCATTTTGGAGAGGGAGAATATTATCTTAAGCGCTTAAGAGTGAGTACTACAACATGCACTTTGGGAGCATGAAATAAGTTATTTATGTTATGCCTTGATCCGATTAATAAATACTCAGTTTTGACAAGATTTAGTGATAATTTATTTGCTGAGAGACATTGTTTGATATTTGCAAGGTCATGATTGATGGCCACCTCAGCATCTAGAACTGATTCACCAGAGGCAGTTAATGTAGTATCATCAGCAAACATTCTTGCCGACGAAAACCCCAAACTACCTGGTAAATCGTTTATGTAAATTAAGAATAGAAGTGGACCAAGTCGAGCCTTGAGGAACACTACACGCAACTGTTTTTGAACAGGACAATACGCCATTTACTGAGCACATCTAAGTTCTGTCTGTTAGGTAATTTCTTAAAAGATTCAACACTGGTGATCCCATGCCATACCTTTCAAGTTTCTTTAAAAGAATATCGTGATTTATCGTATCAAAAGCTTTTTGTAAGTCTAGAAATACTGCAATATTAATTTCACAACGGTCCATATTAACTAAGCCACTCATTTGTGCTATCTAAAAGGGTTGATGCTGTGGAGTGAAACTGTCTAAAACCAAATTGATGATCGGATAGCAAATTATTTGAAACAAAATAATCATATAACTGTTCATAATCAGACTTTAATTAATCAGGGGTAACCCCCCCTAATTTTGTACTTATTTATTCTATGTTATTTTCAGACATTTGACTAATGACATATGACATTGGACAGTATTCATAAGTAATACACAGTATTCATAAGCCGATTTTTTGCTGGTGATTACTTTCGCGCGATGTGACATGTGTACGGTTCTACTCAAATTGAAATGAACTATTAATTAAGAATCTAATTTGTCCTAGTTGAGAGCTTATAAGATAGAAGGCTTGCGCGACAAAAATTTGCCAGTGAAAAAACGGCTTTATTGCCGAGTTATCGTTCCAGTTAATGAATAATAGTAGAGTCACTTGTTTAGCAAGTTTCTTTCTCCCTATACATTAAAAGATGATGATGGCAATTTTTAAGAATAATTTAATGAACTTTTAGCGAAAAAAACGCGAGGCCGGGAATAAGGCGCGGGAAAAACGGCAGAAAAAAGGCACGAAAAAAAAAGCATGAAAAGTAAGGCGCGAAAAAAGGCGCGAAAAAAAGGCGCGAAAAAAAGGCGCGAAAAAAGATTATCTCCTTTAGAAACAAGTCGTTTCACCGCTAGCAACTGTCAATTTTGAACAGCCCAACGTGCGTTACGAACGCACGTTGTTTCACGGTTAAACCGAATTGACTGTATATAAAATACGAGAAAGCACTCGCTGTGTCAAATGTCTATTCCTCATTAAACCAAGATTTCAAATGCCAAAAAGACATAATGTTCCCCACCCCCTTGTGGCGAAATCACTGATGCCAACCCCTCTTGACAATTAAATAATTTTGCTTTTATACACACTATGGGTGATGGGCTGAGATATAATTGCTTGGTTCTACATGGCATATGGGGCAAGTTAAACTGAATTTTAAAAATATTTTGCAGAGGGGAAGGCCTCTATATCGTTAAATTTAATTGGTTTGACATGTGAGAGAAAGTAATGGTTTAAATGATTGAATTGAAGGCTGAGGTCAAGTGGAAATTAATTCGAAAATTTGGAGAGTAAAAATGAGATGACAACCTGCACTACACCACCTGCTCTGGGTTTATCTTCAACATGACTGATTTATGGCACAAACAGTATCAATGTTATGGCAAATGTCTCGTGGGAATATTGGCTTGTGTGGCATTTCCAAGTTTTCTATGACAAACCAATTTTATCAATTGTCTCGTTCATTTACTGTGTAAAGACTGAAATTGCTAAAAGATGACACCTTGTAAGTATTGTATTGTACTTTAATTATACACAAAGCATACTGGACTGTCATACGTAACTAAGGGGAATATCTAGTGTTTAGGGTGTGTGTGTGTGTGTGGGGGGGGGGTGACCATGTATGCAACTTTTTGTCATAGCTATGTAGATCTAGTTGAACCAGCATTTTCCACATGCTTGATTGAACCACTTATCTGTATAAACCATTTTTTGCATGTTGCATTAACCTTCATCTACATTTTCTCATTCTAGTTGGGAAATTCCAACCATACGTAAAAGTGGTGTATTTCAGACACAAGCGTTTAAATTGTTGAAGTTGGAAGCTGGAATCAAGTGGAGATGGAACAGTTTGAAAAGAATATGAAAATTCAACTTTGATTTTACAACTTACTGCATCAATTACTGTATTCATTTATTGAAAATCAAAGACATAAAGAATACATTCTTGTAAGTATATTGTAATCATATTATCCACTTCTATTAGTGGGGGCTTTTTAGCTCCATTTTCGCAGATAAGGTTGAGTGACACCTTTAATACTCAAATTAACCGCATAAGCGGCTGTATAGAAGTTGCCTAAATATCTCATGGGTATTTGAAGCATATCAAATAAGTGAACCATTAATTAGTCTAAAACGTAAATCTAATTCCCTGCCGAAGCTAAAATGCATCCTAATCGTGCGAGAATTAATAAAACTGTAGAAATTTGCATGGAACTCTGCGGCTTTTATTTAATGAGTTTTATCACTGGCATAAAAAAATGGTACAACTGACCACGGAACAAAAAGTATTTATTGTCACAAATTTTATCTGCACACAAAGTGTAACAGAAGTGCAAAACGCGTTCAGAATAAGATTTCCCGATCGGAATTCTCCTGTGCGAAAGACAATTTTGGATAACGTGAGAAACCAGGGCAATTCAGGCAGGCGAAGAACAGGAAGAAGTGAGAGAAACGCAGCCACAGTAAGGGCTCGCACAGACCGGACGCGATTTGCCACCGCGACGCGATTTTTCGATTTTTAAAAGCGAAAATAAAACCATCAACCGAAAAAATTTGGTTAGATATGTGCACCAAATAGCTTAAATTGCTGAAGTTCTTCCGAAGATTGGAGAAAAATAGAAAAGGATTAAAGTTAAACGGCGTTCAAAATCGAAAATTCGCATCGATCGCGCTGTCAAATCGCGTCCGGTTTGTCTCGGCCTTAAGGGTGCTGCTGGAGCAAAGCCCACACGTGAGTTCTCGTAGGAATCCCATCGCACTTTCGCAAACAACATTCAACAGGTAACAAGACTGGACTTCCGCCGGCATCCCTTACCGCATTCACGTACTACATGAGCTATTGGAAATTGAGCTGACGCTTCCAGTGCGAAAACTTTTTCGATCGATTTATAATTGGAGACGAAGTGGGATTTGAAATGAACGGCCAACTAAGCACGCGCAATGTACGAGAATACGCACCGAAAGGAAATCCTCCGGCATTTAACTTCGACAGATCGAGTGAACGTACCAAACTTACTGTTGGCGCAGGTTTTTGCAGCAACGGTTTAATTTTGGAGCCCAATTTTTCTAAGGAAATGTGAAGGGACCCGCCTATCTTCGCGTGCTAAATGACGTTGCTTTTACACAACTTGCAACCACCAGTATTGGGAGGGAATGTTTCGGGGCCTTTGGTGGGCGCAAGGTGACGCCCCTGCTCATCGTCTTTTGAAGGTCAGGGATCGCCTAAACGAAACGTTCGGTGGGAATCGTGTCGTCGGTTTGTGTTATAATGTGGAGTCCCCCCCTTCGCCAGATCTAACGCCCTACGATTTTTTCTGTGGGGTTATCTCAAGGATAAGGTGTTTTCCAGACCACCCGAGAATGTCCAGGAGCTGCGGCAGAGGATAATCGAGGAGTTCAGCGGCCTGAAATTATTCAAAGAGCGTTGCGTGACATGCGCAGGTGAACACTTCTTTGTGCCGAAAGAAACGGCGGACACGCTGAAGGGCATAAATAATCAAAGGGCATTGTTTCATGCCCTCGTAGCGAGACACTACTTTATGTGAAATACCACGACGCCAGACAGACGTTTAATCTTTAATTCTGCACTACCGTAACTCTCGTACAGGCAATTTTGTTTACGTGTAAAAAGCCGTATACATATATACAGAGTCAACTGAAAAAAAAACATAGTAAAACTCCAAGTTAATTAATGTGAACACTCTAGAACGTACACAGTTATAGCATCTTACAATTTCGTGGATTATTCGTCCGTCATATGCTAATATAAAACTTGATTTTAGTCACGCTTTCTTCTTCCACTGATTGAACTCAACAAAAAATCCTTTTTTTTCCTGTCCGAACTCGCGGGTAATTCCCCTGCAACCCCCTAAAATCAGGCACAAAGTCCAAAACACTCCAGCCCAGTGCGGAAATTAAGGTCTCTGTAAAGCTTAATTGAGCAGCGACTAATCTCTAACATAACATTTAACTATAATGAGAAAGGGTCTGTAAATTCAGTTTGTCTATTTTCCCTCATTGTCCAACTCTTCTTTAGTTGCGATGAGGCAAAGCTTGTGAATAGGCCTATCGTATTCGCCGTTAGCCGTCTTAATTCGAACTTTTCTAACATGATTGTCATTTCCTGGATACGTGCCAATAATCAACGCCATTTTCCATTGAGATCTTCTGCACTTGTTATCAAGTTCTAGAACCAAGTCACCAACTTTGACATCTTCTCTCGTGCGAAACCATTTATTCCTAGGCAAAAGGTTAGGCGCAAAGTACTTGATCCAGCACTTCCAGAATTCGTTCACTCTATCTTCTGTACTTCTTAGCAAATCTCTGGGATTCATCCTTTCTTCAGGCGCTGGTTGTGGGGGTGAATTGTGTGATCCAATAAGGATGTCATTCGGAGTGATAGGCGGGCTTTCCCAAACACATTCTGAACTAGGATATAAGGGTCGACTGTTGTTAGATACGTGGTTTCTGCAAGAAACGAACGCCATTGCTCTTCTGTGAACGTATGGTTCTTACATGTGGCATCCAGGGCCTGTCTCACCGACTTGATCAGGGACTCCACCACTCCGTTCTGGTGACTCGCATGTGGTGTGTTCCACTGCCACTTGAACTCGCAGGTAAATTCATTGGAAAGAACACTCTTAATTTTTGGAATATTCCAATTCCGCATAACTTCATCGAAGTAACTTTGAGCACCAATGAAATTGGTTCCGCAATCCGACCAACACGTATTTGGATGGCCACGTAGACTGGCAAAACGCCTAAATGCTAACAAGAACGTGTCCGTACTTTTGTCACTTACGAGCTCGAGGTGTACCGCTCTTGTAGTCATGCAAGTGAAGATAATGACTTGTGCTTCCTTCAGTGTCTTTCGACCCAATCTAATGTGAAAAGGACCGAACATATCTAATGCCGTGTTCGTAAAAGGGGGAAATCCTGCAGCGACTCGTAGACTTGGTATTTGACCCATTATTTGACCAAGGGGTTTCTTGCGTAGCTTACGGCAAACGACACATTTGTTGGTGAGATATTTCGCCATGCCACGAAGTCCAATGATCCAAAACTTTCCTCTCGCCTCGTGCATCAATCGTTGGTAACCACAATGACGATTTGTTTCATGCATGTGTTGCAGGAGTAGATAGACTAGTGGGTGATTTCTGGGAAGGAGGATCGGGTTTCTCAAGTCGTTTGGAAGGGTCCTGATGTTTTCGAGCCGTCCATGTACTCTGAGTAGACCATCTTTATCTTTCTCAACAAGGAGTTGCTCGTCGATTGCATTGTCAGTCAAGCAACGTTGTGTCCACTGAAACAGTTGTTTTTCTGCTTGCTGAAGTTCGTCCACGGTAATGGATCCTCTTTTCTGATCTACACTTCTGGCATTTTGGGTAAACCGATTAACATATGCGAGTGTTTTACGAACTTTCGAAAACGTAGAACAGGTTTCTAGTAAATGGGAGAGAATTGGGTTATCCCCTTCATCTTTCGTTGCTATGTTGGCATGAACTGTTGGCTCGTCAGCAACTGCTGAATCTTCTGGAGTGGAACTTGGCAGCTGTTCTTTGAAAGTTGAGCTGACTTGAGACGCCGCTTTGGTCTTTGACTTTTTCAGAGGTTTGGACTCTCTTCTGGTCTCGGAAAGATCAACATCAGGCTTTTGATCGCCCTCTTCAAACTGTGGCCATTCTCGTTCGGGTGTCTTGAGGAAGTGTGGACCAGTGAGCCATTCTTCGAGTTGTTCCAATTCAATTCCTCGAGTGAGGCCATCAGCTGGGTTGAATCTGGATCTAATGTAGTGAAAATCATTCGTGCCGACAGTTTCTTGAATCTCGGCGACTCTAGCTGAGACAAACGGCCGGAACTCTTTCGGGGGGGTTGTTATCCAAGATAGCACTGTTGTAGAATCGACCCATAGAAATTTTTTTGCCTCGTTGACGTTTGCAAAATCTAACATCTTCTGACAGGTATCGTAGATCCTCGCGAGAGCTAGGCAGCCCAGCAGTTCTAATCTGGGGATACTTTTCCTTTTAACTGGTGCGACAAACGGCTTGATAAGGACTGGAACACAGCAGAAGCTACCGTCTCTGAGCTCCCAACGAAGAAATATCACTGCTCCATATGCTTGCTCTCCCGCATCTGAAAACCCATGAATCTGTGGTTGACCAATTGCATCACTCGGTTTCAGCTTGCGGTCAAACTGGAGGGTCAACAGGTGATTCATCATTTTCAAATTCTCTGCCCATTTCTTTTGGACTTCTTCAGGTAAGACGTCGTCCCATCCATAGCCTAGACTCCAAAGTTCTTGTAAGTCTATTCGGAATTTTATGGTGACGGGGGAAATGAGCCCAATGGGATCCCACAGCTGTGCTAGAGTAGCAAGACAACTTCTCTTTGTAAATGCTTCGAACTTACGGGTTACTTCCGCTTTCTTTAAGGTAAACTTGTCAAGTTCCTTGTCCCATTTGTGGCCAAGCAAATCTGTAAATCGTTCGTTTTGCGACTGATCGATCTCTTTTCTGTTTGAGTGCCACGCTTTGATCTCAAATTTTCCATTTTCAAGTATTGCATCAATTCCTGTGGTGACTCGTTTTGCATCTTGTATCGTTGAACAGGATCCTCCAACGTCATCGACATACACATGACGCAGAAGTTCTGTTGCTGCTTCGGGTTCCTCAACCTGAGACGCTTTGGCCAGAACTTTAATTGAATTGGATGCAATGTCCGGCGCTGGCTTATCCCCAAAGCTCAATCGCAGCCACTGATAAACAGTTGGTTCTTCTGTTGGACTGCTCCTCCATAGAAATCGGTGGAACACCTGGTCGTCTGGATGCACTAAAATCTGGTTGAACATCTTGCGCACATCGCCAGAATACGCAACGTTGTTCCAGCGCCAAGCTGCAAGAACACCAGGAAGCTCGTTGATATAATTCGGGCCTTTCTCGAGGTGGTCATTAAGTGAGCGATCATCATGACCTTTTGCAGATGAATCAAAGACTAGGCGGAGCTTTGTTGTTTTATCGGGTGTGAATACGGCCTGTAACGGCAAGTACCATTCAGGTTGCATATGATCTACTTCCTCCGGTGGCACTTTCATCACAAACCCTTGGGAGACCAGCTTCTGAACTTCTTCGTCAACAGCTTTGGTGAAATCTTTCTTTTGAAACGATCTTTCAGTCGCATGCATTCGTTTAAGGGCAATGTCATGGTTGCTGCGCTTCGGTGGGCCGTCCTCTTTCCAAGGCATCTTGATTTGAACTCTACCGTCTACCAGCCTTGTAGATTCAGAAAGTGACTTAACGAATTTGTTTTCCCGTAATTCATTGTCGCTACACGTGCATAGCTCAGTTGGTTTAACTCCGATAAGATCTTGCTGTAAAAGAATATTCAAATCTTCGGCAACACTTATTGTCCCAACATTGACCGATTGAATTGTAGTGTTGCTCGTGGCAAGTTGGCCTAAGACATACCATCCAAAGCAGTTCATCTTAGCTACTGGTTCGCTAGGATGTCCAGGAATGACATGCACATCAACAAAGGCATCTGCAAAGTCAGTTCCGAGAAGCAAGTCAATACTCCCCCCTAATAGATGCAATTTTTCTAGAACTGGTTTAATATGAGCGTATTTCTCCAGTGACTTCTTTGAAACTGTTTTTGCACCGCTGCATGTTTTGTTAACCGTGTATACAAGAAGGGTTTTCTTGACTTCCTCTTCAATTGGCGAGATCATGGTGATTTCTACAATTTCGGAAACTTCAGATTTGCTAGCCCCTCCAGCCAAGTTCATAGTGAGATGCGTTTGTGGTCCGTTTAATCCAAGTTTTTTTGCTGCAGATTTAGAAAGCAGGCTTGTATTCGAACCGGTATCCAGCATTGCGAGGACATCCTGAGGCACTCCATTTGCATCCATGACTTTGATCTTTTGAACTGGGCATAGTCCTGTCACAGTCTGAACGTTGTTGTGTTTAGAGGAATATACATCGACGTCGTTCGTTGCATTATTCTTATCGTCAGCAAATGGTGGGGAATTCGGGTTCAATGGTTTGGTATTGTGTAATGATCGGTGGTGGTTTTTCGTACACTTATCGCATGTTGTACCATCACTCTTCTTGCAGTCTTAGTATGATGAGCATTTAAGCATTTGCGACATCTTTGTTTCTCCTTAACGATGTCCCAACGTTGGTTTACGGTTAAACCCCGATAGGTGGGGCAAGCTGCAAGTAGGTGTTTAGATTGGCAACCAAGAGGACAAGATTCTTGTACTTCAAAGTCTCCAGAGCGGTTGTCGGATCTTCTAGTGGTAGAGCTAGGATTAGTCTCCTCAAGGTTATTTCTCCCTCTCGAACGAAGACTTGCCTCCTCCTGCAACCAAATAATGAGGTTGCAAACATTCTCCTCCTTTTTATCTCTCTTCATCTCTCTTCCGAATGCAGAGTTGTCACCGGGACTAAGCTTCGAGAGAAGCTGGGACATGAAAAACGGAGCTTCGGAAGACGAGGAAACTGGACATGCATTGTCTTCCATATCATTGACATAGCCGGTTATCAAGGATGCATAATGAGCAAGTGATTTCGAGTCCCTTTTTACGGGCTTTAGGTTATTTATTCCCATCAGCAGTTCGTCCATGAGCTTCCGTTTGTCAGCGAATTCTACGTCCAGAATGTTCCAAGCGCGATCTATGCTCTTGCATGTTTTCACTTGATCCGTCCACCAAAAACCTTTTGGCATTGCCTTTCGGAAACGCTGGAGTTGTTCGTCTTCATCTTGGGAATATTTAGTCATCCAATGACTAAATTCCTTTTTCCAGGTGGAGTATGATCTTCTACACCCGTCCCAAGATGGGACGGGTAGTCTTTCCAGACCACTAGCTTTCAACTTAGTGTTAGAGCCTTCCAGCACTTGCGCCATTTTTGTCACCGCTGATGTCATTGCTTCTAACGATTTTGAGTTATCAGCAGGCGATTTTGTGGAGCTTAATTTCTTTTGATAGACGGCAAAGGTTTTAGCCAGTTCTAAATAGTCTTTTTTTAATTTCCCGCCAACTTCGCTGTTTGCTTTTAACATCTCATCAGCCTCGGGCTGACCATCCTCTACGATCCTATCAGCTAGGGCTTCCTGCTGCTTTTTAATTTGTCGGTACTTGGTTTCAACTAAATCGAAAATAATTTCTAATCTCTCCAAATTAGGCTCTACTGCAAGGACAGTCTCGAATTCTTCGAATAATTCTCGTATAGACTGAATCGCATTATCTCTTTTGCCAATTAGAGTTTTCAAATCCGTTTTTGGCATTTTGAAGGATATATTTTTAGGTATCCTGAGCGATGTCTTTTATAAGCCTCGATTTCGTTCGACACGCCGTGGAGAAAGAGTTGCTCAACTTTTTATGTTTATAAAGCTTAATATTAGCAAATAAAATACGACATGAAAGGAATTTTCTGACCTTTTATGAATCTTTCGCGGCTCTTGCAAGGTAGGACTTTCAAGGACGGTCTGTCGCTTATTTCTTGCAGTCGGTTGTCCTTGATTTTCCCCTTTGTTTGCACTTCTGTGATATTTCAAATGTAAGAAATTTTGACTGTTTCATGCCCTCGTAGCGAGACACTACTTTATGTGAAATACCACGACGCCAGACAGACGTTTAATCTTTAATTCTGCACTACCGTAACTCTCGTACAGGCAATTTTGTTTACGTGTAAAAAGCCGTATACATATATACAGAGTCAACTGAAAAAAAAACATAGTAAAACTCCAAGTTAATTAATGTGAACACTCTAGAACGTACACAGTTATAGCATCTTACAATTTCGTGGATTATTCGTCCGTCATATGCTAATATAAAACTTGATTTTAGTCACGCTTTCTTCTTCCACTGATTGAACTCAACAAAAAATCCTTTTTTTTCCTGTCCGAACTCGCGGGTAATTCCCCTGCAACCCCCTAAAATCAGGCACAAAGTCCAAAACAGGCATAAAGAAGAATCAAATCTGTAGACACTGTAAATAAAAAAGAATCAAATCATTCTTCTACCACACTCACCACGTTGACTTAGTTGATATGGTTTAGTAAACACTTTCGCTTTAACGTCCAGTTGGCTATACACATGGGAATTTTTAAATTCCCGCAATAAGTTCCCGGCTAATTTGGGTATCAAAGGTATCAGGGTTTTTTACTCACCCTGTAGAGACAGGGGATATTCGAAATAGAAAGAACGAGCCCTCACTTGTCAATTGTACGGCTGGACTACAATACACGTGTAATTTTTCTTATGTTATGAAATTATTTACAGCCATTTTTTTGTTTTCCAAACGAAAAATTATGGTTGCTATGCAGGAACCTTGTTTTTTCCAACATATCAGTGAGAAGGAGCTTAAAAAACTAATTTTGGATTGAGTTTTTGGAATTGTTTGACGGTCCTGAGATTTGGGAGCTAATTTATTTTCCTGTAAAGTTGTACAAGGTATCATTTATTTTACTTTTACTGTCTGTAGGGATCTGGAATAAAGTAAATACAGTTCTGGATGGTCCAACCTAAATAAAGAAAATGCAGAGACAGTAAAAGCAAACTTGTGAGCAACGACCAGGTACAAAGTAATCTTTTTTAGTTTGAAATGTGAGAGTAACTTGCCTGCTTGTAGGGTGAGACACATTCTTCAGGTGAAATAGCTAACAAAAAATATTTTTCTGGGCCAGCTTGATTTTTTTCTGTTAACAATTCAAGTTTTTTTGCTTATTTCCTACTTATGTTTGTTAAAACGGTTTGTTGTTGCCTCTGACTGTTTATTTCAAAAATTCAATGTTTACTTTTTAAACAAAAATATAACAAACAATCTTTTAACAAATTTACAAAATTACTGCAGTTAAGATGTTAAAACGTTTGCAGTAATTACAATCCTTTCAAACGTTTGTGTTTAAGTTGTGTGCAAAAGCGAACGAGCAATTACCTGCATATTTAATTTTAAGCATTTTTGAGCAGTTAAAGCATTGACTCCCTCAATACATTCAAGTCTTTATAAAATAATGAGTCTTATTGCACTTGTTAAATACAGTTAGTGTGGGGTTTTTTATTTCCATCTAATTGATTGCGGCTATGCTATGAAAATTGTGCATCTGATTTTGTTACATTATCGGTTCTCCTTTAAGACTTTAATGGCCTAGCTGCCCAACTAATGTCCTCAATACCACTATTTTCATGTTATGAACGAGGTTCAAATTATCTTTGATATCTTTTAAATCATTTCCCACGTTCATGATTGGGCAATTACTGCTTGCATGGTCAGACAGTTTGTATGTAGTAAAAATAATAATAATAACGATTTACTTCGGCGTTCAAACAAAGCGGTTTTTCAATCCGAAAATACTAATGCTATAATTACAAAGTTAAATCTCTATACAAGGTAATGGAATATTTAAAAAATTCCAAAATTGTGAACTAGTTTTAGTTAATACGTACATACAAAATTACGCAATCCTCTTCCTTGCGGAGTCTATTAAAAATGTCTTTGTAAGTCTTGAAAACTGTAAATAATTAGTACAGTTTCTAATATCTTTTGGGAGACGATTAAAAGTTTTGGCACAATTATTTTGAAAAGTTCCAGTTGTATGAGGAACGGCGAGCTGTATTCCATCAGATGATCTTAGAGTTCTTGATGGGATATAACGTTCTAATAGAAGATAAGATGGCCTTTGCGGATTATGCAATGCCTCGTGGTCTAATTTGAGCAAATGGTATTCACGGCGTTCGGGATACTTCAGTGGAGATCAGTACAACATTGTTAGAAACGGCGTTTTCAATGATCATCTTTAGAACGGAAATTACATTCTGATACTCAGGCGTGGAGAGATCTTTATCCTTGACGTTCTTGAAATTGTCTGATGCCCATTAGATGCATGGCGTTGAGATATCCATTTACCTTTGACTACATCTTTGGCTAAGCTCGTTATCTTTCAGCCAAGCAAGGATCGCATACCAATATGTGTGCGTGGCTCTTTCATTACCAGTGGGGCCAGTGTTACCTTCGCCAACTGCTTTTTCCCAGAACACCTCAACGGCATCTCTTCAGGCATATTTTCTGGTTCTTTAAAATTAACCACATCGTAAAATCTGTTATTCACCAAAGCTGCCGCAAATAATTGCACCCGCAATAGTCGGGAGTGGATCCAAAACGGAATTATTGTAGTCTAATCTTGAAAAGATAAGGCAATCAACTAGTTGCTTCTTCAATGAAAAGGATGCAGAGTTTTAAAGTTTTCGCAAGATGGCAAGAATAAAATAACACGACGCAATCAATCATGATAATAATTTTCATAATAATATCATAAATATAATTAGGGTTTCTCATTTTTCTTTCCAATTTCCTACGTTTGATTTTACAACATTTTTACATTTCCTCTCCCTTACAACCTTTCTTTGCATTGGAGCATGTTTATCTAGAATCCAAGTCAGCATATCATCATAGCTTTTCACCAAGTTGTCCATATTTGTCATAGTTGTTTCAGACAAATCGAATTAACGCTTTTCTTAATTTTTTTTGTTTTGTTTTTTTATGTTTCGCTAAGGGACTTGCTTGCGTAAATCTTTGGCTACAAACATCACACTCATAAGGTCTCTCTCCAGTGTGTGTTCTTTTGTGACATATTAGACATATTACTGTGATTCAAAACCACAGTGCATTCCGAATAGCCTGACTTGATAAAGTGAAGAGTCTCGCGACTCGCGGGTTTGATGCTAAATGCATTATTTGGCGTATTCTGATTGATTCTCCTAGGGTTACACTTTCAAATCACGCGGGAATCTCGAGGGTAAAGATCATGAAGACATTGAACAGATGCCATTTTATATTCCATCCTCGTGTGCGGATTGTAGAACCAGTGAGGCAAGCCTACCTAATACGAAGAGTATTATGAATATGGGGTTACCAATTGTGGTTCTGTCCGGGATGAAGGATTTACGTTTTGAATATATTTTGCCTCAAATTAAAAATAGCTTTGTGCCGGATTTGTACATTAAACTCTTCATCACCTGCCCAAACACACAAATACAGCACAAGTACGGGATAACCATGCCGAGACATGTTCAGCTTTCATCACTTTTCTTAATGTTTTTTGCGTTGTTTTTTTTTATGTCTCGCTAAGGGGCTTGCTTGGGAAAATCTTTGGCGACAAAGATCGCTTCTTTTATATCTTGCGAATTCACTAGCATGTGCATATACTTTCTTACAAGCCCTCCCTTGTCCTGAAGGTTCCATTCTGTGAATCAAATACATTCAAAGAATGTTATAATGACTTTAACCAAATAGTTAAATTATGGAATTACTGCTGTAAAGCTAACCCCCTACCATGAACCTTTGCCACTCTCTCCTCATTTAAAAAAAAAACATTAGAAATATGTACCAACATTTTCTCGGGCAATATTTGACATAGAAATGTACGTGGCATAGTCATATCATAGCACTAGTCACTGTTTGATATATTTGTATCAAAAGTCAGCTAGGGAGTGTGATGTACGGTATTATATATTCATTTTTTTAACCGAATATACGGTATATTTATGCCATTTTTGGATCCAATGTTTAAGCATTTCTAGCATTAATATTTAAATTAAGCGTCAATTAAAAAAAGTATTCTAGATATCATAACTCCCCCCTGGCTAACTCTGTGTACAGTATTATTTTGTATTATATTGAACTGTGTAGTGTTGCTTTGTGTTTTGTGTCGCTATTTTACTTATTGCATTGTATTTTTGTTGCCTTTCATTGTTTTGTATTACTTTTACGATGGTGAGCACCTTATTCCCGTGTGTATTCTTTTATGTCTTACCACGTGGCTTGAATGCGCAAATCTTTGGTGACAAACATTGCATTCATACGGTTTCTCTCCCCTATGTGAAAATGTTCAGCTTTCATCACTTTTCTTAATGTTTTTGCGTTGTTTTTTTTTATGTCTCGCTAAGGGGCTTGATTGCATAAATCGTTTGCGACAAACATCACTTCTTTTATATCTTGCTAATTCACTAGCATATGTATATACTTTCTCACAAGCCCTCCCTAGTCCTGAAGGTTCCCTTTTGTGAATCAAATACATTCAAAGAATGTTATAATTACTTTAACCGAATAGTTAAATTATGGAATTACTAGTGTAAAGCTAACCCCCTACCATGCACCTTTGCCATTCTCTCCTTCTTTAAAAAAACCCATTAAAAACATGTACAAACATTTGCTTGGACAATATTTGACATAGAAATGTACGTGTCATAGTCATGTCATAGCACTTAGTCACTGTTTGATATATTTGTATCAAAAGTCAGCTAAGGAGTGTGATGTACGGTATTATATATTCAATTTTTTTTACCGAATATACGGTATATTTATGCCATTTTTGGATCCAATGTTTAACCATTCCTAGCATTAATATTTAAATTAAACGTCAATTAAAAAAAGTATTCTAGATATCATAACTCCCCCCTGGCTAACTCTATGTACAGCATTGTTTTGTATTATATTGCACGAACCTCGTACTTTGTTTGACACACTTTTCTTTTCAACATGGTGGGTGCGCGCAGGAAACACGCGAGGAAGAAGTAATCGTTGCAGCGTGCTTGTGTTGGACTGTGTAAATTTCTAGGATGGTGAGCACTAAACTTTCTACGATGGTGAGCACTAAACTTTCTACGATGGTGAGCACCTTATTCCCGTGTGTATTCTTTTATGTCTTACCACGTGGCTTGAATGCGCAAATCTTTGGTGACAAACATTGCATTTATACGTTTTCTATCCCCTATGTGCTCTTTTATGTCTTACCATGTTGCCTAATTGGGAAATCGTTGGTGACAAATATCGCATTCATAAGGTTTCTCTCCCCTGTGTATTCTTTTACGTGCTACCAGGTTGCGTGATTGCGAAAATCTTTTGTGACAAACGTCGCATTTATAAGATTTCACTCCATTGTCTGTTCTTTTATGTGCTACCTATAGTTTCCAAATTGTTGCAATATTTCATATATTCAATAACATCATATATATATTCAATAAATGCAATATATATTCAATAAATTCTGCACTGCAGCTTGCCAGCGGATTAAACTTCCGAATACTTCGATGACGTTATGTAACAAATAATATAAACAAGCAAGTCTAAAAGCAAAACGTCCCATTCATGCCCTTTTTGTCCACTGCGTGTTCCACCTTTTCCTGATTCATTTATCGACGTTTTTGATGAAGACATCTTCTACCACTTACTATAGACCTTTTTATGAAACGAGGTAAATGCAAGAGGGTTAAATTTTGAATAAAAGTAAATATTAAAAAGTTTATGGGAGAAGCTGAACTATAAAATTTAAAAATATATTAAAGTAACATCAAAATAGATAACTGTATTGTGAAACCCGACAGCGCTGTACTACAGGAGAGGTTGTCCAACATTGACACATCCAAAGGACGTGGCCCTGATGGCATCCCAACTTGTCTTCTGCAAGAATGTGGCTTCCAAATTGCACCTAGTATCTGTGAACTATTCAATCAACTTCCAACTGAATAGAAATCTGCCAATGTTACGCCTGTCCACAAGAAAGATCGTAAATAACGTGAAAAAATTCAGAAATTTCAAACAAAATTTTGGGGGTTGCTCCATTCCATGGTGGGGTATAGGTGCCAGCAATCCCTGCATTCTGTTTGATTAACAGAACCATTAGGTCAAGTAATTTTGTAATACCAAGTAGTAGTTAATGGAGCTCAAATTGTAACATTTGATGATATAAAAATAACTAAAAAATATAAAAATTGCTGGAGTTTTTAGGAATTTTTTATTTTATGTAGCTACAGGATTTTCAGTAAGTTCCTCAGGATTTCCTCAGCACTGGACTTGCTTGTAAATATTTGGCTACAAACATCACACTGATAAAGTCTGTTTCCACTGCGTGCCCTTTTATGTCTTGCCACTTCACTCGCATTTGTATATACTTTCTTACAAGCATCACCATCACCTGAAAAGTGTGGCTTTGTGGCATACGAAACAAATTTGTAGTGAACGCAACCACTTCATTTGCCTTAACTTAGAACAGAGGCTTTAGTCTCACCACAGCATCCAAGGTACACATTTTTAATAAATTCTCAAACCATTCGCTTGCAGTTGAGAAATCTTTTTCTCTATTCCACTTTTGGACGTTTGTGAATAGAGCCCTAACAATGCACGTCTCAAGAATCTTTGACTGTGATACTTTGACTTGCGATATATCACGTGTCTCATTATTTTCGTATATCTGCTGACGCGAAACTCTGATGCTGGCAAATCCGAGCTGGGCTCCGAGGACGAACTGGTCTTTTGACAGCTTTGTATCTGGGAAGGTCAAGTTATTGAAAATCATTACAAGCAGACAATATAATAAAATGTAAAAAAAAACTCCGAAGAACAACATATTGTAAATTAAAATATAATTTTGAGGAAACACCACGTAAATTTATGATCGCAATGCTTTCGGACCGTAAGCTCGGATCTTTATCAGTGCTAATAACAATGCATTATAAATAATACTTTGATTGATGTCCACCATGCAAACGTGTAACGAACATCTTGTAAACTCCATATTCGACCTTTTTAACAAGAACAATTTTGCAGTGATTCCTCTTGTCACATTGTCAAACTAGCACAATATACTCTAACCGGTAAAGTTTGTTGATATTTTTTCTATATTATCTGCAATTAATTAACAAAAAACAATTTTTCACGGAGTAATTAAATTCAACTATAAAAAAGTTTGTACCTCGACGCGTTGTACACGAGGCCATTGTACGGCTTGTAGCTCAGAAGGTTGTACCTCGAGAACATTGTAACTTCCACACAAGTCAATTTCCACACTCACCTTTTCTTTTGAGGTCTTTAACAACATTGTCTACGTTCACACTAGCTTGTATACATACATCGAGACTGTTAGGTAGCCCACACATACATTTTATCGTTTCCCAATTGCCACTCGCGTTGATGTAACTGTATAATCAACACGGAAAAGGTCATATTTCTTATATTTCGTAGGTTCAATCCAACATGTTCAACCCGAAAATAAAAGAGTTCTTGTTAAAGAGGATTTATAGTTTTTAATTAATGTCTAAAATTTTTCTTAGTAAGAGTTCCTTCTACTCCTAAAATGAAGGTATCGACTGTAAAAACTCTAACGGCATTAGGTGTTCAGTTTTTGTCCAGAGACGAGATTTTTGTCGGTTTCCTTTAAAATGATATCCTCAAACCCTACATAGCCTAATTAATTTCCCAGAAGTAGAACCCACATTGTTGTTAACAAGTGCTATTGGCTCATGTTTCTGATGACTTGAAAATAAATAGAACTAGAAGTAAGAACACCTAAGGATTTTTTAAAGAACGGTCTATGCTTTGACTTGTGTCCGAATTTCTCTCTTTAAATGCTGTTCAAATTTGTATTAAATATCTATTAAATATTCGAAATTGTTGAGCGCAAATATTTTATTTACCTTCAACTTGAATAAAACGATTTGAAAGAATTGTAGCGCTGCACAGTTTATGAAAGATTCTTGAATGATGATAAAATTGTCTGAACAAAGTTGTATCGCTGCTCATTTTATTGTAGCCTGGTTCTCGCATGTCGCGAATATATCATCATCGATTGCTATCACCGCGGTGATTACTCGTTTCTGAATTTCTTCTTACCGACATTACGTCGCCAACCATGGGCGACACACGAGAACCAGGCTTAAAGATCTAATGTGATCATTGGAAACTATGGGTAACAACAAACCGTTTCAAAGATAAAGATGATAAAAAGAGTTACTTTTTCATAGAAAACTAAAAATGGTTAAGGTACCATGTGTTGTTGTTTGCAATGATTGCTTCTGCGAAAATTCCCAAAGAGGGGACACTAACTTATAAATTATCAGAATTGTTAACTTGAGGTGAGCAGGAACTTAAACGATCACCAAGTTCGAACCTGTGGATTCAAGAGATGAGTTGTTGAGGGGGTTCATTTGGTATCCTGAATGAAATCGTTGCAAACCAGAGCGTGGCAAGGAGATGTATGTTGCTATCTCGCCAGAATGTACGGGGAAGCTTACGTCCAGACGGGATATCTGCAAGGTTGCTGAAAGAGTGCTGAAGTTATTGCTCCGTCTCTGAATGAACTGTTCAACAATGAGGTGGAAATATGCAAATATTGTGTCTGTTCCTAAAACAAATGAAACTCGTGTCATCAACCACCATACCGTCCGATATCCTTAACCTCTACTTCACCCACAACATGAATGTCGCTCCTGCATCACCCTGGCCCTCATTCGAATGAACCTTTGCAGAACAACCTCCTTAAGAAGTTCCTTCTTCAATCAAATTGTTCCGTTGTGGAGCAGGCTTTCTTTCTTTCAGCTCTACTACAAGAGAAATCTAAACTGAAGAACTTAAAAGTTTAAGAGAAACTTGAACAACTTGACCGTTGTCCGTTCTAGAACATGGAAAACCATATCTTTCTAAATGTCGTTCTTGTGCTGTTAATTGTTGTTCGTAAGAGTTGTAATCGTACCAAGCTGCCCTAGCATTCCTCAATTAAATGTCTTTTGTTTCTGCTCAGTTGTTTAATTGAATTGATTTAATTGAAATTTAGATTATTGCAGTTTTTATCGTCCTCTTTGTTGAAATTTTGTCTTCTGGAATGCAGGAGTAGCTTGATATGAATATGTTACATCTATAAATTGTATTGTCTGTGACTCTGTCTGTGCATCTGATTGTGTGTCTATATAAGTGTACATGTGTTTTATCTTTAAGTACTTGTAATCCAGGGGCCGGTCGTTCAAAGCTGGGTTAGCACTAATTTTGGGTTAAAGTTTAACCAAATGTTTCAGTTTTTGTATTTCTACATACCCGTTTATTTTAAAACTTTACAAACCAAAACTATTATTGATCAAGACAAGATTTCTAAAGAAACATCTCGCAATACTATCAACAATTAAGTCACTGGAAAGTTTAGAAAGAAATTTTACGTTAACCCAGGGTTAAGCTGACCGGGTTTTGAACAACTGGCCCCAGGTGTGCCGTGGTTGTTTCCAAGTTATCTGGGTTAAATTATTACTTTTATTACCTTATATATATGTGTGTATTTCCAAACTATCGTTTAAGGCTTAAAATGAACTGGTAAACACTGGCAGAGAATGTCTATACTCTTTAGTTTGATATTAAAGTTTAAGTTTTAAAAGATGTAAGGAAGGTTGGGATAGGATGAATTGATATTGTCGTGACAAAGTTGTTGTGATGTGTTTTTGTGAATATTTGTCTGTATTAAAGATGCAATTGCTTAAGTAGGCGTTAATTTGGGACTCGTCCTGTCCTTGTCTGTTCCGTCAATCGTTTTTTTTTTCTGTTTTGATTGTAAAGTTCATTATTGCATTAGTAGAAAAAAACAGCACTTTTTTTCAAAACGATGATGTACATTGAGCTTGTATTGTGCGATTTACAGAACAAAATAAAGTTTTGTATACCAACTGGACTTCTGTGTAATTCCTCTACTTCAGAATGAATTCCTGAAATGGGCCTTTTGTATTCTTGATATTCATGAAAAACATGGGAACACCGGAGTCTTTGGACAGAGTCGCTGATAGTATCGGTGATATGTCTTTGGATTTAACAATGTGCCTGCAGTAAAGAGAGAAATATTGTTTTCTTGTTTTCTTGGATGTCTGGAACACGGAATTTTGTATTTCCTAAAGTAGTCTTCTTGCCGTTTTTTTCTGTTCTGTGCCCAAGTACGGCGTGTCACGAGACAGTTTAAACTCTCTTGGTCACTAAAAGAATGAATAAGACCTAACTTATTATAATAAAGATTTTCTTTTTTAAATTCAGAGACGTCCTTTCTAGGCGATTCGAAATAGTAGCATCAGAGCAACACCTAGGGATGTGTTCACCCAGGGTCTATCCTTATAATTTACGTCAATGATCTCCAAAAATCTGTCTCACAAAACATGACCTTGACAGAATTTGCTGACGATACCAAATGCTACCAGCATATCAATCCTCACCTGACAGGAGGGTTGCAGATTTTCCCAGGGAAGATCCATTCGTGTGCTACCAAGAACCTGATTGAATAATGTTCATCTTCATGCCATTGTTGTCGATCGATTCACAGACCAAATATGACTTACAGTGTTATAGCTAGCCTTTTAATGGGTTTCTCACTATAATGGGTTTTTTGTGTAGTAATTGTCATTGATAATGCTATTTAACAGCATATACCAAAGCCTACCTCTGAATAAAATTGGCTCGGGAAATCTCCCTGAAAATTTGAGGGGACCCAAGCCTCAAACCCTAAATACCCCCTGTTATGTATAATTTATGTAAACAATCAACATTAGGCCATGCACAATAAACTTCATTTATTCAGCTTAAAACTCAAAACAGCAAGTCGCGCAGCATATTTTATAGACATTTCACTGCGTCAAAATCCGCCATGTGTTTTTTGGGACACTGCTCCTCCAGTGTTTGTAAAGCTCAGTGACGCCGATCCAGAATTCTTAAAAATTATTCAATATGGCGACCAAATCGCATGGGATTTTTGAACTGAGTGATTTTCAAACTTATCTGGAATATTTTGAGTTCTACGTAAACAATATTGTTTTAAGAATACTTGGAAGTGAATCGAGTGATGAAAATTTGTCTAATAAAGTTGAAAAGCGACAGGAAAATATCAGAACCCCATATGATGCTAAAAAAAGCACGGACATATGAAGCAATCAGCAATATTAGTTGTAAGTGACTGCAGTTAGGTTAATATATTATTATTGCCTTAAGGGACCGGACATTTATTAAAGGGGGGGGGGGGAGGGCTGGCGCAAATAGGGGAGGGTCATTATTTTTTGTGTAACCCAAAAGGGGCTTGTGTTTTTCCTGCAACATTCCTGGGGAGGGGGGACTTTTAAAATTATACAAATGAAATAGAAATGGACCAGCCTTCCCCCCCCCCTTTGATAAATGTCCGGTATCTTAATAGCATCTCATATGCGAATAATTCTAACCTAGCAAGAAAAATATATGTGTATGTCAGGGGTCGAGATGTACCGAAAATCAAAATAGCAGTATTGAACTCAAATTCTTTTTCATAATATCGGTATGACTTTTTCAGTCAAAGTGAAATGCTAAAGTTGTATCGCAATTTTTTGTTATACCGATTGTGACTACAGTGCAGTGACAGCCAGGGTGCAAACTCCACACGGGAGATATGCCATTAATTACACTAGTGACCCATAGTGGAAAGTATAAAGTTCCGGCTGCCACAGCAGACTGCTGCAAGTTAACGAGGTCATTTCTTTTATCTTGCCGCAATGATGCTGACCATTCAACATTGCAGGCACAAATCAAGATCAGCAATTTTAATTATTTATTTGATTTGTGCCAAGCTGACAAATGGATGAAGTCAAGTACTTCATGTATGTACTGTATTATGTTAGTACAGTCAAAATAAATTTATTTACTGGTTGCAAACAGTTATATCTCGAAGTGCAACATAAAAAATTCTGCTAAAGATATCATTCTGCCGCAAGTTTTGTTTATAATATGTACGCCACAGATTTGGCTGCAACTCCAATCTTACGGATTTTTCTGCCAACAAATTTCTCCTTATCAGCAATTTTCGCTCTCCCTTTCTGCGGGAGATCTCCTTTTAAAGTCCCAAACTTTCCAGTGTGGCTAGCAGCTAAATTGAGGATTTGCAGATAATTACTGGAAACCAGATAATTAGCAAGAAGAAGTTAATGTAATAAAAGGAGTCGAATTAATACAGCCACTGAATAAAAAAGATGCCAACAATCTGGTAGTTACACCAGTATCTACCTGTATAAACTTGTTTACTATAGCCACAATATTCAGCGCCTATGTGCCTGTGTGTGATATAAAATAAAAACCGGTATTAAACCTACTTGTGTGTTAAACCTACATGCTGTTACTTCAGTTCAAGGGCTTCAAGTCCCTGCTTACTATGATCCTAGGTCTAGCATTCCGTCAAGAAATAATTATGTCTAATACTCTTGTGTTTGCACTATGACGGAGTGATTTCCCATAGCATTGCAATAACATGCCACTACGGTAAATTAACTAAATTTGCCGTAGCGTTGTAGTGTAAACACTCGTTCCATTTAAAAAAATATGCAACAAAATATGATGCTGGATTGCTTGTATTGCTGATGAATAACCTCACAAGTTTAGTATTATTGCCATGGCAATTTATCATTTACACTATAAACTATTTCATATACAGTACTGTTCAGAAATAACCTAACAGAAAACGCGTTCGGAACGCGTCCGGAACGCGTTCGAAAATGCGTTCCGTTCGCGTTCCATTTGCGTTCCATTTGCGTTCCATTCGCGTTCCATTCGCGTTCCATTTGCGTTCCATTTGCGTTCCATTCGCGTTCCACAGCGTTCCAATTTGCGTTCCACTTTTACTGGAACGCGTTCAGGAACGCGTTCCTGTGACACTCGTAATAAGATCGGATATTATCGGTCATTATCGCGATTCGCCGAGTAATATAATCTATTTGAAAAGCCGCTAAAGAGTAAAGTTGCGGAGTGATAAACTAAAGTGAGCTTCAAGACCAAATTTTTTTATAATATTATTATTGTCGGCTTACTCGATTCTAATTGAGTAAGAACTGTGATGATAATCATTAATCATTTAAAACACGTCGCCAACGCACGAGCTGTTGAGCTTACGTTAACGAACGGTATTATTGTTATATTTCGCCAAAAAGCGCGCGATTTTTCATTACTTCTCGAACCGTATAATTTCCTATACTAATTGCCTGTAATACCTAACCTCATTACCTCAACAAACGCATATAGTTGTGCGAGGAAAAAATTGAGACAATTAAACGAATACACTGCTATTTTCATCTTGTGTTTTGCTATTTCCTTAATGGCTCTTAATGACTGACTGACACATTGTTTCGGCTTTTGTAGGGATTAACGGTGGTAGTAGACACATTTTGACACTCTTTTGTGTATAAAGGATATAAAATATGACACTCCAACTCATTTTTTCTCTACTGCTCTTGTCCAAGCTAGTTTATTGAGATATAGGTAAGCAAAATCAGTGTGGTATAAATTAACTAAGGCTTATTACGTTCCACTCAGCGATAGTGTTGTTTTTCTTGTTTCGCGTTAAGTTAGTACCCAAGTGCGTCATTTATTCACTTGCGATCAGCTAATTGTGTGTAATCGATGCATAATTATGGCCCATTTTCAATATAACGACTCAGATAAACCTCTCTTTCAAATGTAGCATGTATGTCTGAAACATTTTTAGCTGGCATACACTTGTGCGACTAGCATCTATTATAATTTAAAACACTACAGGGCCTCGCAACAGCTCAGGTTTCACTCGGTGTCGGGATCTTCCGACGTCAGAACATGATATCTCACCACAAAAGAGAACGCGTTCCCACGTTTCCACTGGAACGCTTTGGAACGCATTTTAGAACGCGTTCGGAACGCAAATGGAACGCGTTCGGAACGCAAATGGAACGCGTTCGGAACGAAAATGGAACGCGTTCGGAACGCAAATGGAACGCGAACGCAGTGTTAGGTTATTTCTGAGCAGTACTGTACACTATGATGCTACTCCTAGCACTATGTTGCATCATCGTTACAGCATAGTCTAAATGAGACCTTATAAGAGCGTGTGCTGTGTTGCTCTTGAGAATTCAAGATGGTGCACCGGGTGGAATTTCTTAATTTAGCCACTAGTAATGTTTACAATATTTACTACATAATACATGCTATATTTGCTCGATGCATGCCAGAGATCTAAGAAGTTTTGCATTGTAGATTGATCAGTTCTCTATCATGGACTGCCATTTACTCTTCAAAATGACAATCTTTGATATAAACATTGATACATTTTCCTCTCTAGTAACATTTAGGCCAAAAAGTCAGTATACTGGTAATATTGTTATACATTTTCCAGTGTACTTGTACCAGGAACTGTCATACTGAACATTAGTTCCAATAATTTAATATTTCTCATTTTCAACAGAAGACATTGTCTGTCATTTGCGCAAAGTTCCAAGTAATTGCAAGAAATCCTGTTGAATTACTGAAACTGACTCTAGATAACAAAGCAATGCTACAAGTGACCATACATGAAATTTTAAAAACAAACCGGATGTTCTTTTGCGAGCAATATCACAATATTGTAATGCGATATTGCAATATTGATGTGCATGTTATAAGAGGTATTCACCTATTGAACTTTACCCTATTTTCAATGTTTGTTACAAAATTCAAGATAAACTTGTTTTACAAACCAGCATGTTACAAACCTATTTGTATATTTAACTAACTTATGTATTTCAAAAAAATTCTAATCTTGCCTGTGTGCCGAAGGAAACACAAGTGCTACTTTACAATATTATGATTGTAAATTCATCCGAGCAACTCGCTTATCATTGCAACATCCATCACATTAATTGGAATATGCCTTGAATTCAACATCCTGTTTGGCTGTAAAATTTCTTGTGGTGATGTTTTGAATCATGGATGTCATGAAATTGAATTTTTTTACTGTATCTGGCTATGCCAATATATTCTTTAATTTTCTTTTTATAGGATGTGAATGTGCTACTTGCTGAAATATCTCAATGTGAAGCTATAAACAAATATTTGAAGTCCAGTTTTGCGGATAAATATGGTGTTGATGTAGCTCATCCTGGAAGATGGAAACGGTCGGCGCTAGATCATGGTGACCTAACGCACAAATCAGCGTCTGCTGTATATTCTTGTCAGCGGTGTTACTGCAGGTAATTAACATATTAAATAGCACGGGAAAACGTCATCCCTTTAAACATTTTGCGGGAAAAATTTTGTTTTAAGATGGCTTCCTTAAAAAGCGATAGTTGTCAGCTTATTTTTTGCATTTCGCGAGAAGCCATGCTTGAGAAATTTGAAGAATATAAAAGGAAGACACAAAGCGGATGGAGATGTATTAATTCTAATACCCTTTTTGGTAAGTACATTTACATGATAAATATTTATATTTATATAATATTTAAATTTCTATTACATATTCATGATGCGGTGCTTAACTATAAGGATACACACGTCACAGGACATATGAGCATGCTTTGAACATTTCTGTGATGAATTATTAACAATTTACAGTTATTTTGTGGTATTTGATCTAAAATAGACATGCACATGTGGTTTATAGCTATTAATATTTACATAACATACATAGTGCATGCATGCAAGTATGACCTGAATAGTATAGTTTAATGTTCGAATCACACTTGGGCATTAAATCGTTAGCAGGTACGTGGTTTCACTGTTAATATAGCAGCATCGAATTGACAAAATCAATTGCATATTTTTATTTTCAACAACCCCAAAATAATTGCATTTCTAACTGGACTGTGATTATGTTACAGCTGCAGGATGATCATTATGTGCTTCATAGTATATCCTAAGAGAAACCCATGTATTTCAGCAATGCCCACCAGCATTTGCCTGGGGCATGTTGGTTCTTCTATTAGCCTAATTAGCTGCAATGCATCCCAATGCACCCTAGCTATTTTTTTATTTGTCTAATGCCAGTTAATTTCACTCATCAATTAGTTCTAGTGTTTAGTGGATTAAAAGCCCAGTTTATCCCAGCAGGTTTTAAGCTACTGTATCTCTGGGCATTGGAAAAAAAGCAGGGGTGAACATTGATGGGTAATAGACTGTTGTATAATTCACAATCAAATACAAGACAAAATACTAAGTTGTATCTAGTAAATTAATAAATGTATATTGCATTGTCACTTTAAGAGTTAAGAGTAAACAATACCAGTACATTTAGCTATTTAATTCCTTGGCAAAATTGAAGGCAAGACTGCTGAAGAAATCATTCAATTAAAAAAGGACACAACAAGGGTAAAATGGAGCATGGAAACATCAGATGGAATTTCATTTCCATTTGAGGGAATACTATTCATTTCTGTTGGGACAGCAAATTATCAGTGCCACCAGGGAAATGATGTTGACAAAAACACAAAAATAAGAAGGCAGCGAGAACGGGATGAGAAAGGTAATTGTTAACTTAATCTGTATTGAATACAATCTTGTTGGACTACTACCTAATAAGCTGTGATATGCCTCCCCCTAACACCTAAGATTTTACTTCTCAATCAGGGAACTCTGCCACTTAATTAGTTTACTTAAAATACTGGTGGGCTTTTCGTTAAAAATTCCATTAAGTCAGCTGCAGTGTTCCCTCACTGACAGGAAACATTCGACATTATGCAATTAAGGTAGGGCTCACTGTCCAGACAGAATGCAGCCTAATGAGTAAACCTATCTGCGTTAGTGAAATGATCAGTGTGGTGACAAGCACTGTGATGATGTACCTCTTTGTTGGGTGGAAAACAATCACGGATGTAGCCAGGGGGGGGGGCAAGAGGGCATGGTTCCACCTAATCTTCTTCAAAACTGTACTTTTAAAAAAGTTCAAATCTGGTAAGATATTGAGGGAGAAGGTGGGGATGAAGCAAGTAGTGGTATGTTCTTGCATGAAATTATTATATAATATGCATGTGTATCATAGATCAATCAGATATTTAGCTCACTGGCTAATCATGTCAGAAGGTATGAGATTGCATTTCCAAATAAAAAATTTTCCCAAGGTAGCATATTACTCCAGATCCCCCTAGGTTGTTAGTACCTTTGCGACAGAAGGTTTGCCCCCTCTCCCAAACATTCAACTCTGGCTACAACCCAGAGAAGAATAAGTTACTGGAATGAATACTGATACATGTCTATATTGTCAGATAGTAATCTAATATTCTTTTCTAGAATCATGACCATACATTCAGAAAGAGGAGGAAGCATTTTCAGCCTTCTAAAAAGCTTGGTTGCCCTAGTAAAGTTATAATTTCTTGAGTAATGAAGTTTCCAGGCTATAAGGTACACGTAATGACATTAATTTAATCTTTTATCAGTTCATATTCTGCTGTAGTGGTAATATACATGACTGCAGAGAGGCCCTGGGCAAAACTTTCCCAGGGTGGGCTCATGGCTATGGTATTTTTGGGTGGGCTCATGGCTATGGTATTTTTACAAGAAACTTGCACAAAGATCCTTCACATAAATATGTCATGTGAGAAACGTGAAAAGTAAGTCAAGGGAAAAACATGATGAAGCAGTGCTTCACCTTAAATAACAGTATATCTACAGTAAGAAATTGTTGGCATTAATCAGCACAGTATTAATTGATTAATTATTTTCAGTTAACCAATAGGTTGTTGTCAGTCCAAATGGAGACAAGCCGCAAAGGAAAATGAGAGAAGCAGTAGCTTCTGTTAAATCTGATTTAAAATCTGGGAAGAAATTGGAAATTTTGGACGTATTTGTACTGAAGCTGCCTGATGCTGATAGCCACAGATTCCACTTAACAGAAGGAGAGGTACATTGTAGACTGCTGCTTGCTGTCAAGTTATGATTTCGCAAAAAATATATGATTAGTCAAAACTTAACAGTACTGAAGCTTATGGGGTCCCAGTTACAGGCCTTTAACAAAAAACCATTTGTCAGTTTGCAGAGTGTTATCTTAATCTTATTTCATTGCGTGTAGGCGGCAAGTTTACGAGAGCCATTAGATTCTCGTGTTGTCGACAAAATCAGGCAAATGGAAGTGGCTGGTGTGCGTAGTCCAGCAGAAGTACGCCGTCATCTAAAAACCTTTGTGAGAACTGAGCTGTTCCATGGAGAAGATCCTCCACCTGAGTTTAGTAGACGATACTATCCAACTGATGCAGATATTCGCAACATTCTGTATACGTCAAGAATGGGAGAGAAAAAGGCACCAGACGACCAGATAAATCTCGGGATTAAATGTACGGAGTGGCGAGAACAAAATCCTGATGACTTCATTTTTTACAGGGTAAACCATAAATAGTCAGGTCCTGCAATGGAACGAAATTGTATATTTGAAAAACTTTGTGATTACAAAATTAGAACCATGAAATTTTTTTATCTAACCATCAACAGTAGACGACCAATCTAAAACAAAATTCCTATTTGTTTATCAGTCCAACTGGATGAAACATCTACTGTTGTTATATGGGCAAGAGATGTGCTTAATGGATGCTACATACAGAACGTGCAGGTGCAGTACGCTTTATGCATGTTAAATTATTACATCATGCATAGATTGCAATCAAAACATTAATAACTTCCGAATTGGATAATGGAACTAAGTACCTGCATTATATGACTTACAGTACTATGATTATAGGTACGCATTGCCACTATTCTTCTTGTGTGTTCGCTCCAATGTCGGCTATATAGTTGTTGCGGTTTTCATCCCAGAAAACGAAGACGCAGGTTCTATCTCAGAAGTTCTGCAAATAATTAGAAATGAAAATTCCTTGTGGAATCCAAGAAATATGATGGTGGACTTCTCGCTAGCAGAAATTGCGGCGATTGAGGAGTGTTTTCCAAGTAAGTATGCAAAACACATTGTCCTTTCATGATCGAGTGGTCAGTAACGGCCAAGGCGTAACAGTTCTTGTTGTTTCGCCAAAATGTATATCATCCATAAACACCAGTTGATCGACTATTGCGTTTTTTGTTGTTGTACATATACTTTCGACCTTCATTGAGAATATATCCATTAAACACTGTAATTGAAATTCTAGATGAACTTGTTGCATTGTCCTTTCTTTATTCGTAGAGACTCACATCCATGTCTGTGATTTTCACCGTGAGAAAGCTTGGAATGAGTGGGTATCCAGAGGTACGAATGGAGTGGCTGAATGCAGGGATGAAGTGTTGGAATACCTTCGTAATATTGCAAAAAGTGCCAATAAAGATGCTCTAGAAGAAAACATTAGACTGTTAAAAGAGAGTTATGTGTGGAGACAATCCGTGCAATTACAAAAGTACTTTGCAGAGTTTTGGGGATTACATCTACAGGTACACGTACGGTACTATGAATGAAAAAAGGCTTGTTTCGAAAAGAAATGAAATTGTTTCAAAAAGAAATCAATATTATCAAGGTTGAAATGACAAATTCTCAATGCCCAAATTGTAGAGCTTGCTCTAGAATTTATTCGTTCAACTAGTTACTTATTTTTATTTAGTTCGAGATGGTACGTATTGGTCATGATGGTAAAGGTTTTGGTGCTGGATGGTATCTTGATGAAGTGACAGTGGAGGTACCATCGCATGGTGAACTGATGGTGTTTCCCTGTCATCGTTGGTTAGCTGAAGACGAAGATGATGGGAAAATTTAGAGAGAACTCTATTCCAGTCAACATAAGAACATCGAACAAAGTAAGATTGTAAATATGAAAAAGATTAGAGGTAGTTTAGGTTTCCTTCTGTAGTAACACTGGATCAATAAGAGATGATCCTTGCTGGACCTCTAGGAAGAACAGTATAGAACTGATAGAGCTATCCTGTATAAATAAAGTTAGTTCAGTTTAGGTTTCCTCCTGTGGTAACACTGGATCAATGAGGCGGAACAGTTTAGAGCTGATGGGGCTATCTAGTAGATGCTATAAACTATTATTATGAATCTTTATTATTAATAATGTATTTAATACTCACAACAAACGTGTGAGTTTACACAATATCATTTGCATTAAGATTAATATATATCTATCTTACATACTTGGTTCCTAACAATTAATATGACTAAAATATATTGTATTACATAATTTCTGAGGATAAGACTATCAAAATTTTTAAAATGAACATAGAACTATACTATGTAATTATATAAGATTAAAAAGACATCTGTTTACGAAAACCTGCTTGAATCTTTCCGTTCGAATGTTTGGTAATTCGTAATCGTTGCCTCGATCCCGCAATTGTAAATTACGTTTAGGAGGTAATAACGTATGTAATGCATGACTAGGGTTGGCAATAATTTTGTCCCGCAGTTTCTTATCCTTCGTATTTATGATATCAACAATATGTAGTTTTTGGATGGAATATCCATACTTGAATGCTCGTTTGAACAATTTGTCAATTCGAATCAAATATTTGTTATAAGATGCACATCCCCAAACTTCTATTCCAAAAACCAAAGCAGAAACTATAAGGCTGTGGAAAAGTAAATCCAAGTCGTTTTTAGAAAAGCCATAATATTTGCAAACACGGAGAGTATACATTCCACCACCAGCTTTACTCATAATTTCATTAAATATATTAGGTATATTAAATATATTAGGTATAGTACCAATAGATCAAAAATGGATTAAGGAATAGTTTTTGTTTGATATTAAATGTTAAATTTTCCTATACCAGAAATTCCCTACGATGCATTGTGTGCACTGGTAATGCGAGAGGGGCTGGTACTGACGCTAATGTCGTGCTTACCTTATATCGAGAAAAGGGAAAATCGGGCGAGTTCAAACGGAGAAACAAAACTGATAATTTTGAAAATGGCAAAGTTGATAAATTCAAGGTGTGTTGCTTTTTGTACAAACATATTGTATTATTTTTACTAACGATTTTATTAATATGATATTTTTCTGTTGTTGGTAATAAACGGATTATATTTTCTGACTTCCAAATGGGGTCTGTGTTATTTATTTTCAATTGACGAACGTTTTGTCTGAGTAGGTATAGTCCAGACTTCGTTCTCGTAATGCCAGCACAAAACTCTGCCAGTTGAAAATTTTTACGGTTTGAAATTGTTCCCGTATTTGAGTATAATAAACAATGATTATCGAACTACCTCTCTATTTTTGCCGAAGGAGAAAGCACAAATGATTTTATCCGTCACTGATCACTAGCAATAAAACTACAAGGATATCGCCGATGAATTACAATATACGAGAAGCAGGTCTTGGCGTTACGGTGGCGCATTTATCATTCCATCGTTTGAACGCTATCTCAAGAGTTTCGTACTGTTTTCTAACTCTCGACATCGTGCAAACGGCGTCTTATTTACTTGTTGAATCATTCATTATTTTTTTTCAAAGGTTGAAAGTGAAGACATTGGAAGATTAACTAAAATAAGAATTGGCCATGATAATTCAGGCTTTGGTGCTGCGTGGTTTTTAGACAAGGTGCGTTTTGTTTTTGTTGAATCCAATTGACCGATTACGCAGAGCATATATACCGATCTACACTTCATATGAGTAATTTGAATACAGTCCACAAACGAAAAGGTAGATCCAGACTATATCACATCCTCGAGGATGACTTCGCTACGACAGATGCGACCAAATGCAAACTAGGCTACATTGCAAACTTGATTTGTATTTTGCAATTCTATTAATTAACATGAAATACTACATAAGTGAAGCAAACAAACAGATTACAATTCTTACTAACTAACGTTTTCTTCAAGGTTGAAATCAGTCGAATTAAACCAGACGAAGAGAAGTATAAGAAAGAGAAGAAAGGAAAGAAATCACGTGATGGTGACGATGATGACGAAGAAAATGATGAAAATGATTATGATTATCTTTTCTTGTGTAACCGTTGGCTGGCAAAAAACGAAGACGATGGTGAAATTGTGTGAGAGCTGGTGCCGAGTACAAAGTCTGGTCTGAAAAGACGTAGCGCTCTGTCAGGTGGAATATTGTTTTCTAAATAAACGTTTTCCGATTGAAAATAACATGATCACTGGCCCTTGATCTAGCTATGATGGCGGAAATTGCAATCGTCAAAGCAAGCGCGTTTCATCTCTGAGATCGTGGGTTTGATCCTCGCTTCAGACTCATGACACTTATGTGAAAAGAGTTAGTCAACGCTTTGTCGAGAGTCGGTGAGTTTCTCACACAGGAAATGTTGACAGGATGGGTTGAGATTAGCCCCAGTTACAGTTAATATAAGTCTCAGAAGTGTTTTCTCTTGTTTTGTCTCGAAGTGATTTCATAATTCTAATTAATCATTCTATTGTTTAGAAAATACTTACATCATTCGTGTTTATAGCGGAGATGTGATGCATGCTGGGACGAATGCTAATGTCTTTGCTACCATATATGGTGAGAACGGTGAGTGGGTAACTCTGGAGAAAGAAAGTTACAGAAATCTGGGAAACATCTGGACAGGTTTGAACGAAATCAGGTTAGAACTTCGCTACAAATCACTGAGATTGGAATCACAGATAGTAAGAATAATAAGAAGAGATGATCTTAACCTCACCGAAATCAACCTTACTGGACCTCTATGAAGAACAGTTTAGAACTGATAAAGAATCAGATAAAGATATCCAGCATAAATAAAGTTAGTTTAGTTTAGGTTTCCTCCTGTAGTAACACTGGATGAAAAAGATATGATTCTGACTGGACCTCTAGGAAGAACAGCTTAGAACTGATAGAGCTATCCAGTATAAATAAAATTACTTTAGTTTAGGTTTCCTCCTTCAGTAACACAGGATCAAGAGTTGTCCAGTAGTATTAATTCGATCATTCTATTTTGTTCATTATATTTAGGAAGATGTATTCACCATCAAATGTATTTCTCTGGGAACTTTATCAAAACTCAAGATACGCCACGACAACAGCGGAATGAAATCCGCCTGGTTTCTCGGCAAAGTTGAGATCGAAGATAAACTTAAGAGTCAGCGGTATGTCTTTCCCTGTGACCGCTGGCTGGCGACCAATGAAGACGACGGTCAAATATCACGTGATTTACCAGCACTAACATCTGAGGATTATAATGCTGAACAGAAGAGAAAAATGAATCGACGTCAAAGCTCCAAGGCGCTGGTCGATTCCCTAGACTTGGAGTCTAAAGGTAGTTTAGATATGTTGTTAATGGTTTAAAGCATTCTGAAAGCATTATGCTTTGTAGAACTGGCGGAGATTATGCTACTGTAGTAGATTGGTTTACAATAATAGAGAACAATCAGAAATGGTTATAAGAACCAACATTGAACCTACACTATCTTTGAAAAACGCCACGGACTTGCTGCAAGTTGTCAGTGACAATCAACGTGCGTCTGCTGACAAATTGCAACTGCCGCAAGATATGTGAATGCATCCTGATATTGGCTTGTCGTAGCAAGTTAGTCCATGATGTGAACAGATTTAGACTTGTTGCAACTTGAGTGTTTAACGTGATGGGAAGATGAGTTAATCCACACTTTTTGATCAGTTATTTGTGTTACATTTCAGCTCGACTGAGTTCCTATGAAATTTCCGTCATTACTGGGGATGTCTCAGGAGCGGGAACCGATGCCAATGTTTACATCATTCTGTTTGGAGAGAAAGGAGAGACTGGTAGGATATTTTGTACTTACGAGATTTAAAATCAAATTATAAAAGTGCAGATTGGAAACATAGGAAATATGACTGAGATAAAATTATATTCATTGTTGTATTTCGGACACTGCATATATACTGTGCTGGGGAGCGAAGGTAGCTCCGAAGCACAGTATATATGCAGTGTCCCCCACCAAGGCTTCGCCTCCTCAGGAGAGGTGATGACGGTTAAAAATGCAACCTCGCAAGCCAGGGTCTTTACCTACGCCCGGCGCTGCGACAAAGACCATGGTTCAGGCTGGTTACGTGACTCTTTCAAAAATCTTTTGCTCTGTGTGGTGGGGGAAGTATCAAATTACATGCTTCCACATACAAGCGATACATTTCAAATGCAAGGAGCGAGATGTAATGGTTGTGAAAAATAACATGAATTTTCTGATCTAAAATTATGTACTTTTCTCTTTTTTTGTCCGTATTCCTTGTCAGCGTTTGAACTCCAAAAGCATGAGTATTTCAATGACAGTTTGAGTGTTAAGTTGGGCTTGGGTAACTGGCATTGGCACGCGATCGTAAGTTTATATAAAGTCTGTCTTTCGTTGCCGTGTTTGTTTTAAAAGACATTAAAATGGCCTCTCACTGTTGCTTTATTCGTTTATATCATATACATTCATGACCTCTGAATTATTTCATTAAATTGTGTGTGCACCGACGCAAATATTTAGTGTACGCGCAGAGTGTACGCCGTACGCGTATCATGTCTATCATCAATAAAGATCAATATTGCCAAGGGCATATAATTAGATGAGCCATGAGTGACTTTACAAAACTCTCAATGACCATGTAAAACTACTATGTTAAAACTACCTTGAAACTACTGGATTACTGATTTAAAAAGGGCGAGAACTGTATTACAAGGGAATTCTAGTGCATGAAATAAATACGAAAATGGGAATGTCCAACACAGGCCCCATGGAGTGAAATATATTTCATCTTTTGCAACTGACATTTGCACATAATATAATTTCTATATTATATTTTTATATATGCATATTCTTTTTACCATTTGTTAGTTTTGACCCCGTGAATCGAGCAACAAAATAACAATTTTAACTCTTGTTAAAGTAAGAAATAATGAGGCACTTCTAGGGTAAATTTAGCACAATCGCTGGCTATAGCGACAGCGCCATAGACCATAGTCAATACTGTCATAATCATATATAAGGGGGAAACAATTAAAATTTTCGAAAGAGACATAGCATTGCTTTCGAGAGGCGACACATAGCATATCTTGAAAATCAGACGAGTAACATCCACACTTCCCTACCAGGACCTCAATATGTATATACATATATGATCAGAAATTTTACACAGACAATTATTATGTAACATAAGTTACACACTATTTACAGCACTAACTCTATAGATATTCCTCGTTTAATAATGTGCAAGTACTGTATTCCTGTATCTAACAAATTTATTATTTGTCATTCATTTTCTACATGTAAAGTATTACTACATATCCATAGACCATACATATCGCAAAGTGCATAGAAGATAATTGGATCAACTAAAAAATTGTAATGCTAAAAATACACATATAGACGAGCCTTTGACTTATCTTTGAAAAATTCTTGTTGGCTTTATAGTAATGTTGATAATATGGATGTATCTCCTCGCCTTGATATGTTTTT
The DNA here is from genome assembly GCA_963855995.1 of Muricea muricata. Classification (NCBI taxonomy): domain Eukaryota; kingdom Metazoa; phylum Cnidaria; class Anthozoa; order Malacalcyonacea; family Plexauridae; genus Muricea; species Muricea muricata. Next base: position 561,290 of record OY979721.1, read on the forward strand.
CGTCGCCTGGTCGCCGCGATGCACAGTTGACATTTGTTTACAAATTTTGCCGTCGCTTGCGGTGATTCTTTCTATATATTTCTGCAGAAATTTCGCAGTAATATAAATCCAGACTCTCAATAATAAATGCGTCATTTGGTATCAGTTATCGTAATATCGTATACAGACTGCAAACGCCGTCAATACAACCCCAAAGCCAATATTACAGGATTATTTTCTCTTCGACATTTACATTGCGGCGATGCGTAATCTTTTGAAATCTGATCCACGTTTGTGTTTCATGTGAAACTCGACACGCGCTTGAGCTTTCATGCATAGAAAATAATGACCCCGGCAGCAAAAGTACAATTTTTGATGAGCTTTCTTGGCAATTTGACCAATTTCTTGTTGAAAAAAATTTCATTGAACACGAGAAATGCATTCATAAGCCACTCTACCACCCCTCCCTAATGACATGAAGGTCGCTAATTAAAAATACCCCAGATTTTAGAGTGTCACGTGACCAGCCTGAACCAGGGTCTTTGTCGCAGCGCCGGGCGTAGGTAAAGACCCTGGCTTGCTAGGTTGTTAAAAATGTTGGTTTTAGCACGAAAGTTCCCGACATGCAGGCCACATCATTGTGTAAGAAACTACTGAAAATGTTATAGGAATAAAATCAATTGACTTCTTTGCTAGTAAGCTGACAGTCACTATCATTATACTTAAGATAGTTCACATTTTTTGCAGGCAAAGGTGATTTGAAAACGTCTATAAAACAAACAAAGATAAGTTTGAGCAAAATCAAACCGATGTCTTTTCACTCGATGCTGATGTTGGCATGCTGAAAAAATCAGGTATAATTTTATATTAGAGAACAAGAAATTACAACTAACAAGATCCTTGTTTGCATCGTGAATATCAGATTAAAATATAATTTTGTGCTCGCAAAGCTTTCGATCCGTAAGCTCGGACCTTCTTGTCTTGAGTATGTATTCATGACTTGAGTATGTCAACAAAAAGTCGTGTGTTTTCTTCGGGTACTCTTGTGAAATCCCATAGGCAATGTTAACAGGCTAAGATTAGCTGTACTCCGAATCGGGCGGCGTAAGGCGGTTGTCTTAGAAAGCCTGAATGAGATTGAGCTGTTTCCTTCGTAAATTATCTTAGAGACCACTGTGTTTTCATTTAGAATCGGACATGACAACAAAGGTGGTTTTGCGGAGGTCCAGTAAGGTTCATCTCTTATTGATTCATTGTCCTACAGGAGGAAACCTAAACTAAACTAACATTATTTGTACTGGATAGCTCTATCAGTGCTGAACTGTTCTTCCTAGAGGTCCAGTAAGAATCATCTCTTATTTAACTAGTGTTACAACAGAAGGAAACCTAAACTATTTTAACATCTATACTTGATTGCGAGCTAAAACATAAAACAAAATGTAGCTGACAATTTTCTTATTTTCAGGTAATAATCCGTAATGATGACACAGGGTCTGTGAGTGTGTTTAAATGCAATGATTGGCTCTCAAAAACTCTTGGAAATCAACAACGCGCGAAGTAACTACCAGCCATCACAGATGGCGAGAAAACTCTTGGAAGTAAGGACAACGTTTTGATATCTCAAGTTCTTTTAGTAAAATGTACCCAGCTGTGTAATCTCTGAATTTTGTTTGATATTATTTTTCTGTTTCAAAACAGATGCAAGTTACAAGATTACAGGCTGGGTTCACTACTGGTTGCGATCTAAAACCGACGTTGCAGAGTGAGCTCACTCCTACACTAGTGTAGGTAGTGGAGTCAAAACTACACGAAATTAAGGAACGACATTGTCAGGAACAATAAAGTAAAAATCGACGTTTCGAGCAAAGGTCCTTCATTGGGAAGTGGTACGTCTAACTTTTGGCGAAGAGCATTCGCTTGAAATGTCAAATTGTGTTTTATTGTTTCTGGTAGTGAAAGAACATTTGTCGTTGGCGTAATCTAAACGTAAACCAACTCCTGTTCTAAGCAAACTTCTTGTTCGCTTAATAGGGTTGCGACTGTGTTATTGAAAAGCATTTTTTATTTGTAGCATGATGGCGTAGAAAGGAAGCAGGGCTGGTTCTTACTTGAAGTATTGGTAAAGAACACAAGAAATAAGAGGTTTGTCACATCAAGCGACAGCTACAAGCCAATAGCGGTACTTCAAAACCAGTAAAAACAGGTTAGTTGTTTAAGAGTTTGCCTGGTATAAATCAAAATGATGATTTTTGGGCCAGTTTAAAACTACGGAAAAGTATTAGTGGTTGAAAACAGAGTAAGTTCGATTCCTGCTGGAGGACCGAAAATTAATGATGAATTTTCCGTTTCCATTTTCTTTGTTAGTTTTCGTTTTAATACTGGCAGTTGCAGTCAAAAGCACACTGTCAAAAACATAGGTGGTACATTAGTATACTTTCTACTATGTTTTGTTATGCCACACTGTAACCTTATCTAACAAAAAAAATGCCCCTGGAGGGGACCTAGTTAGTGTGGACCTAATTAGGTTTCCAGGTTCAATTCCTGGAGACAAAAAGATTTGCGGTCACTGATGTACACTAACTATACCTGGTATAGTTAGTTGAAGTAAGTATACTTTAATATAAACTAGTACTAGTAGAAGTACAATATAAACTAGTACTAGTTGAAGTAAGTATAATATAAACTAATACTGGAGTAAGTATAGAACAAGTTGAAGTAAGGTAAGTAACAGTTCTCTAGTTTTTAAAGAGGTTCGGGTTTGGCTTCCAGTACCTCTACCGCTACTTAAATCTATCTTTCATCCAATCAGATGTGTCGGACCTACCTGATTGACTAATCAAATTGTTTAAAAAATCAGGAAGAGGTAGCGGTACTGTTAGAAGAAGTCAAATCTGAACATCTCTACTACGGTTAGCATTACGCGGTTACCATCAGGAACTCTATATGACATGCGTGGAAGGTAACTCTAGTCCGCGTTACTTTAGTTAACTCTAGTCTACTTCAGCAGTAGACTAGGGTTACGTTATTTAAACTAAAGTAGAGTTAAACTCTACCTTATGGTGTTAACTCTACCTTAGTTTAACTAATGTAACTCTAGTCTAATGCTAAAGTACACTAGAGTTACTTTAGTTAAGCTTTTTTTTATTTTTTCAGAGGATACCAATTAAAAAATCAATGCACCACTAATGACAAAACAAGATGAGAAAGAATTGATATCGACCTTTGAAGAGAAAATGCCTTCCAGATGAAACCATAAACAGCACGATAAAACGAGACCAAAGAAGACCAGGAAGATCTAAAGATAGAGTGAACGTAAGTTTGTTGATTTTATTTTGTCGTTTGGATTTTTTTGGTAGCCTGCAGTCATTCTAGTCAAAAGCACGCTTATATCACGCATGTAACCTTGTTGGTATATTTTCTAATGCGTTTTGTTATGTCACATGGAATGAACATATAAATAAAATTTCCAAAAAGGTTTCATCCGGAATTGGGGTGATCAGAAGTCTTAAGCCACCTGTGGACCAGCATACATTACTATGTGCTTATAACACACTCATTTTGCCACACTTCGACTATTGCTGCGAAGTATGGGACACTATATTGGCATTACGCATTCTGATCGTCTTCAGAGGCTACAAAACAGGGCTGCTAGAGTAATAACAGGTCGTAAAAACGAACACGGCCAATCTGAACTTGCTCTTAATGAACTAAATTGGGTTACATTAGAACAACGTAGAACCCAATTTGGAGCAAGTCTCATGTATAAAATAACCCACGACCTAGCGCCCAGACAACTGATTAATATGCTTCAGAAGACGCCTTCCTCTCAGCGTTATAATCTACGAGGCTCTACCACAAAGCTCAATCTACCTAAACCTAAGACTGAATATCTTAAAAAACGTCTTAGCTATAGGGGAGCAAAATTGTGGAATAGTCTCCCAGAAGGATTAAGAAATCAGCAATCTCTCAGGCAATTTAATTTAAATGTAAGGAACCTGGCCAGGCCCAGTTAGTTAATTTTACGCGTAGACGTATGACTCTTGTAACGTATCGTAAACTTTGTCAGTCTTACGTGAGTTTGTAGCCAGTGTGTTTATTTGTAATTTGTCCTGTTTGTAATTTATTTTGTATGTAAATTTTGAACTACGCCCCTCTTGGAAACCAGCTGTGCTGTTGGGGTTAGCGTAGTTAAATAAAGTTTTTACTTACTTCACTTACTTGCCTGTAACCTTACTATTAAGTTTTAACAACAAAAAAACTGCCCCTGGAGGGGACCTAATTAGAGTGGACCTAATTAGGTTTCCAGGTTCGATTCCTGGAGACAAAAAGATGTGCGGTCACTGACATACACTAACGATATCTGGTATAGTTGGTTGAAGTAAGTATACTTTAATATAAACTAGTACTAGAAGAAGTAAGTATAATATAAACTAGTACTAGTTGAAGTAAGTATATTGAAGAAAGGTAAGTTACAGTACTTTACTCCTACCGGTTTTCGTAGCTTTTTAGTTCTCGTTGTCATTACGGTTACCACTAGGTAACTCTATATGATATGGGTAGAAGGTAAGTCTAGTCTGACTATAGTTAGTATACTACAGTTACCTTAGTTAACTAAGGTAACTCTAGTCTACCTCGTAGTAGTAGACTAGTGTTACGGTAGTTAAACTAACGTGGAGTGTAACTCTACCTTAGTTTAACTAACGTAACACTAGTCTCCTACTACGAGGTAGACTAGAGTTACCTCAGTTAATTTAGTTCTCGCTGTCATTACGGTTACCATTAGGTACTCTATATGATATGCGTAGAAGGTAAGTCTAGTCTGACTATAGTTAGTATACTACAGTTACCTTAGTTAACTAAGGTAACTCTAGTCTACCTCGTAGTGGTAGACTAGTGTTACGGTAGTTAAACTAAGGTAGAGTTAAACTCTACCTTAGTTTAACTAACGTAACACTAGTCTCCTACTACGAGGTAGACTAGAGTTACCTTGGTTAACTAAGGTAACTGTAGTATACTAACTATAGTCAGACTAGACTTACCTTCTACGCATATCATATAGAGTACCTAATGGTAACCGTAATGACAGCGAGAACTAAATTAACTGAGGTAACTCTAGTCTACCTCGTAGTAGGAGACTAGTGTTACGTTAGTTAAACTAAGGTAGAGCTACACTCCACGTTAGTTTAACTACCGTAACACTAGTCTACTACTACGAAGTAGACTAGAGTTACCTTAGTTAACTAAGGTAACTCTAGTCTACCTCGTAGTAGGAGACTAGTGTTACGTTAGTTAAACTAAGGTAGAGCTACACTCCACGTTAGTTTAACTACCGTAACACTAGTCTACTACTACGAAGTAGACTAGAGTTACCTTAGTTAACTAAGGTAACTGTAGTATACTAACTATAGTCAGACTAGACTTACCTTCTACCCATATCATATAGAGTTACCTAGTGGTAACCGTAATGACAACGAGAACTAAAAAGCTACGAAAACCGGTAGGAGTAAAGTACTGTAACTTACCTTTCTTCAATATACTTACTTCAACTAGTACTAGTTTATATTATACTTACTTCTTCTAGTACTAGTTACTCCGCCTGCCGTAGGCGAGGCGGAGTTTTAAATTCGCCCCGTTTCTGTTTTTTTTTTTTTTTATTTATTTTTTTTCGGTGTCAGAAGTCGGTGCAGCGCTCATGGGTGATACCGCTGGCACAAACCGCGTGAGCCGACCTAAACACGGCGTTTAAACTCAATTTCTAGCGAAATGTGTCAACAAAACACGCATTTAAACGTGCATGCTAGAACATCTAAACCGCAAGAAGGTTTTACGTGCAAAGATTCTCATGCAAAATGCTTTAAAACGACAAATTCCAGCGATGTGTCGCGGTGAAGTTTTGAGAGCGTGTTTCCGTCATTTTCTGGTTTATTCCACTGAGCTTTACTAATATATCTGGAGGAGCGGCTCGGCATGAAAAAGTGTCGCCAAAAACATGGCGGATTTTGGCCTTTGCTGACGGCTAATATTTTTTTTGGGATCACTTTGGTTGGGAGCTTTGTAACCGCGCCTACTATTACGCAATAGGAAAACTTCGCCGGTAGGAGTAAGTTAAAAACAATTTTTGAACGCTAAAATCCGTAGAGCTTCGTTAGCTCAATCGGCTAAGGCGCTGCCCGTGCTCTTGTGGGCTAGGGTTCGATCCCGTGCGCGCTGTTTTTGGTTTTGTCTTGTTTGTTGGTTTGCCTTTTTTTTCAATTTTTTTCCCGAATAGGATTAAGGTTAGGGTTAGGGTTAGGGTTAGGGTTAGGGTTAGGGTTAAAATAAAATTACGGTTAGGCGTTTAGGCGGTTGGGTTGGGGTTAGAATCAGGGTTAACATTAGGCGAAGTTTTCCTATTGCGTTATAGTAGGCGCGGTTACAAAGCTCCCAACCAAAGTGATCCCAAAAAAAATTTCTGCTTGCTGACGCCATATGGTTCTTCAGCCTACAGGTATTTACCACTGACCAACCGCGATCCCGAGCTTTTAAAAAGACCTTCGCCCCCCTGGTTTTTGCAAAGAGATTGTATGACTTGGTTGTTTTCAGGGAAAAAATCAAAGATAAAATAGGCTTTTTTCGCTCGTGGACGCAAGGATTTGTAAAAATAATGTGGAAATGTTTTTTCTAGCAGGTAAGGATCTCGAAACTTTCAATTTTATATCGTTTTACTGGCTAAGTTTGCATTTTGATTCTCAAAGTTTACAGAAATGCGTAAAAAAATTTTTTGTGAAACGCTGATGCAAAGTCTGTTTATTTATTGGGTATATCCGTAGAAACAGTTCTGTCTTCAGCATCAGGCTCTGACTTTTACTTTAATAGAGCTGTTTTTGATGTTATTTATATGGACAACAAGTTTTCCTTGATGAATGCTTATAGTCATGTATCCATGATTTAATATTTGCCCATTTGCAGTTTGATACTGAAGTTAATTATATCACTTGACAGTGTGGAACAATCTCTCTGTGCCTGATAAAAACATCTATGCCTCTGACCTCTGCTGGCATAGTAATTGTAGATTGAAATGTAGATAAACAGGCAATTAATTCAGCTTGTTTTTGAAATGCAATGCAATGTCAGTGGTGCATAAGATAACATTTTAGGTCATGTCTATAAACCCCATAGAATTTACATTGTGCTGTTTTTTTCCCTTTTTGAGTAATGTGTTGGGTAAGATGCATTATGGACCTCTTTCTTTTTTATTTCTTATTTTGCTGTCTAACACCTGATGGTTATTCATCATGGGGAGTGCTGGACACTCAGTGGTTTTAATTATTAATAGCCTTGCATGTTTCTATGGTTTCTATAGATTAATTGAACACAAACAAGGCAGTAAATTTGTTTTTAATTTTATTGCAGATTTCTACCAAGAACTAGAGCAAAACACTCCCACTCTAACTTATTATGTATTCTACCATGTACTGTCAACATGAATATCTCATATATGTGTAATATTTTGTGCAGTACAACTGTTTTCTTCAAATGTTGCACTAATAGTCTGTTATCAATACCACATCAAAATTGAGAAGAGATCAGAAAAGCCCATTTGGACAACACAGTGATAGTTATGTCATAGTCATAATAGTATACAATGTAGTTTTAGGCATTATTGTAATTTCAGAAAACATCTGCACCACCAATGCAGAGATGGGAGATTCATGTCATCCTCAACCTTCAGATGATTTAGCATTTTTACTATAGTATCAGCATAATATAATATCCTCATCCCACTCAGGGAGCATACATTGCTCAAGTGGAGTTAGGATTACTCTTGCTAAATGTGGAGTTGGTGTTTTTCAATGACTCATTGTTAGTTTAAATTACTTAACCTTGAATTTTTTCACTTTAAATAATATAATTAAGAAGTGTATCACTGTGGACTGGTTTTGTAGTAAACAAAAATACATTTTTTAAAAAGTTGTTCAAAAAAGCCAAAAGCAGTAGAATAATAAGGGGAAAAGGAGGGGGGTGCACAAGATGGATAATGGAGAGCTTCATCCTTTCCACCCAATTGGGGATTAGGCATCTTAATACTATACTTTCATTGACAGCAGTCAATTCCCCAAATCCATACCATATTATATTTTTGTGTGGAGTATTTATCTCTGTGGAGTATTGGTAGTGAAAAATTATATCTTACTTATTTAAATAGTTAAACAAATAATACATCTCAGCAGTATTGTTGCAGAATAGTTCTGAGGTGAACAAGTATTGTAGTCAGATTATATACTGGTTATTCAAAAAAGCATAAATATCAAGCTTAAACATAGGGGGAAATGAGAGAGAAAGCTTGTCTCAAGCAAGCATGCTTGAGCTATGCTTGAACTTTGTGGGCAAAATAACCAAAATTATATACAATATAATTTGCAAAAAATATAATTTACTTAACGAGACACAAAAACTTGCATGTAAAATGTAAAACATTTTGTGAAATGTACGAATTTTCTACCATCTATAGTAAACTATAAATGTTCAAGACAGTTAAGAAACAAAAAGCCTTGATTTATATAACGTTCACATAAAAACAAGATGGCATTCATAAAAACATTAAAGCATGATTGTAAAAAACGGGTAAAAACATAACCATATAACAAATGCTGATGTACAACAAAGCGGCCTTAAAGACAAAAACACTCGTTTCAAAAGCTCGTTGTTAAAAATACGTTTTACTCAACAATTTTGGCTGGAAATATTTTGTTTTTTTCTCGTGAATATAAACTGCAAAATTCTTCGGTTTTATACCAGTCCAATTGCCCCTTGAAATGTTGTTTTTGCCAATATATTTCGAGGTTTTTTGTCCTTTCCTGGCCGAGATAACTTGTAAAAGTTCGTGAAGCGTCCAGCAAAGATGAAAAAAGCTTTTAAAACCCCCAAAATTTACAGCGAAAACTAAAAGACAAAACAAAATTTTGCAAAAAAAATAAAAGGGGGGTGTGAAAGATGAGCCTGCTTTACAATTGAGCCCAGTCAGTGGCAAATACCTTTAGGCTGAGGAACCATATGGCGTGGATCTGGCGTCAGCAGAGGCCGAAATCCGCCATGTTTTTGGCGACACTCCGATTACTGAAGCAAGTATAGGAGCCGCTCCTCCAGATATATTAGTAAAGCTCAGTGGTTTATTCCTACTTTTAAGGAAATTTAGAAATTTCTACACAAGAATCAAACGCAAATTCTACTGAAATATCTACATACATACAAAATGAAGATCGGTGAAGGAACTTCGCAAAAATATTCATTTTTGTACTTTCGAACGGCGTTTTTCCTATGCTTTTGACTGAAAACACGACGAACGACACTTGCCAGAGCAATTTGCGTGGCGCGTGGAATGACGTGAGCACGGGGACACAAAAATTGAGGTTATTGAGTGCGAGTTCCCTATCTGTATATATCTGATCTGTGATACAGCTTCTTCTGAATCAGGAACAAGGAACTTGCTCGGAGCATGTCGACACAAAGTGGTAGTTTCGGCGTTCCTCGGAATTCGTCGGTTTCCGACGCTGCTCGAAGATTTTCCGAATACTATTTTTTCAAAATTTTTCTCTAGCTCGAAGATTTTGCTCCTTGAAAGTCCTCTAAATTTTCATGCATCCTAACTTTGTTTTAAGGTAATATGCTTTATTTTCTATCATTATTTGTAGCAAAGTACTTAGATTGTGCATAGAGATCGATTTTTGAGAGATCAGACTGGAAATAAGTACAATTTTCGAGTATTGTAAGTTTGTGCTTTCCAAGCATGGCTATGGTCGCATGTAAGATTAAGGCTACCGTTTTCAGTTGAAGTTGGTTCGATAATAATACCATGAAATCCGCTATAGAAACTGAATGAGGTCTTGAATTGTTGAGATTGTCGAAGAAAGTATGCTGAGACAGTTCTATGTATAGAGTTGGTTCTGGTTCAAATTTATTGAAAAAAGGCAATTTAATTTTAATTTTGTGAATTTCGATTACAAAACATGCCTTGGACTGTCGACCAATTGATTTCGTCAGGCGATTACAGACTTGTGAGAGGAGGGGGGTAGCCTAATTACTAAAATGTAGTGAAAAAAGGACTTTCCATCTAATGGTGGGAGCAGGTTGGCGGGAACACTGGAGAATAAAGGTCCTGTCACAATGCAATTTTTCTTGCAACTTGAAATGCAATTCTACTATTGGGAGATGTAAAATTGGCAAATGCAAGTTTCCATCACAGTTTGCTGGGGTTTTTTAACGTACCAAACATTTGTCACAAATTTACTTAAGAGTAGATTTTCCCTGTAGCAAAAAAGATGGCAAATGTCGATTTTACCAGAGTGCATGGCAGTCTGAAATTGTTTAAAAAGGCAAATTAACGTCTTTTGAAGAACAGACAGAAGACAATAGGTTATTTTCACACTTGTGTTAAAATTTCAATCCAGTAGCTTTGCTTCTTGTCATCTGTTCCCACGTATTCTTTCTTGATACCTGCAATGCATTCTGGTAAAATCGACATGTCGCCATCTTTTTTGCTACGGTGAATGCAAGGAAAAGTGCACCGTGTGACAGGGCCTTAAGGGTAAGAGGTAGATAGAGAAGGAGACGGAGCAGTTACAAGTGCAAGAAAAATTGCACCGTGTGACAGGGCCTTGAGGGTGGGAGGTGGATAGGAGGAGACGGAGCAGGATGTGGGAGTCGTGCAAGGTCGGGATGTTAAAAAAGAACAAGGAATGTTATGTTTTTAATGCCTTTTAGACTTTTCTTGAGGCAATTAAAATTCAAACTGTCAAATCCAAACGCTGTACAGAATGGCCGACTTTACGTGGTCTTTAGTTTTTACACAACCACTTGCATTGTTATCTTTTGCAGTTTGTTTACCATTTCAGTTATCTATCTTCAATAGAATTCTTTGAAATTTGTTTGTAGATCGACAAAATGCTTAACCTCCTCTCAACAACTGGCAGATTATGAAAAATGAAATTGTTAAAGGTATTGGAATATTGCATGTACAATATTGAATATGGGACAATTTGGGACAGTATAATTTTGGACGTGACGGTTTCATTCTCACCTAATTTGACGATTATTTTGTGGGTACACATACCGTGGAATCTCATGTGCTCCAGAAGCATTTTAATCTTAGAAAAAGTCAAATAATGATGAACTGTGTTTTAAAAGAAAGTTAGAATCTTATTTGGTTCAAATCAATTGAATTATGGCCCAAGAGTTCATGAAAACACATACAAAAGGCTTTCTTAAAAAACTGAAATATCAAATCTAGCAATTTTATATGTTATGCCTCTAAACAACACAATTCTGTTTCTAAAAATTGGTACCCTACTAGACCTATATGCATGATTATACTAATTTGGACATATTTATTTTTACCCATTAAAATATAAATTTGTGTTTAATCATTCGTGTTTGTCATTATTTGACTTTGTAATGTTGGTTAAACATAAGGAGATTGAGGTGACTTTGCCAGAAACAAAAACATCCATTATTATACTAAAATTTCAATATATATAGCAATTAAAACTAACCACAGGAAATATATTTCTACTTTTTAATTGAAATGTTTCTGTTATATGCACTATATCATACTTTTGATAAAAAATTACAACACCTATGTTATTTCCTGGTTTACTATCTCAATCATCTTTTGTTTAAGCTGGCTTTGAGTGTTCATTTGAAAGTTTGGAAAGTTCATTTGAAAATCACAATAGTTCTCAATGTTATATTGGACCCTTTAAAGTTAAAAAAATACTTTGTAATATTTTATACTACTGGTAATTTATCTTAGATACAGACTTTGTGATTTTGTACTAGAATGTTGACTTTCAAACTTTAAGATGAACTACTTATTAAGGACAAAATAAGCTAGCATATTGTCTTTTGTTTACAAAGTGGAACTTGTTTGGAATTGAGATGAACTGATGCAGTTGTTCTTTAACTTTATCAATTAATTACATATCTTAAATGAAAAAGAAAACCACAACTTGCCAAATAAATTCTGTTGGCTCTTTTTATTAGCAAAGAAAAGATGTGGCGGATGTAAGAATTTAAGAGTAAAAAAGTTTCCTTGGACTAAAAAAATTGACAGTATGCCAGATTTTCTAGATAAACAAGCAGTACAGATGTTGGCCAATAATAAGTATAAGTAACTACAATTTTTAATTTTAAAAGTTTTGTATTGATGCCTGGATACAGTAAATACTTTACCAGAGTTCTTCGTATTACATCGACTTGAAAAAGTTTTAAGTCACATGAAGCTTTTAGTTGATACTATGCAATTTCAAATTTTACAGACTTCTTAATTAACATGCCAAATTTACCTTGTTGAACATAAGGTCTTTCCTGAGAAAAAGTAAAACTGTCTGGCATTATATGGAGTAGAATAATTTAAATTAGTTTGAGACTTTGATTTGATAACAATTTTGATTTGTACTATTTACAATACAAGTGACCGGGTTGTATCGGATATACAAACCCAAGCTGAAGGCGAGATATCTGACATACACAGATGCGAATGTTGTAAATGGCTTGTGAAACTCGTCAATTTTATACATCAGATCTATAGCAAAGTGATTTTGAAAATACCGATTCTGTAAGATGAGAAAATGATTTCTTTTGTGTTTCCTGTATGATTTATTACTTTATAAGTTTCTTAATTAAAATTACAACATATTGCCTACTGGAACTTTTTATATTGTTTGGTTGTGGTGAATTTGTATTTTGGCAATTGAAATATTTCTGAATTTGTATGTGCATTTCCTTTGCTTCAGTTCAAGTTTACATTTCAAATATTCCACTTTGTAATACTTGCGTGGTAATAATAATATAAGAAAACAGGTTTACATGGCTCTTGAATATAGTCTTTTCAACAAGTAAGTAAAGATGAATTTATACTTCAAAGAGATATGTTCCTAACCTGACAATGGTACCTTCCAAAAAGACTAAATTTAAATTGATTCTTCGAATAAATTTTTTACTTTTCAATCCAAGATCAATCTAAGTTATGTATTTCTACTTTTATTTTGGTCTCTTTAACACTGAAACTATCAATTGTATATAAAGCAACTTCACTATCGAGTGACTTCATTAGTTGCTGGGCAAAGCCAAAGCATTGATTTTTCGGCTGTTTTCAATGAAAAATAGAATTTTGCCCAAAGTTATCTCAAATAAATTATCACAATTTGAACAAAAAGCTTCTGTTCTTGTGCCCACCAGAAAAATGAGATGTCTGAGACTTTCTTTGTATTTTTTTGCGAAAAATAGATCGCATGCACTGTTATGCAAAGAAAAGTGTAAGAGATTGGTTTCTGAAAAATGTCGTGCTACACACAATATTCTAAAAATGCTTGGTTTTTATTCTATGTATTTTTGAATTTTTTGTTAAAAAAAATAAAGGTAGCAATGTTTAGTGCATTTCACATTGTCAGGTTAGAAACGCAATAAGAAAAATGTGGCTCCGAACATTACAGCTTGGTCAATTTGGAATTTATAAAAAAATCGTTTCTTCGTTGTTTTTCGACGTTTTGAAGGGTTGTTTCGAGTACAAAAAAGTATTTTTAGGAAGAATTATGTGCCCACGTTACATGTCTCAAAGCCATCAAAATTCGTTGGTAATTCGTGCATGTATTTTTTCTGACTTATAAAAGCACAATTGATTAAAAATGATATTTTTCTTTTGACAAAAATACCTTTCTTCTGTGAGGCTGGCTGTATTTGAAAAAGCGTTGGTCAACGCTCCGCCAAAACTCGTGGGTTTTCTCCGGGTACTCCGGTTCTTCCCACTGGGAGAGTTGACAGGGTAGTTACATATGGTTATAAAAATGTGACTAACTTTTGAAAACCTTTCTACTTAGACTTGTTAAGCCTTCTCGTCATCCCTATCAGTTGCATGTTTTGAGCCACATGTTTTTCTTTGTAATTGTGAAACAACTCGTTATATGCTGGGTAAACCTTTGCAAAACTCTCAAAATTTATCACTTCAAGTTGTTTCATTGTTATAATATATTTTGAAGTATAAACATTTACTTACGTTGAAAAGACCCAAGTTTTTTAGGACTTTGTTCATTCACTTGTGTTATTGTTCTCTCTGCCATGTTCTGTTTTCTTCTGTTGTTATTTTAATAAGTACAATGTGTGGTAGTTAATCTCTTTTTATTGTTATTCAAATTGTATGTAATCTTTACAAATTTTTTTAATAAATTGTTTACAAAATTTACTTGTGACCCCTTTTTAATTAAAAATTCAATTCCCATGGGAATTGAGAAATTGAATAAAAAAAATCCCCCTACCCCGGCCAGCTCCCCAAGTGCCACTTCCACCTAAGTAGAAGTACTTATACATGTAGTACAAGTACTTCTACTTATTCACGGTGGAAGTAGCACTCGGAGAACTGGCCGGGGTAGCCGGCAAAGAGAAGACCAACTTTGCAAGTGCTAATACAATTGCTAAGTTGATCTTCCCTAGAGAGCAGCCGCGCGTACCTAACAAATTAAAACAACAAACGTTAGTGACTTAAGTACTTAGCATGCAAATTTGATTCCCAAAGCCAAAATGTCAAGTGCCCCCCGCTGATCCTACCAACTGCCTACCTGCCTCAGTTCTAAGCTGTCTTCCTCAGTTCTAAGCTCCTGCATTCCATTCGTTACCTTCACTTTCCTCACCATCGCACAGTCACTCACAGCTGATAAACCCGCATGCACCACCACCACCCCGACTGCCACCCAATTTCGAAAATTAAAAGAGTTAAAATTTCGGTAAAGTATGCATTTTAAATGCAATTTATTTGGATATTTTAGATCAAACGTAAACAGAAAAAGCTCGTACATAAAAACAGGTGAGAATTCTATTTAAAATTTGCTTGCAAAATATAAAACTTAATTCGCATTTTTCTTAGTTAATAGTATAGATCAATTTAGTTGATGTTGAAACCTACTCTTAACTGTTTTGTTAGAAGTGACGACAGATTTTGGTTTTTAAGCATACTTTCAAAAATTTTAATTCCTTTAATAAACCTAACCCCATGCAACTTACACACGGCGCACACCCTCGCAGTCCATACATTTAGCTAATAAATTACGTTATAAACAAAAAAGCAAAATAAAAAGATAAATTACGTTATCTCTAGCTACTTAAACCCACTTAGACTGAGTTTTTGATTGAATTTTCAAACGTAAAACCTTAGCTGAATGGGCATGGGCTTTTCGTTGTGTTAACTGTTCCGGAGTAAATATAAACCTGGGGCCGGTTGTATCAAAGGCGTTTAGCTTAAACGGTGGATAAGTGAAATTTAAAAATCAGTTTTACACCTAGTACGGAACCGAAATTATGAGTTGAAATAGCATAAATATTTAGTTTTATATATAATTGTTCTTCTCAGGTCAAATAACTTCAGCTGGTTTGTTTATACAACATGGAAACGTGTTTCATATTTTTGACTTATCCACCGTTTAAGCTAAACGCCTTTGATACAACCGGCCCCTGATACTTACCAAAGTCCAAGGCTGGGTCAAATAAGCATGAGAATTAGGCAAAAATAAAAAGCAATTGAAACTCAACAGATTCACTAAAGTTGTTTTTTTTTTTGGCAACTTATATCCTTAAGTGTAGATGACATGCAATTTTTAATGCCGTAATTCTCACACTTATTTAACCGAAACGCCTTCATTTGCATGGTACCTCGCAGCTGCTCTCAAACCACCTTCGTAATTTGCTTTAGTGTACACAAACAATGACTTCATTGTTCCTGCTTACCAAAACAAATCTGAAAGCACCAAGATACTTATCATATTAATAATCAAAGAGGATTCGCATTATGCAGTAATTACCATAAACAGACGCATCACCATTGAAACAAAGCATGCCGTATTCCCATGGGAATTTAAAATGCACAAAAAAATATAATGATCCTACTGATTTGCATGGATGTATGAACCAAATTAGCTAAGAAACAAAGAAATGATATATTCCCTTGGGAATTTAATGTAGCAAAAAGATGGCGGGTGTTGATTTTACCAGAATGCCTTGCGGTCTGAAATCGTTTAAAAACTTAAGGTAAATTAACCTCGTTTGAGGAACAGACAGATAGGTTATTTTGTCACTTGTGTTAAAATTCCGTCCATTAGCTTATCTTAAATATCATTTCACTGGTATTCTTGATTGATACCCGCATTAAATTCTGGTAAAATCGACATGCCACCATCTGTTTTGTTACGGTGAATTGGAATACAAGTCACATTTTCTCGCTTTTTAACCAGAGAACACATTCTTTAAAGGTAGAACGACGGAATTGATCGTTTGCAATCGACGCCATCTTTGTTGACGTTTGAAACACATGGCAACCACAAAGTATCTATTCATTATATCTGATCCTATCGAGCCATACATCTTTAAAGTATTGTTGAATCTATAAAGTCATCTATAAAGTAGTAAATTGACACAAGTACTTCGCTGTAAACAGCTGAAGTAATCTGCAGAGTCAACCAAGATGGCGCCCAATCACACGAAATGACGTCATGTGCAAACCAAGAATAGTGACCAAATGCATCAACTATAATTTAGTGGCATTATTACGAAACTTATTTTTGTAAAACGTTCAATCCTACATGTTATTTTGTTTTGTTTTTAGAAATATCCAAATCCAAATGTTAGAGACGAAATTTCCAGGCGTTAAGGTATTGTTTCTTTAAAAAATATTGTCGACATTTACCATATTTTTACCTGTTTTTTGACTCGAAAATTGACTGCCAAACTCCTAGATATTCTATTTAATTATTTTGTTGAATGTATTTGATATCAATGTTATTTCAATCCAATTTTTTTCACTTAATTTGCTGTCTTTTCTTTTTCATTAACGAGAAATATCTATTAAATCCTCTTTGATCCCTCAATAATAAGTATCTTGTTTTCTACTAACTTGCACATTACCACTACTTTCTATTACAATGTCGTGTCTTCTTATTCTTGTGGATTGTTGTTTTGTGGGTCTTGCCGTCCAGGATCGTTCATTCTTTTCTCTTCTTGTGCGTTTTTTTCACATCCCATCACCCTTTGCAATAGTAGAAAGAATTAAGTCATGAGATGATAGTTACGAATAATTTATAAACTATAACATGATAAGTTTCTTGTACGTTTGCATGGTGAATACAATATACTTATTAAGCTTTGTGGAAACACCACGTAAATTTATTATTGCAATAATAAATTTACGTGGTGTTTCCACAAAGCTTAATAAGTAAACTATAACATATTAAGCACTTATTGGATGAGGTTTTTGTGATATGCGAAATGATCAATGTCGAGGTAAGAGTTATCAGCCGAGCCGAAGGCGAGTCAGATAACTCTTACCAAGACATTGATAATTTTGCATATCACAAAAACCGAATCCGATAATTGCTTTATTATACATTTTAAGTCTTTTTCCTCGAGCAATTGACGCATTTCGCCCTCGGAAGAGCTTAAAAAGGAAGATGCCATAACATGAAACAGAAAATATCGAAAAAATGTTGTTGCCATGCCAACCATTGATGCCAACGAATACCGCATACTGTAATAATCTGCACCGTAGGCTCAACATGCAGATAACTCAGTTATCTGCTAGCAGATAACTGAGCCATAGAATAAGAATACATAGAAGGGCCACTCGCGTCGGAGCCTTTGGAGTTTTTGAAGCCGCGCATGTCGCATTACGCACGTTATTAGCATTTTCTCAGCCAGTCAATTGCATTTTCTGGCCAATAGGAATGCTGAACTGGCTGGTGGCAGCCAGTAAACTGCATAAACATAGTGTGACATGTTGCACTGCTGAGTGGCCCTTCTATGTATTCTTATTGTATGACTGAGTTATCTGCAGATTGTGTGATAGTCGCATTTATCTGCATACAACTGACCAATCACAACGCATAAAACAACTGCAATGTATAGTAATTAACACTTATTGACTGAGACCGAGGGAAACAGTATGTTTTGTGGACCAGAGACTGTCGATGTCGAGGGTCCACAAAACATACTGCTTTCCCGAGGTCTCAGTCAATAAGTATTTTATTATATACTGAGTGCCAAAAGAGAAGAAAAGTACCACAAATCAATCAAACATGTGTAAAAAGGATTACCTTTTACCTGACATGGCTACGTGAGGCTTTGTGGATTTGTTGTCTACCGGTGAATAAAAGTAATGTCCACCGCTTAGCTACGTTGCCAGGGAGACAATAGAATTTCTCCACTATCACGTGATACGTTCTTAACCAATAAGAAACAGGAATAAATGAACTTTGACACTCAGTATATTATAAAATAGTATTAATTAGGCCGGCCAAATTATTGTGTAAGCTGTTAATATGAAATTTTTTTATTAAAATCTCGAGAATCATTAATAAATCGTGAGCAAAACACAAAAGAAAATCATAGCCGTGAAGGAGTCTTTATTTCTCACACGCACACAACTTGCAGCTACTCTAACTTATGAATTTAGATTAAAATATCTCGAGAATTAAACAACACGTAAGGAATGTGTAAATTCTTAAAGCTCTTTCGAACAATAAAAATTAATATCTCGCACTAATCTCTCTCAAAAGCTCTCTCAAATTTATTGCCGATATCTCTTTGAGAATTACTGTGCACGTGAAATGTAACTTATATCAAAACTAGCTTACTTCAAGCTGTTTGGGAATCAAGATTTTACGTGTCAACGAGATCAAATATGAATCTAAGATGGCAGACAGCGCATTAAATTTCTATCTTTACGACCAACTCCCCAACGAAAGGCTTTAATTCGCTCGAAAGTCGAATTTTGTTTTTTTTTATTGTTTCAGGTAGTGAAAGATCCTGTGTGCTTTTTACAGTACTACCGACACTAGCAACGTTAGTGCGAGATGTTAATTTTTATTGAAACAAAAGCTGAACTGCTAAAAAAATGGAAACGACAAGATAAAATAAAAAAACTTACTTTCACTCTATCTTTGGATCTTCTTGGCTTCGGTTGTTCTCGTTTCATCATGCTGTTTATGGTTTCATCTGGTTGGCGCACTCTCTTCATGGAGCATCAAGGCGGTCCAGTAGGTAACTAGCTCACTCGTGTCCAGTCAACCAACATAAAATAAGGAGAAAATTAATGTTACAAAATATTTTAGAATATAGGACACTAAGCTTTAATTGAATTGACTTTAACAAACCGTACATTGTGATAGTATTTGCATCTTAACATCTGATGGAGACGGCTTGTGATTTACTTCTTATGTCGATATGAATTCTTTCCCATCTTGTTGCATCATTAGTTGATGGTTGTTGTATTCACTTTTTACTTGGCATTCTTTGAAAAAAAAATTACGATGTTCAGAAAACTGTTTACAAGATAAGCAAAGAAAAACTACGTTCACAAGCATTAGAGAGGACTAAGTAATTATAATAGGCGTGACAGGTCACAGAGGTTAGTCGACGAAGAAACTCATAGACAAATTCCCGGCATGATGATACCCCGATAGCAAGAAATACAGCAAGTGTAGAACGTGTACGTGTGAGCTTAAACTGTATGTATGCAACTCCAAGAAAAGCGCAACACAAAATGGCGGAATTTAAAGACATTTCTGGTGTCATTTCCAGTTCCCTAACTTTCGCGGACAAATATATTTATATATTTTTCTCAAATTTTTTTGAAGTAAATCTAGATGGATTTTGTGAATAAACAAATTAAAAAAAGTATTGCCCACGTTAGGAAACTAGAACGGGCGCCCAAGAATGCCCACAATTTCTCCAATCTGGATTATATTTATTGATTGCGCAAATGACTGATAAAAAATAAGAGAGTAATAAAATACCAAATGGTTTCCTCTTCAAGATAGTGTCATACATGCGCGCGGCATTTCGGGATATTTGGGAAAACTCGTGTTGAAGTTGAACCTAAGGCAACATGCCAAGTACATGGATGACGCTATCCTGCTCAGGAAACTATTTAGTAATTGTCTTACAAAATGATTACAGTGAAACACAAGTCAACGCCACGGCATTTAAATTTCTCGTGTAGGATTGTTTGATCCTGCACAGTAATAGCCAAGTGGCGCAATCGTCAGAGCAAACGCCTATCACATGTGAGGTCGTGGGTTCAATCCTTACTTCAGACTCGTGACACCCATGTGAGGAGTTAGTCAGTCGTGGGTTTATCCCGGGTACTCCGGTTTGCGAATGTTGACTGGATGGTTAAAATTGTAAAATATCAGTAATCACCGGAACACGGGTACTTAACTAAACTGCTGACGATGAGGCGGAACTCATAATGAATTAATGAAAATGTGTTTCACTGTAGTTATCATATAATGTAATTGCCAAGCTGAATGAATAATTCTCCAGTAACTACGTCATATGAATAATTTACAATTATGAGAGTAGTGGGGGGGGGGGGGGCAGCATAAAGATTGAAGTAGTGTCAAGGAAGGGGTACTACCCTGACGGGTACTAGGCGAAGAAGTAGAGTAAACAGGAGGAAGAAAATTAAATTGGAGTAAATAAGGGGGATTGGGGTAAAGAAGGGGAGAAGCAGGATAAAGAAACCAGTGGAAGGGGGTGCTATCCTGGAAGGAGTACCCGGGAAAGAAGAGGGTGAACAGGAGGAAAAGTAGATTGGAGTACAGAAAGGGGAAATTAAACGGATCAGGAAATTCAGACTTGCAATTCAAATGAAAGGCAGCTCATTGGTCATGTAAACACTCGTTAAATCATGGTTCTCGCTTGCCTTTAGCTTGGAATCATCTTTGAATTTGAACTGAAAGTCTGAATTTGCATGTTTCTTGTATAGAGTGCAGTGTATCAGAACAGAAGAGGTTTTGAAGAAAAAGAAAGAAAGAATAAAAGTAAGTTAAAATTTGTAAAGAATAATGAAGAAACTATTGGTACAGCACTTGATACATGATGATAATCATCATTATAAACTCTCTATTAATCCGGGGGGGGGGGGTATAATAGAGAATTTGCAATGATAGTAAGTATATTGTAATATTTGGGTTTTTACCACTAAATCCTCTTGAAAGTTCTTTTTGGCTGTGGCTTCTCTCATCACAGTTGCCTGTGCTTGTCTTGCAAAATCTCTGGAATATCTATAACGTGAAGGTCAATATTTAAGATTAGAAAAATAGAAACCGTAAAATAGAAAGAAATTTAAATCGTGGCGAATACTTTTTACGGTCTTGCTGGCATGACAAAAAGAGAGTATAGATTTATAAGATCATGTTGATTTATCCTTTATCTGAACTATATTTAACTTAGATTTTAAAATAGATTTCACCCTGGTAAGCAGACCGAATGGGTTTTCAAACAAGAACATTTAATGACTAAAACGTGCACAGAATAGTTAGAGAATGCTTACATGTCGAATAAAAATCCAATACTTTTAATGTCCAACTACACAATAGCGATTTTCGTTGCATTTCTAGACTGGAGAAGAAGACGACGCCATTTTGATTTTGATTTCTCCCGACAACGGCAGATTTGTCTTCGCAATTTTTTTCCATTTCTTCGTCGTTTCAGCTCCAATTTGCTCGTTGTGTTTCTTTCGTACCTTCCTCGCCATTTCCGTACAACCAATGGACATTTATACTCAAGATTAAGACTGTATTGAGACTTTCAAAATGTTCGTCAGGAGACATAAAAATCGAAGCTTCTTCTTCGGGTTGCAGAAGCAAATGACGTCAGACGACCTTTGTCCGCCAGCAAATACCCGTATGTATAACATTCAATGATCTTTTTAGGAAGCTGAAAATCAGTTTTTATTGCGCGAACGAAATGTTTTTGCCATTATTTCTTACTCAGGTCTTTGTTCTACTACTTTACTTCCAGTTTAGTTAGGTAACTTGCCAAAAGAAACGCCTGTAAGGGACAATTTTGCATTTTTTTTTATTTCGATGCTGATGAAGAAGAGAAGACTCGTTAGAGCTTTCATTGGCAAATATCTTTCCCTCCGTGGCCGAGAGGTAAAGACAACTGTCTTGACTTCGATTTTGGGTGGATCGAGGACCGGTCCAGTTCAACTGAGTTTGGTAAGAATTTAATTCTGATCGGTGCTCGATCCACCCAAAACTGAATTCAAAGCTGGGCGTGGAGTGCAGGAAAACACTAGGCAGTACCGCGAGGCCAAGGAGGCAAACGTTATTTTCCTAGTGTTGTTAACTAATATTTAAGCAAATTTCATTAACTTGACTGTTGGGGACAGACCTGTAGGGTTGGTGCATTGAAGACTTCTCGTCGTTATTTCCCTTCGTTCAAGAAGACAAGTTGTCTTCATCGAGAAATAACGACGAAAAGACTTCAAGACACCACTAAACCACTACACTTTAAAGCTACAGTGTAGTGGTTTAGCTAGCTAAACCACTACACTGTGCCAATAATATATGGCTGACTTCTTCCTAACGCTTACGGTACGACCATGGATGCGCAAAGATGCGCAAACACATTAAAGCCTTGAAAGCAAGTGTTTTCTTTTAGGAAAGAATCAAGGACGACAACGCTTACTAAATCAAAGCCGTCTAGTCATGTTTTAAGTACTTCAGCTGTTTAACGATCTTTTACCAGATCTTTGCAAGAGGAAAAGTAAAATTTTGCATCATTATTATTAACTTTCCGTCAGTCGTTTCTTTCTTGATCGAGCATTATATGCCATTGTGTTCAGTGTCCTTGATATAGGAGCCATATACTTATGGCCTTGGGTTTAATTCCCAAACACTGAATGGCAGTGTTTTGCTCTTCCAATGAGATAACAAGATGGCACTGTAGAACGCGTGGTTTTATATAAGCTACGAGCGTCAAGATATCCTTGATAGGTAACTATTGATCCTACAATGGCACTTATGTTCACTGCCAATAGGAACGTTTTCAACTCACAGCTTGTACATAATGGCTTTTATAGGTTGTGTCACAAGGAAACTGCAGTTCGGTCGTAAAATCAACTTGTTTTCAAGGTTGCCGGGTTTTAAACATTACTGACACTGTTAATGTTGTAGCTCGGAATTGTAAAACAACGGCGGCAATGCAGTTTTCTTGTGCCATAACCTGTAAAATGGGTGGTTTTATCATTTATATAAGCTACGACCGCCAAGCTTTATCCTTGATAGGAAACAATTGATCCCACCAACGACATTTGTATTCTCTACCGATAGGAACGTTTGAGACTTACAGCTTGTACATAACGCATTTTATCGGTGAGTCGTAAAACCAACCTGTTACTGCTCAGCAAACTACCAGTTCCCTCGATCAACGATAGTCGATGAAGCTTGGCGCTCGTAGGTTGTGTAAAACCAAGCATTTTACAGGTTATAGCCAGGTTAGCAGTATCTGCAATGTTTCAAAGCAACCACGAATAGAAACTGACAGCCAACGTTCTGAGTTAAGGTTTGTAGAATATACTACATGATTAGTTACAGCATGACCAGGCATATAGTAAATAACGCATTGCCATCTTGTTCCAAAGTTATCTTATTACTTGAAAGAGCTGAAGACTGCCATGCAGTGTTTGGGAATCAAACCCAAGGCCATAAATACATGACTCCTATATCAAGGACACTGAACACAATGACATATAAAGCTCGATCAAGAAAGAAACGACCGACGGAAAGTCAATAGTATATGCAAACTTCGACTTTCCTTCTTGCAAAGGCCTGGTCATAAAAGATCGTTAAACATAGCTGAGCAACTTAAAACATGCCTACACAGTTTTGATTTAATAAGCGTTATCGTCTTTGACTCTTTCCCGAAAGAAGACATATTCTTTACAGGCTGTACAGTGTTTGCGCATCTATGCTTCATGCCTTCTTGAAAAGACCTCGCCATAAAAGATCGTTTAACTTAGCTGAACAACTCGAGCGCCAAGCTTCATCGACTATCGTTGATCGAGGGAAATGGTAGTTTGCTGAGCAGTAACGGGTTGGTTTTACGACTCACCGATAAAATGCGTTATGTACAAGCTGTAAGTCTCAAACGTTCCTATCGGTAGAGAATACAAATGTCGTTGGTGGGATCAATTCTTTCCTATCAAGGATAAAGCTTGGCGGTCGTAGCTTATATGGTTATGGCACAAGAAAACTGCATTGCCGCCGTTGTTTTACAATTCCGAGCTACAACATTAACAGTGTCAGTAATGTTTAAAACCCGGCAACCTTGAAAACAAGTTGATTTTACGACCGAACTGCAGTTTCCTTGTGACACAACCTATAAAAGCCATTATGTACAAGCTGTGAGTTGAAAACGTTCCTATTGCCAGTGAACATAAGTGCCATTGTAGGATCAATAGTTACCTATCAAGGATATCTTGACGCTCGTAGCTTATATAAAACCACGCGTTCTACAGTGCCATCTTGTTATCTCATTGGAAGAGCAAAACACTGCCATTCAGTGTTTGGGAATTAAACCCAAGGCCATAAGTATATGGCTCCTATATCAAGGACACTGAACACAATGGCATATAATGCTCGATCAAGAAAGAAACGACTGACGGAAAGTTAATAATAATGATGCAAAATTTTACTTTTCCTCTTGCAAAGATCTGGTAAAAGATCGTTAAACAGCTGAAGTACTTAAAACATGACTAGACGGCTTTGATTTAGTAAGCGTTGTCGTCCTTGATTCTTTCCTAAAAGAAAACACTTGCTTTCAAGGCTTTAATGTGTTTGCGCATCTTTGCGCATCCATGGTCGTACCGTAAGCGTTAGGAAGAAGTCAGCCATATATTATTGGCACAGTGTAGTGGTTTAGCTAGCTAAACCACTACACTGTAGCTTTAAAGTGTAGTGGTTTAGTGGTGTCTTGAAGTCTTTTCGTCGTTATTTCTCGATGAAGACAACTTGTCTTCTTGAACGAAGGGAAATAACGACGAGAAGTCTTCAATGCACCAACCCTACAGGTCTGTCCCCAACAGTCAAGTTAATGAAATTTGCTTAAATATTAGTTAACAACACTAGGAAAATAACGTTTGCCTCCTTGGCCTCGCGGTACTGCCTAGTGTTTTCCTGCACTCCACGCCCAGCTTTGAATTCAGTTTTGGGTGGATCGAGCACCGATCAGAATTAAATTCTTACCAAACTCAGTTGAACTGGACCGGTCCTCGATCCACCCAAAATCGAAGTCAAGACAGTTGTCTTTACCTCTCGGCCACGGAGGGAAAGATATTTGCCAATGAAAGCTCTAACGAGTCTTCTCTTCTTCATCAGCATCGAAATAAAAAAAAATGCAAAATTGTCCCTTACAGGCGTTTCTTTTGGCAAGTTACCTAACTAAACTGGAAGTAAAGTAGTAGAACAAAGACCTGAGTAAGAAATAATGGCAAAAACATTTCGTTCGCGCAATAAAAACTGATTTTCAGCTTCCTAAAAAGATCATTGAATGTTATACATACGGGTATTTGCTGGCGGACAAAGGTCGTCTGACGTCATTTGCTTCTGCAACCCGAAGAAGAAGCTTCGATTTTTATGTCTCCTGACGAACATTTTGAAAGTCTCAATACAGTCTTAATCTTGAGTATAAATGTCCATTGGTTGTACGGAAATGGCGAGGAAGGTACGAAAGAAACACAACGAGCAAATTGGAGCTGAAACGACGAAGAAATGGAAAAAAATTGCGAAGACAAATCTGCCGTTGTCGGGAGAAATCAAAATCAAAATGGCGTCGTCTTCTTCTCCAGTCTAGAAATGCAACGAAAATCGCTATTGTGTAGTTGGACATTAAAAGTATTGGATTTTTATTCGACATGTAAGCATTCTCTAACTATTCTGTGCACGTTTTAGTCATTAAATGTTCTTGTTTGAAAACCCATTCGGTCTGCTTACCAGGGTGAAATCTATTTTAAAATCTAAGTTAAATATAGTTCAGATAAAGGATAAATCAACATGATCTTATAAATCTATACTCTCTTTTTGTCATGCCAGCAAGACCGTAAAAAGTATTCGCCACGATTTAAATTTCTTTCTATTTTACGGTTTCTATTTTTCTAATCTTAAATATTGACCTTCACGTTATAGATATTCCAGAGATTTTGCAAGACAAGCACAGGCAACTGTGATGAGAGAAGCCACAGCCAAAAAGAACTTTCAAGAGGATTTAGTGGTAAAAACCCAAATATTACAATATACTTACTATCATTGCAAATTCTCTATTATACCCCCCCCCCCCCCGGATTAATAGAGAGTTTATAATGATGATTATCATCATGTATCAAGTGCTGTACCAATAGTTTCTTCATTATTCTTTACAAATTTTAACTTACTTTTATTCTTTCTTTCTTTTTCTTCAAAACCTCTTCTGTTCTGATACACTGCACTCTATACAAGAAACATGCAAATTCAGACTTTCAGTTCAAATTCAAAGATGATTCCAAGCTAAAGGCAAGCGAGAACCATGATTTAACGAGTGTTTACATGACCAATGAGCTGCCTTTCATTTGAATTGCAAGTCTGAATTTCCTGATCCGTTTAATTTCCCCTTTCTGTACTCCAATCTACTTTTCCTCCTGTTCACCCTCTTCTTTCCCGGGTACTCCTTCCAGGATAGCACCCCCTTCCACTGGTTTCTTTATCCTGCTTCTCCCCTTCTTTACCCCAATCCCCCTTATTTACTCCAATTTAATTTTCTTCCTCCTGTTTACTCTACTTCTTCGCCTAGTACCCGTCAGGGTAGTACCCCTTCCTTGACACTACTTCAATCTTTATGCTGCCCCCCCCCCCCCACTACTCTCATAATTGTAAATTATTCATATGACGTAGTTACTGGAGAATTATTCATTCAGCTTGGCAATTACATTATATGATAACTACAGTGAAACACATTTTCATTAATTCATTATGAGTTCCGCCTCATCGTCAGCAGTTTAGTTAAGTACCCGTGTTCCGGTGATTACTGATATTTTACAATTTTAACCATCCAGTCAACATTCGCAAACCGGAGTACCCGGGATAAACCCACGACTGACTAACTCCTCACATGGGTGTCACGAGTCTGAAGTAAGGATTGAACCCACGACCTCACATGTGATAGGCGTTTGCTCTGACGATTGCGCCACTTGGCTATTACTGTGCAGGATCAAACAATCCTACACGAGAAATTTAAATGCCGTGGCGTTGACTTGTGTTTCACTGTAATCATTTTGTAAGACAATTACTAAATAGTTTCCTGAGCAGGATAGCGTCATCCATGTACTTGGCATGTTGCCTTAGGTTCAACTTCAACACGAGTTTTCCCAAATATCCCGAAATGCCGCGCGCATGTATGACACTATCTTGAAGAGGAAACCATTTGGTATTTTATTACTCTCTTATTTTTTATCAGTCATTTGCGCAATCAATAAATATAATCCAGATTGGAGAAATTGTGGGCATTCTTGGGCGCCCGTTCTAGTTTCCTAACGTGGGCAATACTTTTTTTAATTTGTTTATTCACAAAATCCATCTAGATTTACTTCAAAAAAATTTGAGAAAAATATATAAATATATTTGTCCGCGAAAGTTAGGGAACTGGAAATGACACCAGAAATGTCTTTAAATTCCGCCATTTTGTGTTGCGCTTTTCTTGGAGTTGCATACATACAGTTTAAGCTCACACGTACACGTTCTACACTTGCTGTATTTCTTGCTATCGGGGTATCATCATGCCGGGAATTTGTCTATGAGTTTCTTCGTCGACTAACCTCTGTGACCTGTCACGCCTATTATAATTACTTAGTCCTCTCTAATGCTTGTGAACGTAGTTTTTCTTTGCTTATCTTGTAAACAGTTTTCTGAACATCGTAATTTTTTTTTCAAAGAATGCCAAGTAAAAAGTGAATACAACAACCATCAACTAATGATGCAACAAGATGGGAAAGAATTCATATCGACATAAGAAGTAAATCACAAGCCGTCTCCATCAGATGTTAAGATGCAAATACTATCACAATGTACGGTTTGTTAAAGTCAATTCAATTAAAGCTTAGTGTCCTATATTCTAAAATATTTTGTAACATTAATTTTCTCCTTATTTTATGTTGGTTGACTGGACACGAGTGAGCTAGTTACCTACTGGACCGCCTTGATGCTCCATGAAGAGAGTGCGCCAACCAGATGAAACCATAAACAGCATGATGAAACGAGAACAACCGAAGCCAAGAAGATCCAAAGATAGAGTGAAAGTAAGTTTTTTTATTTTATCTTGTCGTTTCCATTTTTTTAGCAGTTCAGCTTTTGTTTCAATAAAAATTAACATCTCGCACTAACGTTGCTAGTGTCGGTAGTACTGTAAAAAGCACACAGGATCTTTCACTACCTGAAACAATAAAAAAAAACAAAATTCGACTTTCGAGCGAATTAAAGCCTTTCGTTGGGGAGTTGGTCGTAAAGATAGAAATTTAATGCGCTGTCTGCCATCTTAGATTCATATTTGATCTCGTTGACACGTAAAATCTTGATTCCCAAACAGCTTGAAGTAAGCTAGTTTTGATATAAGTTACATTTCACGTGCACAGTAATTCTCAAAGAGATATCGGCAATAAATTTGAGAGAGCTTTTGAGAGAGATTAGTGCGAGATATTAATTTTTATTGTTCGAAAGAGCTTTAAGAATTTACACATTCCTTACGTGTTGTTTAATTCTCGAGATATTTTAATCTAAATTCATAAGTTAGAGTAGCTGCAAGTTGTGTGCGTGTGAGAAATAAAGACTCCTTCACGGCTATGATTTTCTTTTGTGTTTTGCTCACGATTTATTAATGATTCTCGAGATTTTAATAAAAAAATTTCATATTAACAGCTTACACAATAATTTGGCCGGCCTAATTAATACTATTTTATAATATACTGAGTGTCAAAGTTCATTTATTCCTGTTTCTTATTGGTTAAGAACGTATCACGTGATAGTGGAGAAATTCTATTGTCTCCCTGGCAACGTAGCTAAGCGGTGGACATTACTTTTATTCACCGGTAGACAACAAATCCACAAAGCCTCACGTAGCCATGTCAGGTAAAAGGTAATCCTTTTTACACATGTTTGATTGATTTGTGGTACTTTTCTTCTCTTTTGGCACTCAGTATATAATAAAATACTTATTGACTGAGACCTCGGGAAAGCAGTATGTTTTGTGGACCCTCGACATCGACAGTCTCTGGTCCACAAAACATACTGTTTCCCTCGGTCTCAGTCAATAAGTGTTAATTACTATACATTGCAGTTGTTTTATGCGTTGTGATTGGTCAGTTGTATGCAGATAAATGCGACTATCACACAATCTGCAGATAACTCAGTCATACAATAAGAATACATAGAAGGGCCACTCAGCAGTGCAACATGTCACACTATGTTTATGCAGTTTACTGGCTGCCACCAGCCAGTTCAGCATTCCTATTGGCCAGAAAATGCAATTGACTGGCTGAGAAAATGCTAATAACGTGCGTAATGCGACATGCGCGGCTTCAAAAACTCCAAAGGCTCCGACGCGAGTGGCCCTTCTATGTATTCTTATTCTATGGCTCAGTTATCTGCTAGCAGATAACTGAGTTATCTGCATGTTGAGCCTACGGTGCAGATTATTACAGTATGCGGTATTCGTTGGCATCAATGGTTGGCATGGCAACAACATTTTTTCGATATTTTCTGTTTCATGTTATGGCATCTTCCTTTTTAAGCTCTTCCGAGGGCGAAATGCGTCAATTGCTCGAGGAAAAAGACTTAAAATGTATAATAAAGCAATTATCGGATTCGGTTTTTGTGATATGCAAAATTATCAATGTCTTGGTAAGAGTTATCTGACTCGCCTTCGGCTCGGCTGATAACTCTTACCTCGACATTGATCATTTCGCATATCACAAAAACCTCATCCAATAAGTGCTTAATATGTTATAGTTTACTTATTAAGCTTTGTGGAAACACCACGTAAATTTATTATTGCAATAATAAATTTACGTGGTGTTTCCACAAAGCTTAATAAGTATATTGTATTCACCATGCAAACGTACAAGAAACTTATCATGTTATAGTTTATAAATTATTCGTAACTATCATCTCATGACTTAATTCTTTCTACTATTGCAAAGGGTGATGGGATGTGAAAAAAACGCACAAGAAGAGAAAAGAATGAACGATCCTGGACGGCAAGACCCACAAAACAACAATCCACAAGAATAAGAAGACACGACATTGTAATAGAAAGTAGTGGTAATGTGCAAGTTAGTAGAAAACAAGATACTTATTATTGAGGGATCAAAGAGGATTTAATAGATATTTCTCGTTAATGAAAAAGAAAAGACAGCAAATTAAGTGAAAAAAATTGGATTGAAATAACATTGATATCAAATACATTCAACAAAATAATTAAATAGAATATCTAGGAGTTTGGCAGTCAATTTTCGAGTCAAAAAACAGGTAAAAATATGGTAAATGTCGACAATATTTTTTAAAGAAACAATACCTTAACGCCTGGAAATTTCGTCTCTAACATTTGGATTTGGATATTTCTAAAAACAAAACAAAATAACATGTAGGATTGAACGTTTTACAAAAATAAGTTTCGTAATAATGCCACTAAATTATAGTTGATGCATTTGGTCACTATTCTTGGTTTGCACATGACGTCATTTCGTGTGATTGGGCGCCATCTTGGTTGACTCTGCAGATTACTTCAGCTGTTTACAGCGAAGTACTTGTGTCAATTTACTACTTTATAGATGACTTTATAGATTCAACAATACTTTAAAGATGTATGGCTCGATAGGATCAGATATAATGAATAGATACTTTGTGGTTGCCATGTGTTTCAAACGTCAACAAAGATGGCGTCGATTGCAAACGATCAATTCCGTCGTTCTACCTTTAAAGAATGTGTTCTCTGGTTAAAAAGCGAGAAAATGTGACTTGTATTCCAATTCACCGTAACAAAACAGATGGTGGCATGTCGATTTTACCAGAATTTAATGCGGGTATCAATCAAGAATACCAGTGAAATGATATTTAAGATAAGCTAATGGACGGAATTTTAACACAAGTGACAAAATAACCTATCTGTCTGTTCCTCAAACGAGGTTAATTTACCTTAAGTTTTTAAACGATTTCAGACCGCAAGGCATTCTGGTAAAATCAACACCCGCCATCTTTTTGCTACATTAAATTCCCAAGGGAATATATCATTTCTTTGTTTCTTAGCTAATTTGGTTCATACATCCATGCAAATCAGTAGGATCATTATATTTTTTTGTGCATTTTAAATTCCCATGGGAATACGGCATGCTTTGTTTCAATGGTGATGCGTCTGTTTATGGTAATTACTGCATAATGCGAATCCTCTTTGATTATTAATATGATAAGTATCTTGGTGCTTTCAGATTTGTTTTGGTAAGCAGGAACAATGAAGTCATTGTTTGTGTACACTAAAGCAAATTACGAAGGTGGTTTGAGAGCAGCTGCGAGGTACCATGCAAATGAAGGCGTTTCGGTTAAATAAGTGTGAGAATTACGGCATTAAAAATTGCATGTCATCTACACTTAAGGATATAAGTTGCCAAAAAAAAAAACAACTTTAGTGAATCTGTTGAGTTTCAATTGCTTTTTATTTTTGCCTAATTCTCATGCTTATTTGACCCAGCCTTGGACTTTGGTAAGTATCAGGGGCCGGTTGTATCAAAGGCGTTTAGCTTAAACGGTGGATAAGTCAAAAATATGAAACACGTTTCCATGTTGTATAAACAAACCAGCTGAAGTTATTTGACCTGAGAAGAACAATTATATATAAAACTAAATATTTATGCTATTTCAACTCATAATTTCGGTTCCGTACTAGGTGTAAAACTGATTTTTAAATTTCACTTATCCACCGTTTAAGCTAAACGCCTTTGATACAACCGGCCCCAGGTTTATATTTACTCCGGAACAGTTAACACAACGAAAAGCCCATGCCCATTCAGCTAAGGTTTTACGTTTGAAAATTCAATCAAAAACTCAGTCTAAGTGGGTTTAAGTAGCTAGAGATAACGTAATTTATCTTTTTATTTTGCTTTTTTGTTTATAACGTAATTTATTAGCTAAATGTATGGACTGCGAGGGTGTGCGCCGTGTGTAAGTTGCATGGGGTTAGGTTTATTAAAGGAATTAAAATTTTTGAAAGTATGCTTAAAAACCAAAATCTGTCGTCACTTCTAACAAAACAGTTAAGAGTAGGTTTCAACATCAACTAAATTGATCTATACTATTAACTAAGAAAAATGCGAATTAAGTTTTATATTTTGCAAGCAAATTTTAAATAGAATTCTCACCTGTTTTTATGTACGAGCTTTTTCTGTTTACGTTTGATCTAAAATATCCAAATAAATTGCATTTAAAATGCATACTTTACCGAAATTTTAACTCTTTTAATTTTCGAAATTGGGTGGCAGTCGGGGTGGTGGTGGTGCATGCGGGTTTATCAGCTGTGAGTGACTGTGCGATGGTGAGGAAAGTGAAGGTAACGAATGGAATGCAGGAGCTTAGAACTGAGGAAGACAGCTTAGAACTGAGGCAGGTAGGCAGTTGGTAGGATCAGCGGGGGGCACTTGACATTTTGGCTTTGGGAATCAAATTTGCATGCTAAGTACTTAAGTCACTAACGTTTGTTGTTTTAATTTGTTAGGTACGCGCGGCTGCTCTCTAGGGAAGATCAACTTAGCAATTGTATTAGCACTTGCAAAGTTGGTCTTCTCTTTGCCGGCTACCCCGGCCAGTTCTCCGAGTGCTACTTCCACCGTGAATAAGTAGAAGTACTTGTACTACATGTATAAGTACTTCTACTTAGGTGGAAGTGGCACTTGGGGAGCTGGCCGGGGTAGGGGGATTTTTTTTATTCAATTTCTCAATTCCCATGGGAATTGAATTTTTAATTAAAAAGGGGTCACAAGTAAATTTTGTAAACAATTTATTAAAAAAATTTGTAAAGATTACATACAATTTGAATAACAATAAAAAGAGATTAACTACCACACATTGTACTTATTAAAATAACAACAGAAGAAAACAGAACATGGCAGAGAGAACAATAACACAAGTGAATGAACAAAGTCCTAAAAAACTTGGGTCTTTTCAACGTAAGTAAATGTTTATACTTCAAAATATATTATAACAATGAAACAACTTGAAGTGATAAATTTTGAGAGTTTTGCAAAGGTTTACCCAGCATATAACGAGTTGTTTCACAATTACAAAGAAAAACATGTGGCTCAAAACATGCAACTGATAGGGATGACGAGAAGGCTTAACAAGTCTAAGTAGAAAGGTTTTCAAAAGTTAGTCACATTTTTATAACCATATGTAACTACCCTGTCAACTCTCCCAGTGGGAAGAACCGGAGTACCCGGAGAAAACCCACGAGTTTTGGCGGAGCGTTGACCAACGCTTTTTCAAATACAGCCAGCCTCACAGAAGAAAGGTATTTTTGTCAAAAGAAAAATATCATTTTTAATCAATTGTGCTTTTATAAGTCAGAAAAAATACATGCACGAATTACCAACGAATTTTGATGGCTTTGAGACATGTAACGTGGGCACATAATTCTTCCTAAAAATACTTTTTTGTACTCGAAACAACCCTTCAAAACGTCGAAAAACAACGAAGAAACGATTTTTTTATAAATTCCAAATTGACCAAGCTGTAATGTTCGGAGCCACATTTTTCTTATTGCGTTTCTAACCTGACAATGTGAAATGCACTAAACATTGCTACCTTTATTTTTTTTAACAAAAAATTCAAAAATACATAGAATAAAAACCAAGCATTTTTAGAATATTGTGTGTAGCACGACATTTTTCAGAAACCAATCTCTTACACTTTTCTTTGCATAACAGTGCATGCGATCTATTTTTCGCAAAAAAATACAAAGAAAGTCTCAGACATCTCATTTTTCTGGTGGGCACAAGAACAGAAGCTTTTTGTTCAAATTGTGATAATTTATTTGAGATAACTTTGGGCAAAATTCTATTTTTCATTGAAAACAGCCGAAAAATCAATGCTTTGGCTTTGCCCAGCAACTAATGAAGTCACTCGATAGTGAAGTTGCTTTATATACAATTGATAGTTTCAGTGTTAAAGAGACCAAAATAAAAGTAGAAATACATAACTTAGATTGATCTTGGATTGAAAAGTAAAAAATTTATTCGAAGAATCAATTTAAATTTAGTCTTTTTGGAAGGTACCATTGTCAGGTTAGGAACATATCTCTTTGAAGTATAAATTCATCTTTACTTACTTGTTGAAAAGACTATATTCAAGAGCCATGTAAACCTGTTTTCTTATATTATTATTACCACGCAAGTATTACAAAGTGGAATATTTGAAATGTAAACTTGAACTGAAGCAAAGGAAATGCACATACAAATTCAGAAATATTTCAATTGCCAAAATACAAATTCACCACAACCAAACAATATAAAAAGTTCCAGTAGGCAATATGTTGTAATTTTAATTAAGAAACTTATAAAGTAATAAATCATACAGGAAACACAAAAGAAATCATTTTCTCATCTTACAGAATCGGTATTTTCAAAATCACTTTGCTATAGATCTGATGTATAAAATTGACGAGTTTCACAAGCCATTTACAACATTCGCATCTGTGTATGTCAGATATCTCGCCTTCAGCTTGGGTTTGTATATCCGATACAACCCGGTCACTTGTATTGTAAATAGTACAAATCAAAATTGTTATCAAATCAAAGTCTCAAACTAATTTAAATTATTCTACTCCATATAATGCCAGACAGTTTTACTTTTTCTCAGGAAAGACCTTATGTTCAACAAGGTAAATTTGGCATGTTAATTAAGAAGTCTGTAAAATTTGAAATTGCATAGTATCAACTAAAAGCTTCATGTGACTTAAAACTTTTTCAAGTCGATGTAATACGAAGAACTCTGGTAAAGTATTTACTGTATCCAGGCATCAATAGAAAACTTTTAAAATTAAAAATTGTAGTTACTTATACTTATTATTGGCCAACATCTGTACTGCTTGTTTATCTAGAAAATCTGGCATACTGTCAATTTTTTTAGTCCAAGGAAACTTTTTTACTCTTAAATTCTTACATCCGCCACATCTTTTCTTTGCTAATAAAAAGAGCCAACAGAATTTATTTGGCAAGTTGTGGTTTTCTTTTTCATTTAAGATATGTAATTAATTGATAAAGTTAAAGAACAACTGCATCAGTTCATCTCAATTCCAAACAAGTTCCACTTTGTAAACAAAAGACAATATGCTAGCTTATTTTGTCCTTAATAAGTAGTTCATCTTAAAGTTTGAAAGTCAACATTCTAGTACAAAATCACAAAGTCTGTATCTAAGATAAATTACCAGTAGTATAAAATATTACAAAGTATTTTTTTAACTTTAAAGGGTCCAATATAACATTGAGAACTATTGTGATTTTCAAATGAACTTTCCAAACTTTCAAATGAACACTCAAAGCCAGCTTAAACAAAAGATGATTGAGATAGTAAACCAGGAAATAACATAGGTGTTGTAATTTTTTATCAAAAGTATGATATAGTGCATATAACAGAAACATTTCAATTAAAAAGTAGAAATATATTTCCTGTGGTTAGTTTTAATTGCTATATATATTGAAATTTTAGTATAATAATGGATGTTTTTGTTTCTGGCAAAGTCACCTCAATCTCCTTATGTTTAACCAACATTACAAAGTCAAATAATGACAAACACGAATGATTAAACACAAATTTATATTTTAATGGGTAAAAATAAATATGTCCAAATTAGTATAATCATGCATATAGGTCTAGTAGGGTACCAATTTTTAGAAACAGAATTGTGTTGTTTAGAGGCATAACATATAAAATTGCTAGATTTGATATTTCAGTTTTTTAAGAAAGCCTTTTGTATGTGTTTTCATGAACTCTTGGGCCATAATTCAATTGATTTGAACCAAATAAGATTCTAACTTTCTTTTAAAACACAGTTCATCATTATTTGACTTTTTCTAAGATTAAAATGCTTCTGGAGCACATGAGATTCCACGGTATGTGTACCCACAAAATAATCGTCAAATTAGGTGAGAATGAAACCGTCACGTCCAAAATTATACTGTCCCAAATTGTCCCATATTCAATATTGTACATGCAATATTCCAATACCTTTAACAATTTCATTTTTCATAATCTGCCAGTTGTTGAGAGGAGGTTAAGCATTTTGTCGATCTACAAACAAATTTCAAAGAATTCTATTGAAGATAGATAACTGAAATGGTAAACAAACTGCAAAAGATAACAATGCAAGTGGTTGTGTAAAAACTAAAGACCACGTAAAGTCGGCCATTCTGTACAGTGTTTGGATTTGACAGTTTGAATTTTAATTGCCTCAAGAAAAGTCTAAAAGGCATTAAAAACATAACATTCCTTGTTCTTTTTTAACATCCCGACCTTGCACGACTCCCACATCCTGCTCCGTCTCCTCCTATCCACCTCCCACCCTCAAGGCCCTGTCACACGGTGCAATTTTTCTTGCACTTGTAACTGCTCCGTCTCCTTCTCTATCTACCTCTTACCCTTAAGGCCCTGTCACACGGTGCACTTTTCCTTGCATTCACCGTAGCAAAAAAGATGGCGACATGTCGATTTTACCAGAATGCATTGCAGGTATCAAGAAAGAATACGTGGGAACAGATGACAAGAAGCAAAGCTACTGGATTGAAATTTTAACACAAGTGTGAAAATAACCTATTGTCTTCTGTCTGTTCTTCAAAAGACGTTAATTTGCCTTTTTAAACAATTTCAGACTGCCATGCACTCTGGTAAAATCGACATTTGCCATCTTTTTTGCTACAGGGAAAATCTACTCTTAAGTAAATTTGTGACAAATGTTTGGTACGTTAAAAAACCCCAGCAAACTGTGATGGAAACTTGCATTTGCCAATTTTACATCTCCCAATAGTAGAATTGCATTTCAAGTTGCAAGAAAAATTGCATTGTGACAGGACCTTTATTCTCCAGTGTTCCCGCCAACCTGCTCCCACCATTAGATGGAAAGTCCTTTTTTCACTACATTTTAGTAATTAGGCTACCCCCCTCCTCTCACAAGTCTGTAATCGCCTGACGAAATCAATTGGTCGACAGTCCAAGGCATGTTTTGTAATCGAAATTCACAAAATTAAAATTAAATTGCCTTTTTTCAATAAATTTGAACCAGAACCAACTCTATACATAGAACTGTCTCAGCATACTTTCTTCGACAATCTCAACAATTCAAGACCTCATTCAGTTTCTATAGCGGATTTCATGGTATTATTATCGAACCAACTTCAACTGAAAACGGTAGCCTTAATCTTACATGCGACCATAGCCATGCTTGGAAAGCACAAACTTACAATACTCGAAAATTGTACTTATTTCCAGTCTGATCTCTCAAAAATCGATCTCTATGCACAATCTAAGTACTTTGCTACAAATAATGATAGAAAATAAAGCATATTACCTTAAAACAAAGTTAGGATGCATGAAAATTTAGAGGACTTTCAAGGAGCAAAATCTTCGAGCTAGAGAAAAATTTTGAAAAAATAGTATTCGGAAAATCTTCGAGCAGCGTCGGAAACCGACGAATTCCGAGGAACGCCGAAACTACCACTTTGTGTCGACATGCTCCGAGCAAGTTCCTTGTTCCTGATTCAGAAGAAGCTGTATCACAGATCAGATATATACAGATAGGGAACTCGCACTCAATAACCTCAATTTTTGTGTCCCCGTGCTCACGTCATTCCACGCGCCACGCAAATTGCTCTGGCAAGTGTCGTTCGTCGTGTTTTCAGTCAAAAGCATAGGAAAAACGCCGTTCGAAAGTACAAAAATGAATATTTTTGCGAAGTTCCTTCACCGATCTTCATTTTGTATGTATGTAGATATTTCAGTAGAATTTGCGTTTGATTCTTGTGTAGAAATTTCTAAATTTCCTTAAAAGTAGGAATAAACCACTGAGCTTTACTAATATATCTGGAGGAGCGGCTCCTATACTTGCTTCAGTAATCGGAGTGTCGCCAAAAACATGGCGGATTTCGGCCTCTGCTGACGCCAGATCCACGCCATATGGTTCCTCAGCCTAAAGGTATTTGCCACTGACTGGGCTCAATTGTAAAGCAGGCTCATCTTTCACACCCCCCTTTTATTTTTTTTGCAAAATTTTGTTTTGTCTTTTAGTTTTCGCTGTAAATTTTGGGGGTTTTAAAAGCTTTTTTCATCTTTGCTGGACGCTTCACGAACTTTTACAAGTTATCTCGGCCAGGAAAGGACAAAAAACCTCGAAATATATTGGCAAAAACAACATTTCAAGGGGCAATTGGACTGGTATAAAACCGAAGAATTTTGCAGTTTATATTCACGAGAAAAAAACAAAATATTTCCAGCCAAAATTGTTGAGTAAAACGTATTTTTAACAACGAGCTTTTGAAACGAGTGTTTTTGTCTTTAAGGCCGCTTTGTTGTACATCAGCATTTGTTATATGGTTATGTTTTTACCCGTTTTTTACAATCATGCTTTAATGTTTTTATGAATGCCATCTTGTTTTTATGTGAACGTTATATAAATCAAGGCTTTTTGTTTCTTAACTGTCTTGAACATTTATAGTTTACTATAGATGGTAGAAAATTCGTACATTTCACAAAATGTTTTACATTTTACATGCAAGTTTTTGTGTCTCGTTAAGTAAATTATATTTTTTGCAAATTATATTGTATATAATTTTGGTTATTTTGCCCACAAAGTTCAAGCATAGCTCAAGCATGCTTGCTTGAGACAAGCTTTCTCTCTCATTTCCCCCTATGTTTAAGCTTGATATTTATGCTTTTTTGAATAACCAGTATATAATCTGACTACAATACTTGTTCACCTCAGAACTATTCTGCAACAATACTGCTGAGATGTATTATTTGTTTAACTATTTAAATAAGTAAGATATAATTTTTCACTACCAATACTCCACAGAGATAAATACTCCACACAAAAATATAATATGGTATGGATTTGGGGAATTGACTGCTGTCAATGAAAGTATAGTATTAAGATGCCTAATCCCCAATTGGGTGGAAAGGATGAAGCTCTCCATTATCCATCTTGTGCACCCCCCTCCTTTTCCCCTTATTATTCTACTGCTTTTGGCTTTTTTGAACAACTTTTTAAAAAATGTATTTTTGTTTACTACAAAACCAGTCCACAGTGATACACTTCTTAATTATATT
Organism: Muricea muricata; assembly: GCA_963855995.1. NCBI lineage: Eukaryota > Metazoa > Cnidaria > Anthozoa > Malacalcyonacea > Plexauridae > Muricea > Muricea muricata. Next base: position 600,454 of record OY979721.1, read on the forward strand.
ATTTAAAGTGAAAAAATTCAAGGTTAAGTAATTTAAACTAACAATGAGTCATTGAAAAACACCAACTCCACATTTAGCAAGAGTAATCCTAACTCCACTTGAGCAATGTATGCTCCCTGAGTGGGATGAGGATATTATATTATGCTGATACTATAGTAAAAATGCTAAATCATCTGAAGGTTGAGGATGACATGAATCTCCCATCTCTGCATTGGTGGTGCAGATGTTTTCTGAAATTACAATAATGCCTAAAACTACATTGTATACTATTATGACTATGACATAACTATCACTGTGTTGTCCAAATGGGCTTTTCTGATCTCTTCTCAATTTTGATGTGGTATTGATAACAGACTATTAGTGCAACATTTGAAGAAAACAGTTGTACTGCACAAAATATTACACATATATGAGATATTCATGTTGACAGTACATGGTAGAATACATAATAAGTTAGAGTGGGAGTGTTTTGCTCTAGTTCTTGGTAGAAATCTGCAATAAAATTAAAAACAAATTTACTGCCTTGTTTGTGTTCAATTAATCTATAGAAACCATAGAAACATGCAAGGCTATTAATAATTAAAACCACTGAGTGTCCAGCACTCCCCATGATGAATAACCATCAGGTGTTAGACAGCAAAATAAGAAATAAAAAAGAAAGAGGTCCATAATGCATCTTACCCAACACATTACTCAAAAAGGGAAAAAAACAGCACAATGTAAATTCTATGGGGTTTATAGACATGACCTAAAATGTTATCTTATGCACCACTGACATTGCATTGCATTTCAAAAACAAGCTGAATTAATTGCCTGTTTATCTACATTTCAATCTACAATTACTATGCCAGCAGAGGTCAGAGGCATAGATGTTTTTATCAGGCACAGAGAGATTGTTCCACACTGTCAAGTGATATAATTAACTTCAGTATCAAACTGCAAATGGGCAAATATTAAATCATGGATACATGACTATAAGCATTCATCAAGGAAAACTTGTTGTCCATATAAATAACATCAAAAACAGCTCTATTAAAGTAAAAGTCAGAGCCTGATGCTGAAGACAGAACTGTTTCTACGGATATACCCAATAAATAAACAGACTTTGCATCAGCGTTTCACAAAAAATTTTTTTACGCATTTCTGTAAACTTTGAGAATCAAAATGCAAACTTAGCCAGTAAAACGATATAAAATTGAAAGTTTCGAGATCCTTACCTGCTAGAAAAAACATTTCCACATTATTTTTACAAATCCTTGCGTCCACGAGCGAAAAAAGCCTATTTTATCTTTGATTTTTTCCCTGAAAACAACCAAGTCATACAATCTCTTTGCAAAAACCAGGGGGGCGAAGGTCTTTTTAAAAGCTCGGGATCGCGGTTGGTCAGTGGTAAATACCTGTAGGCTGAAGAACCATATGGCGTCAGCAAAGGCCAAAATCCGCCATGTTTTTGGCGACACTTTTTCATGCCGAGCCGCTCCTCCAGATATATTAGTAAAGCTCAGTGGAATAAACCAGAAAATGACGGAAACACGCTCTCAAAACTTCACCGCGACACATCGCTGGAATTTGTCGTTTTAAAGCATTTTGCATGAGAATCTTTGCACGTAAAACCTTCTTGCGGTTTAGATGTTCTAGCATGCACGTTTAAATGCGTGTTTTGTTGACACATTTCGCTAGAAATTGAGTTTAAACGCCGTGTTTAGGTCGGCTCACGCGGTTTGTGCCAGCGGTATCACCCATGAGCGCTGCACCGACTTCTGACACCGAAAAAAAATAAATAAAAAAAAAAAAAAACAGAAACGGGGCGAATTTAAAACTCCGCCTCGCCTACGGCAGGCGGAGTAACTAGTACTAGAAGAAGTAAGTATAATATAAACTAGTACTAGTTGAAGTAAGTATATTGAAGAAAGGTAAGTTACAGTACTTTACTCCTACCGGTTTTCGTAGCTTTTTAGTTCTCGTTGTCATTACGGTTACCACTAGGTAACTCTATATGATATGGGTAGAAGGTAAGTCTAGTCTGACTATAGTTAGTATACTACAGTTACCTTAGTTAACTAAGGTAACTCTAGTCTACGTAGTAGTAGACTAGTGTTACGGTAGTTAAACTAACGTGGAGTGTAGCTCTACCTTAGTTTAACTAACGTAACACTAGTCTCCTACTACGAGGTAGACTAGAGTTACCTTAGTTAACTAAGGTAACTCTAGTCTACTTCGTAGTAGTAGACTAGTGTTACGGTAGTTAAACTAACGTGGAGTGTAGCTCTACCTTAGTTTAACTAACGTAACACTAGTCTCCTACTACGAGGTAGACTAGAGTTACCTCAGTTAATTTAGTTCTCGCTGTCATTACGGTTACCATTAGGTACTCTATATGATATGCGTAGAAGGTAAGTCTAGTCTGACTATAGTTAGTATACTACAGTTACCTTAGTTAACCAAGGTAACTCTAGTCTACCTCGTAGTAGGAGACTAGTGTTACGTTAGTTAAACTAAGGTAGAGTTTAACTCTACCTTAGTTTAACTACCGTAACACTAGTCTACCACTACGAGGTAGACTAGAGTTACCTTAGTTAACTAAGGTAACTGTAGTATACTAACTATAGTCAGACTAGACTTACCTTCTACGCATATCATATAGAGTACCTAATGGTAACCGTAATGACAGCGAGAACTAAATTAACTGAGGTAACTCTAGTCTACCTCGTAGTAGGAGACTAGTGTTACGTTAGTTAAACTAAGGTAGAGTTACACTCCACGTTAGTTTAACTACCGTAACACTAGTCTACTACTACGAGGTAGACTAGAGTTACCTTAGTTAACTAAGGTAACTGTAGTATACTAACTATAGTCAGACTAGACTTACCTTCTACCCATATCATATAGAGTTACCTAGTGGTAACCGTAATGACAACGAGAACTAAAAAGCTACGAAAACCGGTAGGAGTAAAGTACTGTAACTTACCTTTCTTCAATATACTTACTTCAACTAGTACTAGTTTATATTATACTTACTTCTTCTAGTACTAGTTTATATTAAAGTATACTTACTTCAACCAACTATACCAGGTATCGTTAGTGTATGTCAGTGACCGCACATCTTTTTGTCTCCAGGAATCGAACCTGGAAACCTAATTAGGTCCACTCTAATTAGGTCCCCTCCAGGGGCAGTTTTTTTGTTGTTAAAACTTAATAGTAAGGTTACAGGCAAGTAAGTGAAGTAAGTAAAAACTTTATTTAACTACGCTAACCCCAACAGCACAGCTGGTTTCCAAGAGGGGCGTAGTTCAAAATTTACATACAAAATAAATTACAAACAGGACAAATTACAAATAAACACACTGGCTACAAACTCACGTAAGACTGACAAAGTTTACGATACGTTACAAGAGTCATACGTCTACGCGTAAAATTAACTAACTGGGCCTGGCCAGGTTCCTTACATTTAAATTAAATTGCCTGAGAGATTGCTGATTTCTTAATCCTTCTGGGAGACTATTCCACAATTTTGCTCCCCTATAGCTAAGACGTTTTTTAAGATATTCAGTCTTAGGTTTAGGTAGATTGAGCTTTGTGGTAGAGCCTCGTAGATTATAACGCTGAGAGGAAGGCGTCTTCTGAAGCATATTAATCAGTTGTCTGGGCGCTAGGTCGTGGGTTATTTTATACATGAGACTTGCTCCAAATTGGGTTCTACGTTGTTCTAATGTAACCCAATTTAGTTCATTAAGAGCAAGTTCAGATTGGCCGTGTTCGTTTTTACGACCTGTTATTACTCTAGCAGCCCTGTTTTGTAGCCTCTGAAGACGATCAGAATGCGTAATGCCAATATAGTGTCCCATACTTCGCAGCAATAGTCGAAGTGTGGCAAAATGAGTGTGTTATAAGCACATAGTAATGTATGCTGGTCCACAGGTGGCTTAAGACTTCTGATCACCCCAATTCCGGATGAAACCTTTTTGGAAATTTTATTTATATGTTCATTCCATGTGACATAACAAAACGCATTAGAAAATATACCAACAAGGTTACATGCGTGATATAAGCGTGCTTTTGACTAGAATGACTGCAGGCTACCAAAAAAATCCAAACGACAAAATAAAATCAACAAACTTACGTTCACTCTATCTTTAGATCTTCCTGGTCTTCTTTGGTCTCGTTTTATCGTGCTGTTTATGGTTTCATCTGGAAGGCATTTTCTCTTCAAAGGTCGATATCAATTCTTTCTCATCTTGTTTTGTCATTAGTGGTGCATTGATTTTTTAATTGGTATCCTCTGAAAAAATAAAAAAAAGCTTAACTAAAGTAACTCTAGTGTACTTTAGCATTAGACTAGAGTTACATTAGTTAAACTAAGGTAGAGTTAACACCATAAGGTAGAGTTTAACTCTACTTTAGTTTAAATAACGTAACCCTAGTCTACTGCTGAAGTAGACTAGAGTTAACTAAAGTAACGCGGACTAGAGTTACCTTCCACGCATGTCATATAGAGTTCCTGATGGTAACCGCGTAATGCTAACCGTAGTAGAGATGTTCAGATTTGACTTCTTCTAACAGTACCGCTACCTCTTCCTGATTTTTTAAACAATTTGATTAGTCAATCAGGTAGGTCCGACACATCTGATTGGATGAAAGATAGATTTAAGTAGCGGTAGAGGTACTGGAAGCCAAACCCGAACCTCTTTAAAAACTAGAGAACTGTTACTTACCTTACTTCAACTTGTTCTATACTTACTCCAGTATTAGTTTATATTATACTTACTTCAACTAGTACTAGTTTATATTGTACTTCTACTAGTACTAGTTTATATTAAAGTATACTTACTTCAACTAACTATACCAGGTATAGTTAGTGTACATCAGTGACCGCAAATCTTTTTGTCTCCAGGAATTGAACCTGGAAACCTAATTAGGTCCACACTAACTAGGTCCCCTCCAGGGGCATTTTTTTTGTTAGATAAGGTTACAGTGTGGCATAACAAAACATAGTAGAAAGTATACTAATGTACCACCTATGTTTTTGACAGTGTGCTTTTGACTGCAACTGCCAGTATTAAAACGAAAACTAACAAAGAAAATGGAAACGACAAAATAAAATCAAGAAGCTTACGGCCAACTCTTTTTTTGGATCTTCGTGGCTTCGGTTGGTCACGTTTCATCATGCTGTTTATGGTTTCGTCTGTTTAGCATTCTCTCTTCATGGAACATTACGACCTTCCAGCAGGTAACAAGCTCCTCATTTCCAATCAATTTTCTCCTTATTTACCATCAAAAAATAAGGAGAAAATTAATGCTACAAAATATCGGAAACTAAACAAAATGACTTTGTAAACTACTTTGACAAACCGTACATTGTTACAGTATTTGCATCTTGACATCTGATGGAGACGGCTAGTGATTTACTCCTTTGGTCGATATCAATTCTTTCGTTTAATATATACAGATATTTCACATATTTTTACATTGTAGTTAGGGTGGCAAATGAAGAGCCACTTTGTGGATATGTTGCCAATAAATCATTATTATTATTATTATTATTATAGACTTACCTGTTGGGTAATGGTACTTTTGGGGTTGTTCCTTTAGCACCAAATAAAGTCATGCACACTTTTGCATCTATTTCTGCTCCGCGTATGTCTCCCGTCTCAACTGACACTTCGTAAACTGGAATCAGAGAAAAAATAAACGAGACTTTTTAAAGAACAACTTTTAAAAGGCAAATATATCCTAATCTCGAGTGGAAATCATACACATGTCGAGACAGAAAAAGTGGAGAAAAATTCATCATTAATTTTCGGTCCTCCAGCAGGAATCGAACTTACTCTGTTTTCAACCACTAATACTTTTCCGTAGTTTTAAACTGGCCCAAAAATCATCATTTTGATTTATACCAGGCAAACTCTTAAACAACTAACCTGTTTTTACTGGTTTTGAAGTACCGCTATTGGCTTGTAGCTGTCGTTTGATGTGACAAACCTCTTATTTCTTGTGTTCTTTACCAATACTTCAAGTAAGAACTAGCCCTGCTTCCTTTCTATGCCATCATGCTACAAATAAAAAATGCTTTTCAATAACACAGTCGCAACCCTATTAAGCGAACAAGAAGTTTGCTTAGAACAGGTGTTGGTTTACGTTTAGATTACGCCAACGACAAATGTTCTTTCACTACCAGAAACAATAAAACACAATTTGACATTTCAAGCGAATGCTCTTCGCCAAAAGTTAGACGTACCACTTCCTAATGAAGAACCTTTGCTCGAAACGTCGATTTTTACTTTATTGTTCCTGACAATGTCGTTCCTTAATTTCGTGTAGTTTTGACTCCACTACCTACACTAGTGTAGGAGTGAGCTCACTCTGCAACGTCGGTTTTAGATCGCAACCAGTAGTGAACCCAGCCTGTAACCTTGTAACTTGCATCTGTTTTGAAACAGAAAAACAATATCAAACAAAATTCAGAGATTACACAGCTGGGTACATTTTACTAAAAGAACTTGAGATATCAAAACGTTGTCCTTACTTCCAAGAGTTTTCTCGCCATCTGTGATGGCTGGTAGTTACTTCGCGCGTTGTTGATTTCCAAGAGTTTCTGAGAGCCAATCATTGCATTTAAACACACTCACAGACCCTGTGTCATCATTACGGATTATTACCTGAAAATAAGAAAATTGTCAGCTACATTTTGTTTTATGTTTTAGCTCGCAATCAAGTATAGATGTTAAAATAGTTTAGGTTTCCTTCTGTTGTAACACTAGTTAAATAAGAGATGATTCTTACTGGACCTCTAGGAAGAACAGTTCAGCACTGATAGAGCTATCCAGTACAAATAATGTTAGTTTAGTTTAGGTTTCCTCCTGTAGGACACTGGATCAATAAGAGATGAACCTTACTGAACCTCTAGGAAGAACAGCTTAGAACTGATAGAGCTATCCAGTATAAATAAATAAGATTAATCTAGGTTTAGTCACACGGGATCAATAAGACGAAAAGTTTATAACTGGCAGAGTAAGCCGTTCTAAAGATATATAATTCTACCTCATCAAAATACCAGCTAACTCCATTTCCTTTGCCTTCGTGTCCAATCCTAATCTCGACACAAAAATGTCGACAGTCCCTCGTTCAAATTTCTCATCTCCTTTCTCAAGTTTCAGTTCGGGCGTGGCGCCACCACTGCCATATATGATAAGTTGGTAACTGTGACATCGTTATCTGTCCCAGCCAACTTATACTTACTCTTTCTTCCTTTACATCACCAGTAAACACAGTGACCTCATAGGGGATAACTGAAATTTGGGAAAAGAGCAAGAAGTTATTATCAAGTTGCGCTCGCTACTCCGCAGGCTTATATTTAAATGAATACAAAGCCTATTTGAATGCATTCAAGATCTAACATTTCGAGACTGCAGCATGGTGTCTTCATGAGGGAAGATTTATCAAGATGTCAAGATTGCGTTCCATTTTTGAGACAGTAGGTACTTACGTGGTTTGTTCGAGACTTGATCGCCTTCGTTCACAGTTAAAACACGGCACGTCAAGCCATCTTCTTTGTCCTTAGCTAGCCAGCGGTTACATGGAAAGTGATACACTTTGCCACGTGTGGGAACGTCCACCTCTATTTCTTTAAGATACCAACCATCTTCTTGAGAGTAACTACTATGTCCTTTTACAGAAGAAAATGTTGAGTTATTAGTTTAGTTTAGGTGTCGTGTTGTAGTAACAGTGGATCAATAAAAGATGACCCTTACTGGACCTCTAGGAAGAACAGTTAAGAACTGATAGAACTATCCAGTACAAATAAAGTTAGTTCAGTTTAGGTTTTCTCCTGTAGCAACACTGGATCAATAAGAGATGGACCTCTAGAAAGAACATATTGGAACCGAGAGGTATTAATAAACTTAGTTGATGGGATTAACGAAAATCAAGCAGCTCCGAGGATACCTTGACATTACAATTGCACCTACCAACTTCAATTTTTCTTATTTCACCGACATCAGCTCCCTCAACTGAGAAAATCTCAGCGGTTCCAGACTCGAAACCATTCTTCTGAACAAGTTCAAGATTAATTTTATCTGTGCAGGCCTGGGTTCCAATCAGTACAACATACACTCAGGAAATTGCTTTAAATAAAATAAGATTAAAATGCATTCAGTTGTGCCGATTATTAAGATTGCCAGTGTAGATAGTGCAGTGAAAAGCACACAAAAACATAGGATCCTTCACTACTTATAAACGATAGAAACGGAATCAGATGTTTCGAGCACAAAAGCCTTTAGTCGAGAAATTAGTCGGGACGATTTCCTGACGAAGAGTCTCGTGCTAGAATGCTAGCAGGATTGGTAGATTTTATGAATAAATAAGCCAAACCGTCATTAGTACCATCAAAATAACAAAGATAACAAAAGGTAAAAAATACAAAGGAAAACAATGAGCATTGTTAAAAATTAGGCTTATTTATTCATAAAATCTACCAAGCCTGAGTAGGTGCTATTAATGCTATTACTGGTGTTATTTACCAAGGCTAACGCTTCACAGTCGGTGGTAAATCATATTTCTTTTAACTTACATTTCAATGCTTCGTCTTTCGTAGCCTTCTCTTTGAATTCTTTCTCGAATATCGCGTCAGCTGTAGAGCTGCGTCCTTTCTTGCTAGTACTCAGGTCCTCATAATTGAGGCTGCTGGCTAGACTCATTCCTGTTGTTGTGGTCGAGCGTTCGCCCTGAGATATCATAAACATTATTATTTTCCTAACATCTTTTCACGATAAAGGTAAAGTTGAAATGATCAACCTGTTCGGGACTGATGAAAACACGATTGAACATTGTTTTGTAAGCGATAGGTATCGGTTCTTTCACTACCTAAATCGATAAAGAGAAAATCGACGTTCGAGCGAGGGTTCTTCGTCTGGAATTCACGGCTAACTTCCTGACAAAGGCCTTTACTCCAGATGTCGATTTTCATTTTATTGCAAGCTTTAGGTAGCGAAAGAATTAAGGAACATCAACATTGTTCGCACTCGTTCCTACCAATATTGCTGAGCCTGGGCGTGAAACAATGTTAAACAATATTGTTGACAAAATTAAACATTGTGGGCAGCGAAACATTGTTCAATCTTTCCATGTTTATCACAAAACTGCAACTTTCGCTTCATATGAATCTCTGCATGGAGAGAAAAATCTGACCAATACCTTGTAATCTTTTTCATAAAAATTTCTTTCAATTTTCTTATCTTCTTTATTTTTCGCCAGCCATCTTTCACAATGGAACATGAACTGTCTATCTGCTGTGAGATCTTCAATCTCCACTCTTTCGACAAACCAGACTGGGTTGAACATGGCGTTATCATGACTTAACTTGATTTTGTGGATGGTACCCAGATCTGCCGCCTCTAATGTGAATATGTCTTCCTGTAATATGATAACAATGAGAGAGTTGATAAGTACAGGAAGTCACGTTCTAATTATAAAGGCTCAAGTTTTATCTTCTTACTTTGCCTCTTGCGCTCGAATTTATCAGTGTGAGGTTCAGATTTTGACAGCGGTCTTTCCCCAGAGTCTCCATATTGTCCAAATATGGTAATGAAACATTCGCGTCCGTTCCAGCACCTTTGACGTAACCAGTGATCACGTGAACACGATATTTGTGAACTGAAATAAATAAATACATATTCAAAATAAAGGCTGTTTTCCAGTTACGCGTTTTTCACACCTACGTACACGCACGTAAAAGTCTAAATCAATTTCAATATTACATTTGAAATGAATAAATGTTTTGATGGAGAAAATTTAGCATTCGCTACGAGTTAGCATACTTTAGTGATTCTATTTGCTAAATACAAACTACTTAGAAGAGTTTAAACTTTTACGTGCGTGCACGCACGTGTAAAAAACGGATAACTGGAAAGCAGTTCAAGAATGGAAGCAGATTAGCAACAACACTATATCTCTTAGATATGCAGTCTGTTTAAAAGCTGTTGGCAAGTTGTGTGCCCACTACTTGTTCCAGTCGTTTGACCGAGTCTGGAACAAGCTGTTAACAACTTGTAGCGAGTTTGATGCGACGATCAGACATGTTACAAGGATGTTCAAACAAGACTGATACAGTCATGATACAACCATATTGTTGCAATCTTGTTTTGTCAACTTTGTGACAATCTTATTACAACAGATTTGCATCAGAGTTGTTAGAACAGTCTTGTAACAAGCCTGATACTCCCGTCGAACTTGTTGCAAGTTGTTGACGGCAGTCATGAGTTTCTTACCATCTAATGATTGATGTTCAACTTTATTACTGACAACTTCCCAATCTTTATCAACAATCTCCTCGGTCACATCTCTTGGTACTAATTCCCTGACAATTGCTCCATCGTCCTCGCCCTTGGCCAACCAACGTTTACAAGGAAACGTATAAAGTGTCGCGCTTTTATTATCCTCAAGTAAACGACGTATTTCCACTTTACCCAAAAACCATCCGGCGCCAATCCCCTTTCCATCATGACCGATTCGTATTTTCTCAATTACATCACCAACATCAGTAAGCTAGAAGAATAAAATAGCTGAGTGTGTTTTATAAAAAAAATTTCATACTTCTCTTTAACAGTACAAGCTTACAGCCGTTAGCATTTTTCTCTAAACCGAAACGTCAATATTACTTTTAACTGACAAGCTGTCACATTTCAAGGCCAAACGTGTAGTCTAGCTGGCGTAACCTTTAGTTTTTAATGATCTAACGCCCTGCTTTGAAATGAGAACTAAACGCCATGTCATTTCAGTTCATTTGCTTAATATGTATTATAAAGTAAAAAAGCATGGCTACATTTCTCGTCTATGGACGCAATTACAAATGACTTTAGAAATTCGTCTTTAACAAACAGTTTTTTATCTTTAACGACATGTTTATGGCATTGAACTCTAAAAGTTAGGCCACAGAACTACAAGTTATGCCTTGAACAGTTCGAAAGTTAAAACGTTTGGCAACTTTTCAAATTGTTGTTTTGAATGCACGATTAACGTAACGGTCGCGCATTGTTGTATTCCAGCTCATTTTGACTCCATTTGAAATCTGAGCAACTCCGCACTTGTAGTAAACCTGGAAATAAAGCAACTGCCTACCTCTTTTACAAACTGATCAGACGAGCCTCGTTCAAAACAGCCTTTCTTTTTCTTCTTAGTTTCAGCTAAGACACACTCCCCTGTGTTTAACTCAGCACCGTAAAAGACAATGAAGACTTAGCACTGGTGCCTGCGCTACACATATCTCCAGTGTACACAGTAATCTCGTAAGGCACATCTACAGTACATCAATAAAATAACATTAGTTAGCGCACAGCTTATTACACAATATACAGTACGCGGATGTTTTACGTCTTGGCTTTCAAATGAAGTCATACTTAAGATTTCGATGAAGGCCATCTCTACAGCGAGACATTGTTACAGTGTATTTCAGTGTTCATAGCATGTGTTGAGGGTAAATGAATTATAATTTTGTGGCACTTCAGGCAATGCTAGATAAATTATAAATGGTGAATATGTTTTAATCTGAAGTAGGAATTGCACACATTTAAGCCAAGTACAGATGAGGACATTCATCAGTTACATTCAACAGCAATGTGGACGTAGCCTTGTGTTTAGTAGAAAAGACGTGCAATTCACTTAAGCACAAGTATGAATAGAATGGAGGTTGACCCCACCCAGATTACGTAATGGAATAGACCTATTGTAGTTGAAATAAGACTCACTTACGCTTGGTGTAAACTTGTTCGTCGTCTTCTACGGGATACAAATCTCGTTCTAACAAACCATCGTCTTTTCCTTTGTCGAACCAGCGACCACAGGGAAACACCCATCTAGTAACCAAGCTTTTTGAATCAATCTCGACTTTATCCAGGAACCAGCCCGCAAAACCACCTTTGTTGTCATGTCCGATTCTAAATGAAAACACAGTGGTCTCTAAGATAATTCACGAAGGAAACAGCTCAATCTCATTCAGGCTTTCTCAGACAGCCGCCTTATGCCGCCCGATTCGGAGTACAGCTAATCTTAGCCTGTTAACATTGCCTATGGGATTTCACAAGAGTACCCGAAGAAAACACACGGCTTTTTGTTGACATACTCAAGTCATGAATACATACACAAGACAAGAAGGTCCGAGCTTACGGATCGAAAGCTTTGCGAGCACAAAATTATATTTTAATCTGATATTCACGATGCAAACAAGGATCTTGTTAGTTGTAATTTCTTGTTCTCTAATATAAAATTATACCTGATTTTTTTCAGCATGCCAACATCAGCATCGAGTGAAATGACATCGGTTTGATTTTGCTCAAACTTATCTTTGTTTGTTTTATAGACGTTTTCAAATCACCTTTGCCTGCAAAAAATGTGAACTATCTTAAGTATAATGATAGTGCCTGTCAGCTTACTAGCAAAGAAGTCAATTGATTTTATTCCTATAACATTTTCAGTAGTTTCTTACACAATGATGTGGCCTACATGTCGGGAACTTTCGTGCTAAAACCAACATTTTTAACAACCTAGCAAGCCAGGGTCTTTACCTACGCCCGGCGCTGCGACAAAGACCCTCGTTCAGGCTGGTCACGTGACACTCTAAAATCTGGGGTATTTTTAATTAGCGACCTTCATGTCATTAGGGAGGGGTGGTAGAGTGGCTTATGAATGCATTTCTCGTGTTCAATGAAATTTTTTTCAACAAGAAATTGGTCAAATTGCCAAGAAAGCTCATCAAAAATTGTACGTTTGCTGCCGGGGTCATTATTTTCTATGCATGAAAGCTCAAGCGCGTGTCCAGTTTCACATGAAACACAAACGTGGATCAGATTTCAAAAGATTACGCATCGCCGCAATGTAAATGTCGAAGAAAAAATAATCCTGTAATATTGGCTTTGGGGTTGTATTGCCGGCGTTTGCAGTCTGTATACGATATTACGATAACTGATACCAAATGACGCATTTATTATTGAGAGTCTGGATTTATATTACTGCGAAATTTCTGCAGAAATATATAGAAAGAATCACCGCAAGCGACGGCAAAATTTGTAAACAAATGTCAACTGTGCATCGCGGCGACCAGGCGACGAAAAACATATCAAGGCGAGGAGATACATCCATATTATCAACTTTACTATAAAGCCAACAAGAATTTTTCAAAGATAAGTCAAAGGCTCGTCTATATGTGTATTTTTAGCATTACAATTTTTTAGTTGATCCAATTATCTTCTATGCACTTTGCGACATGTATGGTCTATGGATATGTAGTAATACTTTACATGTAGAAAATGAATGACAAATAATAAATTTGTTAGATACAGGAATACAGTACTTGCACATTATTAAACGAGGAATATCTATAGAGTTAGTGCTGTAAATAGTGTGTAACTTATGTTACATAATAATTGTCTGTGTAAAATTTCTGATCATATATGTATATACATATTGAGGTCCTGGTAGGGAAGTGTGGATGTTACTCGTCTGATTTTCAAGATATGCTATGTGTCGCCTCTCGAAAGCAATGCTATGTCTCTTTCGAAAATTTTAATTGTTTCCCCCTTATATATGATTATGACAGTATTGACTATGGTCTATGGCGCTGTCGCTATAGCCAGCGATTGTGCTAAATTTACCCTAGAAGTGCCTCATTATTTCTTACTTTAACAAGAGTTAAAATTGTTATTTGGTTGCTCGATTCACGGGGTCAAAACTAACAAATGGTAAAAAGAATATGCATATATAAAAATATAATATAGAAATTATATTATGTGCAAATGTCAGTTGCAAAAGATGAAATATATTTCACTCCATGGGGCCTGTGTTGGACATTTCCATTTTCGTATTTATTTCATGCACTAGAATTCCCTTGTAATACAGTTCTCGCCCTTTTTAAATCAGTAATCCAGTAGTTTCAAGGTAGTTTTAACATAGTAGTTTTACATGGTCATTGAGAGTTTTGTAAAGTCACTCATGGCTCATCTAATTATATGCCCTTGGCAATATTGATCTTTATTGATGATAGACATGATACGCGTACGGCGTACACTCTGCGCGTACACTAAATATTTGCGTCGGTGCACACACAATTTAATGAAATAATTCAGAGGTCATGAATGTATATGATATAAACGAATAAAGCAACAGTGAGAGGCCATTTTAATGTCTTTTAAAACAAACACGGCAACGAAAGACAGACTTTATATAAACTTACGATCGCGTGCCAATGCCAGTTGCCCAAGCCCAACTTAACACTCAAACTGTCATTGAAATACTCATGCTTTTGGAGTTCAAACGCTGACAAGGAATACGGACAAAAAAAGAGAAAAGTACATAATTTTAGATCAGAAAATTCATGTTATTTTTCACAACCATTACATCTCGCTCCTTGCATTTGAAATGTATCGCTTGTATGTGGAAGCATGTAATTTGATACTTCCCCCACCACACAGAGCAAAAGATTTTTGAAAGAGTCACGTAACCAGCCTGAACCATGGTCTTTGTCGCAGCGCCGGGCGTAGGTAAAGACCCTGGCTTGCGAGGTTGCATTTTTAACCGTCATCACTTCTCCTAAGGAGGCGAAGCCTTGGTAGGGGACACTGCATATATACTGTGCTTCGGAGCTACCTTCGCTCCGCAGCACAGTATATATGCAGTGTCCGAAATACAACAATGAATATAATTTTATCTCAGTCATATTTCCTATGTTTCCAATCTGCACTTTTATAATTTGATTTTAAATCTCGTAAGTACAAAATATCCTACCAGTCTCTCCTTTCTCTCCAAACAGAATGATGTAAACATTGGCATCGGTTCCCGCTCCTGAGACATCCCCAGTAATGACGGAAATTTTGTAGTGAGGCAGAGCTGAAATGTAACACACATAACTGACCAAAAAGTGTGGATTAACTCATCTTCCCATCACGTTACACACACACAGGACAAAACACTCAAGTTGCAAGAAGTCTAAATCTGTTCACATCATAGACTAACTTGCCACGACAACCCAATATCAGGATGCATTCCCATATCTTGCAGCAGTTGCAATTTGTCAGCAGACGCACGTTGATTGTCACTGACAACTTGCAACAAGTCCGTGGCGTTTTCAAAGATACTGTAGGTTCAACGTTGGTTCTTATAACCATTTCTGATTGTTCTCTGTTATTCTGAACCAATCTACTACAGTAGCATAATCTCCGCCACTTCTGCAAAACATAATGAATTGAGAATGCTTCAAACCATTAACAACATATCTAAACTACCTTTAGACTCCAAGTCTAGGGAATCGACCAGCGCCTTGGAGCTTTGACGTCGATTCATTTTTCTCTTCTGTTCAGCATTATAATCCTCAGATGTTAGTGCTGGTAAATCATATTTGACCGTCGTCTTCATTGGTCGCCAGCCAGCGGTCACAGGGAAAGACATACCGCTGACTCTTAAGTTTATCTTCGATCTCAACTTTGCCGAGAAACCAGGCGGATTTCATTCCGCTGTTGTCGTGGCGTATCTTGAGTTTTGATAAAGTTCCCAGAGAAATACATTTGATGGTGAATACATCTTCCTAAATATAATGAACAAAATAGAATGATCGAATTAATACTACTGGACAACTCTTGATCCTGTGTTACTGAAGGAAGAAACCTAAACTAAAGTAATTTTATTTATACTGGATAGCTCTATCAGTTCTAAGCTGTTCTTCCTAGAGGTCCAGTCAGAATCATATCTTTTTCATCCAGTGTTACTACAGGAGGAAACCTAAACTAAACTAACTTTATTTATGCTGGATATCTTTATCTGATTCTTTATCAGTTCTAAACTGTTCTTCATAGAGGTCCAGTAAGGTTGATTTCGGTGAGGTTAAGATCATCTCTTCTTATTATTCTTACTATCTGTGATTCCAATCTCAGTGATTTGTAGCGAAGTTCTAACCTGATTTCGTTCAAACCTGTCCAGATGTTTCCCAGATTTCTGTAACTTTCTTTCTCCAGAGTTACCCACTCACCGTTCTCACCGTATATGGTAGCAAAGACATTAGCATTCGTCCCAGCATGCATCACATCTCCGCTATAAACACGAATGATGTAAGTATTTTCTAAACAATAGAATGATTAATTAGAATTATGAAATCACTTCGAGACAAAACAAGAGAAAACACTTCTAAGACTTATATTAACTGTAACTGGGGCTAATCTCAACCCATCCTGTCAACATTTCCTGTGTGAGAAACTCACCGACTCTCGACAAAGCGTTGACTAACTCTTTTCACATAAGTGTCATGAGTCTGAAGCGAGGATCAAACCCACGATCTCAGAGGTGAAACGCGCTTGCTTTGACGATTGCAATTTCCGCCATCATAGCTAGATCAAGGGCCAGTGATCATGTTATTTTCAATCGGAAAACGTTTATTTAGAAAACAATATTCCACCTGACAGAGCGCTACGTCTTTTCAGACCAGATTTTGTACTCGGCACCAGCTCTCTCACAATTTCACCATCGTCTTCGTTTTTTGCCAGCCAACGGTTACACAAGAAAAGATAATCATAATCATTTTCATCATTTTCTTCGTCATCATCGTCACCATCACGTGATTTCTTTCCTTTCTTCTTTTTCTTATATTTCTCTTCGTCTGGTTTAATTCGACTGATTTCAACCTTGAAGAAAACGTTAGTTAGTAAGAATTGTAATCTGTTTGTTTGCTTCACTTATGTAGTATTTCATGTTAATTAATAGAATTGCAAAATACAAATCAAGTTTGCAACGTAGCCTAGTTTGCATTTGGTCGCATCTGTCGTAGCGAAGTCATCCTCGAGGATGTGATATAGTCTGGATCTACCTTTTCGTTTGTGGACTGTATTCAAATTACTCGTATGAAGTGTAGGTCGGTATCTATGCTCTGCGTAATCGGTCAATTGGATTCAACAAAAACAAAACGCACCTTGTCTAAAAACCACGCAGCACCAAAGCCTGAATTATCATGGCCAATTCTTATCTTAGTTAATCTTCCAATGTCTTCACTTTCAACCTTTGAAAAAAAATAATGAATGATTCAACAAGTAAATAAGACGCCGTTTGCACGATGTCGAGAGTTAGAAAACAGTACGAAACTCTTGAGATAGCGTTCAAACGATGGAATGATAAATGCGCCACCGTAACGCCAAGACCTGCTTCTCGTATATTGTAATTCATCGGCGATATCCTTGTAGTTTTATTGCTAGTGATCAGTGACGGATAAAATCATTTGTGCTTTCTCCTTCGGCAAAAATAGAGAGGTAGTTCGATAATCATTGTTTATTATACTCAAATACGGGAACAATTTCAAACCGTAACAATTTTCAACTGGCAGAGTTTTGTGCTGGCATTACGAGAACGAAGTCTGGACTATACCTACTCAGACAAAACGTTCGTCAATTGAAAATAAATAACACAGACCCCATTTGGAAGTCAGAAAATATAATCCGTTTATTACCAACAACAGAAAAATATCATATTAATAAAATCGTTAGTAAAAATAATACAATATGTTTGTACAAAAAGCAACCCACCTTGAATTTATCAACTTTGCCATTTTCAAAATTATCAGTTTTGTTTCTCCGTTTGAACTCGCCCGATTTTCCCTTTTCTCGATATAAGGTAAGCACGACATTAGCGTCAGTACCAGCCCCTCTCGCATTACCAGTGTACACAATGCATCGTAGGGAATTTCTGGTATAGGAAAATTTAACATTTAATATCAAACAAAAACTATTCCTTAATCCATTTTTGATCTATTGGTACTATACCTAATATATTTAATATACCTAATATATTTAATGAAATTATGAGTAAAGCTGGTGGTGGAATGTATACTCTCCGTGTTTGCAAATATTATGGCTTTTCTAAAAACGACTTGGATTTACTTTTCCACAGCCTTATAGTTTCTGCTTTGGTTTTTGGAATAGAAGTTTGGGGATGTGCATCTTATAACAAATATTTGATTCAAATTGACAAATTGTTCAAACGAGCATTCAAGTATGGATATTTCATCCAAAAACTACATATTGTTGATATTATAAATACGAAGGATAAGAAACTGCGGGACAAAATTATTGCCAACCCTAGTCATGCATTACATACGTTATTACCTCCTAAACGTAATTTACAATTGCGGGATGGAGGCAACGATTACGAATTACCAAACATTCGAACGGAAAGATTCAAGCAGGTTTTCGTAAACAGATGTCTTTTTAATCTTATATAATTACATAGTATAGTTCTATGTTCATTTTAAAAATTTTGATAGTCTTATCCTATGATATTGTGTAAACTCACACGTTTGTTGTGAGTATTAAATACATTATTAATAATAAAGATTCATAATAATAGTTTACATCTACTAGATAGCCCCATCAGCTCTAAACTGTTCCGCCTCATTGATCCAGTGTTACCACAGGAGGAAACCTAAACTGAACTAACTTTATTTATACAGGATAGCTCTATCAGTTCTATACTGTTCTTCTTAGAGGTCCAGCAAGGATCATCTCTTATTGTTCCAGTATTACTACAGAAGGAAACCCAAACTACCTCTAATCTTTTTCATATTTACAATCTTACTTTGTTCGATGTTATTATGTTGACTGGAATAGAGTTCTCTCTCCATTTTCCCATCATCTTCGTCTTCAGCTAACCAACGATGACAGGGAAACACCATCAGTTCACCATGTGATGGTACCTCCACTGTCACTTCATCAAGATACCATCCAGCACCAAAACCTTTACCATCATGACCAATACGTACCATCTCGAACTAAATAAAAATAAGTAACTAGTTGAACGAATAAAATCTAGAGCAAGCTCTACAATTTGGGCATTGAGAATTTGTCATTTCAACCTTGATAATATTGATTTCTTTTTGAAACAATATGTCTTAAAAACAGTAGATGATAGAAAGGAAGGAATTCGGTTTTGTAGAAGTTGAAACGTCCAATTCTGTTTATAGTAAAAGATTTTATGTTTTTGTGTGATTTTGACTGCACTACTGACACTGTATGACAAAGTTAGTTCCACCTACTAAGAAACGGTGACAGTGCCAACACTAACCTTGCCTATATCGACAGCTTCAACAGTAAACATGTCAGCTCTTCCTTTTCCAAATTTATTCTTTGTGTTCTCAGATTGTCTCAAAGGTAATCTGCCTGTGTCTCCTTTCCTTCCAAATATATGAATATAAACATTAGCATCTGTGCCAGCACCTCGAATATCTCCTGTCCTGACTGTCACCTTGTACGATGTCGCTGCAGAAAATACAATAAGAGATGATTGTTAGCAGACGTTTACAATGAGTTTGTTTAGTTTAGGTTTCCTTCTGTAGTAACACTGGATCAATAAGAGATGATCGTTAAAGGATCTCTAGGAAGAACAGTTTGGAGCTGATAGAGCTATCTACTATAAATAAAGTTAGTTTAGTTTTAGGTTTCCGTCTGTAGTACCACTGGATCAATAGAAATTTCCTCACTGAACCTCTAGGAAGAACAGTTTAGAACTGATAGAGCTAACCAGTACAAATACAGCTAGTTTAATTTAGGTTTCCTCCTGTAGTAACACTGGATGAATAAGCGATGATCTTTACTGGACCTCTAGGAAGAACATTTTAGAATTGATAGACTAATCCAGTATAAATCAAATTAGTTTAGTTTAGGTTGCCGCCTATAGTAACACTACATAGTAAAGCTACCCCGTATAAACAAAACTACTAACTTTGTAATAAACTGGTTCCTCCTAGCGTCAATTCTCGGATGATTTGTCCGTCATCTTCGTCTTTAGCCAAGCATCTAAGATAACAGAAAGAAGAATATTTGTAAGGATAAACTACACAAATTTGTACTGACAGTAGATACAATACTGTTAAAAAAGACTTTGTGTCATCTTACAATACCTCTCACAAGGAAATATAGATTCCTTCAAGGGATCTGTAGGATCTTTCATGATAACTTTATCCAAGAATCATTCTGCCTCAGGTCCCTTGCCATCATGTCCGACCCTGATCATCGTGAGATCTTTAAGATCAACCGCCTCGGTTTCAAACTCGTCTACCTACAATAACGAAACAAGAATGCGTCAGTACGAAGTTAATATGTTCACCGCAAGCAAGTGTAATACTCATGTGCCGCTCATTATTCTAGTTATATTCAAATAATACAAAGGTCGGTGGAATCGCATTCACGATTCGAAGTTTAAACGTAGAAGAGAACTAAAATAAGCGTTGCAACATAACACATCTACTAGTACTCATAAGTACTAGTCAAAAGCACACAAAAACATAGGATCTTCCACTATCTCAAACGATTAAAAATAATTTGAAGTGAAGGCCCTTCGTCCGAATGAAGGTCCAAGTGAAGGAAGTTAGAAGCGGGAGTTATTACAACCTCTTGAAAGGCATTCGCTCGAAACACCGGATTCTGTTTCATCGTTTTAGGTAATGAAAGATCCTCTGTTTTTGCACGCTTTTGACAGCACTATCATCTGCAGTGGAAACATTAGTTCGAGATATTATAGTCGTTTGATTGTGACTAACATTTCCTTTTTTAAACTTATTTCTGTTCGTTTTGGAGAACATCAGCGGTCTATCTCCACTATCTCCTTGACTGCCAAATATGTTCAAGAAGACATTAGAATCAGTACCAGCACCCGTCTTCTTAGATGTATGCACATGTACCAAGCACTAATACACAAGCATGTACCAAGCACTAATATACATGACATACTGTCATCTGTCATGACATACTGTCATCTGTCATGATGTCTTCCATCTGTCATGATGTCGCGTGTAGACATGCTTTCTGTGCTTCTACTTCCTATATTTTTGTATTTGAGTATTTGTGTCTATAAAAATACCTTTGTTACTCCGGATGGAATCAGTGTTACGTTTGGGGAGACAGATATCGCAGTGAAGGGAGAAACATTTACCTTCTCAGCGATGTGGCTGCAGAAATACAACAAATATTGTGGATATCGCTTCTCAGCGTCGAGGAAGAATATATTTGTTTTGATGTTACTGATGTGTGGTGATATCGAATCATGCCCTGGCCCTCAACAAGACTGTCTTGGAGAATTTCTCAACAGTCGTGGTCTTAAGATGTTTCATCAAAATGTGCGGGGTTTGTTTTCGAACTTTGTCAATGTACAAGAGCTGCTTGATCGGGGTAACCGTATGGACATTTTGTCGCTGTCAGAGACTCATATTATTAATGATGGATACGACGATAACGATACTTTATATACTGTGGACGGCTATAGATTTATTAAACGTAATAGAGACGGTGGTCGCGGAGGAGGTGTGGCAGTTTATTTGAAGGATAATATCGAGTGGCAAAGGAGATCGGACTTAGAAAGAGAGGCCATTGAGAATATTTGGATTGAAATCTTTATTCCAAAATCAAAAAGTATTTTGCTTGGTATTTTCTATAGGCCACCAGGGACCTCCAAGTATTTAGCGGCTGATTTTATGGCAACTTTTAATGAGATGCTGGCATACTGTTCAAGCGAGAACAAAGAAGCCATTTTACTTGGGGACTTTAATGTTAATTATTTAAACAATGGTCAGGATAAAGAAATTAAGGATGCATTTCGCCTATATGGATTTAAGCAAATCATTAAGAAAGCCACCCGTGTTAGTAATGATTCATCATCTCTGATTGATCTGATAGTTACTAACAATCCATTGTCAATATCCAAATGTGATGTTTTTCCAACGTGCATCGGCGATCATGATATGGTCGGATGCGTTCGAAAAATAAACAATGTAAAATTTATACCAAAAATTGTTATGCGTCGAAATTACTCATCATATAACCCAAGTGTTATGAATGAAGAATTCACTAAGATTAATTGGGATCCTCTTTATCTTGCTAAGGATGTTAATGTAGCAGTGAGTTATTTCAATGAAACGGTAAAATCGATATTTGACAAGTATGCACCAAATATGGTAAAGAAAGTTAGAGGGAAACCCTGTCCATGGATCCATCACGACCTCAGGGCATCCATGATAGATCGTAATCGAATGCTAAAGAAAGCGCGTGAGTCTAAGATGATGGAGGATTGGAATATTTATAAACGTTTGCGAAATGCATGTAATAATAAGCTAAAATCGGCTAAGAGTTCATTTCAAAGACGACTATTAGATCAAAACTCATTAAATCCAAGGAAATTTTGGCAAGTGATTAAGAAAATTCTCCCTTTTCGAAAATCAGTAACCACAAGTGATGGGAACACATCTGATAAAGTAACCTTACGAAGTCAAGTGGAGAGTTTTAGTGAGTATTTTGCTACGGCTGTGAATAAATTGAAGGAGAGGTCGATAAAATTGATGGATTTTATCTGGAGTTATCCCAAAAAGCTAGCAGCACGATCTTCTTATGACTTTAAAATACAGAATGTTTCAAATGCGTTTGTTCTCAGGGAACTGAGAAAATTAAAACGAAATAAGGCTTGTGGCATTGATGATTTACCACCTGGTATGTTGAGAGACTGTCGTGAACATATTTATCAACCATTGTGTTATGTGATAAACTTAGCTATATGGACAAATAGAGTACCAACAGTTTGGAAAATTGCGAAGGTGATACCGATCCATAAGAAGGGTGCTAAGGGGGATCCTGAAAATTATAGACCGATTTCAGTTTTGCCTAGTTTGTCCAAAATTTTGGAAAAGGCAATACACCAACAGTTGATAGATCATTTGGAAGAGCAGAGTCTACTCACGAAATATCAGTTTGGGTATAGACCGCATAGATCAACAAATCTGGCGGCAACATTGTTTGTGGATAACATCAGAAGAGAAGTTGACCGTGGAAATCTGGTGGGTGCTGTGTTCATTGACCTGTGTAAGGCTTTTGATACTCTTAGTCATAGCACGTTGCTTACTAAACTCCCAGCGTATGGAATTGTGGGTAATGAATTGGAGTTGTTTACTGATTATTTATTTCAAAGGCAACAAGTAGTTTATTTGGGATCAAGTAAGTCAGATCTACGACCAGTACGTACCGGGGTGCCTCAAGGTTCCATTTTGGGACCGTTGCTGTTTATAATATTCTACAATGATTTTGTCGATTATATCCATGAAAGTCAGGTATTGATGTATGCGGATGACTCAGTAGTTTATACAGCTGGAAAAAGTGTTGAATGTATTGAAAGAATTTTATCAAATGATTTAAAACATATTGCTAAATACTTTGATGAGAATGAGCTGATTATCAACTTGAATAAGGGGAAGACTGAGGTTATGCTATTTGGAACAGCAAAGAGGATATCACTACAAAGTCGACAGTTAGATGTGAAATTTCGGGGTACATCAATAAACAACACAGAAACATATACGTATCTTGGGTACATATTGGATAAGAGTCTATCAATGCAAGACAATTTTGATAGTGCTTATAAGAAATGCTGTAATCGTTTGAAGCTTTTGTCTAAGCTGCGCCATTCGCTGAATTCAGATACAGTATTAAGGATTTACCAAACGATGATTCAACCTATTATGACATGGAGTACTCAAATTACATTTCTCAGGCACACAATCAGCCAGGATGGAATCAATTGAACGGCGTGTGCGAGACATGACTTCAGGTTCACAGAAATCGGTACCTTCTATAGTACAGAGTTTATATAAAAGGGCATGTAAGACGGTGAGGCAATGCTTGGATAAAGAAATGTGTTCTAACTTTCATGATTATTTCAGTATTAATGAACATAATCGTAACACTAGGAATATGGCAGCTCTTATAAATATTCCGAAGGTTAAGTTGGAATTTGCTAGGCAGTCATTTTATTTCTATGGAGCGAAAATTTATAATGATTTGCCCATTGAGATCAGGCAGGAACAACGCTATGGGAAGTTCTTAAGTCTTTTAAACGAACATTTTTTATGATCACATTAGGTAGAACCGTGTAATATCTTGTTATTAATTGTTATTTCTCTTAATTTATTTATTATATTGGTAAATAGAGGACACATTTTGAAAGCAGTGTCACTTGAACACTGAAATGTCCTATCCTCTGTAAAGATTTATTAATAATAATAATAATAATAATAAAAAGATAATATCATCGCAATCTAACACCGTTTCCTGTTGATGACAGAATAATCTCATTTAAATTACATTACAGATACACAGAGAGTGATCACTATGTTACTAACACGTCAACACAAAGCAGGAAAAATATCACAAGGAGACAATTATACCGTTTCCAAATGCCAACCCGAGAATGACTTAGAGTTGTCGTGTCGAACCCGAAGTTTATATAACGGACCGACGTTAGCAAGTTCAACCTAGATATAAATAAAACAGACTTGTTAAAACAGCCTTGTAGCAAACCTGCTAGTGACATCAAGCTTGTTGAGACAAACTAAGCACATTACCATCGCTAATACAATTTGTTAAGAACTTATAAGTAGGCTGGTAACAATTTTACGTGTGTAGCAGGCAAGGCATGGTACAGCAGGTAATGTTATTGGAAGATCTACCGTATGGATACCAATAAGAAGTACAAATGGGTAGCAGTAATGATGTATTATACAAGATAAATAGACCACAAACATAGTACCTTAAACTTGTCCAGTTGCCCCTGTTCAAAATTGTCCGTTGCATTCCCGATTTGAACTTCCTCTGTTTTTCCTTTCTTTCCGTACAAGGTAATGAAGACTTTAGCGTCGGTTCCAGCACCTCTTTCATCACTCGTCCACACCCAGACATTATAAACAATCTCTGATCAATCAAAATCAAAAACAGCTCAGAACAGATAAAACTACCTACCATAAATGAAACTTAGCTATTACCATACACTAGGAAGAACACTAGCTTGAAATGAATGAAAGATAGCATTACTTGGTCTACGCTTTTGTCATTGACTTCAGATTCATATAAATCTCGTTCGAGCCTGCCATCCGCCTCGTCACCTGCAATCCATTGCTGGCATAAAAACACTTGTTGACATCCTGTACTGGGACAATCCACCACGATCTAGAATGAAGATTGCTGTACATTACCAATGGTAATAAATACTTTATCAGTTCCATACTGTTCCTCCCAAAGGTCCAGTAAGGATCATCTCTTATTGATCCAGTGTTACTACAGCAGGAAACCTAAACTAAACTAACTTCATTTATACTGGATAGCACTCACAGTTCTAAATTGTTCTTCCTAGAGGTCCAGTAAGGATCATCTCTTATTGATCCAGTGTTACAACAGGAGGAAACCTGAACTAAACCAACTTTATTCATACTGGTTAACTCTATCAGTACTAAACTGTTCTTTCTAGAGGTCGAGTAAGGATCATCTCTTATCGATCCAGTGTCACTACAGGAGAAAATCTAAACTAAACTAACTTTATTTATGCTGGATACATAGCTCTATCAGTTCTAAACTGTTCCTCCTAGAGGTCCAGTAAGGATAATCTCTTATTGATCTATTGTTACTATTAATCTACAGGAGGAAACTTTACCTTTTCACAAAACCATCCAGCACCTAAGCCAGTGTTATCATGGCCAATAGTAATATGATGCACAGGACTCAAGCAGTCAGCTGTTTCCACTTGAAAAATATCAGTTCTGTCTCGCTTAAAATTATCATTGTTTTTATTTCTCAGTACCAGTTTCCCGCTGTTCTTCTCTCCATCTTCACCCCCCGTGAAGAACTATAAACACATTGGCGCTGGTGCTGGCGTTCCTTACGTCCCCTGTGGTCACGTGAACTTCGTATGGTACGCCTGAAACACATCAAATATATCATTGTTAAAACTCAAAAGAAAGGATCAAGCAACTGCTCGAACTGAGGTTGTCAGTGTCGCTAGTGCACACAAAAGCATAGGATCTTTCACTACCTAAAACGACATAAGCAGAATTCGACGTTTCGAGCGAAGACTCCTTATCGGGAAGTTAGTAAAGAGAAAGAGCAGTGACTACTAACTTCCTAGCGAGAAAGGACCTTCGCTGGAAACGTAGAATTCTGATTTTATCGTTTCAGGTACAGTCGTGAAAGAACCAATAGCTCAAGCTGCTACAACGTACTGTA
Organism: Muricea muricata; assembly: GCA_963855995.1. NCBI lineage: Eukaryota > Metazoa > Cnidaria > Anthozoa > Malacalcyonacea > Plexauridae > Muricea > Muricea muricata. The sequence goes on from OY979721.1 coordinate 626,502, forward strand.
CGTCAAGAAACGGACCGGCTAAAAGGACAGTTATAAAGTGGAGAGTTATCTCTGAAAGTTATGATTTAAACCAGTTTTCCTAATGATCGCACTCAATTTTTTTAACTCTCTCGACAATTTTTTGAACTAACATGAGAGAGTTATATTGGACGTAACTCCGTCTCTCTCTCTCTCTCTTGCAAATATTTATGAAGATGTTGAAAAGTTATCATTCTTTTATAACTCTGAGCCGCGTTCACCATTCTGGCGATGAAAAAATGTTTTCTTAAAACGGCTGACAGGACTCTCTTCATCGCAATAATCGTGATTATGTGTCATTGAGAAATGTGAACGTGGTTTGAGCGTGGATCGGACGTAACCCTCGAAAGATAACTCTCCCATCATAACTTTCCCTTCAGTCATATCCTAAGCAAGTATAAGAGAAGGTTAGACTTAGAACCACGGTTAAAAATTGCTTTCTCTCTTTCTTATTGGGATTTAACCATTATTGGACTTCCATATAGAACTGTTTGAAGCTATATAAGGAAATGAAGACAGCGTACCAGAGTTTAAACGTACACGTTACATAACGTTTTGCGTTATAACCCATCGTTGTACGTAATTTGTGCAGCTTTTACCCGTCAAAGACTATAGTTGGGACTCAAAAGCTCTCGTTAAATAAAATATTTAGTCAGAGAACGTGTTTTTAAACCTAAAGTTACTTTAAATAAAGGAGTAATACCAACCAGATGCAATATACATGTCAGCTTGCTGTGAACCATTGACACAAACCAGTTCTCTTGTTATTTGCCTGTCATCTTCATCTCTTGCTAACCAACGATGACAAGAAAATTCAAATGTCTTACCACGAGCTTCGTCTTCAACTGTTACCTGGTAAACATTAAAAATAATAATCTAAACATTAATAATCTCCAATCACGGGAAAACATTCAACCAACCCAGCTATGTCTAGTATTCTGTCCCATATAAACGCCTCTGGGCACCCTGCTAGCTTTGACGACTTTCAAATTCTTTCTTCCTCCTCAGACTCATACGAATTAATGATACACGAGAGTCTCCTCATTAATAAATACAAACCTAATCTAAACGTTCAAGGCAACTCTATTCCTCTTAACCTCTTCTAATTTGTCGTTTATGTTGTGTGTGTTTGTAATGTCCTATCCACCTTCACACGTCTATATCCTTAATTAACCCTTGTAATTTTACACCTTGTAAATATAACAACACTATTAGCATAGATATATATTTAAACTTTGTATGTAATATTATCCACTTGTCTGAAGATGTCTTAAGTTAAGACGAAACGTCACAATAAATAATTTCTATTTTAAATCTTGTTTTTATGGCCTTACTCAAAGCATTATGTTGGGCATTGATCTTTATAATAAGAATACGTTTTCCGCCTGGCACGTCTCTGGCTATAGTAATTTATATACATGTTAGAACTGTCTATTGCAGTGCGACGGCTATAAGTGAGACTACATAGACAACACTCGCGGATAGACTCCATCGCTATTATTGATAGCGAGGTTTAGATATGGAAACATGCTGCGTAAAGGCTGAGTACAGGCTGTGTATCCGTGTACGACTATTACAGTTTACGATAATAGTTCGTTTACTTTTTTAACTTTAAGGCAATTGCTGATATGGTTATCGTAAAATTGACATAGTTGTTTTTCCGCTTCGCTGATTAGACAATCGATTAAGAAAGTCTTTGTACTATGCAAGTTTTTCCCTGCACGAGTGTCAAGATACAACCGAAATTCAATATTTGGACGACCAAATTTTAGACTGACGCTAAGACCTTGGCTTCAATACTTACTTTATCCAAGAACCAGCCTGGTCCTACTCCACGGTTATCATGACCAATACGTAGTTTGATAAACTCACCAAGATCAATTCCCGCCAAACGAAACGTATACATTCTGAAGAGAGAAAGCATGAAAACAGTTAAATTGACGTAAACGACATATAAGCCATGATTGATAATTGTTTAAAAAGCGGATAATTTTCACATGTTAAATTACGATTAATATTACATAATCTCACATGTGAGATAATCAATTTTGTCACCAGTGTCCGACTTATGCCTATGGAAGTGTGATTACACTACAAAGCCTCGGTAGATTTACCGTCGGTAGCGGACTACCTTTCATGCTGAGTGCAGTGGTACGCTATTGTGACGCTACGGCAAACGACTACGGCATAGTGTAAACACACTAGTAATAGTCTTAACGTCATTGTAAAACGAGAATTAAAGTGTATCATCTACAATGTAGAAAGTAGGGTGTTGCGCACCAGTTATTGATCGCTAGATCATGACACTGGCCTTCCTTTCTCGAAGCTGTTTCTAGAGTTATCTAAACAATGTCCCCCTGTACCACCATTCTCGCCAAATATCGTGATGGTCACGTTAGCATCAGTGCCTGCGCCTCTCACATCTCCTGTATACGTACACACCTTGTACTTGAACCCTTAAGTTAAAGAAGATTTAAAATGATTGTAAGAGCTACCAAGTATAGAATAGTTAGTTTATTTAGGTTTCCTGCTTTAGTATTACTAGATCAGTAAGAGATGATCCTTATTGGACCACTGGGAAGAACAGTTTAGAACTGATAGAGCTATCCAGTATAAATAAAGTTAATTTAGTTTAAATTTCCTTAAAAGAAGGCTCAATATACCTCAATATATCAGTAGATTTCTTTGTCGCCATCAGTTATCTTCTTATCTGACCATCTCCTTCGTCTTTGTCCAACCATTGATCACAAGGGAAATATGTCCCTTTCACCAACTCGTCACTGTCACCTTATAAGAGAATACCTAAACGAAAGAAGCACAAAATGGACGTTTCGAACGAAAGCCCTTTGTTGAGAAGATATTTCCTGTCACTACGAAGGTCTACGCTCAAAACGTTGAGTTTTCCTTCTATTGTTTCAGGTAGTGAAAGCAATAGACCTTACCCATAATGACATCATTTAGTAGTTAAGCGAGTAAAACTATTTAAATATGGCAATGTTGTTAAATTTTTTTAGGTCCTTATTCGTCAAGAACATTAAATGAAACAAATAATTTAACATATTAATTTCACAAATAATGTTTTTGTTACTTAAACCATTCAATTATATTGGCATATTCAAACAGTTTTACATGCTTAACTACTAAATGACGTCATTATGGGTATGATCTATTGCACAACTGACACTGACAACGTTAGTTCGAGAATTAAATCATATGTGTAATTGTAATTATAGTTATACCTATAGCTCAGCAGAATTACGAAGAACTCAGTTAGGGGTAATCCCAATCAACAGTGTCGACATCTCTTGGGCAAGTAGTGACACTTCACCCTCAAGTCTACAGTAGGTATCAAAACCACGACTTCAGGGACAGTAGAGAGCCAAATCCACAATCTTAGATTGAATGGAACGTATTTTGAAGATTATAACAACCTTAGTACAGATTTAAGTTCTTACATCATTTTTCCTAGCGCTCCGAGATTGGTTGATTTGATCTTAAAGCGATCAGTTTTTCCTCTTTCAAAGTCATCACTGTCCCTCAAACGATATGCAAGAACTGAGTGAGTTAGGCATTCCCAACAGTAGTCATTTATTCCTCGAGAACCTCAAGAACAGATTGTTTACAACCTAGACAGTAACGTTCTCCGTTTATTTTTACATATATAAATATATATATATACATATATATATATATATATATATATATATATATATATATATATATATATATATATATATATATATATATATATATATATATATATATATATATATATCATATATTTTTACATTGTAGTTAGAGTGGCAAATGAAGAGCCACTTTGTGGATATGTTGCCAATAAATCATTATTATTATTATTATTATTATTATAGACTTACCTGTTGGGTAATGGTACTTTTGGGGTTGTTCCTTTAGCACCAAATAAAGTCATGCACACTTTTGCATCTATTTCTGCTCCGCGTATGTCTCCCGTCTCAACTGACACTTCGTAAACTGGAATCAGAGAAAAAATAAACGAGACTTTTTAAAGAACAACTTTTAAAAGGCAAATATATCCTAATCTCGAGTGGAAATCATACACATGTCGAGACAGAAAAAGTGGAGAAAAATTCATCATTAATTTTCGGTGCTCCAGCAGGAATCGAACTTACTCTATTTTCAACCACTAATACTTTTCCGTAGTTTTAAACTGGCCCAAAAATCATCATTTTGATTTATACCAGGCAAACTCTTAAACAACTAACCTGTTTTTACTGGTTTTGAAGTACCGCTATTGGCTTGTAGCTGTCGTTTGATGTGACAATCACCCTCAAACAATGACAACCATTGAAAACACGGGAATGTCCTGACTTTCTTATTTCTTGTGTTCTTTACCAATACTTCAAGTATGAACCAGCCCTGCTTCCTTTCTATGCCATCATGCTACAAATAAAAAATGCTTTTCAATAACACAGTCGCAACCCTATTAAGCGAACAAGAAGTTTGCTTAGAACAGGTGTTGGTTTACGTTTAGATTACGCCAACGACAAATGTTGTTTTACTACCAGAAACAATAAAACACAATTTGACATTTCAAGCGAATGCTCTTCGCCAAAAGTTAGACGTACCACTTCCTAATGAAGAACCTTTGCTCGAAACGTCGATTTTTACTTTATTGTTCCTGACAATGTCGTTCCTTAATTTCGTGTAGTTTTGACTCCACTACCTACACTAGTGTAGGATTGAGCTGACTCTGCAACGTCGGTTTTAGATCGCAACCAGTAGTGAACCCAGCCTGACAATTTGGTCATGCTATGCAAATTTAAATCATTATCACTATTCATTTCTTTAGAAATTGATTTCATATACAGTCTATAAGCACAGAAAAAATGGCATTTGCATGAACACATATCAGGCTGGTTCACCACTGATCACAACAATGAACAGTAAGACGCGAAAACGAGTATACTGATGACAGGTTGCTTATTTGCTGAAATTTGAAATCTGCTGTTGTTTAGTTGATTCATCACATAACTTAGGGCTGTATGTTGGCCGATACAAATATTGTTGTATCGCTATAAGTGAAATAACCTATATCTTGTAGATAGAACATCATCTGCCAAACAATTTAAAATAATGATATTGAAATTTTGATGAGTTCACAATGAGTGTTACCTCAACATTAAGAATCTTTATATCTCCAATTTCAGGGCCGCGTACTGTGAATGTTTCTTCTGAACCAGGTTTAAATGAGAACGGAGGTTCATAAAGATACAGTACGAACTTGATTTCATTCCCTCAGATTTATGATATAAATCTTTGCTGCCTTTTAACTCAACAAATACCTGAAATATATAATGTGCAGAAAAGCATGAAACAACTTATTTAGCTGTGTTCATTTTACAAAGGCTGGGATGCTGGAAACATAGGGAAAAACACTAGAGAGAGAAGAATATTAGCGAGATAGAATCAACATTATAGAAAGAAAAACATTAGAGAGACGCAGGAATATTAGAGGGATAGAATCGGTATTAGAGAAGGAAAAACATTAGACAAAGAAAGAAGATTAGACAGGTAAAATCAATATTAAAGAAGGAGAAACATTAGAGAGAGAGACAATGTAAGAGAGATATGATCAACATGATAGAAAGAAAAACACTGGAGAGAGCAAATTCAAAAATGGGGTAGAGAGGCAGCATATGGGACACTAGATATTGCAAAAATCTGATTATTAATGTGAAGTTTGAAGCATTCAGATTGCTTCAAATTTCACACAAGAGACCAAATACAGTGGGTCTCCTTTAAAGATTTGTCAATAGATATATTACTTACATGAGCATCAGTGCCTGCACTCTTCCTTTCATCAGTTCTTACAACAACCTTGTAAACAATTCCAGAACCTTTTCTCCTTCTGCCTTTGTGTTCAGGCTGAAACATAATGAAGATATCAAGATACACAACAATGGTAACTCTGAATAAAGACACCATTATGATTCAACGTTTTGACTCTGTTTAGTCATCATCAGGATCACTAATCATTAGTCATCATCAGGATGACTAAATAAAGTCGAAACGTTGAATCATAATGTTGTCATTATTCAGAGTTACCGTTGTTGTGTACTTTATGAAAATACTCAGTGGTTGCTGCAAATATCAAGATATTTGTTTGGATCAATCTGTTAATAAATAATGGAGCTCACATACTGACATTTTACTTTGGATATATCAGTTCACATACTGATATTTACTTTGGATCAAAACACATTCCTCAGTCCTTCACAGGATAATGCCATGATATACTGGGCCAATTTTAGTTACCTTGATAGTAATGATGTCTTGAAATCCATTCAAGACTGCCCACATAACTTTCAGCCACTCAAAATCAATATCAGGCATCCAATAATGGCAACATGGCTATCTAGCTAAGACCTTAATTTCATAGTGCTTTTTCTTCATCAATGGTCGACAACAGTTTACAATCATTTACCTTAAAGAGCTTCGTTTGCGATGCAGATGATTCAAATCTCCTGGAGTAGTAACGAGTAAGATGTGGGTCGTTAAGTGCACTGTATGGTTCGTTAAGATACTGACGTCCGCCAGTTGCCTGAGCTCTTGTTGGTAAGCCAAGTGTTTTGCGGCAAGCATACGGCGCTAACTTGCTGACACGAGAATCTTGGGGTGTATGATGTAATGACACATTGTATTTCTTAAGAGGTCTTGCTGGTATAGCATTGGGATTCTGCCACAGAGGACGTGTTGGTGCTAAAAGGTAGATGTGTAATATAGTATTTATTACACTAATTGCTTGAAAAGATCACTTTTCTACTGAGGTTAATGGCAGCTGGTACATTAGCCAAAGATGTTCTACAAAGCCATTCAGTGATAAATCTGACTCTACTTTGAAAGAAATTCACCATGAAACATTAGCGAAGGTCAGATGTGTTGTTCAAAACATCTCGCATAATCAAAAATTCTAGTAGGTCCACTACATGTTGCTCTAGCAGTATCAAACTTGGCCGCTTATAAAATATTCACAATATAACTTTGATATAATAGATTGAAATAGTCTACATACTTTGTCAGTTAACACAAAAATTTTGCTGATTTTTGCTCACATCCATAGTTGTTTATATTTTCATTTGTACTATACATTTAAGATCATTTTGGACCTAATATTTTATATGGGAGAGACCTAAGATATAATCTATCACAGAACAAGTCTGTGATGTGCGATTAAGTCCATTTATTGACGATCTTGAAATCAGTGGGTAGACTGATTCACAGTCAATTCAAACAGGGGTGGATCCAGTAGTGTTTTTTCAGAAGGGTGCCAGGTGAGTCGAGTGGCGAAGGTGCGAGGTCCATAGGGGGGGGGGGTCCAGAGCATTCCCCCCTGAAAATTTTGAAAATTAGAACCCCAGAAGTACCATTTTCTGCAATTTGAACATTGAATTATGAGCTTCAGCTTGACTTAAAAAAAAGAGGAAAAACCTTTGAAATTATACCATATTTCTGAGCTAAATATCCTGTGTAATTTTTATGTAAGCTTGGCCACAAAATGACTGGACAAGTAAAGCACGCTTACACCAAGCACGTGCAATATTGAAAAGTTAAAATGGCGACAAATGTGGATTTTTACTATAAAACAAGATGCTCTATGGAGCGTTTACTCGCTGGGGCTTGTACTGAAATGATTATGTGAGATATTGGCAGAGCACAGTTTCTATTTACTACGATCTGAGATACTTCAATATTCACATTTCAGAACAAAATGATTGTCAGGAGTAATAAACATAAACTGGCTAATGATCTGTCCTCTGGCACAACTTGTTTGATTTTTGTAAATAGGCTACTTTTCAATGGCAAGCCTCGATGAGTGGCCTTTAATATCATATAAAACGATTTCTTTGTTTATATTTGAGTGTTTTTGATTAGTGTTTAACCGTCTTTTAATTTCTCTTTTCAATATTGAATACTTATGATGATGGGCATTTACTGAGATTATAGTAATACTGATTTTTTGCACCCCCCTTGCACCCCTGTTGACCAAGGCTAACAGGGGTGCACACCCCTGTGCACCCCTCCCCTAAATCCAACCCTCAATTCAAAGCTTTCTCAGCAATATTAAGCAGATGTCTCTCTGATGATAAAACCTTTAGTTATTAAAGTGCCACTTGCGCATATTAGCAAATGAAAAAGTAGTACATTTATAGTGGATATAACAATATTTCAGCTTCATTAGGCAGTTAAATATCATCTAGAAACATGCCAATTGTATTTCTGAACACACTAATGCAGAATTCTATTTTTCTCAATGATTTCTAACCTGACAATGGCCGAGGTTTCTTCACAGATGGAGTATTTTCTGTTGAAAGTGATTTCGAGCGAGCGACCAGCGATGGGTCTTGAAGAAGTGTTTTTACCCCTAAAGAACTTTGCATTCTTGCTTTAATCCAATGTTGTTTTACTTCAAGAAATGAACAAAGCCATTGCTCCAGTGCTACAAGAAAATTTATAAAGAGAACTATAAACTACATTTACGTGACTTGAGTATTGAATGAGACAATTAACACTTATTGACTGGACCCGAGGGAAACAGTATGATTTGTGGACCCGAGACTGCTGATTTTATTACATAGTGAGTGTCGTAAGAGAAAAAACTACCACAAATCAATGAAATACGTAAATTTAATCAAACGTTTTAACATTGTTGCAGTACAACCAGTAAAACAGTAAGAACAGAACTAAGGTCATATTTACTTGTTTGGCCATATTCACGGGTGAATTAAATGTATTATCATTTATTGAAAATATTTCAAGAGTTTTGATTAATAGCTGTCAGTGAAATTGTCATATCCGCTTGGTAGTAGCGCAAATTTGGGGTTATGACTTTACCGTGGTATATTGAAAACAAATATATAATTTATGAGTCATTTCGTTGTATATTGAAAAACAATGTAACACCATATGACGACACACTAGTTTATGTGTGTTTTGTCAATAGCGGGAAAATACAAATGGCTTCCTCAAAGGAAAGGTTCGCCGACCTTTTAATAAATAATAAAACCATTATTGAATTTGGTTCTCACAGGATATGAGGAGTTACAAAGGCCTTAGTTTGTGTTATCTGCCTTAGCCTCCAGCAGGTAACACAAACCTCTGCCTTAATAATGTCTCATATCCTTCTCGACCTCATTCAATAAAAATTGTTTAAAGTCCATTGCTTCGGTGTGTTGCCAGGGAGACAGTCGAATTTCTCCACTACACTGTGATATCTTCTTGAACAAAAGAAGCAAGCATAATTGAACTTCCACACTTAGTATATATCATAAAAGTTCAACAAATTGATATTTTAAACATGTAAACTCCTATTATTTTTAGTCACACAAAGGGTTAATAAATGCCTTCAGTTGTTGCACTTGATAAGTTAGAAACCTCACAACACACAGAAGTGTAAAAATAAACAAAACGTTGCGGTTTATACATACAAAATTAGACATTTTGTGTTACAAATAAACATGGCATGTAACGCGCGTGAATACCCTGTGTAAATTCGTGAAGTTTGTTAACAAGTACAAGCTTTAATTCAACTTACCACGGCTTTATTTAGCTATCTTTTGATATTTTTTATACTGGAGTTCCATATACGATGTTATTTTTTTAAGTATTTCGTTCAGAGATCAATGAAAAATACATAAAAATTTCATGTAAAATAGCGTCTTGACAGGTCGTTCCAACCTGCAGTAAATAACAAAATGTCATCCGCGCGGGACTACACGCGGGACTACACGCGGGACTACACGCGGGACTACACGCGGGACTACACGCGGGAACAATTTAAATGCTTACCAGTTGATCTGGAACACGGCACTAGTTGTCAAATAGCAATCCATTTTTCGATCCAAATTATCAAGTTTCTCATGAAATATAATTTATCTCATGAAATTGTTCGAAAACTTTAATAAGCCAATCAGGCTATGAAAAAATATTCTTAAAACAATTGTCAGATTACAAGGTCAGTCAGAGGCGTGGGAACGAATTAAAAGCTGGGGGGCTGAACATACGAGCGCCGAAGGCGCGAGCTCTGTGGAGGGGTCCGGGGGCATCCTCCCCCGGGAAATTTTGAAAACTAGATCCCTGGAAATGCCATTTCCGGTGATTTGGGCACTTAATTTGGAGTTTATTTTGATTGCAAAAATGAGCTAAATTTGGCACATTTTTTACAAAAGATGTGAATAATGTATAAAGATTTCAAGAAAAAATGCATTAGTTGAATTTTGGATGTTGATTAGTGAATGTGAATTTCTGATATCTATACTAAATGCTTATTGAAGTCAAATACTGATTTTATGGGTCCTATAACAATGTAATTAGATATTGACACGAGAACAGGGAAATCTAACATTCTAACCATTCTAACACACTATCTAACACAACATTCACGTGATTAAAATCACGCCGGCGGCCGGACAGATTTTTTTTGGGGGGGGCTTAGCCCCTCCTTACAAAATTTGGGGGGAGGGGGCTCGAGCCCCCCCCCCCCTGTTCCTACGCCACTGACTGGTCAGTCAATACACGACATGAGCCATAATGTCGTATATTTGTTTTCAATATGCGACGAAATGACTCATGATTATTATATTAAATTTGCCACAATTTACAAATGATTTACAGATACACTTAAAATACATGTACTAATACAAAATACAAAAAGACAAGAATGTGACAGGAGAAAGGAACAGGATATACGTCCCACTTGACACCTAACTCATAATGTCTTATATTTATTTTGAACCCCAAATTTTGACAACTACCAAGCGGATATGACGATTTCACCTTTAGCTCTTAATCAAAACTCCTAAAATATTTTCAATAAATAATAATCACCAATAATCACTTCACCCTGGACGAATAATTGTTAATTATTTCGCAAATAAATGCCTGTAATTCTGTAAATAGCTACGTTTTCAGTCTTTTTGCTTATATTTTAGTTTGGTTATCCAATGTTTCTCTGGCTGGGTGATTGTGGAAACACACTCGCTAATTATGATTCCCAGATTCAAAATCTCGTTTAGCCAATCATGAGCCATGTAAGAAAACATGCTTTGGAAAAATACATTGGTTCTTCATATCAGGCTGTCTTTAATCGAGTTTACCGAAAGAAGATCACCACATAAAAACCGGGCAATTATGCAAAACAAAAACTTGAAAATAAATCCTACCACACATAGACAGATTGTAAAATTTACAACCCAGATTTCATAAACACAAAAAGCACTTCAAATCAACAATTTATAAATCCATTTTTAAAATATTCTCCGAGCCAGTGTCCGGGCGAAGCCCGGGGCGAGGGTTACGAACGGACTTATCAACTATGAACGTTATACATAGGTGTTAGACTGTTGCTTACGTTGCATGGCGTGGATTGCGCTTACTAAGAACATGGCGGAAATCTTTCGTCAGCTCGCGTAAGCATGTCAAAAACTTGTAACAGATATTTGGCGAAGATAGACATCTGGTACAATAGTAATCTGTCACGATGCACTTGCTGGGAATTTTATCCCAGCAAGTGCATAGAGGCATTCACCCCCCTGACAATCTCAAAATGGCTCTGATATGCAAGGAGTCCGAATTGACAAAATAAAAACCAACTAAAAATATTTCTGTTGTCTCCATAAAATAATACTCGCACATAATCAAATTTGGCAACTCCAAATGCCACTGTCCTACCAGAAAACGAGTCAACGGATACAGTTTTCAAAAGTTATTTAATATTTTCTTTTGGTGCCATCGTTCAAGGAGTGAGATGCGCAGACAAAGTCCTGGCTTCAAGTTCAAGCGTTTTCTGTGGACATGCCATTTAAATTTATGTGGTGTTTTCACAAAATTATACTTTGAGCAATGAGCATGTCATTTCGCGTTGGATGCCAAAACCAAAAAGACAGTAATCCGATAGAGAAAAAGAAATCTTATAAATAGTGGGAAAACAGTCAAGGGAAGGATTAACTATTTCAAATCATTCAAGACCTTTTTAGATTAGAAAGAACTTTCAGTTGGACAAGTAAAAATGACTTCATATTTACGTGGTTCTAGTGACAAGAACTGGACATGAGAACTAAAGGAAAGATAGCGTAACATATAGAGTTGGATAACTATGTAGATATTCATTTTATTAATATATTAATGTATAGTTTTGGGATGAAAACATCAGCTTCTTTTGCTGGGATTTATGTATAGTAAATCCTTCCTACTTTTATTGGCAATTGAATTAATCAAGGGGGCAAATGTACGTTAGACAGCCAAAAATGCACAGGTTGCAGCAAGTTATAAGACTTTCACAGGGAAATTTTGCAAGAACCATGAATGGAAGTTGATATGGGAAATATACAATTTCCCATGTTAAACTCACACATGGGAAAGTTGCACAAATCTCATTAAAAAAGTGATATTTACCATTTATTTAAACTATATCCAAACCTCAACCCCATGTGCTGTTGTGCACCAGTCATGCTTGTTTCATTTTAAACACTTAAAATATTACAATTAGCCTGTTGAATTCTAATGCAGTGGTGTTAAACATCTACATGTATATAGCATAACCCAGGCAACCAATCATGCTAATACTCAAATACACCTGAGGAGTGTAACAACGTTCTGCCTATTACATGAAACAAATTTGTCTTAAGGCTTACAGGAGAAAGGTCATCTCGGCGTTTATCTCGCTCTTGCGAGATAACGCATGTTCTCGAGCAGCTGTGGCAAACTGTCCGATGCTGCATCTGGTTTGGCTTTAAGGATGCTGTCCCCCAACTCTGGGCCAGCGCATTGGAAAAGCTGTGCTGGTGCTGAGGATTCGTCTATCTCGATCCAGCGCGGGATACTTCCCATCGACGTACGAAGACGTTCCATTCCTCTGTGGAGACTCCAACGTTCACCTTTGGTCGATCTAATTTGGGGCCTCGTAGTACTGGCTCTGGTCCAGATGCAGATGCAGTGGCTGTGGGTGCTGTATTTTGATGAGCCAGGCCAGGATTGGTCAGCTATGCGATCGCTAGATCTTCACTAACGTCTAATGTTGTGAATTCGCAATGAGGGACAAAGCATTCTACGACTGTCATTACACTAAACCAATGAGTCGCGAGCGCCACGCGAATAAAAACACGCAGCGTTCTCTTGGCTACCTATGGTTGCAACTTGCAATTTCCAGTGCAACTTGCTCGGAGCAATTAGCGCGTGATCATTCCAATATTGACACCTTGACGGCAATGTTGCAACATGACGAGCCGCACGAGGTGTGAAAGGATTAAGCTTAAGTGAATTTGTAACCATAGGAATATAAGTTTGACACCCATTAGTCATCGCTCAACTATGGTAGAACCTGGTAGGCTGTAATATAATCACCCTCTTAACACAACTGTTAAATATTAAAATATTGTACTAAATTTATTTTTAATATGGCACAAAACTATGCAGTCATCACTTGATAATACCAACTAATCAAACTGTTTCGTAAATAAGGCGCGAAATTAGAATCAGACTGGTTCAACTGACTGTTTATGAAGCATGTTTTCCTGTTGGGCTAACTTGTAGAATACCCGTCCACTAGCTACCCATCACTGTGTGGCTATTACGTCATTACAACGATATCTCGTTCTCTAGAAAAAATGGAGTGGGTCAAAATAGCGGATCTTTACAATTGTGAGGGAAATCCAGCGTCATTCCGTTGGTTTAACGCGGGGACTACAAAACATTCAGAAGCGTTTGTTATTTCATCTTTCGGTATACTGGTACTCGCACTAAGACAGCACACCAATAACAATGTATGGAAGGAGTCGGAGGTACTGCAGCGCATACGCGCAACAGTCAATTTACTCTTGAACGGGATTGCGCAAATACAGTCTCTGCTCACCCTGTTAGCAATAAAGACTTCGCACGAATGGAGATGTATACGAAGACACTGCAAAATAAACTCGACGAACAAAGTAAAGTGATAGAAGGCCTTAAAATTGCTGCTCAGAAACGCGAATATGCAGAGCAGAAGAATGCGGTTCCCGCGCAATTGAAAACCCCGCGGTCAGCCGAGTCGACTAATAACATTATAGAGTCGAACGGCCTATCTCCACCAGAGAAAAAGCGAAGGTTAAAACACAAAGGGGAAACCATAACTGCAGCGTTAAAAGATGTGGCCTTTGCACATAACGAAGATTTGTTTAATGCCCTTGGCAACCTAGCTTCGGAAGATGACAAGTCAGAAGCTGCAGACATTATCAGTGTAACAACAAAAACCGTATTTTCGCGTCTAGGAGCTATGAAGGCTTTCGATGTCATTGTGCCCGCAGATTGCCAAGACGCTCTTGTAAAGACAATTCGCTTACCAGACTGGAGATACCTTCTTTTAAAACTGAAGATACGAATATCGGATCAAGCATGGCAAATGTTGCTAAATTTGACTCAACTTGGACGATCTATGGTAAGTTGAATAAACCAACTACATTAATTCAGTAATACAATTACATACATTTTGAATTATGTTCAGTAACAGTTTTCTGTATAATGATCTGAATGTAAACCACAATTAATCGCCCAATAGACACTTCCCGAATTTATTCTGTGGGCATACCCCGCCTCATACCTTCATACCCCGCCTCGATTTCAAGCTATTGTTTCGTGTGCACTCAAGCAAATTCGGGAAGTGTCTATTGATGACCGTTGTCTAACGGTGTGGTCAATTCAGGTCAATTTCTTTAAGATTGAAGGACAAGATGCGTGTGGACAAAATCAAGGATTAATGTAATATGTACTCATTCGAGTTGATTAAATACCAAATCTTTAGGGAATTATCACATCACTTTATTTCTTTAGAAAAAGTGTGACTTTCCTATCCTTCCAACCAAAAATCAAATGTGCGCCATAAGAGAAATGCTCTTTGATGTGACATCTCGAACAATGCTTGTGACAAACCTTTCTGGCCCTATACAAGGAGCACAAGTTAACCTTATTGCTGCACTAGAATGGTGTATACGAGAAATGCGACTGCACCAACTAGATAGGATTGGCGGCAATTTGCAAATTACAAAATTAGACTTCAATCTTAAATTAGACGGCAGACCATTCTGGGGTAAGAATACTATAGATTTTCATGTTGAAGTTATGGGTTTGTTAATGAAATCAGCTGCCTTCTTTGCCTCCTATTTCTGCGTCGTCCAGTGACGAACAATTCCTATTATAGCTAGACTATATTTTGACCCAAGCAAATTTGTAGGAACGAAATCTATTTGCGCAGCTGGCAAGAGCATCCTAAAACAATCTGTAAATAGGGAACGAAATAGCCTGCTAATTTTGCGCTAAATTAGCAGGAAGATGGTAGGCTTTTCTACACATTATACAAATATATACAAAATTTGCAAACTTCGCAAGGTTATATTTTACGTATCTCACAACATTTCGCAACCAAGCGTTGCAATTTTACCCTCCCTAGCTGTCTAGATATTAAGGTCAAAATTTAGTCTATAATGAAAATTTTCATTTCCACTTTAGCCTGCCTGTTTAGCCAACCTTTTCACTATATATTTAGTCATGTTTTGATTCTATTTGAATTTAAGGAAAAGATCAAATGTCGCTCGGAATTGTGCCATTGAAGCTGCCTTATACTCCAACACAGAGTTCAAATGCTGTTTTGCGTCTTGCCATTGCAAATTCATCCGAGAGCAGGTACTAATATTTAAGATATTTCCACAATAATTTTAAAATGTCATGAATGTTTCAAGCCTAATGGCAAAGCTAATCATACTGTAGCAGTTTACTGGCAATGCTATGTATTCAACTTTTTAGACATTTATTGTTCTTGAATTGGTCCAATGTGTAGCTATATGTCCACGTAGTTTCATACTGTTACTACTGTATCAATATCAATAAGATTTTATTGTTTCTTTTAGAGAAAATATAAAGTGCATGTATAGAACCTGAAGTCATTTGGCCAATTGAAAGTAATAAAATAATTGAGTTATCATATAATTATTTTGTTACTATTCAAAAGTGTTGGAAACAATCAACCGGGGAGGGGATGGTCATGATTGAGGTTTAGGAATAAACAGGGGGAGGAAGGGTCATGATTGTCGTTTAGGAATAAATAAGGCAGAAATAAAACAAAGTAATAACTTAATATTTTACTGTTAAGATTTTAGACTTTAAACTCCAGAATGTCCAAGCGAATGACATGGCGGTTATACTGTATATACCCCTGACAACAGTTGAACAACTCAATATTTGTTATATTATTACGAGAAACGTCCATAAAGTTACGGAGAACGCAACAGACAACACTGGCTGTAAAAACATTTGCCTGAAGTACCAGCAAACCCAACGTCGTGTGCGAACAACAAAATGTCGCCAGCACCACGAAACGTACGAGAGAACCCAAAAAACAAACGACAAAAGAACATAGCTTCAGGTTGCGTGCTTGTCATCTTCAACGAATTTCTTCGGTTCTTCTTTCGTAATAGCGTCGATACGACTTACTGTGTTCGTGAAGCGAACACCGTAGAATTTGTCTGAAGCCTCGAGAAGTTCAGCACGGAATGTCGTTGTTATAAACTGAGCTTTCTCCGCTTGCTTTTTGATCATCTCTGGAAATGCAAACAGAAACAATTCAATTAAAATGTCTATTAAATGTCCATGATACAAAAAGAAATAGACAATACGCTGCTTGCATTACAAACTTAGCCTTGTCCACCAATGCTAGAATATCCCAAAGATCACAGGTTCGATTCCCACCGTTTTCATGCAGGCGCTTGCAGAATGAAAACCCCCACCCCCTGGGGCCAGTTGTTCAAAAGCCGGCTAGCTTAACCCTGGGTTAACGTACAATTTCTTTCGAAACTTTTCGGCAGCTTGTTCATAAGCTTGAAAACATTTCTTAAGAAATCATGTCTGGATCAATGGCAGTTTTACTTCCTAATGTTTGGAAAGGAATACAGGTGTAGAAATTAAGAAACTAAAAAAGGGGTTTAAACTTTAACCTAGGATAACCCAGCTTTGAACAACTGGCCCCTGGAGAACTTATGAAGAGAATAACAAAGTGCGGGTAGCATATTCTACAATGAGGTGCCCTACTCCAGTCATTTTATGCTTACTTGCCACAGACGTCCTGTACTGGGGATCCAAAGCCTGACCAATTTCATCAAACAGATAAAATGGAGCAGGGTCACATCGTTGTATGGCAAAGATCAATGCGAGTGTAACCAATGCTTTTTGGCCACCCGAGAGTTGATCCATTTCACATGTTTCCGCTGATTTACCAGTAAACGATACCTAAAAATACATATCACACATTTAATTATAGGCAGCAAAATTTTTATTCTCTCAAAATTATTCTTTATACAGGGTGAATCAATCTCTGCAGGGCTCTATGGAGAAGCAATTTATCTGCATGGCATCAGCACTTCTTTTCAGAACGACAATGATATAGCATAGACAGGCCTTTACACTACCTTGATCGATACGCCAGAAAATTTATCAAAAGGAAGTTCCGATTGACTTTGACTACTTGAATGACTGCTTTCACCTTCATCGCTCTATTAACAACCACACAAAACAAATGCCCATCTGGGATCACAGCGGCAAGGAACACTGCATGTAATTAATATGTGATGTAATGCATGTAATATAAGCACAAATAGTATGGACACACCGACACATCCCATCCACAACAACGCTCACCGGGAAAACGTCATCCCAAATAAATCGATTTCTCGAATAGTACCGACCTTGAAAACTAAATTACGTGACTAAATATCTTTAAGTATTTCATCAATGTAACAAGCTGAAAAGCTTATTACTGGTCTATATGAGACACTAATAGTAATACAGTTGACTTACCTTCTGACGGCTCGACTGTTGACTGGTACTATCGTCATCCTGGATTCAAAATAAGCAAATCATTAGCAACATGCCTTGATATAAAACAACATCGAAATATTTCTACTTCTTCAATACAAGCTGACAAGCTTATTAGTGGTCTATATGAGACACTAATAGTAATACAGTTGACTTACCTTCTGACGGCTCGACTGTTGACTGGTACTATCGTCATCCAGGATTCAAAATAAGCAAATCATTAGCAACATGCCTTGATATAAAACAACATCGAAATATTTCTACTTCTTCAATACAAGCTGACAAGCTTATTAGTGGTCTATATGAGACAGTAATAGTAATACTGTTGAGTTACCTTCTGACCGCTCGACTGTTGAGCGCTACTGTCATCATCCTGGATTCAAAATAAGCAAATCATTAGCAACATGCCTTGATATAAAACAACATCGAAATATTTATACCATCAAGGAGGCAATTTTTACTAAAATAAAACTTACAGGATTTGGGCAGTCAGTCTTTATGACAACATTTGCTTTGCCATGAGGAACCAGTTCATTGAATACTGCCGTGAAGTTATAGGACACCTTATAACAGACGAATAATAAAAAAGGACATCGCATTAAAACAATTCAAAGATTCGATTAAAACGAAGTGTTTCCGTTTCGTTCTTTACCTGTTTAAAGGTGTATCGAGAAAAGGATTAAGCCTAAATCCAGCCAGATTTAACCCTAAATCCGACTTGATTAACTCTAAATCCGGCCGGATTTAACCCTAAATCCGACCGGATTAAGCCTAAATCCAGCCGGATTTAACCCTTAATCCGGCCAGATTCAACCCTAAATCCAAGGGGATTAAGCCTAAATCCAGCCAGATTTAACCATAAATCCGACTTGATTAACACTAAATCCGGCCGGATTTAACCCTAAATCCGACTGGATTAAGCCTTAATCCGGCAGGATTTAACCTTAAATCCGACCGGATTAACCCTAAATCCGGCCGGATTTAACACTAAATCCGACCTGATTAACTCTAAATCCGGTCGGATTTAACCCTAAATCCGACCGGATTAAGCCTAAATCCAGCAGAATTTAACCCTAAATCCGACCGGATTAAGCCTAAATCCAGCCGGATTTAACCCTTAATCCGGCCAGTCTTAACCCTAAATCAAAGGGGATTAAGCCTAAATCCAGCCGGATTTAACCCTAAATCCAGCCGGATTTAACCCTAAATCCGACTTGATTAACTCTAACTCCACCCGGATTTAAACCTAAAACCGAAAGGATTAACCCTAAATCCAGCCAGATTTAACCCTAAATCCGACTTGATTAACTCTAAAACCGGCCGGATTTAACCCTAAATCCGACCGGATTAAGCCTAAATCCGGCAGAATTTAACCCTAAATCCGACCGGATTAACCCTAAATCCGGTCGGATTTAACCTAAAATCCGATCGATTTAACCCTAAATCCAAAAGGATTAAGGCTAAATCCAGCCGGATTTAACCCTAAATCCGACTTGATTAACTCTAAATCATGCCGGATTTAAACCTAAATCCGAAAGGATTAACCCTAAATCCAGCCGGATTTAACCCTAAATCCGACTTGATTAACTCTAAATCTGGCCGGATTTAACCCTAAATCCGACTTGATAAACTCTAAATCCGGCCAGATTTAACCCTAAATCCGACCGAATTAACTTTAAATCCGACCGCATTAAGCCTAAATACAGCCGGATTAACCCTAAATCCGGCCGGATTTAACCCTAAATCCGACCGGATTAACCCTAAATCCGGGCAGATTTAACCCTAAATCCAAACGGATTAAGCCTTAATCAAGCCGGATTAACCCTAAATCCCACCAGATTAACTCTAAATCCGGCGGGATTTAACCCTAAAACCGACCGGATTAAACTTAAATCCGACCGGATTAACTCTAAATCCGGCCGGATTTAACACTAAATCCGACCGGATTAACTCTAAATCCCGCCGAATTTAACCCTAAATGGATCGGATTAATCCAAGATCCGGCCGGATTTAACACTAAATCCGACCGGATTAACCCTAAATCCGGCCGAATTTAACCTAAAATCCGACCGATTTAACAATAAATCCAAGGGGATTAAGCCTAAATCAAGCCGGATTTAACCCTAAATCCGACTTGATTAACTCTAAATCCAGCCGCAATTAAACCTAAATCCGAAAACATTAACCCCAAATCCAGCTGGATTTAACCCTAAATCAGACTTGATTAACTCTAAATCCGGCTGGATTTAACCCTAAATCCGACCGGATTAAGCCTAAATCCGGCAGGATTTAACCCTTAATCCGGCCAGATTCAACCCTAAATCCAAGGGGATTAAGCCTAAATCCAGCCAGATTTAACCATAAATCCGACTTGATTAACACTAAATCCGGCCGGATTTAACCCTAAATCCGACTGGATTAAGCCTTAATCCGGCAGGATTTAACCTTAAATCCGACCGGATTAACCCTAAATCCGGCCGGATTTAACACTAAATCCGACCTGATTAACTCTAAATCCGGTCGGATTTAACCCTAAATCCGACCGGATTAAGCCTAAATCCAGCAGAATTTAACCCTAAATCCGACCGGATTAAGCCTAAATCCAGCCGGATTTAACCCTTAATCCGGCCAGTCTTAACCCTAAATCAAAGGGGATTAAGCCTAAATCCAGCCGGATTTAACCCTAAATCCAGCCGGATTTAACCCTAAATCCGACTTGATTAACTCTAACTCCACCCGGATTTAAACCTAAAACCGAAAGGATTAACCCTAAATCCAGCCAGATTTAACCCTAAATCCGACTTGATTAACTCTAAAACCGGCCGGATTTAACCCTAAATCCGACCGGATTAAGCCTAAATCCGGCAGAATTTAACCCTAAATCCGACCGGATTAACCCTAAATCCGGTCGGATTTAACCTAAAATCCGATCGATTTAACCCTAAATCCAAAAGGATTAAGGCTAAATCCAGCCGGATTTAACCCTAAATCCGACTTGATTAACTCTAAATCATGCCGGATTTAAACCTAAATCCGAAAGGATTAACCCTAAATCCAGCCGGATTTAACCCTAAATCCGACTTGATTAACTCTAAATCTGGCCGGATTTAACCCTAAATCCGACTTGATAAACTCTAAATCCGGCCAGATTTAACCCTAAATCCGACCGAATTAACTTTAAATCCGACCGCATTAAGCCTAAATACAGCCGGATTAACCCTAAATCCGGCCGGATTTAACCCTAAATCCGACCGGATTAACCCTAAATCCGGGCAGATTTAACCCTAAATCCAAACGGATTAAGCCTTAATAAAGCCGGATTAACCCTAAATCCCACCAGATTAACTCTAAATCCGGCGGGATTTAACCCTAAAACCGACCGGATTAAACTTAAATCCGACCGGATTAACTCTAAATCCGGCCGGATTTAACACTAAATCCGACCGGATTAACTCTAAATCCCGCCGAATTTAACCCTAAATGGATCGGATTAATCCAAGATCCGGCCGGATTTAACACTAAATCCGACCGGATTAACCCTAAATCCGGCCGAATTTAACCTAAAATCCGACCGATTTAACAATAAATCCAAGGGGATTAAGCCTAAATCAAGCCGGATTTAACCCTAAATCCGACTTGATTAACTCTAAATCCAGCCGCAATTAAACCTAAATCCGAAAACATTAACCCCAAATCCAGCTGGATTTAACCCTAAATAAGACTTGATTAACTCTAAATCCGGCTGGATTTAACCCTAAATCCGACCGGATTAAGCCTAAATCCGGCAGGATTTAACCCTAAATCCGACCGGATTAACCCTAAATACGGCCAATTTAAACCTAAATCCGACCGGATTAACACTAAATCCGACCGGATTAACCCTAAATCCGGGCATATTTAACCCTAAATCCAAACGGATTAAGCCTTAATCAAGCCGGATTAACCCTAAATCCGACCGGATTAACTCTAAATCCGGCGGGATTTAACCCTAAATCCGACCGGATTAAACCTAAATCCGACCGGATTAACTCTAAATCCGGCCGGATTTAACACTAAATCCGACCGGATTAACTCTAAATCCGGCCGGATTTAACCCTAAATCCGACCGGATTAACTCTAAATCCGGCCGGATTTAACCCTAAATAAGACCGGATTAACCCAAGATCCGGCCGGATTTAACCCTAAATCCGACCGGATTAACTTTAAATCCGACCGGATTTAACCCTAAATCCGACCGGATTAACTTTAAATCCGACCGGATTAAACCCTAAATCCGAACAGATTAACCCTAAATCTGGCCGAATTTAACCCTAAATTTGAGCGGATTAACCCTAAATCCAGGCAGATTTAATCCTAAATCCCGGGGATTAAGCCTAAATCCAGCCGGATTTAACCCTTAATCCGGCCAGATTAAACCCTAAATCCAAAGGGATTAAGCCTAAATCCAGCCGGATTTAACCCTAAATCCGATTTGATTAACTCTAAATCCGGCCGGATTTAACCCTAAATCCAACCGGATTAAGCCTAAATCCAGCCCGATTTAACCTTTAATCCGGCAAGATTTAACCCTAAATCCAAGGGGATTAAGCCTAAATCCAGCCGGATTTAAACCTAAATCCGACTTGATTAACTCTAAATCCAGCCGGATTTAAACCTAAATCCGAAAGGATTAAGCCTAAATCCAGCCAGATTTAACCCTAAATCCGACTTGATTAAGTCTAAATCCGGCCGGATTTAACCCTAAATCCGACCGGATTAAGCCTAAATCCGGCAGGATTTAACCCTAAATCCGACCGGATTAACCCTAAATCCGGCCGGATTTAACACTAAATCCGACCGGATTAACTCTAAATCCGGTGGGATTTAACACTAAATCTGACCGGATTAACCCTAAATCCGGCCGGATTTAACCTAAAATCCGACCGATTTAACCCTAAATCCAAGGGGATTAAGCCTAAATCCAGCCGGATTTAACCCTAAATCCGACTTGATTAACTCTAAATCTAGCCGGAATTAAACCTAAATCTGAAAGGATTAACCCAAAATCCAGCTGGATTTAACCCTAAATCCGACTTGATTAACCCTAAATCCGGCCGGATTTAACCCTAAATCCGACCGGATTAAGCCTAAATCCGGCAGGATTTAATTCGGTCGGATTTTAGGTTAAATCCGACCGGATTTAGGGTTAATCCGGTCGGATTCAGTGTTAAATCCAACCGGATTAAGAGTTAATCCGGTCGGATTTAGTGTTAAATCCGGACGGATTTAGGGTTAATCCAATCGGATTTAGGGTTAAATCCTGCCGGGTTTAGGCTTAATCCGGTCGGATTTAGGGTTAAATCCAGCCGGATTTAGAGTTAATCAAGTCGGATTTAGGGTTAAATCCGGCCGGGTTTAGAGTCAATCCGGTCGGATTTAGGTTTAATCCGGTCGGATTTAGGGTTAAATCCCGCCGGATTTAGAGTTAATCCGGTCGGATTTAGGGTTAATCCGGCTTGATTAAGGCTTAATCCGTTTGGATTTAGGGTTAAATATGCCCGGATTTAGGGTTAATCCGGTCGGATTTAGGGTTAATCCGGTCGGATTTAGGGTTAAATCCGGCCGGATTTAGGGTTAATCCGGTCGGATTTAGGGTTAAATCCTGCCGGATTTAGGCTTAATCCGGTCGGATTTAGGGTTAAATTCGGCCAGATTTAGAGTTAATCAAGTCGGATTTAGGGTTAAATCCAGCTGGATTTGGGGCTAATCCTTTCGGATTTAGGTTTAAATCCAGCTGGATTTAGAGTTAATCAAGTCGGATTTAGGGTTAAATCCGGCTGGATTTAGGCTTAATCCTTTGGGATTTAGGTTTAAATCCGGCTGGATTTAGAGTTAATCAAGTCGGATTTAGGGTTTAATCCGGCTGGATTTAGGCTTAACCCCCTATGATTCAGGGTTAAATCTGGCCGGATTAAGGGTTAAATCCGGCCGGATTTAGGCTTAATTCGGTCGGATTTAGGGTTAAATCCGGCTGGATTTAGAGTTAATCAAGTCGGATTTAGGGTTAAATCCGGCCGGATTTAGAGTTAATCCGGTCGGATTTAGAATTAATCCGGTCGGATTTAGGTTTAAATCCCGCCGGATTTAGAGTTAATCCGGTCGGATTTAAAGTTAATCCGGCTTGATTAAGGGTTAATCCGTTTGGATTAAGGGTCAAATATGCCCAGATTTAGGGTTAATCCGGTCGGATTTAGCGTTAATCCGGTCGGATTTAGGGTTAAATCCGGCCGGATTTAGGGTTAATCCGGTCGGATTTAGGGTTAAATCCTGCCGGATTTAGGCTTAATCCGGTCGGATTTAGGGTTAAATTCGGCCAGATTTAGAGTTAATCGAGTCGGATTTAGGGTTAAATCTGGCCGGATTTAGACTTAATCAAGTCGGATTTAGGTTTAAATCCGGCTGGATTTAGAGTTAATCAAGTGGGATTTAGGGTTAAATCCGGCTGGATTTAGGCTTAATCCCCTTGGATTTAGGGTTAAATCTGGCCGGATTAAGGGTTAAATCCGGCTGGATTTAGGCTTAATCCGGTCGGATTTAGGGTTAAATCCGGCCGGATTTAGAGTTAATCAAGTCGGATTTAGGGTTAAATCCCGCTGGATTTAGGCTTGATCCCCTTGGATTTAGGGTTGAATCTGGCCGGATTAAGGGTTAAATCCGGCTGGATTTAGGCTTAATTTCCGGGATTTAGGATTAAATCTGCCTGGATTTAGGGTTAATACGCTCAGATTTAGGGTTAAATTCGGCCAGATTTAGGGTTAATCTGTTCGGATTTAGGGTTAAATCCGGTCGGATTTAAAGTTAATGCGGTTGGATTTAGGGTTAAATCCGGCTGGATTTAGGCTTAATCCTTTCCGATTTAGGTTTAAATCCGGCTGGATTTAGAGTTAATCAAGTCGGATTTAGGGTTAAATCCGGCTGGACTTACGCTTAATCCGGTCGGATTTAGGGTTAAATCTGCCTGGATTTAGGGTTAATCCGGTCAGATTTAGGGTTAAATTCGGCCAGATTTAGGGTTAATCCGGTCGGACCTAGGGTTAAATCCTGCCGGATTTAGGCTTAATCCGGTCGGATTTAGGGTTAAATCCGGCCGGATTTAGACTTAATCAAGTCGGATTTAGGGTTAAATCCGGCTGGATTTAGGCTTAATCCTTTCCGATTTAGGTTTAAATCCGGCTGGATTTAGAGTTAATCAAGTCGGATTTAGGGTTAAATCCGGCTGGATTTACGCTTAATCCGGTCGGATTTAGGGTTAAATCTGCCTGGATTTAGGGTTAATCCGCTCAGATTTAGGGTTAAATTCGGCCAGATTTAGGGTTAATCTGTTCGGATTAAGGTTAAATCCGGTCGGATTTAAAGTTAATCCGGTCGGATTTAGGGTTAAATCCGGCTGGATTTAGGCTTGATCCCCTTGGATTTAGGGTTGAATCTGGCCGGATTAAGGGTTAAATCCGGCTGGATTTAGGCTTAATCCTTTCCGATTTAGGTTTAAATCCGGCTGGATTTAGAGTTAATCAAGTCGGATTTAGGGTTAAATCCGGCTGGATTTACGCTTAATCCGGTCGGATTTAGGGTTAAATCTGCCTGGATTTAGGGTTAATCCGCTCAGATTTAGGGTTAAATTCGGCCAGATTTAGGGTTAATCTGTTCGGATTAAGGTTAAATCCGGTCGGATTTAAAGTTAATCCGGTCGGATTTAGGGTTAAATCCGGCCGGATTTAGAGTTAATCCGGTCTGATTTAGGGTTAAATCCGGCCGGATTTAGAGTTAATCCGGTCGGATTTAGGGTTAAATCCGGCCGGATTTAAAGTTAATCCGGTCGGATTTAGGGTTAAATCCGGCCGGATTTAGAGTTAATCCGGTCTGATTTAGGGTTAAATCCGGCCGGATTTAGAGTTAATCCGGTCGGATTTAGGGTTAAATCCGGCCGGATTTAGAGTTAATCCGGTCGGATTTAGGGTTAAATCCGGCTGGATTTAGGCTTGATCCCCTTGGATTTAGGGTTGAATCTGGCCGGATTAAGGGTTAAATCCGGCTGGATTTAGGCTTAATTTCCGGGATTTAGGATTAAATCTGCCTGGATTTAGGGTTAATCCGCTCAGATTTAGGGTTAAATTCGGCCAGATTTAGGGTTAATCTGTTCGGATTTAGGGTTAAATCCGGTCGGATTTAAAGTTAATGCGGTCGGATTTAGGGTTAAATCCGGCTGGATTTAGGCTTAATCCCCGGGATTTAGGATTAAATCTGCCTGGATTTAGGGTTAATCCGGTCAGATTTAGGGTTAAATTCGGCCAGATTTAGGGTTAATCCGGTCGGACCTAGGGTTAAATCTTTCCGGATTTAGGCTTAATCCGGTCGGATTTAGGGTTAAATCCGGCCGGATTTAGACTTAATCAAGTCGGATTTAGGGTTAAATCCGGCTGGATTTAGGCTTAATCCTTTCGGATTTAGGTTTAAATCCGGCTGGATTTAGAGTTAATCAAGTCGGATTTAGGGTTAAATCCGGCTGGATTTAGGCTTAATCCGGTCGGATTTAGGGTTAAATCCGGCCAGATTTAGAGTTAATCAAGTCGGATTTAGGGTTAAATCCGGCCGGATTTAGGGTTAATCCGGTCGGATTTAGGGTTAAATCCGGTCGGATTTAGGGTTAAATCCGGCCGGATTTAGAGTTAATCCGGTCGGATTTAGGGTTAAATCCGGCCGGATTTAGAGTTAATCCGGTCGGATTTAGTGTTAAATCCGGCCGGATTTAGAGTTAGTCCGGTCGGATTTAGGTTTAATCCGGTCGGATTTAGGGTTAAATCCCGCCGGATTTAGAGTTAATCCGGTGGGATTTAGGGTTAATCCGGCTTGATTAAGGCTTAATCCGTTTGGATTTAGGGTTAAATATGCCCGGATTTAGGGTTAATCCGGTCGTATTTAGGGTTAATCCGGTCGGATTTAGGGTTAAATCCGGCCGGATTTAGGCTTAATATGGTCGGATTTAGGGTTAAATCCGGCCGGATTTAGACTTAATCGAGTCGGATTTAGGGTTAAATCCGGCTGGATTTAGGCTTAATCCTTTCGGATTTAGATTTAAATCCGGCTGGATTTAGAGTTAATCAAGTCGGATTTAGGGTTAAATCCGGCTGGATTTAGGCTTAATCCCCTTGGATTTATGGTTAAATCTGGCCGGATTAAGGGTTAAATCCGGCTGGATTTAGGCTTAATCCGGTCGGATTTAGGGTTAAATCCGGCCGGATTTAGAGTTAATCAAGTCGGATTTAGGGTTAAATCCGGCTGGATTTAGGCTTAATCCCCTTGGATTTAGGGTTGAACTTTCCGGATTAACCCTAAATCCGGCCAGATTATAATCGTAAATCTAAGGGAATTAAGCCTAAATCCAGCCGGATTTAACCCTAAATCCGACTTGATTAACTCTAAATCCGGCCGGATTTAACCGTAAATCCGACCGAATTAACTTTAAATCCGACCGGATTAAGCCTAAATACAGCCGGATTAACCCTAAATCCGGCCGGATTTAACCCTAAATCCGACAGGGTTAATCCTAAATCCGACCGGATTAACCCTAAATCCGGGCAGATTTAACCCTAAACTTAAACGGATTAAGCCTTAATCAAGCCGGATTAACCCTAAATCCCACCGGATTAACTCTAAATCCGGCGGGATTTAACCCTAAATCCGACCGGATTAAACCTAAATCCGACCGGATTAACTCTAAATCCTGCCGGATTTAACACTAAATCCGACCGGATTAACTCTAAATCCGGCCGGATTTAACCCTAAATCCGACCGGATTAACTCTAAATCCGGCTGGATTTAGGCTTAATCCCCGGGATTTAGGATTAAATCTGCCCGGATTTAGGGTTAATCCGGTCAGATTTAGGGTTAAATTCGACCAGATTTAGGGTTAATCTGTTCGGATTTAGGGTTAAATCCGGTCGGATTTAAAGTTAATCCGGTGTGATTTAGGGTTAATCCTTTCGGATTTAGGCTTGATTCAGGCTGGATTTAGAGCTAATCCCGTCATATATTAGGTTGATTAATAAATATGAGGCGCCGAAGTGGACAAAACTGCTATAAACGCAAATATCCATGCTGATCTGTAACGAACATACGAATGGACGCTATGTTGAAATAAAAGCATTCAAAGTTGACTATTGATGCAAAAACTTATTAGAAGTACAATTAGAAAATAAAAATTCTCATCAGTTCGTCCATTTTAAAGGCTTCTAATCAACCTTCAAAAAAATAAATGCCAATTGACAAATAAACATGCTAATTTAATATTCCATAAATATACATAATTATTGTTCAGCAAAGAAGCTCGCGCACTTTTCTGCAACAAAAGGGAAAATGGTGGACGAAACGTAGGACAAGGCTATTTCAGATGCCTTGAAGCAGATTGGTCCCAGTACTTAGGTCGAAATGTCGAGAGAGAGAGAGAGAGAGAGATTTCTCACTCACTGGGACTGTATCTACTTCACCAAATTTAGCTAAAGCGCGAGCCCGAAGGGCGAGTAGTGATTGTCGCGCTACGCGCTCCCACTTTAGCTAAAGACCTAAGTACTGTTTAGCTACTCGACCTAAGTACTGGGACCGATCTGCTTCAAGGTATCTGAAATAGCAAGTGAGAAACTATTGGACGCCATGTTTGTTTGACGGAAATTTATCAGATGTTTTGCGGGTTAATTATGGACAATAATTGTGCATATTTCATAAATATTAATTAGCATGTTTATTTGTCAATTGGCATTTATTTTTTTGAACGTTGATTAGAAGCCTATAAAATGGGTGAACTGATGAGAATTTTTATTTTCTAAGTGTACTTCTAATAAGTTTTTGCATTTCAGGATGTATTTTTTGAACTTTGAATGCTTTTATTTCAACATAGCATGCATTCGTATGTTCGTTACAGATCAGCATGGATATTTGCGCATATAGCAGTTTTGTCCGCTTCGGCGCCTCATACGTTGTAATAGCGCAGTGGTTAATGTTAAAAACGTTTATTATCTAATTTCTCATTATTTATTCAACTTACGGTTTATTACCGGGGTTTCAAAAGTTGTGCACGTGATGTAATACGGGTTTGCGTTTGGTTTATTTAATCATGAATAATTACATCATCTCATTAACTAATAACATCATTTCATTCTGCCACGTGAATGGGCTTTCAAACACGTTAAAGCATTGCATCAAACACTAGTGTTTGATCATCAAACACTAGTGCTTTATTTATGTTAGTTCAGCAAAACGCAAGAAACGATTATTTATTAGCACACAATTTCATTACACAATATATCGTTTTCACACATTAATTATTCGACATCATTAACGTGCACATTAGCTTCAATTCCCACAGGCTATTCTAAAGCATTCCGACGCATTTTTTTCAATAGCAGCTCATTTGTTTATAGTTTTCGTTTGAGAAGCTATTTCAACAACTCGTTCTGCGTGTTTGATCACGGTATCAAAACACGAGAAAGCAATGAATCTCTTGGGGCTTTCTCGTGTTTTGATGCCGTGATCAAACACTCGAACTCGTTGTTGAAATAGTACGTAAAATATATAGCCTAACATAGCCCTTCAAAGAAAATGTGCGTTCCTCACGGACGCCAAACTCTTCAGTGTCTGAGAATATGCCTTTCGCGCAAAACGGGCATTGCTCAAACAGACCGTGCAACACAATATTTCGGCATAAATCAATGGATTACACAAACTGTTCAACAGTGACAAGCAACAAGTTGTAAATAATTTTAAAAAGCAGCAAAATATGAATACTCCCACGATAACAAACAGCATTCGGACGACCTTTTAAATCAAGGCTTTAAAAATCTGAAGGAGCTTGTTATGGCAGTATACGCGGATACCGGAAATTTACCATACGAAACATTCCTACTTTTAACACATTCCTACTTTACTTATTGAGCTACGCGAACGATTGTCACACCTTATAATCAGAGGCATCAAACACAATGGAAGAATATCCATTCTAAGCTCAGAATTATAACTAAAAACTTGGCTTTTAAAAATCTTTTTCAAATCTGAATCATGGATTTGGAAAAGTTTTTAGTACCCCGCCTCTCTTGTTGTACGGTACACTACTATACAATACATTAATCCCACTTTGGACTATTGTCCAATGGAATTGTTTACTAACCCCTAACACAATACACTTTTTGACATTACAAAAAATCATCTAACCTTTGATGAATGAAATTCTTTCATTGCATCTTCCGAGTCTTTTATGTCCAACTCCAATTTTGTCTTGCTCTTGATGATTTCTCTTTTCTCTTCATCCAATTGTTCGTTTTGCTCATTCAAATCAACCAATTTAGCTTTTAATTTGCGCACAGTATCTGTATATTCCTAGGGAAATAAATTATCATTACTCGGGATGAGCTTGGCGGAGGTACAGAGCGGCGGAAGATCAAGGAATTTCTGCGAATTCATACTCATTAATAAATCAGCAGTTAACACGTACAGTACATCAGTAGGAACCAGCGTAAGCAGGGGCAGTGAAGACTGAACTAAAATAATTGTAGTTTTAATGGCTGAATGCAATGTTATCCCATTTTCATTGTTAAATAGTGATTTATTTTCATCAATGTTTTTGTCCTTCTACATTAAAAATGAACTAGCAACTGAATGTGCTCATCATTATTAAACCCGCATGAAACTGAAGAATTACAGCTGATAACAAATGTAACAACAAAATCGACAGATCCCAAGCATATTTTACCTCAATTTTGTCCGCGGCTTCGGTTGCTTCTTTACGAAGTCTCGTGGTTTGTCGCATTTCACCCTGATGATTCTGCTCAAACTAAAGAGAGAGAAGAAAATATACAATGTTTATTCAACCTGATTTCTGGCTGGATTCCTGACAATCTTCTGGACACCCACCCTCCAAGAATCCTCTGTACCCCCGCCCTGAGACACTTTAGCTGCCACCGTCCCACATACCTCCTCGAGTTTGATTCTAGTAACGCGAAGTTCTTTTTGGTGTATTGTGCATTCAATACATCTTCTGTCCTTGTCCAATTTTTTATACTCTTTCAATTCTTCCGTTTCTGTTTGTAACGTTGACAGCCTGTCCTCGATATAATTCATTAGTTCATGGATCTTTTCTAGCTTGCTTTCTATAAGAAACCATGAAGTAAGAAAAATCCTCATTGTTTTACGTGCAATCGACGCAGCCCTTGACTTTAGAAGAAATAAGAACCTTGTGGAGCCTGATGTCGCGAAGACATCATTCGTTCTCCGATCAAGCTATAGCTTTCAGATGTGCCTAATTTAGACGGACATTTTGTTAGCACGAAAAAAATCGTCATCACTTTTTAGTATTCACATCTAATCCTCATCCAAAAAATTGAAATTGATAAATTGGAAAAGCAACTTGCATGCAATTATAACATTATATCAGACTTTTTTCTACCGAGATTTAATTCTGTGAAATACGGAAAACATTATCTTTGGTCAAAATTAAAATCTGAGGACAGAAAACAAACTTCGTTGTCTGCTTTTGAGTGCAAGATCAGAAATACTGATCTTAGTACTATTGCATGATAAGTTCTTAATAATTATAGTGACTATTACGATTAATAAAATTTAGGCAGGTATATTTGTAAATTAGTGAGTACTGATAGTTGTTAATATGTT
Source organism: Muricea muricata (assembly GCA_963855995.1). Taxonomy (NCBI): domain Eukaryota; kingdom Metazoa; phylum Cnidaria; class Anthozoa; order Malacalcyonacea; family Plexauridae; genus Muricea; species Muricea muricata. The sequence continues at coordinate 658,089 of OY979721.1, forward strand.
GCTATTAAGTGTCCTCAATTAGCAGGTTACTGTAACGGGTTAAATGATGACACAGTAATAAAGTATCTATCTAAAAACGGATCTATCTGTGGTAATGTTTTGTTATTTATAGCATATATCACGTATTATTCATGTATATTATAAATTTTCCCCTAAAATGAAATCGGCTATCGACGGAAAACGAAATTTTATTGAGCTCAGCATAATTTCAGCACAATTTTTTAAAGGACATCATTGCTGGTAATACATGCTGTCTACTAAGTCCAGTTTTTTACTGAATTTAAACATTCATTTGGATCTATTTACTCTACATACAGACAATAACATTTAAGATTACGGGACGGTCTGTATTGCACGAATTTAACTGCAGTCCAGCAAATTTTGAAATCAATGCATAAAATACTAACCAGTCTCAGCTAATATGTGCTTGCTTTCTTTTTTGCGTTCATCATAAACTCGCGTTCCTGCAACCTCTCGCAGTAGTTGTAACCTTTCGTGATCTTTAGCTGTTGCCAGTTCGTTGATCTGATGAGCGTAATAGAATCCAGATTGTAGTTTTAAATACTTGATTAATGAGGAAGGGGTCAATTTCAATGGACAATAATATATTTTGGGCTCTTGCACGAAACATCGAATTCATCAACATCGTTTTAAGGCCCTATCACACGGTGCAATTTTTCTTGCAACTTGCAACACAATTCTATCATTAAGAGATGTAAATTTGTGACAAATGTTTGGAATGTTAAAAATATATTAGCAAACTGTGGTAGAAACTTGTATTTTCCAATGTTACATATCTCTCAAGAGTAGAATTGCATTGCAAGTTGCGAGAAAAATTGCACCCAATGCACCGTGTGACAGGGCCTTCAGATGACGAAAGATCCTATTTCTCTTCGGATGCTACCTTAGTTCGACTTTATTTTTCGCTATAGATATCGAAATAATTGTAATTGGTAAATATAGTTATATTTCTTATTACCCTAACCCAGGGGGGGGGGGATACTTTTAGTTAGCCTTCGTTCCATAAACATGGGGAAAGTCTCTGGAGTTAGAGGAAATATGCAGCAATGTAATTACAGAAGATAAGCAATAAATGAGATAATTGATTCGAATTATCAGTAAGAATACAAGCTCTGAAAAAGACAAAATCCCCTCCCATCTGTTCAATGTTACCGTCCTCAAATCATATGTACTTCTGCTGCACAAGACAATGATAAATTAACACCAGTTAACACTTTTTTATCTTTACAAAGTGTTAATAAAACAAAATGCTAAACAGTGATTACCTTTCCCTGTTTTACAATATAGTAAGGATTACTTCTTGAGAAACCAGCGCTCTCCAGTAAATTCATCACATCAGTTTTCGTAACATTTTTCTTATCCAGGGAATACTGATCTTTCTCAGATCCAATAACTCTACGCACCGAAGCTTCCTCTTTCTCAATCTGAAAAAAATTTTCAGAACATCATGCACTGTGCCTCCTCACTGCTAAATGAATGTGTTTGTCAGTAAGGATGTAGATTACAACATTTCATTTGTTCTTCAAGTAGTTCTTAAGGTTTTTTAGCTGTATAGCATGTGTGCCTACCTAAAGGATACACTTTGCTTGGCCAAATGACAGGTGGTGTTTGAAAAACGTGCAAAATTGTGCAAATAGCTTGGACAGTTTAATTTGGTAATACCTTGAGAAAAATACGAGAATGGTATGGGATTGATGAAGATTTTAAACTTACGGGAAGTCTGTGGTCAGAGTTGTCAAAAATAATTTCGACATCAGCAGAGATTACCTGTGGACCACTTCCTTCCTGTAAAAAAGATAAGCCGGAGTGTGAGAAATACAGAAAATTTGAAATAAAATCTGGAAGCAGATCATTATTATGAGGATGTCAACCAGCTTTAACCAATCTTTTTGCAAAACATACGTACTTTTGTTCAACACACATATTGTGTACACATTTAACAAAGTTATCACAATACTCACATGAAGCAGAGTCTGTCTTTTCTCCTTCCGCATGTGACTGAACTCATCACTGAGAACAAACTGGATCGCTGGAAGCAAATGAAGCTGTAATTCAAACTCATGCTGCATTGTTGCAACTTATTAACACTACAATGTAAAATTTGGCTTCATTTATTTCAGACTAGAAAGGTTTCAGAAACAGATACCAAAGATTTTTATAGCTTTCAAGGCAACCTCTCTCTCTCTCTCTCTTCTATTTTCACAAGTGGCAGGGATGGGGGAACTAGTACAGTAACATGGCTTTTACAAAACTTATATGTCATATTAAAAATATTTCATTACCATAGAAAAAGTTGCTTTTGCCAGAACCATTGCGTCCAACTGACATACAAAATACAAAATCACGTTAATAATGTATGATCACACAAAAGTTAATAATTCTTTGACTACTTTTCAACATTCAACAACTTTTCATGCAACTTTATCAATAATATTATATACAATATATGTAAACACACAAAAAAGATAACCCACCTACATTTAGCAAAGCCACTTGAAGCAGGGGGTTATACATACAATTACATCATTATTATTATTTGAAGACATGAACTGATACAATAAGGTAAAATTAAATGTTTCAAATGAAGATCCTTCATTGGGAGGTCAAACGATCGATTATTAGGGCCTAAGACACAAATTCTCAAAATGTCCAGTTTTCTTCATTGTTTCAGGTTATGAATGAATCTGTATACCTTTTGTGTACTATTAACTGCACTACCAGTACCTGCATAGTTGCCAATGTTACTTCAAGGATAGAATCATATACAGGATTACACGTTTTCTCAAGTTATTTAAGCAAATAGAAATACATTTTCCCTTCTACCATGTTCATGAAAACATTAACGTGTTGTTTTGTCTAGACTCTAATATGCAACCATAAGCAACTCTGTCCTTCTGTGTGTCGAGTGCATGTGTTGTCTATATGGTTGCATGCACAACATTCAGGAAAAAAATTAAAATTTGCCCATACTTCATTAATTCCCACAATTGATTCAAGCAGAAGTTTCATACTTTGAGCAATCAGGCTTTTTCTTCCGGAAGTTTAGATCCTGACAGGAGTTAAAGAGATGGATAAGCAAGGTGCCATGGTATGTGATGTTTTCAGCATGCTGACACAGTTTAAACCTCAGTTGTAAATTATGACATTACATGAAAGACATGAGATGTTTACATCAAATACTTTGTCATTGCACAGGCATGTTTGTATTTAATAAAACAATAAGACCAATTTGGCAACAATACTGCTTTTTGACATCGAAAAATTAATAGGGAAATAAAGAAAATGTTGAAAACTGTTACAACAATCGCAATCGCTTGTGACATCACAAATCACAACTAGGTTCTCAACATCGACACTAGCTAGTTTCCTATCCATTTCATTAACTATCGATGATGCCGACAGAGGTGCTTCACACAAAACATTGAGTTTCTGTTTATATCATTTAGGCAGTAAGATCCTCACTGATGGTTTTGTTAACTTTAAAATGCACTATTTCAGGAGGCAATGTTGGCTGCTAAAATTATCCTCACCTATTACATTGTGTTTTGGAGTAAATGGTCCAATCACAATTCAGTCCCTGTAGCTCCGAAAACCTTGTATTATAACCTATAAACATAATAGGTAACAATTAATCACTTTGTACCCCTTAAAATACTGGTTTCCAAATGACACTGACTACCACTGCCAACTTATAACTGAAAGACAAAGTGATTTCAGGTGCACCTCTATTTGTAGACAAATGTCTTTACAAAAACCCATGAAATAGCTATTAAACCAGGGATGGTAAATTGTCTTTAAACATTTTTTCTTTATTTATCTTTAATGCTTAAAACGATTTCTTTTTCAGCTAAGAATTGTCTTTAATTATGTTCTTTTTTCTTTTAATATTTAATAAATAAAAAATAGTTTACTGCAATGTTTACTGCTTTTTTCCACTGATGAAATTATTGCAAAATCACATTTTCCATTGATGAAATTATTTTGGGACATTTTGCTATTAACGTATTAAAGAATAATGAAGTTATGAAATTTTGTTGAAATTTTAAAGGTTTTCTTAAAAATCGTCTCTAATTGTCTTTAATTCAATTAAAGAATAAAGACAAAAATTCTGAAAAAATTGCCTTTAATCCATCCCTGTAGTGTATTAAACCCACAAATTTACCGTAAAATACAAATATCTAGTACTACCAATATATAGTAAATAAGAACTAAACAGCTCGAGGCATAATGAGAACTTTCTGACAAAAATATAACAAAAAACATCGAGATACACAAGTATAACACACGTGTTTCCATTTTGACATATTATTGCATTGTAATGCTCGAAGTCTCCAGCCTTCTAGCCCAAATAAAGCGGTATTGTCGTGCTATAAAATAATTATATGCTTCTTCTTACCTGCTTAATGTACATGTTCTCGACGTTAGAGCAGGAAATAAGGTTAACAACACAATATTTAAATTAAAACAGATAAAAACTCACTCCATTTTCTTCAACTGAGTTAAAAAAGAAACGAGATTTTGGCGGGAGAGAGCACGTGACCACTGCTTCGGTATATTCCATTGAACTGTATGTGAACTGGAACGATACGTCCAGGGGAAAATTGAAGCCACTTTGATTCAGTTTTTCTGAGTTTTGAGTTGAAATACTTAATGTCAAAAATTGGGTCCTATATTAAATGAAAGCTATTTAAAAGTTGTATTTGATGTTGAAATTTTGAGAGATTTGCAAAACTGCAGTTGTTTAGGCATTTCTTTTTTGTCTAAGAGGTCTTGAATTGTTTAGGTCTTGAATTGTGGAGAGAAATTAAACAATTGTGCGGAGCATCGGAAAATAATCGACCTGACTTTCGGTCAAACTTGTCAATGAATTTAAATTGTGCGGATTACGACCTAGCAAACAAAATAAACGAAGCATTGATCGGGGTTATGTCGGACTTTGAACGATTAACTGCGACAGAGAAAGTATATGTCATGGAAAATGTTGAAGATGAACCAATACAAGTAACCTTTGATGCAGTGGTAAAAAAATTACGTCAATTAAGCACCACAAAAGCTAATGGTCCAGACAATCTTCCAAACTGGCTCCTTAAGACTTATGCTGATATCCTAGCGCCAGTAGTTACTGATATCCTAAATCAGTGTTCATTTCAAGCTTGCAAAGTCCCAAAAGCATGGAAGATGGCCAATTTCGTTGACGTCTACCCTGTCAAAAGCCGCTGAAGGGTTTATCATTGGCAAAGAACTAAAGCCTGTTCTGCTTAAATCATTAGATCTCAACAATATGGTTTCATTCCTAAATCATGCACCACTTTTGCCCTCATTTCAATGCTAAATATATGGTTAACCGGCGAAACCGATGCAACTGGTTCAGTAACAAGAGTGCATGGTGTTACTCGACTATAAGAAAACCTTTTATTAATTTATTAATTAATTTATTAATTAATTTATTAATTGCCAAGTTACTTAGTTACGGAATAAGATCAACAGTTATAAACTGGATCATAGACTTTTTACGAAATCGACTACAGCCGGTACAGCGAGTGAAAATATCAACTGAGGGTGTTTCTGATTTCCTACATGTACCAGCTGGAGTGCCACAAGGAACAAGAATTGGCCCTTGGCTTTTTTTAGCCATGATAAACGACCTTAGTATCGCAGAGTCACCATCTAAAAATATGTAGAAATTTGCTGATGATAACACAATCTCAGAAGTTATTCTCAAGGACGAGGAAAGAACCTTGCAAGAAACAATGAATCAAGTGGTGGACTGGTCTAAAGAAAATAAATTCCAGTTAAATCCAAAGAAGTGTAAGGAACATCAATGTTTGGAGCTCGTGAAAGCAGCAAAAATCCTGTGTATGCTAATGACGGATGACCTGAAGTGGAACAGTCATATAGAAAATACTGTGTCAAAAGCATCAAAGCGACTGCACTTGTTAAGGCAGTTGAAACGTGCAAATGCAGAGGAACTTCACTGCTACAATTTTATACTGCATGTATTAGATCCATCTTATGGGAATACGACTGTCAAGTCTTTCACTCAAGCCTGTCAGACTATCTATTAATGGATTTAGAACGTTAATGTTCAAAGAAGAGCCTTAAAGATTATATATCCTGAACTAAATTCGAAAGAAGCAATTGAACAAGCAATGATGACAATATTAAAGAACAGAAGAGAGAAACTATGCCAAAACACGGAATGGAACAACTGGAATACCTGGCCGAACAACTAAAAAGTTCCGATTTTTAGCATTTTTCTCAATTTTAGCATGTATGGAAGTACACACAACGCTCAATAAGCTTTCTAAAATATGAAAAACGCACAGACAGAATACAGTTCTAACAAATTACTTACACGAAAATATCGACAGTCAAAATTAAACGAGGACTGAGTTGGATTGTAATGACTGACCAGGGTTTCCAAACACGCGAGAACAATAGAATACACGATCTGTTTACCAAGCGACGTTTATTGTTCTTTAGAGCTTGTAAAGCACGAAAGACAATGAATAAATTATTTTTATTGTCTTGAGTCCTTTACAAGCTCTGAAAAACAATAAACGTCGCGCGGTAACAGTCAAGTGTATTCTATTCTTCTCAAGTGTTTGGAAACCCTCACTGCAGATAAAACGCAAGCCACGAGTTTAAAATAACTCCTCAATTGTTTATTGTTGAAGTGGAACTCCCTAATTGTATCCCGTTGCTTTAAAAACGAGGTTATTTACTGAAGCAATGCTGTAAAATGAGTGCGGGAGGGAAACATGAGTGTTGTCTCGTTGAATATTCTTGTGAATAAAGTATGAGTGATAATATAATGGGCTTTAATGTACAAATATGTGATTATTTAGTTCGGTATGTCTGTTGCATTTATAATTAAAAAATGTTGTAATAAAACCGTTTTCATTGTTTTGAGTGTTTTTATAATTAAGAAACGTTGTTATGAGGCGCCGAAGCGGACAAAACTGCTATAAACGCAAATATCCATGCTGATCTGTAACGAACATACGAATGCACGCTATGTTGAAATAAAAGCATTCAAAGTTGACTATTGATGCAAAAACTTATTAGAAGTACAATTAGAAAATAAAAATTCTCAGCAGTTCGTCCATTTTAAAGGCTTCTAATCAACCTTCAAAAAAATAAATGCCAATTGACAAATAAACATGCTAATTTAATATTCCATAAATATACATAATTATTGTTCAGCAAAGAAGCTCGCGCACTTTTCTGCAACAAAAGGGAAAATGGCGGACGAAAGTAGGACAAGGCTATTTCAGATGCCTTGAAGCAGATTGGTCCCAGTGCTTAGGTCGAAATGTCGAGAGAGAGAGAGAGAGAGATTTCTCACTCACTGGGACTGTATCTACTTCACCAAATTTAGCTAAAGCGCGAGCCCGAAGGGCGAGTAGTGATTGTCGCGCTACGCGCTCCCACTTTAGCTAAAGACCTAAGTACTGTTTAGCTACTCGACCTAAGTACTGGAACCGATCTGCTTCAAGGTATCTGAAATAGCAAGTGAGAAACTATTGGACGCCATGTTTGTTTGACGGAAATTTATCAGATGTTTTGCGGGTTAATTATGGACAATAATTGTGCATATTTCATAAATATTAATTAGCATGTTCATATTTTAAAGGCATATGAGGTGTGGTAATTTATCGTAATTACCATGAGGAAATTCCATGAGGTCATGAGGATTACAACCAGTTGTCATGGAGATGGCGTCAATAGCGTCAAAATCAGTGAGTTATATTACATCTTATGTTATATGGTCAAAATCCGCCAAGTCAAAGGTTAAGGAGTATACTCCTTAATCTGTGGCCAAGTGTTTTTGAGGGCACTGCTCCTCCAGTGTTTCTAATAAAGCTCAGTGACGCCGATCCAGAAATTTCCTTGCAAAGGGAAATTTGGGTGTCTGCAAGGAAATCTGCAGGGAAATAAAATCTACAAGGAATTGGCAAGGAAATTTTACTTCTACAAGGAACTTGAAAGGAAATCATGAAAATATTTTAATTGCTAATAAAATGAACATTTACTTATCATTCAAACAGGCTTTTAAGCTATTTAAACTAAATAAGATGTAGCCCAAGTGCGTTGTACGGCTTTTCAGCGCTGAGTAATTTTCTGCGGAAGTGGCGGAAGGAATGTTTTATGTTTTGAATTTTGACTTTCCAGCAACTGCAAATTGTTTTATTTTGCAGTGACCTCCGCTGTCCCTGCTTTACTGCAGTAGACCTTTCCGGTAATTACGTTACAACTATATGGACGCGAGGCTGAGGGGACAGCAATTTAGGATGTGAGAGCACGTGCCTTCTTGCTGGGCCTCAGCCTCGCTTCCATGTAGTTGTGACGTAATTAACGGGAAAGGTCTACTGCGACAATCATTTATTGGCAAAATATTAAAATAGGCACGCTATGATTATTTATTATTATGAAATATTATATTACGAGTTCCTGTTCCATTGTATGTTTCGCTTTTATTGCCACAAGTTTTTGCGCACAGCAATGCTAGCCATTTCGATAATTTTAATACGAATTCAATTGCAAAGAATTTTTTTGCAAGGAAATTTTATCAAAAATAGAGAAATTTGATGATCGGAAAGGAAATTTCAGATTTCAAAAGTGGAAGCACTGTCAAGACTTCTTAAAAATTATTCAACATGGCGACCAAATCGCATGGGATTTTTGAACTGAGTGATTTTCAAACTTATCTGGTGTATTTTGAGTTCTATGTAAACAATATTGTTTTAAGAATACTTGGAAGTGAATGGAAAAGGAAAATATCAGTATGATGGTAAAAAAGCACGACATATGAAGCAATTAGCAATACAATGAAGACAGACACAGACTTAATTGTAAGTGACAGCAGTTAGATTCTATTATTATTATTGCCTTTAGCATCTCATATGCGAATAAATCTAACCTAGCAACAAAGTTATATGTGTATGATTACATAGTTCGAACCCCTTTTTTAAGGAGGGGGGGGGATAAACTTTCTGAAAAATTGGAAGAAGGGGGGATAAATATTTTTCATTAAAAATGGGGGGTTACTAAAAAGGGGTGGGTTCATTTAAAAAGGGGGGATGCGTGGCAATGCTCTCACACATATAAGCAACAAGCAAGGCGTTAGTGTTTTAAAAATTGCAAGAGAATGAAGATAAAATTAATTTCAGTTGGATGTAATTGTTTGGTGCATCATTTTACTGTACTGTAATGTACAGATAAGAAAGAGAATAAGGAAAGAGAAAAAGGAACTTGCCACCAACTATCAACCAATATCCCTCCTATCTATTATTAGCAAAGTCTTGGAACGATGTGTTTGTAATCGATTTTATGATCATGTTTGGGGGATGATTAATGACCCTCAGCATGGATTCCTTCATGGTCGCTCGTGTGTCACTCAACTTCTGACCACTCTTCATCGCATCGGACAGCTACTCCACAATAACATTCAGATGGACGTTATTTTCCTTGACTTCGAGAAGGCCTTCGATTCTGTTGACCATAACATTCTTTTAACAAAACTCAGTAGATATGGAATCTCTGGAAATCTTTACAACTGGTTCAGTAGCTACATGCGTGGGCGTAAACAATGTGTTGTTGTCGAAGGTATAGCTTCAGAATGGTCCCCTGTAACCTCTGACGTCCCTCAAGGAAGCATTTTAGGTCCTATGCTGTTCCTTCTATTCATTAATGATCTCCCAGACATTATCCCTCAAGCTGCATCAACAGGTTTGTATGCTGACGACGCGAAGCTATACAGAGCTATAACATCTAACAAGGATAGCGCTTGCCTGCAGACCGCCTTGACTTGCGCTGAAGTTTGGAGCGCTGATTCAAACATCACATTCAACACATCCAAGTGCAAAATTATGACAATCTCACGTCGCAGAAATCCACTCATCGCCAATTACCATCTTGGTTCTGCAGATTAATACGAGTGGACAGTGAAGGTGATCTTGGGATCACTTTGACAAGTAACCTCTGTTGGAACACGCATATATCGCAGATTGTTGGCAAAGCCAATAAAACGCTGTGTCTACTAAGAAGAACATGCTACATCCTAACGGTTTGTGATGTTCGGCGCGCGTTATATCTTTCTCTGGTAAAATCTCAGCTATGTTACATCACAGAAATATGGTCGCCGTCCCAGTACACCAACAAAATAAAGTTAGAGAGAGTTCAAAGGCACGCCACAAGATGGATCCTCCAAACGTGGGACCTTTCATATAAAGACCGTTTAAAGATGCTAAACCTCTTACCGTTGTCTTACGATAGAGAGGTGAAGGATTTAACTTATTTCTTTAAACTGCTGAATGGTTTTTACGATTTAAATCTATCTAACTATGTGTCATTTGTTAGTCATAACCGTACTCGCAACTGTAAAAATCCTTCTCTCGTACTTAAAGTGCCGTCGTGTAAAACAAGTTCTTTTCAGTCTTCGTTCTTTAACCGTATTGTCCCTCTTTGGAATTATGTGTGTAAAATAGCTTGTCCTGCAGACCTTCGAAGTCTTACTATGTTTAAATCCTTTCTGTTAAAAACATACGTACAGTTATTAGTGTCTAGTTTTAATGTAGATATGCCATGTACTTGGTCTTTATATCGAAGTTGTTCGTGTCACAGATCATACTAGGTAAACATATGCCCTTTGTTTGTGAGGGGATTTTTCTGTCTTGGTTTCTTTCTGTTTTTCGAGTTAGCTTTAGGCTGTTCTAAGACTAGCTTCGACATAGTATAAAAATTTTAATCATTGTCTGTGGCATGTGTTGATATTAACTGCTGCATGTGTAATCTATTTAGTAGAAGTAATTTATACATTGTGTGTAAAAAGGTAGAGTGCCTCGCATGGGACTTCGAGTCCCATTTGCACTTGTGCCGTTTGGGTTTAATTCTCCAATAAAGTTTATTATATTTATGAAACATTTTGACTGATTAATTTAGCGAAAAAAATTTCCAAAAGTCTGGGGGATAAAAAGTTTTTAAAAAGGGTGGTATTGATAAAAGAGGGGGTAATTTAAAAAGGGGGGATAAACCTCTTTCCGAACTATAGTATGTCAGTTCTTTTTCATAATATCGGTATGAGTTTTTCAGTTATACTGACATGCCAAAGTTGTACCACAATTTTTTGTTATACTGATTCTGAGCAAATTCATCTGAGCAACTTGCACATCAACATTGCAACATCCATCACATTATTAATTGAAATATTCCTTGAAAAACAACATCCTGTTTGGCTGTAAAATTTCTTGTGGTGATGTTTTGAATCATGGATGTCATGAAATCAATTTTTTTTACTGTACACTTCTGACTATGCCAATATATTCTTTAATTTTCTTTTTATAGGATGTGAATGTGCTGCTTGCTGAAATATCTCGATGTCAAGCTATAAACAAATAATATGCAACCATATTGTGCAAATATTAAAACATAATAGGTAGGTATTAGAATATATTTGGCTAGTAATTTGGTTAAACAGGTAGACTACCATTGCTTTCACCTTCTCCAAACTTGCATTTATATTGTCCTTGTACTGTGTGATCAGGATATCGAGAACCTCTTTAAATTCTCTGTCATAAAAGTTCATCATTGACGTTTCAGCGGCTGATTCTGGGTTATCATCCAACCGGCGTGGTCGACTACGTGGCCGATGCAGGTTTGCAAATTCAGCGGGAACATCCACATCATTTCTTGATAATACGTCATTTGATGCTTGAATCTGATTTAAACTTCCCTCATCATCTTTTCTTATATCCTCTAAAGATTTCACTGTACCATTCACAGCTTCCAAAGCATCAACGATATTCAAATTTTCTTTCTGAAGTGATTCCGTCAGAACCAGAGAATAATCCTCATGAACATTAAACTGACCACAAAGTCGACCCGGAGAACTTTAGCCAGCAAACCAGTGATTGTACCAATGATTTAATATGGATTTCTTGATATTTTATTCCCTAGGTATCACATATTTGTTGGTGTACATACAGAACAGATAAACATAAGAAATTGAAATCTGAAGTGGAAAGCATAGCAAGAAATGTAAGTTCTCATAGTATCTCAACTAACTTTTCATATGTATGTATAGTTCAGTTCTGTAGCCAGAGTTGTGCCAGGCGGAAAATGTATTCTTATAATAAAGATCAATGCCCAACATAATGCTTTGAGTAAAGCCATAAAAACAAGATTTAAAATAGAAAGTATTTATTATGTGACGTTTCGTCTTAACTTAAGACATCTTAACACAAGTGGATAATATTACATACAAAATTTGAACATATATCTATGCTAATAGTGTTGTAATTACAAGGTGTAAATATAACACTATTAGCATAGATATATATTGAAATTTTGTATGCAATATTATCCACTTGTCTGAAGATGTCTTAAGTTAAGACGAAACGTCACATAATAAATACTTTCTATTTTAAATCGATGGCTTTACTCAAAGCATTATGTTGGGCATTGATCTTTATTATAAGAGTAGTTCAGTTAATAGTACGTGAAGGAGCGATTATAGAATACCCGGCCACTTTTACCAGTGTTTGCTGTTGGGGGATACCAGGATATGCAGTCATTAAAATGACGTAATTGTAGTTTAATGTGTGAAATATTCAGGGGCGAATAACTGTTGTACAGGGTGGGGTGTATAAAAAAAGTAGACAATTTTAAAATGGCTCTAAACCTCGTGAAGCGGCTTGAAGTATGAAGTTTGTTATTAGTATACATTGCTTGGGTGCTTAAGGTGTAGAATAATTAAAAATATTCTGAAATTCATCTGTTTCAAACTCAGGGGCCAGTTGTTCAAAAGCCGGTTAGCTTAACCCTGGGTTAACGTGCAATTTCTTTTGAAACTTTCCAGTAGCTTGTTCATAAGCTTGAAAATATTTCTTAAGAAATCATGTCTAGATCAATGGTAGTTTTGCTTCCTAAAGTTTGGAAAGGAATGGCGGTGTAAAAATACAGAAGCTAAACTGAAAAGTGGTTTAAACTTTAACCCAGGATTAGTGCTAACCCAGCTTTGAACAACTGGCCCCAGGGGTGTGCGTATTTTGAAACGCATTAAAAATGGCTCGCGCGCGAAATTTAAATGCATAAAAAGTAATTTCGAGTTGGTAGGTAGAAAATATGTTGGGTGTTTTTAGTGATTGCTGCTCAAAATTTCAAGAAATTTGATCGAGTTTAAGTCATTCAAAACATCGTGCGAATGTATATTTTTCTCAATAAAAATGGTTTTTCTGAAGAAATGTTTCAATTTTAATTAAATGTCCCTTGAGAGTTATGCGCAAATTAGGCAAAGACATAAATTAAACATGCACATGCAAGCTAATTTTGCTAAAAATATGGAAGTTCGCACGGCGTTTTCAACGGCTTAGACTCGAGCAAATCTTCTGAAATTTTGTACAGCAATATAACAACAGAGAAATTTTCCATCTACCAAGTCAAAATTACTTTTAAGCATTTCAGTTTTGCGCGCAAGGCATATTTAACTTGTCGTACCCCCAGACAACACCCAGGGTATTGAAGTTTTAAATTTCTCATTTTTTTCAGTGTATTCTTGATTATAAGTACCAAAACATAAAAAAACATCGTACATTGAGGCGCTTCGCGAAACAGAGAGCGATTTCAGCGATTTGTCTACTTAATAAAGGTAGGTTACAGTCGCTTCTGCGCATGTGCGATAGGTTTGTTATGAGGAGCCTCCTCATAACAAGTTTCCAGTCCCATGGCGTAAATGAAACACGCGCGGCCGTCTGAATCGTTCTCTGTTGTATTGCAAGGAGTGATGGCGCATCAAGTCCTGGCATAAAAATTGTTGCTTTGAGAGTTTCAAGATCAAACAATTAATATTGGATTCTGGAAACGCGACAAATCGCGTCGCCTAAAGGTTTAATTATTCGCGTTCGGTAGCTTTTGCTTCAGATGTTGTGGGTTTCATTCGAGACTTCAAGTCGCACTACAGAATATTCACGAGTCACGACATGCTCAGTTTGCTCACTGTCACAGGCTCTGTCATGCAGAGTGGTAAGAAATATATTGTATTACTTTTACATAATAAGGAAATGTTAAGCTAGTTACGCTAGCTGAGTTCTACTAATAATATTCAGGATGTATTTAGAAGTTGACAAGTATGTTTAAAACATGAAACAGTCTAGAGAGGAACCTTACATGCAATCACAATTTTGGCAGAGAACCAAGTTTATCAAAACAAAATCACGATACTGTATATCACTCAATGAGTATATTGTCGATATAATCTATAACATAGCAAGCAATACATAGAGGATATTACACGGTGCATGGCGCGAAGATATTATTTACGAGTGGCGAAAACACGTTCAGGTTTGAACAAGCGAACAGAGAACATATAAATCCCGGGGAAAACTCACGCGTTTTTCAAGCGTTACATATTTTTTAATGTCTTCACTAGTGAAAATATGGGAGATACGAGTGTTTTAGTTTACGGTGAAACATCCATAAAGCCACAACCATACAATAAATGAGCTTATCTGATGGCTTACATAGATATTGGTGTGAAATAAAGGTGTGAAATAAATTATACATTTTATATGCGCCCTGTAGAATATGCAATTAAATTGTGGTATTCTCTATGCCATTAACTCTATAGTAACTTTTACAATCCGTTTCCCAAACAAATTCAAAGTAATGAGTGAATTAAACCGCGAAGCGAGATTGCCAGTTTGAATATCCGGTATTAAAATTGTCGGTTTATCTTAGGCGTTGATGTCTCTGGAAGTGTTAATTTTGTGTTTCAAGCATAATAGGCTGGAATATAATTCAAACTGTTATACTGTATACAGTTTTTTACGACATATTATAATGCCAGATTCAATATAATGCAATATAAGCACAATATGCATGTGCTCTCGTCAACGTCGTGATATCATATCGTATAAACATGATATAATGCTCTCGTCTAGGTGCACGCCATAGATGTGATTTTGGTTGCTTGATGGGGAATTTAGCCTGATGTTTGAGGTACAGTAATTGTCGTTCATTTTCTCTTCTGCTGAATCACAACAAAATACGCGTGTGCGAACCGCCCAATTATGTAAAAAATCCTGGCAACATTTTCATGTATTTGCACCTGGATAATTTTATTATTTTACTTATTCTGAAACTTACATGTAGTAGTTTCATAGCTACATTGAAATATAACACAAACGTTATCTAATATCATCGTAGATCGTGTATACATGCTATGACCGTCCATATACACATACACAGGCTACAGTTCTAAATACTTATCAATTATATTTTGTAAACTAATCTTGTATAGTAAAAATCAAATAAATGTTGTTTATGAATTTTTCACACGAGTTTTTGCTTTCATCACTGTGCTTTTAATTTCATTACTGTGTCTGTGTTTTCGCCAACAACACGTTCACTGCCAGTTAATGTATCCTCATCATGATATATAAGTCTGGAATCGAGAATACGACAATTTAATTGCATGTTCTACAGGGCGCATATAAAATGTATAATTTATTTCACACCTTGTAGACTCGTACATAATATCTTCGCGCCATGCACGGTGTAATATCCTCTATGTATTGCTAGCTATGTTATAGATCATATCCACAATGTACTCATTGAGTGATATACAGTATCGTGATTTTGTTTTGATAAAATTGGTTCTCTGCCAAAATTGTGATTGCATGTAAGGTTCCTCTCTACACTGTTTCATGTTTTGAACATACTTGTCAACTTCTAAATACATCCTGAATATTATTAGTAGAACTCAGCTAGCGTAACTATAGCTTAACATTTCCTTATTATGTAAAAGTAATACAATATATTTCTTACCACTTTGCATGACAAAGCCTGTGAGACTGCCATGACTCGTGAATATTCTATAGTGCGACTCGAAGTCTCGAACGAAACCCACAGCATCTGAAGCAAAAGCTACTGAACGCGAATAATTAATTTGCCGCGTTTCCAGAATCCAACATTAATTCTCTGATCTTGAGACTATCAAAGCGACAATTTTTATGCCATGACTTGATGCGCCATCACTCCTTGCAACAACAGAGAACGATTCAGACGGCCGCGCGTGTTTTCATTTACGCCCTGGGACTGGAAACTTGTTATGAGGAGGCTCCTCATAACAAACCTACCGCACATGCGCAGAAGCGACTGTAACCTACCTTTAAATATACCTGAGTTGGACCACATATGACAAATTGTGAAATCTCAAAATTCAAAATACTTTGCTCATTTTTAATATGTCTGCACGAAAAACATGCAGTAAACAAATTTTATTTTGTTTAAGAACATAGTACATTGTAAGTATGTTTCCAACATGACCATGTATTTGGTTTCTGGTCTCAAGATTTAATAATGCCATTAAACATTTCAATTTTAGAAACATTTAGTCTGTAAAGTGAATTCTGCATTAAAGTTATTGTTTGCAGAAAAGTATTGTAAACCTCTGATTATAACCCCCTCCCCCTAATATAAGCCTCCTGCTATAAATCCATCAAGTTACTAACATTCACACCGTTCCAAATATAAGCCCCCCCCTGAATATACGCCTCCACGAATATGAGCCCACCTTTTCACTAGTCTGTTGTAGTCATGCTCATGTGTTGGGGGGGGGGGTATTTATTTATTTACTTTTGTAGTGGTGGGGTGGGGGAGAGCAAAACTTATTACTTTATAAAAGTGATTAATCAGTATAAATCATTTTGTGGCATTAACCATGTTGCATTTGCTCATTCCAGTTGGAAAATGCCATATATACATATTAAGTGAAAGTTAGAGGCTGAAATCAAGTGGAGATGGAATATAGTCTGAAAACAATATGAAGATTTAACTTTGATTTTACAACTACATCAATTACTACATTCATTCATTTATTGAAAATGAAAGACATAAAGAAGACATTCTTGTAAGTATATTGTAATTATAATATCCACTGCCATTAGGGCTTTTTGAAGCGGTACCCCCCCCCCCCCATAAAAATAGCAGAGACGGGGGATATTTGAAATCTTACATTGTCTTACAAAGACTACAGTATATGTTTGTATCTCAACATTACGAGATTTTACTAGTGGAATACTCCTTACTGAACAATTTTTAAAAGTTTATTAAACTCTAGGGCAAATATCCCCCCCCCCCTGGGAGGCCCCGCATTTTATAAGTATGTTTTTACAGAATATTTATTAATGCCATGTAATTGGGATGAATTCAAGCGAACCTTTGCAAAACAACCTCCTTAAGAAATTCTTTTTTCAATCGAATTGTTCCGTTGTGGAACATGCTTTCCGAAGAACTGAATTGTCCACCTACTACAATATTAAAATCTAAATTAAGGGATTGATTATATGATCGCGCTTACCCGGGATTACGTGAAGCGTAATATGATTTTGAGGCATTGAAATAAGTCATAGTTTATGTTGTAAAAAATGCTTAATCCTTGATTGCTTGAGATTTTCGTTTTGCCGAAATATGAAGTAAACAAAATGGTCTATATCGCATTAATTTTTGTTAAATCTGTCTTTGTATTGATCAATGCTGAATGCATTCAAACTTTGGTCGTTTCATTTCATAAAATGACATTTTTCAATACCTCAAGATCATTTTACGCTTCACTTAATCCTGGATAAGCAGGACCATATAATCAGTCCCTAAAGAACTTAAGAGTGTAAGAGAGAAAGTTGCAATGTCTTAATTTGACCGTTGATCGATCAACGGTCAATACGATCGTCCTAGAACATGAAAATCATTTCTCTCTAAATGTCGTTGTTGTGCTGTTGATTTTTGTTCGTAAGAGTTCTAATCGTACTAAGCTGGCTGTCTTTGTATTCCTCAATTAAATGTCTTTTGTTTCTGCTCTTTTCTGAGCTTCTTTTATGCTTAAGGAGGAACCGTGGGCGTGTGTGTTTGTTCAAATAGCATGGATTCCTTTCTTTGTTTGTTTTGGTTGTTAACCTGAAATCTATTTTTGTGTTGTCAGGCCAAAACTATTTTCCTCCAAACATAAATGACATCTTTTGGATTCTCCCGTGTAAGAAATATTCTTTTTTATTATAGACCACTTCGTGGTGAAATCTGTTTTGCTTTAAGTGCCAAACGTGTTTCGAAAGTTCCGTTTCGTTGGAATATTTGTTGCGTGTGAAAGATTTAATATGATTCCTGTATCGCTCTTTAAATGTGTTTGAAGTCATGCCAATGTAGTTCTTTGTGTCCTGTGTGTTGCCTATATTAATTGTTGCTTTGTATACAATGTCCTTACTCATGCACTTGTTCTGCAGTGGGCATGCGCACTTGTTCCTACAGTTACAGTTGTCTGTACTAATGTCTTGTGGTTGGCTTTTCCTAATTATTAATTCTCCCACCTCGTCAGAGTAGCGAAACCAGTCCGAAAATTTGTTCATGCTATGCAAATTTAAATCATTATCATTATTCATTTCTTTAGAAATTGATTTCTTATACGGTCTATAAACGCAGAAAAATTTACATTTGCATGACCAAATGTCGGGCCAATCAAATGCTGCCAAGAAACTCACTAATTTCAAAAAGGAATGTGAATGCATTTAATCGCACTCCTCAGACCGGTTTCCGCTCAGTAGAATTTTCCTACAGATAGGAATGGAAAGGAAAGTTTCCTTGGTCATCGTGACATTCGTTGCGCTCTGTTTACGTGATTACAAACGAAATCTTCCTGTCTGTTTTTATCTGTAGGAAAATTATCTCGAGTCGAAACTAACTCCTTGTCACTTTGACAGTATATGTCGCGCTTGCCGCTTTGAAATACGGCGGTTATTTTTAGAATACCCGTCTCCACCACTGATCTAAATTACTGGATAAAGCATCCTTTTGAATTCAGTGAACCAATTTTGAAGCCAGAATATTTATAGTGAGATGATATATTAAAATCGATCAAAATTTCTGCAAATCAAATCGCGACGTGTAAATCAAAACTCACCAAATTATCAGGGAAATGTCTTTCCCATATTAACTGCGAAGACAGCTTGCCTCAACTTTTCTAACGGTTTTGAGAAGGTTTAAAACACTTGATAATGAACTCATGGCGGCCATCTTGGACTATCCCCAATTCGTTATTCACAGGCAAGTTTAAAAGGAAACAGAAATTATTTGTAGAAGAAATTTCATTCACACAATGTTTATCCATTCCCACAAATAACCTAAAACTGTAAAAACCTCTTCTACTACCTCATTAGTACCAATGTAAATTTATATGGGATAGTCCAATATGGCCGCCATTGGCTTCAATTATGCATGACAGAAGCTTTATCCAGTAATTTAGATCAGTGGTTTCCACCCGTGGTGGAGTTTGGTTCCAGAGTGACGCCATCACTGCAAACCCCCACGTAATTAACGATCTTTCGTGTCGGACTTTTGGCCTCTTTGTTTTCCCGCAACAACCGTAACATTGGCTTATATAACTCGCTGAATGAATGAGTCGTGTCTTTAGTCTGAATTTTAGGCACGCACGTCGAACTTGTTCCTTCCAAGCTCGTCTTTTATAAGGAAGTTTGCAACGGTACATTTCTGCAGTACTTCGTTTGTTTTTCCTGTTTGCAAATGCAGTCAAGATTTTGACCGGTACAATTTGTGTTTGTCTTCACTGTGGTCTTCAAGGACAATGATTCTATTTGTGATCTGTCTGGCTTGCTTTTGCCCACCAACTCCTGGTAAGTTCTCGAACTCTGCTACGATAAACTGCTACAGTTCTAGTATTCATTTAACCTTGCTTGGTGATCAGTGAAAGACTGATTGCGACTTAATTTAAAATAAAGGTTTTCTTTTAAACCGTTCTTTATATTCTTCATCAATTCAGGGTTTGGAAAAAATGCTAGTTGTTCTGACAAGATCTCTTCTCATTCTTGTTTGCTGACGAAACAAATTTTCAATTTGGAACTTTTCGAACCATAGGAATTTAGTTTCTCTAAATTGTTGTCGTAAAGCGCTTGGCAATATGAGCAATGTTTTAAAGCAAGTACCAGTAACTAGCAATCGCAGTTAAGCATATTACTTGATTCGTAAGATTGCATTGAGCGGTATTTAATTAACATGCATAACTGGACTTATTCAAATTAAGACATGCAAGAAGTAACGGTACACAAAACAATTCGTATTTTACTGCTTTTGTATATTTTTTTTTTGGTGGATCGACTGCAAATCCATACCCATTTCCCGTTCTTTTATGAGGGCTGGTGTTTTCGCGGTGTTTTTCCGTTCATATCGTTGGAAGAATACCATGCACAAACATAATTAATGATTTGACAAAATTTGTAAGCAATGGTATGACATCCGTTATAGAATTCGTTTACAGTATTATGCTATTTTCGTCTAGGTTTGACCAGTACAAGTGTGCCAGCACAACAACCCACAAGAACACTAGGTAAGCTTCTTTAAGAGTTCCAATTATTTCGAGATGTAAGCTGTACATACATCTCGAGTTGAATTAATGAATGGGTCACGTTTTTTCATATATTAAAAACCCCACCTACACACTGTATCACAGACGTGGCAGACGCTCGCAAACTGCGCCTCCCATTGATTTTGACATAGATTAGACACTTTAGCGAACATTCTAAATTTCCATGCGGTTTTTAAAACAATTTCTGCGTGGTCGTACCAGAGTGAGGGTTAAGAGAGTTTGTGTGAGAGTTTTGTTAACTCTCATATCCTGGTCAAACGAGGACAAGAATTGCATGAGAGTTGACAAGCGAGAGTTTGTATGAGAGTTCTCTCAACTCTCATGTCCTGGCCAAACGAGGACAAGAGTTGCATGAGAGTTGATGAGAGTTGACAAGCGAGAGTTTGCATGAGAGTTCTCTCATCTCTCACGAAACAAACAAATATTAAAACCACAGGGATATAGATATTTTCCGCATTTAAATTGTGCCGAGATCATGTTTGTAGCCAGTGCCAGATATTGTCTTTGCCAACAATCAGTAAGAAAATCATCAACACAAAATATCATTTGTCTAGAACAAAGAGTTTGTTGTCTGTGGTCAAAAAGTGATTAAAGCAATTTAAAAATAAGTTAGTCGAGTTGGTTGGTTAAGGAGTTTGAAGTGCTTGCGTTTATAGCACGTCAAGGCTCTTTGTTCAGTACGCTACCTTGACACGTCGACATGAAGTACTATTTCATTACCACGCAGACACATGAGGAATCTGTAGAGGAGAAACAGATAATTTGCAAGTGCGAGGCTTAAAAGACTTGACTGACACAGCTTTGAACTTTAAAAAACTTATAAAAAAACTCAGGTATAAACAGAAGACTACTAACGGAAGGACATTGATAATGTTTCAAACACGAATTAATTGAATACTTAGCTATAGTAATGGCTATTATTAGTTTTGAGTTTTGATTTATATTGAAACTTCTTTATTTCAAGTATCTCTCGTTTGAAATTTCATCAGAAATGGTTCATTACTTTAGCCCATGATTTATCCGTACATATATTATGCACATATATTATGGACATATATTATGCACCGTACATATATTATGCACATTGACCGCTTCAAAGAACAATATGCTTGGCTTCCTGTTTGAGGATCGCATTTCCTCCAAGAGATAAAGAGGTTTTTGTCGTAAAATACCTCATTTCATCAAAGCAATTTAAATCACGCATTAAGGAAGTGTATTGTGTGACCTCCAAAAAAGTTCTAGCTTTGTTGAACAAGGACTGTAGTTCTATACTCTGTTTTTCTTGACGCCACAAACAAACAAACACAGTAGTTGAAGTTCATTTGGTTATAATTGATCGCGTGTCGTAGCGGGCTGCACCTGCGATGATTCGACGTGCATTTTTCGTTTTTCTATTTCGCTTCTCTGCACCTATTCTGGGTAAGATTTTATTTTTGTTGTAGAAGGTTGGAAATTCGTTTGTCAGTCACGGAGATAAACTCCAATTACAGAATCCCGATTGTTGAATTGTCTAAATTGAATAATTCACTTCAATTCTGGAGTATCCGGAGGAAGACCCTGGAAGCAGAAGAAAGAGCAACTTGACGTACATTTTAGCTCATCAGCACGAGGCAACGCGTACGATAACGTCATTTGCTACTCGTACAACTACTTTTCTTGTTTTCTCAGCCAAATAAAGGAAAACTAGTATGAACAATTGCAAAATAATGCACTCGTTCTAGGAGAATCTTACTAGTTTCCTACAGGAATTTGTAACATTGGCGTTATCCGACATCTTGCGTATATGACAACATGAGACTCTGCACGTTTCTCTAAAGTTGGCGAATTCCTTTCATGTTGTGTTATCCGCTGTAATTTGCTAACAAAGTTCTTTTTATTTAGCTGGTTCACCATCAAGCGGCGTGCTACAGCCTTCGGAAAGCTTTCAAAGTTCAACTGCCGCTCCTGCAATACCACAGTCCACACAAAATCTGCAGCAACGTAAGCTGAAATACACATAAGCCTCTTATGTACAGACGAGCAAATTTTCTATGAAAAGACTTTTATGACAAGTTTACTTTGCCAAGTGTACGTCAGTGTATGCACAACAATTTTTCTTTGATAAGTTTAATATGTTCGTTTTTTATATTTAAAGCAAACAGATTTCATTTTCACGTGTGTCTCTATTGTAACATATCACAGATGACGATAATGCTGCGAAGAATAAAAAGTCACGGCTCTCGACTTCGTCTCCTGCCGTACTTCGTTGTTTTTTGCTCGCCGTGACGTCATCTATCATTATTACAGTACAGACGCACGCAAAATTGAAATCTCTTTGTTAAAAGCACTACTGTCAATTTTGAAAAAAATCGAAATAGGAAAAAATGTTACCACAGCTTGAAAGAGCATCCTAAACTTAGTAAAATTGCAAAGTTTGATTGTAAAATGTTGTAAACTATAGAAAATATAGCCTTGCGAAGTTAGCAAATTTTCTGTAGTTTTGTATTATCCGTAAGAAACGAGTACCCAAGAGTATCAAATGCGTATTATTTTCCACCCGTAACACAAATGAATACAGAATTTGCCAATTTTGCAAGGCTATATTTTCTATAGCTTACAACATTTTACAACGAAACTTTGCAATTTTACTAAGTTTGGGATGCTCTTTCAAGATGTGCTAATATTTTTGCCTGTTTCAATTTTTTTTTAAATTCCGTCTAAGAGGTTAAAGGCTCAATCGTACAGATGGTGAAGTTTTACTTTGCTAATCTTTTTCGATGACAAGTACGCTGTTTGAGATACCTGTTTGCTATCAAGTGTTCTTCTCATAGAAAAAAAAAATGGCAAAGTGGAGCGTACAGATGAGCAACTGAAACTTGCCACATGAAAACATGTCATAGAAAACTTGCTCGTTTAGAAGGGGCTTTAGTTAAATTTTTCCTGCCATACAATAATTAACGTGCTTAATATTGTTTTTATTATAGTTAGTTCTGTATCAAGCAGTGTGGTACTACTTGCAAGCTCTGTTACTCCACAGAATGAACGTGAGTATTTAACAAATAGATAACAATTTGCCGTTGTCTGTTCAGTTATAGAAACACGGTATGATGTCATAATGTGGTAAGAACAAAAAAGTGGCCCACGATCCGCCTAAGCGAATGGGTCACTGATGTTCTCACCACATGACGTCTACAGTGTATCTATAACTGAACAGACAACGGCAAAATGTTGTCTATTTGTTCTATATAATAAAAATGTGAAACATTTTGCCAAAATAAGCTTTGTAGTGCGACGAAAAGACTTTAGCACGCCATTTGACGTGATCATGATATATACAAAACAAAGCACGCCATTGGCTGTCGATTATTCTAAAATTGCTGTGATTGGCTTGTCGCTGAAATGGCGTCAGCGTGCGCCTGTCCTCTAATAGATCACAGTTCTCGACCAATGAATATCCAGAATGAACTCTGATTATTATATAATTGTTAAATGCACCACTGCCAAACGTGTTATTGAATTCAATTTACTGTAACAAGTTTCCTTTGTAGACTGCGCAGACGGTCACTTTTTTACTTTGCTAATCTTTTTCGATGACAAGTACGCTTGTTGAAATGCCAGTATGCTATCAAGTGTTCTTCTCATAGAAAAAAATGGCAAAGTGGAGCGTACAGATGAGCAACTGAAACTTGCCACATGAAAACATGTCATAGAAAACTTGCTCGTTTAGAAGGGGCTTTAGTTAAATTTTTCCTGCCATACAATAATTAACGTGCTTAATATTGTTTTTATTATAGTTAGTTCTATATCAAGCAGTGTGGTACTACTTGCAAGCTCTGTTACTCCACAGAATGAACGTGAGTATTTAACAAATAGACAACAATTTGCCGTTGTCTGTTCAGTTATAGAAACACGGTATGATGTCACTGATGTTCTTACCACATTATGACGTCTACCGTGTATCTATAACTGAACAGACAACGGCAAAATGTTATCTATTTGTTTTATATAATAAAAATGTGAAACATTTTGCCAAAATAAGCTTTGTAGTGCGACGAAAAGTCTTTAGCACGTCATTTGACGTGATCATGATCTATACAAAACAAAGCACGCCATTGGCTGTCGATAATTCTAAAATTGCTGTGATTGGCTTGTCGCTGAAATGGCGTCAGCGTGCGTCTGTCCTCTAATAGATCACAGTTCTCGACCAATGAAAATCCAGAATGAACTCTGATTATTATATAATTGTTAAATGCACCACTGCCAAACGTGTTATTGAATTCAATTTACTCTAAAAAGTTTCCTTTGTAGACCGTACAGACGGTCACGTTTTTACTTTGCGAATCTTTTTCGATGACAAGCACGCTTGTTGAGATACCAGTTTGCTATCAAGTGTTCATCTCATAGAAAAAATTGGCAAAGTGGAGCGTACAGATGAGCAACTGAAACTTTCCACCTGAAAACTTGTCATAAGAAAACTTGCTCGTCTGGAAGGGGCTTTAGTTAAATTTTGCCTGCCATACAATAATTAACGTGTGCTTAATATTGTTTTTATTTTAGTTAGTTCTATATCAAGCAGTGTGGTACTACTTTCAAGCTCTGTTACTCCACAGAATGAACGTGAGTATTATGTAATTACATATAGGACACTTGCAACCGTTCGCATCGACTAAAGGCTTGGTACGAGTGCTTTCACTGCCTGTGAAATAATAAAGCAAATATCGAGGATTTCGACGAAGAACCTTGGTGGACAAGTTACGGGAGGAGCCTTCGCTCTCGATTTTTACTTTATCTTTTCTCGTAGTGAATGAACCTTTATTTTTCGTGTACTATTTTTATTATTATTATTATTTCTCTAATTAACCAACAATACAATACTGTAACATTGGCCAGTACCCTTCTTACTACAATAGCTGCCAACATTTGTCAGCTGTTATTTGCAGACACCTCATATCAATAGTCCAGATAGCATTTTTCTTTTACCCAGGATACCCACATCACCGAAGTGTTTTTCAGTGGGGTCCTGCAACTTTAAACTGCATTAACATATTTAAATAATTAACTATGTACTATTTACATCAAAACATACAATATAATTATTAAGTGGTATTAAAATAAATGAAGAAACCGCATCAACACGAAACAGAACGCACGTCTTGTTTCAAAGACATAAAATCATCATAGTGCTCACGAAACAAATACATACTGTACGCTAAGTTTCGCCGCGATACGTTTGAAGTACAAAACAGAAAAAGGCAGAGAGGGAAGATATTAAGTAAAGAATTAATATAGTGTCGGAAGAAAAAGGTTGAGAGGTTTATACCTCGTATACACACCGACATTTCAATAGTTTTTTAAAGTTATATAACGACGTAGCGTTTTTTACTTCATGTTCTAGATTGTTAAAGTCTATAGTGCTATATTTATTGCCTACCTACACGTTCGAGTCTTGATTACCATTGCAATTTTCATTGCTCCTTTTAAAGGATGTGAAAGTGTGATCTACATAGTTGATATGCTTATGTGAGGAACACACTCAGTACATTCGTTATCAACCTACTCATTCTCATCTGTCAGAAGGAGAAAATCCCGCCAGAAATCGCAGCAAAACTTTGCAAGTAAAAAAAGTGTAAACAGACCATAACAATTCTTTTATTTAGCTGGCTCGACAACGTCGAAAATACAATCTTCCAAAACAACAGAAATCATTGGAAGTACAAGTTTCGTTCCGAACCAAACGCGTAAGTGATTGATTTATTTTGTTTCTCACCCTTGAGTGACAACAGCAATTGATAGGGGTCCAAGCTTCCGTAGGTTTAACGTTCTTAATCGAGAAGACGCGAAAAGCTTACCATATACTGATGTCAGTGAAAAGCCAGTCTTTTCTCCTCGATAATTTGAAGTCCTTGAGCCACCCGATCCGAACGTTGTATCCCAATAAAATTATTGTATCCAATAAATTATTGGGATTGTTAGGGTTAGGGTTGGGGTTTGGGTCAGGGTTCATTTTATATGCATGAAATGAGTTTTTCAACAATAGCGACGCCATCTTGAATTTTAAACACATCGCGGTGCATTGTGGTCTATCCAGGGCAGTTAAACTGTTTTAAACCGCCATAAATAAAGTATATGGGATAGAACCGTTATTTTTATTATTGTAAATAACAGACAAATGTTCAGGGAAACTTATAGAACAAAGAAAAGTCTAGGAAGATAAATAAATCCGAATGAAATTTATTACTTAAAATCCATTACCCCATATGTGCACACTGATGGCATAAAGTGCTTAGAATATTGATTGACATATCCCCATTGTAACTAAGAAAACATTCATTGCAATATTTTTCCTGTACGGCGTATTCCTCTAACGATAGCGGCATTTACATGGTGCTTTTTACCCTGGATAGACCACAATGCATCACGATTCAAGATGGCGTCGCTATTAATAAATAGATTAATTGACAATTCGTCAACTGAGGGTTAACAAGGTCTATCTGTAGTTTGAGAAGTTTGGAGAAGATCACTCTTGAATTTTTAGGAGATCGCACAAAGGTGCTCATTACAATTAATTTTGTGTTAGTAATGATTTTGTATCTCCGACGAGTTTATGCAGCTGAAATTTTTGTTTGAGATTCCGAAAGTTTAAAAGTGATCTTCTCCCAACTTCCCAGAACGCAGATAGACCTTGTTAACCCTCGGTTGACGAATTCCTGTAACTATTGGAATTATCAAACGTTGTAACCAGTAATTTTATTGGAATACAACGTTCGGATCGGTTGCTTGAGCAAAGGTCGCTCCAACCTTAATGACCTTCTGGAATGGAAGACAATATTGGTGATTACAGCATCAAACAAGGACAAATATTTCCATGGGATAAGCATTACATTTATTCTAAGGATTAATGAAAATATTATACCTCAAATTCAAATTGTCCAATCAAAAAACTTAGTTTACACCACGTGAACGTGTGATTTTTCACTGCATTTCACTCAATCCCACGCGTAGTGCGTGTGCCATGAAATATATTTTATATTTCATGGCAACACGCGGGACACACGCGTGTTGCAATGAAATACAAAATATATTCCATGGCACGCGTGGGATCCACGAACTTTAAAATAACAAAAATGGCGGGATGTGCAGAAGAAGTCAGAATAAGATGGAGAAATTCAAAGAATTTTGGACGAAAGACGCCCAAAATAAAAAAAATCCACCAAATTTGCCATTCGAGCCTTTCGAACCTTCGCAGAGTTTGAAATAGCCGAAGAAAGCGTGGAAAATCTCGATAAAAGCTTGGCAAGGTTTGGTACGCGTGTATCATTTTTAAATTTTGCATGAACATTTTAGTTTTTCGGTATAATATATCATTTATAGACCCTCCGCTCGGGGGATTCGGTGAAATATTTCACCGAATCCCCCTCGCTCCGGGTCTATAAATGATAAATATTCAAGTAGAAATTTCTAAATTTCAGCGAGTGATGGTTCGAAGTTGTTCAAGCCAGAATTTCCCAAAGTGGATGCACAGACAGTTGGAAAAGAGACACAGTATGAAGGTTATGATGGATGGTACAACAACAGAGGAAAACATGACCTTGGAGCTGTGGGTAAGACTGATATCACCGACATTCTGACCATCACTACATCATCATCACTCTTAAACACCACCGTCAGTGCTATGACAGCTGGCACCATCACCACCGCTACGCAGCTAAAAACACGTTGCAAGTGTCAATTTGTAAGAAAAAAACATACCCCGAGGAACAACATCTTGTAAACTCAAGATATGAGCTGTTAACAACGAGACAACAGTTTTGCGGTGATATTTCGACTCTATTGCAAAGTGTCAATTTTATCAACTGTTGCGAAGGATCTTGCAGCAAGTGCTAGGTTTGACAATCGACTTGCAAAAAATCTGTTGACAACTTTAGCAGACTTCTCGTGAACAAGATATGAACGGACTCGTTGCAACCAGAGCGTTTTGGAAGTATACACACACAAGTTGCCCCTTGACGTCCTGCAAAAGGTTTGTTATCAAGGCGATATCAAGAGAGCTTGTTGACGCAAGAGAGCTTGTTGAGTCTGTTGTAAGTTGTTAACAAACCTGTTGCAAGTTGATGGTCAAAACTTGTTATCCACGAGCTTGCTGCAAGTTGCTTCAACAAGTTGTAACAAGAATGAAAATGACAGGTTGCAAGGAGCCAGATTTTAAGTACTATTTACAACATGAGCGGCCGTGTTGTGTCAGCATATACAAACTCGAGCCGAAGGCGAGAGTTGTATATCTGATACAACACGGACGCGAATGTTGTAAATAGCTTGTGAAACTCTCCAATTTTATTGATCAGTTTGCGAAGTAATTTTGAAAATACATCTTATATAAGACGAGAAAATCAAAGTTAAAAGTTATGAAAATCGACAGTATACAGATTCCTTCACGCTCATGATTTCTTTTGTATTTTCTTTTATGAATTATTAATGACAACACAGTTGTTGCAAGTTTGTGAAACTGACAAGTTTGTTGCAAAATTGACAACTTGCAACAATTTTTTTGCATGTGCATACTACTACCACATTCGCCATAACCGTGCTTCCATAACTTCACCAATGACATCGATATCAATTTTCAATTGTTTTCTCGTAGTCACGCGCCTAACACGTCGTGTTCCGTCACAATACGAAGATGGTGTCTATCAACCGTCTGGCTTCGACAGACCCAATCCTTTTACGTTGAGTAAAGAATTAATGAATGGAAACAGCAGCGGCTGTGTAACCAACAAGAATGTGTTGCTTGTCTTTTTTGGTAAGTGAATACCTTTATTGTATAGAGGACTGGGGACCTAGTTATCCGTATTGAATATCTTATACATCTTGCGCCGCCGTTTGTATGAAATGTTGTCAGCGCTATCCACTGAATAGTGATTTTTTCGACTGCCTCAGAAACGCATAAAAAACAAAGAAACCAGGTACATTGAATTAGCCAGAGATCAAAAACTCGAAAATACTGCACTTTATTATGGGTTTTACCAGTTACTTCTGAACACGTTTAGAAAGTTTGAGAAAATCACTCCTTGTTTTCAAGAAATAATCAATGGATGATCTTTTCCAGGCCAGCAAGTTGTTGATGAGATTGTCGATTCCCGGAGACCGAGTTGCCCTCCAGAATATTCAAACATCGCCATTCCCAACGACTATAAACTTTACAAATCCGCTGGCGATCCAAAGAGAATGCCGTTTGTGAGGACACGTTATGATCAGACTACTGGTAAATCACCTGGAAACCCTAGACAGCAGGTCAGCAAGCATGAACACGTGACAAACGATCACGATTAAAGAGATATGGTAAACCTCTGGGGCCAGTTGTTCAAAAGCCGGTTAGCTTAACCCTGTGTTAACGCAAAATTGAAATTAAATCTCCCTTGAAGTTTGTTTACAAATTTGGAAATATTTCTTCAGAAGTGTTGTCTAAATCGATGGTAGTTTAAGGTCCCTAAGTTTTAAATTAAACAGATGTGCAGAAGTACAGAAACTTAAACAGTGAGCTAAATTTTAACCCAGGTTTAGTGTGTTAACCCAGCTTTGAACAACTGACCCCAGAGGGGCCGATTGTTCAAAGCTGGGTTAGCATCTAACTCTGGATTAAAGTTTAATCCAGTGTTTCAGTTTCTGTGTTTCTACATATCCGTTTATTTTGAAACTTTACAAACCAAAACTACTATTGATCCAGAAAAGATTTCTAAAGAAATATCTCGCAATACTATCAACAAGCTACTGGAAAGTTAGGAAAGAAATTTTACGTTAACCCAAGGTTAAGCTAACCGCCTTTTGAACAACCGGCCCCTGGTGTTAAGCCTCCGGGGTAGTTGTTTAAAGCTGTGTTAGAGCTAACCTTGGTTTAATGTTTAACCCACTTGTACAGGGTGTCCCAGAAAAAAGGCTACCCTTTGAAATCAAGCATTAGCGCCGCACGAATTTGAGTGTTTTAATTCCCTAAGGAGCCCCTTTCTGAGTTATTTTGACAGAACAAATTCAATTAAATTGCAACGTAGGCATGCATAAAAAATCTTTAAACAATCTCCGAGTAGCAGAGAATTACGGATTCTTGGGCTCATTAGGGATTTAAAACAATCAAATTCATTTGACAATGGCGCTTGACTACAAAGGATAGCCATACAGGATGTCCCAAAAAACCCCCAAAACTATTGAAAATGATCTATTGTTAACATTTGAATGCCCTAGCACTTAAAAAATTAAAATATCTTTGTAAAGTACGTTTGTTTTGCTCATGGGAATTTACATTTGTAAATTGTTTTCTCTAAATCAAATAACCCATGCATAAAATTTGATTGCATTTTTAATATGCACTCGTAGGTTTAGTTTTTGTGTCTGGCATAAAAATGGTTAACACTGAGTAATCTATTAATCATGACGGTTATGTCAATACTTTATCCACTCGTGGGCTCAATTTAGTGCTAGGCATTGAAATTCTAACAAAAAATCATTTTCGATAGTCTTTGGGTTTTTTTGAGACACCCTGTATACGCCCGTTTATTTCAAAACGTCAGAAAGAAAAGCTACTATTAATACAAACAAGACTTGTTTAAAATAAACTCAAACCTACATACAAGCTGCTCTAAAATTACCTTCAAGGGTAATGAACTAAGGTTGGTTATAGTCAGTGCTTTGCGCTACGATTATTGTCAGGGGAAATGATATTCTTACCTGTTCACAGTTGAACGAGGTGACGCCTTGGATTGATGGAGGTCTCGTGTACGGGACATCCAAAGTTTGGGCAAATGAATTGAGATCGTTCAAAGGTGGGAAGCTTGCTAAAAGCGACAAAGGAAACTGGCCAGCAGAGAACGATATTGGGTTACCTATGGATAATCCGCCTCCACCAACCAAACATGAACTACTGAACAGTGAAAGATTATTTAGTAAGTTTGTTCCATTTCGTGCTTTCTTACACTTATAAACTCGGTAAATGTGTAGCATAATACGCGAAAGGCATGGGTTCTATCACTAGCTGAAACAATAAAGTGAAAATAGACGTCCTTAAGTTGGTTGACGAGTAGTAGACCACTTCTAATTTCCCGACGAAGTGCCTTCGGTGCAAGTGTCCAAGTGAATGAACCTATACCTTTTAAGTACTATTAACTGCACTACCTACACTGACATTCCAGTTCGAAATGTAGAAGTTACATTAATACTTCATAATAAGTGTTGCTATTGGCATAACAAAATTACTGGAAGCTGATCGGTTGAGACGGGTTGAAATTATTTCATTTTAATTGCATTAAATTGTACTGGAAATGTTTCTCGTACAATTTTTGGATTAATAGTACTCATCATGTGTGCAGGTCATTACTCGCCCCGGCAACTTAATGAAATTGACAAGTTTTTTTGCAACTTGTTACGACAAATGAGGAAAATTGACAAGTTGCCGCAAGTTCTCGTTTTTTTGGCTGTGTATTTTGATGATGACTTGTCACATCAAACTCCCGCTTGCATTTTGACGTTTGCACGATTTCCATTTAAACAATTGACATATTTTGAAAGAAATTCAAAGTGAAAAATAACATCAGAATTTTTCTGCTTTAAGAACTGGGCAACCGTCGAGGGAACGAGAATCCCTTTCTGCTGTCGCTTGGTATCATGTGGTTTCGATACCACAATTTGATAGCCGAGAGACTTCAAGCAAAGAATTTCACGAATGATGACGACGAGTTGTTTAACGAGGCAAGAAAATGGGTGATTGCCACGCATCAGGTGCTGTACATTACATTAACTGTTTCTTCTTGCTACCCTTCCAGTTGATCTGAAAACACGGATAAGTACTGGCACTAGTTGCCAAATAGAAATCCATTTTTCGATCCAAATTATCAAATTTCTAATGGAATATAATTTACTTTGTTTTTAAATTTCTGGCAGACTTATAATTTTCTTTATTAAAGACAGTTACTAAGTTTCAACAAGTTTCACAAAGGAAAACAAAAGCTATAAGTGATCAACAACAGCAAAATGGTTTTCTATTTGGTAGCTGGTTCCAGGCCTTTTGCTCACGGTCAGATCAGCTAGATGTGTGAAAAATACGTGTGAAAAATTCCATAACTTGTCACACGTCTGTCATCAAGCCTTCAAACAAGTTACAAGAAACAAGTGTTTGCACTGCTTGTTTCTTTCTGCCAACAAGTTTAGAACCAATTTTTGACAGCTCATAACAAGCTTCACAGGAATGTGATACCACTAATGCAGACCTATTGTGACAAGATTGTTGCAAAGTTGACAACATAGGATTGTAACAATGCTGTTGTATCAGGACTATAAGACGACTTGTCGACAGCTTGCCTATTGACGGACCTGTTGCAATTTGTATACATGTTTGCCAGCAAAATGCACAAGTCTGCTTGCGTGGCTTGCGACAGGTTGTTGACGACACGTCTGTTGCAAGTTGTCAGCAGACATGCTGCAAGTTGATCGTCAAAACTTGTTATCCACAGGCTTGCTGCAAGTTGTTTCGATAAATTGTAACAAGTGTGCAAATGACAATTTGCAACAAGCCTGATTTTGAAATGCAGACCCATTGGCACTGCAAGCCGGTAAAATGTATGTGCAATATTTCAGCATTCAGCAAGTGGAAGGTGAGAAAAAAATCTATTCTTGACTAAATTTTCTTTTTCTTCCACAGAAAATTGTGTTTTATGATTGGTTGCCTGCGTTCCTAGGAGTAGATCCGAAAATGTTCAAGGATAAAGCGGAATATGGTAAATTTCAGATATATTGCAAACGATCCATACATACAGGGTTCCTTCATTAAATGTTCTTGTATTTAAAACAAAGTTTAAAAACAAAAATCCTTCAATTTTACTCGTATTTACATGTACAAAGACTGTGTAGATTCTTCATTCATTTCTAGTCAACTTTCTTGTTTGCGCTTCGCGTAGAATCGACTTGAATCTAACAGATACTAAAAAAAAAACAGTTCGTCTGATGATGATTTTGTAATAAAATCGAAATATTACTTACTCAATTTTCTTGCTTAACTAATATTTCGGGTTTTAAGATGCTAATCTTCGGATTATGTTTTGTGTTATACTAACAGATACTATCCATGAACTCTCTAAAATAATATATCAATCTAATGGTGAATAATACATTATGCTTTGTACTCGTTTAGCATACAATCCATTGGCCAATCCAACCATTACTCAAACGTTTCAATCTGCAGCAATGAGAATAGGGCACACAATGGTTCCTCCAGTAGTGATGCGCAGGTCTGTGGGACGTCCTAATTAAGAAGTTAATTATAATTAATTGTGATAAATTAGATACCAACTCTTGTTCTCGTTTGACCAGGACAGGAGAGTTGAGAAAATTCTCGTACAATCTCTCGGTTGACGACTCTACTCTACTCTCATTCAAGTCTTGTTCTCGCTTGACCAGGACATGAGAGTTGAAAAAACATTCAAACACCTGTGAACTCTCATTCATTCCCGTGCAACTTTTGTGTTCGTTTGACCAGAACATTGCAAGGAAACTCTAATATATACATACTTCTCAACTCGCGCTCTCGTTTGACTGGGGTATTAATTTTCCCAAATAGACTGGAGAGCTGTGAACCATTCAATAAAACGTCGAAGAGCAAGAAAGCAGGAATCAGACTTTGCAATTCTTACTGGGACTCAAAGGTATCATCAACTTCACTTTTAAAATTAAACTATCAGTTGTGGCCAAATGCGTCAACAAAAATATTCACTCTATTTACTTGATACCTTTAGGCCGCGATCGAAGAAAAACACAAGGATAAACTGCTAGATATTGATGCAATTTTACGTGGCATGGCCCTCCAAACTGCCGAGTGTGAAGATCATATTGTGACCGAAGATTTGAGAGGTAAGTTGCATTAGCATTTAAGCCTAGTTACCATTTAGTCGTGAACGTCGTAAATATATCAACATGACCGATGTGATAGAGTATGTACGCCGGTCTACACTTAATACGACTAAGTTGAATACAGACCACAAAAGAAAGGGTAGATCTAGACTATATCACATCGTCGAGAACGACATTGCTGCGGCAGTTAAGACCAAATGGAAAATAGGTTTTATGCTGCACTGTCTTGTTTACATAGCGTGTGTCTTTTAAGTGACGACGGTGTGCTAGAAAATGAAGAAGAAATGCTAGCGATCTTACATACAATATTTAATTATGTGCCACTAATTACTCTAATGTCTAAATATGAAAAACTAGTTTTAAAAAAATAGGGTTGCTTGTACGAAAGGTGATAGCGCCATCTACCGCATAGGGATTTCTTTAAACTTTCCAAACCATAGATATCTCATATACACTAGATGGTGCATTTCACACTGTGGACAGGCGAAAATTGAAGTCAGATCGCAGGCGCTGGAGTTGATACGGAGCACGAAAGTTTCTGTTTATTGTATTGCGGAAATGGACAAAGTTGACAAAAAAATCCTCTTTTATGCAGCTAAAAAGTATTTAATACACAAATGCAGAAAAGTACAGTGTTTTCTTTGGCATTTTTTTGATGAGTGGGAACGACCAATATGGCCGCCGCTTATCGTTATGAGGGGATACCGCTGAGATTTTTGGCTTCACTTTTTGATATACAGATGCGCTATCTAGTGTATATGAGATATCTATATTCCAAACACGTTCAGTAACTGGTATAACCTAAATTAAACTTCAGTACTTTTGAGTTGAAATAATTTTTTAATGCTTGCGAGTTTACTATCCCTGGTCTCCTTGCTTTCTATGCCTCTCTGTGACAGTTGAAAAAATCCCTATTCGGTGGATCGCCGGTATATCCGACCCCGGTATTTCAGCAAGCTATATTAGTAAGGTTTCCACTGGTGCTTTTTTGTGTTTTTAGGATACGTTTATGGGGGACTGGAATTCTCCCGACGTGATTTGATGGCGATAAACATTCAGCGTGGACGA
Source organism: Muricea muricata (assembly GCA_963855995.1). Classification (NCBI taxonomy): domain Eukaryota; kingdom Metazoa; phylum Cnidaria; class Anthozoa; order Malacalcyonacea; family Plexauridae; genus Muricea; species Muricea muricata. Next base: position 693,472 of record OY979721.1, read on the forward strand.
GATCATGGCTTGTCTGATTACAATTCCGCACGGAGAGCTTATGGGTTGAGCAGGAAGTCGGAATTTCTCGATATTAAAGCCGCGGAATCAAATATACCAAATGAGGTAAGACAGTGCGAATACTACATGCATATTAATCTGACACTGCAGAGAACAACGGAAAATTCGTTGTCTCGAGCGGGATTCGAACTCGCATCTTCGGGTTTCTAGACCGCCGCTCTATCAATTGAGCTATTGAGCCAACTGGGATTGGTAGCTTGCCTTATCCAATTTAAGTGCACGAAATATTTTCGTGACGACTTAACGCTTGTCTTTGAGGATGCGCACTGTTTCGATTCTATTTCAGAACCATCCTCAGAGATATGAAAAACTAGATTCATATTAATCTGACACTGCAGAGAACAACGAAAAATTCGTTGTTGAATCAGTTTTTCATATCTTTGAGGATGATTCTGAAATAGAATTGAAACAGTGCATGTGAATAAGACAGTGGCGTACCTATAGGCCCATAGTTGATACAGTTTAGTTTGGCTAAGCATTAACATTGTCAAGTTAATGTTACATATTTTTCGTACTTCTATTTTACTCACTATTTCTTTTGAACTTTCCTCATGAATTATTGATGTATTTTTTAAAATTATTATACAATTGTCTTCAGTTTATGCCGTATTTCCGCGTCATTCACCTACAAGGACGCAATGATGCGAAGACGTACGATTGAATTTCTCATTCATTCTGTCTCTCTTATCAGATATTCGATAAGTTGAAAAACTTATCTAACAGTGACATCGATAATATTGATGTGTGGGTCGGAGGTCTGCTGGAGACGAGCAAGTCGGGACCTGGAGAGCTTTTCTCTGCTGTGATTGAAGACCAGTTTCGTCGGATCCGAGACGCGGACAGATTTTGGTTTGAAAATAAATACAACGGGTATGGAATATAAACGAAAACTTGTATGTACAGTAAAACCCCGCATAAAAGAACCAGTTAAGACTTCAGATTGAAGTGTTTCTTATATAACAGGTACTTAGAAAAGAAATCAGGCTGAAGTGGCTGTTAACTGGTTCTTATTTCCAGTCAAAAACAATTGTTCCTGGTGTAGAGTTTTAAACCTCTTATTGTATAAAATGTTGATTGCTGTTTTGACAAAACATATGCATGCAGGATGTGGTTGAAAGACGATTCCTGCTGGCAAGGCCACAGTATTTTGCTTTCCTCCTAGTACATGATTAGCACCTATTTTGCCGAAAGTTTAATAAGGATTTTTAAGAACCAGTTTGATTTGTCAGCCTGAAGTGGTTCTTTTATTTTGGGTACCTATTTGCCCAAATTTCAGGCCGGTGGTTCTTAAACCACTGGTTCTTTTATGCCGGGTTTTACTGTATGCTATATACTATAAAGCTGTCGGCGTACCGTGTCAGTGTTTCACTGCCATCAAAGAGATGGTCTAACAAACAGACCTGGCATGCAGCGACCCATACGAGACAAAAAACATTCAGTTGCATTATCAGGGTCGCCACCACTCTATACTAACATGCTTTGGGAGTGGTTGGTTCTAATAATGAAGGACAATAAACTATAGAAGTTGGTTTTGTAGAAAACGAATTACAAACGATGATGACTTTTGCTTTAATAGGCCAATCACAAGGCCTGATCTCAGTACTTACCCCAATATTCAGACCAATATTTGATTCACAAATAGTCCAGATGTCCTTACTCGACGCTATGAACTGTTTTAACTGAGATAGTAATTGCAACAAATATTGTATAAAGAAAGTGCCTTTAGTAATTGCAGTAAAATTTTATTATTACTGGCGTTTAACACATGACATAAAATCTTTTTTCTAGATTATTTACTGATGATCAAATTGAGCAAATTAAAAGCATCACATTGTACGACGTGATTCGAATGACGACTGAGATAAGCGAAAGGGATCTGCAGAAAGACGTTTTCCACGGTGAAATAAGCCATCCTCTTTTTCGTGCCTGCATTGAGACCTGCTTGAAAGCATACAAACCAGTGGTTATGAATATTGCTTGTAATAAAAAATGCGTCAACGCGAAAAATACTAATTAGAATAAAAATGGTTTTTTATAGTCGACAAGACAATCTGCCCAAACGGTCTGCCAGAATTAAGAGAATCTGACATTGAAAAATGTACATCACCAGAGACGTACGATTATTTCGATGGCAGCGAAGTATCTTATGCATTGACATTTTTATTTATCGCTTTATTTATCGTTGGTGAGTTATTTTAAAAACGTTTTATAGACAGGAATTCAATAGAATACTTTCAGTTGAAAAAATAGAAAAGTCTTTCGTGAAATCTCGTTATAAGACCTTTAAGGTGGCGTTCTGATGAAATCTCGTTATAAGTCTTTAAGATTGCTTTCTTATAGATGTTATAGCTGCGAGTTCCAAACCAGTTGCCTGCCTTCAAAGCTAGTTTAGTGTTAATCCTTGGTTAAATTTATCTAAATGTTTTAGTTTAGCTTAGTTTTGTTATTTTAATACATCCCATTCGTTAAAAACTTGAGACAAGTACGAAAAATATTTCAAAGTTAACAGAAAAGCTCTTGGAAAATTTGCTTTGAGTTTTCAGTTAAGCTACGTTTAATTTTTCCGCTTTTTAACTCGATATTGTTAGCAAAGTTACCAACAGCTTATTTGTCCACTTAAAAACTTTTTTCATAAATCTTGCGTGGGTCGATTAAACTTTTCTTTTCTCAAGTTTTAGAAGTAAAGGGTGTATTTGAATAGATAAACTAAGATAGTAGGTCAAATTTTGACCAACTGAGTTGTTGTGTTGAGTTTACAAGATTTAATTATTTTTCGGTGTATGTTTTTAATATTTTTTACGATTGTGTGCTGGTAAAAGATTTTGAATCACGTTTGGCTGTCTACAGGTGTCGTTGTTGTCATGTTTTTGCTGTCAAGAAAAAGACAAAAATTTTTGGCGGAACGCAGAAAGAAAAATCTGAGAAAAACTCAACGCCGGAGCGTGGTGAAGGACAGTGAGTTTATAGGTAAGATATGAAGTATCGGTTCCAGGCCACTACCTGGCAAGTGTAGAGTAGAATAGGTTGCGTTGTATGTATTACGTCATCGCAAAAATATTTCGTGCACTTAAATTGGATAGGATTCGCTACCAATCCCAGTTGACTCGATAGCTCAATTGGTAGAGCGGCGGTCTGGAAACCCAAAGATGCGAGCTCGAATCCTGCTCGAGACAACGCATTTTTGTTGTTCTTTGCAGTGTCAGATTAAGATGAATCTAGTTTGTCCCGGAGGCTTGTGCAATTTTGGCACAAATTTGAAAAACAACTGGTGGTGTTGATCATTAGTTACAGTCCATCTCACCTGTTTAAATCTTTAATCGTAGTTCAATTCGAAAAAACTTATGAATCTTCTCAGCTGTATCGGAGATAAGTCTTCTCGGGCATTTGCGGTATCATATAAGTTATGAATCCATCATCTATCAATAGCGAGGTTATGTTCGAACTGGTTCCGGTAAACGGGTGCGGCGGGGGTTATTTTGTTCATGAAATTTGCATCAATGTGTCTGTGTATGACTGTGTGTGCATGTTGTTTCGCAGGAGAACCATTAGTCGATCGTAACAAGCAGAAAAAAAATGATTAAACAGTGGAAATATCATAAAAAAATTACGCTACCGGAAACGGGCAGTCTTAATTCTCTAATATATTTCATCTGTTCTATTTAAGCTGCCGAATGGCGCCGTAATCTTCCAGACAGGCCAGTAAAGATAGCGTTTCCTGAGGGGCACACTATTCGTATTTCGTCTTCCAGAGGGGAGCTACTGCGAACTATCGATCTTCGTGGAGTTGAAAACATGACGATCTGTTTGGAAAATGACGGAGAAGAGACGTTATTATCTGCGAGAACCGAGAATGAATATGATTTGGTAATTGTTGGTTTGTGCTTCAGATAGGAATGCTCGATGCATCGTTACAAAGAAAATACCGCGGCTTTTTATATAATATCGGTTTATCGCCGTGATTATGCCATTGTCTGATGTTTACAGGAGCAGAGTTAGGTATAAACCTGATTAACGATAGATTACAGTTGACTCTGTACATTTGTCCTGCTCATAACAAATGGGTCCAACAGATGTAATGACACTGTCCAAATTTCGCATCTTTCCAGCTTTTTTCCTTCTAATCTGGTTCACATTTAGTTACAAGCGAAGAAAACAAGACCATATTTTACAAATGTAGCAGTTCAAAACCGAGCATTTGTTTACATTGGGACTGTAAAAGCCCTGTCACACGATGCCATTTTTCTTGCAACTTGCGATGCAGTTCCACTCTTGGGAGATGTAAAATTGGCAAATACATGTTTCCATCACAGTTTGCTTATATACTTTTAACATACCAAACATTTGTCACAATATTTTACAGCTCTCAAGAGTAGAATTGCATTGCAAGTTGCAAGAAAAATTGCACCGTATGACAGGGCCTTAACCGTTTTTTAACTATTCATGAGTTTCTTAATACCATGTAGTTTAATATATTGAGCAAATTTCGCGGTGTTCATTTAAATTTAGATTATCAAGTTCACCACTACTGGGCAACGACAAAAATTTGTTCGAAAACTGGAAGCGTTTTTGGAACCATTGCAAATTAGTTGTACATGTCAACCGATGAGAACCAGTATTTTATTGGCAACTGCGACTACCAAGGAAGACAGACAGAAGAAATTGGAACAATTCTTCAGATTGGCCCTTGCTAATGTACGTACTTGATGTCCCACTACATATAGATTGATAATTCTCTTTACTAAACTTTATTAATTTCATAATTTTTTCTAGCATTAATTAATTACCTTGTGTGTTTGCATGGTGAATATCAAATTAAAATATAATTTTGTGGAAACACCACGTAAGTTTATTATCGCAGAGCTTTCGATCGGTAAGCTCGGATGTTCATCAGCGCTAATAATATGCTCAACGATGTCGTTGAAGTAATTCTGTATATTTAGAACCTATAATTAGGACCTACATGAAACGCCCCTTCAGGAAAATGTGAATCAAATCAAATTAAATGTCGACAGCGAAATGTTATTCTGTGCGGTTACACAGCAGGGTCTTTTTTTTCATATGTAACGTTAAATTCCTCTCCAGGCGTTCAACATCGACTACGATGACGAAGAAACTCATGTCGGGAAAGACGTGCTGACCTGTGAATTATCAAGGGAAGAGTTTGCTGAGGCACTTTCCTTGAAACAGAACTCGAAATTCGTAGAACTCATGTTCAACGTCTGTGATAAAGATCGCAATGGTTACGTGTCTTTTAAAGAATTCCTTGACGTCATCATTATATTTTCTAAAGGTATCTTGCGGCATTCGTTTTAATTTCCAAACTCAAAAACGTTCAGTTAAAACCAGTGGCGAAGCCAGCCCGACATTTGGTGATGCAAATGCCATTTTTTCTGTATTTTTCTGGAATGAATTTCTATAGAAATGGATAATGATAATGATTGAGATTTGCATAGCATGACCAAATTGTCGGGCTGGCTTCGCTACTGGTTAAAACAAGTCACAAAGTACAAAGCGTAATCTGAATAAGGATTTTATGTAACCATTCAGCTAATAGAAGAGATGGTTTGGATAAACTCATTATCTATGTTGGTCAACTTTTATGCAAAAATATAATCCTTCATCGTCACGTGTGTGTTGCGTTTTTGCCAAATCCACCAAAAGCAGTTCTTGAATTGCCCGCTTGTTCATGTCAAGATGGGCTATAACTTTCCGAAAACGTTGGTGCTGGCTAGTTATGCGAGAATACAATACACACGTGTGATGGTGTCGAAGAAACTAGACACAGTTTGAAAATACTCGACCACGTAGCTCTGTTGATTAAGTATTGGGCTAGCATCATTGATCTGGATAATACTGGATCGCGCATACATAATAAAATTTTGAAGTCATCGCCGCCATCTTGGTACTCCAGGTCCAGTGTTCTTTGCGGGTGTAAAAGTAAGCTTTCAAGCAGCGTTTTCAATTTCCGTAAATTTCCTTAAAATAAGGAAGTTTATTTATCTATTGAAAATGCTGATTGTCCGCCATCTTGGTACTCCAAATTCGTCATCTCTGCTGGCTTCACTTGATGCCACTCTATGCGCGATCCAGTATTATCCAGATCAATGGCTAGCATTCCAAGGGTCGTAGGTTCGATTTCCGCCGTGGTCAGGCATATTTTTCAGCTTACCTAGTGTTAATATAGACTGAGAGTAGCAAAGAACACAGTCTGAATATTTGCGTCTTTTAATCCACTGTATAAAATTCATTATCCTTCACCGGCTGAATGTTTTAGCAAATATAGAATTAAAGTTATTCCGAATGAAGTGTAAAAAATCAGATATATGATTTCGAGTCAATAGATTCATCTTGTAAATTGCTGCTGAAGATGAGTTGATTGATTCGAAATATACAGTTTGAAATTTTGTAGTCTCATTATGTGTACTTTATTCGATTTTAATGCTATATGATATTCACATATTTTTGTTAATTTTTCCCAGGTTCTTCTGATGAAAAGTTAAGATTATTTTTTGATATGTACGATGTGTCTGGAGATGGGAAACTTGACCAGGAGGAATTTCGACTGATGATAAAGTAAGCCATGACTTTCAAATAGTTAACATACAGTTAACACTATAGGACACCCTCCCCGAGTGTCAAGTTGATTAAGGATACTTAGATGTACTGTACAACCTGCATGGGATATTAGCCTCGTGCGTTACGTCATATCCACACACATTTTTGGCAAGTACTCAGTTACTGCTCAAAAGTTTGAATACAAGTGTGAAATGTAGTTTCATTTGGTAAAATGATACCCACAGCTTTTTTTGGTTAGCCAGTCTTTCATTGTTAAAAATTCTGACTTGCATCTTTTAAGGTCTTTGCACACTTGCAATTAAAATAGTAGAACATGCATGTACTGCAACCTCAAAATCAGGGAAATGGATTGGCATAGTTGACTAAGCAGATCAGCAGGTGTATTCAAACTTTTGAACAGTAACTGTAGTTTGAATTTCTATATATATATATATAAATGTATTACAGAAAAATATAGAACCGGTCAGCACAATTTAATTCCTATCAAATTCCATTGCTTAATCGATTTCAAGATTAGAAGATTCTGCTTCTTCTAGCATGACCCTCTTACAAGAATAGCCAGGTGTCAAAGCTTCATCATCATTTTCATTGTTGCTTTTTCCAGTTCGTTTATGGAACTTGTTAATGCTGATGTGGAATCCGATCATGTACATGACCTAACGGAGACAATGTTTTCTCAACCTGGCTTTGAAGGAAAGACGGAGTTGACTTTTGACGATTTTAGAAGCGTAATGGGAGAGTACCTCACCAATTTCGACGACGCCCAGTTGAACTTATCAGGTATACCTATAATGGACACAGCCAAAGCGCATAAGTGACATCGACATCGCACTTGAAGTTGGACATCTTATAACAACTTGTTACAAAAATTCGATATGGGGATGCGTTCGCATGGCTTGCGACAGCTTGTTGACGACAAGCCTGATGCAAGTTGTGAACAGATTCAATTGTTGCAAGTTGATTGTCAAAACTTGTTATCCACAGGCTTGCTGCAACTTGTTTCAGCAACACGGAGGAAGTCTGCGAATGACAAGTTGCAACAAACTTGATGTTAACAGAATTATTCAAGAAACAATGGCCTCGTGATGCCATGCCATGAATTTTCACCCCTCCGCACTAATTTTGCTACCACATAAGACTTTAGCCACAGCTTAACGTTTCCCCTGCCAAAGTAACACAACGATTGTTAAGCCTTGGTCAAAATCTAAGCTGCGACACGTCTTTCTAACATGAATGCACTTTGTTGGTAAATATACGGCCGACAGGCATACACAGTGGCGGATCTAGCGAAGTCAAAATAAATTACCGCAGCTCACTCTAGGATATATTTACATTTTAAAATACCTTCAAAGCAACTTCATTGGTTAGATTTTATTTTTTTGAAATTCATAACCTATGACATTGTTATGAAGTTATTTTGAATTTAAAATTGAGCTGCTATAATTTATTTTGACTTACCCTGGATCCGCCACTGGCCACGCATACACTATTACAGAACAAGGTGGTCAAATAGTCACAAAACAAGAAAGGTCAATGACCGGGCTTTACGTTTCGCTTTTAGGAACGGGTTTAGAGGTGCGGCGAGGAACTTTAGTGGATATCAAGGCTGATTTGAAAGAGGCTAAGAAGAGAGCTAAGAAGCGTCGGCGTAGCAGGTAAGACGAAGGTGTCTGACGGTTAAAGGATGATAATAAACATGACGATAAAACCAACAGACTTGTTCCAAGTTATCAATTTTACTGGCTTGTTGAAAGTTGTTAACAAGTTGCAACAAACGTGTTAAAATCGAGGTCAATTTCGTTAAAATCGGGCTTGTTGCAACTTGGCATTTTCATGCAGACTCGATAGCCTCCAATCATATCTGACTATGGTTAAGTACGGTGTATTTTGATCTCTTTTCCACTCTAGCGCCCCCTCAAAAAAAGTCACAGTAAGGACGCAACAGTCAGAGGTTCTACGACATCCATTACGAAAACGTTGGATCGTGTTCGCAAATTACATTGAAAATCGCGTCTCAGGAATATTCATCATCGTACTTTACACCCTGATCGTGTTCGCCATTTTTGCAGAAAGAGCTTACTGTAAGTAACCAGTGGTCACTTTTACCTACTGTATTAGCTGGTAGGAAGTTGTATTGGCCGTCTTAATCATCCCAAAGCCTTGTTCTCGTACGTCGCCAATCATCGGGGATTCATTGTCAGTGATGATTCAAGGAGAAAATTCATCAAGGATTTTACTCATGGGCGGTCACCTTCAATGGACGTCACCGATGCCGGCAACCTATGAGACTCAGGCATTCTTCCGAGATTAAGGGTCGGCTCAATCTTAACCTTGGTGCAATCTTAACCTCGTATGGTAGATTATTCTAAAGAACAGCACTGTTATTATAAAGCACCTGAGATTATATGAGATTACATTCCGTTTCATAATTAAATCTGAATTTATTTCGTTAGTTGGGGGCAGTGTGGCCATTAATAATTTTATACACAAATAACAATTTGGAATTGATACGTCTCGTTTTTTTCGCCGAACGATGTGCTGCTTGCCAGGGCTTGACAATACTTCGTTTAATGTTATTATATTGGGTATGACTACGCAGTTGAGAATACGCCTGGGCTCAACAAATTATTCATAGTTGTTTTCGTGTGTAAAAAAGCTTTCTTTTGAAGGCGCGTCTTCGAGCTGCCGCTTCGTAAATCTTAAAGTCCCACAATACGCCCCCACTGTAACTGCATGCCTCACGCTGTTGTGGTGACCCAAAGTAGACCCGAAGTTAGTAAACAATAAAAATACCGTTATTTCTCTCAACAGATTACTCAGTTGAGCGTGAGCACAGTGGATTACGTCAGGTTGCAGGTTATGGTGTGACGGTATCACGTGGTTCAGCAAGTGCAATGATGTTTACATACTCGTCGCTATTGGTTACCATGTGTCGTAACCTCATCACTTTTCTCAGAGAAACTTTTGTCGGTCACATTATTCCTTTTGATAACAACGTCTTCTTTCACAAATACGTTGCAGTCTTGGCTCTCTTTTTCACAGGTAGAATTCTTTTTTTTCTGTCATATTCCGAAGAATAAATTTTAAAAGTAACATATTTTTATCTGTTTAGTGTTGCACTGCATTGGCCACGGAATCAATTTCTACCATTTCAGCACTCAGCCAGTAGATGACGTGTTGTGCCTATTTAGTAATACATTTCAAAGGTCTGTGGCATTCTACCAACACTCAAGAAAAATTATTCTGCTTAAGTCCTGATAACACCATTGCAGCAATGTTATGCAACTTTGTTGTTGAGCTGTGGCGACTGTTTGACCACCTTGTGCTGCATAATGGTGTTTAGTAGAATCATGCTACTGTACTCGCTATTTATTGCTCGATAGATAGCGAGTAACAAAACAATAATTTTTCAAGTGTATTTTTTTCAATTTAAAGACAATTTGTAATGGGGTTTTTTTGCAAAATGACCTAAAAATGAATTACTTATTTCAGATTCTATTAAAAAAATTTGGTTACTCGCTCTCAATTTCTATGCGTTGATTGTGGATTTGGCTCGAGCTCGTACGATTTGTTAGTGATTAATGTTTCTAAATGATTATGAAATCAAGTTCTTTTAAATTGCCGGTCATGACTGTATCATTGAGAGAATTACTGCAGATGTACGCAAGCTAATTGTGTATTCATGAAAGCTTGCTCTTTTTTTAGGACTCACAAGCTACCAAGCTTTCATTTCTGGTGCTGGACAACGATAACTGGTAGCGTATAACAAAATAATTAGGTGTTTTTAAATAGTTTTTAAATAACAACAAGCAGGGACCTAACCAGAACGTTGAAAGCGGGGGGGGGGGAGGGGGGAGGCTCTGTGGAAACTAATAATTATGATGGCCGAGGAGTCTGAATGGACCTCCAAACACCACAAGGCAAAAATATTACCACATCTTGAAAGAGCATGCTAAACTTAGTAAAATTACAAAGTTTGGTTGTAAAGTGTTGTAAACTATAGAAAATATAGCCTTGCGGATTTGGCAAACTTTTTATACATTTGTATTACATGTGGAAAATAATACCCAGTTGATACCCTTGGATATTCATTTCTCACAGATAATACAAAACTAAAGACAATTTGCCAACTTCGCAAGGCTATATTTTCTATCGTTTACAACATTTTACAACCAAACTTTACAATTTTACTAAATTTAGGATGCTCTTTCAAGCTGTGGTAATATGTTTTCCTATTTCGTTTTTTTTTCAAAATTTCGTCGAAAAGGTTAAAGGTCCATTGGGCATTGCCGTATAGCCATATCGGTGTCAATGAGAGGTAAAAATGGCTTGAATATCCTACAACATTTCCACGTCTTTACGTCGTCTTTACGTTGCTTCCTTTTATTTGACCTCTTCGTTTTACCTTTCTATCAACCCCCCCCCCCATCCATGTCAACGCACCTATTTAACGTCCCCCTGGATACGTCATCTTAATTCTACTCTGCGCAACAAGATCTGTATGCACAATATAACGTAGTCGGAAGATTATGAAATCTAGGACATGCGGATTACGTAAAATAAGACGAGAATGACTTTGTGATATTTCCATAATTTCATGATAAACTGGAAATATCACAAACTCATTTTCTTCCTTTTTTAACCAGTATCCTTGGGTTGAAGATGCTAGTTTAATGCATTAGGATTATGTTTTATTTTGTATTTTTGTTAAATTTTTGGCTGATATTTGGGTTTTTACAATAAGACGTAATTGTGTTGATGATGGTAACGATATTTAATTAGGGGCGTCCAAATTGCTATCGCTGGTTTAGGTAGAGCCCTTGCGCACAATAACAGGAGCAATCCGTCTGCATCTGCTTTACAAGCGCGAGCCAAAGTCGAGCAGTTGTATGGATGAGATACAGATCGGATGCGAATGCTTTCTCGTTCTTAGAAAATGTCTGGATAAAAATGTTCGTATTCTTTCATAATCTCAAAGAAATGAATGATTTTTGGCTAGAAATCAAACTTACAGTCTATGTAAATCAGGGCAAAATCCGACATACAGATATTGATCAATCTAGAACATGAAATCATGCATGGCCGTGAAGAAGAAGCTAGGAGAGTTTATTTGTGATAAAGAATCACGTTAATCTACATAAAACGTTTCCCTTGATTTACAGCATAAAACACTCCTGCTCGTTTTTTAAAATGGTGCATGCTTATTCACTATGCAAAGCCTCAAACTCCATAAAATAGTTTATATTTGTGAATTGATTTCAGGTGTAACAGGGGTACTGCTGATTCTTAACATCGCTATCATCTATGTGTTTGCGATGCAATACTCAAGACGACATTGCTTCAGATACTTCTGGTCAACACATCAACTTTATGTCACAATGTACATCCTCACATTCTTACACGGCAGCGGAAATCTCATACAGCCTTCCTTCTTCTATTACTTCTTCCTGGGACCTGGAATATTGTTTGCTCTCGACAAGCTGGTCAGTATATCGAGGAAAAAAGTTGATATTGCAGTTGTTAAAGCCGAGCTACTACCCTCTGGTAAGGAGTGTTATTAATGTCTAAATTAGTCAGTAAACTATGTATCAGTAACGCAAGGCTCCCTAAAATTCTGGGACTGGAAAGTCGTTGAAAATATTTTCTGCAAGTAAATGCCAAAACCGTTCATTTTCTAAATCTTATCACTGCTAGACAAAATGAAAAAGAAATTAAAAACTAAAATCTCTACCAGTCCTACTTCAAATGTGTTTATACACTAGCTGTATATGCTTAAAAAAGTGACCCATTCCTTGATCACAGCCAACTACTTTAATCATCTGCATGTATCATTCGAGTACCCGTTATCATAAACTCAATTGTATGTAGGAAGATATTTTCGCGTTATCTTTCTTTCTGGCACTTTGAGACTTTTCAGGATTTACTGTTTTATGATTTTCTGCTAACCTCAAAATTTTTCTAGGACTGGTTTAATTTCGCCTATTTTTGGTACTTAAAACTTCTCGCTTCGAGACCTTACCCTTTGAAGCCCGCGACCTGGAGGAAAAATATCATTTCACTTTTTATATTATCGTTCACAAACTGGAGACACCGAATGAAAGTACTTAGTGTCGATATGGAAAGTCAAGCCTACCAACAATTCAGCATCATGTCGCTCTGCTGATATAAGCATTATTCAAATGCCTGAAAATAACACAAGATACATCATTTCAATAACACAGCAAACGATTAAAACCCCCCGACTGGTGTCACATACATTTCTAAATAGCAACCATGCACCTACTTTTTATCCAGGGCCGCCAAGAGGAGGAGGGGGGCAAAGGGGGAAATTTGCCCCGGACCCCAGGCTTGTCCCCCCAAAAAAGCACCATAGAAACAATAAATAATGTTAATATCCTTGGGGGGGGGGTCCTCAACTGAAATTTTTCCCGGGGCCCCAAAAAATTATTTGGGTGGCCCTGTTTATATCTTGTCTTCCTTGTTTCAGACATCACCAACTTGCAATTTAAACGTCCTGCGAATTTTGACTACAAAGCTGGACAATGGTGTCGTATCGCTTGCCAGTCCCTGGGCGGTGGGGAATACCACCCCTTCACGCTTACCTCCGCCCCACATGAAGACAACCTTAGCCTACACATCAGAGCTGTGGGTCCTTGGACCATCAACTTGCGCCAAACATACGAGAGAGCAAATGTGGAAAAATCTGGATATCCACAGGTGAGAGGCTGAAATCAACAGAAACTCGTCTAATTATTAACGAAGTATCTCGAACTATTGCTGCCAGTGTAGGCAATGTAGTTATAAGTACACGAAAGATATGGAGTTCTTTCACTACGTGAGACAATAATGTAAGGTAGAGGTCACTACTAACTTTCCAACGAAGGGCCTTCGTGCGAAAAGTCAATTTTTTCTTTATCAGATCGTGAAAGAAACCTATACCTTTCGAGTACTCTAGCTAAGACAGACTGAAATTACAAATCAGCCTATCTCCTAATTCAGGCTACAAAGTATCCATAGATCGATACAGAACACTAGTCATAAGCCATGGAAGGATATGGCCTATGAGGCCTTAGAAGTTCTTCTAACAAGTTGATATCAGGATGCGTTCGTATGTCTTGCAATGTGCTATTGATGACTCGTCTGTTGCAAGTGGACTTGTTGGAAGTTGATTGTCAAAACTTGTTATCCACAGGCTTGGTGCAAGTAGTTTTTCGACAAGTTGTAACAAGTCTGCAAATGACATGTTGCAACTAGCCTGATGTTAACAGACTTTATGAAATTGACAAGTTTGTTGTAACTTGTTGACAAGTTTGAACGAGCCAGCAAAATAGACAACTTGTAGCGAGTCTGTGGCGTTTTTTACTGTGTAAGCTTCATTAGTTACTAATTCACATTTCCTCCTTCTCAATCATCAGTTGTACGTGGACGGTCCATTTGGCGAAGGCCATCAAGATTGGTATCGTTTTGAAGTGTCAGTGTTGGTTGGAGGAGGAATTGGAGTTACTCCTTTTGCTTCCATCTTGAAGGATATTGCCCACAAGGGAAACATAAAGTCCACATTTTCTTGCAAAAAGGTATACAAAGGAACTATTCGTGTATTCTAGCAGTTTAGCTCACCTATATAAAATTGCGTTCAATGTGATTCAAAGGAAATCATGGAAGTCTTCATATGTGATAAAACACACTTAGATTTACAACAACATCTGCATTGAAACTTTTTCTTCTTAAATAAAATCACAAGATGGCTCTAAATTGGGCAGTAGCGAAGCCAGCCCGACAATTTGGTCGTGCTATATATGCAAATTTAAATCATTATCATTATTCATTTCCTTAGAAATTGATTCCTTATACAGTCTATAAGCAAAGAAAAAATTGCATTTGCTTGACCAAATGTCGGGCTGGCTTCTCCACTGAAATTGGGTTGTTTTTGAAGCCATTTAAAATACTCACATTCTTTGCTCTATGAGACATAAGTTCACGCTTCATGAAGTACGCAAGTTATTGTTAGTTTTATATCAGGTAAAGTACTCCTGCGCGTGTTTTATATACATTTTTCACTTCTTCTTATGGTACATTTTAGGTATATTTCATATGGGTCACACGGAGTCAGAAGCATTTTGAATGGTTGACAGACATCATACGAGAAGTGGAGGAAAAAGATACGAATAATCTCGTCAGTGTCCATATTTTTGTCACTCAAATCTATCGCGAGTTTGATCTGAGAACGACAATGCTGGTGAGGAACATTGCTTGATTATAGACGGTTTTAATCATTGCTGGTAAAGTTATTGATGCCAATTTGTGCACTGAATAAATGAATCGAGTGTAGCGATAACACTATTCTGTCACATTCTCCAGCTTATTACCTATTAATATCTAATCCATCCAGTGTAGCATAATATATTTTCTATACCTGGATATGTGGCATGACACAAGGTGTCGAGATGATGCTGAATTGTTGGTAGGCGTGACCTTCCATATACATTTTTTAGTGTTCGTGTTTGCCGATGTATTGTAGTAACAACAGTTCTCTTTTGAGCTTAGCAGTTTCAGTACAAAACTATTAGACTACAGAATCATCGATCTTGTACGAAACACGTCTATTTTTTATTTAGTATATTTGTGAGCGCCACTTCCAAAAGGTGGCTGGCAAGTCCTTGCTGACTGGATTGCGCTCCACGACTCATTTTGGTCGACCAGATTTCCTACCTTTCCTAGAATCTCTGTCATCAAAAACACACCCATGGGTAAGTTTGACTCGTCTATAATTTTTATTTTAATTTTTCATTATTTATATGAGTCTATTGCTAATTCATTTGACGTTGCTATTTTATGGTCAAAACGAAATTTCTTTTTATTCCAAAACATTTTGCGCGAAAAGCAAGCCAATGTCCGCAAACTAGACCATCAGCTGCGGAAGAATTAAGTAATGTGCCGAAAACAAGAATGTTTTGTGCATCAACGTTTTGGCTTTTTTTAAAGGACAACCTCATTGGCTTAACTTGATATGTTCTATTATGCTCGGTAAACGTCGTTTAAATGACAAAAAAATAATGACAAAAACTCACTGCAATTACAAACATTTGCAAGCTACAGTTTAGCGCTTCGCAAAAAAACAAGTTTTAAAAATGTGGCTTACACTCGGAGTAGCATCACAATATCATAATATCATATTTACCCGAGTACATCATCACCATTAGTATACAGCTAATTCAAAAAAGGTTGTCCCTTCAAAATACAAAATCTAAATTTCAAAATACAAAGTCTAAGATCAAAATACTTTGTGATAGGCTTCAAATGTAAACATATACTCTTAGAAATATTCCACTTAACAGAAAATACCTCCTTGTACAGTGTATATCACGGACTGGAAGTTAAAAGTCGACTTATGTGTGTGATGTGACATACTTTATATTTGTATTTTGTACTTTGTAATTTGAATTTTAGATTTCCGAAGGACAACCATTTTTGAATTAGCTGTATATATAAGTTTTAAAAAGTCATAACTACATAGTTTGGCCACTGAAACTATTTGTTTTACCTCTGAAACGTCGCAGTGGCGGGGTAAACTATTAGTTACGATGACCAAACAATTAGTTATTGGCGGTGAAAATTACAGTTCCACCTGTTTGTCACAATCTGAATCTAATAATCTGTATTCAGCAATGCGAAAAGTTAAAAAAAACATTAGAAAGTTTTGTTAGTAACACGCCTATCAGTAATTTCACCGCCAATATGTCAATAACTAATTGTTTGTAACTAATAGTTAATTTAGCCCTGCCCACGTGACGGTTAGAATCAAAACAGATCAGAGTCAAAACAAATAGTTTCAGAGTCAAAACAAATAGTTTTAGAGTCAAAACAAACAGTTTCAGAGCCAAAACAAATGGTTTCAATGGCCAAACTTTGTAGTTATAACTTTTTAAAACTTGTTTTTGCGAAGCGCTAAACGGTAGCTTGCAAATATTTATGATTTGCCGTGAGATTTCTAATATTCGCCCACTAACTTGTCTTCATATATCCTCCCAATAACATGTCTTGCATTGTTTATCTTGGAATGTTTGGAAAGAAATTTTACGTGAAACTGTAGGTTAGGCTAACCAACTTTTAGACAACTGCCCTCTGGGCTTGTAGAATTATTTCTTTGAACAGAAGTGTCCTTTAAGAAATAAGGGAAAGAGAGAAGCAAAGAGTTCTGGAAAAGATTATATAATATGCTGTTAATAATTCCCCAAGTCCCTAACAATACTGATAGCATTTCGAAAGGCAATGTCATTCCATTTCGGAAGCTAGCCGCTGCTTCTAACTCTTATGAAATCACATGAACTTTGTAGAACTCTCCTTTAACTCTCATATAACAAGTACTTTTTCATTGTGACCTTAAGTGATAAACTGCTATATGTATATAAACATTTTTCAAAACGATTTTTCATTCCAGGCTTCGAAAATTGGCGTGTTTAGTTGTGGTCCACCAGCGATGACGAAGAGTGTTGAGAGTGCTTGTACAGAGTTGAATAAAACGGAAGGAGCTGCCTTTATTCATCACTTCGAAAATTTTTAAATAATCATTTTCACCAATGTACTTTACAGCTTCTTATATCGCGTATGTAAATCGCACAAACTTTATTACTTTTGATTAACTATGAAACTGTAGCAATTAGTACTTAAAATCAATACCAAAAATTTAGATAATTGCCTTCGATTAAGTATGGAATTTGGCCAATTAATACCTTAAATTACTAAAGATTTTAGATATGCTTTGCTTTCATTAAGCATGGAATTCCAGCAATTACTACTTTAAATTACCAGAGATTCCAGATAATTGTCTTTGATTAAGTCTGCACGCCAGCAAATTGATTAAGATATTTTATTAGAGGTTTGTAGACCACAGTAGCGGCATCGAGACCCCATATGAAGTCGAGATGTTCCCACTTTGGAATTTCTTCATGGTGAATCAAGTTCGGTAGAGCTGAAATTAATGACATTGTCACATCTTGTGGATCAGCCAGCCAGTCGTTTGTAGCGTAGTACAAGACTGTTGGTACTTTGACATTAGACATGTTGAATGTTGGGGGGTCGGTCTAAACAAGAGAAAACGTGGGAATAACGTTACTATAACCTATTTCGCAAGCGTTTTAGTAAATTGCATATTTTCTAGTAAGCATATATAGAGATGGTGAACACTTGAATATCTCGCTTGTTTAATGTGTAAATCGATAGACTAACAGTTGCATAAATGCTAACAAAATGTACCTGGTTGTAATGTGCTAGATTTTTTTTATCGTCGTAATAGTTGAATCTTTGGCATTTACCAGAATCTACCATCTATAAAACAATGAAACACCATTAAACATTGCGCAAACAATTCAAGTAGGATTACGTGCAACAGTTCTGCTGACATCTTAAGAGTGTTTCATAAAAAAGTTTTTAGGGAGACACTTTTCATCCCCCAAAGTATTACCTGGCCATAGTGAATAATATTCTTGGCTGAAGTTCCGGCCGGAGTATGAGACACATATACAGGTAAACGAGTCTAAAGAAATATTCAACAATTTATTCCAATAGTCTAAATAAAGAGAATTATTTTTCGTCTCTGGCCAAGAAATAGCAAAGTCGACAGCCACATCACATAAAACTTGTTCAGTCTTGTCAAAAAACCGTCAAATTATTCAAGGTGAGTGAAGACCATACATTTTAAAGTATGACCTGCTTTGAGATTTTTGTCCCCACGAAGATTGGAAGAAAATTAAGGTATTTTTGCACAGTTAACAAGAGTGTGCAAGTTTTTAAGCTTTGAAATGTGTTTTGTGAGTCTTGAAGTATTCTGACTGTTTTGTGGATCTGGCAACCGAAGACTGGGGCACAGACTGGGGCTAGAGTATATAGTATTGTACAATCTCGTTCCCCGAGCCTGCGATCCCTTGGGAAGGAAACGGAGGCTCTGGGATAATCCGTGATCGACATACAAAAAACTGTATGTCGCCCGTACTGCGCATGCGTTGCAAATAAGCCGCAATAGCCTTTTTCTAAAGCTTTTTGGAACAGTACTTTTACTATTTTGTTTGTAATGTCAGTGGAAAATATTAGTTTATTTAATTCTGTGTTGGACGAAGCGTTAGAGCGACTGGGTAAGAACAATCTCAAATTGAAGGAGTGTCAATACGAAGCGGTAAAGGCTGTTGTTGTCGACCGGAAAGACACGATTTGTATCTTGCCTACTGGTTGTGGAAAGTCACTTGTATGCCAGGTTCTTCCCTTCGTCTTATTGAACTATTCATTTCCAACGCATGCGCTGTACAGGCGACATACAGTTTTTTGTATGTCGATCACGGATTATCCCAGAGCCTCCGTTTCCTTCCCAAGGGATCGCAGGCTCGGGGAACGAGATTGAGTATTGTAAGTCCAGTGTTAAGATACTGTTTAAAAATGTCGTTTACACATTAAATTTATGCTAGCGAACTAGAGGCACTAGAGTATCTATGTGGTAAAATGAACGAAAAACATCATTATGACTTCAAGGCAAACAGAAATAGTACGATGTCTCTAGTACAATACAAAACTGTAGCTTGTATGTTGTTGATGGTCCGCAATGGGTATGGGTCGCTAGTACTCGAAGGTAGGAAGATTATTAACGCCACTTGATCGTGTTTTAATTTGTAATCTTTGGCTCGTGTTACTGTGTATTTATCAATGTGTATTTCATGACGTGCAGAGGCTTAAAAAACGGTTGGGTATCGGACATGTACCCAGCAAACGACAGTTTAACTCTCCGATCAAAAGCTAAATTGGTCGGCCATCTTGTCGGCGCAAAACATGGGGCGAGAGTTTTGCTAACAGACGCATAGTTGGATCATCCGAACATAAAAACTGTGAAATTTACAGTATAGTTATTTTAACTTCTGGCAAATTTTGTTGTAAATCCAACAAAGCTAGTGTATTTTAACTGAAGTTCGTTGTTTGCAAGTTTTCAGTAGACATTAATTTCAAAGATGGCGGGGGCTAGGCACAACTGACGTCATGCTGTTATAGACAGATGTTGCATTTCCATTCTTCTTGGAAATCGACAGGATCTACGATTCTGCACAAATACATTGTTATATTTCGCAATTAAATACTGCAGTATTTAATTTTTTGTAGTGCTATAGTGAACTAAAGTACAGCAATAACGGTGGTAAAAGATTCACAATATAATCATAAACGAACGTTCTATTCTAATTTAACTCCAAGGATTAACTTAACGCCTGACAAACACAACATGGTAAACCCGACCTATAGGCTATAATATGGCGACATTTAAAACCAAAACCAACATAAAACTAAATATTCTTTGCTTTATTTTTACTCTAAACTACACAGATTGTTAGAACTTACAGAGATATATGAAACAACGCAGTAAATTGCGGTTTATCTTGAGCGAAAACATTGAAAAATTTACAGACTTCTGATGTCTCTTTTAACGGAATGTCGTGCTATACAGCAACAATATTTGAATGTTTAAATATCACGTAGTCTAATTACCAGCACTACAAACAATAAATAGGGACATTATTTGGAACCTTCTTTTCAGTATATCATAACATATTGATATATGTTTAACATACTCGAGCATTAAGTTTATGAGCTTTAAAATGTTTTTTGTGAGTCTTTTGAAGTATTCTGACTGTTTTGTGGATCTGACAACCGAAGACTGGGGATAGAGTATAGTGAGTCCCGTCTCAGGATACTGTTTGAAAATGTCGTTTACACATTAAATTTATGCTAGCGAAAGTGGAGTGTCTGTGTGGTAAATTGAACGAAAGACATCATTATGACTTCAAGTCAAAACATCAAACAGAAATAGTACGATGTCTCTAGTACATTACAAACCTGTAGCTTGTATGTTGTTGATGGTCCGCAATGGGTATGGGTCGCTGGTACCCGAAGGTAGGAAGATTATTAACGCCATTTGATCGTGTTTTAATTTGTAATCTTTGGCTCGTGTTACTGTGTATTTATCAATGTGTATTTCATGACGTGCAGAGGCTGAATAAACGGTCGGGTATCGGACATGTACCCAGCAAACGACAGTTTAACTGTCCAATCAAAAGCTAAATTGGTCGGCCATCTTGTCTGCGCAAAACATGGGGCGAGAGTTTTGCTAACAGACGCATAGTTAGATCATCCGAACATAAAAACTGCAGTGAATTTTGTTGTAAGTTCAACAAAGCTAGTGTCTTAACTGAAGTTCGTTGTTTGCAAGTTATCAGCAGACATTAATTTCAAAGATGGCGGGTGCTGGGCACTAGTTTTCAGTTCCCTGCGTATCAAACACGAGTCGTGATTGATCGCTGCCCATGTCATGCTGTTATAGAGATGTAGCATTTCCGTTCTTGGAAATCGACAGGATGCACGACTCTGCACAAACACATTGTTATATTTCGCAATTAAATACTGCAGTTCTTTGTAGTTAATTTTTTGTAGTGTTATAGCGAACTAAAATACAGCAACGACGGTGGTAAAAAATACACAATGTGCTTATAAACAGACATTCTACTCTAATTAACTCCAAGGATTAACTTCACGGCATCATTCTAATAGCGCTTGACAAACACAATGTCGTAAACCCGACCCATAGTCGGGCCACATTTAAAACCGAAACCAACATAAAACTGCATATTCTTTTCTTTATTTTTACTCTAAATTACACAGTTTGTTAGAACTTACAGAGATATATGAAACAACGCAGTAAATTACAGTTGATCTTGAGCGAAAACATTGAAAAATTTGCAGACTTCTGATGTCTCTTTCAACGGAATGTCGTGCTATACAGCAACAATATTTAAATGTATAAATATCACGTCTATATAAGTTTCATTCTAATACCCCTTTTTCTTTTACTGCCCTAAAAGTTAACCATAATTACAAAACAAGCTTGGTTCTATCAACGTTTTATAACAATCAGTTCACACAATATATCGTCCGTAAAATATTTATGCTAGAACAAACAAAAACGATCAAATGTAAAAGTGTATATTACTTAGTGCCAAATCTTCCTCGAAGGCTCAGTGTTGCATGTACGTATGTGAGCTTGTATTAACCACGTTTACGGAAGGTGACGCGACTGGGTTCGGTAGGTGAGCCCATTGACCAACAACGACAGGCCTTGGTTGGCTACGACAACAGCCACAACAGCAAACAGAAATGGCGATAATTATTATGAGGAACACCACGCCACCAGCCGAGATGCCTGCGATCACAACTACGCTCAAGGGACAATCGTTACACACATTGTCGCGACAACATTGGTCTCCACAATCGCTATCTTCGTTACATATGGTGCCACTACAATCGTCTGCGCAGTTGTAAGGATGTTCAATTCCACAGCAATGTTCTGTGCATGTTGCAAAAGGCCAATCATTCTCCCTGCATACTCTCGACTCTATCTGAACGACGACAGCAATCAGGACAAGACCAAACAACAAAGATTTAGATAGCGCCATTTCTTTTTCGACAAGATGACTGATTCCGTGCCTGTTGTCTGTTGGCGAGTTACTTAGGAGTGAAGTGTAACGTAATACATCGAACATGCTCCACACCTTATCCGACGCCGCTGGTCACGTGCGTGACGTAGCCGTTATAGGGGCGTACATTGGAAAACGCGGAGTCTGTCTTTAAAGTGCTTCTTTAGACTTGACGGTGATTTTTAAACAGACTCCGTCTTTTCCACTTTATAGAAGCAAGAAACATCTAACGAAAAAAGGAATTAACTCAAGCTTTAGACTCTAGGTTGAACTGTTCCTTGCTATTATTCTATCAATAGACGAAAAGATATTCATGGCATATACTTTCTTGTAACAACTGTACACTACTTTTGTTGTTTATGAGACGTGTTAACTTACCCTTTACTAATGAAAACAGGTTTACTGACTAAAAAATAATAATAATAATACTAAAAATTACAATAATTTTAACATACTCGAGCATTAATGTATATAAAAGTACAAAATGCTACAAAGTCAACAACGTTAACACGTCTTAAAGAATTGATGACATCATGACAGAGCTTTGCCGTCTTTAAAAACAACTTTTCATCCTCGGACGACTCGCTTGTAATATTTTCATCAGGACCGTTTTATTTTAAAGCTTCCTTTGTTACAAAACCAAAATCTCATTTTGCAATTGGCTTTTCGTTTTCAATATCTTTCTACTGGAAAGATCGCTGGTAATCTGTGGTGGTAAATCACGCAAAGTTGGTAGTTTAAAAGCCATACGAACTTGATGATCCGGCAATTTCACCTCACATTGTCTCTGAAGATCACAAATAAGCATATGCACTATTACATGTAAAAAGCCGTGTCACAGGTCACATAAACGGAAGCCGGCAGGAAAGAGTAAGTTGAGATCACGGTTGAGACGCCGAATAGTCTGTGTATAGTTGTTGCAAAGTATCAATCCTATGCCATGAGTATCTTGAGAGTATGCATATGATAGCAAGGAAAAATTCAACCTAACATCAAAAGCTTGAGTTAATTCCTTTTTTCGGTAGATGTTTTTTGCCCCTATAAAGTGGAAAAGACGCAGTCTGTTCCCAGTGGTAGAAGACGTCAAATACAGACTCTCACGTCTACGTCGTAATTCAGTGGTAGAAGACGTGAGTAAACATAACTTCACAATACTCGTACAGGAACACACCCTACCCTGCAAACAAAACGGTCTTGGCCGCACCCTTATCCATATGATTTATTTTTTCAGTTATTCACCTTTCTCAAACGGTTGTATATACGAAAGATAGATAGCGTTATCCACCAGATAGTGATTTTTCAACAGCAGCAGAAAGAAAAAAAATGACCCCACGGATACTGAACTTGCAAGACGTAGAAAGTGACTTTCGCTCGAAAGTGACAGATTGTAATATGGGTGTTACCATTTACTGAACATGGTCAGAAAGTTTGAGAAAACCATTATTCAGTGGATGGCGCTATTCGACTTTCATATAACCGACCCTGGTGGGATGCCTCGTTCTATAGGCAAGCGCCTGGGGACGAGGCAGCTACCGTAGTGAACAAATAAGCTGTTGGTTTTCCGAGGCAACCGAAGTCTATATTCTTCGCATGCACGGGATAGTCCAGAATTTAGGAAGATTTGGTTCAAGCTGTCTCGAGAGATAGCAAGGGGGGCAAGTGAGGGAAAGGGGGGAAGTGAGGGGAGGAGCAAGTGAGGGGGCAAAGCAATGATGGGGCAGAGCAATGATTGGGCAGAGCAATGATTGGGCAAAATTGGGGAGGAAAGAAATTGATCAATTTGTCAACCTTTGAATAATGTTGTATCATGTAAAAAATATCTTAGAAAATTTTAAAGACCACGTAAAGTTCATTCTGTGCATATTCTGAGGGGGGATAGGCTTCGTCAAATCCGCTAATCCACAAAAAATGTTTAGTAAATCTACAAATCCAAAAATATCTATGATAAAATCAGTATCTATGAAGATCCTAAAATATCCACAATTTCCGCCTTAACAAGAAATTTGAAGGTGTGACGTGTCCCTATCTTCCCTACCTTAACAAAATCCATTATATGTACGAAAAAACAAAGCAAATCCATAATCCAATACGGACAATCTGAACAATTTATTGGCTTGAATCGGCCAATCTGCGAGTCTATACACCTCCCTTTCCTTGCTCATAACAATAAATGGCATTCAACTGTTGGAGAGCGACTCATTTTCGTTACGAGCAGAAAATATGCGCTGAACGGACAAAAATTAAATATCCCACCCTTTCTTTAGAAGAATCAATAAAACACCTTGTGTTGAAGAAAACTAAAATCATCCAATGATGTTACATGAAAATTATAATGACGCACCTTGTTAAGCTGGGCATAATCATAGCCACACAATAGAAACATCACATTC
This sequence comes from Muricea muricata, assembly GCA_963855995.1. NCBI lineage: Eukaryota > Metazoa > Cnidaria > Anthozoa > Malacalcyonacea > Plexauridae > Muricea > Muricea muricata. Next base: position 717,998 of record OY979721.1, read on the forward strand.
TCACAGATGATATCCTTAAATCCTCCCTGACCACAAAGAAACTGTGCAAGAAACTTCATGAAAGCATCCGACGGCAAGAAATCAAACCCACAACCTCCAATAAATGCACACACCAACTGAAAATAATTAATATTATCATACATTGCAGTTGTTTTATGCACTGTGATTACTCAATTGCATACAGATAAATGCGACTATCAGCAGATAACTGGTTCAGTAAATGGCTAGTTTATCTGCATGTTGAGCCTACGATGCAGAATTGCAGATTCTTACCGTACGCAACTTACAGTACGCTATATTCATTGGCATGACAACAAAACAAAGCTAATAAACGTTTTAGTCTTTGTAAACAGTGCTTTTTATGTTTGAAATAAATCTATTCTTGCATTACTATGCTTATTTTTTCCGCTTAAAATGTATAATGAAACACTTGGTTTTTGTGATATGCCCAATTATCAATGTCTCGATAAGAGTTGTCACCCTCGCCTTCACCTCAGCTGATAACTCTTACCCAACATTGATAATTCTCATCCAAAAAGCTTATCCAATAATTGTTCACACTTAGTATGTACAAATATATTCATACTTTTGTGAAACGTTTGATGTCACTCCTAGGATATCCACAAAACTAGGTCATTGCTTACCTCTAGATCATGCGATAATGGAGCAAGATATCGTATCGGACTCTCAATATATTTCACAGTAGCAACAGGACCAAGGGCAATGAGTACATTTATTTTGCTCGTTAGTTCTTTATTGACAGATGAGCCTGTGAATGCTATGAGAGTGCCTTGTGAATGCCCAACATAGCCAAGCGAAGGCATCTTAGTCGTATTTAACACATAATCAACCATTGCTGGTAGATCATACAAAGCCATTTCACCCCAACTATAAAATAAGTATTCTATTCAGTACGGGAGGAAAAACACACTCTTAAATAGATTGTATGTAGGGCTGGTAGTATTAATGATATTTATAGCCAAACCATCATTACGTTTTATCAAGAAAACAAAGAAACAAGAGGCAAATACAAAGAAAAAAACATCATTGTTAAAAATTTGGCCTAGCCCCGGCGAAAATTTGTTCATGAAGTCATGAACTTTCATGGTCTGTTCATGAACGTTCATGAAAATGCATGAACGGTTCATGCTCTGTTCATCAAAAATTTTGCAGGCTGTTCATGAACTGTTCATAAAGCTCTTCATGAGCTGTTCATGAAATTTTGATGAATCAAAATTGAGTTCATGAACTTTGTGTTCATAAACATATCAATTCATGAATGTTCATATCGATTATTTCATGAACAAATTATTCATGAAAATTTCATTAGTATTGGTTGATGACAATACCATGACATATTCATGAATTTTTCAAAAAACATAATAATTCATGAATGTTCATGAATGTTCATATTGATTACTTCATGAACAAATTATTCATGAAAATTTCATTAGTTTTCAGGTTGATGACAATACCATGAAATATTCATGAATTTTTAATAAAAAACAATAATCATGAATATTCATGAATGTTCATATTTCATGAGCTTATTATTCATAAAAATTTCATGAATTTTGGTTGATGAAGTGGAATGAAATATTCATGATTGATTAAAGGACTTTTTGTTCATTTAGTGTTTCTTGTGTGAAATGCTCATGAAATATTTATTATTGTTGGTGTTAAAAACCGTACATATTGATATTATAGTGATGCGAACACTGTTGTAATTGACTCATAGAAGAACAAAATATAGTAAAACTTAAGTACAGTCGTAGTGTCATGACCTGTTAAACTGCATGTAGTCAGTCGTGTCAAAGCAAAATAATACTTGTCAAATGTTGTAAAGAAGTCATTGTCCCTCCAGAGTAAGTTTTTTTTCGAATTTTCCGTGTTTAAGTGTGAATATTTTTGTGTGTAAGTTTGTGTATATAGTTCGTACGGATCAAAATCCGTCGGGAAGTTGCTAACCTTTTAGTAGATTATATATATTATGATGACAGCAAGTGCAGCCGCTTATCAGGCTACTGTGGTTTCATGAGAGTGTCATGAATATTGTTCATGAGATATTCCTTAATATTCATGAACAGTTTCATGAGCATATTATGAATCAGTAATTCATGAAATGTTCATGAACATCTACTTTCATGAACTGTGCCATTTAACGTTCTTGAGGAAATTCATGAATAATTCATGAATATTTTTCATGAAAGTTCGTGAAGAATATTTGAATATTATATATATATATCATGAGCAAATATTCATAGCTTTTTGTTTATGAACTATTACTTTCATGAACTGAGCCATTTAACGTTCATGAGGAAATTCATGAATATGTCATGAACATTATTCATTATTATTCTTCAAAAGTGCATGAATATTTGTTCATGAAATGTTCATGAACAACAACGTGCATGAACTTTTCATTCATGAACTCCAACGTGCATGAACTTTTCACTCATGAATTTTGATGAACTGTGCCATTTAACGTTCATGCACATGCATGAACAGTTCATGTTCTTTTGATGGATGTTCATGAATTTTTTTCAATTTTCATGCATGTTTCATGAATAATTCATCAAATTTTGGCCGGGGAATTATTAATGACTACTTTACAATGAACTCTGGTTGTATGTGGTTCATTACCTAAAATCCCAAAATTCTGTTTGATCAGGTTTCAACTTCACATTTTCCAAGCCATAAGTGTTTCCCCGTACATTACCAAGCCACACGTCAAAACCGGCATCTGCCAAGATATATCCCAAGGATTCGCTAGGAAGGTTTGACACCCAGTTACTGGACGAACACAATAAACCATGTTGCAAGAAAACAACAGGTTTAGGATCGTCCCAGTATCTTTCATTCTTTCCATGAGGAATGCGGTGAATCTTAAGGATGTACCCATCACTTGTTGTCACTTTGTGTTCCTCTGCAGGGTAACCCCAATATTCAATCATTTGAGGCTATGACAAAGTATATAAATATTGAATTATAGTATATCTATTAAACACTACAATATAAGATCTTTGCTACCAAAACAAAAAAATGCATTTATCAGTGGGGAAGTTTAGGGTGTTTTGGGGAGAAAATTAGGAAAGTTTCGTGTTTCAGAGAAGTGAGGTTGTTAAATAAAGCTTCAGTTTTAAAATGTCAACAGTTCCTGATTTTGTTGGCACTCCCCCAGTGGGGGAAGAAAAATGACAGATGCACAAGCCGAGTTCAAAGTTTCAATCAACATATTGAAGTTTTGAGCATTCGAACAAAGTGCATTTGCTTGAAATGTTGAATTCTGTTTATGTCGTTTTGGTACTTTAAACGATCCTATATTTTTGAGACCCACTAGTGACACTGGCAACAATACTACTTCGATATATGTTCATTGTAATATGGTTTATGTAGGCTAGAATTGTATGCTAAAATTATATGTTACTGAACAATGCATTCTCCCAGGTACCAATTATTAGCGACCATTTAATTAGAGAGTAATTAATCAATAATTCAGACAACAACATCGCGTGATATCCTATGGGTTTAAAGTTCACTTGCAAGTTGCAACCTGATAAAATATTTTAAAATTGCAGTATCGCACAACATTCAAATCTATATCAAATTACATTAAGAATCATATGATTACGAACAAGAGAGGGACGTTTAAAACACAACTTTTTATAGAAGTGCATAATTGAATATATTTATATTTATAATTGACACATATTGTATGGCATTACATGATATAGGTTACGCTTGATCGTGCCTTGATCTTACCACATTCATATGCACTTCGGGGTCCGTTCTTCCTTCAAGAGATGTCATTTGAAACAACAAAATACACAGTAAAGCATACATTTTGTTCATATTCCGCGCAGGCGACTGGATTTCTATAGTAAAAGTAAATGCCCGCAGAGGGCAGGGAGCAGCTAGTGTCATATTTCGCGCAGACCTCCCACTGACGTGTTTCTGCCCATAACAAGACGCGTCCTCAATGATCAGCAAAAAAACGTCACAACCAGGGCAGACCACTGATTACTGTTAACAGGCTATTTCTCGATAAAATTTTCCTGAACACTTTCCAATTTACGTAAGAAGCATATACGTTGAAATTTAGTTGGTTTTTAACAACAATCATACTCGTTGATTGCCTCTTCAAGATAAAAAACTATTACTCTGCAGGTTGTGACGTCATGGACTTTTTGGATATCTAGGATGGCGGATGACTAATGACTTTGTCCAGCTTTCTCCTTGCCCAATGTTTAAGAAACTAAGTATGTTATCAACAACAGATTTTACTGTTACTTGAAAGGCTCTTATCAATTTCCCAATTTTCTTATCAATTTTCAGGCTGTGGTCAGGGGCTGGTTGTACAGCTGGGGGGTTAAAATCACAATTCAATTTTTTTTGCGAAAGGCAGATTATTATCTTGAAACATATAAAAGATGGTTTAACTTATTGAAAAGTATACAAATTTTTTTTCCAGGATTGTGGTAAATCCGCAATCCGCTATATTTTCATGATCCGCAAATCGAGCAAGTTAAAAAAAGTGCCGATCTATGGCCTATACCCCAACCCCTTTTTAGCTTGTTAATAAATGGAACAGGGACATATCTTCATTAGTCATGGAAAAGAATTCGTGTTTTCACAAAAGATACATTAAATTATTTACCATTGGTTGTTAACACATAACACTTCAGTTTCGTCACAAATTTTCGTTTCTGGAACAATAGAGAACAGGTCTGAAACGGGTGGAGCAGGAATCTAACCTGAAGACCACTGGGCTTGGTTATACGAAAGCTAGATAGTGCTACCCACCGGATAGTGAATTTTTTCAACTGCCGCCAAAGGGCATAAAAAGCAGTGACACCAAGAATATTGACCTCACAAGAGATAGAAAGTGACTTTAACTTGAAAATGATGAACTTTAATGTAACTTTTACATGTTGCTGAAAATGATTAGAAAGTTGCAAAAATTCACTATCCTATCCACAACCCACCCCGGATCATTAAAACTCAGATTCGCATCCAGGCACGTAGCTACGGGGGTGCGAGGGGGTGCCATCGCCCCCCCTAAATTTGTTCTCGCCCCCCCCCCAAACTCTTGCCAAAATTTCTAATGATTAGACTAGAAATACATAGTGTGCAATAATCCCATGCCTTTGGATATAATTTACTTCTCTTGGAGCTACTTGATACAAGCATTTTGCCAGCAAGATCTTAGTTCTTCTATTTAAAATTTTTTGCCCTTTTTAATTATAAAACATTCAAAAAACATAAGCTATAGCTTAGGCTGCAAAAAGCGCACAATAACAGTTATTAATTACACAATTAAAAATATTCGTTACAAAATATAACAAGAAATATTAATAGCCCTTGAGTGCCGGGGTTTTTTGTATTAGTGTCAACATTTTTTGTTTACGTCGACAACTGCCCCCTCAAAAACAGTGCTGCCCCCCCAAATTTTGCATCCTAGCTACGTGCCTGTTCGCATCAGCTCTCATAGTTACACGAGCAGACATGAAAACTTCTCATGAGTCAAGATAATTTATTATCCAAAATAAAAAGACAAAACCGATAGTCTAAATCGATGTATAGCATGCATGTAGATATACAACAACAGACATTGTAATCACTAAATGAAAGAGTTGGGAACAAGTTTCTAGTCTGACAATATTGGTGCCTCCTCGCTGATGGGAATGCATAAAATGAGAATGCATGAGAATTATGATCTAAAATGGTCTCAAACATGGCCACTCTTTTTTTCTTTTTTATAGCGGGAAACCGGAGGACCCGGAGGAAGTTGCTTCTGCAACAATTTCCTCAACATTTGTCTCATATTATTTGCTAAACGTGCTCAAATCAGACAAATTTCGTTTGTTGTAGCTTTTTAGTACCTTCTAGTTCCTGAAAGAAAAGTTAAAAGCGCAAAACTGCTGGTTAGAGTTTGCTTAAAAGTAACCTAACACCTCGTTACCACTCATCACTGCATGTCTAAAAAAATTTACAAAAATTGAAAAATATTTCAAGATTTCGAGAAAAGGCCGTTATAGCGATAGGGATTATGTTTCCTGTAATAGTTTAAGTATTTGATGATATTTTTGTTTATAGTTTATTGTTGAGAGTTCACCTCTGCCTTAAAATCGTCATCTGGTGTGAGAAATTAGCTAAATTAAATGCACATACCCAGCCTAGTTCTCGTCTCCAAAAGAAATAAGAAGGCCTAGTATCTAGGCTGGCACATACCAATGTTAGCTGGCAGGGGGGGGCAAGAGGGCGGAATTTGACGAGAAAGTATATCCCGTGAATGGGGAATTTGACCATCAACACAGGCCCGGGGCACAGGGGCAGGGGTGTTTGACAAATTTGAAAAATAATTGAGGCCATTTTTTGCATATATAATAGCAGGGACACAGTGGGATCTCAGGAACATGAACGGTACATCTGGGGTTAAATTTTGTCACCAAACACGTGTTATCAGTTCTTCAAAATGGCGGCGAATGCAGAACGTGGTAACTGGTAAGTGCAGTGAACTGGGTAAGTGTTGATTTTGTCATTGATTTAAATATTCATGATGGCTTTTTGTTGATAAATATTCATCACAAATTAAACTTTTTTGGTCTGCGTTGGTATTATGTAGATTGTGTTGGATTAAAGGAAATCTGTGATTCTCACAATATTGTTCCAATAATGGCTTAAGACTTTGGAGATTTTATTTTGGAGGGTTTTCCCTGGTTAATTGAACTCTCGATTAAACAAAAAAGGGTGGTCATGTCCAGTGGTGAAGCCAGCCCGACATTTGGTCATGCAAATGCAAATTTGTCTGTGTTTATAGACCGTATAAGGAATGAATTTCTAAAGAAATGAATAATGATAATGATTTAAATTTGCATAGCAAGATCAAATTGTCGGGCTGGCTTCGCTACACGCTTAAAAATCTCACAACTTGTAACAAGTCTGCAGACAAGCCGTCAACAAGATGTGTTCGCACTGCTTGTTCCAAAGTTGTCAACAAGTTGTTCCAAACTTGTTGACAACTTGTAACAAGCTTGACGAAAATATCAGACTTGTTACAAGGTTGTTCTAACAACTCTGATACAATCCTGTTGTAGCAAGTTTGTTACTAGATGGATAACACAAGGCTGTAACAATATTGTTATATCATGCTATATCAGTCTTGTTGGAACAATCTTGTACCAGGTCTGATAGTCCCATCAAGCTTGTTACAATTTGTCAACAGCTTGTTCCAAACTTGTTCTAACAAATTCGGAACAAGCAGTGCGAATACATCTTGTCAACAACTTGTGAACAGACTTGTTACAACTTGTTTGCAGGTCTGTAGGAACTTGTGCATTTTTACGTGTGTACTGACCATGTCTGCCGTCTGGGACTATTTTTTGCTTAAATTTTCACTGGACTTGCAGAAGCATAAAAACTTTGCATCAGTGGTTTCCATTTTACCATCCACTTGTACCCTTAAAAGTACCATGTTAACAAGTTAGCCAAATTTATGACTAGATTTTTTATATATGCGAATCATGTTGGTGAATTTATACATGTACAAGTATTTTCACTATTTTAGGGAAAGACGACAAGATGAGCTCTATCCTAGCTTCGAAAATTTTATCATCAAAGTTGAGAAGCAGACGGGGAATCTTGTCAGGGATATTTGTACCCGAACCCCAGACCAGATGCAGAACACTCATAGTGTTGGTAAGAACTAAATTGTTACAGTTCAGAAGGTAGAAATGTAACATATGTCATTGTTTCGTGAAAACGCAGGCAGAACTAATGATATGAACACAATAAAGTATGCTACCAGACCACCGCCGCTCTACCAATGAACCATTCCCCTTTTAGAGAAACTTTTCAATTTAATAGGAATATTCATTACCACAGCTGGAAAGAGGATCCTAAATTTAGTAAAATGGTGAAGTTTGGTTGCAAATATTGTAGAATGTGGAAAATATAGTCTTGTGAAGTTGTATACTTTTGTATTATGCGTGGAATAGTGTAATCACATTTCAAAATGTGATTACACTTTTCTGCGCATAATACAAAAGTATACAAAATGTGCAAACTTCACAGGACTATATTTTCCACATTTTACAATATTTTGCAACCAAACTTCACCATTTTACTAAATTCAGGATGCTCTTTCCAGCTCTGATAATATTCCTGATTGAAAAGTTTCTCTGAAAGGGGAATGGTCCATTGAGAAAACTGGGATTGATAGCGATGCTTAATCAATAGACCTTACCAAAAATGACGTCATTTAGTAGGTAAGCAAGTAAAACTATCTGCAAAATGGCTATATTATTAAATGTTTTTAGGTTCTTATTTGGCCAGTGCATTAAATGAATATAATATAGTTTAACATCTATTCAACAAATAAACTTTTTGTCACGGTACTTTTGACCATTGAACAATGTTGCCTTATTTAAATAATTATATAGTTTTACTTGCTTAACTACTAAATGAGGTCATTGTGGGTATGGTCTATTCAAGTGTGCGCGAAATCTTTTCGTGACGACTTGACGCTTGTCTTTGAGGACGCGCAGTGTTTCAATTCTATTTCAGAACCATCGTCAGAGATATGAAAAACTAGATTTATTAATCTGACACCGCAGAGAACAACGAAAAATTCGTTGTCTCGAGCGGGATTCGAATTCGTCAAGATTAATATGTGTTACTGTAAGTGCCAGATTAATATGAATCTAGTGTTTCACATCTCCGAGGATGATTCCGAAATAGAACACGCTACGTTTTGCTTGGATTGAGTTGGAAAACGGGCTTAAGAACAGACACATCCTAATCTCTAATTTCCAAATTCATCCGCAATTATTCGCTACGTATTGGCGTCAGAATACCAACAACATATCTTGCGCGGAGCAATGAAATGCACACTCATTGAAATCCATTGGGTTTTTACGTCCATAGAAGACAGGAACGCGGTGGGGCTTGTGTGTGTGGGAGGGGGGGGGGCAAAGTCACTCAAATATAATGAAGTTCAAGTAGAAATTGGCAAACACTTAAGCCTGGTTCACAATTGTCCTAAGAATGGGGTATTTTCTCCTCACGTATGTGAATAAATATGTGAGCAAACTTAAGTGCAGGACAAATACTAGATTGCTTTTGCAAGGGTACAGAATTCACTCAATCATATTGGCCAGACGAAGCTATGCCCGAATCCGCCCCCTTTCAAATAGGCTTTACGAACCCTCGGACATAACTGTATAAGATTGCTTTCAACGATTTAAATTAGTTTTTATAAGCTTATGAACTAATACTAATACTAGTACTAATTAAATGAGTTCCAATTCGCTGTGTTCACATGCATTAGTTCTGCAGTAATTGGCCTCCCACTGTTCTATTATGTCTGGCCGGAGTGCTTTGTTTTTATTGAGTAGCGCATATCAATCTTCAAAGTAAATAATTTAATAAAATAAAAAATCATAAAAAAAACCCGAGAAAACGTTTTTAATAGGAATGCGGAACTAAAATGCGGGATAAGGCAAGGGAGTTAAAATCAAATTAAAACGGATCAGCAGCGGTTCAATTTGTAGCGGTGAAAAATACACTGTACAAGCAAGAGTTCAAGTTCTCTTCAACTCCGAAGCTTCCTGTTATCACAATTGCAAACAGCTTTAAGATGTATTGTCGGTTGATAATGACATGCAAACCGCATGTGGCACTCTTGGCGATCCACTGGTCAATCATGTGCCAGCCGACGACATATTTTTTGTATAATTAATAAGCTTATCTTTCTAATAATTACCGTTTATAGTACTTGGTGGACGTCTTCAGATAGAAAAAAAACACGATGCTTTCACAATCTGGCAAAACTGGAGCTAATTAGCCATATGAGAATAGCAATTCCAGTTTTTGGAGCGTTCGTCAGGTTAGTGAGTTGTCGTCTTCTTCATTCATTTGATATTTTTTTATTTATTTAACTTTGCCATTAACTACCACAAGGATGAGTACAATTACATTATGTACATAAACAATTAAACACACGCATTATGGCGCGGGGAAACTAACACTGTACGAGCCGATTACGTTAGTCGCCTTGTACGAAGTAAAAACGAACAAGAAAAATGTTCAAAATACTGTTCAAAAAGTCTATAGACATATAAAGATGAGTAGGAATTGCAACATAGTCCAGTCAATGAAAGTAATTTAGTCTTCTTTAACTGCGTTTAGCTAGATTCAGTACCCTAGGTCTTTCTAGAAGAATCTTTTTGTCAGTTGAGTTTTTGTTTTTTTTTCATGCATCCGCGGAATCGTTCGACTCTGACAACTTGATTTGATCATTACTTCGGACGCGTGGCTTAGGGGAAGTTACGGTCATTCTTGCAAGGAATGCTCACGTTTGTAATCGCAGATTCGTCTCGGAGATCCTTGCGAAGTCTCAGCTAATCCTCGCAGATTGGCTTGATTACCTCGATCTTTAGTGGGAGGGTTTCATTGTGTTTGGCCCTCGACATTTTGTATATCACGGATTAGAATTCTAAAGAAAGCAATCTTGTGCGAAAGAATCTGCGTTTAAGAACGGCTGTTTTTTTCCTGCAAATCCGCAATGACCACCTCGTTTTTCTCACCCGCAAAACAGATTACCTACTATTTTTTAAAAAGACGTTATCTTTAAAGGCCAACCACATGTCTGAGTTTATTTTTCATGCAGTTGTTACGGATGGGTTTTTGTACATGATGAACTAAATTGTTTATCTCCGAAATGATCTCATTTATAAACGCTGCCTGACAAGGATTTTGTTTTGAAAGCATCTGACAAGCTTTGTCACTCTTCCAAAACACTTTGTATCGTTTTGTAATGCGATAATGGTGAAACATTAATGAAAGCGGTGGTCGTGTTCGGAATTTTGCATGCGTTTATGTATGTTTGAGGTGTTTGTGGTTGTTATCTTGATGCACAGTAAGCATTGGACGAATATATTCTAGAAAACTTCGTCTTCGTAATTTTATTATTTTCTCTTTCAATGTGCACACGGTATTTTGTATTTATAGTAACTGGAATCGTTGAAGCTAGTGGGCACAGGATAACAAATCAGGCTCCAACAAGAGGCGATGTGATTAAATCTCCCGACGGCAACATTCAGTGGTAAGTTTCGGGTGTCTGACTTTTCCAATAAAATATTTTACTCAATTTAGTACACACGTATAAATACTTCGACATCAATCGTAACTTTTTTATCATGGGTTTTTGAAGAAGGGCTGTTCTTGCCAAATGTAGGCGAATGCGTTCAACAGTGAACAATCTAAAACTATTTTTGAATTAATAAAGTGCATTTTGAATAGTAAGCCTCAAGGCTCAAACTTGGGTTGGAGTTGAGAAGCGAGAGTTGAGAAGCAAGAGTTTGCATGATTTTGTATGGGCTTGTATGCGAGTTTTCTCAACTCTCAACTCTCACGTCCTGGGCAAACGAAACAATAGTTGCATGAGAGTTGATAGAATTAACAAGCGAGAGTTTGTATAAGAGGTTTTCACAACTCTCGTGTCCTGCGTGTAATACGGAACAAGAGTTGCATGAGAGTTGATGAGAGTTGACAGGCAAAAGTTTGGATGAGAGTTTTTCAGTATACTTTCCTCCTCCAGTCAAAGGAGGATGACGGTTGACTGATATTACGAGAAAAGGAAATGAGCGTGTCAACGGAATTTAGTGGCCAAGCACAAGCGAATTCTCATCAATTCTTGTTTTCATCTGACCGGAGCCCTCAATACGAAACACTTAAAATAACGTGAGTTAAAAGACACCTACACTGTCCTTGATTGTGCACGAAATAATCATGCCATAAGTTATTCATGACAAGAAAATTTTCAATGTTTAATTTATTAAGAAACGCAATTCAAAAAGATTTCTTGTAAAAGTTCTGTTTGTAGAGCATGGCTTTATATTAATTCACTGGACATGGTTTCAAACCATTTCAGTGCAGCCTAGGGGAAATCTGGTTTTTTGTGATTATGATGTTAGTATAGGTAATAGTATAATTTCGAGTGCAATTACGGATAAACAAGCACGAGTGAGTTTTTAAAAACTGCAAAATAGCGCGAGTCCGAAGGACGAGCGCTATTTGCGGTTTTTAAAAACTCACGAGTGTTTGTTTTCCATAATTGCACGAGAAATTATACTATTACTTATTAATAATATAAAAAGGAAATGTTCAAACAAGCATTTTGTACTTACAACTTCGTATTATGCAAGTGCACTCATTCTCGAATTTCTTCGCTTAAAAAAATTCATGTTTATAAAAGCCATGGCTAAAAATTTTATGTACAAAGTTCCAGCATACTTTAGAGTTTGTTTTGTGATCATAATTTTCAGAGAAGAATCCCAAATTGTGTTGAAATTTCGACGAAATCTTTAAGCAAACGTGAAAATTCGGCCGCCATATTTTTGGTTTTTCTGCGAGTAAATCCCATCGCTCAAAGAGCTTATTACAGATTTTTGCACTGTTGTTACAGATTTTTGCACTGTTGTTACAGATTTTGCACTGTTGTTACAGATTTTTGCACTCTTCTGGGTGATGTTTGGGATTAACTGCACTCGAATCAACCAATCACAGCCCAGAAACATTTCCTTGTATGTTATTAGTTGCTAAATCGGACGCGATATTGTCCTCCTCCCCTATTTCAACTCTTTTCGTTAATCTTTTGTCATTGTTGTAGTAAGTTGTACCGCTGTGTCTAAGGCTGCCAGTAAACATTTCAAATCAAGCCCCGTTTTGGATTAGTTCAGATAATTGCTATATTGGTTCGTTTGCGTTTAAACTGAGCGCGTTATGAAAAAGCGCAGATGTTTCTGTGTTTTCGTCGATATAGATTGATAAGAGTTAATGTTTTGACACCCTTTCCCAAGTGAAAACCTTTTTTGAGGATTTTTCTACTACGGTTATTACTGATAGGCCCTTAATAATAAATATAATTAATCTTCGAGAATGTTTACATTTTTGTCGATAACGGTATGATTAGCGTCGTCAATGTGCGGTAAGATAGTATTTATGATATAAACGCGCATATCATTTGTTATATATTCTAGAAGCTAGTTATATTGGGCTGTACATTTTGTACAATCGATACTTTGGATATTAGTTTCTCCGTATAGTAACGCTTCCTTAAGCCGCTTTCGATAAAATCTACGTTGTCAAATCTATGGGAGGAGGGAAGGTATATTCATATGGATCCATTAAAATACCACGGAGCAATTATGCATGAATCTTCCTCATCTTTAGTGCTTGAAAAACTAGATTCATGCAGTATTAATCTGACACTGCAGAGAACAACGAAAAATTCGTTGCCTCGAGCGGGATTCGAACTCGAATTCGAATTTTTTGTTGTTCTCTGCAGAGTCAGATTAACATGAATTTAGTTTTTCATATCTCTGAGGATGGTTCTGAAATTGAGGGCTTGACACATGGGAGAAGTGTCTAAAAAACCTTATCATAAAAATTGAAATCTAAAAGTCCGATACTGAACACTTAAAAGGGTGTTCCAAGCAGAGATCAAATTACCTCACGACTTAATATATATATATAGATGCATGTGCTAATCGAAGCAAAAAAGATTCTTTAAGATATCATAGATGTGCTAATCTAAATGAAAAATATTCTTTAAAACAAGGCGACTGTTCATTAGGAGTTTTGTAAACAAAGATAGATTTTAAAAAAAATCTTCTAGAAATTTCCAAGCCAGCATATTCTCAGAGCTTTTTTAATGTTTTTTTATTCTCAAATGATAAGTATTGATCGTTCATTTTGTAGTGACTTGATGTTAGCGTGGTCGTTCTTGATGAGCCTACGAATGTTGCTTTCAACAATCTAGTGCTGATGACTGAATGTAAAGGTAAGCATGAACCAATTGTGTTTGTCTGAATCGACTGCAAGCTTTGCGGACAGAAATGTCTCGATGATATAGCCAGTAAAGCCATTAAATGGATGTCATCGGAACTCATTGATCTCTGTACAGTATACTACTTTAATATCATCGAGGATGTTGTGTTCTGCTTTTGCACTGACTGTTAAATGAACTGACTCTGGTTGCCCGTATATTTCTGCATGTAATCAATGTGATGTATGACACTATTAGCTTTATTCATCCAGCTTAAAGGGAAATGGCAACAAACATTTTTATTGTCTTATTTGAAAGAGACTCTAAAAATAATATATAGAACTCTTTTACAAAATTTTTATATCTGTTTTACTTTGGGAGATATTGTCACCTGAATCACAGATTACTATTGTACCAGATGTCTATCTTCGCCAAATATCTGTTACAAGTTTTTGACATGCTTAGGCGAGCTGACGAAAATTTCCGCCATGTTCTTAGTAAGCGCAATCCACGCCATACAACGTAAGCAACAGTCTAACCGAGTCTAAAGCCCGTTTTCCACTTGGCGAATTTGTTCGCGCGAACAGAAAAAAAGTAGGAACGGTTCCTACTTGTTCGCGGCGAATTTTTTCGCCAACCAATGTTAACCAATCACGCTGCCGAATTCTTGTTTTCGCTTCGCGTCGCGCGAACAAATTCGCCAAGTGGAAAACGGGCTTAAAACCTATGCATGTCTGACAAAGGCCTGGCCTGGACGCGAGTCTGACGCAAGTGTCCGCCATGTTCTTAGTAAGCGCAACATACGTGATATTGCGAAAAATGACGAGTGCAATTCGTGATCAAAGTGAAAATCGAGAACACAAATTTACCTTGCAAAAACACCAAGATAGACATCTGGTACAATAGTAATCTGTGCCTGAATAATCGAATTGTCCGCCATCTTGGATTAATTTTTAACCTCATTAACAATGTTTTGGTGACGTCACAACTGGGATAAGCCATTCAAAGCTTCTCCTAAATACTTCCCACCAATAAAATATTTGTGAAACCTTTTCAGTCCGTGCTGAAATCCGAAACACTTACCATGTGCGTGGTTGATGGAGAAGAAAATCATTGTGTCGTAAGAAAAAAAAATTGCGTGACCCCAGTTGTGACGTACATGCATATCTACAAATATCTAAGATGGCGGACAACTAAAGATTTCAATTCAAAATATATCACCAAATAAGGCAGATATAAAAATTGTGTGATAGACTTCTATATATTGTTTTAGAGTCTCTTTCAAATAAGACGATAAAATTTTTTCTTGCCATTTCCCTTCAAAGACAAAAACTACAATATACTTACAGTCATAGTAAGAAGGTTTTACAACTCTGTCATATACGATATGACAAAGTGTTGAAAGTAAAGAAAACGAGGCGAAGATTTGGAACTATATATAAATATATATTATATTTATATGTATATGTATATGCTGCTTCATCCAGAAGGAATCTTCAGGTGGTAGAAGATTCCTGTTGGATGAAACAGACGTAGTGGTAAGTTTTTGAGGTATTTTGCACGATTATACATTTTGCTCTGTCTATATGTCATTGAGCACTCTTTTGTATTTCGCAAACTAAAACTGACACACACACACACACACACACGCACACACACACATATGTATATTCGGTTGCCAGTTTATCGTTTTTCATCTTACCAATGTCATCTGTGAAGCTTTGTGAAAGGATAATGGGTTAATGCTTGTGATTGTAAGCGAGCCTAATAGGGTTTCTAATGTACGTAATATGTTTCCTTCGTTTTAAAATTGAAGAGCTTTATACAGAGAGTGAAGAAGACAAACATGAATGTACCATAATTTAAATTTCGAATGCATTCGTACATAGTTTATTTCGAAAATTCTGGAGAAGGTTTCGGGAACTGTCTAGAATCAAAGACGGACGTTTTTTGAGCAAATTATTTAGACTGGTGGCAATATTTTCTTAAGCTTCTCGTACGGGGTGATACGGGGGGGTGGGGGTGGGGGGTGGGACTGCTTAACAGGCTGCCAACGGCTAGCTTGGTTAACCAAGCTGGGGGCGATTGTATCAAAGGTGTTTAGCTTAAACGGTGGATAAGTGAAATTTAAAAATCACTTTTACATTCAGTACGGAGCCAAAATTATGGGTTAGAATAAATATTTAGTTTTATATATAATTGTTCTTCTTAGGTCAAAAGACTTTAGCTGGTTTCTTTATACAACATGCAATTTTTTTTTATATTTTTGACTTATCCGCCGTTCAGGCTAAACGCCTTTCATACAATCAGCTCCTGATCTGTATGACGAAAATTTTCCTTCTTTGGCAAGAGAGTTTTTAAATTACCCAAAGACAAGTCTGCTGTAATATATAAACTGGTGGCGTACCTAGCCCAACAATTTAGTTGCAACTTTATTACCATCATTCATTTCTTAAGAAATTCATTGTTTTCACAGTCAATGAACACAGAGATATAGCTATGTATAGGAAAACTAGGTCCCGCTCTTACGACGCTACTGATCGGATATCTCTTTCAAATTTACTTCAGACAGGTTTTCAAGCTGCTGAGAGAGCTTCGTTAACCACGCTAGCTCCTCTGATATGAATTAACTGCACTGTCCCCTTACCCCCCCCCCCCCTCACTGGACACCTGCAAAACCCAGTCACAAAACCTAGACGTATTAATATATTATCTTCATATAAATATCAAAGTTTTATCCTTAATCATCTTTCATTCTTAAATTTCTCAGACCGTTTGACATAGCTTTTTGAAGATCATGAAATATTCAGAAGTATGTAATTCAGTACTAAGCGGTTCATACGACTTCTTTTTGCCATGGCTTCATTTGCACGTGAAAAGTTAAATTTGCATTGTGATTAAGGTCTGAATAAATGACTGTGAAATGATGGGAGGATCGATATATTCGCCACCTGTTGGACATGACAGCATGGGGTGCGATAATATTCAACACTAATTTAACTGAACAGTCTAGAAATATTGCGTGCGTTTTGCCCTTGATGTTTTTGCTCCAAAGTGATATTAAATATTAAAAACCTCTCTTTGACAATTCGTTATTGTAATTTTTGTTATTAAACGTTGAAATATCGCTGCTTGATGCCTCAGGAAGGTCAATTGTTGATCAGAATTAATATCCAAACATTTTGACAGAGCGTTTCTGATCAAGGAAACAAGTGCAATGTTTGCATTTTTATATTAAAATATCCAAATGAGTTGTATTCTTAAAGTAACAGACACTTATAAGCTATAACAGACCTGCCTCCCTCCCCTAAGCGGTAGTGACTTTTTCAAACGCTGGACTCGGAAGGGGCGAGGGTGAATAAAGGAATCAAAAAAGCGCTGGACAAGGGAAATCCTAAGATTGAAGTAAAGCAGATAGGAAATGGTGAGACATATATCTACTATACCACGAATGGGAGGGACACTTCGCTCAAATGTTTAGCCATATTACATGATATTTTGAGTGATTATTATAGATAGCTCAACACCAAGATCAGAAATTCTTCACACTTGAGTGCTATAATTTCTACAAACTGAAGTTTTAAGTGTTTTAGAGGAACGGTCACGCAACCTTAAAGTCGTTCCATAACTTATCTTTGAATCCCATCTTCCCAATATATTTTCAACGGTTCTCTTCCAGCGTGGAAGCGATGCAAAATCAAGATTCTCCCGTCGTTAGTCCTACCCTGTGCATAGCAGCTGTATTAAGTATAGAGCGTTTTCGAAATATCGCTTCGTTTTGGCCGATATGGGAAGCTTCTCAAAAACAGATTTGAGTATTTGCTTGGGAATATCGACACTTAGGATTCAGTTCAAGTTTAGAATTGAAATTGGGTTGAAATTTTACCGACGTACATCTTAAGCTTTCTATTGTTTCTCTGCAGAAAGGACGAGTTAAATCGTTTTCCCTGTTTTAATCAGGAAGGTTTACATAGCACGTTGCGGAGATATGATGTTTGTTAATTGAATTGGCTTACTCAAATATTTTTCCAAAGAGGCGTCGAAGCTTTGATTAAAAGAAAATAATAAATAACCACAAGGAAGTTGTAAATAGTTAATTCGCCGTCGGGAAAGAATTAAATGTGTCCAGTGTTAGTTGTGCGCTGCAGATCAACAGTTCTGTCCATCAAGCAACTCTGAGCGATATCGCCATGGGCTTGTGCAGTATGAAGTATATATCGTTCTAAAACCACAGACATCTCCTCAGGTATGCTTACTTCAGAAAGATAGAAATAAGTTAATGACCCAGGGGATCAACAATCGTATGGGATGCTTCTTGTACCCACCGTTTCCCAATCGCAAGAACTCCGTGGGAGCATTAGCAGTAACGTTACCAGAATGATGAAAGGGGGGGGGGGGCAAACGAGCGCCAAATTTGCGGGGTTCCTGGGGGGTTGGGGACATGGTCCCCCAGGAAATTTTTTTATTTCTGGGGTCATTAGAACCCTATTTTTGCATTTTCAGGCAGTTTTATTGATAGTTTAAAAGGCACACATCAGTGATTTTTGTGCCGGTTAGAAATTAAAACAATAATCTTCCCCCCTCCCCCCGCCTTCACTGTTTACTTCAGATTTAGAAATCTCCACCCTCGCGACGCCATTGAGCATTTGGTTGTAAAATTATTCTCCTTACAAAAATTAACGGGCTATTTTAACGAGGTTCTATTAAAGAGAGTCTTTGACAGCTATTAAAACATTTACTATTGAAACGAGTTGTGTGGTTATGATTGCAAATTGCCATAATAGAAATAACAGCGGGTAGAGAAATTCCGCAAAACAAACTGCAGGTACAGAAAGTCGTTTACATACGAAGACATTTTGCAGCTTAAAACTTTCAAACGTGAAAGTAGCAGTGTTTTAAATTAAAACGGAGAAGACAGATGGTTTTGTGAACTATCGATGGCTGTCATTCAATTTAAATTGGCTTTTAAATCATTAATCTTTGATCGTCCAGTTGCTATCAAAATGAGCGATGCCTTACTCAGTATCGGTTTCAATCAATGTTGATGCCAATATTCTGTTCTTTGTACTTGTCGACTTGATATGTGACTGCACGAGTCGTTCTTAACCAGGTCTGCACGCATCATGCTTAACGTAGGCAGATTTATAGGGAGAAACATGAAACATTACACGTTGACAGTTTGATATTAATTTTATCCTCAAACACGGAGCAAAAATATATTTGAATTTTATTGGCCCTGCGCCGGCTCAATAGACCATTTCCCTTTTAGACAAACTTTTGAATTAGGAATACGCATTAGTACAGCTGGAAAGAGCGTGCTAAATTTAGTAAAGTGGTTAAGTTTGGTTAAAAAATGTTGTAAAATGTGGAAAATATTGCCCTGTGAAGTTTGCGAGACTTTCACAAGACTATATTTTCCACATTTTACAATATTTTGCAACCAAATTTCGCCACTTTACTAAATTTAGGATGCTCTTTTCAGCTGTGCTAGTGAGTATTCCTAATTCAAAAGTTTTGTTTAAAAGGGGAATGGTCCATTGTAAAATGAATTGTTTTCACGACGAGAAATGAGTTCTAACTTCCAAGCCTTTCCTGCTAGTAAGTTCATGCATATAGTTAGAAACAGGACTCGCAAACAGGGACACACATTGAAGCTGGGCGCTTGCAGTTCAAAACACAAAAAATGCAACATAGGTCGCGTGATTGATATCTTCACTACATAGGATATTCAGAATATGATGTTGCTAAACCGAGCACACCTAAGGACGATCACAAACACTTCAAAATTGTACCACTACATTGTGTTCCATGCAAGGGGTACTTAGTTTGTAGTGCCAAGTTTTTGTCGAAAACTAACTCGAAAAATAATTGTATATATATTTCTCAGTATCATACTGCATACTGTATGATATAATGTCGATTGCTATTCATGGCATAAACACTAGCTCGACAATATTCTCATTAGCGTTGACGCAAGCGACTTTAATTTAGCTCAATAACATCCGTTCGTGATGAATATATTATGAGCTATAAAGATGCACTCACTTTAAAACTACACAACACTATAATAGCAACAATAAAAGCACGGTTGTAACAAGGAGAAAACAGCGTGTGTTTGATTTAAATCATCGCTAAAGGTAAGTGGTCATATCGGGTTTAGACTGCTTGTGCATGAACGCCGGTTATGATATAAAATATTGTCTCTTTTCTTTGGAAAAGACTAAATTCAACCTGTCAACTGTGCTCAAAATCAAGCCTGTGTACACGAGATTCAATTGCGAACAGTTATCCATTATTGCCATTCATACGAGCTAAAAACGTAAAAAAACTGACTGCATGAGAATGTAAGTATATACGTCGCAGTTTCACATGGTTTATCATCTGTGTCGCAGAAAAAATGACACTGTGCCAATAAGCAATAAAATCACTTTGCTTTGAAAAAGAGTTACACGAATTGATGAACTGAACAAGATGTTGGCGATGTTGCTTAGCCTCCGTGTAAACATTGGCTGGTTCCGTTTAGATTGGACAGAATGAAATAATTTTTGTTTGAAAAAGAGTTAAACGAATTGATGAAACAAGAAGTTGTCGATGTTGCTTAGCCTCCGTGTAAATATCGGCTGCTTCCGTGTAAATAAGACAGAGAAATTAAGAAAGGCTCTTAATTATGCATGAAAAATGGTCGAATCCCAAAACGAGCAAAATGAAGTGCATGTCATGCACTTAGTGGCCTAAAATGCATATATTTCTTTTTATACCAACAGGATTTGAGTTCATTTCACTAATAATGATAATGGTGCACATGCATGTCGAATGAGGATTAAATATTGTTTTTCATTTTGCCTTATGCAAGCACATGTTTGGCTGCTGCATTTTTAATAAGGTTTGGAAATGAAGAAAAACCACAATTTAGGTCAAAAGGCAATATTTCTGTGATGCGCTGACGCATGCTCTTCAAATTTACATCAATGCTAGCCAGTATAACAAAATACCATAAAAATTATCGACTTTGAACAAATCTTTATGAAGAACGATTCTGTTTAAGCTTTCGTTTGAGTAACATTTTTCTGGGACACATACATGAGAGACATTTAAAGCGTATAATTTGTGATCTTATTGGTCGCGAGCAGGTCGTAGCAAAGTTTGGCTTCAAGCAGTAGTTTAGACAAATTGCAAAAACTCTTTTAAATCTTGAACGTGGCCAAGCTTATATCAGATTCATGAAAAAATGTGGAGTTTTGTGTATAACTGTTCTTCTTTCATGCAATGGACCTGCTTATTTTACATATATAATGTATATATATGCTAGTTTTGGTTTGCGGAATACAAAAGAGTGTTCAATGACATATTGACAGAGCGAAATGTATAATCGTGCAAAGTACCTCAAAAACTTACCCACTACAGTCTGTTTCATCCAGAAAGAATCTTGAGTTGGTAGAGGATGTATATGTATATATGTAATCTTGAGTTGGTAGAGGATGTATATGTATATATGTAATCTTGAGGTGGTAGAGGATGTATATGTATATATGTAATCTTGAGTTGGTAGAGGATGTATATGTATATATGTAATCTTGAGGTGGTAGAGGATGTATATGTATATATGTAATCTTGAGGTGGTAGAGGATGTATATGTATATATGTAATCTTGAGGTGGTAGAGGATGTATATGTATATATGTAATCTTGAGGTGGTAGAGGATGTATATGTATATATGTAATCTTGAGGTGGTAGAGGATGTATATGTATATATGTAATCTTGAGTTGGTAGAGGATGTATATGTATATATGTAATCTTGAGGTGGTAGAGGATGTATATGTATATATGTAATCTTGAGTTGGTAGAGGATGTATATGTATATATGTAATCTTGAGGTGGTAGAGGATGTATGTGTATATATGTAATCTTGAGTTGGTAGAGGATGTATATGTATATATGTAATCTTGAGGTGGTAGAGGATGTATATGTATATATGTAATCTTGAGGTGGTAGAGGATGTATATGTATATATGTAATCTTGAGGTGGTAGAGGATGTATATGTATATATGTAATCTTGAGGTGGTAGAGGATGTATATGTATATATGTAATCTTGAGTTGGTAGAGGATGTATATGTATATATGTAATCTTGAGGTGGTAGAGGATGTATATGTATATATGTAATCTTGAGTTGGTAGAGGATGTATATGTATATATGTAATCTTGAGTTGGTAGAGGATGTATATGTATATATGTAATCTTGAGTTGGTAGAGGATGTATGTGTATATATGTAATCTTGAGGTGGTAGAGGATGTATATGTATATATGTAATCTTGAGGTGGTAGAGGATGTATATGTATATATGTAATCTTGAGTTGGTAGAGGATGTATATGTATATATGTAATCTTGAGGTGGTAGAGGATGTATATGTATATATGTAATCTTGAGTTGGTAGAGGATGTATATGTATATATGTAATCTTGAGTTGGTAGAGGATGTATATGTATATATGTAATCTTGAGTTGGTAGAGGATGTATATGTATATATGTAATCTTGAGGTGGTAGAGGATGTATATGTATATATGTAATCTTGAGTTGGTAGAGGATGTATATGTATATATGTAATCTTGAGTTGGTAGAGGATGTATATGTATATATGTTACTAAAACTAGTGGTGTTTTGACATAAAGCATGAGAAAAAACTGAATGGACCATTCCCCAATTAGACAAACTTTTAAATTCGGAAACAATATTAGCACAGTTGGAAAGAGCTTCCTAAATTTAGTGAAATTGTGAAGTTTGGTTGCAAAATATTGTAAAATGTCAAAAATATAGTAATGTAAAGTTTCCGAATTTTGTATACTTTTATATCACGTGGGTAAAAGTGTTAGCACGTTTCCACATAGTGATAAAAATTTACGGGACTATATTTTCCACATTTTACAATATTTTGCAACCATGCAAACTTGACAATTGTTCGAAATTTAGGATGCTCCGCTTTCCAGCTGTGCTAACTGATTTTCCGAATTCAACAGTTTGTCTAATAGGGGAATGGTCTATTGGTTCAAAAACCATTTGGAAACGATAGAGCCTAAAATGCTCATCTCGAGCAAAAAATAACCAAAATCATTGAGTATCAATTTGCAATCTGTATATGCCATATCTAGTGAATAAATACTATTGAAACAAAGTGCCCCCCTCCCTGCTGCCATTATGGTTGTCGTTGTATAGGCGGGAGAGTTTAATCTCATTACCTCAGAAGTTTTCCCGTATATTGTCACTCTAGGATTTTTATCATCGATCGTCTTGAAAAGACTGAAAAATCCCCACGAACGAGTTCAAAGTGGTGGTTTAAAAAGTTTACGAATGTTAAATGTTTGGCGAATATCATGCAGAAGATTAACCATAGAAAATAATAAAATGTTTTAATTAGAGATAGAGAGAGGGAGGGTTGGGGGTTAATGACCCCATATTGAGGCTGGTAAAAGAATGATTGAAGATAGCTGCGTGTTCGCAAACGAGCCTTCACGTGAGAATTCGTTCTTTTATGTTCTCATCTTTCGTAGAAATTTCACTAGCCTAAGTTGAAATGACTGCCAAGTTATACGGATCACAACTGATAACATTTGATGACCTAACTTATTCTTATTAACCTCGCAAAGATATTCTATTAACTTAACTAGGGCTTGAAACATCTTAAACTAGTCTTCGGAATGTGCGGTCTTTTCATTTCCTGAAGCGATAGTATGAAAGTGAAAATCGTCGTTTCAAGCGAAGACCTCGCTTTATCGCTCGTTCAAATTGGGCTGAAAAAGAGCTCAAGCTATTATCGATGATGTAAACAGCCCTCGCTGAAAAGAAATCCGAGGAAATGTGTCCAATTATATATTTATATAAAGGAAGCTCTATCCTACTATTTGCAATTCAAATCACGTCATTCAAGAAGTGTCTTTGTTGGCTGCAGATCGATACTTATCTCGATGTCATTTCAATGACCTGATGTCATTGAATTCCCATGCTATATATGTCCGTGTGGTTAAGTAGGTTGATATTTAATGTTTATTTCGTAAACAGATAACAACCGTCAGAACTCTGAACCATATTTTATTTTTCTCGGTGTAGAAAGGAAGATAAACAAAAAGCTGGCAAGGATGTTATAAAGAGAAGACCAGTTAACTCTATACGTTTCACAGTTTGAGTTCAACACAGAATAATTATGGCAAATAATCTTCAGTGGAATCTTTTAGTTTTCAATGTAATTGCACTCGTAGCCCGTGGTTTTATTGCTCTGGGCGCTAGCCAGAATTCTGGTAAGTAAATTATTTACCATGATAGCATGTCGAGCTCACACTGGTGCTTGATTCTAACGATTCGATCAACTATTTAAATTATGTGAATGGCCTTTTTAGAGGGATCTAATACTACCCTTGTCACCTTTTAATTTTAAAACTTGCTTTATATCTTGGTTTTAAAGTTTGATATAACACAAAAGTTTGTGAGAGGTATACACAACACCACCAGCTCGCTTGATATCACATCAATTTTAATTAATCTGTTTTATGCTCCTGAATTGTGATTTGAATAAACTGACGTATGTTTTTTGTTCCTTTAACGAGAAACATCCAGTCGTTTCTCACGCAACTCTGTTATTATATTCGATAAGAACATATTATGCATGACGATCTCTCTCAACGGTCAGTCTATTCAATCTTGCCTAGTAATGCTACCAACCTCCAAGCATAGTATAATTCCGCAAAGTTGCTTCCTTCCAGTTCTATACCAGTTCAATATTATGTTAAAGGAAAGAGATTTATTTATTTAAACCATGATGAGTGCTGCTACATTCTTGGCGCGGTTACAAAATTTGACGCTTTAAAAAAATTCTTTGAATGAAGAAGAACACGATAGAGTTAAGAGGATTTGAGCACATTTGCACATGCTATACCAGTGAAAAGCCGATGGTGCAATCTTATTACCACTCGATTACGACTTAGATAGGATTAACCCGCGTGCCCAGTTTATCTGGTTACCCTATACAGGCTGCCACATTCCTAGCAGAGTATCCGTTCTTGCAACACGAAAACTACACGACTATTGGCAAAGATATGCATATATACTACCAGCAATAAGAATCAGTGTACCTCGTAATTTGAAGCTCGAAAGTGTAACATTTTCTAGTACCTAACAAGCACTGTAATAGTGGGCGCGATTTCTATTTAAAGCATATTGATAAATATTGCGGCGAATTTTCAAAAGATTTGTATTGAAAGAAATTGCATTAGCAACCAGTTAATCAAACCCCAGCTGCGGCGTTTTAAAACATGTTTCAATTCATGGCCACTTGGCATCAATGCGGATCAAAACAAGACTATACAATGCAACGGAAACTCCGAAAATTGACAACATGGTAAACTTGTATTTCTACGGTTCGACTATATTCTTTAGTTATCTTTTCATTCCTGATGATGACTAAAGATAGTCGAAACGTAGAAATAAAAGTTTATCATGTAGTCAATTTCGGAGTTTCCGTTGCATTGATCATTGTATTTTATAAAAATACTCAGTGGTTCTCGTAATTTCAAACAAGACTGTGTATGTTTTGCGAGTTTAATTTGATGGCTTGAGATTAGCTGGTCTCAGTTAATCAGCATGGTTCTGATGCAAATTACACATGCAAACCTTCTAATACAAATTACACATGCAAACCTTCATCTTGGTTAGCTTAACCCTCGGTGAACGTAGAATTCAAAGGAAATTTCCCATCAGCATGTTTATAATCTTAGAAATATTTCTTCAGAACTCTTGTCTGTATCAATAATAGTTTTGGCTCTGAAGTTTTGAAATAAACGGACTTGTAGAAATACAGAGACTAAAATAAGTTAGTTAAACTTTAAGGTTAACCCAGCTTTGAACATCAGTCCCAGATTTACGTAAACCAAAAAGAAAATATTTCATACGTTAATGAAACCAAGTCCATTTGCAAGTCAAAATGGAACAATTGCACGATTTATTTTTTTCTATATATGACATTTGCGTTAAAATATAAAGTGCATGTGTAATTAGATTCGGTCAATATGTTTTTCCTTTAGCAGAGAATCAGTTGGTTGATCATTGTTCTATAATTATTTTGAGATAGTATAAAAACTTTAATGCCGCTTGAACAAGTTAAGAAATACACTGTGTGTATTTCAAGTTGAAGCAGACGTCACACAGTGAAAATTTCAACTCGAAAATGAAAGAATCTCAAGCAAACGCCTTTTGAAAACCACATAAACTGCTTAGATCAATTAAACGACTTCATCTCCAAAACCCTTAAAATTATACGTATATATATATATTCAAAACGGCGCTTCGTGCTGGGAATAAAAACGTTTAAAGACACCCCTTGTAATTCAAGTATCTGAAAGTCAGTTTGCAGCATTATTGTATCACTGCAGCTGCCGTGAGGCTCATTTTGTTTGAGTGGATAGATCATCAAGTACTTGTTCTGTAATCCAATTCTGACATCGCAGATCGTATAGATAAGATCTCCGATGTGTTATGACATATTATATCTCAGATCATAGTCAATGCAGACATTGTCCGGAAACTTGGCGAACTTGAAAGCGTTTATAATGAGCTACGATTTTATGTTGAGTTGGCTTCACCGTGCACAAATCTTTTGAAATTTCGCTTGTTAATATTATTTCAGTAGTACGGTTGAATGCTTCGGCGAGGCAACGTTATTGGGCGATTGCTTCATTATACCAAAAATTCATTGTCTTCACCGTGCACAAAGTCTCCGTAAACACGAACAAAAAGATAGAAGAAAGACGGTGGCCGAGTTGCCAGACCATAACTAGATTGACTTTGCTCATGTCACAGTTAACTGTGCTCTGATGTTTGCCTACGTGAGTAATTGTCAAGCAGCGAAGTTCTACCTTAAAAGAAATTACTGTGTACAACAGTTTGAGTGGTTCTAAGTGGCTTATGTAAAAATGTTCTAGAACCATCTCTTCATAGGCGTGGGTAGCGGAACACCTTGGCATTTTCAATAGCTCACTTGCGTCATCGAAACTGAACTAAATAATTTATAAAGGGTTTTGTCGTTTGAAGACTTACAATGCTTTAACCATACTCAGTTTTAAGGATAATGTTTAGAATTGCAATTGACATTTTGAGATGTAGCAGACTCATAGTAAGTCTATGTAAATCGGTTACAGTAGTTTTTGGAAGGTTTGTTTCATGGCTTAAATCATGCATAACTGCCTCGTTCTTTCAAAACTCTGTAATCAGTTGTTTTCGTACACAAAACGACGATCTTACAGATCGAACCAGGGTAAACCACACCTTGATACAAATTGTTTGCCGAGCCCCCAAAATTCTTCCTGGACGGTTTTACACTTTTGCATCTACCGAGAACCAGATTGTCACCCGACTTACGTCAGACAAATAGCAGCGATGTACTGTAGCCAGTTCTGTAGTTATGCAGTCTGTGTCAGGGCAATAATCTTCTGGTATAATGAATCAATCGACCAATAGCGTCGCCTCGCCTGAATTACTCCAGCGTTCTGCTAGAATATTATGAAGTAAAATTGAAAGCACGTATTGAAGTATTGAAAGCACGTTGAAGCAACGTCACCACGCATAAAGTCATGGCTTATTATAAATGCTTTGACGTTCGCTGAGATTCTAGACCATTTGCGATGATTAAAAAAACCTAATATAAACTTTATCATAAAGAGAGCGAATTTCTTCTCTCACTGTTGTTGCTAACGTCGTAGTGCAGTTTCAAATATAGTGTGTTTCACTACTTGAATCTCAATGCATCTACTGTATCTTCTCCATTTCTAACAAGTTGCTAAGCGATTATGATTGAAACTAGGCCATTCAGTGCCAGCGTCAAATTTACCTTCATCTTCATTAAATAAGTAGCAAACGTGCACCTTTCTTTTCCAGATATGTATCATTATCGTGTGCTCTATTACAACTTTGAGAACATGACGATGAATAGTGTTCCTGATGAGTCCGGAAATGGAAAGCGTGCAACCATGAATGGGACGATCGAGAAGCGTGAGGGAAAATGTGGATCAGGAATTTACCTTCACAGCAAACCTCTTGAAGTTAAGGATTCTACTATTAAAGAACAAAAAGTATCAAAACTCGAAGTTACCGTAGCAGCTTGGATTCATTTGCATGAGCGAGAGGTAAATCATGCATTACATTGTAAAGGCAAATTGATTTAGTGTTGGAAGGCACTCGAACACGTTTTTTCAATCACCATGCAAGGTGGTATACACAATAGCTTCAAACATTCTGAGAAGAAAAGAGATCATTTCCGAGAAATGAATTGCAGTAAGTGTTAGGTTAACAAATACAGAGACAGAGATGTAACCGTGTTCTTCTCTCTTTAGCAGAGGGAGCTGCGCCGCTCGGACAGAACAGTCATAAAAAGTCTTAGTCCATCATGGACATTTGATATTGATGGAGCTTCTAACATCCTATGCTGGAAAATCAAGGGAACCAGTTTCAGGACCAATTCGAGCAATTATCAATTAAAACTTGGCCAAAGGGTACACGTTGCTGCCAGCTACGCCTTCGTTAAAGGTACGTACCAATAAATCAGGGCATTTTTTAAGAGGTTGCATCGAGAGGAACCCTCCCCCTGTTAAGTACGCAAGTAAACAAAAAAATATATTATAAGTACGAAATAACATTTTTACAATATTTTCGCGACAAGAAACCGGAGGGGTAGTATTGCCCTACCATTGTGTTCTCATAGTATTGTTAAAACCTTATTAGGTGCACGAAGGTCGCCTTTATTTTTTTGGTCGCATTGGGTATATATTTAACAGGGGTGAGGGGGTTGAAAACAATAAATTATAACGAATTTAATGGTAAGTTCGCAAGGCTATATTTTAGGGGGTTTTTTACAACATTTCGCCACCAAACGTTGCAATTCTACTAATCTTAGGATCCTCTTTCTAGCTGTAGCAAAGCCAAATTTCGTTCTTCTTGCCTAGACCAACCTTTAGCCTAAGATAGAGAGGTTCAGATTTGGCTTCCAATACCTCTGCCCTAATCTATTTTTCAGCCAATCAGATGTGCTGGACCTACTCGATTAACCAATCAAAATGTTTGAAAATCGGGAAAAGGTAGCGGTAGCTATTGAAAGCCAAAGCTGCATATTGTTTACTGACAGTCAATCGATATCGTCGTTGTTGCATTCAATTGCAACAAGTCTGTTAAAATCAGACTTGTTGCAACTTTTGGAAACATCTTGTAGCAAGCCTGTGAATAACAAGTGTGCGATTCGACTTTCGACAAGTCTGTAGACCACTTGCAATAGACATGTCGTCGACACAAGCATCCTACACGATATCGACTTGTTGGCAACAAGTTTGTTCCAGGATGAGAACAGACTTGCTGCAACTTGGGCGTTTTTTAGTGGATGTGCTTTTTTTGTCTCCACATTTTACATCTGATTGGTTTATTGTATTCACAGGAAATGAAACGTGTAATTTCTTTGTTAATGGTACCAAGTATAGCAGCAAGAGAGCTGATACCAGGGATAGCAGCAAGAGACTTGTTGAAATAAAAAAACCAGCATTTGATGTTTCTGCACTCATTGGTAGCATCAATACAGGAGGAGGCCGTCCGCTGGATGCTACTATGGATGAACTTTCTATCTTCAACAAAACGCTTACTGAGGAAGAGATACAAGAACTCATGAACAAGACTTGTAAAAGATTTTCTTCATCACGTAAGTATCGCAGAATATATATCAGAGATTTTACGGGAGCAGAAAATTGAAATATTTGTATTTAGCCTGCGAATAGGTTCAGGGTAAATCAATTATAATTTTGTGGCACAAAATGTATTTAAACTTGATCAGTATTCTTTTGGTATCTTCTTACTTCCCTTGTAAGACGTTAGAGGTCCTTACGTCACGCCAGGGTTAAACAATGAATTGCAATGCAATGTGGGAAACATGTGGGAAAAATTTACCTTGTATTCATATGCATTGAAAACCGCGTGACGTATGCACTTCTAAGGTCTATTAGCCGTCAGTTGAAAATTGAATTACTGACAGTGTCTTTTTTTCTCTCTATTGCGATTGATTCTATTACGATACTTGTGTTGGCTTGGAAAGCAGAACCATCTGTAAGTTGATTATCTCTCATTTTTTTTTATTGCTTAGTCTTTCTCAACGACGTTCTACCAACCACTTGGGTAGCCAGCCTAACAATTTAGTCCCGCTGTGTAAATTGGAAATTCTTATCGTCATCCATTCACGTCGGTGCACACGAACAAGTATTTTTGCGTAGCGGGGCAAAATCGTCAGCCTGGCTAACCTTTTAGACAAAATTTTGAAAAAGATTGAAATAGGAAAAAATATTACCACAGTTTGAAAGAGCATCCTAATCTTAGTAAAGTTGCAAAGTTTGGTTGTAAAATGTTGTAAACTATAGGAAATATAGCCTTGCGGAGTTGGCAAATTTTGTTTACATTTGTATTACGGGTGGAAAATAATACCCAGTTGATACCCTTGGGTATTCATTTCTCACGGATAATACAAAACTACAGAAAATTTGCAAACTTCACAAGGCTATATTTTCTGTACTTAACAACATTTTACAATCAAACTTTGTAATTTTACTAAGTGTAGGATGCTCTTTCAAGCTGTGGTAATATTTTTTCCTATTTCGATTTTTTTTTAAAATTTCGTCTAAAAGTTTAAAGATCCATTGATCCCCTCAAAAAAATTGGTTTGAAAACGATTTATCTGATTTCTTTGTAATAGACTGTTTTCACGCAATCACCAAAGACAACGGAAATGGTAACTATATATTTAACTTGCCTATTTAACTATATAATAAGGTTGTCTTGCTGAAAGCGTAAATTGTGAACTTTGAGCGCGCAAGGGATGATGGTTTATTGTTAACTAAAGCCCTGATGTACCCAGGGAATTACCTTTGTAGCAGTTATATTTACCCTCGTAAGTTTCTTATGTGCCCTCGATACGGTTTCAAAGAAATAATTCCGAGTTTAGAAATGTGAAAAACACGCCTGTGCGTTCATAATTTAAATGGGAGGACAACTTTCATTAAATTGGCTGTGGATGCAGATGATTCTACAAACCTTATCAGATTGGACATCTGAATTAATGAATGTACCTAAAAGTTTGTCGTCTCTAAACCCATCAAAGCACTAGAAGCTAACTGTGTTTAATTGTACTTTATAATTCTTGCAGTGTAATTCAATCGAATCTTACAGTTTTCCCTCATGTTATAAATGTTTGTTTCAAGGTAACTACTAGCGAACAAACAACTATTCACGTCAGTAAAAAGGTAATTACTGTTCCTGTAAATTGTTCCTAAATTTTAGTACACTATAGTTGCAAATATTCAAAGATAATTCTCAATTGTTTAGGTCAAAATGGCTAAAGCAAGGAATTACCTTACGGTATGTTATAGTACGAACATGAGGGATTAATCTGAAAAATAATTAACCGTAATTACTAAACATAACGTGATAAACGTTGGGTTTTCTCTGTCATTTGTTGTCGACGTTTTATTAACTGTAGTTTTTGTCGTTTTATGGGTGATATCCAGTTAAATTTGACAAGCCAACTCTCGCTTTCCAACTCCAACTTTAACATCAATTGCTCATGCATTTTTGAATGAAAAACTTGCTTCATTAATGCTTAAGTTTGAGTAAAGTTTAACCGTGCTTTAAAATGTCACTGTACGACACATAGAATCTTATTAATTTATTCATTGCAGTATTTATTTATCCGTTTATTTGCACATTTGCTGAGCATAAAATAATGGTAAAATTGACAACATGAAAAATACAAACGCAGGGGCTGACCACAGAAAAAAAATCTGGGGCAATTCAAAAATAGCCTTGCGCATTCATTACAAATGATCATTTTTTTCACATATGAGATTACATTTTCTAGAATCTTGTGAGTGAGATCTTCAAAGAATCCAATACTTCAAAGCAAAAAGATCGTAGTAAAAGTGAGATAAAAGCTACCGAAGAATTAGAGCGCAATGCTCTCCGAATGGCACGACAAACGCTGAGTGCAAATGAATCACAAAGTATCCAGACTTCCAATGCATGTAAGTTCCGCTTCCTTTCTCTGCCTAGACAACGTTCCACTCAGGAAATAATAGCGGTTATTTGAATAGAAACTGTTTGTCTTTTAGTGATCGTAATGAGTATTCCTCTCTCTGGCTTTGTATTTCCTCCTGAGTCGGATCAACAACAGGCAAACGAAATCGGCGAAACCATTTCTTTTCCTGATGATATGGTACAGACGACAGATAAAGGTAATGAGCTAAGGACTTTACTTGGTGACTTGCAGGGACGTAGTCAGGGGGGGGGAGCCACAGCTTTTGTTTAAAGAGAAAGATCTATCGTATTTAGCAACATATGTAAACTAGATTCATATTAATCTGTCATCCTGTATTTTTGCTTTTAAAAAGGATCTCAAAACTTATCTTTTTAAACTTTTTATTAGCAATAGATCTCTGTATCTTTCTTTTGATTGATTTAGATAGGTTTATGAGTATCTTGTTATTTTAGCTTTTTCTTATTTAATATTTGTAAAGAATTATAAACTTTTTTACTATCATCATATACGTTCGTACTATTTGTAAAGCGCCTTGAGCTTTTAGGATATGTGCACTAAAGAAATTGAGGATATTATATTATTACAGCCATAAATACACAAACTAAAGTCTTCAGATAAACAGTAATAAAATATAATAATTTACCGGAATTTATGCCTCTCACTCCAAACTTTCCATTGATTAAAAAGTTCCTTTTGGAAAGCGTTATACCGTTCAAAAACGGTACAAAAAATGCTTCTTTTTTGCATTTTCGTATCTCTTCATGTCATATATTCAAATATCGATACTCTAAGTGTTTTCCATTCACTTATTGCTTGACAAAACGTTTTTCTTGATTTTTTCAACTTTGTCTGTTCATATGACTTAACTTAACACGCTAAATATGCATTACAAAAAATGTCCATCACTCCAATAACGTATATACTATAAATTTCCAGGTGACTATTGATTTTCCTGCATTCTGATTGGTCAAGATTCACTGTCTCTGAAGCGATAGTCACTGACCAGTGACTATAGCTTTTTGCTTTGTGCTTTTTTTACAAAGTAATAAATTTTTGCTGATTATTATTTGTATAAACACCTGAAAATTTATACTAAAACAATTAGTCGCCTCAGGCTCGGTGATTACAAGCCTATATTCACTTCGCCTCACCTTCGGCGACTAATTGTTACATACACACCTAACTGTTAAATACACACCTGTACTTTTTAGCTCTTGTAGCGGCTGAATGTTCTCAGCTAGGTATCTTAGTTAATGATGATGGTAAATTATTTTGCCAGTTTCTTGTTATGATTAATTGATGATTTTTTCTTTCTTAGTCCAAAGAGCTTTTGTCTGCATGGCGTATTCTAAGCTCCATGAGACTATGTCTGGAGAGCTGACCGTGTAAGTTATAACTGCTAACATGACGTGCACGTGGAATCCAGTTTGCTCTTGTTATTAGGTGAAAGAGTTGATTAGACCGAACACAGACCGAATGCGATTTGACATCAATTGACGATTTGACGTCGTTGACGTCATTTTTCCTCCAATTTTCGGAAACAGTTTAAACAATCTTATATCCAAAATTTCTTTAGATTAATAGTTTTATACAGTGACTATTGATTTTTCCGCATTCTGATTGGTCAAGATGGTGTGACATTCGCTGTCCAGGGACTATAGCTTATTACTTTTTTATAAAGTAATATATTTGAAGTGAATTTTGTAAACTTGAGTTCATTATTTGTAAACACCTGCTCATTGAACGCTCGGTGAATATAGGCTTGTAATCACCTTGCCTTCGGCGACTAGTTGTTAAATAGAAACTAGCTTTTCACACTCGTGTGTTCACTTTTCTTTTCCTCAGATCATCTAGTTCACTTAAACCAAACACGAAATTAGAAATGAACAGCAAGATTATCGGAGCCGCAGTTGACCCACCATTGGATAAACCATTGAGCACTCCCATTACAATCACGTTCACTCATGCTGAGGTTCGAATATTAAAGTCATGGTTTTCTCGTTGTGGTATCGTCCACTTGGATCTGTGTTTAACTTTCTCTTGTGGTCTGTTCTCAGGTATCTTCTGGTCAACAAGTTTGCTCATTTTGGAATCAGTCAATAAGGTAAGGTGTGCCTATGTTCATTGGCGAAGCCAGCCCGACATTTGGTCATGCAAATGCAAATTTTTTAGTGTTTAAAGACCGTATAAGGATCAATTTCTAAAGAAATGAATAGTAAAAATGATTTAAATTTGCATAGCATCATGACCTTTGCTACTGCTTATGTTCTTGCCGACAAGTCTGTTGCTAGTTGTCAACAGTTTTATTGTAAGTTTTTTGTCCAAACGTGTTATCCTTAGGCTTTCTCTAAGTTGTTTTAACAACTTATTGCAACTTGCCTGATTTTAACAGAGTTTGTTCAACTTGATGAATTTGACCATAGTGAAAAAGATCAAACAAAAACAACAGAAAAAAGATGCGAAGAAAATCACGTACGTTCATAAAGCGTCAACGAAACAAAGAGAATAACCTACTCTGTTATTCTTGTCCTTCAACAGACGTCAATTTGCTTTTTGAAACGATTTTTGACCGCATTGTATTCTGGCAAAATACACACCGCCATCTTTTTCATTACTGAGTCTCAAGTAGTCAAATTGGTTGTTACTTGTTGTCAAGTCATAACAAGTTGGCAAAATTGACAACGTGTATCAAGTTTGTGTTGTTTTTGTTTTTGTTGTCTATTTGAAACTGACTTCTGCAGAAGAAACGAGGGAAATGACTACTTAGTCAGTTTAAAACCTGGAAAGAGGGATAAAAACCTGCTCCCATCTTCTCTGCGGTTATTCGTTCACAAATCAATTTTGTACACTCTAGAACTAGCGACGGAGATTTTGGAGAATGGTCAACACAGGGATGCGAACTTGATAAAGAAAACTCAACGTCGACAAAGACGGTGTGCTTGTGTAACCACTTGACCAATTTTGCGTTGTTATTGCAACGGGAAGGAGAAGTAAGTGGCTTTCGCTTTCACTTCCAATTGGTGATATTGAGCTTTTCCGCCTACTAAAACCTCGCTCTTTAGCCAGCTAAAGTATGTGGTAGTGGAGACACTTTTCTAAGTGGAATTAGAAGTCTTCCCTTCACTGTCCTTGTCTCGAGGATGCCTATTTAATGAGTTAAATGAATTGGTACTAATTGCCATAAAACTGGATCTATTTAGTACTCAAAATTAGCCATATATTACATGTGCAACAGTTACATCATTTGTGATTGTAATGAAATCACTGAGTATTAAAGTGGTTTCGTATGATCATAGCTTCGTTCTTAAATTGGTCTTAGAGTTCAGAATTAATGTGAATCAAAGACAATGTGCAATTTGGAGTTCATGGCATTTGAGGAAAAATAAACAAAAATAAAGGAACCTGATTATATTTACTCAAAACTCATTGTCTCATAACTCATTCACTCGTGAGATTCAGTAGTTAAACATTAATCTCCCTTATTTCTGGTAACAATTAGGATAGGATAGGAAGAAATGATGTTTGTGGCGCTACTATATCTACATCCAAGTCGATATCTGCGCCGTAAAGCTGAAAAATATGCCTGATCGCAGTGGATTCCCAACCAAAGCTACGACCTTTGGAATGCTCTATCCCAATGTAACACAAGTGTAATTAGATTAATATGAATCTAGTTTTTCATATCTCTGAGGATGGTTCTGAAATACAATGTAACACCACAAACATCATTTTCACCTGAGTACATAACACTAGATACATAAAATCATTGGGATGGGGGAATTATTCACTTGATATCTCTAGTAACAGAACACTTATGCATTCTAAAATCTTGTGCATTCTGAAATGTTTTGGTGATAGAATAATTCAATACGCCCTGATATACTTTTGTTTTTCCTTTTTTAGCTTTATCGTCCTCCCCCGCTATCACTTGAGATCATCACTATCATTGGATGTTCATTGTCAATTCTTGCTTGTGTGCTCTGTTTTGTTATGTTTTTCACGCTAAAGTAAGCTTCATTACTTTCGACTTTGGCATCATTTTGATTGCTCTTTGAGAATGGGGAAACATTGTGAGCTAGAAATATAAAACAAGTTCATTATTTCTTTTCCAGGAAGAGAGATATTCGCCATCATCTGCACATCCATCTTACGTTCGCCATCGCTGTTGCTCAACTTATACTACTCTGTGGTATTACTCAGACAGAATACGAGGTATGCATGCAAGATATAAAAAATTGCATTATAAATACAAAGTTTTCACACTACAGGTGTATGTAACACAGAATACCACACAATTTTCTATCATTCATATTTCATGTTACAAGTATATATCATGGACTATTATTGGTTTTTTGGAAAGGTTTTCACTGTAGTTTTTCTTCCTGTGGGGTGTTGCGGTTAGATTTAGCATATTCTATTTGGATAAAATCCTAATGTACCACAGAATACCAGTGTGGAGTAACGGTGTATCAAATTGAATCAGGATTTGGTCTTTGATGCTGTATGGTAATACTGTATAGATATTGGTATCTAATTTTGTTCTATCTAATACTACAATATATCAGGTTTATCAATAATATTGAAAGATCGTGTTCTTTTATAGCAAATTTGATCGCTCCCTGTTATTCTTGAATGGCAGGAATGTTTTATCGCTTAGTTCAAATGTCTATGAACATAACTTATGTTGGTTTGCAAACTTATTTTCAAACGTCCTGATTTTACGAGCATTTAGCAAAAAAGAGGTATCAAAAACAACGAATTATATTTAAAGTTTATCCTTGTTACTTTTAAGAACTTTTACTAAAATATTCATTTTTCTTATTTATGTGTCAATTAACACCAAAATTAATATATATTTGCGAGAATAAAGTATTTTGCACGTTTCTTTAAAATTTTATATTGAAAATAAATACGACTGGTACTCTGTGGTACTGAGGTATTTTGTGGTATATACCTGTATCATCACTTCAAATGTCCTTCACCATCTGCATAGAGAGACTTTCCTAAGAATATCGTCCTTTTCTAGAATGAATTTTGGCGTGTGTTTCTCAGGGACAATTCTAATCTGGAGTTGCTGCTAATTTTTTTAAATAGAAAATATAGTTTCTACAGTTGGAGGTTTGGACTTCTATATAACGTTAACTTAACATGAGCGATCCTATTGTATTAAAAATGCAATCGCTTGCCTTCTTCTCAACTGTATTCAATAAAACAAAACCGCTCGTAGTGTAAACATTGCATAATTCAACTAATTCAACTCAAGTCATCAAAAAGTCGTGGCAACTCTTAGCTTAGAGTAGTCCCTGGTGTTGGCTGGCCTAATGTAATACCAGCTTTGTTTGGATTTTTAGATTCTTTGCAAAATCATGGCGGCATGTCTTCATTACTTTTACATGGTAGCTTTTCTCCTCATGTTGTGTGAAGGTGTGCACCTGGCTATCTTGATTGAGAGTGCGTTCCTACACGGTGATGTCAAACTGCCAGTTTATTTGATTGCGAGTTGGGGTAAGTTCAAAGCATCGAAAATTTGCTCATTTTGTGCCGATAGGAACGCCCTTTGAGATGAATAGTCGGAAGGATATTATTGTAGCTTGTTTTCTTTCGTCATAATCGCCTTATCGTGCTTGATAAAGGTCTTTATAAACCAACACGTCTTCCATGACAATTTTTTTTGACAAGTTTGATTTGTTCATTTGTACGTGTACATGTACAGAATTTTACTTTGACAAGTTTTCTTTGTTTACCTTACCGACAGACAAGTTTTTACTTTGCCGATTTACTTTGCTAGCATGCTAGCTTTTAAACAAATTTACTTGTCCTAAAAAATTGGCAAAGCGGCACGTACAGACGAGCAAATAAAACTGGTTACATAAAAAACTTGTCATTGAAAACGTACTCGGCTTGAGTGTTTGATCTAAATCAATACAAAGTTTTATTTATCGTCATGTCTTTCAGGATTGCCATTGATAATCGTAGGGATCACCTTGGGTGCTCGTTATGATAACTATGGCGGGAGCATTGCGTAAGTTGTTAATAATGTTCTTGGTCAAACCGTTGCAGCATCTCTGTGCCACAAGATGCAACCTTGTTGTTTAATATACGGGCGACTATCTGCGGTTACCGCGACCAAACGAACACAACGTTGTTTGTACAACATTAAAACACACGGGCGAACGATGAAAACATGAATACACGTTCCCTCAAAATTTGAACAAATCCAAATCATTTGCAACATGCAACACCGTACAATATTCTACAACAAGGTAGTCGCAATACCATACAACATTCTGCAACAAGGTGGTCGCAACACCATACAACATTCTGCAACAAGTTGGTCGCAACACGTTAAAACAACAAAGCTGCATGACATCTTTGCAACGGTTTGACCAGGGTTTTGAGCCAAACACCACGTAGAAAGTTTTGCGTAGTATTCTATATGCTTTCAATACCATTTTGCTTTTTCGCTTTGTCTTTCATAGATGTTTCATATCGGCAGATGAGGGCACAATTTATGCCTTTGTTGGACCGTTTGCCCTCATATTATTGGTAAGATTTTGTACAGCTTCGTTATTTTTTATAGTTAGAATCAGAATCAGAAAAAGAACTTTATTTTGTCAGGGTGGCCCACTCAGTATCTGATACACTGTTATTCTCATAGGGGTGCTAAAAATTTACCTGATATATTGAATGATTA
Source organism: Muricea muricata (assembly GCA_963855995.1). Lineage (NCBI taxonomy): Eukaryota > Metazoa > Cnidaria > Anthozoa > Malacalcyonacea > Plexauridae > Muricea > Muricea muricata. Next base: position 756,624 of record OY979721.1, read on the forward strand.
GTCTAAAAAGTTACAAAAGATAATAAAATGTACTGAATATATATTAAAAGAAATTCAACCAGTGCCGGAAACCTATGCACTCACTATTGTAAACTTTAAATCCATAATACAAAAAGGATTTTAACATTCTTTGGAAGGTGCAGCTGTTCGATTGTCCTGTCGGACAAAGTACAATTTCACGGGTAAAATTAAAATCATTACTAAAGATTGCGGTGATTTCCTCAACATATAGTACAAATCTCTTTTTCACTCCAGGGCTTTTCCCAGTTTTGAAACAAAGTAAAGTAAAAACACTTGGCTATCTGCGCGTCTCCCCGCCTTTGAGAGATAGCATCACACATATGATAATAATTTTCTTCCATTTTAGATCAACTTTGTGATTCTGGTCATAGTTCTAAGACAAGTGATCAGGAAGACATCTCTACCGATCTCGTCAAAAACTGCAACGAAATTTGAAATTGCAAGGTACCTTTTTGATAATGATAATTATCCCGTAGAAGACTTTCGGCTTCCATACATTACTGCGGTACCTCTAAGCAAGCTGGAAGAATTGATGATCGCTTTTAATATTGTCCTTCGCCATTTTGTAAAAATCTGTGGTATAGCGCATTTAGCCTCGTTCTTTTCGTCGGGTTTTTGTTGTGTTGCTTTCATTGTGTTTTAGGTCTTCCACCATAGAATCCAGGTCTCTCTGTCTGTCAGTCTAGCCGCTGGGTAAACTAGGAAATATTGTTCTGGAAACATTGTTGCCTTCCAATGTTTCTCCATGTTTCCCAGTGTGGGCAAACTAGGAGACATTTTTGTGAGCAACATTGGCTGGCGCGGGTTGCTTGTTGAAGATTAGCAAATGCATAATCGTTCTTCTCGTGCTGGAAACATCGGAAACATGTGGGCAAACTAGAAACATTGTTTACGCAACAAAAATGTTTCTGAATTTGTGTGGAAACGTTTTTCCTTCCCGGGGAGCAAAATTCTGTTTTCGCAAAAATGTTCCGGGATGTAGGCAAACCTGGAAACATAATGGTTTCGCTCTAGTTAGTCATCCTAGTTTGCCCAGGGCTTAAATGTCTACCACATTCATAGGTGATCTAATCACTATGTGATTTTGTTATTTCAGAGCCACTGTTCGTTCACTGGCCATCTTATTTCCAGTCATGGGTTTCACATGGGTATTCGGAATATTGTTCTTCGGTTTCCGCACTTTAGCGCTTCAATATCTCTTCGCCATATTCTGTTCCTTGCAGGTAATTCAGCTGTCTTGCTCTCTGCTAGTATATTTCATCGCCTCAATTTTAGTGTGTACAATTTAAGACCCATATCGCAGCACCATTATTCGCGTTCAATACGGCGATCAACTACTCAGTGGCGAAGCCAGCTCGACATTTGGTCAAGCAAATGCAAATTTTTCAGAGAAATGAATAATGATAATGATTTAAATTTGCATAGCATGACCAAATTGTCGGGCTGGCTTCGCTATTGCAAGTGCAGTGACCAACAGTTATCTTCAAATATTTTATGATTCATTTTTAATGTAATATTTTCGCTTTATTCTAGGGCTTCTTCATATTTCTGTTTCAATATGCACTCAACACGGAGGTAGGATATTAAATAAAGTACGTTAACAATCTCGCTGGAATCAGATCATTCTGAATGCAAGTTGTCGAGACAACTTACTTCAAGCTTGTGGGTAAAACGCCGTGACAATCAACATTCATCAAGCCTTGAGCGGACTTGTTATCATGCAATCAAGATCAAGCGATGTAAACGCATCCTGATATCTTCATTGCAAGATAACGAGCGGCAGACATCCGGCAACTTGCATTTTATTTCCAAGCTTTGTCAGAACTGACCGGTGAATCCTACCGAGTTCATTGCTCCACTATTGACAGGGCACCTAAAATTTATGTATACAAACAATCTTTACAAGATTTCGGTTGTTCGATGTCCTCAGAAAGATAATCAAATGAGTGTATGAAAGTCTAAAGTAATCACTTCAAAAACTAACCCACATTTCAAAACTTTTGTTACTTCTAAAAACAAAAGCCAAAAGGAAATTAAAAGCGTTCTGATGTCAGCCAATGACACATTGTATATCTACTAAAGCCTGGTTCACACTAGTCGTAAGCATGGCGGATACTTCTTCTGGCCGATGTGATTGAGTGAATTCTATATCATTGCTAAAACAATCTAATATTTTCGTCGTATACTTTAGTTTGTTCACTTATTCACATACGCGAGAAGGAGAACTGAAGTCCCCGATTCTCGCGAAAAGTGTGAACCAGGCAGCAAGACATTATTATTATTATTATTATTTAGTCTTATTTACACACATATACAACGGTAGCCCTTCAGCAAGTTTGTTTATGTACCACTGGAAAACGGACGAGTCGAATGACATTTCACGTTCACACAGACAGTTTTAAAAGTTTGTGGAAGATCAATGTCATATACAAGACAATTCAGCCTACCTATGTCTTCATTATCATGAGAAAAGACTCCTTGGCCCAAGGTGGAATCTTCGTAGTGGCGTGAGATTGTTTATTTTCACGTCATAGTATGAAGCCAAAAAGGCATAGCTTGGTGTCATTTGTCACCTTGACGTTAGGTTTAACAACAACTGGCGCATCTTTGGCGTGAAGTTAACGTAGATTCCACCCTGGTCCTTGGCGCGTGTTTCTAACATAACGTTTCTCTTATTACGTTTTCAGAACCGGTTAGCATTTCTTCGCGCAACACGAAGATGGCGACTAACGTTTACATCATCCATTAGCACTTCTGCTACCGGTGCTACCGGTTTAAAACCATCTGGGTCAAACACGAAAGATAAAGCGCTGAACGAGCAGGGTGACACTGAAAATGCGACAACAAATGTAGAAAACTGTCACCTCATGGTCTACCGTACGCTTGATAAGAATGGCGGAACAATCGACAGTAGAACGGTTAGCACATTAATATAACCCCAGGTATGGGAAATACAGATTAGTGGATGTAACATGGCTTGTATCAAGTATAAACAAGCTAATATCAAAAGCACGCAAGCCAGTTACCAGTCCTGCGAATTGGGTGCAAGAACTGTGGCCAGTATAGCTAGTTGAGGTTGTATAAACCGAAAAACCAACTGATTTTGTGAACTAAACTGAGCATGTTTAAAGATTTCTGTGCATCGAGTAATATCATTACACAGTGTAGATTTTTAAGTCAGCTTAAAAACTCTGACCAGTACTAGAGCTAATTGAAGTTATATAAACCGAAAAACCAACTGATTTTGTGAACTAAACTGAGCATGTTTAGAAATTTCTGTGCATCGAGTAATATCATTACACAGTGTAGATTTTTAAGCCAGCTTTGTAAACAAATAGCAAAGGTATAAAATTATACTCCACGACCCTCGAGGCTAAGGGTGACATAACGGGTTATATTCGCGATTGGGGGGGGGGAGTGATTGTTTTCTTGTGAGATGACTGATACTTTTGTTCCTAAGAAGTATAAGAATGAATAAAAGTAAATGAAGCGTCACGTGTTTCAGCGTGAAAAGAAGGAATGAATGCGGGTGGTATTCAAGCGTTGATTTTCTTCTTAATACGAAGTGGGAGGGGGGGGGGGTATTGGAGGGACAGAGTTGTTCAAGTAGGAGGTTAAGAATGAAGTTAGCACTGGGTGTGGGGCTAAATAAAATTAATAAATATCACAAAGTCGCCCGAATGCCTCAGACGAGGAAAATCGTAAAATAGTTTCAACCCTATGCGTGTCATGGCATCTGACAGCCACCACTGGCAGACGCTTGCAGGCTAGGTAGATTGCCTGCATAAATAAGCCAAATTTTTACCAATACTCATTGCTTTCCTTTGTATTTGCCTTTTGCTCTCTTTGTTATTTTGATGATACTAATGACGGTTTGGCTTATTTATTCATAAATTATACCAACCAAACACTTGCAATTATTGACCTTTGCGACCCTGCATGTCTAATAATGAAAGTTATTAAAGGTGTGTCTCAAATAACTTGGAGTTTATCTTTATGACCTTATATGGATACGTATTTGCGCAAAACTCGGAACAACAACCACTTGACGCCCTGTCGAACCCGCACTCGCAAGGGTTTGTGTTGTTCGAAACATCTGCGCTCGTCTTTTGTGTTCTTTCGAAATGTCTGGTTTGGTAAAACCGAAGAAATATGACTGGAAAGACTCGAACTTGGCGCTATTTGGCTCAGATCTCGAGAAAAACGTAAGCAAATCGTTTAATTTTCGAAACATTTTTCTGCAAATATTCGAGCTGTCAAAGTAAGCCTATGTCAAAATACTAATCATCTAGATATATTGTATATATATCCAAGCATTGTATAGTCCAAGGCTGGTTAGTTCATTTGATGGGGATTGACCTTTTTTAGCTATACCAGGCGTATATCTTGGCTATATCTGGCCGTCTTGGGTGTATTTAATTAATGACATGATGTGTTGTGTATATAGTTATAGTTTAGTTTTCGATAATTGACTTATAGCAAATCGAAAGTGCATTTGTCGTTTACTCAGTGTAAACAGCAAAATCTCCTACAAAACTTCCAGCAGTTTTCATCTTAATCAAATCATTCTTCGTAGCTAGAAGTACGTAAACACGCGCCCATTTCGTTTTGAAATGTTATTTTATCTTAGCAAAGTAAATTTTTAAGTTGCAGACGGTATGCAAAATTGTTGACAGAATAACTTGTCTGGAATCTGCGGACGTTTTGCCACGCGCAACAATCGAGTCGTATTGTACCTTTGCCGAGCGAGTTTAACTGCTGTATTTTGGAGAGCAATTGATTTCGCGTGCAAGTGGTCGAGCGAGTTTAGCTGCTGTGTTTTGGAGAACAATTAATTTCGCCAGCAAGTGGGCAGCCAGTACTTCCGCGACTGATTTATTACCTTCGTAATTGAATAGTGGAGCAATTCGTGTCTTTTTGGCCTAGAAAAGTCTGATTTTGTTTCATGTTTTGCTGTAATCAGATTGTCTGCCATACCTTTCTGCTATCGTTGAAACGCGGTTGCCAGACGAAATTAATCTGTTCTTAGAAGGCCTTTAGGCTTTAGGCCGAAAACTGTGTGTGCAATAAGACACTAGTTTAAAGACTTTGTGGCGTGGCTCGCGGACTAGGGTGCAAAATTCAGCACGACCTTGCGCGAAGCACAAAATTCAACTTTCGGTGAGAATAATGAAACTTCATCTTCACAATTCAAAGTTGTGAAGAGGTGCGAAAAATTTGAGCGTTTAAATGTGTATCTTAACAACTTATATTGTGTAAGTCTGTTAGAGTAAGACAATGCAGTGAAGAGTGCTCAGGAATAACGTATATCAAATGTATTTAAGTACTTCAAAAATACAAAAAAAAAAGCTTGGATGTTTCAAGAGAGGGCTGTTCGTCGTATATAGACGTTGGAATTACCGTAATAGGTATATAACAAGTACGTATGACCTCATAGTCTGGCTGCTTCTGTTGACAGCGGGGCGTATTTGTGTGCTAATCTTTAGTCAATCCTCGACACTAAATGTAAAGAATTTTGACGCAAAAACAGCATGTGAATGAAACTCCACAGTAGGTAAGATTAAAAAGCGAATGATGGCGTTTTCCTGCTCTGACCCGAATTATACGAAAGGTGTCTGTCACATACGCTGGCTTCGTGAATATCAAGAAAAAACATGGATTAAGAAATTCGGGTTATTTTTCAATCTTAACAGGTTAAAAAAGCGTCCGCAGCCACTGAGAAAGCGTGGGAGAATGCCGGCAAACGTCCTGGGATTCAAATCTGGCGAATCGTGAAGTTTAAAGTAAGTCACAGCAGGCGGTCGCCCAGGGTGCGTCACACGCGGAACTTGAAGCTCACAACGAAACTGCCAAGTCGCAAAGCTGGAGATTGGAGACGAGGCGGGAAACCGACGTTTTCTGCTATTGAAGAAGGGTCATTCTACTATTTTGAATAGAAAATATATTTCTAGAGTTGAATTTTTAACTTCTATGTAACGCTAACTTAACATGAGCGGTCTTTACCATCAGTAACCCATACCAACAAGCTTTGTGAGTTGTTGGGTTTAAAAATGAAATGCAATGAAATGCAATGAAATATGGAAACTGGTTCTCTAAAAAACGAATCACAAACAATAATGACTTTTGTTGTAAGGCCAATGATCTCAATGCTTGATCATTTTACGTTGGTATCTCCCTTCCTTTTGACGCAATACATTCTCTTGCATTAAAGTGAGGCTTTTGGTAGTGAGGAAAACCCTACTCCAGCAGAATATTTCCTTTAATAAGTTCCTTGTATGATTGCGTGGTGAATATCAAATTAAAATTTAATTTTGTGGAAACACCACGTATTTCCTGTGTTTAAACTTGCAGTCGAGTCTCTTGTCATAAATGATGGAACATTTCGCCATTTAGAGTCGATCACACGTACCCGTTTAATTGATTGGCATTTACAGTTTATATGTTTTCTGTGTTATCAAGGTGACCAACTGGCCCAAAGAGGACAATGGAAAATTCTACAGCGGAGACTCTTACATCATTTTGAGAACGTACAAAAAACCTGACTCCGATGTAAGTTCAATCGTAAAATGTCTCAGAAGAACTTTCACTTCGAACAAATTCGTTTAAAGCAACAATCCATTAAGAACTTGAGGACCAAATATATACAGTTTTGGTTCGGTTTTTGCGTCAGAGTAGGCTTGCCATATAACACTTTAGCTCAGGTTCGTATCACACGAGTGTGGAAATTGTGTCTGCCCTAACTCCTATTTCAGAACCATCCTAGTAGATATGAAAAACTAGATTAATATATGAATCTATAGTTTTTCCTAACTCCTATAAAGTTGACTTTGTCAATATTTAGGCGGGGCATATGTAGCGAAATTATAGAATAATTGTAAATGACGTGGTTTTTCAGGAGCTGCTGTACGACCTTCATTTCTGGATTGGAAAGTATTCCACTCAAGACGAATACGGAGCTGCAGCGTATAAAACAGTTGAACTCGACATATTCGTAAGTTTAGAATCTGTAACATCATCGCTTGTCGTCGCATCATCACAATAGAATCGTCCAACCTGATTTTCTGACGCATTCCGCTAGTATATAAGTAAACACGCACGTAGAATTAATGAATTGATAATAATAACTCAGAGGTCGCTCATCCCCTGTTGCGCCAAATTGCGAACAAATTTTTCCTACGCCTTCCAGTAAAGCGAATTATAGCGATGCGACTAAAGCATCTAAGTTAAAAACGATTAAAAGGTCCTAATCTTGAGTGGGAATCATACACATGTCGTCGACATTCAAGTAGGAAATAGTTGAGAAAATTCAACATCAACTGTACTTCCTACAGTAGGAATCGAACCTTTTCATCATTCATCCCCCCCCCCCCTTTCCAACGGTTTTGTGGGCATCTTATGAGTTATGTCCAGGCGAATTGTTGGGGGGGGAGGGTGTTCCCCATTGCCCTTTTTGATGAAGTCCCTATGTATTCGTAAAACTTGGCGCACACTAGAGGTGTCATATTTATCTGTTGTCTCGAGCGAGATTTGAACTTGCATCGAGCAAGAGTTGCTCGTAATGCAGGTATCGTTATTGATGCGCGAGAAAAGATTACATGCGACACAAAACTCGGACACAGATCAACCCACACACTCGGTGAACTCTAAGCTGATCGTAACTGGCACCAGTAAAGTTTGGCTCAGTTGATTGCGAGTTTGCGCACACGGCAGGCTTTGAGCGCAGAGAGCGCCATTGTTAAAAATGTTCTCTCTCCTTCAGTTAAATGACAAGCCCGTGCAGCATCGCGAAGTACAACAACACGAGAGTGAGTTGTTCAAAAGTTATTTCAAGGAGATCACCATCATGAAGGGAGGGTAAGTGTCGAGAAACAGTCGAGAAGAGCTCGAAAAATATCCCCTGAATGATGCATTAGACCGCAAAAGTGACTCGAAAATATAGGATCTGCGACATGAATTCACAACCTGAAACGATGTATGAACAGAATTTTGCGTTTCCAAGAAATAAGAAGGGGAGGTTTTTAGTCAGCAGTCACTACTAACAGTTCTCTTGCTCGAAAAGTCGAATTCTTTTTGCATCATGTTTTTGTGTGCTTTTGACTGCACTTGTCACACAAGAGTAACATCTCACGTTTATTTCCGAATTATTGTTCATTGCGATTGCAAACTTCATGAAAAGCATTTATTATCATTTCCAGAGCGGAAACTGGGTTCCGTCATGTTGAACCAACCAAGTACGTACCAAGACTCTTCCAATTCCGACGCGAGAAGGTGCGTGTTACGAAGTCTCAGTTGTGGTGAAGGTTTACTTTTCTTTGCGTGCAGTCTGCTCAGATTTCTAGCGCGATTCTCAGAGTTGTGAATGTGTTAGTGATGTTTTGATAAGAGGAGATACAGTAATAACACTCATCACGGGCTTACTCTTTGAAATACATCAAAAGAAAATGGTTCCAGAAATCTGAGCAAATAATGTAGACGGACTCTTAAGTCCATGGCGCAGCTAGGAAACATCGCTGTGGAAACATTAGTTACTAAAGGTCTTACTTCATACATGTTAGTAAACAAACTTGTTGTCTACCGTCGAACATACGTGCTCTTTCATTAAACATGCGTGCTCTGCCATCGAACATTCGTTTTCAATCGTCGAACATGCGTGCTCTATCTTCAAACATACGTGCCCTACCATCGATTTTCCGTGATCCATCACCGAACATTCGTGCTTTATCGTCGAACATACGTGATCCATCATCAAATATACGTGCTCTATCGTCGAGCGTACGTGCTTTGTCGGCGTTCGGAAGTGCTTCGTTGTCACTAGTACGTGCTCCAACATTGCCAGTGCGTGGTCTGAGTTCGTGTGGAAGATGGTGTGGCTGATGGTGGGTTTGTTCTATTCCAGACAAGGGTCACGTGCTGCAGATGTTCTATATGCAATTCGTACAACACAACCCACAACACCACACTTTATCACAAGGTAATATCGATGACCGCTTGACACCACTGGACCAATATCCTTACGCGCCCTGGGTACAATATGGCATAATACTCCGATAAAATATGAAACCGAAGATGACAATATCCGCTGCCTAATAAACATCATTCATAAACATCATTAGCGGATAAAATGACGCCTTTCAGCATTAAAATGTATTGGTTTTCCTCTACCTAGAAATATCCTTAGGAGTACTTGAACATTTCTTCTCTAACGGTCCGTGTATGTTTTCAGGGATCAGTGGTTGTCAAAGAGGTGCCTTGCTTCCAGGAATGTTTGGATTCTGACGACGTATTCATCTTTGATGCAGGTTTAGAACTCTACCAGGTTCGTTTAGCTTTGCAATTAGGATCGTGAGTACACAGACAAAAATGCCATAGACGTGTTTCAAGTTGTCAATTCAACAGCTTGTTGCAGCTTGTCATTTGCAGACTTGTTACAACTTGTTGAAACAACTTGCTGCAAGCCTGTGGATGACAGGTTTGACGATCAACTTGCAACGAGCCTGTTGACAACTTGGAATTGACTTGTCGTCAACAAGCTGTCGCAAGCCATGCAAATGCATCCTGAAATGGGCTTGTTGATAACAAAAAGACAACGGACCTGTTGAAGCTCACTCGTTTTTCGCTGTCCAGATGTAGGATTCATTCGGAAAACATCTAATGGTAATGCCAGTTTATCAAAATGAAACCTTTTGTTATATGTTAGGTTTGGTTAGCAACTTTATTTCACGAGGGTAACACGTGACAGTAAGATGGATGCTGATAAACTGGTGGCCCTCGGTTATCCTATACAAGCTGATCTGACCGTGAGTAAAAGGCCTGGAACTGGCTACCAAATAGAAATCCATTTTGCTATTGTTAATCACCAATATCTTTTTTTTCCTTTGTGAAACTTGTTGAAACTTAGTAACTGTCTTTGATAAAGGAAATTATAAGTCTACCAGAAATTTACAAACAAAGTAAATTATATTTCATGACAAATTTGATGATGTGGATCGAAAAATGGATTTCTATTTGACAACTAGTGCCAGTACTTTTCCATGTTTTCAGATCAACTGGTATGCGTTGATTTTAGGGAGGGAGGAAAACCGGAGCAGCCGGAGAAAAACCCTCGAACCACTACGAGATTAACTACGAGACCTCAACTCCCATGCAATGCCAAATGTACGTCTGGCTTGGTTTCATTGTTTTTTTTGTTTAGTGGAATGGTAAATCGTCAAACAAAGATGAGCGTTTTGCTGCGTTGCAATACGTTCAGAACTTGAAGGTGAGTAAACACCTGCTATGAATATCAAATAGTTCCTGGTCTTTAAAATATAACTTGGTGCAAACACCACGTAAGTTTATTTATACAAGGAACTTAGTTCCTGGTCTGTCGCGCTGTCGACGTGTTTTGAATTCTACTTTTCATATTTTTCAAGTCTGACAGAAATGGTCGTCCAAAAGTGGAAACACTTGGTAAGTTGCCATTTTATACCTTTTTAATGCGCTTGGCCACGTCTGACTATGGTGACAGCGGGCGCACGTGGATTTAACCATGTTGTTCTTCTATAAGACAAGCGTATTTTTAACACACATTATTTGCTTTGACAAATGTTTTCAGGTTTTTATATTCTCTACTTCATTTCGCTAAACATTTCATGAATGTTGTTTTCTATTCTCGTTGCAGAGGAAGACAGAATCTCTCCCAAAAATTCCTTCAATACAAAACTGCCAACGGGCGGCAAAGCCAGAAAGAAGAAAGCCAGAGTATGTCCATCTGTCAAATAATCACTTTGATACAATCCTACGAATCTAAGGATCTGGAAATTTCAACTCCAATAAAACCACTCTATTGACCACTGTGTGTTTCCAAAGATTAAAAAAATAATCTCATCAACTGATTCATTCTTTCCTCTGCTATCACAGGACCAGGTAGATGGCCCCGGAGAGAAAAAGTTATATAAGTATGTCACTTATTTCTTTTTTGTACATTTAGCACTAGCTATCATTATGACACGAAGAAAAGACGAAAACACAGACAAAAATACGGAAGTTGAATACCTTGCAAGAACTTGTTGCAACAAGCCGTGCGTTCGCATTGCTTGCGACAGCTTATTGACGACAAGTCTGTTGCATGTTGTCAGCAATCTTGTTGCAAGTTGATTGTCAAAACTTGTTATCCACGGGTTTGCTGCAAGTTGTTTCAACAGGTTGGAACAAGTCTGCAGCTGACAAATTGCAACAAGCTTGATTTTAACAGTCTTGTTTAATTATTTGCAAATGCTGGTAAAGTTGACAACTTGCAACAACACTGTAATATTTTTCGTTGTATATTATCCAATCTTATTTATCTAACCCGACCGGGTAGATTTTCGTGTCGCAGTCGGGAAAACATTTCAACCAGTTTCCATTTATACTTCTAAGACCAGCATCTACATTACAGAATCTCAGATGATAGTGGAAAACTTCTGGTACAATTGGTGTCATCTGGGGATATCAGTAAAGATGACCTTAAATCTGAGGACGGTATGTATTTTAATATGTAAAAGTACTATTCATATAATTAGTCGAGTTCATTCGAGACCATCGAGAACCGTGATCTACTAGAGGACAGACGCACCTCTGACGCCATTCCAGCGACAAGCCAATCACGACAAATTCAGAATAATCAACAACCAATAGCGTTTTTTGTTTTATTTTATTTTATTTAGCTTAGCCACAGAGGCAGGGTCACCACAACAGCGTAAGCCAATTAATGTGGGCCCGTATTACCTATCCCACTCTGTCAACTTTCCCTGTGGGAGGAAACCGGAGTACCCGGAGAAAACCCACGACTTTCGACAGAGCGTTGACTATACTGTTTTCACATGAGGACTGGGTTCAAGTCCACCTTACTGGGGATCGAACTCCGAACCTTAGAAGTGAAAGACGAGTCGTCTGACCACTGCACCACCGAAGCTCCATAGATCATGATCACGTTAACTGGCGTGCGCAGTATGTAAAACAAAGTGATAACATTTTGCCGTTGTCTGTTCAGTTATAGATACGGGGTAGTCGTCGTAATGTGGTAAGAATATCAGTGACTCACTCGCCTAGGCGGCTTATGGACGACTGTTTATCTTTTGCCACATTATGACTTCATACCGTGTATCTATAACTGTTGTTGGGCCGTCAACGTCTTTGTTCCATCTTTTTGTTCGTGTTTATGCTGGCTTGCGCACGGTGTACGCAATGAATTTTTGGTATAATGAAGCAATCGCCCTATAGCGTCGCTTCGCGAAATCACCTTCCCTAATTGGCGAAATAGTAATTCGCAAAATTTTAAGCGAATTTGTGCACGGCGAAACTGTCTCAACATAAAATCGCAACTCATTGTAAACACTTTGAAGTTCGCTGAGTTTCCAAGTATGAGTGATTTCAACTAGATGGTGCCGGTTCGAAGACTAAACCAAACTTTGCTGTTAACTCGTTACTTAGCCTTTGTCGTGGATCAGGGAAATCACGTGTTTGTCTGGATTGGATCACGTGCTAGTGAGGACGAAAAGAAGAATGCCTTGCCAATGGCTCACGTGAGTTTGAAATGATAATCTCCATGAAAGTCTTCAGGAGAGTCATGTGAATAAAATGTATTATTTCTATAGGAGCTAACAAAGCCATGAATCAAAACTTTATTATTGACAAAATATTTCGGTATCATACTACAATGTGCAAGTCAACATTCCGTGAAAATCATATATTGTTTTAAGGCCCTGTAACACGGTGCAATTTTTCGCGCAACTTGCAATGCAATTCTACTCTTGAGAGATGTAAAATTGGCAAATGCAAGTTTCCATCAAAGTTTGCTGATATATTTTAACATACCAAACATTTGTCACAAATTTACATCTCTTAAGAGTAGAATTGCGTTGCAAGGTGCAAGAAAAATTACACCGTGTTACAGGGCCTTAATGTGGACCTGATATTGTACTATATAATATGGAAATATACCGTCAACAATAAAGCTTTAATTAATGTTGCTGCTGGCTCCTAAAATTACAATTAGATGAGATTTTTTTGCGGTCATAGTTGACGCACAGAATAGAAATAAACAGAAAGGCCACTCGAGTCGGAACCTTTGAAGTTTGTGTCGCCACGCATGTCTCATTACGCATGTTCATTATGCAGGTTCTGGCCAGTCAATTGCCTTTTCTGGCCAATAAGAACGCTGAAATGGCCGTTCCGCCATTATTCTGGCCAGTCAATTGCATAAAAATAGGGGGACATGTTGCACTGCTGAGTGGTCCTACTGTTTATACCCTATACTGTGGTTGACGAGAGCAAAGCCCGAACACTGCATAGAAATTGAAAGCGAGTAATCTAATTGTTTTAGCAGAATCTGAGATAAATAATTGATTTTCAAGCCATTTTGATAAAAATACAAAAATGTCTTTGAATTGAAAAATACACCAGAAAAATTATTGTTTTGCTACTCGCTAGCTATCTATCGACGAACAGATAGCGAGTAGAGTAGCCAATCAAATGACAGTATTTTCAATAGAATACTAGTAAAACTCTACTTAATTAACACAGTCTCAACATTTTTGCCGTCTAACATTTTTCGTTTTTAGTATTACCTGCAGCAAAGTGATCATCCTTTCGCTCCAACAACTGTGATTAGCGAAGGACAGGGAGAATCCAAGGAATTTGACCGCGTCTTTCAATAGACCACGTCCCGTGGCTGGTAAATGGTAAGAACATGGTTTGCATTTCTGGGCAAGCCGGTTGTACGAATGGTGAATAGCGCTATCCAACGGATAGTGATTTTGTGCCACAGATACCGGGGATACTGAACTCGCGAGAGATGAAAAGGGACTTTAAATGCTGAATATTAATATTAATATTTACCAGTTGCTGAACATTTCAGAAAGTTTGGGAAAATCACTGCCTGAGAGATAGCGCTTTTCGCCTTTCGTACAAACGACCCCTGATCAAATATTTCCAAGTTTATTATAACAAAGGTTAAGCCAAATTCCTACTAGCGAGCAAGTTAAGCCATCTCTGGTTGCAAACCAGGCGCGAAGAATTGATGAACAATGACTGTCTCGTTTTCTAGAATTTTCTATGCCTCTGCATCGGTGCTATTGCAGGTGACAACGAATTACAATAATTGATACTTGAAACGACCTAGATATAAAATGATCCATTCTTATGGCAAACTAGACCAAAGATTATAATTAAATAAATATGTTTTCAAAATTAACGAGTTTTGGGTTTTCTTTATAAATGCTAGATTGAGATTATCGTATCTATTTTATTTCACAAGATTGGCCATGCATTAGAATAACAATTAAAAAACAGCATTTAATGCATAGACTAAACAAATTTTATACACAATGACTGGAATAACCACACAGAAATGAAGCCTCAAATAACAGCGCTTCAATACGAAACATAACAAAGAGTAGGTTGACATTCAGATCGGAAAGACGAATAAAAGTTTAGACAGACTGACAGACAAATTAATGAATAAACTTTACTATATATAGTTGAACAGCGCTCTATCGATAAACAAACAAATTTTTGCTGCTATACTTTGCATTTTCAAAAATTCTATTTATCACGAAGACTTATCATGACAATTTATAGAAATGTCAACTCAACTCAGGCTGAAGGCTTGAATTTGGAGTATAAGGGCGTGGCTGCGGACCTTCCCTAAAACATCAACTTCAAGACAAAGGGGCCAACCCCTCTACAGCTACCCCTTAATGTTTGGAACAAGTCCGTAAGAATAACACTTGGACACCATTTTTTATCACCGTTTATTATATACATCGTGAAAATTGTTACAATTTAAGTATGATTGAAAACGTGCAACTACTTAATGTGCAAATGTGACAAATATTTAATACCATATTACCCGTTTCTTATGTTAGATTCATGCACATATATAACAAGTGTAAATGACATAAAAACACGAAGATCCTCAACTGGGATGAATAAATGCAACAAAATCTATGAAGTGCAAAACTAAATTCGAAACACATTGTGTTTTTGTGCAAACTAAACCAACTGTTTCCTACTAATAAAACTTTAACGTTATTTGAGGCCATGCTACGAGAAGCTTTTCCAACAACTTGCAATGCAATTATTGACCATAACGAAAAAGATAGAATCATATACATTTTACCAGAATGCATTACGGGCATCAAGCAAAAACAACTTTTATGCTTGTTCTTCAACAGACGTCAATTTGCTTTTTGAAACGTCTTCTGACCGCGATGCATTCTGGTAAAATGTACATCTTTCATTTTTTCGTTGTGGTCAATTCTGACATGGGTCGATTTTGTTTTGCAATGTTGTGTGTGTAGTTTACATTCGTCTTTATGTTTGACGCGTTTTGTACGATTTCTTTTGAGAGATGAAACGTTCACAAAGCACCACAGTCCTAATTTCTTCCCACTACAGTTTATTGATAAGATTTGCATTGCAATTTGCAACATGACTTGCCTCGTAAGCACGATTTTAAGCTTTATATATACTTTATATCAAAGTTATTCTGCTAAACCGAAAAAGATGATAATATGCTATAGTATGCAGCCTATTTTACAATAATTAAATTAATCACAAATGTAATACAAGCCAGGGACTCCCAGAAGACACACTTTTCAAGCTGGAAAGGTATCATCTCTGAGGAGTCCCTTCACAGTGTGTGCGACTTAAATTGCTCCAAAATAAAGAAGCAAATATACCTCTACCAAAAAAGTGCAAAACTAATCTACTTTAAAGTATTATACATTAACAAAAGTAATGAGCAGGATAAATATAAAGCTTCTGATCAACAATATCTGACCAACTTGGACAGGCTTTCAGAGATAAGAGATCATTTTTGGAATTTTACATTCAAGGCAGTCAAAGAAGATGAGAGCTGGAAGTCACGAATTGTAAAAGAGGACATTTTAACCTTCACACTTGAAAAGAATATAAGAATACGTGTTTTGAACTCGGTTTTCACTTCAATAAAATACATGATTTCGCTGGAGAAGAACCAAGTACAATGGCCAATCAAGATCTTGTGACTATCAACTCTCTAACTCTTATTTCAACCGGCCTTCTACCCAACAAATGATTCAATATACCTCAGCCCTAACCTTCTTGCTTCACCTCTAATATATCGAGGTGATTTTCTAGTATACAACATAAGTAATATGAAATACATCCTTGGTATACCAAGGTATAAAAATATGATTCTAAAAGACAAATCTAAAATACTTAAACCATCCTAAATATTAGTTGGTTTTTACTTACGAGATAAACGCCCGCCATAATATGAGCTACTTCAATTTGTTTACATGGAAATTACTGTTATGTTTCATGTGTTTCTATACTTGATGATACCTTCGTAACCAAGGCTGCGCATCACACTGCTTGATATCGTGCAAGGCTGGCGCATCGACGTAAGGCATTTGCATGTTGTGCGATTGCTTGGGGACGAACGAAGTCTCGCACAAATATGGCACCTAAATGTTAAGATACAATATCATGATGGCACGTTTGGTACATGCGTGCTCACGGCTGATTGCACTCGATCGTACAATACTAAAATAACAAATGGGTTCAGTTTGTTTGTGAATTATGTCGTCACGAGTTATGTCTCTATGCTTGCCCTTCAAAATCCACAAATCTCCATTTCGTGGAGACAATTTTTTACTGAGAAAAGATTGAAGAGCGCATTCCAAGCCTGCTACTAACTTCCCAACGAAGGACCCCAAAGTCCTTTCTGGTTTCAGGTGATGAAAAAAACTACACCTTTTGTGTACTTTGTAATTAGATGTTTTCTAGTACGAAATTTACTATCAGGTCTGTTCACAGGCTCCTATTTGCCGACACGAAATGCGAGGCGCTACGGTTTTGACGTCACTAAGCTTATACGTAAGCTCAAAGCACAGAATCTAAAAAGTTTGCGAGAAGATTTAGTTGTTCAACAACCCGATAACTCAGAAACTTTAGTTTGCAAGTATGGTTTAATCTACCATATTGAAGAATGATACTGTTTGGGTAAATCGTGAAGGGTGATTGACTTCAACACAGCAACATTATCCTGCCTCTCGTGTAGTCCTAGAAAACATGGTCAAGTGAAGAGGCTCCCAAACACACGCACCCCCTCCCCCCCTCGCAGTCAAATGCAGTAGTGGCATTAAGTGATGGAACAGTTAAGGGAGAGTTAAGATAAAAGGTAGCGTCATTTTGTTTACGATATTTCCACTAGCATCTGCATATAATGTTTGATCATATCTTTCTGCTTGTTGGGGTAAACTATGCTCTTCCGCGAAAGAACACACGCGGTAAATACACAGACATGGATGAAAATTTCATGAGCAAAATAACGCTCCCCTCTGTCACATTATTTCACTACACGATATAGTTACCGGTATTTCTGATGGTCTTGTAGGACACATCCCATCAGAAAGTCGATTTCCAGCCGAAGCGTTCTGTAAATCACTTTCTCGGATCATTTCCTCCAAGTTCTTGATGTACAAGATCGCTCTTCGCAATATCTGCAGTTTTGGCAGCTTTCTGTTGCGCGGCTGGATCACGACGTGTTTTCGCAGCTCGCAGAAACCTTCGCTGATCAGGCGAACTCGCTTGCGCTCACGCTCGTTCCGTTTTGAAATCGTTTCCGTGCCTCGCCGTCCTGAAAAATACGATACGATAAAGGTGAAACTATCCCCACGAACTTCGCCGGGGAGGCAAAACATTCCGCCAAACACTGGCCAAACGTGGTTTCAGCAAAACATAATTCTAAGACCCCGTTTTACACGGTACCGGATTCGCTTGGTCACGACATCGAGTTCGGCTAGTTTGCGGTCATATTTACTCTCACCACTTTTTTCTATGACTACTTGTTGTTAAATTCTGCAATACTATTGCAATATTAATACTGCAATATTAATATGACTAATTTGAATACAGTTCACAATAGAAAAGGTAGATCTAGTTACAGGTACGACCAAATCAAATAGTAGCTTCAGTGTTATCCAGAATTTCAAAGTTAAGAAATCAAAGTTAAAAAAAGTCCGTATAAGATAAGTTAGGAAAGTAATACTGCCTGAGGTTAGACAGCGAGATAAATAGGGCAGAGGGGTTTGAAGGATTACTCTGACGGGTAATTTGGACAAATATAACTAATTTTACAGATCTCCACGTCAAAAATATGTACAGCTTCAACGGATGTGACCTCGTTATATCTTATTTTCTTCATATTATAGTATGCGATAAAAGCAAACAAAAGTATACACAGAGAGATGTAATCTGCTCTGCCAACTTGTGCTGTTCTCCCGCGCGAGTTTACCCACGTTCTTTGCTACAATTATACCTCGCCTGTATTTGCATGTGGATTGCTTTTGCCAGTTATCTTCCATATCATTCTCGCTTGCTTGAAGGCCGCCCATCTTATCATCATTTCCCTCCCAAAATTTCACCGAGTGTTCTATCTCCGTTGGTGAACCGAGAGGGCTTTCTGAATCATCTGTAAAATACGGCGGCGAGTAGGCGTTTGAGCCACTGCCATCTGAATGACAAGAGTTATTCTCGCTGCATGAAGAGTCAGTATGAACCCCGTGCTCGAAGTGTTCCAAAGTTAGCATGCCAAGCCGGTCTATATCGAAATTAGACTCGGACATTTTGCGAAAACGTTCAGCTTTGACGAAGCGCGAATATATCGTCTACATACATAAGCCGTGCGTGTTTCGTAGTGAGATTGTCCTCTTGTTTCGCTTCTTGGTTTTCATTTAGGACACCTGAAGAGATTTAATTAAATTTCGAAGTACCTGCTATGAAGAACAAAGAGGATGGAAGACACACTGGAGTTGCGTTACTATTTTGCATGTATTTTCGGCATGTAAATAAAAATCTTACAGACACTATATTGGACCAGACTAAGACATAACACTAAGTTTCCCTAGCTGATCCTCAGTAAAAATCACCGTGTCGCTCAATATACTGATTGGTTTAACTGTTGGTCAAACTCATCAGAGCTGTGAGGGTCACTGTAGGCAGGCCAAGAGAAAAGCTATATTTACAGCGCACGGACATAGGTCTTGTTTTGAATTTCCCAAAACAAGTTTACATCTATGTCCTTCAAATTTACTTTGCACAAGTCTTGAAGTTGCTGCTGTCAGGTATTGAAGAAGCAACATGACTCTGTGGCGACAAACTGCTAAAGTTTATTGACTATTACTGAACTTTTAGCAAATCCTCACTGAATATCTATGTGACATATCCTGTGTAATTAAATATAAATATATTGCCTGTCGTGTAGCTTCGTTTACATTAACGAGAACTCTGTCCATTCAAGGAACTTAACCAGAATGCTTGCGCTCCCACAAACTCTGGGAATTTGGGGTCGCCCAGGTATTTCTCCATAGAGCTTATTGGAATTTATATGCGAATTAGAGTTTTCTGTTTTGAAGTTTTAAAACATACAAGCAATGGAAACAGAGGGTAAAACATAGCTTCAGTGTCTTATCATAAACAATAAGTTGACAGTGTTCATGCGGTGTTATTTCTTTACAAATGCAGAGCAATGCAGGCACTGACCATAGTGATTAGGCTCATTGTTTAGCTGTGAAAATCTGTTCACCAAAACTCGCTTATTGCCTCATATATAGCCTAAAAGAAGGCATATTCGTTCTCTCACGTACAAGATTTGTAGTTTAGTTTGCAAAGTCTACTTGAATTGTAAAATTCAACATTTTGTGTTAGTTTTTCATGCAGATGGTAAGCATTGTATGCAAATTAGGGATACGTCAACATCCATCATAGTACAAAGGTCAGTGTTTACGGCTCTGCGCGCGCACAACGCGGCAATAACGAGCTAGTTTGAAAATTTTTAGAAATATTTTCAAAAGGTTGTGCTTTTGTTTATTAAATACGAGCGTTGAACGATGTCTTTGGATCTAAATGCTTGCCTCAAAGCTTTCTCCGTCGCCTTTGGTCAATACAGTGGCCATCCCAACGAACAAACGCTGAAATATGTTGAAAAACAAATTGATGTGAGTTGTCCTTTAAAACGTTGTTGTTGTATAAAATGTTTAAAAATACACTTGTCGTTTTAAAACGTGAAATATGTAATTATATTTGTCGTTGTGATGGTAATGATGGTAACACAAGGAAATACGTATTAATTTATGTTCAAACCGGCAAACTCAAAGAAATATTGGTTACAAGTTGTAAAAATGTTGTTAATATTGTTGCACTGACTGCTGTTCATAGAATTACTGATATTGTTCAGTTTATTAAACAATTATGGAATGAAGTCAAGCAGGATATGAGGAATTATTAAGGCAGACGAACCGAGGCCTTAGTAATTCCTCATATCCTGTGGAAACTTCCTCATACCCTCGGAAACTTTAATAAGCCAATCAGACTACGGAAAACATATTCTTAAAACAATTGTCAGATTACAAGGTCAGCCAAACCGTCAATAGCCGCATAAATTATAGGTGACATCATATCTTGTTTCAATATGTGGTGAAACGACTCTTAAAATGTTGTATATTTATTTTCAACCCCAACAACCAAGCAGATATGATGATTTCACCTTTAGCTCTTAACCAATCAAAACTCCTTAAATATTTTCAATAAATAATAATATACTTTATATTTTATATTTATATTTATATAACTTTGCCAATGAACAAGCAACACATTACATACACAAATATAGACAATTGGCAGGGTACACGCTACAGCTTACACCCAACTGTTCAAAAACGATCTTTGGTATGAGTTGGTCTTGCATCGGTTTGTTGAAAATGTTGGATGATCAGGGTTGGATGATCTGGTTTCTTTGCTGTTGCCATTTGTTGTTGATGCCAGTAAATTTGTGTAAATGCTCTTAGACCGTGAATTAGTTTGTAGAGTAAAACAATATCTAAGAATTCGTGCCAATAACATAGTGGAACAAGGTCTAAGAATAACAGCCGCTGTTGGTAGATGGTGTCACAGTGGAAGACTATACATTATGTTGTTAAAATACCTGATGTCGGCATTGATGTCAAGATATCTTCGCATGTGAAAGTACAATTCATATTTTGATACCATTTTTACATTGCAGAAAAAACCTTGATGTCTCATTAAGGCATTAATACAGAGCTTTAGCCCTGGGCAAACTGGGAAACGTTGCAGAAACATTGTTTCGTGTTAATGACTCTGTGTGGGCATTACTACACATTTTTGTAAAAATCATTGGCTCGCACAAATCTTATTTGTTGCTTTGTTGCAGACCTACAGTTCTGTGCATGCTTAATCAGGAACTCAATGTTTATCGTGCTGGAGACATTAAAAACATGCGGGTTTATCGTGCTGGAAACATTAAAAACATGTGGGCAAACTAGGAAACAAAACTTTTTACCTTCCAGGGAACAAAATTTAGTTTCCACAATGTTTCCCATTCTTAGGAGCCGTGGACAAATGGGGAAACATAGGAAACATTGTTTTGCAAGGTGGGTAAACAGGGAAACATTGATGGGAAACATATTGTTTCTGCAAAAATGTTTCCTAGTTTGACCAGGGCTTTACAGTAGTTTGTCTGGAGAGTGCACATTTATTAAACTAAGATATTGATTATTTGATTGTGTCTAGGTGCTGACTGACATAACATTGAGTGATAAATCACTGTGTTGTTTTAACGCCAGGGAATTATTACCAACAGAATGTCTCACATCACTTGTTAGTATGCTCAGTGAAATGACCAACAAGCCTCAACTTATGAGCAAATGCTTGCTGTTGTTGTGCAACTTTGGTATGTATTTCTAAAACATCATACATCTAATGTAATTCTTGGATCTCCACCATCAGCAGGTTTTGTGAGTGGTTGGTTATAATGATGAATTACAGTAGATATTACTAGAATATACCATTGGTTTTCTAAAGAAAAAAATCACAAGAACAATGGTAAAATCACAAAGCCTGCTTGCTTGTTTCATATGTAGTCATATGTTTCATTTCACCGTCACAAGTTTATGTTGTGTTTGGTGCCATTAAGACCATTTGCTCATAATTTCATTTCCATTATAGCATCAATTAATAAAGTTTCCACTCAGAGCTTAGCTTCCACAGGGCACTGAGATTTAAACCCTTTCGCCTTAGTCAAACCCTTAAGCCTTAACCCTTGAGCCTTAACCCTTGAGCCTTAGTCAAACCATTGTAACACATCTTCACAACATCATGCAACTTTGTTGGTTAATATCCACCCCACTATTTGCAATTACCAGCCACAGAAACACAACATTGCTGGTAAAGGAAACATTAAATACTCACTTCCAGTCAAAACAAGAATACATGTTGGCCAAAATTTGATCAAAGTCAAATCATTTGCAACATAATACAAACCATGCAACAGGGTGGTCAAACACGTCAACACAATAACATTGCACGACATTGTTGCAACATTTTGACCAGCTCTTTAATGCTGTAAGCCAGGGCAATCCACAGACATTATATGTGAACAGGAAAGTAATCAAAACATTTTTTGGGGAGATCTGTGGAAACAATAAAATTATGATGGCCAAGGAATCTGAATTAGGCATTGTTGTATGGCCATATTGCGGTGTCAATGATGTGGTAAAAACTGCTTGAATATCCATCTATGAATGTGCCCACAACATTTCCACGACACAATTCCACATTAAATGTCTTAAATGTCACCATCTTTCCTGGACATTTCTATCAACAAAAGGAGGGAGCCATGGCTTTCTCAGCTTCCCCCTAGCTGCCTCTTAGGCATAAAACCCCAATAACACCATATTCTACATCTGATGCTGTTTAGTAGCATATAATGATAATATACATGTTGCAATTACAATCTTTGTCATTTTGGATAAAATATATTATTCTGCTTTTTTGGGACACCCTATGTATATACTAGTAAGTTTTAGAAATGTTTAACTGTCATTGACAGCAAAAGACAGCGAGACCAGAATAATGTTACGTGATTCCTACCATCTGACGTCGACATTGACTGCCATAATTCTTCAACACAATTCTAATTCATCGTCAAAGGAAAACATTATTTTTCAGGTATTGTGCATACCGGTACTACATTGTAGTTTGTGATTCAATATAATAATTATATACAAAACTATTGCCACTGGTATGTAATCTTGTGCATTTGTTGCTTACAATTGAGCAGCAGTCTGCTCTATCTGATTTGCCTCATTGGCCATTAGGATAGATCTATGATTCTTATGTTTACACTGATTCTTTTTATGTTAACTTGAAGTGCTTATGAAATGATATTTTAATGAGTATATTTTCTTGGTTGCATTTGAAAGATAAATTAAATTCACAATGTAACTTCTTTTCTACAGTATGTGTAATTTTTGTACACTCAACTTTATTGGATATGCAAATAATACAAGGTGTGGCATCACACTGCATAATGAGTATCGACGAGATTGCCAATATTGTAGAGTATAACAATAAAAAATAACTGGAACTGCACTTGTATGTGCATAAGCTATGATTGATCACTATGCTGCCTTATTTATATGCAATAGTTTGACTACTTTGAAAGAAATGAAGCTTTTCCAAAAGCCGTCATGCAATGTGATGTCACACCTTGTATTATTTGCCTATCCAAGAAAGAAAGCACAAAATGCCTTGGTCAGCAATTTATCTATTGTAAATTGTTAAAGAATGCAGAAAATGCCTTGGTCAGTAATTTATCTATTAAAGAAAGCAGAAAATGCCTTGGTCAGTAATTTATCTATAATTGTAAATTGTTTTTTCAATGTTTTGCAGTGTTTGCAATTGCTTCAAAGTGTAACTTACAACTGTCGATTCCCAGTTGCATTGTCTCATATTGACAATCTGGTCAAGTTTTTAGTCAGTCAAATGTAAGTTATGTATATATAACATTATGTATTCTAATTGTGGTATCTCTTTTCCTTATGGTATCTGGGCTAAATAGTATCCAACTAACTGGTATTGACTTCGATCTCTCAAAATCACATTAAACTTCACCCAAATGATGGCCAAACTGGTGTTCAGAAAATCAGACCTCTCAAAACTTGTTTTAAAAAGTTTCTAAAATTTCACCGACTGGTAGATGACCCCCCGTGTTAAAATCTACATGGTACTGGTATATGGGGTGAGTTCTGATGACTTGACATGAAATGTGTTGAAATCACTTGAAACTTTGCAAAAATGACCAAATACTGTTGGTATTCTTTGCTAAAAAAATATTTTAAAACTACTCAAAAACACATTTTAAGAAAAGTTTTATGGCTTGACATGTCTTGAAATTGTTTGAAATTGAAACTTTACACAAATGACTGAGTACTGTACTAGATATTGTTTGAAGCTAGTTAGTAAATTTAATCATGTTTCCTGAATTGGGTAATACCACTGGAATATGGCGTTTGTGAGTAAAAAGGTTACCTGTTTGCAAAGTTTTTATGATAGTTATTTTTTCATTTTCAGACTAGGTGCTGAATGTGAGCTTACAATGCCTTCGTTAGGAGTACTGACAAACCTCTGTCGAAACAATATAGCTGTGCAGGCTCAAGTGAAGGCTTTGGTATGACCACCTTGTACACCATCATCATCACTATCAAACCTGTTACTCCAAGCATGGATATATTGCCTTTATTGGGGGGGGGGGAGAGAACCTGGATACATGTATGAATATTCCCCCCCAAAAATTAATGCTTTAGACTGACTAATTTCTTTTCCAAGTCAATCTCTTCAAAACAATTAGTGGGGCAGCACCTGGATACATGAATATGCCCCCTCCCCCAAATTAACGCTCTAGATCCGACCCTTTGTCAGACACTAGAATTTTCCACGATTCAAGACAAATGAAAATTGGCACCTTGTGAAATAATGCCCAATGCAATGACCGAAATATTTGCAAGACAAATTGCATTAAGCATTGCAGAACGTCCTGCATTTGCAACCTTGGATTGTCATGCTAAAATTTTGGCTGTTGCATGACATTATGTACACGCCGCCTTTTCTCCTACAACTTGTCTCGCAAGGAACTCTAATCCACAAGGAATAGTCAGCTACCTCTACACATAGCTTAATAAGGCCCTGTCACACGGTTCACGTGTGCAACGCAATTCTTAAGAGATGTAAATTTGTGACAAACGTTTGGTATGTCAAAAATATATGTTAGCAAACCGTGATGGAAACTTGTATTTGCCAATTTTACATCTCCCAAGGGTAGAACTGCATTGCAAGTTGCGAGAAAAATTGCATCGTGGGACTGGGCCTTTAGTGGTCAGAGCATTTCACCGACATCACAATTTCGATTCCTGCCCAAGGAACTGTAGTTGATGAATTTTCTCAACTGTTCCTGGCTTGAATTTCACAATGTGTAGGATTTCTCCTCGAGATTAAGACGCATTTACCACAGATTTACTCTTTAGAAAGTACTTATGTGTAACTTACAGTCCCCTTAGAAACAGGCGCGAAGCTTGTGTTCCATAAACCATTCTACCATGATCTTAATTCCCATTGCAGGACAATATTAAATATATTTATCGAAGTCTTGTGAAGTATCTGTCGCATCATAACCTAATAATCACTGTCTACGCTCTGTCGCTTATCACAAGTCTGGCTTTGAAAGAGCCACTTGGCGAGAAGGTACAAAACGGCACAAATATTTTAAGTTCACTTATTCTGTTTGTAATTCTCTAGATGATGAATCAATGCAAATGTTGTCCGACCAAATAAATTATTATTAACATCGAGCTTTCGGCTGCAAAACTGCAGCCTTTAAAGAAAGCAAGAAAGTTGAGAATGTTTTTATTCGTTTATTATGTTGCTTTGTTGTGCCTCTTCAGGCGCTTTGTTGTGCCTCTTCAGTTTCATGATAAAAACTAGATGCATATTAATTGAAAAATAATTCAATGTCTTGAGAATTGGGAATGGTTCCGGAATCGAATTGAAACACTACGTGTCCTCTCAGAGGAATCTAGATTTCGTGCACTTAAATTGGAAAATATTTGCTACCAATACCTGTTCTCTCAATAGCTACTAGTATATCCCGCTAGAGACAACCAAATTTTCGTTGTTTTCTGCAGTGTCAGATTAATATGAGTCCAGTATTTTATATCTGCATGACTGCATCTACTGTATATGGATGGCTCTGGTTTTTCTTCCTAATCTACCATTACTCCCATTGTATTCTGTAGCTCTTCAACGAGAAAAATATCGAGCAGACCATCCAACTACTCTTCAACATCCTAATCAACGGTGAAGGAAGTTTATCGCGAAAATATTCTGTAGATCTCTTTATTGACTTGTTGCCATCGGACAAAATCAAACACTTCTTGACAAGGTATTTGGAGAAGTTTTTTAAGTGTAATTTTTGTATAGCACCACGATATAAAGGTATCACGTCAACAATGTAATTTCCTGGGAGGTTATTGCAGCGTTGACGTCATGTATCTCTTTCAGACGATAATAACAGCAATCTACAGCGTTGACAGTACTGGCTGAAATACGAGTGACGTATCTGCATGGGTATTTACAAGCGTGCAGCCGGAGCCATTAAATAACCATATTGACTGTAACCATACAGATCTTGCGCGAGTATTTTAACGTACTTGTCAAATGCATGATTAAAAAGAATAATTAATGCATTAAACTGTATGCATTAACTTTGATACAGGTCGTCTTGCTGAACTTTACATGTATTTAGAGAGGCTCATTAATTACTCATGAATTTCACAATTCTAAATACTAATTTCAGTTCTTTTTTTTCGTATTTCTTTAGCTGGGAGTATCTTGCATTTTATGTCGGACAATCTTTAAATTTGCTTTCTAAATGTGAAGCTGACGAAGCAGAGAAGGTACGTAAAGGAGAAATTTAATATGATAACAAGTAATATTTCTCTCGACGGTTATCATAATCATGCAAAGAAGAAAAAAAACATACTGGAAACGCAAGCCACTTGTCAATATCATCAAGTTTCAACAAGTCTGTTAAAATCAGGCTTGCGATATCATTTAGAGACTTGAAGTGTTACCTGTGGATAACAAGTTTTGACAATCAGCTTGCAACAAGTCTGTTGACAACTTGCAACAGACTTGTCGTCAACAAGCTGTCGCAAGGCATGTGTACATATCGGCTTGTTGATGACAAATTCTTGCTAGGTGCCAACAGACTTGCTCCACTTGCGGCTGTGTATGGCATATGCAGTTTTGACATATACTTCTCTTTACTTATGAGTACAATTACAGAGCTGTAAAAATTGGTATATTTCTAGATATTTGAGCTCCTCCTGGCGTTCTGTGGTATTTCTGACATCCGCGCGATTGTTTATTGTGTGTTTGAGTCCATTCAGTCGAACGGTGACAACAATGAACAGAATGATTCATTTGCTTCTGTACTCTCCTGGATGAACAGTGATTCTCATTTTGTTTCGATAAAAGCTCTGGAATTTTTGAAGGAAATATACGAGGTATTGTGCGATATGTCAAGCTCGTTTTCCACTTCAACCGAATCGTTGCGAAACGTAGCGTATTTCATTGTCTTCTGAACACTCAAGCAGAACAAATGATATGGACCCAATAGAATACGCTACGTTTCGCTACGATACAATTGAAGTGGGAAACGGGCTAAATGGACGTTACAGCGTTATGTAATCTCAGATTTTGGCTTCAATCATTACTCGTGACATTTTTGCGGAGCGATTTAAATCTCTTTCAAAAGTTGTGGGTTTTATTCTCCGCGTACTCTAGTTTCCTCCCGCAGGCAATGTGGACAATGTGGGTTGTGATTAGCTGCTAACTGATCTTTTCATCGCTACTGTGCTCCGTGATCATAGGGTGGTTATATAGCGTTAGGGTGGCTGTCAGAGGCATTCTTAGAAAGCCTTCCACTGGGTCAGGTTGAATTGCATCCTTCGTCGAACTCCAGCATAGCCTCGACAAATGATTCCCACTTCCTTCGTTTTATTTGCAGATAGTCATTTCGAATGGCGATTCGTCGTATTTGATGTCGTACTTGAAGATTCTGCTACCTAATCTCGTGAAAAATCTCGAGCCGCCAACAAATGTCGAAGGCAATGAGACAAAAGGACGATTCGAGAAGATCGTTCGAGTCCTAGATGTCCTCGCAGGTAACATATTGCCAGCATTCAAATTTCCTGCAATTGCTTTGTCGAGTAATTTCTGACATGGAGCCTCGTATTGGCAATGCATTTGTTTTCTGGCTTATATCGATAAGAATCTTTGGACTAATTGTAACATCCGTTGGTAAATGTTTCGTAGCATGCTTGGTGTCGGAAATGCTGGACGACAAATGACACTGGCCATCCGCCATCTCGTTTTTAAATTAGTTCTATTTTAATGACGTCACAAGCGGGGTAGGCTGTAAAAACTAACTGTCAATTCGTTATTTCTCGATGATTTTTTCCTGAACAACTTCGCAATTTACCTATGAAGCCTACTCATACAAATCCAAATGATTTTTAACATTAAACGTGTTTGCTAATTGCTTCTTTTAAAAAATGATATATATCATGGATTTTTTTATATATAATATATTTAACATAGCGAATGACTAGTTTTTTGTTCTCTTTCGTCCTTCAATGTTTCAAAAACTATAAGCATGTTATGAATATTTTAAGAACGGATATTATAGTTACTTCAAATGTTCTTATCAATAAGCCGAAATAAAAATATATTTAATCACTTGTTAGCGTTGTGCTGTGAAGAAGAAATAGTGAGTTATACCTGTGAGGTTATTCATTGCGGTACATTCCAACAACTCGTTGAACAACAATACAGACTGAATGACATTGCAATGAAGGAGAAACTCACTTTTACCGCTGAATGGAGGTAAGATTGTATTTAAAATATATCAGGTGGGCATTTTCGGGTAGGGGTGCCCCCTAAGAAAAAAATTGCCTTAATTGGCGTGTGTATACTGTGTTATTATCATAGGACCTGAGGTAAAAAGCTAAAACATGTGGCAGTAAGAATACAAGTTTATTTCGATTAAGTACAGGTATATCGTATTATTCAAAGTCAAAAAGAGTACCTGCATATGCTTTTGGTGATTTACTTGAAGTCCTTCCACTTTTTCTACACAAACAAGTAGTTTTTTCTTTGAACAAAGGTGAAAAGTCGTTCGCTGCTCTTAGAAACATCGCCATTTTGAAATCACGTGATTGATATCTTCACAAATGGAAGATATGAAAAATCTGCTACCAAAATCTGCGCGCCTCCTGTCAATTGGACATTCATCAGCCCATGAGACATGATTATTTCTATTATTTATTATTATTATTTCTTCGTGGAGTGAAGATAAGTGGATAGTTGTAACTGTTTCCACTATCAAAAATTTTCCTTCAGACAGATAGTATTCCTATGTGTTATAGACATTAGTTCTCGCTGATTTTTGTACATCACAAATTATACCTTGGACGAATTTTCTGTTCTAAACTGGAATCAAAACACTGCTTTGGTGTCCTCAAAGACAAGCAGATTCGATAAGCACACCTGCCATCAGTTCTCGTTGGCTCTATAATAGCTTAATGCACAAAGCGGCGGTCTCGAAACCCGAAGATGCGAGTTCAATGAATGTAGATCTAAACTGTATAGATGAACAAAAAGAAGAACACGCCCACGATATGGTTTGAAAACTTCAAACTCGTTGATTTTAACTAGTAATGCATTTTTGTGTTTTCAGCGAAGTTGGTGTTTCCGTTGCGTTGAAAACATTAGATCTTATGAACAAACTGAAAACAAGAAATGAAAATATCAAGGTACGTACTGAGTGTTTATAATAAATGATTTCAGTGTAATATCTTTAGTAAATAATGGTTTCAAAAAATGCATTAATACAAAGTCAAAGAATATAAACAAACAATGATGTTAAACTATCGTAAGGTAATAGGTTTAAAAATTACAAATAAACTTTAGTCTTCACTTTCACTTTCCAAACTAAACTGTTTTCATAAAAGAAGTGCTTTTTATACTTGTTTTACCAAAGAAATTATACTACAGCAAGGCTCAGTGGTTATGGCCATATTGCTGTTAAATATTATTAAATCGTACTGTTGTACTTTCTTTTATGAGGTTGTCTTAGCCCCATTCCTTGTATTCAAGAATTCATCTTTTTTTTTACAGGAAACCTTAGACGAACTGATGAAGGTACTAAATGTAGTATATGTCATATATTAATATAACTTCTCGCCAAGGAGTAAAATGTAATTTCTGCTTATAGATTAAATTTACACTGTCTTTTCATTGACTCACCACAGGACGAGAGCTTGGTGTCGTTCTTGGCAAACACGGTATCAAATGGTGAAAAAGATGACATTCTAACTGCTTTGCACGTCCTTCAAGAATCTTGTAAAACCTCGGACTTTCATATGACATGGTAAGTTTAAGCAATGGATATTTAACGAGTCTTCTTTATGGAGATTAAAGTCGTTTTAGCTGTCAGAGCAGTTTATAAGGTTTTTGTAAACATGTTTCTTTCCCAGGCTGGGGGAACTCATCTTCACCAACAACCAAAAGAGAGTAGAAGAAATAAAAACATCGGTTAAACGTCAAGATGACGCTTTTTTCTCGCCGCAATCATTCAAGCCGACCGTCAGTATGTTTTCCAAAGATCCGAGCAGACCTTCGGAACGTCGGGATGTAAATGATACGAAGACGACTACGTTCATCGATGACAGCACTATTGAGAGTTTGATTGATAAAATGAAGTCAGGAATGGAGGTGACTACATCAAGTGTTCAGTTGTGTTTGATCTGAGGAATGACATTGGGCTGCTCCATTTACCCCCCCCCCCCGGTTAAGTACTCATTTTCTGTGGGGCGCAGGGGGTGCAATCTCAAGATGTTTACCGCTCCGAAAATAATGCACCCCCCGTAGCCCACTGTCTAAGTATATCGATATATCTTTTTAGCTTTGAGTATATTATGCGGTTAGCTTTTGCATGCAAAAACCTTTTGCAACTTTCTAAAGAGAAAAGACTTCTCTAAATATGACCTGTAATAATACGCTTTACTTTGCGTATATTCTAGAAGTGGAGCCGTTAGAGGGAAAGTAGAAACTAAGCAAAGCAACCTCCCCCCCCCCCCCACTAAAATGCTTGGCACCACCTTGGTAAAAAATATGAAAATTCGTCAATGTTATGAACCTTGGAATCTGTAGGGTTGGAAAACTTTCAAGCCGAAACTCTTTGGGATTTGCAAAACTTTTTAAGTTTCTGAAAACGTTCTGTAATTGTAAAAATTTATTTTAACACGAGCTTTCGACTGCCAGTCTGCAGTCTTCGACAGGTAAAGTGATGCATCTAAGACTGTAGACTGGCAGTCGAAAGCTCGTGTTAAAACAAATTTTACGATAACAGAACGTTTTCAGAAACTAGTAAAACTTTATGCTAGGGGTCGCCACTAACCTATACTAATTGTCAAGCTTTGTGAGTGGTTGGTTATAACAATAAAAGACAATGAACTATAGAAATTGATTTTCTAAAGAACGAATCACAAACAATGATGACTTTTGGTTTAAAAGTCCAATCAGGCAATCACAATGCCTGATAATTTTAGGTTGGTATTTTACCTATGAGTTCTTCATGGGCGTGTAGAAGTTCAGATTTTTACATGCAGTGATATTTACTGGGCTCCCTTGAGACAATCAGCTACCGTAAGGATGATAAGCACGTTCTTGACTGTAACTCAATATTTCTAGATCAAAGGCACGAAGACATCCGAACTAATGGATGTGTACGAAGCCAAGCTTGCCTCGCTCCAGGTACGAGAGAAGATTTGAAGATTACAAGCTGCATCTACTCTGTATTTTTATCCTTGTCAAATGCCCTCTCTGTATTTTAATTCTCGCCAAACGCTCTCTCTGTATTCTAATTCTTGTCAAACACTCTCTCTGTATTTGTATTCTTTTCAAACTCTCTCTCCTATTCCAAAAAAAATTCAATCCTGCACACAGGACCTGTAAAAACATCAAAGCTTTTGAATTTGCTAGATCGCCAAGAATTGAATGATGATGATTCGATTAAAGTTATTATTGATTATTTATCAAAATAATACCGAGTTTGTATTAATTGCATAGTGTTTGGCAAACGGTTTAAATCAGAAAAATGTCGGGCGGTTTCTACTTTTCACTGCCACTTACAGCATTTGTAATAAAAAGTTTAAATATTGAGTTTCTGTTCCTTGGCATTTCTTACTTGAGTCAAACAACTTGTTCTTTTAGATTTCTCCGTGGCTGTTCTACTGAACTCTAGATAGTACGGCTGACATAAAACAATAATATAATTGAGATCATGCAGAATGATATTTTTCTTTGCATGCTTGTAGGCGAAGCATGTCAAATTTCAAAACTGCCCATTTTCACAATCAATACTACACAAAGTGTGTGCAATACTGCAGGCTAAAAATAGGCGCCGACCCAGTTTTTTTTTAATGACCCAGTTTTTCCTTGCAGACAAAAGAGCGTCATCTCCAGGACTTGCTGGAAGCAAAGACTTTGGCTCTTTCTCAATCGGATCGCATGCTTTCACATCATCGCTGTCGAAGCGCCCAATCAGAAGCCGAGGTTGGTCACGTGTTCCTTGTGATCCGTGCGCACGTGCAGAATTTACGCAAAGACGAAAGGCCTTGTCACACGGTGCAATTTTTCTTGCAACTTGCAATGCAATTCTACTCTTAGGAGATGTAAAATTGGCAAGTACAAGTTTCCATCACAGTTTGCCAATATATTTTTAACATACCAAACATTTGTCACAAATTTACATCTCTTAAGAGTAGAATTTCGTTGCAAGTTGCAAGAAAAATTGCACCGTGTGACAGTCGCTGAAATGAACAATCTCAACAACACTACCTTTTTCTGTTTTAGTGTGCGAAGTTGCGACACATGTTGCAAGAAACGGAGAAACGTTGCGAGGCTCAAATTGATCAGGTACAGTATAGTAATACCCAGATTTCGAGAGCGGAGAGAGGGGTAAGAAAGAACGTGCGGAGGATTTCCCCAAATAGGCCGTTTGCCGTGACCCGATAACGTTCACTTTCATTAAGCATGTCGTGGAACTGAGGAAACTTTACAGAACATACCTTTTTCAAACACGGGGAGTTCGAATCTGAAAAGTTGCCGCTCCTCTGACCCGCAGTTTTTTCATAAAATCCATTTTCATTCCACTCTTTCGACACGCTTCAAATAATCTCCCGCCATTTTGAATTCTTCAATATTCCGTTTGCAATCGCTCAGAATGGTGATTATTCTGTTCCAGATCCCTCAACTCGTGATTCTGTTCCAGATCCCTCAACTCGTGACTCGTGATTTGCTGAATAAAGCAAAATATTTGAAAAAAAATTTAGGAAAAAGTTTTGGCAAAAAATTTTTTCCCAATTTCTTTTCAAAATTTTTTCCTGAATTTTTTCTCAAGATTTTTTCCTGAAAAATTCATGAATTATTCATGAATTATTCATGAATTATTCATGAATTCATGGATTATTCATGAATTATTCATGAATTTCCCAAATTTTTTTTCAAACTTTTTTCCCACATTTTTTCCAAAATTTTTTTGGGAAATTTTGAAAAATTTTGGGGAAAAATTTAAGAAAAAAAATTTGGGAAAAAAAATTTAAAAAATTTAGGAAAAAATTTTGAAAAAAAGTTTCAAAAAAAAATTTGGGAAAAAATTCTGAAAAAAAAATTTGGAAAAAGAATTTAAAAAAAATTTGGAAAAAAAAATTGGAATTGACAAAAGTATTAGGGAAAATTTTAAACAAAAAATTTGGGGAAAAATTTTGGAAAAAAAATTTGGGAAAAAATTCTGAAAAAAAATTTTGGAAAAAAAATTGAAAAAAAATTTAGGAAAAAGTTTTGGCAAAAAAAAAATTTTTTCCCAATTTCTTTTCAAAATTTTTTCCTGAATTTTTTCTCAAGATTTTTTCCTGAAAAATTCATGAATTATTCATGATTTCATGGATTATCATGAATTATTCATGAATTTCATGGATTATTCATGAATTATTCATGAATTTCATGGATTATTCATGAATTATTCATGAATTTCCTAAATTTTTTTTCAAACTTTTTTCCCAAATTTTTTTTCGAAATTTTTTCCCAACATTTTTTCCAAAATTTTTTTGGGAAATTTTGAAAAATTTTGGGAAAAAATTTAAGAAAAAAAATTTGGGAAAAAAAAATTTGAAAAAAATTCGGGAAAAAATTTTGAAAAAAATTGACAAAAATTTTGGGAAGAAATTTAAGAAAAAAAATTTGGGAAAAAAAATTTAAAAAATTTAGGAAAAAATTTTGAAAAAAAATTTCGAAAAAAAATTTGGGAAAAAGTTTTGGCAAAAAATTTTTTCCCAATTTCTTTTCAAAATTTTTTCCTGAATTTTTTCTCAAGATTTTTTCCTGAAAAATTCATGAATTATTCATGATTTCATGGATTATCATGAATTATTCATGAATTTCATGGATTATTCATGAATTATTCATGAATTTCCCAAAATTTTTTTCAAACTTTTTTCCCAATTTTTTTTTCGAAATTTTTTCCCAACATTTTTTCCAAAATTTTTTTGGGAAATTTTGAAAAATTTTGGGAAAAAATTTAAGAAAAAAAATTTGGGAAAAAAAAATTTGAAAAAAATTCGGGAAAAAATTTTGAAAAAAATTGACAAAAATTTTGGGAAAAAATTTAAGAAAAAAAATTTGGGAAAAAAAATTTTAAAAATTTAGGAAAAAATTTTGAAAAAAAATTTGGGAAAAAATTCTGAAAAAAAAAATTTGGAAAAAGAATTTAAAAAAAATTTGGAAAAAAAAATTGGAATTGACAAAAATATTAGGGAAAATTTTGAACAAAAAATTTGGGGAAAAATTTTGGAAAAAAAATTTGGGAAAAAATTTTGGAAAAAAATTTGAAAAAAAATTTAGGAAAAAGTTTTGGCAAAAAATTTTTTCCCAATTTCTTTTCAAAATTTTTTCCTGAATTTTTTCTCAAGATTTTTTCCTGAAAAATTCATGAATTATTCTTGATTTCATGGATTATCATGAATTATTCATGAATTTCATGGATTATTCATGAATTATTCATGAATTTCCTAAATTTTTTTTCAAACTTTTTTCCCAAATTTTTTTTCGAAATTTTTTCCCAACATTTTTTCCAAAATTTTTTTGGGAAATTTTGAAAAATTTTGGGAAAAAATTTAAGAAAAAAAATTTGAAAAAAATTCGGGAAAAAATTTTGAAAAAAATTGACAAAAATTTTGGGAAGAAATTTAAGAAAAAAAATTTGGAAAAAAAATTTAAAAAATTTAGGAAAAAATTTTGAAAAAAAATTTTGAAAAAAAATTTCGAAAAAAAATTTGGGAAAAAGTTTTGGCAAAAAACTTTTTCCCAATTTCTTTTCAAAATTTTTTCCTGAATTTTTTCTCAAGATTTTTTCCTGAAAAATTCATGAATTATTCATGATTTCATGGTTATCATGAATTATTCATGAATTTCATGGATTATTCATGAATTATTCATGAATTTCCCAAATTTTTTTTCAAACTTTTTTCCCAAATTTTTTTTCGAAATTTTTTCCCAACATTTTTTCCAAAATTTTTTTGGGAAATTTTGAAAAATTTTTTTTTCCCAAATTTTTTTTCGAAATTTTTTCCCAACATTTTTTCCAAAATTTTTTTGGGAAATTTTGAAAAATTTTGGGAAAAAATTTAAGAAAAAAAATTTGGGAAAAAAAAATTTGAAAAAAATTCGGGAAAAAATTTTGAAAAAAATTGACAAAAATTTTGGGAAAAAATTTAAGAAAAAAAATTTGGGAAAAAAAATTTTAAAAATTTAGGAAAAAATTTTGAAAAAAAATTTGGGAAAAAATTCTGAAAAAAAAAATTTGGAAAAAGAATTTAAAAAAAATTTGGGAAAAAATTTGGAAAAAAAAATTGGAATTGACAAAAATATTAGGGAAAATTTTGAACAAAAAATTTGGGGAAAAATTTTGGAAAAAAAATTTGGGAAAAAATTTTGGAAAAAAATTTGAAAAAAAATTTAGGAAAAAGTTTTGGCAAAAAATTTTTTCCCAATTTCTTTTCAAAATTTTTTCCTGAATTTTTTCTCAAGATTTTTTCCTGAAAAATTCATGAATTATTCTTGATTTCATGGATTATCATGAATTATTCATGAATTTCATGGATTATTCATGAATTATTCATGAATTTCCTAAATTTTTTTTCAAACTTTTTTCCCAAATTTTTTTTCGAAATTTTTTCCCAACATTTTTTCCAAAATTTTTTTGGGAAATTTTGAAAAATTTTTTTTCCCAAATTTTTTTTCGAAATTTTTTCCCAACATTTTTTCCAAAATTTTTTTGGGAAATTTTGAAAAATTTTGGGAAAAAATTTAAGAAAAAAAATTTGGGAAAAAAAAATTTGAAAAAAATTCGGGAAAAAATTTTGAAAAAAATTGACAAAAATTTTGGGAAAAAATTTAAGAAAAAAAATTTGGGAAAAAAAATTTTAAAAATTTAGGAAAAAATTTTGAAAAAAAATTTGGGAAAAAATTCTGAAAAAAAAAATTTGGAAAAAGAATTTAAAAAAAATTTGGAAAAAAAAATTGGAATTGACAAAAATATTAGGGAAAATTTTGAACAAAAAATTTGGGGAAAAATTTTGGAAAAAAAATTTGGGAAAAAATTCTGGAAAAAAAATTTTGGAAAAAAATTTGAAAAAAAATTTAGGAAAAAGTTTTGGCAAAAAATTTTTTCCCAATTTCTTTTCAAAATTTTTTCCTGAATTTTTTCTCAAGATTTTTTCCTGAAAAATTCATGAATTATTCATGAATTATTCATGAATTATTCATGAATTTCATGGATTATTCATGAATTATTCATGAATTTCCCAAATTTTTTTTCAAACTTTTTTCCCACATTTTTTCCAAAATTTTTTTGGGAAATTTTGAAAAATTTTGGGAAAAAATTTAAGAAAAAAAATTTGGGAAAAAATTTTGAAAAAAAATTGAGAATGGAAACTGGAAATAAAAGTATAAAAGCAACAAATAACTTTACCTTAAACATTACCTGATCTGGTATGAATCGGCGCTGGCAATACAGGCAACGCATTGACTGCTGCTTCAGTCGTGTGAACTGGCGATCCGCTCGGCGATCCGTACGCATTAAGACCGTCTTCAACAGTGCCTGATGAGGACATGCATATTGAAAAATATTTAATATTTTCTTCCAAAAAACCTAAGAATTTAATAGCAATAGAGTGCATAAACACGGACGCAGTGGATGCAAATGTTGCAAATTTACAAAGAACATAAGGCGAGCACGTGAACTATGACCTGTAATCCATGTCAACAAAAACATTAAGCGCGCATATGGAAAGCCATAGCTGTCTTAAGTGATAAAACGTCATTTCATTTGGTGCTTTATACATTATATACGGTGCTTTAAACATTATATTCGGTGCTTTGAGTATTATATGCGGTGCTTTAAACATTATATTCGGTGCTTTAAACATTATATGCGGTGCTTTAAATATTATATGCGGTGCTTTAAACATTATATGTGGTGCTTCGAGCATTATATGCGGTGCTTTGAACATTATATGCTGTGCTTTGAGCATTATACGCAGTGCTTTCATTATTATACGCAGTTATTTCATCATTATACGCGGTGCTTAAGGAGCCATGTGTTTACAAAGTTAATGATTTTAGCAATTCCATCGGTTAGAATGACAATCTACCACGAGTTGTGGGATCTGGGACAGAATAATCACCATTCTGAGCGATTGCCAACGAAATTAAATATTGAAGAGTTCAAAATGGCGGGAGATTATTTGAAGCGTGTCGAAAGAGTGAGAATTAAACCATTATAATTTTATGAAAAAACTGCGGGTCAGAGGAGCGGCAACTTTTCAGATTCGAACTCCCCATGTTTGAAAAAGTTATGTTCTGCAAAGTTACCTCAGTTCCACGACATGCTTAATGAAATTTGTTTTCTAGCAACATTTTCGAACTACGGCGAACGGCCTAAAAGAGGAATCATGAGATTAACGGTGCAGCAAACTCGACGAAGAGGTGTCAATATGTTTGAGTATGAAAAGATTTTTGCAATTTAAGTACAGTATTAACAGTATTTAGTAACTTGCAAAAATTTTTTTGACCAAAGGATGTGCTTTTTGCTATAAGATGGCCTCCAAAACACTTGATCTTACGTCGTAGCATGCATTCCCGTTGCTCCAAGGGCGTCATAATGCTTAGTTAGACGATTAACTGGGAATGTAGTGGGAATAACTACGCACTTGAGAATATTCTTGGCACCACGAATTATTCATAGTTGTTGCCTTCTATAAAAATATGCTTTGTTTTGAAGGCGGAATGTGTTTAGAAACTTTAGAAATCACTATCCGATAGATAGCTGTATTGACCTTTCGAGTAACCGACCCCAGGGATTAAATAACTGCACACGAAAGGTTCATTCACTGCCTGAAATGATGAAGTACAAATCGACGTTTCGAGCGAAGACCCTCAGAAAGTACGACGATTTTCTCTATCTTTTCAGATAGTGAAATAACCTATGCTTTTCGTGTACTATTAGCTGTACAACCTACACTAGCAACGTCAGTTTTAGATGAGTTCCTCTCTTTCTTGTATAGATCCACAGTTTTGATGAAACTAAAAGTCAATATAGCGATAAGGTATGTTATTGCTAACTCTAGCCGTGATGGTACACTAATGGTACACTGTAAACAAATAAAATATATCTGTAGTGACAACGGGTTTTAAATTTCACCAAATAGTTTTCACCTGTATCTATGGCTATTCCGTTCCATAGATTATAAGCTGAGTACACACATAAAACCTCACGAACTGTAGCATCAGTAACGAAGCCGTCAACAAGTGCTAGCTAGCATTGCTTGCCCCAACTTGTCATCAAGCACAACCTTGTTAGTATTACTAGACTTTTTGCAAGGTTGTTTCAAGGCTGATATAGTTATGATAGAACAATATTGTTACATCCCTGATTCGTCAACCTTGTAACATGCTGGTCACCGTCTGATAATGGCGCCAAGCTTGTTGCATGTCGTTTATAGTTTCGTTGTTCACAGTTTGTTGCAGGCTTGTTTTGACAAACTAGGAACAGTAGTGCGAACGCAACTCGTTGACAACTTGTGCATGAGCAGAATTTCTCCAACAAACAAAGGGCTCTGGCATAATCCATTGCTTTCGTTCAGTTGCATGGTCTTGGAGGTAACCAATCGGAATAAAGTTGAGATTATGTTAATTAGTTTTTTTAATTCTGCACACGCGCAGTAATATCCGATCTCCACGATTTGCCGTGATAACAATGGATTATGCCAGAGCCATTTGTTCAAGAGGATCGCGGACTCTCGGTACGAGATTAAACTTGTAACAACTTGTGCATTTTTGCGCAAACACACAGGTACCAGTTATTATAGCACTGATGAAGATCCGAGCTTACGGATCGAAAGCTCTGCAATAATAAATTTACGTGGTGTTTCCACAAAGCTTAACAAGTATGTTGTATTCACCGTGCAAACGTACAAGAAACTTAACGCAGGTACCTTTACTGGTGTTTTTATTTTTAGATAGAAAAACTCGAAGGTCGAATCAACAACCTACAAATAAAAATGAGGGAACATAAACAACTGAAACTAGAGTTAGATGAACAAACGAGCAGGTGAGGATGAATAAAATACATTTAAAAAGGCGAGAGTTTGCTATTGTAGTTGGAAATAGGTTTAAAAAGGCCATAGTGTATGCTGTTTTTATATGCTCTTAATATATTAGAGTTAGGTGAGAATAAAAGAAAACAAAAGTAACATACATTCATATGATAGGAAAGAATCCCACTTGACTGTATACCAATACCTATATACAGAATACCAATGTATCATCGCATTGACGCATTCTTTAGGGTAAAGACGTTGGAAGATGCATTGGCTGCTGCCAAAAAAGAACACGAGTCTATATATGAAATTAAAGAAATGCTGCGACGTCACAACGACAACCTCAAGAACCAACATGATTGGTGAGTAGAAATCAGTGCAAACACACCATGGTCATACATTAAGGATACATAGACGTGCAATTCGGGCTATCTCTTGTCTTACGTGGATGGCTTGGGTACGTCATACGCACGCTCATTTCTAGCAAATACACGGGCAAGATTTTATAAGGAATTAGACAAAGAAATGTCAAATAAACGGCGATTTTAAGAAAACTTTGCGCAAGATTGCTTAATTGGTTATAAAAAGAAGTTGCTTCGTATAGTTCATGCGACAAATGAAGTTATGTTTTTGTCCCGGTCGTTCATAAAAAAGCAAAGAATTTTTATAAAGCCTTTACATTGAAGTTCGAACTAAGGTACTTGCCAGAAGTGCGCGTGGATATGACGTAATTTGTGAGACAGCGAATAGTGTAATAGGCGAAGTATACCGAGTTGCATATCTATGTATCCTTAATCAACGATGAAGACGCGTATTTAGCTATTTAACATCTCTTAAGAGTAGCAAGAGTCACATATTGCAAGAGAAATTGCGGCGTGTGACAGTGCATTTAGCGCCCTCACTCCACACATGGAAAGATCCTATATCTTCGTTTGATTTTGCCCACACTATTGACGTTAGTAGAGAGTTTGGCAAGTGAAAACGCCAGCGGCAGAAAATAAAATAACATAAATTTGTGTATGGGGGCTAAAGCACGTATTATATGAACCTTAATTTGCATTTATTGTGAATGCAATTACTGACTAAATGCTTGCGTGGCAACACTTTGCAAATTCAAAGAAAACACTCACAACACCCTACACGACTTCAAACTGCTGGCGTTGTCTACAAGCCGTGAAAGTGATGCAAATAGCGTATAAACACTACGGCGTACTGGAATGCTCATTTGAATCCGCTTCATGTAGTCGCCTTTGTTGTGGAGGTTAACTCTATAATTGTTGATCTCTGCGTCTTCATCCAAGTTGCTGCTGGTTGCCAAAATCTCTAGTGAAAAATGTGAACAGAACGTCCACATTTTAAAGCGAAAAATTGTGAAAGCCGCAGTTGTTTTAATGTTGCGACGTTCAGATTTGGCTACTGCATGCTTCTAATGCATCTTTTAACCAATCAGATATGCTGCATCCTCTCAATCAACCAATCACGTTCCTTGTAGGCCGGGAAAAGGTGGGGGCGGTGAATCTAAAGCTTGCATGCTCTGTTGTCTTCCCTATATACACCTCTTCCTTTGACATGGACAAAGATTTTATCATCTTGTTCCATACATTTTGTTTTCAGGAACATACATACATTATATACTGTGTTTAAATGATGTGATATATTTTTGACAGTGTCATTCGAAAACTTCATCAACTCGAAGCAGAAAGAAAAAAGATCATGCAAGAAGCACAACTAAACGCTCTGAAAATAAACGGTTAGCATATATAGTTTCTTCTATAATTTCGCCTTGTATAGTTTCCACTTGAATTGGGAAACATTGACCTTCAGAAAAAGTTATCTAAGTTCGCTTTTTGTGGTGATCTTTAGAACAATCCGAAGCCCTTCGAGCAAGTGCGGAAGATTTACAAAACAAGCAAAATGAAATGAAGCGACTGGAAAAGTCTTTCAATCAAAATACAGCTGAACTCGCCAAGAATGAACAGCAGAGAAAAGAACTAAGACACAAGGTAAGACAACACGTGGCATTTTAGGAAGCTGACCTCCAGAGGCCGGTAATAAATTACAAATTAGCCAAACAGCAAAGCGTCTCTGGATTCTTTGGAGGGTCAACGCAAAGTAGCAACAGGAACTTTAAAAGCTTAAAAATGGAGCAGGAAAATATAAAAGATGCCTCATCTCTAAGGAAAAGCCTCAGCGATTGTTTGCACTAGTGTTTGCTTTCTATCGCACTGCCCATCTAAGTACATATCCACGCATGCTTTGCGGTCTCGATTAGGAAATAGCTTGTTGCAATGTAGACTGCGAATATTCAAATTTTAATCTGCTTTCTTGCCATGATCAGAATTTGTTGCAAGTACCAGGTTTGTTCCAAAACTGTAACCAATTTTACATTATGGCTCGTTCTAATTTCACCCTGGACCTCGTCTCAACATCTAGGTGATCTGAAAACACGGAAAAGTACTGGCACTAATTGTCAAATAGAAATCCAGTTTTCGAGCCAAACTAGCAAATTTCTCATTAAGTATAATTTACTTCGCTTCTAAATTTCTGGTAGACATGTAATTTACTTTACTAAACATAATTACTGAGTTTCAACAAATTTCATAAAGGAAAATAAAAGATATGAGTGATTAATAACAGCAAAATGGATTTCTATTCGATAGCTAGTTCCAGGCCTTTTACTCACCGTAAGATCAGCTGCATACTGTAATCGGTTTGGCTAGAAAGAAACCCAACAGGTCTGAACAATTTTCGTCCTGATCTCAATGCGAACCTTTGAAACTATAATCATCGCCAGTCTCATGTAAACATGGTCTTACGCCACAGCAAATAAACAGCACGAAAGTGTAGTGACATGAGTGCAGTGCGCACTATACTCTGTAAATACTGTATATACATTGCAACATCCTATTCTATGAGTGACCTTGAAATACTGAGGTCACACTTAAACGGAATGCGATATCCCGTTATAGATGATAAGATGAATAAGATCATTAGGTATTATAGTTTATCCATAAATTCGAAATCACTTCAACTACTGTAACGTGGTTTAGTTTACTTCTCAAAAAATGCGTTGGTACATAACCCTTTCCAACACTCCAACAGGGCTTGGAATTGCGGTGAAATGTTTGAATTAGAAGTTTCGAGTATTTGAAACAGTATGTGTATGATAAGATAATTTAATGAAAAGGGTCTAACAAATGAGGCAGAAGTTGCGATACGACCTAAAGACCCAAGTTGAACCCCACGTTAATTGAACTAAAGTTGTTAGTGCGTGCAGGTAGTGCAGTTAGTATAATACAGGAAAGGTATAGCTTCTTTCATCACCTTCAAAACTTCCCTTTCGTCGGGAAGGTAGGCTATTATGTGCGCAAAGAGACAGTCGTAATGGGAGCGTTTTCATTTTGAATATTTCAAAAAGCTCTAGAGTTCTTGACATGTTTCAACGAAAACAATGTATAGCTAAGCCTCGTTTCGGGACAAAAAAAAACTTAATGCGTTTATGCGATTGGAATTTTTCTGTTGTTATTATAGTTTCGATTCTCAATGATGTAAAAACGCTCAAAAATGACACGCGTGTGCATATAAAACCGCCTGAAATCATAAACTAAACACGCGACGTACCCTTTATTGTTTGATGTAGTGAAAGAACACATACCTTTCGTGTTCTATATTTTTTTTTTGAGGCTTCTGCACCTTTGTCACAAGGTACAGTTTTCCTTTAATATTTTTGTCTATATAAAGGTTTTTGTTGTGTGCAGGTTTCCTCACTGGAATTGATTTGTAGTCAACACGAAGAAGCTATTAAACAAAAGGAAGAGAAACTCAAAGATCAACAAGCACAGCTTGATAAATACGCTCAAGTGTCTGCGATGTTCTGTAGCTTGGCCAGTGGCAACGGCAGCAAA
Source organism: Muricea muricata (assembly GCA_963855995.1). NCBI lineage: Eukaryota > Metazoa > Cnidaria > Anthozoa > Malacalcyonacea > Plexauridae > Muricea > Muricea muricata. The sequence continues at coordinate 800,191 of OY979721.1, forward strand.
AAATAATCTGAACGTTTTGTCTCTTGAATGGTCGCGGTTCTTTGGTAAACTACGAAAGTAGTTGAAACGTTATGTCTTGAAGGTATAGAAAGACGAAAAAAGAATAAAAATGTGAAAAAATAGAATACAAATGCCAAAAAATGCAATGAATTCCCCCGCCATGAATGTGAAATAACAATAGACGGATTGACTCTAACTTAACACTCTTAAACGATTATTTTCTGCTGTCAGTCAATCCACTATTTTGTAAATACTGTATAATTTTTTTTATAAAATTGCCAAATATGTTCACTTTTGTATTGAAGGTTATTTAGAAACAATGGAACGAAAACGAAAGACGGTGCACTTATATGCTAAGTACATCAACAGTAAAACGATTAGTAATTGATTCCAACTGTTTGTATTAATTTGCATAACCCAGAACAGAATCATATATGGAGTCTCTGAGAGTAAAAGTGTTATTTTATAGAGTAAAAATACCCTTTTTCAAATACAAACACATGTTGTATTTCCCCTAGGCTCGACCCAAAAAGCATTTGATAAAAAGACTTCCTTTGCAAGCTTAAGAGCCGGAGATAGGCATGCGTATACACGATTTCTTAAATGTTTATTTAACGCTAATTATGCTAATTATCGGCCTTATTCCGGAAATTATACATGTAGGAATCTACTTCATTCTGTCTGCTTCTCACAGCCTTAATTCCCACCCTTAATGCAATTGTTAGACCAGTTATCTTCTTATGTGGTTTATTTTTTATATTGGTTTCTCTGGTTCCGTGATAAAAATATTGACACTATATTAACATAAGGGATTTAGGGTTAAGAGAGCGTCAGAACAATGATCTTAAGGAATTCATTTATCATGCTCGAAAATAAATATGATATGCTAAAAGGTATATAATATCTTAAAATGAAAAAAGACCAAGGATCCTTACTTTGCACCAGGACTGCTGTTTTTTATTACAGTTTCTCTGTTGTTTGTGCAATACATGGGTAAACAAGATCATAAAAAGTTGTTTATGCAAGATTAACCTCGTCGAACATTTAGTTGATAACTTATGCTCTAGGACACCCATGCAGTGATACAGAAAATATATTATATTACGTGGATTGGATATCAATTAGTAACAAGCGAGACAATGAGACAGGGTGGAACATTTGTATCTCTGAACATCTTTATCATCGCGCAAGGTAACATATATATAGCTTCATAAATTCGTTCACTGCGTCTTAAAATAATCCCTCATTTCCACATTCCTACGCAGCGTTGGTAATGGAATGTACGAAAAACAATTAAAACTCAGGAATGGTTTTATGCATTTTTTAATATGCTTATATCTTCATTAATCTTTATCACTGAATTATCTCCTGTATCAAAACACCCACGTCCAAATACGAGTTGGTATTTAACCTGGCTAGTATTCAAATCAAACCTCCCAACAGCAGCTTGAAAACATTTCTTTAGAAACCTTGTCTTCAGGATTAACAGGAGCCATATAGTATTGAAGATTTTGAGTGTTCGAAATGAAGAAAAAAGTGCAAAAAGAATCAAATTTGAATTCCAAAGCTGGCGTTTCCAGCTTTTCAGACCAGACAGGGGCGCATGTTATGTCTATGACATGGTCTTTAGTTTAACGGACGAGCGTTTTAGCACTTTATTTTTTATCGGGAAACAATGCACTTGTCAGTTGTAAACATTCTTAATCTAAAAATTGGATTTATTCCAGAATGAGGAAGCTTCAATCCGATTTTGTAAGCATTGTTTATCAGGAGAAAATAAGTTAAAGCTGACCGTATTGTGTTACGTCTTAAGCCGAAACTTTTGTTCGTTGGTTTAAAATTAAGCTTCATCATTCAAGACAGACTTTCTGAAAGGAATACCAACAGCAGTAGTAATACATGCTGCACAGATTAAAAAGAAAAAAGTTAAGAGCTGTATAATCCTTAAACTTTGCTAATTTTGTAGAGTACATTATATCGTTTGTTTCGCTTACATTTGTTGCCAAATTTTCGCAAGAACTGTGGAATTTGTGAATTTGTGGAATATACAGCTTGTGTTTGAAAACAATAGTTTGGGATACCTTGGAATACAAAAAGATCTGGACATTTGGACCATTCTCTGGGTGTTTGTAATCGTAAGTGGCCATTCATCTGGAATCGACTATCACTACAAACACTGTAAAACCAGGAATTTTAATTGAAGAAGATCTAGTGCGCAATGAGTCCAAGGAAAGTCTTGATCATTCTTTTGTTTGTCAGCATTGTGGCGTGTTTTGTGAAGGACGGCGAAGCGTTTGTCGGTGGAACTAGACGAGCTCGTGTTTCAAGAAGAAGGAATACGAAGTACAGAGCGAAAAACAAGCATTGCGTTTGGAGATGTTTTATAATGAAAACTTTGCGCGGATATGGTCGTGGTAGACAATAGACTTCGATTTACAAGACGTACAAGTTCTATTGTGGTATTTTGATCGATAAACACTGGCATTTAGTAGCGTTTTTTTCGCACGTAAAAATTACAATTGCAAATGCAAATCATTTATAAAGCTTAAAAGCACACACAGACCAGATGCGATTTCCCAAGCATGCAACATGGACAAAAATTTTTTCTTCTACAGTGGTTATTCTAACGGTTTTTCCCAATCGGAGTGACCCTGTAAAACCCCCGTTTGAACCGCTAAAATATTGACGTAAATTTGTCTCGTTTAAGGGTACGTGTCTGATGTGCACGTGTCTGATATCTATGGTCTTATCTCTGTTTGTCTCGTTTATAGGAACATGTACATAGCATGGGTTTGTGTGTGCTTTAAATATGTACAGGGACTCGTAACATATTTCGTCATTTGAAATATTAAGTCTTGTTTTAATTTTGTCTTTGGTAAGTTGTATATTGTAAATATTTATACTTAATTGGTTAAGGCATTCCCAAATTACTCTGACAGTCTAATGTCATAGAAAGTGAATATTAAATATATACCTTTATTAAAATCTTGTTCACTGGCTTCATCTAAACAGTCGTGTACACTGCGTATTAATATACTTTGTTCCATATAAACAATATACGTTTGATGTCATTGACGAACAGGCCATGATGCAGGTAAATTGCTTAATTTGTCTCGAACAACGCTAGGGTCTTGTTAAACAATTAGCCGGCTTATATCTTGTTAAAAAAATTGATGCAACTATAATTTGTGATGAAACTTGCTGTCAAGTGTCATCAGCTTCGACTTATGACTGAAGTGCACATTGCTGTAAAGTATGGGCAAATTTAAAGCTGTAAAGCCCTGTTCAAACGAAGCCAGCATCATGCAACATTGTTGGCCCAACAATGTTGCATGATGTTAAACGAAATTTTAAGCAAGTTTAAAATTAAGCCAACATCTTCCAACATGGTGTTCAAACGAGGCCAACATGTTGCATCCAACAATGTTGGGTGATTGTGGACCAACATGTTGGCTTCCTTTGAACAGGCCTTAAAGTTTGTATATTTTTCTGACAATTATGAGGGTTTCGAAGGGAGGTTCGTACACCTGTTTTCCCAGCTCGAATTTTGACTAAATCCCATTTTCCCACTGCACAAATCCTATCATTCAAGTAGCTTTCTTGCTCAAATCTTAATCCTATTCCCATTTACAGATCAATTCAAATCCTGATCAAATCCTATTCTTCCAGCCAAAAGTAGGCAATTCCCATTTCGCTATTTCAGAGCAAAATTTCAGAGCAAATTTCTCGATTTTTTAAAATTAAAGTGTTTTGTTATATATATTTATTCTAGGATTATAAAAGGTAGAAATACAAAGGCACGGAGTCAAAGCATCACAAATTCGACGTTTCCTCTGGCGAAGACCTTTCGTGTCTTCAGTTTCAAGGCCTTTCGTGTCTTCAGTTTGCGAAAGATTCTGTTGTGTATGCTTTTGAGTTTTGGCTGCACTACCGACACTAATTCGAGATATAATCAATCTTTCGGACACTTTTACCATGATTCGTTTCACCACCAGACCCTATTGACCAGACCCCCAGTTTCCCCTCCCCTCTCTCTCCACCCGAGTTTTTCTCTCTTTTCAGTTGCTCGGAATTCCTCGATGATCTCGTGGACAGCATCGGAATTTGTCGTCGGCAGTCACATCCCGAACTTCCCCAATTGATCGTTTTTTTCACCACTCCGCAAAGCATGGACGAAGTTCTGAATCCTTCATGATATCGAAGAATCCTGCCTTTATTTCAAGGTAATATGCTTTATGATCTATCTGCAGTTGTAGAAAAGTAACTAGATCTCTGATGTAGACTAGTTTTGGGCAATCAGGCTGAATTTAGCCAAGTATTTGAACATAGAAAGATTGTATTTATATTTGCACATGGCAAACCTTGCTCTTAAGTCCCTATGGTTGATCTTGGAAGTACAAAACACAGTTTAGATGAAGTCTGCTGTTGATTTGCATGGTTGGTAGTAAGAAAGGTAATATAGGCTCTTATATGAAAATTTGGCATTTGGACTAGTAAAGGCAAACGAAAATACACAAAGTTACAGTTTTCAACCAACTTATTACCCAGCATTTTTTGCAGACAACTTCTGTTTTCAAGCACACCTGAAATTAGATGTTTGTGAGTTTCTTAGGGGTTTTTCTTTGAAAAAAAAAAATGTTACATATACAGTGCATGTTACATATACAGCATGTTATATACATACACAGTATAACTTGCAAGGAAAACTGTATTTTTTACTTGCTGTGTTTGCACACGAACGCAGCATTCTGATTGGCCATTTGCTGTTGGTTTCTGTAATTATGGAATTTCAAGATGGATTCAAGAAATATATTTATTGCAGAGGCTCTCAATTAGCTTAAAACTGAATTTTGCCATTCTATCTAATAAAATCGCTAAACTTATTAAGGTGTGTTAGTGTTGATGGTATATGAGTGCTAGAGATTGCGATAAACACCAGAATATGTTTGCAAAGGTGTTTGCTCGGCCAAGCCTGTTTAAAATAAGATGTTTACCAAAGTACTTAAAGACTAGTCATTAAGGTTAAACAATGCGTTCAAATAGGTCATTGGAATTGTTTATTGTTTAATGTTACACAGTTAAGATGTAGTAAACGCAAAGTGCAGCAATTTCTATTCTCTCATGTTGAGTTGCAAGGTGTAACATTTTAACGCAATAGCACTGTTACAAATGAATGTCGTAAAGCATGCTATATTTACCTTGCACAACCGTGTAACGATGTGAAGTGACATTAAGTAAAGTTATAACTATGCTTGCTTGTAAATATGTGATACCTACTTCACACTTGCAATTTCAACTTTATACAAAAGCATTTTGTTTAAAATTTGGGTATACTTGTACATATCTGTAAAATTTTAAGGGAAAACATAGTTGACATGTGTCATGGTACAGTAGCTGTTATAGACAACCATGTACTACCTCCTCTTTCTAATACCTGCATTCTGGAAAAAAATTTATTCCTATTCCGATTTGACTGATATATGTATCATTTAATTCCTTGCTGGTTTCAGTTATTTATATCTTCCATAAAATTCTTTTAAATTTGTGTGTAGAGCAACAATAGGCTTGAAGTATTCTAGCTGTCAATGACTGGCAGATTATAAAAAGTTAACAGAAAGGAACATCATTTTCCTTTTTCTAATTTTCAACATTCAAGACTGTTAATCCAAGAAATTGTTTCAAAAGCATGCTTAACATTCAATTTTTTATATCTTCTAGATGTATGTTGCAAGTTGCAAGAGCGCTTCAAACAGTTGACTGAAGACAAGAAATGAACATTGACATGGAGTCTATACAAAAAGGTCTTTATATTTTCTTGTCTTGTACAACTACAAAATGATTTGAACATTATAGGCTTGATTATGATCAGTGACTGGGTTTATTGTGAGCTTTTCCAACTAAGCCATTTAGCAGCAAAGTACAGTATTTATTGTTGACTTGATGAACATTATCTTTGTACTGTAATTGGGTTTAATTGATCAGCTCTTGTCCTGTCGCAGGTCACAACAAGCAGCTAATTTTCAAAGCATTTTAATTTTATATAAAACCAAAGAATGATAAACTGTTTATGTTTCAAAAAGCGGATATATTGTTTCACATTTATAAAGCAGAGAGATATTTGAGATAGTTCTGATTTCAGAGAGTTATGTCTGACCACACCCAAACCATGACCACTTGCCCCACTGACCACACCCAATTTTTGAAGTTTCCTTGAACAAGTATTAGAGAGTTATATTTAGCATGATTCTCTCTCACCAATATTTATAAAGATGTTGGGGACTTGTCATTCTTTTATGATCCATTTGTTCATGATTCTTACAAGAGTTTTGTCTGCTGTTTTGAGATAATCTTTCATTTTGAAAACGTTCTTGGATTTCTGATAATGTGCCTATGGTGTGCATGTGTGAAATAGTGTGCATATAACTTTCCTTGATTGGTCAATTCACATGTTAGTAGGAAGGTCAAAGCATGGCTGTAAGAACCACGGGGGCAGGGGGGCTCGAGCCCCCTAACTTCAAAGGCAGGGGGGCTTAGCCCCCCCTAAAAATCTTTTGAGTCTCAAAGTAAAATACACATTTTTAACGGTTTACAGTCTTACACATGTCTTAATCCAATGATTATAGTAAAACTAACCTCAAAAGTGCAGAAAAACATGTTTGAGCATGCTAAAAATAGAAAAAATTCTGGGGGGCGTGTGCCCGGACCCCCTAGCAGCACTTGTGCCTTCAGCGCTCAAAGAGACCCCCTAGCTTTTTTCATCTTCCTACGGCCTTGGGTCAAAGTACTACCAGATATCTACTTTGCATGTCCATTTGGAAAAAAATATAAAATAAGTCTCTTCATCACCAGAATCATGAACGTGGTTCAAAGTTAAAAAAGAATAATAACTCTCCAACTTTTTCATGAATGTTGGCAAGATAGAGTTACGTCAGATACAACTGTCTCATGTTAGTTCAAGGGTTTATCAAGAGAGTTAAGAAATTGGGTGTGGTCATTGAGGAAAGTGGGCGTCTGAAATCACAACTGTCCAGGATAACTGGACTTCAAAACTTTCTGCTTCATAATACTCCTTTTAGCCAATCCAATTTTGTTTGGCTTGCTTCACGCTAGTTTTTAAAGTGTTTGCAAAAAAACAAAAAGAATCCTGTATACGTAACAACTTAATTTCATTTAAACTACCCTTATTAATGAAGAAACATGACAGTTTTTCATTATTTGACATTTTAGTTTTGTTAAGATTGACATAGTTGTAAAGGAAATCAAAGTGTCTTCCTAAAAGCATAGTACAAATTGACTTTCAATGTTTGTTAAAAGTTTGAAAAGTTCCTTTGAAAATCACAAAGTTAGGTATGCATACAGTTCTTGTATCAAATCATATATCTTTGTTAAGAACAATAACTTTGGATGTCCCCAAACATATGAAAATTGCCTGTCGCTCAATTTGTAGGCAGAAATAATCTCAACCATCCATTTTTACACTGTCTAACTAAACCAAGTTAATAGAAAACATGTATGCGTCATGCCAAGTAGAAAACCCTAAACTTAAAAACTCTAGTCATTCCTAATCTATTTGCCTCTCTGAAATTGAAAGAAAACTCAATGGGTAAAAAAATTGATAGACAAAGGTTGTTGAATGTCAATGTGTGGTTTTTACAAACCCAGACACCTGGTCAGCACTGAGTAGAGGAAATCACTAGAAAAACCAGTCCTTATTTTCAGTATTCTGTAAGTATGTTTACATGCGACAAATGCTGTTGTACTTTATCTCTGATGATAGCCTGAGTCAAACAAGCTAAAAGTACATATTTGTAAAATCAATTTGATTTAACATGGTATCTCCTCAAATTGTTTATAAGTAATTTTAATTCACCATGCAAAGTCTCACTTTACATATATACATTGAAAGATCTGAGGAAAACCACACATGGTTATAAATATCAGCATGAACATTAGCAATTGTCCTTGTTACTGTGCATTTTAACTGTGTACGATTTTCCAACTTTCTGCCAAACAATTTTGTGATTTTCTGTGGTAACTTCTTCAACTTTATAACAAACATTTGCGGTCAAATATATAATAATATTAACTAAGCTTTGCTTCATTGCAAAGTGGAACTGGTTTGAATACAAATGAACTGAGGCACCAAAACTACTCTTCATTTTAGAGTATTGTGAGCTGACAAAATTTAAAAAATGATCATGTATATAGAGTGAACCACAACCAGACAACAAGATCATACTTGAGGACCAGTCATAAAGCAAAAGTAGGGAGGGTGGCCCAGAAAAATAAGGGGTGGGTCACTATTTTTAAACACTGTTGAGGGGGCTTACCATTTAGCTATTGTATTACAAAACTATCTGGCAATAGAAAAATAGTTGAAATTGCTCGCTTTTCTGAAAGGGTGGGCCATGATTTTTAGGAAATCATTTAAGAGTGGTCTAAAGGTTTTCGTACAGCTATTAAGGAGTGGGCTTCAAAAAGCATGCACCATATATTTGATTCCTCCCCCCTCTGCCGCCCTTTGCTTTAAGTTTGAATAAATTCGTAACATCTCAATTGTTTGCTTTTGTCTGTACTTTTAAAAAGCGTGATTTTCCAGGCAACTCTGTAGATTATAAATGACTTAGCTATATTTTAGTCGTTATGAAAAAGAAATTGTCATTAAATTCAATGTTTATATTTTTCATATTTCATTCAATGAGGTTTTTCTTTGTCTTATTTTTGTTTCTTTTTTGGCTTGTGGTTCATTCTCAATTGTTTACCTAGTCGACGTTGCTAAATTAGTTTGTTTCATTTCCTTGGCTTCAGTTCAATTTATATTCATATATAGTTCCACTTTGTGATTATAATAATAACATAAGAAAACAGGTTTACATGGCTTTTGAACATGGTCGTTTCAACAAGTAAGTAAAGATAAATTTGTACTTCAAAGAAATCTGCTTTTTAACCTGACAAGAACAATATTACCCAAATCATTTTTCGAGCATATTTGCTGTGCAAACAAGTGTTATCTGCAATCAATTTTTACGGATTTTGTTTATGTTTCACGATGTTGGTGCGTTTCAGTTTGAGAATCGTAGTGTGAATTGATAATATATGAATTAATTGAAAAAAATTGTAAGAACTATGTTGAAATCGTAGCGCGAGTGTTATACACTGCAGGCATGCATGTTAAGTGAGCTGAATTTTACCAAAGTTTGAGTAACTTTTTCATTGTTTAAAAATAATAAGCTTCATTTTTAGTGACCCAAATACCTCTCATCAGAATGATACCAGAGTGACAATTTAAGGAGTTAAAGTTTTTTGAAAAATCCATTTATAAAATAAAATTTAATAAAGGCTCGTTTCTCTGTGTCGTGATTGATAAAACAGTTCATTGTGTCCAATGTGTGCTAGAATATATTTTGAGCAAAAAGCGAAATGAAATTTTGTTGAAATTTACACCAACTATTAATTTGTCTCGATAAGAAGATATCAAAAATGATATAAAACAATTTTCTCTTCAACTACATTTTCAAACAGTGCATTATAGAATTTGAAATATCTGTAATGAATCGTATCTTGTCAGGTTGAAAAAGCAACGGAAGGTATATGGCTTATAAGATTAAAATGTCTCCTTTTAAAAAAATGCACAAAAATTTGAACTAGACAAAAACTACAATGTTTCTCATAACATTTTTCTATTTACAAAATATTGAGGTAATTTAGAGGTACGGATATCTATTCAAGATTGCTAATTTTGCTCAAAAGATTTAAGGGTTTTCCTCGTGTTGCGTATAAAAATGTAATTGATCAATTTTTTTAAAATACTTAGGGGAAGATTACATGAAATTTTATGGAAAAAAATTCTTATTTCCAAAAAAAAACCCAACGGTTTTATCTATTTTGTCTTTGAGCCATATATCTCTATTGTAATTATGAAACAACTTGGTGTTACGTTTTGCATTTTTCTGTCTAACTTGCAAAATTTATCCACTCCCAGTTGTTTTTATAATTATCTGTCCTGGAGTACCAACAATTTATCTTGAAAAGGCCAAGTTCTTTTTAACATTGCGCTTTTATTTGTGTTTATTCACTTGAGGTCTTGTGTTTATTCACTTGTATTAAGCGCAAGGTTATTTGTTGTTCTGCCATGCTCTGTTTTCTTGCGTTATTTGAATAATTACAAGTTTGTGGTAGTTAATTTCTTTTAATTGTTATTCAAATTGTAATCTTTACAAATTCTTTTCAATAAATTGTTTACAAAATTTACATGTGACCCCTTTTAATTAAAAATTCAATTCCCATGGGAATTGAGAATTTGAATAAAAAAAATCCCCCTACCCCGGCCAGCTCCCCAAGTGCTACTTCCACCTAAGTAGAAGTACCTTGTACATATGTACAAGTACTTCTACTTATTTACGGTGGAAGTAGCACTCGGAGAGCTGGCCGGGGTAGCGGGGCGAAGAGAAGACCAACCTTGCAAGTGCTAATGCAATTGCTAAGTTGATCTTCCCTGGAGAGCAGCCGCGCATACCTAACAAATTAAAACAAACGTTAGTGACTCAAATACTTAGCATGCAAATTTGATTCCCAAAGCCAAAATGACAAGCGCCCCCCTCTGATCCTACCAACTGCCTACCTGCCTCAGTTCTAAGCTGTCTTCCTCGGTCCTAAACTCCTGCATTCCATTCGTTACCTTCACTTTCCTCACCATCGCACAGTCACTCACAGCTAATAAACCCGCATGCACCACCACCACCCCGACTGCCACCCAAATTCGAAAATTAAAGGAACTAAAATTTTGGTAAAGTATGCATAGCGACTGATTTATTTGGAAATTTTAGGCTGAACGTAAACAGAAAAATCAAATGTCCCATGTACAAACAGGTGAGCTGCCTAAATACTTGTCTTTATACATGAATTGTACAAATTACAAAACATACAAAACTCAAACCGGAATTTCACTCCAAATTTCCCATTACAGAATGCACTAATGGCAGTAAACAATTTTTGTTGGAACAATAATAATCAATGCAGAGAATTTAGCTGTGTTATTTTTTAAAAACCACCGCAGATTTTGATTGAAACATACTTTCAAAAACTTTAATTCCTTTAAGCCTAACCCCATGCAACTTACACACGGCTCACACCCTCGCAGTCCATACATTTAGCTAATAAATTACGTTATAAACAAAAAAGCAAAATAAAAAGATAAATTACGTTATCTCTAGCTACTTAACCCACTTAGACTGAGTTTTAGATTGAGTTTCAAAGCGTAAAACCTTAGCTGATAGGGCATGGGCTTTGCGTTGTGTTAACTGGTCCGAAGAAAAAATAAACCTGTTACTTACCAGAGTTAAGGCTGGGTTAAATAATCACGAGAATGCATGCGGAGTATAAATCATTTTAAAACGTGAAACGCACTTTTTCATTTAAGACTCAGAGCTAGCACAGTTACTCTATATAGTTCAAAACGATCGGAAATTTTAAAACGTTATCGCAATTCTCATACTTATTTAACCGAAACGCCTTCATTTGCATGGTACGTCGCAGCTGCTCTCAAACCACTTCCGTAATTTGCTTCAGTGCACACAAACAATGACTTAATTGTTCCACTGTTCGTGCTTGCCAAAACAAACCCGAAAGGATCAAGATACTTATCATATTTAGAATCAAAGAGGATTTTATTATGAAGTCAAAATCATGAAAACAAAGCAAGCAGTATTCCCATGGGAATTTAAACATGCAAAAAATATAATGGTCTTTGTGATCTTTATTCATGGTAAATATATTTTAAAAAACAAAGAAATAATAGTGTATTCCCCTGGGAATTAAAGTAAAAATGTCAAGACTTATAATCCGTCTTGTTTTAGCTGTATGGTAATGTTGTAAATGATAGAATTAATAAACATGACTTAAGTCTGTTTTGAAATATAAAAAGGTATAACGCCAAAATACTTCAGATGGTATTATGAAGTAACTAAAACCGATTTGTGAGACATTCAATCAAGCATATTAAGTGTCTTTCGTATTCTTTTTTGTTTCTAGAATTAAATGCAATCAAATGTTGGAGGCAAAATTTCCTGCCATTAGACATTGTTTCTTTCACAAATGTTGTCAGCAATGACCATTATATTTTCGCCTAAATTTGAAAATTGAATCAAACAAAACTCGTTTTTGCAAGATCGCCAAGTTTTTAGAACATTCCAAGTATACTCTAGCCATTGTCCCTGTTACCATGCATTTTAACTGTCCACGATTTTCTAACTTTCTGCCAAACGATTTTGTGATTTTTTATGGTAACTTCAACTTTAGCACAAACATTTGCGGTCAAACAAAACTCGTTTTTGCAACATTGCCAAGTTTTCAGAACATTCCAAGTATAATTTCTTTCATCAAAGTTTTAGTGTATGTATAAATTCAATCCAAATTCTTTTTCACTCGATTTTTTAGTGTTTCTTTTTTCTCAATCAGAAACGATAGTTTTCTCAACGTGAAGCAATAAAATTCAATTAAATCCTCTTTGATCTCTAACTAATAAGTATCTTGTTTTCTATTAACTTGCACATTACCACTACTTTCTATTACAATGTCGTGTCTTTTCACTCTTGCGGATTGTTATCTTTCATTTGTATTCTTTTCTCTTGCGTGTTTTCACCATCACCTTTGAAAATGAAAGAACCGCATGTGTTAGATAACAGTTATACAATCTAATAATAAACTATTTTACTGCAAAAAAGAAGTAAGAAACTTAGGCTTGCGGTAGTAGTTTCTGTCGATATGCAGATTCGTTTATCAAAAGTTTATGGTAGTAAAATGTGATAAAATTCAATCGTTTACAATTAAATGTTACAAGCAGGGTGTAACTTCTGCTTTAGCTATATATTGAAATAATTGACTTTCTGTAATCATAAAAAGTTTTGGCATCATTTTTCTGGGCTATTTCCAGTTTTTAAAAAAAGTATTGAAAACCAAGTTACAAGTTCATGATCTTAAACCATAAAATTACATTACTTGCAAAATTATGTCAATCGCGCGAACAAAAACAATAGAAAGGGGCTGGAACCTGAACGTCATGCAATTAGCGTCGAAAAGGCGACCAAGTTATAATCTCGGTCTGATGTACCGTTCATTAACACAACCTTACCAAAAAAGCTCGATATAATTTCAGCCATATTTTATTGGAAAAACGTTTGAAAGGGTAATGAAACAAAAAATTATTGGAAGACTGGAAGCATTGAACTATAAGTAAACTGGAACGATAAGTCAGGGGGAAAAATTGAAGCCAATTTGATTCAGTTTTTCTGAGTTTTGAGTTGAAATACTAAGCGTCACAAAATGGGTCGCATATCAAATGGAAGCTATTAAAAAGTTGTATTTGGTGTAAAAATTTTGAGGCTTTAGGTGAAAGACAACACCTTAAACTTTGAAGGGAAATTTGCCGTATTTTGCAAAATTGCCGTTGTTTTCGTATTTTTAAGGCATTTCTTTTTTGTATAAAGTCTTGATTTTTTTATATTAATTGTAACTTTTTAATAGCTTCAATTTGATATACGGTCTGATCTTTGGCGTTAAGTATTTCGTCTCAAAACTCAGAAAAACTAACTTGGCTTCAGCCATTAATTGAACTTTTGTATTGAGTTAGCGTTCCAGTTGTATCACAGTTCACTGACTGGAAGCTTTTTACAGATTTTTCCTATCTTGCTTGATTCTTGAGATATTTCGGCTGCAACACACAAGCTGCCCTCATCTTGGATTTTAAAGAACATCCATATTACGCCAAGAGTGGGATCAAGCGACATTTAAAGGGAAATGGCAACAAAATGTTTTATCGTTTCATCTGAAAGAGACTCCAAAACAATATATAGAAGTCCATTACAGAATTTTTATATCTGCCTTATTTGGTGAGATATTTTGACTTGAAATCTTTAGTTGTCCGCCATCTTGAATATTTACGCAATCTTTTTCTTACGACACAATAGTTAATATGCTCTCATAACCGTATGTACGGCAAGTGTTTCGGATTTCAGTACAGACTAAGAAGATTTCCAACAATATTTGATTGTTGGTAGGTATTTAGGAGGATTTTTGACAGGCTTATCCCTGTTGTGACGTCACCACAACATTGTTAATGAGGTGAAAAATTAATCCAAGATGGCGGACAGTTCGTTGATTTAGATGAGAATATCTCCCGAAGTAAAATGGATATAAAAATTTTGCAATAGACTTCTGTTTATTGTTTTAGAGTCTCTTTCAAATGAGACAATAAATTTTTTGTTGCCATTTCCCTTTAACTATTAACAAGCAATGATCAGAAGTAACTAAAAACTCGTTTTACATGCTATTTGGTATCGCACATTAAGTAAAAACATTTTGGCCGACTATCGTTTGTCGCTTACTTTATTACAAATTGTGAGGCTTATCCCACTAGTGACGCCATGTAATAAGCTGGAGAATTTATCCAAGATAGCGGACAGCTCATATGTTCAAGTCCAAATATCTCTCTCAATTTCTAATTCTAACCAGACTTTAATATTCGGTGGTTTCATAACAACCACGAATAATGAAAATGTTATTCATTTACATGTAATAGCTTTATTGTCATTAGTGACTGTCATTAGTAACTGTCAGTTTTATAGTAACTAGTACAAATTTTTGAGATAAATTTCAGAAAAAAATATATTTTCGCTTCACTGACTCATTGACTCGCAACTTATGGCTCATTTGACTCATGAAACAGGCATCGTCATTTGCAATAAAATTGGAAAGAACTTTTAGAATTATATGGAATACTATTTTACACCATTCTTAAATGTTGTTTAGGTCTCGGGTTATTTTGGATGTGTACGTGTTATATTTTAACTTCCGTTGTTAAATTTTTCGTAGTACTGTAGTTTTTGTATCTGCGAATGCAGATATATTGTTGTCGTGCGCGTGCTGTTAGCTGTTAGCTGGTAGCTTGTAGCCAATCACCGAATGCGTAATTAAAAGTAGCCAATAGTCGAGAAGATAACATTAAAATGACGTATTACTTAATGATCATTCAGACCATAGTGTGTTTAACTGGAGTGATTTTCCAAATTCCAAAATGGCGTGTGCCAAGACTGTTAAAGAGTGAAGAGTTCTGGACGCTAACTGGACAAGGACTGCTTAGGTTAAGTGAAGACTTTTCGTAGCGTGACTGGATATTCTATTTCTATGTAAATATGTCTAAGCAAGATGATGGTTCGATAACTGGGGAAATATTGCATCGGTTGAGTAATCCATCTGCACAGTCAACAAACCGATTTGACAGAAGCAGTGACATTGATACAATGAATATAAAGGTACAATAACAACATGGACTACATTTACGTAATTTTTAGAAGTCCAGTTAACTTGTTTAAAACGGTTTTGAGTATACTGTATGTTTTGATGGATGGGCTTGTTGTTTTCATTATGGCATTGTGTTTCATTTCACGAGTTGTGCTTGCAGTGTACACTTGCATTATCTAGTGTTTGTCTGTGATTGCACTTATTTGGTACACACCTTATGCTTGTGTACAATTTCTTGAACTTCTTGTTCTTTTGAATAGTCAATGTATATATCATGTATAGAAACCGTGTACCAGCACTTAGTAGCACTCGTGCTCAAAGTCTATTAAGGCTTAGATCTGAAATCCGAATAATGGGCCGACATTTTCCCTTGGGTGATATTATCAGCTTGAGTTGCCTTATTTGTTAAATCTTAATCACCAGCAATTGCATTGAAACAAAAAAATATCCATATGAAACAAAGCTAATTTTGCATGAATGATTGATGTTAAATTGATCACCAGTTAATCATGAAATTTTGGTTGCACAGGGTGTATAAAAAAAGTAGACCCTTTGAAGTAGCTGCAAATTTGATTAACTGCAATCTGTTGCATTAATTTGACAGTTCAGACTGACTCGATTTGAAGGTCACTTAACAGATTTAATTCGTTCTGATTTTGAATACACCTTGAATATCTTTAACAATATAATGAATTACAAATTCACATTTTTGTACAGCCTGTTTTGTTTGTTGAAGTTATTCTAACTTATCCCATGATTATGCAATCATGCATTTCTACGCATATATTAATTCGACCGAATTAAAAAGCATTCCAAAGGGTATACTTTTTTATATACATCCTGTAGTAAACCATATTTGTAAAACTAGAGTTATTTGATTTATGCATTGTATACTTGACATGCATTTTTATATTGATTTTTAAAAATAACAATCAATATCCATTAATATCCATGCAAATTTGGTTCCAACAATTGTTATAAATGTTAAAATATTTCAAGTATTTACCGTCTGAAATGATAGGTACTGTTATCAAAATTTTATGTCATAATAATTTTATATGTTTTTATTAAAAACTTTATATTATACAGTAATAATTTCAAACACATTGGACTATTTATTTCAATATTTATTGCAATCATTCTACTACAAGTACATATTTATGCTGAGCGAAGCTACCTGTACGCGTAGCGTACCTTTTTTTCGCAGATACATGTACGCGTAGCGTACCTATTTTTGAAATGGTACTAGCCTTTCGCCATCAGACTAATTAAAACTTGCTTTCATAAGGTTAAATCTCGACGATATTTTTTTCAAGACTTAGGAATTTACATAACAAGTGCATGCGCATTACTAATTGCTTGTTTTTACCCTGTTGTGATGTCATGTTTTTTTTTAATTCAAAGGGCACACAGGTTACTCACGTAACGTTTTGGCCGGAAAAACGTGTTGTAAAGGAATCGTTTTTTAAATTTATAATTTACAATGAGAATAACGTACTAGTGACTATTAAAGTCACGCATTCGGTTTATACTGCACTACCGACACTTAAATTCTAGACATTAATGCATGTGAACATATCCTTTATCGCAAAATTTATATTTGTTTAATGCCTCTCGTACCTAGCTTTGATGCCTCTCGTACCTAGCTTTGATGCCTCTCGTACCTAGGTTTTAACTGACTATTGTATTTATGCATTTACTCATAATTGTAGTAATTACTATAAAACTCTTTGCTTGACTTGTCCCGTTTTGCTCTGTTACTTAATACTTTTAATATTCTTAGTATCTATTGAGGTCTTTGACTTCTACTAACATTTTCAGGTTCTATTTTATATAATTTACATGTTAATACTAAATATGCATTAATGTGACTATGGATGTATTTCAACTGTGTAGGTTGCAAAATCCAAGATATTTTAATAAAGCATTTATCACAAAAGGATTGTAGGTTGATCTGACAAAATAAAATGGAAAGTAAAAACATGAAACCTACTTTAATTCTGTCTTAGGATTGTCGTGGCTTCTATTGGTTTTGCCTCATTATGCTGTTCATGGTTTCATCTGGTTGGCACTCTGTCCCTTCATGGATCATCACGTCGGCCCATTAGGTAATAAGCTCACTCATATCCCGTCAACCGCCATAAAATAAGGAGAAAATTTGCAATGTTACAAAGCAATATTTCAGGATAGTGGAAATTAAACGAAAATTTGATTGTAAATGGTTTTGACAAACCGTACATTGAGATTAGTGTTTCCAACTTGACATCTTCTGATGAACACAGCTATTGATTCACTTCTCAGGTTCATATCAATTCCCATCCATCATGTTATGTCCTGGGTTGGTATATTCGACATCCTCTAAAAAATAAATAATTACAATGTTTAGGAACCTGTTGAGAATATAGGCAAACTATGCTAATAATATTATAAAAAGTAGAATAGAGAAGAATCTGAAGAATAGAGACGTCTATCTTGCCATTCAAAATGCGAATAATACAAGACAAGCAGTTAAGACTAAATTTTTGACTTTCTTTCAAGGTCATCTTTAGACAGAAACACTTTGTCTACCAATACTTGCCAGAAAAAAAATTGTCATCGTTTAATAATATATTTAAGTCATTGTCACATGCTGCAGATTTTCTTGCAACTTGCTAAGCATTTACCTATCAAAAGTAAAACTGCGTTCTACTCTTGAAGAATTGTGACAACTTTTGACAGGGTCTTTACAGTGAAACACAAATCAATGCCGGCGAATTGAGATCTCTTGTGTAGGATTGTTTGATCCTGCGCAGTAATGACCAAGTGGTCCAATAGTCAGAGCAACCGTCTGTCACCTGTGAGATCGTGAGTTCAATCCCCAGTGGCGGCACTTATGTGAGGGATTAGTTAACGCCCTGTCTACAAGCGTACGTTTATCCCGGGTACTCCGGTTGGGGAAACGTCGACAGGGTGGTTAGAATGGAATCAGTAATCAACGGAACGCGGGTGATTAACTATGGCTGTCAAGCTTAGGTGACGATTAGGCGAGATTAAAAATAAATTAATCAAAGTTCGCGTTTCACTGTAGTAACCATGTAATTGAAATTGTCAAGCTGAGTAAATAATTCTCCAGAAATTACGACAAATGAATAGGATGGGTATTGGGAGAAGGGGGCAAACAGGAGGAACATTGGATCGGATTAAAAAGGAAATGAGGACTACCATGGCCATAGGAATGATAGTGGAAGAAAAAGGTTATAAAAATGATAAAGATTGTGGTAGGGTTAAAGCAATGGACTAACACTGTAGGAGGGGTGCTGGGCGAAAGAAGGGGGTAAACAAATGGGGGTAAAGGCATAGATATCTCATATAGACTGGATAGCGCATCTGTATATCAAAAAGTGAAGCCAAAAATCTCAGCGGTATCCCATCATGAAATAGGCGGCGGCCATATTGGTCGTTCCCACTCATCAAAAAAATGCCAAAGAAAACACTATACTTTTCTGCATTTGTGTATTAAATACTTTTTAGCTGCATAAAAGAGGACTTATTGTCAACTTTGTCCATTTCCGCAATTTAAAATACACAAATTATCATGCTCCGTGTCAACTCTGTGGGAACGACCGGCGCCTGCGATGTGGCTTCAATTTTTGCCTGTTAACAGTGTGGGATGTACCATCTAGTGTCTATGAGATATCTATGGGTAAAGGGAGTGAAGAAAAGGAACATTTCATGGCGAAATTAAACGAAGGACTGAAGTGCAAGAATCAAGAAATTCAGACTGTCAGCTCAAATCAAAGGCCCTTCAAAGGTTGTCCGAGCACTGAACCTAGCATGGACTGCCTCTGAACTTGAACTAGAAATCTGAATTTCTTGTTTCTCGTATAGATTGCAGTAAACAGAGTGACAGAAGAAAAAAAGAAAGAAACAAGAAAAAGAAAGAAAGAATAAAAGTAAGTCATAATAAAGTTTATAATGAATAAAAACGAAACTATTCATACAACAGTTGATACATCATAAATTCTCTATTAATCCCCACAGGGTAGACTGAACGGGGGGGAGGGTTGGTTTAAATGGAATCAGGTTGATTCATTTCTTAGTTCAAAATTTCGTACATGCAAAGACATTACTTTAGAAACATGCAAAGATATTACTTTAGATATTACTTTAAATCAATTTAGCATCCGTTGGATGCCTAATATCACAATTCTGAATGTTGTTTGGCCCGATTTATCTTGTAAGCTTCGATCAACACGTTTCCCTTCAGTTTTATTATAAAACTATTATGTGGTCAAAAGTAGTAAACATTCAAATTCGCTCATTTGAAAAGTAACTTATATCATAAGGAAGCTTATAAAAAACAACATGTAAGACATCATTACGGGCACCCTTGTTTGGTGCTCAACTCAACAAAAATGTGAAAAATAAAAGTAACCATAATAATGTGTTATATGTAATTTTTTATTACCTTTTTGATAACGTGAGTGGTTTTTCCTAGAAATAAATCTGAAATTTCGCCTTTCTTGACAATAATATAGTTTTATGGAAAATTTCGGGAAAAACGTGTTGACTGGAGCCCACAAGAAATTTTATCGCGTTCAACATGCAGAAATATATTTATTAGACCTAAAGGTACAATATAAACACAAAATGAAATTGTCTCTCGCTATGGTAAGTAAACATTTAACACTTATTGACTGAGACCTCGGGAAAGCAGTATGTTTTGTGGACCCTCGACTGTCGATGTTTCCCTCGGCTTCGCCTCGGGAAACATCGACAGTCTCTGGTCCACAAAACATACTGTTTCCCTCGGTCTCAGTCAATAAGTGTTAATTGTACCTCTGCCTCCCCGACTAATAGTGCAGAGGTAGTAGAGAATTTAGTATATTGAAAAGCACTTTGTAATACTCAGTTTTCTTACCATTTCAATGCATTTCAAGATTCTTTTTCGGTGTGGCTTCTCTTATCACATTGTCTCGTGGCTGTCTCGCAATGAAATATCTAAAATGTAATGCTATATGTTACATTTAACAAGCATAAAACATTTTCCGAGTTGATATACAGTTGTATTTACATGGGAGGAAATTGAAAAAATGAGAAATTGTGTGGAAACATGACGCCGTCAGGGCGAAGTGTTTTAACTCCTTTCAACAGACCGAAATTATAGAAAATTATGAAAAAATTTCAACAAAAACTATTTTGATTTGTCTAACAGATTAATGTCCGAACCTTATCCCAAACCTGTTGTAGGGCTAAAAGATGCAGACTTATGAAAATAAAAATCAAAAAATGATCTTACCTCGAAAAGATTCTGTTTGATCATGTCACCGGTGGTCCATTTCGAACGGTTTTCTTACGATCTACTAGAGAGAGAAAAATAGAAAATCAGTCATTATGTGGTGAGCAGGTCGAATTTTTATTAAAAATATAACAATTAATAACTGAAACATTTACCGTTTAAATACGTAGAATAGTTGAAGAACACTTACGTGTGTAGTGAGTACTCAATATTGTTAGTATCCAACATCACTAGAACCAATTTAGGTGCAACTTTAAGACTGTAGAAGAAGACGACGCCATTTTGGTTTGAATTTATTCGACCACGCCAGATTTTGACTTCAACTTTTCACCCCATTTCTTCGTCATTTTTACTCGAGTTTGTTTCAGATACCTCCCCTGTATCTTTGCTGGGAATCAACAGCAATTTTAAGACTTGTTCAATCTTTTTACAGCAATTTTAAGTCCTGTTTCATCTTGGCTCAGACAATTTCAACGGCGAAGCTTCTTCTTCGGTGGCCAGGCAGCAAATGACGTCAAATGACCATTGTTCGAGAAAATACCCGTATGTACAATGTTTAATTACCTTTTTACAGAGCTGAATATAGGTTTTTATTGCGTGAATGAAGTCTTTTGGCCATTATTTTTAACTCAAATGTTTCTTTTGCTTCTTTACTTGTAGTTTACTTGGTTTTTTCGCCCAAAAAAGGCCTGAAAAGGGCGTTTTTGTAATTTTTTTTATTTGCATGCTCATGAGCAAGGAAAGACCCGTTCGAGTTTTCATTGGCAAACGTCTTTCCCTCCGTGACCGAGAGGTAAAGGTAACTGTCTTCCGAAATGTCCACATCGCTTTGATTTTGGGTGGATCGGAGACAGGTCAAGTCCAACTGAGCTCCTTAAGAATTTAATTCTTCACTTGCTCAGTTGAACTGACCGGTCTACGATCCACCCAAAACTTAAGTCAAAGCTGGGCGTAGGGTGCAGGAAAACACTAGGCAGTACCGCGAGGCCAAGGAGGAAAACGTTATTTGCCTAGCGTCTTGAACTAATATTTAAGCAAATTTCAACAACTTTCTGTTGGGGTCAGGTCTGTACGGTTGGTGCCTTGAACTCTTCTCGTCGTTATTTCCCTTCGTTCAAGAAGACAAATTGTCTTCGTCGGGAAATAGCAACGAGAAGACATCAAGGTACCACTAAACCACTACACTGTAAAACTGCAGTACAGTGTAGTGATTTAGCTGGCTAAATCATTACACTGTACCAAATATATATGGCAGACTTCTTCCTAAAGCTTACGGTACAACAAGCATAGATGAGCAAAGATGCGCAAACATTTTAAAGCCTTTAAAGCAAGTGTTTTCTTTCAGGAAAGAGTCAAAGACGACAACGCTTACTGAATCTAAGCCGTGTAGTCATGTTTTAAGTTGTTTATCTTTGTTTATGGCGAAGTCTTTGCAATCGACGTTTTGCAGCATTAATAACTGTAATGTTTTTTCTCTTTTTGCGCGCCTTCCTTCTTCATCGAGCTTTACATGCTAGCATTACAGTGTCCTTGATATAGGAGTCATTTATTTACGACCTTGGGTTTAATTCCCAAACACTGAATGGCAGTCTTAAGCTCTTTCAAGTAATCAGATAACATGATTGCAAGAAGATGGCCCTGCGATATCATTTTGCACTACGGCCGCCTGTAACCAACGCGTAAGCAACGACAGACAAACACTTGGTATATTCTGTAAGCCTTAACTCAAAGCGCTTCGATTCAGTTTGTATAATTTCTACAGTATGTAACGTATAAAATACATGGTTATATACACTGTTAAAAATAAATGTATTTTTTCAGCAACAACTACTGTAATATTTTACAGTTAAAGTACTGTAATCACGGGTAACAAAAGAAAGTACTGTAATAAAACATTTGTTTGTATTTTAACAGGTAAAATACTGTAATGTTTACAGTATTTACAATGTAAATACAAACTACAATATAAAGTACTGTGAAAAGAAGAACGTTAATTAGGAGGACGTTAATTAGAAGGACGTTAAGAAGGACGTTAATTAAAAAGAAGGACTGTTAATTAACAATTGTCTGTAATTTTACAGTACTTTTTTTGCGTCCAAGCTGCCAGTACTTTTTACTGTAAATTTACAGTGATTTTTTTAACAGTGTAGAAGCTGCGAACGTTAAGCTTTTTCGGTGAAAGAAACTGTTTTCCTGAAGAGTAATATGTTTGTTTTAAGACAACCACATGTACAAATTTTGCTCTGAAGTTTACTTCTTAACTCAGCCTTAACTCGGAACGCTTGGATTCAGTTTGTATCATTTCTACAGTATGTAACGTATAAAATGCATGGTTATGGACAAGCTGTGAGCGTCCAGCTCTCACGTTGATTGGTAGAAACTGTTGATCATAAATGACACTTAAGTTCACTACCAACATGCAGGAAAGTTTGAGAGTTGCAGCTTGTAATAACCATGTATTTTTTATACGTTATATCACAAATAAACTGCAGGGTAAAATATGCATGTCCCAAAAAATACCTACTACTCTTCTGGAAAACAGTTTTCTATCCATCAACGTGAAAGCTTGTAGCTCGCAGCTTCTATATAACCATGCATTTTATACGTTACATCACATGTACTCCGTGGACATTATACAAATTAATAAAGAATCAAAGCGTTCTGAGTGTTTATGGCAATTTTGTACCCACATCCTATTCTTTACAGACTATTTTTGCCTTAGGCCTTTTGGTCATGGTTCTTATTTTATAGCCTGACATATTGTACTTGTGCGACACGTAAATAAAAGGTCTACTTTTTAAATAAACTATGTTAAAGTTGTACGTTCTGATTATCTTAAAGCTTCTAGAGGCAACAGGACAAGAAAAATCCTTATTTTTGTAATGAATCTTTATCTTTTAGTCATTTAGCAAAATCGAAAGACGTTGAATTCTGTCATTAGAGATTTTTAATCATGAATATAACTTCATTCGAAATGAATGTGCGTCGATATTTCGTATTTGTTAGGTCAACCCGGGTTTACATGAAGATTTACGCACAATTTTCACGCCTTCACACCTCGTCACCCGGGTCAACAGAGGTCTCGAGAAGAATGCCCCGGATTGGCGAGCTGTGAAAGGGTTGACCCGGCTCTCGTGTAAACGCTAACAGCTAGAAAATTATTAGTAGACGGGTTGACCGGAGCTGACAAGCCAACTCGGGTTGATAGCTACCCCGGACTCGTGTAAACGAGCCCTTAGTCTCACGCAATCCAAATGTTGTAACGCAGCAAAATTATTATCAGATTATTGTATTGGGATTATCACGGTTATAATTAGGGTTTGGGTCAGGGTTTCTTTTATAGATGCATGCATGAAATGACAATTCCAATAAGTATTGGAATTAGCAAACGTTGTAACCAGTAATTTTATTGTGTTACACCGTTCGGATCGGTTGTTAGGCTAGTATGAAACCTCTCTACTCCATGTGCTTTCAAAATTCATAGTTTAATTAAAACTTTCCCTTTATTTTAATATCCAGGAGGACTTAACGGTATCATTATCAAGTATTAGCCTGCGTAGCAGCCGGTCAATTTTTAGAGGGCGAAGAGAAAGACCGTAAATACCTTACTGAACAGCATAAGATTAAATTGACATCTGGTGTAGTGTAAACAAGTGAATCACACTTAATGCTGAATGTAAATTTTATTTTATGCTATATTAGCGCACCTGAAACTCTAAAGAAAGCTTTGCCGAAATTGATAGACGGCCAAAAGCTCAAAAGACGGCCCACGATGAAAATTTGGTATCGGCAATTAGCGATTTAGTGTAGCCGTAGCGACGTTCTCTCGTGTGAAAAGCTTCCGTTGTACTTGTACACTAGTATACTACAAACGGAAATTGGTATAAATATTGTCTTGTTAATTTATTCCTTTCTTGTATCAATTTATAGTTCTTTTCAAAATGTGCAATTAATAGTATTGCATTGAATAGAATTAATGAAGCTATTATACCTTGCATTACTTGTGTATTTTCATGTATGTCAGCATTCAAAATAAATACGAACATATACTTGACGGCATACATACAGTACTTGTAAAACGAAGTCAATGGCGGAACTTCAAATTATCAGAAAAATATACGTATATTTCTCAATCGCAACTAATCCAGGCTTGAAAACGTGAGAAGAGTAATGAATAATCAGATTTACAATTACAACTGATTTTCGACTGATGACTTCCGGTGACAGCTAATTTGCTTTTTAGCCAATCACGAATTTGCAGTCCACCAGTGGACTGGCAATTCAAAAACATAAGGAAACCTGGCAGACGGTCTTTCCCTTCGCCCTCTAAAAATTGACCGGCTGCTACGCAAGCTAATCAAGTATAATTACCCTTTGTATTGAGAAGCGATCATAGTCAAACTTTTACTCAGGGTTGCCAGATCCCTGCATTTTTGAGGCCAAATCTTCAACAATGCTCTTTGTTTTTCTTTGTACTTGGCTTTTGTTTTCTTTGTTTACTTGACTACACTAATGACGATTTGGCAAATGACGATTTGGAAATGGATTTACACTAATGACGATTTGGAAAATTTCAAAAAAATTCTCGAGCACCATCCGAATAGGACGTTTGCGACTTTCTGTCGACAAGCAGGTTTCCCAGAATATTTAGTTGAGATCCTGGCAGGAATCTCCTCTGCAGGGTGAACCGCACTCCACATAATGTTGCACAAATAAAGGCCAAACGTTTTCGTACAAAAACGAATCAAACCATTATATTTTCATTATGAATCGTTCTTACAGTTACAGGGTGTTTTTTTTATTAAAACCGCGAATGTTTTTTTCTAAAACATATACTTTTTTATAAAAACAAAATTGATAATAAGAACATTAAAGTTGAAAGTGGCAAAAATTGTTTAATTAAAAAATGCTTGAGAAATGTTTTAATTCTTTTTATCTCCAAAACATACCGTGGACAATATTTTCTTTTTGATTGGAGAAATTTTGTTGTTTATCAATACATCAACTTGAAAAGAACAATGACTCTTGCCAAAAATACAGGTTCTCATAAAAAAGTATATCTAGTTTACGGTAAAAACAGTTGATATGCCCAAGGATCTACTATTCTGTTGACGGGCTTTTACTCTACTATCTACAGACAAATTTAGCCAACAATGTTTATGTTGCAACCATCCAAACCACAAAACAAGGTTACTCCCATCATAAAAAAGATAAGACTTTCTCTGGTTAAAAAACATTTCTATAGTTTTAGCGTCCATTCAGATTATTGTATATATATTGTATATACATTTAACCATTAATGGCTACAGATTGGTAAATACATGAACATAAGTTCCTTGCATGTTTTCATGGTGAATATCAAAATAAAATATACTTTTGTGGAAACACCACGTAAGTTTATTATCGCAAAGCTTTCGATCCGTATTATATTAGCACTGAAGATCCGAGCTTACGGATAGAAAGCTTGGCGATAGTAAACTAACGTGGTATTTCCACAAAATTATATTTTAATTACGTGAACACAATTTAAGTCAGAGAAAGTTCCATCTTTTTCATCATGTTACATTATTCGCATAGTTGGATACTAATACTGGTTTTATTTAGTTACTTTTGTTGTACGTTTCGCCACCGCGAATTAAGTATCAATGAATTGTTTGGACAGACAAGGTAGATTGGAAAAAAAACCTTTTACAGATAATATCGGAGCAAGAAAATATGAAAGATTCTCATTTCAAAGGCACTATTGCGCTCATGACTGATGTTCTCTATCACAATGTCCCTCCAAACAATTCACGTATGTTTTGCTGTTTCGATGGCAACTTGGAAGAAATGTGGAAGTTTCAAATACATGTTTCCACGAGGACCTCTATACTCTTCCCAGTAACTTCGTTTGCATGCGACGCATTGTTCACACGATATGCATTCAAGTGGTCGGACGACACTGACTTCACGCCGACTACACGACGAAGGTCGTTGTTCGGGTGTCGGAAAACATCGTAAGATCTCCGCGACATGACTTGTGCTCCATGCGTCTGCGCGTCTTTGCTCTCCGACTTTGTTCTACTGCGTGAGCTCGATACGACGTTCGCGTTGGCATCGGTAGTACTCGGAAACCTTCGGGATAAGTTTTCATTTCTATTGTGATCATTTTCGTCAATGACTCCATTTCTCGAATTATATCCATTCGACTCGAAGGAAACACTATCGGACTTTTTAGCACGAAAGCTATTGCGAAAGCTTTTTAATCTGGAGAGAAAGCCTTTCCCACCATTTTTGGATGGACTCCTTCCCTTAGAGCCCTCAGTTCCAGTACTTTTGCTGCTCGCGCGTGACGAAGCTATGGACGAGCACGATGACTGCATATTATAACTGGATGGGAGTAAATTATCGCTGGACAAGTTTTCGTTGCGTAGAGATTCGACGAGTCGTTTTAGAGTATTGTTTTTTCCACTGTTTTCCGTTGAAGATGAATTTTCTTTTAATTTTTTAGATCTTTCTTTCGTTTTAGGATTAACGTTTTTATTTTGTTCAGGAACGCCTTGTTGATAATTTGCAAAGGTGTTTGATAACTCCATAGCGGGAGGCAATTCATCCGGATTACTACCACGTCCAGCTAATAGCTCGTCCGCAGTTTCGACATGAATCGGCGCAATTTCGATCCCAATCTTCGAGCCACTTTCCGTGAGTTGTTTCAGATCCTCGACCGATATATCCATATCGTCATGAAGTATTACAGTCATATCTGAACCGCTGGATGACACGGTGCTATCGCGGGAGATGCTATCTGTGTCACTGCCAAAACTGGTCCTTGCATCAGTGAAGATGATTGTACTGTCACGCCGGTACGGTGTCGGCGAGGGCTGGTGACTAGACGCTGCAAATACAAAGTATATTGAAATATAAATCTACCTAACCAAAAATTACCTAACTATACAGTATAGGGTCTTCTGCGCCAGTTAAGAAATTGAGATATTGCCGCGTTCCATTTTGGTTGTTCTTAAATTCTCTTTATCCAGGATTTTCAGAAAAATACCATACCAAGCAATCAAGGTTTCCTAATAACCTGTTCTGGGCTGATGAAAATAGGCTTGAACATGCAATGCTTTGCTGCCCACATTGTCAATGTTGTCAACAATATTGTTCAACATTGTTACATCTATTTGCAAGCTAACAATGCTGAAGAATATTGTTCATAAGAATGAACAATATGGGCAGTAAAACATTGTGCAATTCTGTTTTGATCAACCCTTAGTGTTTAACACAGAAATTTAAAAACTCACCTGGCACGACCTGAGGCTGAAGACTTTCCAAATTGTTCACTTTACTTGCTAACGTTTCTCTTTCATATTTGTCTTTACGACTGAGTCTTGAATGGACAACATCTTCATCGTTCTTTAAATCCTGTTTTCTGGCGACATCAGATGTCGTACACGACAAATTGTTGCGTCCAATTTTAATCTTACTCTCCGAATTTTTATTCAGTTTATTCCTTCTCGATGCTCGCGCGGTTCTGCCCAAGGTCTTGAGGAACGACACATCTTCCTCCGAGAACTCCACAGATACAGGTCTCTTTTCTCGATAGTCAATGAAAACATTAACCTCGTTGTCCTGTGACTTTCGCTTTGATAAAACTGGGGAAATAATAACAGCAGCGTCTTCAGGATTTTGATTCATGATCACACCACCGGGGTTTATTGGATTACTCTTCCTTTGCTCCGAGCAATGCAGATTATTTGCAGGAATTACACTTTTATCACTCATCAGTTCGTGGCGCGAATCTGTATAAACCTGTCCATCGATTTGATCGAATTGTTTGCATGGAAAGGCCTCTCTGCGCAAATGGGTGGGGCTTGCTTTATTTCCTTTCACATAGGGTAAATTTTCCGGACTTTTCAAAGACGGAGAAATATTTGAAATAATACCAGCATTTACATCTTCTACTTCTGTAGCCGAAATGACTTCTCCAGATTCCTCGTTGTTGTTGTTGGTGTGCTGTAAAATTTTTTGCTTGGGAAAAATGGATTCGTTTTTTTCGTTCGTTTCATGCGGCAACGAAATGATTCGTTCATTTTCATGGATATTATCAACGAGCAATTGTTGAGCCACAATTACTGAACCACTCTCTTGCGCACCAGGAGAGGAGTGAGCCACTGATGGTGTCTGCTTCATCTTTTTGTTCGTCAGAATTAAAGACATATTTTCCCTAGATTCACCAGCATTAATGTGTGGAGTCTCAGTAGCACGCAAAGAAACGTCTGCATAAGTTTTGTTCATTTCTTGATGCGGCAAAGCGGACAAATTGTTTACTTCTGTGCTGTTGGGTCGAGAAATCCTTACAGCTTTCGCATATTCCGTTGGCGTGATCTTCAATTCTGCAGAATTGTTCTGCTGACTTGTTTGATCATTCTTAGTGGCTGCATGCAACTTGTGTTGCGAAGACATTGAAGTAGACACAATACCAGTATCACAAGCTGCTTTATTTGATGTGAAATTGTCCTTAATTTCGGAGATTTTTCCCTGTTTCCTGAGTTCACAACTCTTCGTTTCTGTCCGAGCTTCGCTACTTGATGGACATGGCACGCGAGTATCATCCGATTTTCTACCGTCACGAGCCGACTCAGCGTTCGCGATCGAGTACGTGCCTTCTTGTATGGACATTCGATGTGGATCACAGTACGACGCATCCACGAAACCTTCCGAAAAAGTAACATCGTGTCTGGTCGACCGACGTGTTGCACCTTCGCTGTACCTTCGTCGACGATCGGGACGAGGCAACGTCATCACATCTGAATCACATCTAGAGTAAATAAGATTTTATCTTTAATGCTAGCAAAATTAATTGCCTAAGTTTAGTTTCAGGTAGACTGGGATGAAGTCCATCTCCCCCGGCACCTATAGAGAGAAGAACTTGATCCAAATCTAAACTTCAGGCTGTGTGCACCGTGTTGTTTCGGAGTGTTTTCAAAAAGTCCCTTACGAAAAATAGCTTTAACTATTATGAAGTGAAAACTTAGAAAACCCCCCAACAAGAAGCATGTCGCAAAGTGGATTTTTATAGCATACTGTATGTGAACACGCTTGGAAATTTCTGAGGCAAATAATTTAAAATGACAGCCAAAACATCAGATACCAGATGAAGTTGATTCTTTTGTGTCTTGATGTTACGTATACTCAGGTAAAAACGTTTGTGGTGTCACTTTGAGTCTGTACTCTTATATCAGGTTGATATCGAGGAAATTAAACTCGGTGACATGCTGAAACCAACCTGACCGTGTTGCTCAGTTGGTAGTGCATTGAGCTAGCATTCCAAAGGTCGTAGGTTTGATTCCTACAGTGCTCAGGCATATTTTTGCGAATATAAACTCAAAGTAACACCACAAACAGAGCAGGCGATGATTTCGTAAAATTATGACCAAATTATATTTACCTTGAAGCCTGATTCAAATACTCCTCCCCACGACTATTTTGGTTCATTTCCATCGCTCGTCTTCGGTAAACATCGGAATCCTCGAGCCTTCGTTGCGACATCGTACTCTTTTCGTTGAGACTTCGGGACCGTCGTGTGCGAGGCGATAGTGAACTCGACGAAGACTGGTACTTAGTAAAAGTTGATGGACCAACAAATGACGTTTCTTTAACAATATGTGACATCGGTTCTTTCGGTCTCGTCTGAAGCCTGGTGTTCTCTGGGGACAGAGCACGGTTATTTGGAAACGTTTTATTCGGGTTCACAATGTGCCTTTCTTGTCCGGGGAAGGAACGCTGATTCATACGTCTTTGTATGCCTGAAACATTAAAAATAATCGTTGAAGAACTACGACACTAGAGACGTACAACCATAAACTATTCAACCTATTACCACCCCTTAATAACAATGAATTTGACCTTAGATCTCAATCTAAATACATTTTGCCTACTATTAAGACAAACCGTTTTAAGAACTCCTTTATATAAATAAATCACTACGCTTTAGAAGCTAAAAGATAATAATTTTATAAATAGTTAATATTGCAATTGTAGTACTGATATTTGGATTTAGTAATAATATTTATTCATTTATTCATATTTCATCTTTTAATATATCATATTGTTTTTAATTAGTTTTTAAATGCACAATTTTAAAAGTAATTTTATATAGTTTTTAAATGTACAATGTACATGTAATTCAGTCTTTTTTTGACTGCGAGATGTAAATATGGTTAACATTAAACATATTCACAAGCTTGATGCAAGTTGTTTCGACAAACTGCAGCAAGTCTGCAAATATTAACTTGTATCAAGTTCGATTTTCACAGGCTTGATGAACTAAAAAGCCATTGAAAACTGTACCTTGTGACCTCTTTACTGCCGTAAGATAGTCGGGCGGCGATCGGAGTCGTTCCGATCTCATATCGGCGTCCCACGACTGTGCCCTTCCGTCGTTTCTATTCCGAATTCCATTAAGATTTCTTTCAAAATTTGCATGGACGGTTTGCTTCATACTCGAGTGTCCATGTGGTCTGTTCATGACGACATTATCCGGCAAAACTCGAGGTCTTTCCGAGCCAGACAATCGGAGACTACCGGTGGACCAGTGGTTACGCAATCTATGATGATCGTTTCCGGGAAGCAGCGTAGAATGGACTTGTTTCTCATCTCGGGTTCCTCTTTGGGAATGAACTGACTGTCGTTGCTGTGGGCCTGATCTTGAAGAAAAAGAATGCCTGGTTGATCCATTCATCGGTGCCATGGTTCTGTTTGTCGGAGAGTGTCGGGAGGGGACGCATGTCTGTGACTGTCCGTGCCAGCTTTGTCTGATGCTCGGGTTCCCAAGTTTGGTGCTTCGACTACCATGGGTCTTCGGTGTTTCCTCGTCATTAAAAGACTCGGCTATGTTCACCTGGAAGATTGATATTGTTGTTGTATATAACAGCAAATAAAGGTAAACAGAAGATAAACTAACATGCATAATGCTCCTAACAAATCAGTGAATTAATCAATAAGTAACATGCATGCGGAAAGAAAGGGGAAATTAAACGGGAGAAGGAATTAACATTCGTTGCAGCACGCATAATCAAAGGAAA
This sequence comes from Muricea muricata, assembly GCA_963855995.1. NCBI lineage: Eukaryota > Metazoa > Cnidaria > Anthozoa > Malacalcyonacea > Plexauridae > Muricea > Muricea muricata. The sequence continues at coordinate 831,829 of OY979721.1, forward strand.
CGCAGTGCTGACACGACACCCGCGCAACGCCTTATTTTGGAACCCTGTAACTTCACTTTAAATTCAATCAACGTCATGCAGAACTTTGTATTTACAAGAACAGGATTGTCTGAGCTTCTATGGACCTTTCCAACTCATTTTGGTTATGACAAAGCTAAAAACACTGAATGTTTGCGTTAATTTTTGACAGTAGAATAACGTATTGCCATTGCATGTTGGTTAAGAAATTTACACGAGGTGATCGTCAGCCTTTTCTATTTCCTGGAAAAGTTTGAAAAGTATCGACATCACGAGTATCAGCAACAGCAACATTTCCAGTTTAGCCTGCATTTGCAGTTAGCCTGCATTTCCAGTTTATTGTGTTGATTGTCTACGGTTGTAGCTTACCTTGGTATATACGTCACGTTTGCCATTGTCGCTTTGAACAATCTCACAGCTCAGCACACGAGTGTGAGCCGAACGTGGCCCGACAGGAGACGGGCTTTGCGGCCTTTTCCGAGTATGTCGTAAGTTCTTGCTGATGCGAGATCGCGAAAAAGAATCACCAACAAACTGAACCTTCGTAAGATGATTCAAATCGGAGTCACTGCAAGCAAGCAACGGCGATATCATTTGGTCATCTGGCCATTTCCGAGGGAGAGTAGAGGACTGGCCACGAAGATGATTCTTCGAATTCTCGTTGCCGAATTTATCTGCACTAGCGAGAGCATCTCTGAGTTCCTTTATTGACGGATTCTGACGTCCCTCGTTCGGCGAAGTACGGTAATGCTTATCAATATATCCAAAACGTCGATCCAACGTCATTCCCCGTGTTGCGGGGATCTCATATCCCCTGGAGTAAAGATTGCGTGGGCCAGAATCGGAGGGTGAACTTTGAAATGCAACTCTCCGGATATCGGAAGTGTCTGACGTACTTGTGTCGGAGAAACATGCGCTGTTCCGATTGCTCACGGACGGTGACGAAGGCAACGACGATGCAGCGTAATACTTCGAAGATGTCACACTGGAATTGTCGTCGGTTGCTGTCGTAAGACAGTCGGACGATGTCGCACTAACGTTGGGAGAGTCGCTGCTTTCTGAGTCTTGATCTGTCCTTCCATTTAGTTCGTTATTCTTGCTTGAACGTAACGATTCATTTCTCGCCGAGCGTCGTCGCAGCCCGGATGGTCTTCGTTTTAATACTGACCACGGTTTTTGTCCTCGGAACGTGCTCGTTTTTAACACTGCTTCTTTGATAACCTGAGCCTGAACATCGTCAAAACCTCCGTCGACAGGTCCAGACATCACCGTCATCTGAAAGGAGAAAGTAGTTTTGAAATCTGTTAGTTCCCTAGGACATTATCACTATCATTAATGTAATATCGTTGATGGTGATGATCAATATCAAGATAATATTATCAATAGAATATCATTAATGTAATATCATCAAGATCATGTCATCGAGATAATATCATCAATATAATATCATTGATGGTGAAATGATGGTTTTCATTAACATCATAATTAATACACGATGGAAACTCATTAGAATAAGAATAGAGATTATTATGTATGTGCGTTTATGTTTGTGTGAGAGAAAGTTTAATTTATTCCTTTATCATCACGTGTGCATTATGTTTTTTTCTAAATCCACAATCTGAATTACCCAGTAGTTCAGGTTACAGGTAGCTAGTCTTCCTTACCTGTCTGTTAGTCGACAATACAAAAAGCCTGTGATAACATAGATAATGATTTAAATTTTAATTCGAATGAGTTTTCAAACCATCTCTTATATTGACTGTGATAACACGTGCTGATATAAGATCATTCTATTTTACAAATTAATGTCCCAGCCAGGTATTTCTAGTACTGACCTGTCTACCATTCGTCCAATCAACATTGACCATGAAAGAATTACCACCGACATGATTTGAACTCCAACTTCTTCTCAATCCTGTGCTTGAACTCGCCCCGTTTTGATACACTGTGCGGACAAATGGAGACTGGACGTCACTCCTTCCAGGCCACGTGTTGCTATCTTGCAGATTAGGCCTATATGCAAGAGGATGTTTAAAGATGAACTTAGGTTAGGTAACAGCAGCGAAGCCAGCCTGACAATTCGGTTAGCAAGTTGAATGATAGTTTATGTTTACATATAAAAAGAAATCAGAAATAAAGTTTAGGAGCTTAAAGGCTCATTTCCACTCAACTCAAATCCCAGATCGCTGGCTGGCTGCGAGCGATTATATCCGATCAAAATGCTTGCCAGTTTATTTTAACTGGATGCAAGTACTCACAGTGAGCTTGCGAGTTAGTTTGGCGAAGAGTGGAAAAGAGCCTTAAAACAGCGACGTTGTTCTAATAAAGCCACATCTAGCTACTCCATAGCAAGGTTAAGTCTGATCACTGATCGATACACTGAGTGCTAAACGACTAGCCTCAGATAAACAGAGTGAACCTCGAACTGGCGGACGTATTGCCAAATAAAACAACACTAGGAAAACCATTGGGACTAAATATGAAGGTCGGTTACGGTCAGAACAATTTCCCTACAGATCGGAATAGATGGGAACGTTAACGTTTTTTGTCATCGCGACATTAGTTTCGCTCTGGTTACTTTATTGCAAAAGAAAATATCCTGTCCGTTCCTGTGGGGAAATTATCCTGAGTGGAAACGGGCATTTACCTCGCATCAGCAGATCTGCTTCTACGTTTAGAAGGGTCACTGTTATCATAAGTAAAGCCCGCATTTTGAAATAACTCATCTCGAATTTCTTCAAAAGATGGCAACATATCTCTGACAGGGTCTTTCCTTGACGGAAAATAGCCTTCCTGTTCACCACTTTGAAACGACTCCGTACTCCTGGCTCTTTCCAGCTCTTTTTCCCAAATGTCCCCGTAATCCCAACTGTAAGGTTTCACCGCTCGGCGACCTGTCGTAACAACATCGTCACCGTCCGTTTCGGAGCTGGTGGAACGATGGGTGTCGGTGATATGATGTTCTGGGATGGCATTCGCACCTTCGGGTTGGTCTGGGACAAACTGGTTTTCATCTTGGCTATCTGGTGGATGTTTTAGGGTAGAATCAGCTTTATTAGGTCTTTCTTGGGATGTGGTTACAAATGATGGTGGAATATTTGAGACAGGAAGAGAAGTGCGATACCTTGGAACTTCATTGTGTTTCAGGAGTGATGCCGTTTTCCCTCCGTTGTCTGATTGATCTTTTGTAGCCGGACAAGCCTCACTCAGTTCTGAATGTAAATTGTTGCTGGCAAAGGATATCTTAAGGCTTGGAGTAGACTTTTTAGTTTCTACTTTCCCAATCTCGCCCGAGGATGATAATGGTTTGTTATGGTTCTCCGTTGGACTATTCAGGGTAAAGCCACTGCTTTTGGTATCTAAAGGACCTTCACTTTGCAATTCCTCGCTTGTCTTCAGGTGTAACGGTTGTTTGCCTTCCAGTTTCTCCGACGGAATCAAGTCAGGTTGTTCTCTCTCAAGGGCAGAGGCTTCAGTTCTTGTGCTGATCAAGCGAGACGCTTGTTGGTCATAATTGTTTATTGGTCTTGTGATGCTCAAATCAGTTTCTTCCGATGATGTGTTGGTGTTTTGTGAAAGGAGCGAAGATTCGTTTTCATCAACCTGGGGCGTTATCAAGGAAGTACATTCGGGAACAGTCAGTTGAGTATTTGGAGATACATCTTCACCAGTCGAGGTCAATTTTCCTTCATTTGATTGGGTAGAATTCCTTTTCACTTCTTCCAGAGTAGAAAGCAAAGACGATAGTTGACCAACTAGAGAGTTTCCTAAACTTGAATTACTAAACATACTCGGGTTTTCTTTGGCTTTCATCGCACAGGAAGAAAGTAAAGACAGCAATTCGACACATTGCTGTCCATGACTTGACCTCTTTGCACATTTCTCCCCTTTCTCTGAAAGCGATTCATTGAGAATTTCACAACTTGTACAAGTGCTTGTTTCCACGACAGTACTGTTGTCATTTTCGTCGCTTCTTCCCGTAGCTTCTCCGTCCTCAGCATTGCTCGCCATATGTCCACAATATGATAATCTAGAACTGAAACACAACCGGTACAAATCTCCGGGGTCGCTCGTTATATCTGATAGCCGTTTCAAGATGGCGTGGAAATCCTTATCGTCCGCGCACTCGTCGGCGAGCGAAGAACAGATCGGAGATGTGTCGGAATGATCCGTCATAACTTCGCATTCCTCAGTTGATGCAACAGTACTGTTATCCACCGCGGCAGGTTCCGACGAATTTGAAGTCGGAGAATGTCGATTAGCCATTTGGAGATCAACGTCTTCAAAACATCCCGAGTCTGTCCGATAACCATCCGTGTTCTTCCGTCTGTTGTTCTTCGGATTACGAAGCACGACGCCGTTTTCTTTAGACATCACGGCTCCACAAGTTTCGATTTTTATGTTATAAGCACCTGAAAGGATCAAAGAATATAGTTTTGTTCATTTTCAGTACTAAATTGTTTGAATGCATACTTTACTTTTGAAGTTTAAAAGACTTACATTCACAAGAACTAGCAGAAAAAATATATCATGAAATCAGATCCAGCTTCCTTTTTAACCAAGACCTCGATAGAATAGGTCTTTACAGGGAAAAATTACTAAACCTAACTTTGAAACGACTTCCGTTCAAAACATGAAGGTAATGAAATATTTAGCCTACGTCACAATAGACTCTAGGAGAAACAAGCTCGAGTCTATCACATAGGCCATGACAAATATTCATCTGTACCGAGTATACAGTATGTTTTAGGCTTTGTCGCTCTAGCTACACGAGCGGGAAAGTTTCATGTCCATGTAGAAGTTAATTAGAGACGGTATTGTGGTATGACATCAAACTATGAATGTTAAAACGTGGTATGACATCAAACTATGAATGTTAAAATTCAGGAAAAACGTAGTTTACCCCAAATCCCTAAACGGGAACTTTCATTGCCATGCACGGTATGCTAGCTCACAAAGTTTTTCACATATTTTCAATTCTGTCCTGTGGATAACCACGATTGTTTAAAATCAGTGTGGCACAATGCCAGGGGCATACATAGTTACAGCATCAAGTCAAAACACAACACAAATAATAGGGGTGAAAATCAGGAATTTTTGACAACATTTTGACCATAATGATTCAGTCATAAAATCTCTTATACCTCCCTCAACGTCTCTATATACCTAGCTGCTCGTAGCGATGCGTGGTAATCAACATTGTTGGTTTAATACCTTATAACCTTTGCCTCTTTGTAAAGAATATGCGTAGTCACTCCTTAAAACATGAGCTGATTTGAAGTAAATTGAACACGAAAAAAAGCCCTAGAAGTAGCAATAGAATTGAATGCTACTAATAATTTCATTTCAAATAGCAGTACATAGTAATTTAATAAACTCAGTAAAATTCTGCTAGAGGTGCATTTTGAAAGAGGTCGACCCTACATTCAGTCAGGAACAATATTTTCTGGTCCTCTATTCATAATAGAAGAGCCTTAAATTCTGGTCGCCAAAGGAGTTAGATTAGTTAATTCAATCTTTTGTTAACTAAGGACTGTTTTTCAGATAGAGCGGGGCAAAAACGGAGAAAACTCCTTGAAACACACGCGAGCGACGAGGAAAACTCAAACACATGAAACGCACATACCAGACTTACTTTACCTTTTTTTTTCAAGTTTTGAGAGCACTGAGAAAAAACGCGCTAACCGCTTACTTTAATTAATAATTCACGTCTTTCTTTTTGTTTTATGAAACTTCATGTAACTTTCTTACGATTCTTTGCAACGAGACTTTTGAATCTAACATAAATCTGGAAACCATATCCGCAGTTTTAAATCACCAGGAACTGCTATTGACAGTCCATTGAGGTAATTCGAGGAGGTGAAAAATTGGTTCTTAGAATATGACGTACTTTTCACTGTCAATTTATAATCTTTAACGCTGGTCTTGCGACGAGAAAATTTTTGGCAGAAATTCTGCTTGAAATTCTGATCCAACCCCAACTGCCGATATTTCGATATGAGCTAACACATGTTTATAAAAGGACGGAAAAGTCAAGAATCCATGGAACGAGATAATTTTAGACTAACATGTCGGGCAATTTTTTTGCACAGAAACGATTTTTAGATATACACAGGGCAAAGGAAATATTGAGTTTGGTTTCATAATGTGCTATATACAACGTTCTTCTCGTTGACAACCGGCTGAATTAAAATAAGCAGTCCAATATATCCTAATTAAAAATCCTAAAGCAAAACTAACACAAGTTAATGTAAACAAAAGATTATCGGCGACATACCTTGAATATCTGTTCGTTCATCCCATTAGGTTTCTCTCAAAATTACCATGCTTTTATCACAACTAAAATGAAATAAAACAGTCTTTGAATACCGGGCTATCAAATGTCCATCGAAAATTTCCAGAGCGCGACAAAATGCATACTAGCGGCCTCAAAATTTACCATAACCCAGAGATATGATCAGAAATGGAAACAGTGTGGCATCTTAGGAGAATGACGAAAAATTTAACCAAACAATCAGAGCAGTTGGAATGGTTAGGGCGTATAATAAAAGAGCAAGCGATAAGCTTGTCTTTAGTGTCTCAAACACACATTCCAAAATTGTTTTGGAAGAGAAACGATAAAGTGATCCGTCACCATTGTACATTGTCATTGAATTTATAGCATATATAAATAAGAGAACTCATGGATTATTCAATTAACTTTTTGGCACCTTACCGTGGTTGAAACAATTACATAAAGTCTGACAACGAAACCGTTTGTGGGAGAAAAGCTTTTCGAAGATTGAATGGTATTCGGATAACCTTGAAAGGAAATTTATCAGAAAACATTCAGCAAAACAATAATGCGGTCTAAGAATCCCTCAAAATGCTCACGATTTCACCAGCCACTGAGCCACTGTGTCTCAACATATAAACCTGTTATCTTCAGATTCATTGAAACGACTACAGATTATCCACATAGTTTCGAATTACAAGCAAAATCTAATTAACAGGCACGCGCTAAGATACAATGAATTTATAACCGCGAGATGCTTCGAAATATTTCAATTCTTCCTTCGCATAAAAGTACTGTAAATTTTACAAAACATCGGGTACAAATAAGTCGTTGTTTACTTTAAAATCTACGAGATTCGTCATTATTCATATGATTGCGAGGATCTTTCAGTATCCCCCAACAATAGGTGACATCTGGTTCTTCGATTCCAGTACATCTTAAAGATGTCCTTGAATTAAAATGCACCTCACACATTTGCTTCATTCGCGCACATGTTGCTTCGTTTCAAAAGTTCAGAAGAGGAATCAAACCATGGATGATTACAGCCTGTCTTTTTACAGGTAGATTAAAATTCATAACAAATGGCAACATACCATAGCATATTAAATTTGTTCAACATATTGAAAGCTAAGCTGTTGTGTACAAAAGCACCCCGCGGTGATGAAAAATACAAAATATAAATACAATGAAAAATTTCAAATATAATTCTTAGGCGTAATTATCAAAACATATATCAGCGGTCAAAGTTTGGAACTAATTTGTAATTCACCCCCAAACCATGTCAAGCAATGAACGGATATAGCTAATATCCAATCTCTCACATCATACATGCGCCCAGTCATAATAAATACATCAATTATGAAACGGAACTTGAGATATAAACTAATGGCCTAATACGATAGGATACATCCAAATACCTAAACTGACAAACCACGGTCTTCGGCCTTGCGTGCTGTCTCTTAGATAAAACGACCTTCAAATATAACTGATACGATTGTATATCACCAAATAGCTTTATATGGCCAGAAAGCCGATGTTTAAGATGTGTGTATCAATATACGAGGATTAAAATCGTGTATCTGTTTCATAACTTTCATTCCATGCAGCTATGTTTCTTTTGATGTTAAATATATGCCATCTTTTTGCCCCACATTTTTCAATTGTTCTATAAACCGAATCAATGGAACAATTCATCCGCGTACACTGTGCGCAGTGATGGGAATTGGGGAATCAGACTCGCTGACTCTGCTTTGAGCTATCTATAACCAGTCTAAAGCAATATTTCAGAGTAAATTACCAGGTTGTTAAGTCGTGACACCGCACTAATCCTGCGTATACATTGCTTACTATAAACAGCACCAAACAGAGCTCACTTTAGTTTACTCTTGCAATCTGAAGGGCCTTAAGAATGGCTATAACAACATTCATAAGAACTAATTAAAAAACAATTCTACAATTTACTGGATAGCAGCTTAGAAGACAGCGAATTATTTTAGCGCACAAGATTAAGGGACCGAAAGACTTTTTTTGACGACGATAATATATAATCTACGACTAATATTATGTGGTCTTCTCGTTATTCTGTCCTATATTTGAAAGCAAAGAAACACATTTACCTTGTCTGCCTGTCGGTTGTCAGTTTGTATCTGTTTATGCAAACGAGGGAACGCAAGGACTCGTCAGAAACGGAATGCTAGGAACAGACATAAGAGCCAGAGTATAACACAATCTCTGTGACCTTCACTAGGAATATTACAATGAGATGTTTAAGATTAACAGCGTGAGATTTGAAGAACTTTACAATACGACAAAACCTAATATAGTCAGATCAACCTCTCGAGAGTCGTGGAGACATTCGCGTGGCTCGAGATAAAGATGAGCATTCAATATTCAATCTAAGGCAGGACGTGAGCTGAGTTGATCGACTCTCTTGCAACACTTGTGCTTATTTAAACGGAGCATGAGTTAGTGGAGACATCTCTTGTAAAAACACTGCTCCTCAACTCTGATCAACTCTTGTTCTTGTTCGATCAGGACATTACTCATTAGAATTGAGAAAACTCTCATATAAACTCTCCCTCGTCAACTGCCTCTCATTAACCCTCATACAACTCTTGTTCCCGTTTGACCAAAACACGAAAACTGAAAAACCCTCATACAAACTCTGGCTTGCCAACGGTTCTCATTAACTCTTATGCAACTCTTGTTCTCATGTGACTAGGCCTTGAGAGTTGAGGTAACTCTTATACAAACTATCGCTTCTCAACTCTTACCGACTCTCATGCGACGCTTGTTCTTGTTTGACCAGGACACGAAAGTTGAGAACGGTATTCGCATGCAAATTGTTGTTTCTCAACTCTCATCAACTCTCATGCAGCTGTTGTTCTTGTTTGACAAGTACACTATAGTCGTTAGAAAAATCTCATACAAACTCTCACTCTCATCAACTATCATTCTATAGTTCCACGAGGTCTAAAGCGCCATTTAGCCTTCAAAAATTCCACAATCTGCATGCTGCTAAAACCAATCCACCGTACTCACGACTCGATCCTCGCTCCACTAGGCTAATTAGTTCATGAGTTTAGCCTTAAAACATGGAAGGGATATTTCACGTAGGATAAGACAGCGAAGACAGAAACGTCCTAATGTTATTCTCGCTAATGCAGAAAATGACAGATGAAACAAATATGTGTCCGTTTGTGCATGGAGTCTAAGTAGACATATAATTTCTTCAATCGTTTAAAAAAACTTTGATTACGATTTTATAGACAGTTTTTATCCATGGACAAGAAACAGACTGAAGAACAAGCATTAAGCAATGCACACTCAATTAGGTTACATAAAACTCGAAAGGAGTATATGGCGCAGCCTCTCGCCAACTCTCAGCATCACAATTTCTACTCGATGTTGACGAGCTTGGGTGAGAGTCGATGAGAGCAGACACCAGGCTGCAGACAGCTATATGACACCATACACTTGGGAACACACATTCCGCATTTCCGTCTGTGTTTCATATATAAGCAAGTAGGCTAGGTAAGGTGAGTGTGTCCAGAAAATATTTTTGTGCACCAGGGGTATTCCAGGAAATACTGCAAATCATGTACATTTTATAATTCCTTGGTGTACCAACACAAGACAAGTAACAATTTTAATTCAACGCTTACACCGTGGCCTGATTCTTGCATGAGGCTTTGATAAAGAGTCAACACTATAGAAAAAGTCGTGCCCCCACCCCTGCCGGATAATCAGCTTTTCTCCCACAGAGAGTGTTGACGGGGTGGTTTGGGCTCTCACAGACCCTTCCATCGTAGCTGCGCTCTGTGATCATATGCGAGTCATGTGACTGCATGGAAGCTTTAATAGACCGTTCCCATGACGGAGTAAATTTTGATCCGGGCATTATAAAGAAAATCCTTTATCAGAACTAAAAAGAGCATCTTAAAATTAGTAAAATTACAAAGTTTAGTGGCAAACGGATGCAAAATACGAAAAATATAACCCTGCAAAGTTTGCGAGTTCTGTATATACTTGTATTGCGCAAGGGAGAGACTGACACAATCGTCTCCAATGTGGTTGGCTTTTCTGTGCGTAGTACAAATATATAGAAAACTCGCAAACTCAGTTATCTGCAATATTTCGCCATCAAACTTTGCAATGTAAAAAAAACACACACACACTAAGACTCTCTTTTAAGCTGTGATGAATGATTTTGTTTGTGTATCCTGGATCAAAATTTAGCCTATCATGGAAATTGCCTGTTAGAAATCCGTCTGAGCTTCGCCCTGATTCGGCTTAGATTGCGACTGCTAGTAAACTGTGCTTGTTATGTAGCTCATGTTCATAAACCAAACATGTGTTCAAGACCATGCAGTCATGTGGGAATGGTATTAATACTATTCACGGGTGCCCACAGTAGGCTGTTGAGCGACTGTCACCTTGTGATGTTTATTTTTAACCATTGTAATCCTTCCTTTTTGCAAACGCAGTTGGAAGGGACACGAGCAATTGTGCTCTGCAAACTGCATGAGGTCAACAATTCAACGCCAATTCAAAGACTTGAATATAAGCAATTGTTTGCGCGTTTAAATTTAAACGCTCGCTGTCAGAACAATTAAACGTTATTTTTATAAAACGATAAACCATTATTGACATTGTCGTAGATTCGATTCATTTTTCGCGAGTTTGAAATTTTTGGGTTCCACAATGTCAAGTCAGTATCAAAACTTCTGTATTTATAGAATTTTCGGGTAGATTATATTAAAGCATTCATCCACTTAGTATTTGTGGAATTACGACCAGGAAGCATATTGTATTTGTACGCTTAGTGAAGAATTTTCTCTTGCAGTTTTTGGTTGGAATTCAATTAACAACAAAATACGATCCAACTTCTTAGCAAAAGTTACTGGCGCATGTTAGCTCAGCTAGTCGATAGCTTATCGTGTGCGGGTGGAATCTATTGAATTTTGTGCCTCAGTAATACAACCTTTTCTCTCAAAACGAGGCTGAATGCTAAGTAAAATCCACTGGCGCACGATGAGCTATCGCGACACGAGCGAACAGACACTAAGCCAACAGACACGAGTAACTTTTTTGTCCTGCCGATATCCATTTCTTGTGTACGCCAGACTTTAGAGCGCTTTAATGTTGCTTAAGGATGCCTTATACATCAATAGCTGTAGGAATTCCTCAACGATTTAGAATGCTGAACTTTAGTTTTAGTTATTCTTTTCCTGAAATAAGCATATATAACGTACGCATGCGCGTACGCATTGCTAGAAATATTTCAAGTGACGATAACTTTTTGACCACTTGACCTATTTTATGACAGGAAAAATATTGCTCTAGACTCCAGTTATCAAAGCGTGATAAATATTGACAGCTCAAACTAGCATTAACGATGGGCAGAATTTTCCCACACGAAATTATCAGTCCTGCACTATCAGTTGTTTGTTTGGCGTGCGCTGGTGCCCAGTTTCAAGAGGGCCACACACGACACGACCAAATTACTCACAGATCAATAAAGGTCGCAAGCTTATCTTCCATAAGCACTCAAGCAGAATATGTTTGCGCGACTCGAACATGAACGTTGTCTTACATACAAGAAAGTTATGCCAAGATTCTCAATTTTTGACGGATTTTTCGGAACATCTATTGTTATAATAATTACTCAACTCAGATTTAAACAGTTCTTCCTGAGCAAGTTTAAACACAAACTATAGCACAAACGGTTTGTATACAGGAGAGTTGTTTGCGCAAAGTATTGTGATTTGGTTGCATGCAAACTAGTTCTAAATTCTTCGAAATCTAACCGCAAAATGAGAAAAAAGATATAGGTTCTTTCACTACCGGCAATGAAGTGAGAATCGACTTTTCGAACGAAGTTCGGGTGGATCTTCGCTCGAAATGTCCATTTTTCTTTTATCGTTTCAGATAGTAAACACACCTGCAACATGCATCAGTTCAATGAAATAAAAACCTTTTTCAATTATAGTTTACCTTCACTCGAATGCCCAATTCTTTTCTTTTGCACCACGAACTAAAATTCTCCAGCATCCAAAGCTGCGACCATACGACTGCTGTTCGCAAGGTAACTGCTTAGTTTCTTATCAAAGTCCAAGCTGATGAAGACTCTCCAAAGCTGAAAGATAAATGATCTAAGCGATCAATTTCCGGGATATTCAGTAACTTTTGCACGCGATCACTTGTTCTCACGGTGCTATCCCGAGGGGGTCTCATCTATGGTAGTATTACTGATACCGTGAAGGCACAGTATGGCGAATAAACAGTAGGACCACTGAGCAGCGCGAAATGTCTCCCCATTTTTGTCCACTTTCCTGGCGAGAGTAGAGCCGAGGAACAGCCAGTTCAGCGCGGTTTTATTGGCCAGAGAATGCAACTGACTGACCAGAAGCTGCACGATGAACATGCGTAATGCGCATGCGCGGGGACACGAACTGCAAAGGTTCTGACTCGAGTGCTCCTTTTGCTTCGTTCATACTTTGTGCTAAAGACAGTCTATGTAAGGTGTGGGTAACATGTGACGCGATAACACTCGGACAAAATCAAGTACTTAGAAATCAATACTCAAAATACTTCAAAAGCAGCGCGATACTTTTGATAAAACGATAATATTTCCTGATCAAGGCTTTTACAATTAAAAACTCCGACGTTAGAGCAGCTAACCCCATGACCTAACAAGTAACAAAATTACAGTCCAGTAATACAATGTTACATATGTTTGGTTAGCTTGACAATAATTTTAATACGTGTACACTTGAAAAAAATGTTTGTGGTGTTATTCTGAGAGTCTGAGACTATATCCACACCGGGAGAGCCGGAGAGGTGAAAAATATGCCTGACCACGGTGGGAAACGAACCTACGACCTTCGAATTGTTAGCCCAATGCTTTTTCTCCTGAAATACGTGGCCAGGTCGGTTCAAGTATGTGGGACTTCAGAACAGAATCTAGTTCCATCGATCATAGGCATCGATATATTAATGTAATGTAAATGCTATAATTGTTTTTGTGTTGTGTCTTGGTGTTATCTACTGGGCTATAGCATTCCAAAGGTCCGATTCGATTTCCAACAATGGTCAGGCATATTTTCAGCTTGCCCGGCGTGGTACAAACTCAGAGTAACACCAGAAACATTATTTTCACCTGAGTGCATAACACCAAGATATATAAAAACATATTATTACTGTTGAAGAGATCCGACCTGCAAACTTAATTCCGCTCAGAAATTAACATAAGCTTCCTAACAAACATTTCTAGTTCCATGAAATATCGTTGCTTATTCCAGGAATAGCAGGACAAAGTAAACTGGTTTGTAAAGAGAAAGAGTATTTTTTCCGATAACGCAGCTTGCATTTCCTAATGGCTTTTGAAAATCGGTGATCATTGTCGAATGGCGGACAATTAATCTTTCCGGATTGCTCTCAAAAGTGACTGAGAATTCGAGATTAATTGAGTTAAGCGGTCAAATCAACTGCGTAATTCTTTATTTCCTGATTTGAAAGATAGACTGTCCGGTCTATTCACCGCCATTACTGTAGATAGCGATTTAAAACAACCAGCTGTAGATGCCACTCAAAATACGATCGAAAGAACGCTGAACAATATTCATGACAACATTGAACACCGCAAAAATGTTCTCAAAGCAACTACACAGCAAAAAATTCTGAGTTAGCTGTTCAACAGGATTCGACAATGTTTTGCTCAATGTTGTCAACAATATTGTTCAGGATCGTTACACCTAATTGCGGGCTAATTCAAGTTTAACAATACCGTTCAATGCTGTCGACAAAATTCAACAATGTGGGTAGTAAAACATTATTGTTCAAGCCCAAAACAGGTTGTTAATTTTTTGAATAGAAAGAGCTGTCGAAAAGCTCTCGACCCCCAAGTTCGGATCTTTATCAGTGCTGATTTGATTGATAATCACCACGCTAACCACAGGCTAACGCCTACCATTCAAGGGATTTATTAAAAAGCGATCCTACTTTCAACCGCTCAGTCAACATTATTTACGGTGGAACTGGGTAACTGGAGTATCCGGAGAAAACCCACGACTTTCGGCTCAGCAGAGCGTTGACTAATTCTTAACTTAAGTATCCTGAGTCTGAATCGAGGATCAAATCCACAATCGCAGAAGGGAAAGGCGCTTGAATTTCTTGATCTCACGATTTCGAGCAACCATTTCCTCGTAGTTTGCGAAATACACTGAGAAACTCTACGACTTTCGGCAGAGAGTTGACTCTTTTCACACAAATTTAACCAGTCCGAAACGAGGATGAAACCCACGAACTCTTGCTGGACTGGCTATGCCGACTATTTTGCGCTACTGACTAAAACCTCATCGATGTTGAAGAATTTCCAAAGGAAGGGTATAAAGCGTCTTACTTCTCGTGGAAACCATAAACAGGTCGAATTTCAAGACATGAACAGTTGAGGAGCAACAGCAACTATAGATCCTACAGCACACAAAAGTGTAAATTCGATTCCTGCCGAAAGACCTATAGTTGGTGATAAATTCGTCGCAATTGTTTCCCGCTTGCCACTTGGCCTTGGATTTCGACAAGTGTACGAGTTCCACTCGAACTACATACGGTAAGACTCCCTTTTTAAAATACGTGGCATTCTTCTGAAGATGACTCATTGTAAAGTCGAAACGTTAAGAATAAAAATGTTTACCATTTTCAGAGTGTCTATTGTTTTGTGTTTTATTAATAAAAAGATTTATGCAGTTACTCTTTTGGAGAAGAAACTATCTCCTATGCTACAGCAAATATGTGTTAAAACCGCACCCTTGTCATCATCGGAACTGATGGAACATCGCGACGAAGAATTGGATATATGATTTCCTACATTATCAATGGCTATAAACGGTCGAGAGGGCAAACAAAGGCCACGTCGCGTAAAGCTCAGATCTCACGCGAAAAAACATTTATCAAAAAAGCGGTCAGCGTTCACCCACGGTCATTAACAGGCAATTTCCCACCTGCATTTTGAATGTTCCTTGGAAGAGTGATTTGTTTGGTTTGTAGAGGCTTTTATAACCAGCTAAGAAACAATGTTAATATATTCAGAAGAAAATGCTAGCAGCTTAATTCTTAAGCCTTTAATTCGTGTTGGCAACAACGTGTTTGTCGTAACAAAAAATCTCATCGTGCGAGTAGAATAGAATCGGCAAACATACAATACAAATATTGTTGTGGAAAAATAATTTGATTTTGTCGCTGGGCATTCAGCGCTACTGAACAGCGTAAACCTACTCTAAGTCGCATATTTTCATGGCTATTAAAAATAAAGCTTGATTCAATGTGTGGCTTAGTGATAATTGTACCTTAGTTGATGTGGGATGTGTTATTGAATATGTATTAATTCCCCGTTTTGAACCGGGAAGTAAAATTGAGTGGAAAGAACTGGAAAGATTCACTCCTTAAATCTTTTTCAAAATAATGGGTCAATACAGATTTAAGCTTGAGTCAGAATGATTTGAAAACTTCAGCTATTTTTGCATTCTTTACAAAAGGCAAGCCTGTTAAACGAAGATGAGTCTTAATGAGTTTTAAAACGCTCCTTCCCGCTTGATTGGAATATCGACGGCCTTCATATTTTACTGAACAACTATGCCGTATTGCGGGTTCAAACAACATCGTTTGAACTGTTTCATTTTTGTCAAGGTCTTGTGCTTCTTAGTCAGGCACTGTCCACTCAATTCCCCGTTTATAAACCGTACATCAGGAATGCGAAACATCTCTCAGCCCTGATTACGTCCACACCGAAGCCGACCAATTTTAAACAGTCTTGCAATCCGTTGAACTCTACTAGTAGACTTATAAAACTGGAAGAATTCGCTGCTGGAGCTAATGGTAGAACGTCCGCGAAACCGAAACAGTCTAGATTCTAGAATTCGTCCGACAAATCTATTCAATCATACTGTTGCAAATATCATTCTAAGCAGACAAAAGAGCTAGACAACCTCATAGCCGCAAATTTACAAGGACGGCTAGCAAGTATTATCGCCAAAACGAATTCACATTGCTCATTTATAATTTTGTTTGTCTCCAACGTATAGTCACAGCCATACAAAAACAGATTTGTCGCAAAGTTTTAATTTTAACTATGTTTGCATTACATGAATGCCTCGTATAATACATTAAGTATATCCGGTATTATTACATACAATGTGCACGTTAGACTTACCGCTAGCAGTTCTCGTATTCCGTTGAAAGTCTAGAAATCCAGGTACTCCAAACCAGATGCAATAACACTAAACACTCTACGCTTGTCGTGTGATGAAAGGCCACTTGACTGGAGTTTCTTGTATATTTGTTTAGCTAGAGTTTTCTTCGTCGCATTCGCGCGCCCGCTAGTCTGAATGGACAATGCGGAATTAGGGGTCTGGGCGATCCAGGGGGGCCATCACATACGTAATCATGGATCCAGACTTGGGGGTTAATTTACAGTTATTCTACGAACTCTAAACAATAAAACAGCATCAGCTATAAATACCGCAAAAAACACTACTGATCTTAAATTAATGTTTCAAACAAATTTTGCCAAAAGTTTCAAATTCTTAAATGTTTTGGGCGAAAAAAACGCTTGTTGACCTCAAAACTAAGCAAAATTTTTGTTATTATAGCAATTCAAAACAATAATAATCTGTTCCAACTTTATCTAAGTTTATGTGTCGTTCGTATGGCCAAGAAAGGCTGCCAAATGCTCAAAACAAGATTTTTTGCGATCGAAAAACTTTCGGCCGCCATTTTGTTTTCTCTACTAGTAGGATATGATCTAATATCTTACTAATAGCGAGCCAATCAGGTTACAGAGTACGTAATATTCGATGGCAGCTATATAATAATACCCCATACACCATGGTCACGATATCAAATCGATACTTCACTTCAAGACGAATGTGGCTCTTAAATTGATGATGTTACTGGATATAGCAACAACTGAACACAGAAAAAGTGGTGAGAGAAAATATGACTACAAGTTTAACTAGCCCGATATCGTGGCCATGCGGACTGGCGCCGTGTAAACGGGGTGTGGTTTTTATGGGGTACTCATACGATCGCCACCAACCCACACTAGCAGGCTTGATGCAGCGGTTGGTAATAACAATGACAGACGATAAACTATAGAAATTTAAAATATCATTTGGGGAAACACAACCTGATGAAGATCCGAGCTTACGGATCGAAAGCTTTGCGATAATAGTCTTACGTGGTTTTTTCACAAAATTACATTTTAATTTGATATTCACCATGCAAACCACAAGAAACTTATTACAGAAAGTTGTTTTTTAGAGAACGAATCACAAACAATGATGGCTTTTGTTGCAAAAGGCCAATCACAAGGCCTCATAATTTTAGGTTGGTATTTACCCTGTTTATATGATGCAGTTAGTGGGATGGGCGGAACGCGAGTTGATCAGATATCTTGAAGAAAGTTAATCGCACTAGTTCCACTAAACTTAAAACCGATTAAAAAGTATCGTAGTGCATGCCGCCCAGGGCAAAATGACAAACACAGTTGAATATGTTTTGGATTGATTCAAACATAGTTGAGTGTCCCAGTACACAGATCACATCGTTCGAGCGGTTTAATCATTGTCCCGCTCAAATTAATCTTAGTCCCATCCCCGTTTTCTGTCGTTTTTTTTCTGATCAGTCCCAGTCCCAGAGCATGAAATTCCTCCCCCAAGCCTTTTTCCAAGTCATTTTTTGCCCTCTTAAAAAAATAAATAAGAAGAGGTTGCGTTTTGTGGATATTTTATTCCTTTTCTTCTTTTTTTGTGTCAATTTATTTACAATTTTCAAGACATATTTTTTTTTTGATGTTATTTATATTCTTTTTTTGTAAACAAGTTCTCATGCGCAAGAATACAGATTGCAAGAAAACCAACAGCAGCAATACGAATATCATTTCACAACACCTCTCCACAAGAGTCAACACACTTGACGATCCCTCTCACAGCGTGCACGACAAACACCAATACTACATTATTTATACACAATTCAACTACCATCTTTGGCGGATCAAAGTTGCAAATGGCGGTTGCTCAATGGACGATTCCCCTTTTAGAGAAACTTTTGAATTAGGAATATTCATTAGCACAGCTGAAAAGAGCATCCTAAATTTAGTAAAATTGGAAAGTTCAGTTGCAGAATATTGTAAACTGTGGAAAATATAGCCTGTAAAGTCTGCGAATTTTGTATACTTATGCATTATGCGCAGAAAAGTGTAATCGGATTTCGAAATTACTTCCCCGCGCATAGTACAAAAGTATACAAAATTTGCAAACTTCACAGGGCTATATTTTCCACATTTTACAATATTTAGCAACCAAACTTTACCATTTTACAAAATTCAGGATGCTCTTTCCAGCACTGCTAATGGATTTTCCTAGTTCAAAACGTATCTTTAAAACGAGAACCGTCCATTTGCACAACGCTGCAATCATTGTAACAACCGGCAATCTGCAACATCGAGGTCCGCCTTTACAGCCTGCCGCGCACGAGAGGTGTCGGTTGAACCAAAGTTACTCGCGCCTGTTAGCTCAGTCGATACCCCACCCTGTGGCGGGTGGATTTTTACTGAGTTTTTACCTCATACTCTCGAGAATCAAACATGTTTCATGTTAGAGAAAAGCTGGCACGAGGAATAAAACTCAGTAAAATCGACCCGTACAGCTCAGCTAACATGCAAAAGTAACATTTGCTCAGCCCAAAGCTTCCGTGCGCAACCGGCTGACGATGTTTGGCAACAGATTATGAAGACACACCAAGCAATCGCTCAAAATGACACGTCAGCCAATCAGCGAAGCGCAAAAGCATTGTAACAATGCTACTAAAAAGTGCAAAATCTGTAAAAGTCAACGAATGAACTGTAATAGTCATACACGGATACACAGATTGCACTCAGCTTTACACAACACGCTTCCATATCTAAACCTCGCTATCAATGGTGGACTAAATATACGCGAGTGTAGTTCAAGTGGCTCTACTTATGCTAGACGCACTGCAAAATAAACTAAATTTTTCCCAAAGCTTCAATCACTTTTCATCATAATCTCTAGCCAAACACCCCCGAGAAAAATCGTTGTGCTATGTTAACAACTTTCGACACAGGTCACGACATCACAGGATCAAAATATTTTGCACATATGAATGGAACTTGGCATGTAGAGGAGAGAGAACAATGATGGTTGCTCTCAGATATCCATCTGAAACTGGGTGTGATCATCTACAGCTGCAAGGGGTAAAAGTAAGTGTTAATTCCAGTCAGGGATGGGTCAACCATGACCTGGTGGGAGGGGGGTCAAAGGGGCAGTCATATTTATGTTCCCCAGCCCAAATTTTGACTACACCCACTGTCTGAATCCTAAAGTTCTGGTGGCTCTCTTGCTCAAATCTTAATCCCATTTCCGTTTTCTATTGTTTTTTTTGGCCAATGAATTTCAGTACCAGAGCAAAAAATAGGAAATCCCAACTTCCATTTTACTTCTTCAAGACTATCTTTTGTCAATAAACGACTGCTGACCTCATATAATATGGCAAGAAAAGATTGAAAGAAAAGATGGCAAGAAAAGATGGCAAGAAAAGATGGCACGAAAATATATACAAATTTATCTGATAAAATAGAAACTTCCCAATCAGATCTGACTGGAAAACTCTCGTACTATGTCAGTTGGGAAGAGTTTCTCCAACTGACACTACATGCAATAGCTCAGAGCCTGATAAGGTTATAGTTCAACGTACATGTGTTAACTTTTGCTTCATTGCCAGGTGAATGCTCAGCTGGAATTGTCTCCTGCGGCTTTTGTTTGCCGTCACATGTTACCCCGGGAATCATGGGCAGGTTGGATGGCGGAGTTCTGGAAAGAGGAGAGTTCCGCAACTCCATCAGAAACTTTCTCTCGTAAATGATTCGTGTTCCTGTTGCAAAAAACTTAAATGTTATACCTGTACCTGGTGAACAACTGAGAACGGCAAAACTTGTTACTTGTCAAAATCTTGTAATATTTTGATCGTACAATGAATGCCAATGCAGCAATTACTTTAAGTTTTCACATAAACATATTTTAATAAAGCCTTTGCCCCCAAAAGCACAAGTACAGCTTATCTGGGGGGGGGGGGTTAATGAACAAGATATAAATTACATTAAACACACACAACATAGAATCACAAACAATACATACACAAATTACATAAAAAACAATACACTAAAAATTTTAGACAAAATAAAACTACAAAAATACAGGAGAGAAATGACTTGTGGAATTTGAAAACTGGAGATCTTTATGTAAACCTCTATAACAAATTACTTGAATAGCCCAGGTTAAACCTTGTTTAATCATCACTCTCAATCCGACAATGACAATACATCCTTTTAGGTACCAGTACAATGCACTGTTAATTAAACAACTGTTTTGGTGAAAGCGTGTCGATATTGATGGTTTGCATTTAACGTCACAGCAGCCATGTTGGAGGTAAGACACAAAGGAATATGTTATTAGTTCCATTATCTGCCGCATCCCGAAAGATTGACTGCAAACCAAGAACTAGCGCTTACATTTTTGAAATTGGTTTTCTGAAACAAAGTATTCAGTTTTGAAAATGGAAAATAACTCAATATTCTGATACCCAATAAAATACAAACATTTTGTATCAACTGGTATTGAGTAAAATTTTATTACATATTGACAGCTCACTTCCAAAACTTGACAAGATGAAGACAAAATGTTTCGAGTCTTCTTCTCATGTGCTAAGTGAAGCAGGAATGTCACAAACATATAATTAGGTCTTGATTTGGATAACAATTGAAGCGATATTCAGTGTACTAAGCGATTGGTAGGTTTACAAAATTTTCAGTTTATGTATGAGGGCCTACTCAATGGACCCAGTGGCCAAGGCAAAACATCAAATTGACATTTTGGGTGGTTACAGGAGTTAAGAAGTGATTACTTCATATTAGGTTCATTTAAATGTAGTGCACATAATGATCACACTTTAATCACAGGATAATAGGTCAAAGTGCATTTAGGGTTCAAAGTCCATATGATTGGTTTGTTATTGTTCATGTGATACTGTTACATATGATATATATGGGAACACCTTAGTTTTTATTGTTATACTGTATCTTTTTCTACTTGGTTTGTAAGGGTTTACTTTCATAATATAAATATGATTACTTAAATGGACCAGTATTCGATTTACTGCTGTAATTTCAATAACAGGCAAGTCGAAACGTTTTTGGTCTGGCAAAATGAATGCTTTCTGATTGTAAGTCAATATTATTGCAACCCTTGACTTTCCAAGGCTGTCTTGGGTGTATTTTGTTCTTTGTTGTTTTTTAATCACTTCATCACTGATATTCTTGAGATAGGAATCAACCTACTGGAACTCAACTGAGGGGCGTATCTAGGGGTATTGGGGAAAACAGCTCTGTCAGTTGCATTCAGTTCCATGCTTGACTTAAAAAGCCCCACTTTTTGGTTTAGGAGCCCCCACACACTTTGTAGCTTTGAAATTTTGACCAGCATACAAAAATTCCTGGATCCACCCCTGACTCATGAAATACCACACCAGACTTGGTTTCAGTGGCAAAGGCTTAACTACTTGACAAGTGCTTTCCTAGCTTTACTTTGTCTTGCATGGTGCCTTTAAATTTTTCAAAACTTAAAGTACGCCATTGATAATGCAGATCAGATTTGGCTCATTAGCATTATTTAGCATACTAATTGTACATAATTTGTACAACACCTAAACATAGAAATTGCTAGACACGGAGACAAATTTAAATTGATCAAAACACAACAATCTTGACAAGGCAACGCAGCTCAACAGAGACAAAGCTCAAAAACATTCCCGATTTCTTTAACAACAGCGGCTAAATAAACGCTGGGACAACAATTGATTGCAAACATTTAAACCATGCAGAAATATTAATAGCAATAACTTGGAAATCTTGCTTACGAGCTCTAAAACATCAAGGTTTCTCGAGAATAAGAAATGCCGATTCAAAAAGGTTGTACAGCTTTCAAAACTTGCAAATTGAAACCCAAACTTTGACAATTTATGAAAAAATAATACTTTAATTTTCGTATACGCATTTCCGGCGGAGCACGCGGTCGCAAAATACCGACAGAAAATTTCAAAACAAACGAAATTTTAGGGGAAAATTGTGCTTCGAAAGCACTTTTTTCCTTTCGCTATGGCAGCAAACACTTTAGAGGGCTTGAAATAAGACCAAAGAGCATAATAGGGATCTGCCTATGAATGGTACAATCTAAATACCCGACGGAAAAGATTAGACATCTATTTTCAAAATACAAGACAGGTTGCTTCGTATATTTTGATATCTAGGGCACAAGCTCATGCAGATATTCCGCTGAAATTTCAGCTGCAAACCCTGAATATTCATCCAAAACTGCTCAGAACTACACTGCAAAGTTCGCGTTAAGAAATCGCTGAAGTACAAGCCCTGTTTAATCTGATGTTCAACCATCGACCCTCAAAACCAGATACAACACTTTGGTCTAAATTTTGCACCTTATAGTTGGCAACCCGAGAAGCCAGCACGAAATATGGCGAAGACAAAAGCAACTAGGTGTATAAGGAGCGCTCAAAACAAACACCGTTAAAGCTAGAGTTGTATAAACTAAGTTACAAAGCACAATTTTAAGGCACTTGCCTCCAGGAGTCGTTGAAAATATAGTCCCGCCAGGCGTAGTTGAGTAAGCACTGGGCATATGGGAAGGATCGTGCACCTCAATCCTCCTGGTGGGAATGTGTCTTGTAGGTGGAGGAAGTAATCCTGCTGTAGCACCGTTCATTTTCGTCTCTTCTTTGCCGCTAACGTCGTTAAAAAACACTACAGTACAAAATTTCTACCTTTCTTCCTGCACCCAAAAAACCAAAACACAAATACTGAAATAGGCCTGAAATGATGAAATCTGAGCGCATGTCACGAGTTGCATGACGTCATCCTATCGCATCGGAATAGTCTCGGCGACGGCCGATGCCGAATGCACGACGACTGATGTCGCTGAAGTATTTTCGTAAACTCTATTCATTTGGCATTGCTTTTGACCATTATTTTTTCATCGAAAGAAAATAGGTAACCGTCAAATTAAATCTAGTTAAAACGAGAAAAACCAAACTGAATAAGCCTAACCTGGTCCAACTATCCAGTCAAGTCCAGCCTCGACAGTCCAGTCCAGTCGAACTGCTCAGTCAGTCCATGTTTTTGT
The DNA here is from genome assembly GCA_963855995.1 of Muricea muricata. Lineage (NCBI taxonomy): Eukaryota > Metazoa > Cnidaria > Anthozoa > Malacalcyonacea > Plexauridae > Muricea > Muricea muricata. The sequence continues at coordinate 855,388 of OY979721.1, forward strand.
ATTGCAGTCACTGATTGCAGTATTTCTCTTCCAGTCTTCCTACTCCCACGCACTTAACCTTGACTGCATGGAGGAATGCACGTGCTAAATATTCATTCAGAGTAAACTACATATTCATACACTGATATTCTGAGTTGATGTGCTTGCACATGTTGTCTGTTGATCCTAAAGTTCACTATCGTTCGCTTGTTTGAGTATGTCTTCAATCGTCACGAGTATTCTGAGTTCAACACTGGGTCTGCTATGGAACAACGTTATAGACTGGACGCTGGAAAAGCCAAAGGGTGGCGATGTCACAGACGCCAAAACTCGCGAGTTTCTTGCGAATGAGTTAAACGAGATGAAGACGAAATTGGGTCTTTCATCAGAAGATTTGCTCAGCAGCTACACTTTCCTGCAGGAAGGAGTCGATGCACTCAATGCTGCTCTTAATAAATCAAATCTCGACGAGAAAGCTTCGCCAAATGAAGCCAAAGATGATGGCGGTCAAACATCAACAAAGTCGAGCACTGTTGGCTCTGATACTTTGAGGGAAGTCCTACAGCTTTCTCGTTCCATCGAGAAGATGAAGCTCGACTCGAATCAAGAGCTTCAATCGGCCAAGAAAAGATTTGAGGATGTACGTGGAAAAGCCACCGAAGCGTTCTGTATTGAGGCATTAAGCATCAAAGACAGAATCTTCGCCGCGAAGCTACGAATAGTTTCCGAAATATTGGAATGCCTTCACAATCCTGAGAACGCAATCGAAGGATGCATGTCTATTCTGAAGAAGCTTCACAGCTTACCTGTCATTCAAGAAATGTTTAATGTGTATATATCAAACGAAGAGAAGGAGCCGTTGAATAAAGACGACAGCGTTGAGAATGTGAAGTCGACCATGCTGATAAATTACGTTGTATTCGAATACGTTTTGAAGTTCAGCAGGACGAATCAAGCCGTATGTTGGCCAACCATCCAACTTCCCGACCGCATTTTCAGCCCTATACTAGAATGGATGACGATTTCGGAAAGAGAATCCATGGGAAAAGAATTGGACGAAAATCCGGGAAGATTTTGTTTGGGAGATGAAGTACAACCGTATTCTGTGGTCATGAACAGCCGTAGCGAGCTAATTTTCTTTGACCCTTACAGTAAATCTATTAAGTTTGTTTCCAGAACCGGCGCCAGACGTAAGATGGTTGAAATACAAGACCCGAAAGAATATGACAACATTACAGAGATCGCCAAAGAAGCACTTGCAGTCGACATGAACGACAAGGTGTACATTCTGAGAGGGATTCGACATGGCGACTCTGAGGGCACAGATTACGTGCTAACTATATTCAGCGAGAATTCTGATGTCACACACACGCTTCCATTGGATTTCATCAAACCACTAACGGAAGAAGAAGAATGTATTAAAATGGCGATAAACAAAAACAATGACGTCATCATTTGCCAATCAGATGTGCCCTACGTGTATATCTGCGACGACGCGGGGCGGCTGAAGCACAAGTTCGCGACGGAGGATTTAGAAGGCCGACCCATCCTTTGCGCATGTGCGAACAATGACATTGTCATAACACGTGACTGCAACGACGAATTGGAAATATTCACTGAGGAAGGAAATCTCAAGTCAACAATACAACTTCCAGATATGGAAAGTGTTCTGAGTGTGGCATTTCATCATGTCATGTCGAGAATAATCGTTCTAACCCGCGACTACGACACTAAGCATCACGTTTACTTATACTCAGAGACAGGTGAACTGGAGAACACAGCGTTGATCCGCGATGACTTTGGATGGTGTCCTGCTGTCACGTGCCATCCACGTGGAACTTTTGCTGTTGTAACGTCCCATCATATGAGATTTATTTATTAAAATGACATTATATAATTAACATTTCAGACATTTACTAAGGAACCTATTAATGTTTATCCCTTTCTTAATAAAAAATGTCAAATTTCCTAAAAATCTCGTACTTCATTGATTTCCCGGTAGCAAAGTTTTGAGTTGCGCACAGTGAACTCTACGTAATTATACCTGGAACATAAAATTGGCCGCCATCTTTGAAGGCAAATCGAAAGCCGGCATTGATAACCAGGTGCCGCAAATTCCGCAAAAATCACCATTTTTGAACGCTGTTTTCAAGCCTAGAATAGTGATCTTTCAATCCTGTTTTAAGTCAAAGATCTTCTGGACTTAAAGCAGGAGGGTTGAAAACAGCCTTTGAAAATTAATGACTTTTGCGACTCCTGTTGGGGCCTTCAACTTAATTCGCCTTCAAGTGCGTCTGAAGGTAGCTACTCTTTACATATTTGAAATTTTGTCTGTAAATGTTTAGCAGAAATAATGGCATTGGCAGTCGTTTACATACGCCAGAATGACAATCGCATGTGATTCTCGTTCTGGTGTATGAAACAGAGTAAGTACGTGTGAAGGTGTCAATTTCAAATTTTGTCTGTTACTGATAAGCAGAAATAATGGCTTTAGCAGTCGTTTTCACAAATCAGAAACACAATAGTTCACAATACGTGCCGACAGAATGCCCACAAATCATTCGTGAAATCTGTCCGAGTTGACATCACATAAAGCCTGGGGCCTGTTGTACAAAAAAGCGATTAAAGTTAACTATGATTAGCGAAAACGTCAACCAATCAGAACCGCGTATTTTGTGCTTAATCACTATTTAACTACAAAACAGTGTTTGAGAAAGTGATTAAGAGTTTTATACAACCGACCCAGGTCCTCATTAGCAACATTAGCACGAGCTAAAACAAAAGGCAAAACAAAGAGATACAGTGAAGTGTGGGACATAAGCATCGACATAAACACAAGCATGAGGCCACAGAATAGAAATAAAGAGAATTTTGAAGCATTAACAACGGCAGAGCAAAAGCAAATTCAAAATGCTCACGCTTCGTTGCTAGTGAGGAACTCATGTTTAAAGCTGTTCTTTACAGAAAAGGTTGCGTAAACAACCCACAAAAATTACAAAACACAATTTCAAAAGAAGTCGAAATTGGGCTGAGTTGTTCGAAAAGTAGAAAATCTCATACCATATATATACGTCTTACAATCTTCTAAATATTACGGTTACCGTTTTGCGCAGGCATAAAGGGGTCGAGCTACGCATGTGCTGTATTAGACCTTTAACCTTTTACACGAAATTTTGAAAAAATTTGAAACAAGCAAAAATATTACCACATTTTGAAAGAGCATTTTAAACTTAGTAAAATTGCAAAGTTTGGTCGTTAAATGTTCTAAAATATGGAAAATATAGCCTTGCTAATTTGGCAAATTTTGTATACATTGGTATTACGGGTGGAAAATAATACCCAGTTGATACCCTTAGGTATTCATTTCTCATGGATAATACAAAACTACAGAAAATTTGCCAACTTCGCAAGGCTATATTTTTTATAGTTTACAACTTCTGGCAACCAAACTTTGCAATTTTACTAAATTTAGGATGCTCTTTCAAGCTATGGTAATATTTTTTCCTATTTCGATTTTTTTAAATTTCGTCTAAAAGGTTAAAGGTCCATTACATGCCAGAGTTCAGAAGCCCGCACGGAGGCTGAGCTCTGAGCACAGTATAGGGCATAAAGTAGGGCCACTCAGCAGTACAACATGTCCCACTATTTTTGTGCAAGTGACTGGCCAGAAGAGGTTGCTTAAACAACCCACAAAAATTACAATAAAATTTCGTCGAATTTGGACAAAGTTGAGGTTTGAAATTTTGATGATCTCATACCATGAAATATACGTCTTACAATCTTCTAAATATTACGGTTACTGTTTTGCGCAGGTATAAAGGTTGTGCCACGCATGCGCTGTTACAGGTTATGTGGCTACTTAATTACAGGCCAGAGTCAAAAGCCCGCACGCAGGCTGAGCTCTGGGCTCTGATTTTGAAACCCACTAGAACCACAATACAAGCATATTATCAGTGTTTTTGTTCCGGTTTATGCAGAAATAAGTTCCATCATCTTCACGTACTTTTTCTTTCATGAATTACCCAGCCAATACAACGGTTTTGGGAACATGAATAATTGGGCAATTGAAGAATTGCTACGTTAATAAGCCTGCTGAACAGGTGCACATGAAGGCATAAAAACATCTGGGATATAGTCCAGCTTGTGGTTATATCTCCAGCTTGCGGTTTTATCTCCACGACACGGAATGACGAGTTTCTTCAGTGAACACCATACGTACTGAATCATCCCAAATCATTCATTGATGTTGGTTAAAAATTTTCATCCCAGCCACTGAGTTCGTCAGGAGGTATGTCCCGTTCGGGTAGAAATGGATCGAAATTGGAAAAATCAGTGGGGCCGCTCAGCTGGAAAATGTAAAAGAAATGCAAATCAACACAATTAAAAAGATATGAATAGAAAGTATGCAAAATTCAAAATATTTACAAACTTCTAAAGAAACGGCTGGAAATTTTTTGGATTTTACGTAAACCCGAGGTAAAAATAATCTGCTTTTCAACAGCCGCCCCCTGAGGTTACGTTACCAACTTTCCAAATGAAATTCCCGCGTTGACCATAAGTTAATGTGCTGTACCTTGGGTTTGTATGGTGGTTCTACAAGACGATCAACAAGGCCTTGCCAATGAAATCCTTGAAACCATCTGTGGCAAAAGAAATTATGCTGCGTGAAAATGTAACCATGTGATTTTTGGTCAGCATAGAACATGCTGAAAACGAATGTCAATGAGTTTTTACCATACTGAAAGTATGATGGTAAGTTCAGTCTTAAGCCTGTGATCAGTTAGTTGTAACTGTTTTGGAAATATCACCGTGGTTGATGTGACACGGTGACAGATCCACGCTTAATAGTGACTCATTTATTTTATCTTTCCTATTTTATTCAGCTTCGCCACCAGGGCAGGGTACCACAACAACGCAAGGCAATCATTGCGGGCCTGTATCACTTAGCCCACCCTGTGGGAAGGAAGTAGAGTACATGGAGGAAGCCCACGACTAGAGCCCACGACAGAGCGTTGACTTATAATAGTAAGCCGGTTATATTTCCACGACACGGAATGACGCAGTCACGAAATAAAAAGACCAATCAAATCCCTACCCTAACCGCTTATAGCTAGTAATACAGCGTTTCCTGGAATTGTAACCGATTGTATACTTATCTCTTTCCATGACGACACAAGGACTGGGTTCAAGACAAATTGAGAACGCCCAACTGGGAATCGAACCTACGACCTTAGAGGAGACAGGGAAGTCACCCAAGCGAATGCAGTTCACAAAAGAAAAGAAAGATCTGCACAGTCAAGGGCGCCGTGGACTTGTTGCAAGTTGCTGTCAATTTCACTAGCAAACTTGTCAATTTTATCAAGTTGAAACAAGTCTATCAAAATCAGCTTTGTTACCTCTTAACAAGTTGTTACAAGACATCAAAGACGCGTGAAAACACTCTGCATACTATAACACTTCGTCAATAACATTGTAGCTATTGTCAGGGTTCAGCGCGAGATTGTTAAGATTATCTGCAGCAAACGGACTTACTTGTGTTTCTTGATGTCATGTAGACCATCTTTCTGGTTTCCAAGCCTCTCCGTTGGACTATCTCGACACAATCTTCTGATAAGATTGCCTGCATTCTTACCGACTTTTCGGGGAAACTCCAAGACGTCCATACCACGTAGTATAATATTGTATGTCTTCATCGGATCATTACTTGTGAACGGAGGGCTGTGCGAAACAAACATAGGACAGTATATATACCAATCTCGTAGCCAGAGCCCGCGATCCTCTGTAGAGAAATTCCTCCACAGAGGATTCCTCCACAGAGGATCGCAGGCTCTGGCTACAAGATTGTATATATACATATAAATGCTCAATGAATTTCCAGAAAAGATAACTTACTTTCCAGTGAGAAGTTCAAAAATGAGAATACCAAGTGACCAGTAATCAGCTGAGAAATCATGACCCTAAATTTAGAAGTTCGCCGTGAATATAAGAAGTTCGCCTTTCTCTACAGTCTGGAGTTACAGAGGAAAGGGGTCGCCACAAAGCTATATACTGGCAGACTTTGTGCATGAGTGGCTGGCTACTGCAGAAATTGCTTTTCTAAAAAACGAATCACAGACAATGATACCTTTTGTTTGAAAAGGCCAATCACAAAGCCTCATAATTTTTGTGTTGGTATAATTACCCGAGGTAACCCCACCATTAAAATTAGTAACGCTGTATGCCTTCTGAATAAAAAGTTATTCCCCTCCCTACACGAAAGATATAGGTTTTGCCACAACCTGACACGATAAAAACTCGACGGTTTAAGCGAAGACGCTCACTACCAACTTTTTGACAAAGAGTAATCGCTGGAAATTAAACGTCATCATATTCTGTTTTATCGTTTAAGGTAGAGAAAGAACCTATATCATCCTGTGCTTTTGACTTCACTACCCAAACTGGGAACGTCAGTTCGAGATAATCTATTATTCCATAACGTACCTTGTTTAAAATAATTTCAGGAGGGACATACTCTGGAGTTCCACAAAAAGTCCACGTTTTGTTCCCAAAACCGATCTTCTTTGCGAAACCAAAGTCAACCTTACGAAGTAACAAAATAATGACCGATTGTAAAATTTGGACGAACTAACAAAATCAAACAAAAATTTTAATGTTAGATTTTTTATCGTATAGGTTTCTACAACCGCTCAAAACATGAAGACTTGTCAAAACGTCTTATCTGTAAATAAGAATTTCTAGATTGTGTTGATATTAAGTTGCTCCAACTCTCGCGTTGAAAAAGGGGGAATGTCGGTAGGTCAAGAACTAACGGGACTTATAAAATCAAAACCTGGCAATGATTAATACTCAGCGAATATGAATCTCACCAGCTTCGCAAAGCCATGGCAGTCCAGCAACATGTTTTCTGGCTAGAATTAAAAGAAGAACTGAATTATGAAGCGATGTTGTCGTTGGTGTTGTCCTACTTCCTATACTTGTTGCTCTTGCTAAGTAAGTCGTTAATAACATTGTTCAAAAGGTTAGCTATGTCGTGAACACTCACTTTCAAGTCCCTGTAGACAATTCCGAGGCCATGAAGATAAGAGAATGCTTCCACTACAGAAGCAACGTAGAAACGTGCTGTATTGTCATCAAAAGTTCCTCTAAATTAATTGAAATTACAAGCAATGTTACTCTACAACAATCATTGGTAATGGCTCCAATTTTTAATTTTAACTCAAAGTATACTAATAAAAGTATATTTTTAAGAGTCCTTTCTTCGTTAACGTTAAGTCAATGTCTTCATTAGAGTCAAGTCAATGTCTCCAGTAAAGTCAAGTCAATGTCTTCACTAGAGTCAAGTAAAGGTCACTAATAAAGCTGCAAATCGAATCTTTGTATCATTTTTGTCAATGTTTATTCTTCTTGTAGAAGGAGAATCGTTTCACTCTTACTTGTCTCTCAACAATGTCCACAGTTCACCTCCCAAACAGACCTCCAACAACATATACACATACTTATCATCCCTAAACGTTTTGTATAACCTAAAACAGACAGAGAGAAAATCACAAACACAACAAAACAAAGACTTGGAGCCATGGAAAAAAAATGAAACTATTTCTACAATGGTTGTCTGGGCTGTTCAGGATTTCCACTACTTTGCACAACTGCTTGTGGTGATATACGCCATTAATATTACCCCTTACAGTCATGGCGTTTTTCAAGAAACTTTAATTCGGCACTGGATACCCTGTCCGTTCGTTTCACATACGAATAAAAAGATAGGTTCCCCCAAAGATCTTGAGATTTAGAATCCGAATAGATCAAGAAGCTTCATACTTGGTTATAAACGAAGAAGTTGATTCCATAAGGATCTTCTTTTCTGAGTAAGTATGATCCTGTTGTCTCGTGTCTACAATGTGCTTTTTCTTCAAACATTTCAAAGCGAATGCATTTTTGTCCTTTTTGCTTTGAACCTGGAAAAAGGAAAAATCACCACTTCACCATCAATCCTTCAACAAACTCCCCAACAGCATGGTGGAAGGTAATGGTTGTACACTAACTGTTTTTAATTCTTCCTGAATTGTGTACAAACAACTATTTTCGGAAACATCTATGCAGGACTATAAAACTTATCGTTTTAGGAAGTAAAATATCCTAAGTTTTTGTGTGTTTTTACTACTAATGAGATTGGAAACGTTATAGTTCGAGATTTTATTCGACTGGTGGTTTAATCGCACAAGTCATGAGGTGTAAACTCAAAGGATGTTTCAAGGACTCCAATACCGTAGATCATTAAATTCAGGCGCTGAAAAGTTTGTTGAATAATGTCTAACTGCAACATAATAAATCAAATAGCCTTCAATTTGTGTTATCAGTATTGCATTGTAATGAAACAAAAAATGAAAAATTATTTAAACACGGTGGAATCATCTGTGTACATAAACAAAAATACAAAAGAGACAAGACAGTGACATTAATAACTATTACAAAATGACAAGCATTACTGATTTACACGATTACCGCGTGGGAGGAGCATTTGTTTTTCAACTTCAAGGACATTGAGGACATTGAAGTCTTGTATGAAACCTTTCGGCTAAGAATACTAACCAGCTCAACACGCCCAAATCCTCCAACACCCAGCGTGGCGAGAAACGTGATATCTTTCAGTTCCAGTTCAGCGATTTCCTTGGGAATATTTCGTGACACTGTACCGATATTTGTCAAGTTCTCAGAAGATGGTGCAAGCCTATGAACATAATTTCATTGTAATTTTTTAAATTCTAATTTAGAAACGCTTTGTCGCACTGAATCTCTAAAAATGTCTTTGCGTGTCTCAAGCTTCAGTATTCGAAGAGATCGAGACTGAATGTAAGAGAAAAGACCAGTAGGGAAATGAACTTGACCATAGATATTCATTTAGTGCCAAAGGATCCACAATAACTGTTCCGGCGTTTGTGGCAGGTTGTTGTTCTCTGCATTGCATGAAATTGAAATAATTTCGAATATTGTGTTCATAATGAAACTTTACAAAATTGAATACTGTACATCTGGAATTAATCGATTCATGTTCAGCAGCAATTTACAAAGATATGAGATATTGTAAATTGCTGCTGTTTGAGATATAAGATATTGTAAAATTTCCGGTATTTTCGCAGGTAATTCTTCAGAAGTCTTGTCTAGATTAATACGAGTTTCTGCAGAAGGTACTTGAAAGGGCATGCTTGAAAGGGAATTTTCAAGGGTGGTTTTGCGCTAGTCACGCCTCGTGTAACATGGCTTATAGTTGAACAAACGGCTTATAGTTGAACAAATATCATATATATGAATGTTGAGAAACGAACCTCATCACGCCTCGTTCTTCATCGCCATAATCCTTCTCTTTCAGTTCATTTAAGTCTCCAATCAGTTCATTAAAGGCACTATCGTTGATAAACAGTGATAATTAAGAGTAAAGATGGATGATTACAGGAACCATTTATCCCTTAAATAACTGAATGTATATGTGTCGGTCTATTCTTAGCCTAGAAACAGGCGAGTCCAGTTAGGAAGTCTGACATACACAGGACCTAAGAAACACAGTTATACCTTCGCTCTAGGACAAGACATGTGACTCCTTTTTCACCAGCTATGACATTAGCTGTCCTTCTGTCCTCACTGAAGAAAAAATCAACGAAACATATGAAGTAGAAAAAAGAGAATATTACTAAGTTTTTTGTAAGTTTGTGTGGTGAACTTAGCAAACACGAGCGACAGGGTTTCATCGGGATATCTAAACACCAAGAAGATAGTTGAAAATACGACGCGCAGCAGAGTGTTTTTGATGATATTTGAGGTGTTTGGCTAGCCGATCAAACACCCTCTTGAGTGTCTGATATATCTTTTCAAACGAAACAAAAACTACGGGGAAACGGTGAAGTAAAATCGTAATATATCAATCGCTATAATTATGTGAAAACACCACAAACATGATGATCTTTATGGTGATGTTATAGTGATGTGGAAACATCACTATAATTTAATAATGGAAACAAATTTTGCGGTGAATATATCAATCACTAAAATTTTGTGGAAACACCACGTAAATTAGAATATTATCGCAAAGCTTTCGATCCATACGCTCGGATGTTCTTCACAGCTAATTAGAATCATGAAAATCATTGTTAATCAAGATCTTCATCACTGCTAATTTACTAGTGCATTACTATGAACTGATGAAGATCTGAGCTTACGGATCGAAAGCTTTGCGATATATTATAGTCATTGCCTGCACAAATCTACAATGCTAGAAAATATTTTTTGTTGCAGTAATACAACTCCAGCGCATTTACCTCAACAGAGCCTTCTCCCCAAAGTAGTCTCCCTTTTTCAGACTTCGAACAAGTTGGGGCGTTTCCAAATTGTTGACAGTCTGCGTAACCTGAACCTATAGAGAAAAGGGCATCTTATTCAAAGTTACATCAATGAAAACCTCCCTAATTAGCGCTGCATGTTTTTGTAGTTGCAATTTTTTGACACGTACGTAAGACAATTTAAATCATTTCAATATTACACTCTTTTTGATGCAAAGAGTTCAATATTTTCTGCGAGTTAAGATGCTTTTTGTAATGCAATTTGTTAAACACGGGAATTACTTTGAACTTTCATGTACTTTAACGCTTATGTACGTTCCTGTAAATAAATCGTGACTGGAAAGCAGTCCCTGTATGTGTAGGTGCTATCGATCGTACCGTTCCTCGCCGCTTTGCGGTCTGCATTAAAAAAACCCCGATAGTCAAACCCATCTTTCTAAAAATGAAGTCAAAAGCAGAGAAATTAATCTTGCATGACGTTTGACGGAAAATTCTCGATTTCGGATTTGACGTCATTTCCAGAAAGGTCCATTGATTATTTATAAAACATGTACCACGAAACAGGACATGATTTTCCTTGCACAGTTGTGTTAAGGTGCAGCTATTATAAGTGGTGCCACTTAGACAACATTAACCAAGCACGAAAATTGATATTTTAAATCGCTCAAAATGACAAGTTAACCATTGTCAACTTCAAAATAAGCATACTTACTAACAATGAGCGCAAAATTTGAAAAGGTCAACGAGTTAACTATCATCGTAAACACACACTGATACACAGTCTGTACTCAGCCTCTACACAGTATGCTCCATATCTAAACCTCGCTATCAGCACGAGTGTTGTCCAAGTGGTCTCACTAATACCAGACACACTGCATTATAAAGCAATAAAATTAAACTTTATTGAACCAACCGTTCCCTCGCTGATAACAAAAAATGTATCGCCGGGTTCGCCCTCACGGATCAACACGGTCCCTTCGTCGTAAATTTCCTGGAATAATAAACGTAGTGACGTAATGATTGTACGGGTAATCAGGGAAAATCGTCATCATAATAATCAGCTAGCGTGAGCGAAAATCACGATACAGCGTGTCCCAAAAAGAAAGCTACCCTTTCAAGTCAGGTGCTAGTGCCGCACGTTCGAATTTAAAGTTTTAACTCCTATGCGAGCCCATCATTCAAAGTTACTTTAGCAAAATGAATTCCAATTAATTTGCAATGCCTGCTTGAAGATTCTCTGCTATAACGTTTTATGCATTTTTTGTCTCATTAGCGAGTTTAAACATTCAAGTGTGATCATGCGGCCCTACCGTTTGACAACAATTAAGCGGAAACCCTTTTTTGGGACACACTGAACAAGAATACTGTACCTCCTGCAAGACATCAGCAATCTTTGATAATTTTTCTTCTGGTAACTTGTTTAGTAGCGAAACACTAAAATAACACATTACAGTTGAATATCTTTGAATCAAATGTTTCTCAATAAAGTGCTTGCTTCTCTGCGGGCACAGAATGTCGTTACAACGTTGAAATTTGGTCGAAAATACGTTGATACGCCGACAACGTATTATGTCAGCGTTATTTTGACGTTGTTTTGCAAACTTTGGTTTAACATAGGCAAACAGACGTAGATATAACGTCCATTCATGGTTGATTTTATGACGTCGGTTTGACCTCCGGAAAGTAACGTTGAATTGATTTGCATTTTAACCATTCCTCAACGTTGATTTAACATCTTAAAGGTGATTTCAAACGTTGGTTCGACGTAACCTCAATGAGACTGACAACGTAAACTCAACGTTTCAAAAAATAATGTTGATGCAATTTCTTTTCAACGTTGATTCAACATCTTCAAGGTAAATTTAAATGTTGGATGAATGTAACTTTGCCCGCTGGATTGAGAGGTTATTCCCACCAACCTCCTCAAGAACTTTACGTGCTCTTTCAATCTTGTAATACCAGTACGCATCATTATAACTTGAAACACAGAACGATCGATCACCCATAACTTCGAGTGTTCTTTAGCTGTGAAGAAGAAACACACTTTTACCACAAAATCGACTTTTAGTTGGCTGCAACTATCGCTCGCGTTTGCCTTTATTGACTTTCATCAATCGAACTAGTTTGTCCAGAGTACGAGAGTTGAAAAACTCTCATGCAAGCTCTCGCTTGGTAAGTCCAAAAAACATTCATGCAACTTTTGTTCTCGTTTGACCAGGACATGAGAGTTGTGAAAATTCTCCTACAAACTGTCGTTTCTCAATTATCATGCAACTCTTGTACTCGTTAGATCAGGATATGAGATTTGAGAAAACTCTTGCACAAACTCTCGCTTCTCAACTGTCATGATTAGTGAAAACATCAACCAATCCGAACAATCTATTTTGTACTGAACCAATACTTAACTACAAAACTGTCATTAAAAGTGATTAAGAGTTTTATACAACCGACCTTAGGGCTTAAAAAACACTACACAAACCTTTGACCGAAGCAGTTCGTTTGCAATTATAAAGAATTGCCAGTTCACCAAAGACTGTCCCACTTGACATCTGACCAAGAACTTCGCCATCTTTTGTAACCTCCACTCTACCATCTTTATATGAACATAATAAATGAAATTGCAGTCACTAATCAAGAAATTTGAATTCCTTTTATTCACTTCGCAAAATATTTCGTTGGCTGCTTAGAGAGCTTCTATTGCAGGATTTCTATGCACTATTTCAGAGCCACCCTTAGAGACGGAAAACTATATTCATCTTAATTTGACACTGCAGAGAACAACGAAAAATTGGCTGTCTAGAGCGGGATTTGGACTCGAATCATCGGCTTCCCCTAGTCGGCTCGATAGCTCAATTAGTAGAGCGGCGGTTTATAGAAACCCACAGATAGGAGCTCAACTCCTGCTCGAGATAACGAGTTTTCCGTTGTTCTTTGTAATGTCAGATTACTGTACATGAATCTAGTTTGTTTTTATATATACACTGCCAGCTGATCTGACCGTGAATAAAAGGCCTGAAACTAGCTACCAAGTAAAAATCCATTTTGCTGTTTTTAATCACTTATATCTTTTATTTTCGTTGCTGAAATTTGTTAAAACTTTGTAATCATGTTCAGCAGAGAAAATTGTACGTCCACGAGAAATTTGGAACCGAAGTAAATTATACTTAATGAGAAATTTGCTAGTTTGGCTCGAAAAATGGATTTCTATTTGACAACTAGTGCCAGTACTTTTCCGTGTTTTCAGATCACCTAATATACAGGTCTATAAAAAAGTGAGGGAACAAGAAAGGAAAATGGAAATAACTGGGATTATTCCCTGATGTACATCGAAATTTAAGTCATTAAATAACATGGTTCCAACGAAGACTGTCTGGTTTAAAATACCTGATATAACAAACAACGCATGCCCAATTTCGCCTTCCTGAATGATGTAATTGTCTTTTTCGTATTCCTTGGGATACATGCAACTCACAATTTCTCGAACTTGAAATTTCTCGAGGTTCTTTAGGAAGTCGTTAGCGCAGATAGCATCGCGAATTAAATGTCTCGAACTATAGAAGGAAATAAATCAGTCAATCAGATTCAAAAACTCATTAAGTTTAACGTACAAACGTTTTATTTTTAAATTTCTTCACCAATGAATTCATAAGATGGACGTACTTATATATAATAAACAACACGACAACTCATATTGTAGACGTTATTTGTGTCCTTGGACTAGAGATAATGGAATCAGATTGTCGAAAACTATTTCCCTGGATATCTAAATATCTTTTAGAATCATCCCAGACGTAAAAGTGAATCCTCAAATATCCTCAATTTAACCACATGAAACTGCACTAGTTGTGACTGACCCCTCCGCGTCCCAACCCAGACCCTATATACAATAAGAGCTGCGCATAGGCGAATTTAATGCGTGCAATATTGAAAAAACGTGATTCGAAATTGCTGTTGTATTAAAGGCCCTGTCACACGGTGCAATTTTTCTTGCAATTTGCAACGCAATTCTACTCTTAAGAGATGTAAATTTGTGACAAATGCTTGGTAAGTTAAAAATATATTAGCAAACTGTGATGGAAACTTGTATTTGCCAGTTTTACATCTCCCAAGGGTAGAATTGCATTGCAGGTTGCGAGAAAAATTACATCGTGTGACAGGGCCTTAATAGGAACATAATTTTCGCCTCACCGCGAAGAGGCAACAAAAGTCGGTCGAAACGTCAATCCGATTTTTCAAGCCATACGTTTCAAGGCATACGCTTCCTTCTATACTTCATTATAACAGACTTTAATCCAATTTATTTTTCGAATTATTTCACGACGAAGCCATGTGTGATGGGAAAGATTCCACATAGAAGCTTAATTAAAAATATATCACAGACTCAATCTATCAATTTCGACGTTTTATGCAAATTTGCTTTTATTAATAGAATCATAAACACTTTAATTTTGTCCAAGCAGAGAGTTAAATGCCACGCGGCGACAAAAATTAGGCCGTTTATAATTCACTAAAGGAAGTATGTCTGCTCTCAGGCTTTTGCTGACAGGAATAACGATAAATTTAGATTAAATGCATTGCAGCCTGTCTGTCTCTGACAGGAGTTTGACATCAGCATTTTGATGTGTGTATTTTGACGTTGATTTTTTACTGCCCGAAACGATAAATAAGCCAGCAATTTCCTCTTTCGATCGAAGGACCTTCATCGAGAAGTCAGTGGTGAAACATTTTCTGCATGCTTTTTAAGTTAACTGATTTCGCAAAACTCGCTCAACTAGATGTGTTTGACAACTTTACAACTGAAAATTTTACGAAAAAACTTTCCTCTTTTACGCGGACACAACAAGCGGAAATCGTTCTTCTAATTCTTCTTTACATCTTGCAAAAGCCTCATTAACGGATACGGAAGTATTTAATATTTATTGAAAAGATAAAGATAAATCTGGAATACGCATGTTATAAAGTTGAAATAATCTTTGAGCGCAAATCAGATCTCGTTCGTCAACAAAACATCACAGCGTGAAATTACATCACATCACATTCTAGAGGTGACGACAAAAGTGCAGCATATTTGCTGTTATTCTCTTATACTCTAGGAGCATTGCTTTAGTAGTATATCAGTTCCACGCTCTGTCAATTGAGCTGGGCGGTTGGGTCGGTCCGGGAATGCGACATATCAAAACTGTAGCTTTTTCCATATCAACGTTATCTTAAATGTCATCGTGGTTTTTTGTTTTAAAAACCAAATGAAGTGCGTTTGAAAAACAAAATAGAATTCTTCGAATATCAATGTTTCTTTGATAAAAATGTAGCGAGGTCTAAAAATCGCTCTCGATAACCACAGCCAAGGAACCAAAGCGTCCGGTACTTTGCCAAGCTGGTCCCTTCCTACTCATCATACAAGAAATTAATAACACATGCAATCTTAACAAACTACGCTTATATTAATCACCTAGATTAACATGTTTGCTCACCTTGAATCCTTTGAAAATTTCAATAATTCCCTGTTTGACTCTTGTCTTCTGATATTAGAACTGCTCTCTCCGCTTACTGCTTGCCTCTTCCATTTCATCGAGTTCGTTCTTAGCAATGGCGGTTTTTCCTCCAAAATTTTAGCCAATTCACCTACTTTCGCCTTGTTTGACGTTTGCTGCACCACGCAATCTAGTTCATGAATGCGTTTTTCAAGTTTGGCTATCTCCGCATCGCGTTCTTTCAACTCATCGCGTAATTTATTAAGTTCTGCGTCTTTGTTCAGCAGCAATTCATCTCTTTCCAGCAGTTCGCGTTGCAAGTCAAGTACAGCGGCTTTCCCGCGACTTCTAGTCGAATTTGGAGACTTGAGATCGCCATTTGAGTTATTGTTTGTGCTAATACGGCTCCCCATTTTTAATCGAAACGGCATAAATCTCTTAAATCGTGGATGAACCCGTTTATCCTTTGCAAATCCGCCTCCTAGCTTGACGTCCGTGGATACTCGCCCCGAATCTTCACATAGTTTTATTGTATCACAGCAGTTTTATGTCCCGACAAAGCTTCTAATATGCCCTTGAAATTCTTCTATGAACGCTCTTTATTTACAAATTGATCGATGTAAAAAAACCCGATGGGAAGCGTTGGGCTTCAACGGCGTATGCTTTTCAATTTCATTAACATGCCGTCTAGTTGTTACAGCAACTGCATCAAAACGTTACCTCAAGATCACGCGATAAAACGGTCAAAATTGCGCCATTCCCGGTTGCCATATCTGTTCAATTACAAACAAAGCACTCGACTCGGGAAATAATTGGAAAGTTCGCGCTGAGTTCTTCGCGTGTGTCGTGGGTAGAGAGTCGCGACCAACAGCGTAGATTAAGGATACATATAGATGCATATCCACACGCATTTCTGGCAAGTATATTAATCCGAGTCTAAGTTAAAATGTATTACAAAAATGTCGTTTTGTAAGCGAGCAATACAAAACGTCAGCTCATTTGTTGGTTAAAATATAGGCGTAAAGGCAATATTAAAAAAGCAATATCATGACATCAGTGATATTGAACTCGCAAAAGATAAAAAGTACCTTGACTCGAGAAGGCCGCTGAACTTTAATTGCCCCTAAACGGACTTGTTTACAAAGTTTAAAAAAATAAGTACTCCGGGAAACAGATATAACGCTATCCATCAAATAGTTTTTTTCCTGCTATTGATAGGCACAAAAAGCAATGACACCAGGGAAGATCATGAACTTGCTAGAGAAAAAGTGACTTTAACTCAAAAATGGCGAACTTTAATATGGACGTATTTAGAAAAATCTTAGAACTTTAATATGGACGTATTTAGAAAAATTTCAGAACTTTAATATGGACGTATTTAGAAAAATCTTAGAACTTTAATATGGACGTATTTAGAAAAATCTTAGAACTTCAATATGGACGTATTTAGAAAAATCTTAGAGCTTCAATATGGACTTATTTAGAAAAATCTTAGAACTTTAATATGGACGTATTTAGAAAAATCTTAGAACTTTAATATGGACGTATTTAGAAAAATCTTAGAACTTCAATATGGACTTATTTAGAAAAATCTTAGAACTTCAATATGGACGTATTTAGAAAAATCTTGGAACTTTAATATGGACGTAATTAGAAAAATCTTAGAACTGTAATATGGACGTATTTAGAAAAATCTTAGGACTTTAATATGGACGTATTTAGAAAAATCTTAGAACTTTAATATCGACGTATTTAGAAAAATCTTAGAACTTTAATACGGACGTATTTAGAAAAATCTTAGAACTCTAATATGGACGTATTTAGAAATACTCGAAAATGTATGGACGTGTTTAGAAAGTTTGAGAAAATCACTATTCGATGCATACCGCTCAGCTCATCCTTCGTACAGTTCATTTAACTCTCAACAACTATAGCTAGGTACCCGTTTACTGGCCACAAGTGCGAAATATTTCACGGTTTCAAAATCAACGAGCCCCACGACACACGCAGGACTATTGCCGACGACACACGACCCGCGAGAAGATTCACAACTCGGCGCGACGATTCGCTTTCACAAAATATTGACATGTTTGTCAAATGAGTTTGAGCATGCCTTTCAAAACTGATGGGAAAGATCCAATATTTGCCATACCAAAAATACGTCGCAAAAAATGAATTATGCAACTCGAATCAACCTACGTTTTTACGCAATTTTCACCGCAATTGTCGCACATTCAATGAATTCATAAGCATCGTAAATTAAACGAAGTGTTATCGCTTCGCATTAGCAGAAAACAGCTGTAAATGGAACATACGAGCGAAGTTATTATTAATAAATGACTGCCTTCGCGTTTGTTATCGTCTGTGTATACAATTCTGTCGGGAGGCATTCATTATTTAGTAAGTCCATCTTAAATAAACGCATACGCTTAAACAAACGATATGATATTATTATCAACTTCTCGCAAACAGGACAAGAATACCAGACAGCGATATAGACCAACGCATTAACATTGAAAACAAGGACATTGATACTGGACAAAAATTTGCCATTTCAAATGTGCCGCCCTAAACGTTTTATAGCTTATACCTCAACATAAACATTTGATGATGTAGACGATATCAGGCCACATATTATGCCTGTAGTTTATCAGTCTGGTTGTACAGTAGTACAATTACTACCAAAAATATGCGAAGATTGACTGTGGAATAAAATGGTGGAATAAAATGTCAACGGGCAAAGGACTTTGTCACAACAAAAATATTTGGTTGAAAATACTTTGATACGTCGACAAAGTGATGGCAAAGTTATTTTGAGGTTGTTTCACAAACGATGCTTCAATATTAAAAAACAGACGTCGATATACCGTCATCATTCATGGTTGAGTCTGTGACGTCGACTGCAATCTCAACATCGATTCATAGGTAATTCAGATACGATTCACAACGTAATCTCAACGTTGTCTCAACGTCAGGATAGTAATGAGGATGCTATTTTTATTTCAATCTTTTTTTTAACGAGATGAAGATCATTTTTGACGTTGGTTCAAGGTTTTAGGGCGTAATTTAGTGGAGAATCTGCATGGTCCAATATGCAACAGACTATATGTTACAAAATTAACTCGCATTCTACATGCGTAAAAGGGGAAATTTACGTTGCCTGTTGACGTCAAACAAGTAGATTTAGTGGTTTAGAACAGTTAATAATAGTTATTGCGTTTTTTTTTAGATTTATATACTTCAATAAGCAAGAACGTCGGACGAAGCATGAGCAGACATACTGTGTTTTATTAGAACATAAAAAAGCTTAAACAACTCGCCTTGGCATTACTTTTAAGTACAGCTTACAACTATATTTTACAACATTTTTACTCTAATATAGTTTAGCATCACTTAATTTAAGCCAATGTTTTCTATTTATGCTTTCCAAACCGCGTTCGAAGTTTTCTCGTTGTGGTTGTTGTTGTTTTTTCGTGAAGACGAGCCGGCGATCTAACCGAGCAGCATGCCCTAGTACAACCTGGTGCGCATGCGCTGGGGCATGGTCGTTGACATGACTGTGTGGCGGGGGGCGTGCAACAGTTTGCTGGGCATTGCGGCTGGCATACAATGACGGGGGGTAGGCAAGTCGTTGGACATTTATCTCCCGTATCTTCGATTATGGCTAAACGAAAGATAGATTTCAAGATTTAAATATGCGTTAAAAACCACGGCGAGTTGAGAATTTAAAAAGATATGTACAGAGGCAAATTCCGAAGAACAGGGACATCTTGCAATTGAAAATGTGAATAAAACAAGACAAGCAGCTGAAACTGAAATAAAGTAGAAAATTTACATGTACTGTAGTCCAAAATTACATTTTGAATTTCAAGATGTTTCCACTTTTCGGAATTTGTTTCTTTTTATTACTTTAATTTTCAGCATTATTACTGCATTTTAAAATATATCATATTTAAAATAACTAATTTATATTTTAGAATTTATACTAATTAAATTTATATTTAAAATAATTTATTCTTTATACATGTGTTTAAGCTTTATCTTTTAAAACCTTGTTGATAATTCAGGATCGAAACACACCACCATATCGCTGTCCACGGTAAAAAACGCCCGTAAATCAACGCAACTTTCGCGTCGAATTTCTCGCTTAATTCAAGTTCTTTCGAGAAGCAATATTTACAAAATCGAAATCCTTTACTACCAGCGGGAGAAAACTCCCCAAATGGACATTTAACCTCTTAGGCGAAATTTTGAAAAAAAATCGAAACAGGCAAAAAATATTACCACATTTTGAAAAAGCATTTTAAACTTAGCAAAATTGCAAAGTTTGGTTGTGAAATGTTCTAAAATATGGAAAATATAGCCTTGCGCGTTTGGCAAATTTTGTATACATTTGTATCACGGGTGGAAAATAATACCCAGTTGATACCCTTGGGTATTCATTTCTCACGGATAATACAAAACTACAGAAAATTTGCCAACTTCGCAAGGCTATATTTTCTATAGTTTACAACATTTTACAACCGAACTATGTAATTTTACTAAGTTTAGGATGCTCTTCCAAGCTGTGGTAATATTTTTTCCTATTTCGATTTTGTTCAAAATTTCGTCTAAAACGTTAAAGGTCCATTGCGAGTAAAAAATCTAGCTTTTCAACACAATTTATAGTGTTTAAGAGGTCGGGGAAAAACGCTGAAAAGTATGCCTAACCAACTTGGAAATCGTTTGCGTCTTATTTAAACCATCGGGGTTTGAAAAGAATTATCACAACATACCTGAATTCAACCTTGGAAGAACTCTCATGTTATCTAAAGTACCATCGGCCACTTCGTTTTCCAGGGGAACTAGCTGATTAGGTTTTTCTTCATTGAATTCAAGTTCGACTTCAGCGTCTGTACCGTTAGACGGACTGGCAGAACTTCTTAGATGAACCAATTTTCTTCTCATCTTACCGCCACTCGGCCTTGGAAAGATAGCAAACCAATACGAGAATGGCTAGACAAAAGCTTTGGAATGGTGTGGTATATGATTTTGTTGTGGCATTGTATGGTGTGGTATGTTATTGTGTGGTACATATGGTATGGCGTGTACGGTGTGGTATTTGGTTTTGTGGTATTGTATGGTATGGTATGGTATGGTATGGTATGGTATGGTATGGTATGGTATGGTATGGTATGGTATGGTATGGTATGGTATGGTATGGTATGGTATGGTATGGTATGGTATGGTATGGTATGGTATTGTGTGGTATATATGGTATGGTATGATATAATATAGTATAGTATGGTGTAGTGAGGTGAGGTGTGGTGAGGTAGAGTGATGGTATATGGTATGATATAGTAAAGTATCCTATATGATGGTATTATATGGTATGATTTGATAATATGTTATGGTGTGTCCAGGTAGGGTATAGTATGATATAGTAACGTATGGTATGATATAGTTTGGTATGACATGGTATGGCATAGCATGACATTGTGTACGAGGGTATAATATGATTTGGTATGATAACTTGAATCTAAATACATTGAAAATCAATCAACACATGCAAAGAAAATAGAAACTTACTTAAAACCAGTAACAGTAACGGATAGCAATGATTCAACTGCGTCAAAAGCGGCCATGATCTACCAAAAACAGAAGAAATAGAATCACAAGACGTCCAAGTGACTGATAGATAACATTTGGTCAGTGTTTATGTAGTAGGGAAGGGGTATAAACGTTTCCAAGATAGAGAACGGAGAATCAAAATCATGCTGGACGAACATCTTTATCAACGTTGATTTTGACTCTCCGTTCTCTATCTTGGAAACGTGCATACATACCCCTTCCCTACTACATAAATAATGACCGGTTTAAAAGACAACAGATCTACAAGGACAATATTCATATTAATCTGACACTGCAGAGAACAACGAAACGTTCGTTACCTCGGGCGAAATTTCAACTCGCATTTTCGTGCTCTCAAATTGGATAAAACTCGCCGCCAATCAAAGTTGGCTCGATAGCTCGATTAGTAGAACGGTGGTCTAAAAACCCAAAGATGCGAGTGCAAATCCTGCTCGAGACAACGAATTTTTTGATGTTCTGTGTATGGTCAGATTAACACGAATCTAGTTTTTCATATCTCAGTGGATGACTCTGAAATAATAAGAAAATAATTGTTTTCAGTTGGAGTTTCGCTTTGATTAGTAATTTATGGGAAAATATGAAGCTTTTAAACGTCTTACGGCTTTTTCAATTGCAATCTTCAAAGCTTGAAACTCCTTGCTTGCTGAATTGGCGAGTGCAGGGGTAAAAATTTGATCCACCAATCCAATTACAGTTTTTATCAGCTTCGCTAAAAATAACCATGAGGAACATTTTATTGATCAAAATGTTAAGAATATTTCAGCGTTCAGTGTCGTTAAATCATAATTCGAAACGTTTTGTTAAACAAGACAAAGTATATGTCCTACCTGGAATGGTGGGGTCGTATGGCGTTACAGGTCGAGTTTCGTCTGTCGGCTCACCAGGTGTTGCACTCCCTTAAATCAAAATACATTATATCCTATGTACAGTATGTTCCTGGGGCCGGTTGTTCGAAGCCCGTTTAGCGTAAACGGTGGATAAGCCAAAATTAAATAACACTCTTACATCGCTCGTTAAACAGTTAACGTAAACATTTTGCAGTAAATATGTAGTTGTAAGCATGATCATTCTATTAAGGTTCAAAACATTTAGTTTAGTTGTTGAATGAATGTATAAACTTGGTTTCTATTTTGAGCTTAACCACCGTTTAAGCTAAACGGGCTTCGAACAACCGGCCCCAGGTGTCTACAGACGGCCGGAAAAGAATGAATGTTTCCTGTTTTGTCGGGCTTCACGAAACATGGCTTTAAAACAAAGTTCTCTGGTTTGTCCACCTTCAGGAAACGTGGCTAGGAGACAATGTTTCCTGGTTTGTCCATCATCAGGAAACATGGTCTGAAAATAGTGTTTTTTATTATATAGTTGACAGTAAGATACTGAAAATACACCGTAAGATATTTTCCATAACTTCACTAGTGAAGATATCGATGACGTGATCATTTCCCGCCAATAATTTCGTATTTTCAAAATAGCGATGTTTGTAAGAGCAGCGAACCAATTTTCACCTTTGTTTAAAGAAAAAAACTACATGTTTGTGCCGAAAAAAATGGAAATAATACAAGAAAACACTAAAATGATGAACAGGTATTGTTTTAGTTTAAATAATATTGAAATAAAGCCATGTTTTTAGCATTATTGATCGAAAATTAATATTAATGACTTGGGTCTTAAATTGTTTACAACTATATAATAAACAGAACATTACACGGCGGTTTGAAGATATGAATTTTATCTTCTCGTGGTGAAAACAATATTTTACTCACTCGCTGCGCTCGTTCGTAAAATATTGTTTTCACCACTCGAAGATAAAATTCGTATCTTCGCACCACCGTGTAATATCCTATATTTATTTGTCTACCTTCAGGAAACATGGGTAAGATAAAAACAATATTACCTTTATAACATGTTCTTACCTGAGGGTGATGTGGGTGGAGGAGGCGTAAGAGCGTTTTCAACCGGGGGTGTGGGAGGTAATATTGTAGGTGGTGCAACAGGGTTAGGAGTGACAGTAGGTGCGAGGGGTGTAGGAGTAACAGCCCCTGGCTCACTGGGTGTTGGAGGGGTTGGAGGGGTCACCCCAGGTTGACTGGGAGTTGGAGGGGCCACCCCTGGTTCACTGGGTGTGAGAGGGGTTGGAGTGACTGTCCCAGGTGGACTGGGAGTGGGAGGGGTTGGAGGGGCCACCCCTGGTTCACTGGGAGTTAGAGGGGTTGGAGTAACTGCCCCTGGTGCACTGGGTGTGGGAGGGGCCGCCCCTGGTTCACTGGGTGTGAGAGGGGTTGGAGTAACTGCCCCTGGTGCACTGGGTGTGGGAGGGGCCGCCCCTGGTTCACTGGGTGTGAGAGGGGTTGGAGTAACTGCCCCTGGTGCACTGGGAGTGGGAGGGGACACCCCTGGTTCACTAGGTGTGAGAGGGGTTGGAGTAGCTGCCCCTGGTGCACTGGGAGTGGGAGGGGACACTCCTGGTTCACTGGGTGTGAGAGGGGTTGGAGTAGCTGCCCCTGGAACACTGGGAGTGGGAGGGGACACCCCTGGTTCACTAGGTGTGAGAGGGGTTGGAGTAACTGCCCCTGGTGCACTGGGTGCGGGAGGGGACACCCCTGGTTCACTGGGTGTTAGAGGGGTTGGAGTAACTGCCCCTGGTGCACTGGGTGTGAGAGGGGCCACCCCTGGTTCACTGGGTGTTAGAGGGGTTGGAGTAACTGCCCCTGGTGCACTGGGAGTGGGAGGGGACACCCCTGGTTCACTGGGAGTAAGAGGAGTTGGAGTTGCCGCCCCTGGTGCACTGGGTGTGGGAGGGGCCACCCCTGGTTCACTGGGTGTGAGAGGGGTTGGAGTAACTGCCCCAGGTTCACTGGGAGTAAGAGGAGTTGGAGTTGCCGCCCCTGGTGCACTGGGTGTGGGAGGGGACACCCCTGGTTCACTGGGAGTTAGAGGGGTTGGAGTTGCCGCCCCTGGTGCACTGGGTGTGGGAGGGGACACCCCTGGTTCACTGGGAGTTAGAGGGGTTGGAGTAACTGCCCCTGGAGGGGATGGGGTGGCAACCCCTCCTTCACCGGGAGTAAGAGGGGTTACTCCACTTGTGCTTGGACTCGTAGTTGGGGAGGTTGGAGATGGAGTCGCTGCACTCGCTGCGTTTATGCACTCCGTGCTTGCTGGCGCTGGTGATCCTTGAAAATGAAAAGAATGGAAAAAAAGCTAGTCAATATTTGCAGAGAATACAGAGAAGAGTAATGGCTTTACTAGCGTTTGCAGAGGGGTGCATGTATACCTCATCCGATGTTAGGTACAGGTTAAAAGTCCATAGTGTGACGTAGGGGGGAACCTTCCAGGAATGAGACAGGTGTTTCGAAAAAGTTGATGTCTAGAACGATTTTCTAAAGAAACTATAATACGTTAAAGAAACAATAGACATTGTTTAATTTAGTAATACGCACCCCTGTTGGTTTTAGCGGTAATCAAATAATGTTTGTATCTGTAACTCCTACTCCCTTCAGTAGGCGAAAGATAAATTGATAACCGTCTTAGTGAACAGGTGAGCAAGGCAGAACTGAGTCTGAGATAGGAAACTAGCTGGCGTCAGCGTCAAAAACTATTTGCGACTCGTGATATCAAGAATTTTGCAAACGTTCGACAATTCTTTATTTCGCCATGCTTTCCGATTTCAAACAGTAATATTGAATATTGTTTTACAAACATGCCTATGCCACGACAAACTATTTGAGGTAAATGCTCCACGTCTTTGTTTTGAAATTTTTCACGTTTGTACCTACAAAAATGCCGTCCCGAAAACTATCGTTGATCTAACTGAAATTTGAGATGCAATTTTAACTGTTTAGTTCTTATATTTGCCAAAATTGACAGGGAATAGAAAGATACTTAACAACAGAATAGCGTAATCAAATTTATTTGTTTTTTGAATTGAAATGTTTAGCTGAACTATTGCTAAATGTGCAGTTATTTGAGAAGTTGGTGATGTCATAATTTGCAACCAGGTTGTAACACCATCAGCTTCTTAAAACATGACACGCGACCACGAGTTTCTACGAGTTTTCCGCTCACTTCTTAAATTATATCCAAGCTCGTACTTACCACTTAAAGGCCTTGGGACGTTCTGTTCAAATGTTCCCTCCAAATTTCCTTTGGGGCTGTACCGGGCAACGATAAAACGCTTATTTGAGGCAGTGGTGACCTCGGCAACACCAAATTCCGTGGAGGATTTCCATACCACTTGAGTAAAATGACCTGGAAGGACAATTTTTGAGAATAACAATTCACCGGATCAGCTGATGTGTTTTAAACACGTCAGGGATTTCAAATCTCGAAAAAGAAAAATGCAACGACTTTCAATTTTCACGAGGGAGGGGGGGGGGGGAATATAATTACATACATTGTACAATCTCTCCAAAAGTTCTTCACTGAGCAAAGAAGAATGCAACAACTTTCAGTTTTCACAGACGGGGGGAGGGATATAATTAGATAGATTGCACAATCTCTTCAAATGTTCTTTACTGAACAGAGAAGAATGCTTTCACTTTTCACTGGGGGGGGGGGGGGATATTAATTACATGCATTGTACAATATTTTCAAATGTTCTTTACACTACAGGATCAGCTGATATTTTAAATAAGTTGGGGATAACTTAATAAAGTTGCCTGTGGGAACAGCATTTTTTGCAAATGTGTTGTGGAAACGCTGACTGGGAAAGGAAGTGCTAAAACGATGAAAACAATTGCACTTACCAGTTTCTCCACTAAATCCGGGATTGGCAAAATTGTACAGCGATATTTCATTATACCAGTTATCAGTCGCCTTCACGCATGTGCCCTTTTTGTCTTTGGGGATACCCGCTCCATACTCGACGAATAGATTTTCGCCGTACTTAGAATCGTCATGAACCAAGTTAGGACTGTCACGTGCCGCCAGTGTATCGGCGTACACCTAGAAATGTAAATGAACTTGCCAACTCTCATGTCCAGGTCAATAGAGGATGAGAATGTGTGAAAGTTGGAGAAAATTTACGAGCGAGAGTTTGTATGGGAGTTTTCTCAACTCTCATGTCCTGGTCAAACGAGAACAAGAGTTTCATGAGAGTTGACAAGCAAGAGTTTGTATGAGAGTTTTCTCAACTTTCATGTCCTGGTCAAACGAGAACAAGAATTGCATGAGAGTTGATGAGAGATGAGAAGCAAGAGTTTGTATGAGAGTTTTCTTAACACTCGTGTCCTGGTCAAACGAGTAAAACTCGTGTTTAAGCGAAGAAGGACACATGGGAAAACTGTCATGCAAATTCCTCGAGACGAAAGCGACTTTTCTTTATCATATGATAAATTGTAAATTCATGCGTAATTAATGAGAGCCTTTCAAGCAATCACATTAAAGTATTTCGATCACATGCCTTTGTAAACCCGAATTAAGTTCAGTAATATGACGCAGGACGACCTGTCTTAAACAGTTGGTGTCACTAATCATTCTATTTAACCATAGACAATCAACAGAATGGACTGGAAACGCAAGCTAAAGTATCAATGTTGCTGACGCGACATCCGTGATACGGCCTGATATGCTGTACTTTGGAACCCTGTAACTTCACTTTAAATATACTTCAGGACTTTCTATTTACATATTTTAAACAAGAACGGCAATCTCTATGGAACTATCGACTTTTAAAATTCTTTATGGATATAACAAAGCTAAAACCCAACGCTGAATGTCTGCATTCTTTTTGACTGCAGAAATGTCGCCATTGTTGTTGTTTAAAAAGGTTTACGGAAACATTAAATGGTGATTTTCCGCCTCGTTTATCTCTCTGAAAAGTTTTAAAAGTCGGTAGTTCCATTCACATTTCTGTTCTTGTTTAAATATGTAAATACGAAGTCCTGAAATGTATTTAAAGGGAAGTTACAGGGTTCCAAAGTAAAGCGTATCACGGATGTCGCGTAAACTTTAGCTTGCGTTTCCAGTCCATTCCTTAGATTGTCTATGATTTAACCATGCATTTCACAAGTAATACTAGCAGCGGATCTGTATGTGCATCACGGTTAGTAATATTCATGAATAAAGGCCCTGTCACACGGTGCAATTTTTCTTGCAACTTGCAATGCATTTCTACTCTTGGGAGATGTAAAATTGGCAAATACAAGTTTCCATCCAGTGAACTCTAAATTAGACTGGAACGATAACTTGGCCGCCATCTTTGAAGCCAAATTGGTTATCAAGAGGTTATCAAGTTCAGTCCTTTTCTATTGTTTCTCTCGGCGCGGTTGACACCATTCTTCTGGGAATGTACCAATATTTGATGTTTTTATTTTGATTTAAGAGGTAATTTTATGGTTTATGAACTTATAACCTAGTTTGCGATACAGTCTTTTTTAAAAATAGCAAATACCTCGGGAAAATAGTACTAAGACTGATTATATACGACATTTGTAGTTGTTGCCGCCATCTTGGCTTCACCCAAACGTAGGGTGTTTATCTGGAGTTATCGTTCCAGTATTTATAGAGTTCACTGTTTCCATCACAGTTTGCTAATACGTTTTTAACACACCGAACAATTTTCACAAATTTACATCATTCAAGAGTAGAATTGCGTTGGAAGTTGCCAGAAAAATTGCACCGTGTAACAGAGCCTTAATTAGGCCAAAATTTTAATGATGCTCTTTGTTTTTGCCTTTTATTTTCTTTGTTTTCGTGATGGTGCATGACGATTTAGGCAAATTATACATGAATACTACCAACCCTGATGGGTATTACCAATGGCTAGTGCTACCACGTCATAGCTGTTTTCCACTTCAATCGTATCGATGAGAAACGTGGCGTATTTGTTGTTTTGTGAACACTCAGGCAGAACTAATGATATTGACACAGTCATCAAAAAACGCTACGTTTCGCTACGGTACGGTTGATGCGGGAAACGCCCTTAAATCCCCATCACATCCATCACCCGTAATACAACTGGTACTTGTGAACGTTAATAATAATTCGTGAAGAAAATACAACAGAAATCGTGAGCTTGGAGGAGTCGATACAGATTTGCGACACACATTTCGCATGGCAAATACCAACCAAAAATGATCAGGCCTTGTGATTGGAGTTTTTGAAACAAAAGTCATCATTGTTTGTGATTCGTTCTTTAGAAAACCAATTTCTATAGTTTATTATCTTTCATTGTTATACCCAACCACTCACAAAGTCTGTTAGTATAGGTTAATGGCGACCCGATTTCTCTTGATTTGCATAAAATTTAGCGTTGATTTTCAAAATCATTTATCCAATAGTTCTATAAAATTGCTCACCAAGTAACAAGTCATTTACAACATTCATTTACAACACTCGCGTACGTGTTGCGCCAGATATACAACTCTCGCCTTTCAGCTTGAGTTTGTAAAACCGATACAGCACAGTCACTCATGTTGCAAATAATACTTCTTACCTTTGCAGACGCCGCAATTTCAGCTGACCATTTCAACGGTGCGACACCATGCGCTTTTCTTTTTTGATTATGAGAGCACACACATTCGTCATTGTAGGAATTGCCAGTGGTAGCAGTGCTTCCTGGTGTTGCAGGAGGTTGCCCAGGGGGTCCTGGTGTTGCAGGAGGTTGGCCAGGGGGTCCTGGTGTTGCAGAAGGTTGCCCAGCGGGTCCTGGTGTTGCAGGAGGTTGTCCAGGGGGTCCTGGTGTTGCAGGAGGTTGCCCAGGGGGTCCTGGTGTTGCAGGAGGTTGCCCAGGGGGTCCTGGCGTTGCAGGAGGTTGGCCAGGGGGTCCTGGTGTTGCAGGAGGTTGCCCAGGGGGTCCTGGTGTTGCAGGAGGCTGCCCAGGGCCCCCTGGTGTTGCAGGAGGTTGGCCAGGGGGTCCTGGTGTTGCAGGAGGTTGCCCAGGGGGTCCTGGCGTTGCAGGAGGTTGCCCAGGGGGTCCTGGTGTTGCAGGAGGTTGGCCAGGGGGTCCTGGTGTTGCAGGAGGTTGGCCAGGGGGTCCTGGTGTTGCAGGAGGTTGCCCAGGGGGTCCTGGTGTTGCAGGAGGTTGCCCAGCGGGTCCTGGTGTAGCAGCAGTTTCTGGTGTAGTGCCAGTTGCGCCAGCAGTTTCTGGTATGGTGCCTGTAGAAGGGGCTGCCGTCGTACCAGTACCATCAACAGGTCCTGGTGTTGCAGCACTTTCTGGTGTAGCACCAGTTGCACCAGCAGTTTCTGGTATGGTGCCTGTAGATCCAGGTGACGGTGTTGTACCAGTACCACCAACAGGTCCTGGTGTAGCAGCACTTTCTGGTGTAGTCCCAGTTGCACCGGCAGTTTCTGGTATGGTGCCTGTAGAAGGTGTTGCAACAGGTGCTTCAGTGGGTGCTGCTGTACCAGCAGTTTCTGGTGTAATACCAGTTGCACCAGCAGTTTCTGGTATGGTGCCTGTAGAAGGTGCTGCCGTCGTACCAGTACCATCAACAGGTCCTGGTGTTGCAGCACTTTCTGGTGTAGTACCAGTTGCACCAGCAGTTTCTGGTATGGTGCCTGTAGATCCAGGTGATGGTGTAGTACTAGTACCACCAACAGGTCCTGGTGTAGCAGCACTTTCTGGTGTAGTCCCAGTTGCACCGGCAGTTTCTGGTATGGTGCCTGTAGAAGGTGTTGCAACAGGTGCTTCAGTGGGTGCTGGTGTCCCAGCAGTTTCTGGTGTAGTACCAGTTGCACCAGCAGTTTCTGGTATGGTGCCTGTAGAAGGTGTTGCAACAGGTGTTTCAGTGGGTGCTGGTGTACCAGCAGTTTCTGGTGTAATACCAGTTGCACCAGCAGTTTCTGGTATGGTGCCTGTAGAAGGTGTTGCAACAGGTGCTTCAGTGGGTGCTGGTGTACCAGCAGTTTCTGGTGTAGTACCAGTTGCACCGGCAGTTTCTGGTATGGTGGCTGTAGAAGGTGTTGCAACAGGTGCTTCAGTGGGTGCTGGTGTACCAGCAGTTTCTGGTGTAGTACCAGTTGCACCGGCAGTTTCTGGTATGATGCCTGTGGAAGGTGTTGCAACAGGTGTTTCAGTGGGTGCTGGTGTACCAGAAGTTATGCCTCCAGCAGGTCCTGGCGTAGTACCAATTCCAGGTGCTGGTGTTGTACCAACAGTACTCCCTTCAGCTTCTGCAGCCGTACCATTTGAAAAAAAAAGAAAACTAAATATTGCATCTTGTGGAACTAAGAATAACAGTAAGACAGATTCCCCAAACTTCCCTCTTCTTGGGTTTCTTCGCCATGAAGCAGAGAATCTGGGTGGGGTGAAACATTAATTGTATTGATGCTTATGCTGTACTGAAGTGAGCAAACGATATGATATTGCACGAACATTTAAAATGAACGTTTAATAAACCCTGAAGACTGTATCCTGATTTAGTCTTGAACCTCACTGAAATCTATGACGATCTATGAAACCATAGAATATTTCATGCTAACCGAGATGGACTGTGTATATACGTGCTACCAAATATAAGGTCAGTGACCTATACTGAATACCTAAATTTATCTGATAACTGTGTTAGCATTGCACGTGCCATAGGAAGTTGTGCAATGTTTGCCTCTGATTCGTTCAACTGAAGATGAAACAACATAACAAAGTGTTGCCAATCCATTCCCCCTTGTAATATCCATGTTCTGACTTCACCATGTGATGCGAAGGAAACCCAGCTGAATTTACATACCTGGAACTAGAGCGACTGGAAGATTACCAAGTTGTCCTGCCTCAATCGCCATTTTCAATGTATCGTACATGTCTTGAGAGAAAATGCCCTTTGTTGTTAAAATAAGATTTGCAATGACGCTGCCAGGTCTATAAATAAAGTGAGAAAGATAATCTCATTTACCGGACATATTCGAGGAAAGTGAAGGAGAGATAGCAGACACTTTCGCAGAAATTTTTAGAGCGCTTTCAATCGAGAAAGAAACATAGAGTTTATATAAAAGTTTCCAGAACTGTTGTGTCCTGGTCAAACGAGAACAATATCGAGGCACAAGAGAGCTGATGAGTGATTGTGTGTATGAAAGGTTTCTCAACTCATAAGAGAATAAGAGTTGCCTAAGAGTTGATAGGAGTTGACAAGCGACAGTTTGTATAAGAGCTGTCTAAACACTCGTGTCCTGCTCAAACGAGAATAAGAGTTACATGAGACTTAATGGGAGTTGATAAGCGAGAGTTTGTATGAGAGTTTTCTCAACGTCATGCCCTGGTCAAAGGCGAACGAAAGTTGCATGGGAGTTGACAAGCGCGAGTTTGTATGGCAGTCTTCTAAACCTAACTCCCTTGTCCTGGTCAAACGAGAACACGAGTTGTATGCAAGTTGATGAGAGTTGCGAGCCTGGCTCAAGTTCGAAAAACACATCAACCCTAATCAGATTCACACGGAAGTGCTCTTACCTGAATGACGACACTTCCACATTAACTAGCAAGGATTCACCTGGAAATAATTCATTGATCTAAAACAAAGTCACAAAAAGGTATATGGGTAGAAGTCAAGTTTTAAACCTTCCTAATACTTGTATTGCATCTATTGTATTTCATACTGCCATAAAGGATTATTATCAAATCATAATGTTGTTACGTTGGCGGCGGACACTTTATCTTTCTGATTACAAAAGCAATCTTTTTTATGTACCTTTGGTTATTTAACTTGATTCTTACTGGTATTAAAGCAAAGAAGGTACTTTTGGCATTATTTTTAGGTTCGACAAAATAAAACAGATTGTAAGCAATGACAAAGGGCCGTGTTCTCGCATTGGTCAAAGATATTAGAACTTGTAAATACAGTGCGGAGTGCGAACGTTAATCTGTTTTAGAGCTGGTGCGATAGCTTAAATTTAACGAATATTTAAATATTTTTATGGTCGAAGTGGCACTATAGAAGGACAAAAACGGTCAGTATGATAATATGGTTTATTATCGCCGTTTTGCTTGTGAACAATTCATCTTGCTTACGGCATATTGTTCAATATTGTTGTAGTTGACGTCAAGTCTTGGAAATAAATTAACAGGCTAAAGTTTCTACCGAGTCTTGTTAGTAAGAACTACCTCAGTACATTACCGAACCTAATTTCTGGTCGTCGATGTTAACGAAGTGTCACCATCTATCTAGCGCGATTTATATTCCCGTAATAACGACCGAGAGTTAAAGGCCGTAATACCATAGTGCAAAACAATCCTTTAAACTTCTACCTACCGAGTTCACGACTTCATTCGCCAAAGTTTGAAACTCAGTACTTTCCGTGTTCGTTAATTGCTGAGTAAATACTTTATCAGTAAGTTTGATCACCATTGGGTATCTGTAAACTGAAGAGAAGACGAGTTGGTGTCTGCTGTTGTACGAGTGCGGTCACCAGTGTTCTCTTACAAGCCTTGCTTGGAGCTCTGCTCGAGGACTTAAAATAATCGACGAGAAAGGACTGCCTTTACATTGGCATCACTACATGACGAGACTTTCGCGTGTTCTCGAATAAGGACGTAGGTACCTCGGATCCACTATCAATGGACCATTCCCCAATTAGACAAACTTTTAAATTTGAAAACAATTTTAGCACAGTTGGAAAGCGCTTCCTAAATTTAGTGAAATTGTGGCGCTTGGTTGTAAAATATTGAAAAATGTCGAAAATATAGTGATGTAAAGTTTGAGAATTTTCTATACTTTTGTGTTACGCGGGAAAAAAGCGTTATCGCATTCTAAAATAGTGGTAACGCTTTTCCGTTTGCAATACAAATGTATACAAAATTCGCAAGATTTACAGGGCTATATTTTCCATATTTTACAATATTTTGCAACCAAACTTGACAATTGTATGAAATTTAGGATGCTCTTTCCAGCTGTGCTAATTAATTTTGCGAAATCTTATAGGGGAATGGTCCATTGGGCAATAGTCTGTTGGTTCAATCCGCTCACCCAAGTGCAAGGAACATAATAAATTCAACTTCGAATTGGAACAGAGTTAGATTTAAAGAGCATACGACGTGAAATGGTTTTCCTCAGAATCGTAGAGTTCTTTGTGCAGTGATTATCGCAGTCCGAGCAGAATATTTTATCCCAATTTATGCATAAGAGAGTTTTTGCCTTACGGCCACGTACTGAAACGTTCAAATAACCCTCTCAGCGTCATGTCCTTCAAAAATAAATTACACTGGGACTGTCATATTACACTGATAATCACAACACAAACAATTCTGATTCCGAAATGAAACGTTTCTTCTCATTTCAAAAAGACTTTCAAAAAAACGTGTCTACCAAAGTCTCGTAAAATGGCTCTTCATTCACTAACGTTTGTTGGGATTGGACAAATCTATACTGCAACACATTGGTGCATAGATGACATCACGCATTCCTCGAGGTTGCAATTTCTTTCCTGTGTCCAGCTTGAATACCTTGCCACGGCGTAAACTATATAAAGAAAGTTCATGAAAGGTATAGACTCTCTCACTACCTCAAACAATAAAGCAAAAATCAACGTTTCGAGCGAAGGCCCTTCGTCGGGAGGTTGAGGGAAAACGTGTAAGTATTTCTATACGTGCATGTAACACAACAGCATCACGTGACAAAATAAAAGCCAATCAGAGAGGTTTTATCAAAACAAACTGTAAATTCAAAAATGCAAATCACATTGTATAACATAATGTAGAAGAAATACATGGAGTAAATAGAATAGGACAAAATCGAGAAAAAACACAGAAATAAGAAACTATCAATGCCTGAGCAAATAAGAAACTATCAATGCCTGAGCGTGTCTAGATATGTGAACATTAAACATAGCTCGAAGTTTTCACCTAATCGTTTCAGGTAGTGAAAGAACCAAAATGCAGCTAATTCAGTTAAGGTGGTCATTTCAAAAGCGTCAACTGTAAACTATGAGCGGGCAAGGGATGATGGGTTATTGCTTAGTTTTACCGCTAAACTCGGAATTGCTTCTTTGAAAGAGCATCGAGGGTACGTAGGGAACTTACTACTTCGGTAAAATTCACTGGCTACAAATGTAATTTCCTGAGTATCACGGCCAAAAACAATAACCCCGCATCCCTTGTACGCTCACAGTTCACCGTTCACGCTTTTGAAAAGAAAACCCCAATAGAAATAGATGTACAAAGAAAGAACTTCTTTGCTACAACGATTTATACAACAACAACAAATACAATGTAGTCAACACAAGTTTGGTCTTCAACCAAGCGTCCCTATAGCAACGAGATAACAACCGGTGAAATTTCCTAATTTTAGCAATTTCTAAGTCTCTGCGCGAAAACTTTCCTTGGATATTGCAGACCCAAACCAAGTTCTAAAGAAAAAACAAATGTTCTCGCTCCGTGTTTTTGCGAGCATAAAACAACTTCGCTTTCTCACGCTAATAAT
Source organism: Muricea muricata (assembly GCA_963855995.1). NCBI lineage: Eukaryota > Metazoa > Cnidaria > Anthozoa > Malacalcyonacea > Plexauridae > Muricea > Muricea muricata. The sequence continues at coordinate 890,146 of OY979721.1, forward strand.
TTGCATCAAATCAGTGTTTAAATGACGAGTAGAGGAATTATTGCGTTAAATATAGGATAGAAACTTCAAATAAATGTATATATAGGAAGTTAAAACACTAACTGAGAACTCCATTATAATCAATCACAGGTCACCCGGATTGCGCACAGTTCTATTATAGCGCTCAGTGAGACAGCATGTATTACATAATGTATATATTACTATGTATGTACAATGTGTTAATTCTGTATGTATGCGTTACTGTATACATTGTGCTAATATACACATTATGTAATAGATGCTGTCCCACTGAGCGTTATATTAGACTGTACGTATTCCGGGTGATTCCAGGCATAACTCTTGTATGTCGTTGCTCTATGGCATTCATATTCACTCTATACATACAGATTTCGCGACTTCAGCTTCAGATATTTGCGATAACTGCAATGGCAGACAACATCAGGTCGTTTCAAAAATGCCACGTGCTTCCTCTTCAGGGCACCGTGTTGTGTTTGCAGACCATGAAATCTTGGCCTCGTTAAAAAACGTCTTGAATTAACACACAGATTGCAAACTACAGAAGATGAGATTGAAGCGAGACGAATTGAAAAACGATCCAGGAAAAAATTAACGTGAACGATTACAGTTAACAGTTAAGGCCATTTTCCATGTATACGGTTGCCTCACACGCACGCACGGGCGGAGCGTGTGTAGTGCGGTTTGACACGCTCGTGTGAGCACTTCAATGGCCGCTTGCGACCGTGATGGAAAAAGCCTTTACTCGGTTGACGGGAATTCTAGTAACATCCAGGGAGAGAGGATTCGTAGATTTAAGACACGAACAAATGTTATATACTTTACAAAATGCTAGCTTCTTAAAACCGTTCTCATTATTGTACTTCCAATTAGCTTCATGATTTGTTTCAGGGACTTTTTTAATAAGGTAAGACTTTCCACTAAAGATACGTTTTCCACTAAAAGAAATTTTGCCGCGGAACGGATTTTTTCATCGTTTTTTTTTCTGCCTGAGAGCTCACACGCAAAGAAAAATTCCGCACCGCGCCAAAATTCTGTCCACAATGGTAATAATAATATTAAGTAATTAACAGCGCAGTCATAACAATACTATAATACTACACATTAATTTTATAATCGACCATTATGACAATAATAAAACTCCGTTGTGTTAGCATTGAACAACATCACTGCACTCACATCGACGAGGATTATACAGAGATAAAAACCCATTAAAAAAACTAATTTCGATATCTACTTATCTGTCTATATACTGGTCCTTTAATGCAATAAAATTTATTTAAAAAAGATATTTATTACCTGTTAACAGAAGAATAGCCCCGAGGGTGACAGAAGATGTCCCCATTGTTCATGGATTCCCTTTCGGCAAAAAAAGAGAGTTTCGTCTTTAAAATTTTAAAGGACGAAGCTTTGCTTCGAAAGGGGAAAGAGTCTGAATTACCTGCGTGCAAAAGTTTGCTGCCAAATTAAGCGTTTAAAAATTGACGTCTCCACAGAGCGGCACTTGCCGGATTATCGAACAGACACAGGAGCAACCTGTAGCCCTATAGATGGCACGGTTAATCGAATTTCGACGTGGTTAGAACAATGTAAAACATTTAGCACAATTAAGCTAATTTTTTAATATCGCATAGTTTTAGATGAAAATTACAAAGATTTTTAATTAATCAATTTATATGTGTTAATATAAAAAAATTACATACATTTTATACACTTTTAAATTATTAAAAAGAAAACTTTTATATCGCATAATTATCGCGGTACTTTGTTCTCAGATACAGAATTGCTTTGTGGAAAATTGCAATTTTTATGTGGTAAGTTTATGGTCCGCTATCGGTCCGTTTGCGAACAAGCGCCAGCGGTATTTATCATTTAAGGTTTTGGGGGTTGGGTGGGAACTTCCTCCTAATTTCCATGGATTTTTGACGTATACATAGCCTTTGGTATGTTAATGTCAATGAAAATTACAGTAACTGTAGACAAATAATCCATCACAGTGAAATGAGTTGCTAAATGCAACAATAAAGCACACTTGATCTGGGGAAGGGGTACTCCCCCTAGAAATTGAACTTTCTCAAGATTTGGGTGGGAATTTCAAATGTTTGGTTGGGAATCAGCCCATCCCACCCCCGAAACGCTTTGTTCACATTTGAAACTTTAAAACTTGTAAAATATGTTGTAATAACTGAATGTCCCCACTGTTTAGTTTGCTATATGCTTATAAGCGCGAGTTGCAAAGTTGGTAAGATGTGAAATTTTGGTATGGTATCTTACGTGGCAGTCTCTCTTTGTTTTGGAAGTAGGACGCTTTTTGATTCTCCATAATAATTCTATCCGTACGATGGACAATGTTTAGAAAATCCGCGGAAATTTAATGCTCATTGCTGCAGTACTTTTGATTTGAACTCATGATTGGCAGCTGAATTGCTTTACGTGCACGGATACTTGGAATACACAGCCAAAATCGTGCAAGTCGTAACAAGTCTGTTGACATCTTGTAACGACTTTGTATCGACAATCTGGAATGGGGATATGTTCTCAGGGCTTGCGACAGCTTGCTGCAAGTTACCAACAGACTTCTTGCACGTTAATGACGCAGGCTTTTCATTCAGAGGCTTGCTGCAAGTTATTTCAACAAGTTGTAACAAGTCTGTAAAAGAAAAGTTGCAACAAGCCCGATTTTAACAGACTTGTTGCAACTTGACGACATTAACAATTTTGCTGAAACCGGTTGACAAATTGCAACAAGTCTTTGGTGTTTTGCAATCTACAAACGATAGTAGTAAAGGCTTTTAAAATGAAAACATAAACACAGAGAAGTTTAAAAAAATATTAAGATTTATTCACAAATTTTACACCGATATCATGATATTCCTGTATTACCTAAATTGCATCATACCACATAAAAGTACAAATGGACATATGTGGCGTTAGGGGTTATTATGTATGTACATCGAATGTTTTCAGTGGCATGTGAAGGTCATGTCGACGGTTTGTCCCGGATCTAGGCGCACGACTTGAGTGTGACTTCGCAGGGCACCCCGCTGACCAGCAGTGACCGCATATGTGCCAGGCGTTAATTCAACATGAACGTCTTCCGATCTTTGAAGCTAAACATTTGAGGAAGAATTTGGAAAGTATATGCTTAACAACATGGCAGTATCTTGGGACGGCCTTGATGGGGAAGGGGCAACTAGAAATAAATGAAAAGTTTTGGGCTTAAGAAAGAAATTAGTGAGGTCGTTTTGTCACAGAAAGACAACTATACTAATATCAAATGACAAGAGTACAGTAACCCATACAAAGTTCAACAAATCTGAGATCAAGAAGTTGTATCAGCACTCGGCATCAAAAAGTTCGGAAGTTGTATCAAAAAGTTCGGAACAACTTGTTGACAACTTTGAAAAAGCTTGACGGAGACATCACACTTGTTACAAGGTTGTCCCAACGACTCTAACACAGACCTTTTGTAAGATGTCACACAGTTGATAACACAAGTAATACTGTAACAATATTGTTATATCATGACTGTATCAGTCTTGTTGGAACAATCTTGTAACACAAGTCTGATAGTCACATCAAGCTTGGTACAAGTTGTCAACAGCCTTGTTCAAATTTCGCAGTGCTAACACGACTTGTCGCTGAGTTATCAAATACTTATGAATAAAATTAAACATACAAGCTAAGAAAATACCTTTGCATGTGCAATGTTCAAAACTAAAACGTCCCAAAATGTTTAAGCGAAAAGTAAATAGAATTAAAGAGGGTTACTTGTCGTTCAACATTTTATTTTTCAGATTATTCGAACCGCCATTTTGCTTCTCACGAATAATGAAACGCAATTATCGGAACGCAAGTTCAATTATAGCACGAGAATACGTTCACCTTTTAATTTCAAAACAGTGAGAGGGGTCATGATATGTATGAAATTGATGGTGGGCAATTCACAGCAAAATTCAAACTAGCTGCTTATCAAACAAACGAGGTTACTATATGGAAAGCCATAGCTGTCTTAAGTGATAAAACGTCATTTCATTAGGTGCTTTATACATTATATACGGTGCTTTAAACATGACATGCGGTGCTTTGAGTATTATATGCGGTGCTTTAAACATTATATGCGGTGCTTTGAGCATTATATGCGGTGCTTTAAGCATTATATGCGGTGCTTTAAACATTATATGCGGTGCTTTAAACATTATATGCGGTGCTTTAAACATTATATGCGGTGCTTCGAGCATTATATGCGGTGCTTTAAACATTATATGCGGTGCTTTGAGTATTATATGCGGTGCTTTAAACATTATATGCGGTGCTTCGAGCATTATATGCGGTGCTTCGAACATTATATGCGGTGCTTCGAACATTATATGCGGTGCTTCGAACATTATATGCGGTGCTTTGAACATTATATGCTGTGCTTTGAGCATTATACGCAGTGCTTTCATCATTATACGCAGTTATTTCATCATTATACGCGGCGCTTTCATCATTATATGCGGTGCTTTCATCATTATATGCGGTGATTTCACCTTTGTACGCGGTGCTTTCATCATTATATGCGGTGCTTTCACCTTTATACGCAGTGCTTTGAACATTATACGCGGTGGTTCCAGCGTCATTATACTCAGTGAGCCAGTACCTTTGGTCAGCGTTGTGGAATGTTACACGATTCTGCTATACGTCATGTCATCAAGAATATCTAAACACTCATCGAATATTCATAGGGCGATCACGTGTCATTTCCTGCTTGGAAATTTACAAGTTGAGCGCAGTTATAAAACGGTAAAATATATAAGACTTTTCTGGCGTTTTGAATCGAAAGTAAACCCAGGGGGTTTGAAATATGGAACAAATACTGCAATCTTTAAATTTGGGGACTTTGCGTGGCCGATTTGAAGCACAGCGAATAGAACCGCAGGCAGTTTTAAATTTAATGCGAAATTTTGAAAAATTTTGGGAAAAAATTTTGAAAAAAAATTTGGGGAAAAAATTTGAAAAAAAATTCGGGAAAAAATTTTGGCAAAAAATTCTGAAAAAAATTTGGGAAAAAATCTTGAAAAAAAATTCTGGAAAAAATTTTGAAAAAAAATTTGGGAAATTCATGAATAATTCATGAATAATTCATGATAATTCATGAAAAATATTGGGGAAAATTTTGAACAAAAAAATTTGGGAAAAAATTTTGAAAAAAAATGTGGGAAAAAATTCTAAAAAAAAAATTTGGGAAAAAATTCTGAAAAAAAAATTGACAAAAATATTGGGAAAAATTTTGAAAAAATTTGGGAAAAAATTTTGAAAAAAGTTTGGGAAAAAAATTTGAAAAAAAATTCGGGAAAAAATTTTGACAAAAAATTCTGAAAAAAATTTGGGAAAAAATCTTGAAAAAAAATTCTGGAAAAAATTTTGAAAAAAAATTTGGGAAATTCATGAATATTTCATGAATAATTCATGATAATTCATGAAAAATATTGGGAAAATTTTGAATAAAAAATTTGGGAAAAAATTTTGAAAAAAGTTTGGGAAAAAAATTTGAAAAAAATTCTGGAAAAAATTTTGACAAAAAACTTTGACAAAAAATTCTGAAAAAAATTTGGGAAAAAATCTTGAAAAAAAATTCTGGAAAGAATTTTGAAAAAAAATTTGGGAAATTCATGAATAATTCATGAATATTCATGAATAATTCATGAATATTTCATGAATAATCATGAATAATTCATGAAATCATGAATAATTCATGATCATGAATAATTCATGAATTTTTCAGGAAAAAATCTTGAAAAAAATTAGGAAAAAGTTTTGACAAAATTTTTTTTCCCAATTTCTTTTTCAAAATTTTTTCCTGAATTTTTTTTCAAGATTTTTTCCTGGAAAATTCATGAATTATCATGAATTATTCATGAATTTCATGAATTATTCATGATATTCATGAATTATTCATGATTTCCCAAATTTTTTTCCAGAATTTTTCTTAAATTTTTTTTTCAAAATTTTTTTCCCAGATTTTTTTTAAAATTTCCCAAAAAAATTTGGGAAAAAATTTTGGGAAAAAATTTCGAAAAAAAATTTGGAAAAAAATTCTGAAAAAAAAATTTGGAAAAAGAATTCTAAAAATATTTGGGAAAAAATTTTGAAAAAAAGTTTGGGAAAAAAAATTTGAAAAAAAAATTTGGGAAAAAATTCTGAAAAAAAATTTGGGAAAAAAATTTGAAAAAAAATTCGGGAAAAAATTTTGACAAAAAATTCTGAAAAAAATTTGGGAAAAAATCTTGAAAAAAAATTCTGGAAAAAATTTTGAAAAAAAATTTGGGAAATTCATGAATATTTCATGAATAATTCATGATAATTCATGAAAAATATTGGGAAAATTTTGAATAAAAAATTTGGGAAAAAATTTTGAAAAAAGTTTGGGAAAAAAATTTGAAAAAAATTCTGGAAAAAATTTTGACAAAAAACTTTGACAAAAAATTCTGAAAAAAATTTGGGAAAAAATCTTGAAAAAAAATTCTGGAAAGAATTTTGAAAAAAATTTTGGGAAATTCATGAATAATTCATGAATATTCATGAATAATTCATGAATATTTCATGAATATTTCATGAATTTCCTTTTCAAATTTTCATGAATAATTCATGAATTTTTCAGGAAAAAATCTTGAAAAAAATTAGGAAAAAGTTTTGACAAAATTTTTTTTCCCAATTTCTTTTTCAAAATTTTTTCCTGAATTTTTTTTCAAGATTTTTTCCTGGAAAATTCATGAATTATTCATGAATTATTCATGAATTATTCATGATATTCATGAATTATTCATGATTTCCCAAATTTTTTTCCAGAATTTTTTCTTAAATTTTTTTTTCAAAATTTTTTTCCCAGATTTTTTTTTAAAATTTCCCAAAAAAATTTGGGAAAAAATTTTGGGAAAAAATTTCGAAAAAAAATTTGGAAAAAAATTCTGAAAAAAAAATTTGGAAAAAGAATTCTAAAAAAATTTGGGAAAAAATTTTGAAAAAAAGTTTGGGAAAAAAAATTGGAAAAAAAAATTTGGGAAAAAACCCTGAAAAAAAATTTGGGAAAAAAATTTGAAAAAAAATTCGGGAAAAAATTTTGACAAAAAATTCTGAAAAAAACTTGGGAAAAAATCTTGAACAAAAAATTCTGGAAAAAATTTTGAAAAAAAATTTGGGAAATTCATGAATAATTCATGAATATTTCATGAATAATTCATGATAATTCATGAAAAATATTGGGGAAAATTTTGAATAAAAAATTTGGGAAAAAATTTTGAAAAAAGCTTGGGAAAAAAATTTAAAAAAAATTCGGGAAAAAATTTTGACAAAAAACTTTGACAAAAAATTCTGAAAAAAATTTGGGAAAAAATCTTGAAAAAAAATTCTGGAAAGAATTTTGAAAAAAATTTTTGGAAATTCATGAATAATTCATGAATATTCATGAATAATTCATAAATATTTCATGAATAATCATGAATAATTCATGAAAATCATGAATAATTCATGATCATGAATAATTCATGAATTTTTCAGGAAAAAATCTTGAAAAAAATTAGGAAAAAGTTTTGACAAAATTTTTTTTCCCAATTTCTTTTTCAAAATTTTTTCCTGAATTTTTTTCAAGATTTTTTCCTGGAAAATTCATGAATTATTCATGAATTATTCATGAATTTCATGAATTATTCATGATATTCATGAATTATTCATGATTTCCCAAATTTTTTTTTCAGAATTTTTTCTTAAATTTTTTTTTCAAAATTTTTTTTCCCAGATTTTTTTTAAAATTTCCCAAAAAAATTTGGGAAAAAATTTTGGGAAAAAATTTCGAAAAAAAATTTGGAAAAAAATTCTGAAAAAAAAATTTGGAAAAAGAATTCTAAAAAAATTTTGGAAAAAATTTTGAAAAAAGTTTGGGAAAAAAAATTTGAAAAAAAAATTTGGGAAAAAATTCTGAAAAAAAATTTGGGAAAAAAATTTGAAAAAAAATTCTGGAAAAAATTTTGAAAAAAAATTTGGGAAATTCATGAATAATTCATGAATATTTCATGAATAATTCATGATAATTCATGAAAAATATTGGGGAAAATTTTGAATAAAAAATTTGGGAAAAAATTTTGAAAAAAGTTTGGGAAAAAAATTTGAAAAAAATTCGGGAAAAAATTTTGACAAAAAACTTTGACAAAAAATTCTGAAAAAAATTTGGGAAAAAATCTTGAAAAAAATTCTGGAAAGAATTTTGAAAAAAATTTTGGGAAATTCATGAATAATTCATGAATATTCATGAATAATTCATGAATATTTCATGAATAATCATGAATAATTCATGAAAATCATGAATAATTCATGATCATGAATAATTCATGAATTTTTCAGGAAAAAATCTTGAAAAAAATTAGGAAAAAGTTTTGACAAAACTTTTTTTCCCAATTTCTTTTTCAAAATTTTTTCCTGAATTTTTTTTCAAGATTTTTTCCTGGAAAATTCATGAATTATTCATGAATTCATGAATTATTCATGATATTCATGAATTATTCATGATTTCCCAAATTTTTTTCCAGAATTTTTTCTTAAATTTTTTTTTCAAAATTTTTTTCCCAAATTTTTTTTAAAATTTCCCAAAAAAATTTGGGAAAAAATTTTGGGAAAAAATTTGGAAAAAAAATTTGGAAAAAAATTTTGAAAAAAAAATTTGGAAAAAGAATTCTAAAAAATTTTGGGAAAAAATTTTGAAAAAAAGTTTGGGAAAAAAAATTTGAAAAAAAAATTTGGGAAAAAATTCTGAAAAAAAAATTGGGAAAAAAATTTGAAAAAAAATTAGGAAAAAGTTTTGACAAAAAAATTTTTTCCCAATTTCTTTTTCAAAATTTTTTCCGGAATTTTTTTCAAGATTTTTTCCTGAAAAATTCATGAATTATTCATGAAATATTCATGAATTATTCATGATTTCCCAAATTTTTTTTCAAAATTTTTTCCCGAATTTTTTTCAAATTTTTTTTCCCAAATTTATTTTCAATTTTTTTCCCATTAAATTTAAAACTGCCTGCGGTTCTATTCGCTGTGCTTCAAATCGGCCACGCAAAGTCCCCAAATTTAAAGATTGCAGTATTTGTTCCATATTTCAAACCCCCTGGGTTTACTTTCGATTTAAAACGCCAGAAAAGTCTTATATATTTTACCGTTTTATAACTGCGCTCAACTTGTAAATTTCCAAGCAGGAAATGACACGTGATCGCCCTATGAATATTCGATGAGTGTTTAGATATTCTTGATGACATGACGTATAGCAGAATCGTGTAAGATTCCACAACGCTGACCAAAGGTACTGGCTCACTGAGTATAATGACGCTGGAACCACCGCGTATAATGTTCAAAGCACTGCGTATAAAGGTGAAAGCACCGCATATAATGATGAAAGCACCGCGTACAAAGGTGAAAGCACCGCATATAATGATGAAAGCACCGCGTACAAAGGTGAAATCACCGCGTATAATGATGAAAGCACCGCATATAATGATGAAAGCACCGCGTATAATGATGAAATACCTGCGTATAATGATGAAAGCACTGCGTATAATGCTCAAAGCACAGCATATAACGTTCAAAGCACCGCATATAATGTTCGAAGCACCGCATATGTTTAAAGCACCGCATATAATGCTCGAAGCACCGCATATAATGTTTAAAGCACCGCATATAATGTTTAAAGCACCGCATATAATGTTTAAAGCACCGCATATAATGTTTAAAGCACCGCATATAATGATTAAAGCATCGCATATAATGCTTAAAGCACCGCATATAATGTTCAAAGCACCGCATATAATGTTTAAAGCACCGCATATAATACTCAAAGCACCGCATGTCATGTTTAAAGCACCGTATATAATGTATAAAGCACCTAATGAAATGACGTTTTATCACTTAAGACAGCTATGGCTTTCCATATTACTACAGGCGCAACTCACGAGGGCTTCCTGGAACGTAAACTACGTCACACACTGGGCTTTGCCAAGCTGCTTTAGCCCTACCTCTGCATGGGTTAAACTTTAACCCATTTTCTCAGTTTTTGTAATTCTACATGTCTGCTTGTTTTCAAACATCAGAACTATTGACCCAGACAGAGATTTCTGAAGAAATGTCTCCAAGTTTCTTTTGCATTTTGTGTTAGCCCGGGGTAGAACTCGCCAGGTTTCGGGTAAAAACCGAGCCCTGCATGGAGCTCAACAACTTTGTTGAATCGAACAGTCTTGTGTAAGCAGGTTGTGAAAGCTTAGAACAAGCGATGCAAACACATTACGTTGACAAGTTGCATGTCGAGACAGCTCCGGCACAAGCGCCAACCTACCACAGGTCAGATAGCTTTTGTAGTTAATATTCAAATGGTTAAAACACAAAGAAAACAAGGCCGGAAAAGAGTCTATACCTGGGTATAAAGTAAGTCGTTTTAGAAGCCATTTAACATACTCGCAGGTCGTGCTTTATTAGACAGAAAAAGCTCGGCTGCGCCTCCCACTGTTATGTCTGATAAACACTCCTGCTCGTGTTTTAAACATTAAATAACTTAAAATTAAACAAAGACACAGTGACAATAAAACTCACTGGATTGCCATACGTTACAGACGTGTACTTGGGATGATGAAATCTCTTAACATGGGCATCGTCATGTTCATTGTGATGAGGCGAGCATTTGAAATATCTCTATAGAAAGGAAAAAAACACGTCTGATTCAAGGTATTGTACGACTTAGTGATCGGAAGCCATGCTGCAATTAGGATAGATTGGAAACACAGGTAAAAAAGCATTGATAGCGAGTTTGAACACGAAAACGAAGTACGAAGACGTATTTTGCTGCTTCTTTGCCAGTTACAATACCAAACGTGACTAGTAAACATCTATCTCGCAGAATAAAAATTAGAGGAACTTCTAGTACAAGTCTACTAGCACAAATCCGGAATCCATCAGAAATCCATTACTGGAAATCCGGAATTTACTAGTAGGAGTTTGGAATACATCAAAATCCACTACTGTAAATCCAGAATCCTCCAGTAGAAATCCGGAATCCATCAGTAACCCACTACTCGAAATCCGGAATTCACTAGTAGGAATCTGGAATTGGTGGTAACCTCTTAGAACCTTTCAATAGGCCCACTTTAAATGTATTTGTACTTTGTATTTATATATTTTAAACCAGAGCGTCTGATGCCTGTGCATTTATTGACTTTTAGCGGGTAAACAAGTCCAAATACTATCATTGACATATTCCTATCCATTACATCTGCACTACCAAAATTATCATGAGAATCATAACTCACCCTGCATTGTCTACTGGTGGCACACATATATTGCAGAACGCTGGAAAACGCATCATCTATCGTCGTGTGTATTTGAGGATCCTGAGAATTAAGAAATGAATAACGTGATGAGCCTCGTGTGCGACCACAGGTTTCTAGAAGATGCATGGAAAACACTCGCGCAAATCCGCCTATTCGCGGGTAGATTAAAGACAGCGAACATTTTAAGTGTATTTATTAAACAATTATTGAACGAGGCCGAGCAGGATATGAGGTTATAATAAGGCAGAGGTTTGTGTTATAACACAAACCGAGGCCTTAATAATTTCTCATATCCTGCGAGAACCAAATTCAATAATTGTTTTATTATTTTTTGAAAATATTTTAAACTCACAACCTGCCAAAAAAGTTGAAACAGAAACTTTTCAATTTCATTACGTTGCAACAAGTCTATTAAAATCCGGCTTGAAGGAACTACAGAACAGTACGGTCCTCTTATAAAGATTTTCACAGCATTTCTGTTGTAAATCGGCTGTAAAACGGAATGTGAACCACACGCACGATTTCGCTGCGTTTCAAACAACATCTGCCTGATGAATTGCTTTGCAAAGACACGTTACGCAGCGCCTTACGAACTCACCTGGTCAAAATTCATTGATTTTTCCGTTGGTGTCGGCCATTCTATCTCTCTCTTTCTTGCTCTTGCTAAAGTCGCTGTACTCTGTCGTCCAGACCGGCATAATATACAGTTAATATATTCTCCTTGCTAAATCGTTGGAAAAATGGTTACACACTGAGTAAACTATGTTATCAAATAAGGTTTTAATGTCAATGACAATTACAATGACTACAAAAAAATGATTTCATTACAGTAAAGTCGGGTGCTAAATGTCACAATAACACTGACATGGAGTACCTAACCCGATCTGCGAGGGAGAGCCCCCTCTAAAATTTAGCTTTTTAAGATTTGGGTGGGAATTTCAATATTTTTTTGGGTGGGGGGAGAGGGAGTAAGAACCTTCGCCTTCTCGAGTAAGAACGTACCTCAGAACAAGTATGAACGTTTAATAAGAACGTTTACTCGTGGGCAATAGCCTGTTGAGTAAATCCGTTGATGCTAAGCCTAAGAAAACTAAACTGAACTATAAGCTAAGCTGAACTAAAGTAAACTTGACCCCCTGTTTAAGTTTCTGTGTTTCTACACGGTCATTTATTGCAAAACCTCAGAAACCAAAAGTCATATTTAATATCCTCAAAATTTACGCTAGCCCATGGTTAAGTTAATCCACTTTTTACAGATGAAACGCACTAGTCGAAAGGTCGTACGCTATTGGTTGATTTGTGGAATGTAGTGGTCGAGGTGGTCGGCCAATCACTGCGTTTTACGACGCGTATCTAGGCTACAGTAAACTGCAGTAGATGATAAGTGTGTGACAACGATTAATATAATAATGCATAATAATGCTAAAACGAGTTGATATAATATTTTTGTCTACGATTCTTTGTAGGTTACAAGATTTCTCCAATGAAAGTACATAATTATTATTGCATAGGAAGACAACACAAAGTTGATAAAAGTTGAAGAAGACGCTCTCGATAACGTTGCTCATGTGAAATATAAGACAACGTTATACAATACAATACAGGATTCGCCCCGAGATCATTTTTCATTTTACGCGCACGAATTTCGCTTCCTTCACCATGTCTCTCCTCCTGTACAAACACAATATTAAATATACATGATGCTTTTGTCGGCTAACAAAACAAAAGGTCCACTTGGATGGGAGGAAATACTGAACTCAGTGAGATAAATGTCTGTACTCTTACATAAGCACGTTGTGGTCTCCAGGTCGCCTGATTCTGAGTAAATGAGCAGAAAATTTTTATGAGAACGTTCATAAGCGTGGTGCTTGTAAGTCGAAACAATTATTTTGGACAAGACATGATGAAATGCGACACCCAGGACGCTGTGATCTTTTGGTAGTTTTATTGTCGACTTCAGATTTCCTTCCTCAGTGAATATTCTCACTTCCTGGCTTTCGAAATATGATGTGATAATTTCATTCCTCTCACTGATACTCAGGAAGGGTATGGAATCAAAATACGTCGTCTCAAACTTGTGCTTCAGCTGTCCAACGTCGTCGCAAATGTACACATAGGGCCAATCTTTTTCAACAACGATCACCTCATTGTTTTTGTTTATTACCATTGTGATCGTGCCTAACGATACCATGAGGAAATCCAATAGACATGTGTGCATGACGTTATAATTCGCGTCTAATATACACAGCGCGACAATGTGATCGTGGCCATGTTCTTTTTGTGCTTCAACCGTTATCATCACATAAACCTTGTCATTCTTGTCCACTGCAAGTGCAACATCCCAGTGTTTTGTAACGTGAAATTCTTTGGGGTCTGGTAATTCAACCGTTTTGCTTTCCCCAGTTCTGGAAATGACCTTGATAGAGTTAGCAGACCCTTTAACAATAACTTCACTACGACTGTTAACAGCGGGATTATAATGTTCATCAAGTTCGACTTTGCTACGATGTTGGTTCAATTCTTTTCCCATGGACGTTCTGTCCGAAATCAGCGTCCATTCATTTAAGATTGGATGAAAACCACGGTCAGCGAGTTCAATTCTCGGCCAGCACTGGAGTACTGGATTCTTAGCGCTCAACTTTAAAACATAATCATACAAATGGCAGTTAATGAGCATTATTGACTTCACATTCTCAAGGCGTTCGTCTTTGTTCAACGGCTCCATCTCTTCGTTTGATATATACACATTAAACATTTCTTGAATGGCCGGTAAGCTGTGAAGCTTTTTCAGAAACGACATGCATCCTTCGATTGCGTTCTCAGGATTGTGAAGGTATTCCAATATTTCGGAAACTGTTCGTAACTTCGCGGCGAAGATTCTGTCTTTGATGCTTAATGCCTCGTTACAGAACGCTTCGGTTGCTTTTCTACGTGCATCTTCGAATCTTTCCTTGGCCGATTCAAGCTCTTTATTTGAGTCGAGCTTCATCTTCTCGATGGAATGAGAAAGCTCTAGGACTTCCCTCAAAGTATAAGAGCCAACAGTGCTCAACATTGTCGATGTTTCACCGCCATCATCTTTGGTTTCATTTCGCAAAGCTTTCTCGTCGAGATTTGACTCATTAAGAGCAACATTGAGTACATCGACTCCTTCCTGCAGGTAAGTGTAGCTGCTGAGCAAATCTTCCGATGAAAGGCCTAATTTCGTCTTCATCTCGTTTAACTCTTTCGCAAGAAACTCGCGAGTTTTGGCGTCTGTGACATCGCCACCCTTAGGCTTTTCAACCGTCCAGTCTATAACGTTGTTCCATAGCAGACCCAGTGTTGAACTCAGAATACTCGTGACGATTGAAGACATACTCAAACAAGCGAACGATAGTGAACTTTAGGATCAACAGACAATATGTGCAAGCACGTCAACTCACAGAATATCAGTGCATGAATATGCAGTTTACTGTGAATGATTATTTAGCACGGTGTGTTCTTCCATGCAGTCAAGGTCAAGTGCGTGGGAGTAGGAAGAGAAATACTGCAGCACAAAACATGGACTGACTGGGCAGTTTGACTGGAACGGAGTACTGGACTGGACGATCGAGGCTGGACTTGACCAGTTGGACAGTTGGACCAGGCGGGACTTCTACAGTTTGGTTTTTCTCGTTTTAACTAGATTTAATTTGACGGTTATCTTTTTTCTTTCGATGAAAAAATAATGGTCAAAAACAATGATTTTGCCAGATGAAAAGCGTTAACGAAGATACTTCAGATACCTCGATTTTGTTGGATGTTTTTCAAACCCAACGACGTAAAATTTCATTGATCTGTTATTCCATAATAACTCCTCACATGCAGTTTACGAAGAACGTTGAGTTCAAAAAGGCAGCCAACAATATCAAACAAACCCTTCCGCAATGCTGTTCCAGCTACAGAGACTCTTTCTATGATACAACAGTTTTTGTTGGCTCACCCATAAGCGGAACTATATACCAATTAGATTACGATCTCGAGATTTCTATGTGGTGATATGGTTGATGAGAGGGATCGAAATCTTTATATCTAGTGGATCTTATTATACCGTTTGTAGATTTCAAGAAAGATTTGTAGAAAGATTACATGTGCTGGTAAAGAACAAACAAGCAAGCTGTACATACTAACTTGTGCCCACACACGCCCAGATGACGCCATCGAATCACGTGATGTACTTGCGGAAAATGTTTTCGCGGGTTTTTCCACTTTTATCTAAGCTTGTGACGCACGCTATGACGTCATCTGTTATCTATGACAGTACAGACGCACGCGGAAATAAAATCTACTTGTCAAAGAGACATTGGTCATTGCTATTTTAACCACGGGCTACAGGACAGGCGCATTGCGATACTGTTTACGTACGTAAATAAGAAAATTATTAAAATGTTATAAACCGTATTGTACTTGCTCATGAATCATTTAGATATTCAAATAATGGGAGCGTTCTAAACGTCGTGATTTCGTTCGGAAATAGTGAAATACAAATCCTTGTTCTGTTATACATCGTCGCCATATTGAATCAATCACAAACAAGGATTTGTATATTGTATTTCACTATTTCCGAACGAAATCACGACGTTTAGAACACTCCCATCATTTGAATATCTAAATAATTCATGAGTAAGTACAATACGGTTTATAACATTTTAATAATTTTCTTATTTACGTACGTAAACAGTATCGCAATGCGCCTGTCCTGTAACCCGTGTTATAACTAGAATCAATCGCAATTAAGAGGCACAAGCCTGCTTTTAATCATGAAAAAAGACTTTGGCAGAACTTTATACTAGCATGTTATGTTTGTTCACTGTATTTATATATAAGGTCGTGATTTTTCTGACAATCACTAAAGAATATTGGAAACGTAGAAATTTATCACGATTCATCAATTTTCGAAGTTCCTTTTCTATTGTATTGTAACTAAACATCATTAATAGAGCTGTGTCGACAGACATATAACACCTACAGTACTTACTTTGAATGTGCATACATGATTTTTTAAAAATTTTACCAGAGCATTCATTAGTATCCTGGCGATGACTGTATGTAAGTCGAAACGTTGAAAATCAATCAAAATGATGATATTTGAGTGTCTGTTATTTTGCACTACAACCCAACTTTGCCTTCAGTAATTCTTAGTCTAGGCTAGAAATAGTACTTTTCTGGAACTGATCACTGATATGGATAATTATATTCAATTTTAATCAATTTCTTCCAACAAAAAATGCCTAGTAATCAACTCTGTGGGATGGGATGAATGCTTTCAGAAATGTTATGATCACCAAAGGAAGGATGTGGAATAACTCATAACTCAGTACGCAGGTGCTTGTTAGAAAAAGTGTTTGGGAAAGGGATACACCCGTTTGCAAACCTAGTTGGTAAAACGGATCTAGAGTTGATGTCTTCAGACTTGTGGGTTAAGTGATTACAGATTGTGGGTAAATTTATCAACAGAATTGATCAGTGTTATATGGTTATGCCATACCATGCAAATTTATTTAGATTCTTTTACACTTCACTATGCATTATAGACTTAAGTTTAGCTTACTTCATCTAGCATGAATAAGCAATATTTTAGCACCCAGAAGCTTATGTAAACAATTGTAAAAACAAACACTGTTCAGCTTTGTGTTGGCTGAGATATGAAAAGTCTTGTGCATGCTCATAGCATATTGCCTAACAATGCAGCAATCAAGTGAATAATAGGACATTAGCTTGTGGCCATATAAAACTAGACCTATTAGAGAACATGTTATTATTCATTAGGCAAAGAACTCGAGTAGCATCAACCACGCTGCTCTAACATGCTGATAAACATTGACAAAATAACATAGATATCTTTTTGATGGTCCACAAACTGATGTTATACAACAAACACTTCAGCTGCTTGAACTAAACTGTAGTGATATCAGGTTGCAACGCTCACACAGATAATCTGTGTACAATGTGATTAATATAATAAAATTCAGAAATAAAATTTATATATATATATATATATAAATGCTTAAAGAATGTGTGTCAAACATCATGCATTGCATGTCAACATCAATACAGGGGCCATTTTAGTGGTTGAGAAATTTAAGTTATAGGATAAATTTCCTAGGTAAGATGTGAAAAATAACAGTGCAAAGCAAACATTTTTTATTGCTTAGATTTACATTCTTTTGTTGTACACAAGTGCAAGCTTAGCGGCTACCGTATGTAAAGTTGTAAGAGCCCGCCTCGTAAAAATAATGCTGATAAATCAAAAAGCAAGCTACGAGAAAATCCACTACTACTTCTTCGGTCCTAAAACTTCTGCCTGTGGTATGTTGTGACTTGTGATAACTTACAAGTATTTATAATGTGTCAGTTTCAAGCTTAAGGATGTTGACTGGTTTTTCACCTGACTGCAAAGAATATACATGTATGATGGCATATCTTATCACAGCTGTTATATTGCAACCACATATTAAACGTGCAGAACTGAAGGCAAGGTCCTATGTTATAGGCTATACTGTTCTATATATATGGTTAAGCATGTTACATACTGCACAGGGTGCACAATAGAAGCATTAAATATTAATAAATTCATGAATTTGCCAGTTTATTATATTGCAACCACACATAAAACATGTACAAATTGAGGGCCTATGTTATAGTCTATACTGCTCTATATCGTGAGTGCATCAAAACTTTCATTCATGGGTTGGCTTACCCAATACATGATATTATTATTCATTGTACTATATCCCTGTATTCTCATTGGTTAAGAGCCTACAGATAATTATGCATATTTCGGCACAGACAAAATAAATCTCCTATCTGTCAAGGTCAAATTTTGAACTTGACAAATATGACATTGTCGTGCCCATTTTGATTTGTATTCGCATCGCAGATTTTTCTTGGGGGATGAATAATAAAAGAATAATTGAATTCGGCTTTTGCAGGATATCAGAATTATTCCGACCTCGGTCAGCGTTACCTGCCTCAGCTTCGCTTCGTCAGATAACGCTGACCTCGGTCTGAGTAATTCTGAGTATCCTGCTCAGCTTCATCCAGTAATTCTTAACAATTATATAATTTAATACTGAGCATGGAAAATTAACAGAATTTTGAACCTCCATTTTTAAGATGCTCTTGAAATTTTGTTTTAAGTTGGAATTGTCAACTGATCTGGCTGATTTTTTTGCATTTGTTTTCATGTTTCACAAAAATACAATTGCAAAAATTGATACAAACATCGAATCATGCACACGGTGGTATTAAATATGGCCGTTTGGGTATATTCGTTCAAAAAGTGCGCCAAAAAGTCGTGCATCTTGAAAACATACTACACACACTGTCAATGACACAGACGTTTAAATGAAAACTAACACAACTTACCTTATTAGGCATCAAACAAACTGCAAAAATGACCTTTTTTCCGATTTCTTTGGCTAGGCCTTTAGTTTTTTCTTATACAAACAAGCTGACGAGAGCAAAAGACGTCCGCAATTTCGTCGGAATCCGAAGGTGGAGAAAATGGTCTAGACTGGAAATGGCCAAATTAATTAATTTCTGTCCAATTCCAAAAACTAAAAGCGCAATTTGAATTACTAGGTAAATATTTTCGAACAATTTCACTAAATGTAAATTGTCATTTCTGAATTTCGTTTCTTTCCAGTCAGTTTTATAAAAATATTAATACCGGAAACCAGCATACGACAGTAACCGAGCACCTTACGATATCCGACGAAGAACGATTATAAATATGACTGGTTAGCAACAAGCAGTAAAATTTGCAACAAATAGCGATTCCATTCACGCTATACGCTTGCTTTTAACTGTTTCTTCACAATTCTTAGTAATCTTTTCTTGCATTTTGCCCTTTGATGTCTGCTGCATTAATTCATATGTTAATTCATGCAAATTATGAAATACTTTACATATTGTTTCTATGTCAACGACGCTTTGCACATATTAAGTTTTCAAATTCTCTGTGTTTTGACAACAGAAGCCATACAATATAAATGAATGAAAATCGATAAAAAGCCGGTACAGTTTTAGCAGAGTTTGTAGCTATCAAGTTCGTCAACTTTACAATGTCTTTGCAAAGCGATCAAACATTATTTGGTCGTATACCCGAGAAAAATGTTTATTTTCTTATTGACACCTCTGGCTCGATGCAACATCAACTCGGATTCGTAAAAAGTCATCTTGTTGAGGTAGAGTTTGAAGTTTTCACTAACATATACATATGTAAAAATATATCTTAAGTAAAAATTTTCGTACTTCAGTCACTTATGATGTCTCCAATAAACTTCAGTCAATATGTAAATAAAAACACATGGGTATTTACCTGCTCAAAAATGCCCTCTAAACAATAAGTGAAGATATATCAAGATTTTTTCAGTGAGAGGTTTACAGCAATAGTATGTGTTTCAAATACTTTTAGATTCTCACAACGCGAGCTGTGCTTTTACAAGACTCAATGTTTAACATCATTCAGTTCAATGAAAATGCCACGAAATGGGCTGACAGTCTTGTTCATTGCGACACAGAAACTGTGAACATTGCCTCTCAATGGATAAGCAATTTAAAATGTGGCACGTCGACCAATACTATGTCTGCCATACAACAAGCTCTTAACGACCCAGCTGTTGAAGCAATCTACCTGGTCACTGATGGTTTGCCGGACCAACGACCAGCCGTCATCATTGATAAGTTAAGTTCACTGTCACGCAAGGTTCCTGTACATTGCGTTTACCTTAAAGGAACTTATTCAGATCCGACTGCATGTGAGTTCCTGAGAGATCTAGCTCGGCAGACTGAAGGTTCATTTCATATCGTAAAATTGTCGGAATACCTTGGTAAAGTCGAACAAGTTCTACCAATTTACAATTCAAAAACCAAACATTATGAAGACAATGGTGAGTGGTATTGATTTATGCCTAGTCCATTAACATTTAGTGTTCATACCTCCACAGTCAGAAGGTAGCTATATGTTACATACAGCACACAAAATCATAGGATCTTTTGCTTCGTAAACAATGCTTATATGCTAACAGAAATTCAATGTTTAGAGCCATTTGTCGGGAAGTTGCTAGACACTTGTCACTTGTATTATTTAGCCATAGTGAATATCCTATGCTCTTGTTGGGGGGAGGGGGTGGTGAGTTTTGACCTTTTAGATTTTAGTACATCCTTATTTACTGTTGTCAAATGATGTAAATACACAGTACTAACTCTCCTCAATTACTTCAGTCCTTGGGTAAAAGCCATATTTCTCCAGAGTATCATTTATAATAACTAGTTATATTGTTCTATATTTTTTGTATTTTCTTCACAGTTGACCTATCTTTTTTCAGCATCTGAACTAATGGAACACAAACATGACACTGACATAACTCCACAAACTTATGGCAACAAAACATATGGCACCTCCCGCAATCCACAATTTGAGAAGGGCTTAACCTCACTGCCTCATGTCTCATACACGGGTCAGTCTTCGCAATATTCTGGGAGCACAAACTTTGAATCAAAAGTTTTAGATTATGCAGACACCTTGAACAAAGCTCGAGGTTTAGCCCAGTCTGCTGGGATAAGGTGTTCTTCTACACCTCTTGCTTCCTCTGTCATGAAAGATGTTCAGGTTCTGGCACGGCTTGATAGAGATGGATTATATTACCTGGGACATGTGAAGGAACAAGTAAGTAAGAATCAGTAGTCATATCTCTAATACAGATTCCTGTCTTATACAGACACCTTTCTAATATAGATATCTCAGTATGCAATACAGAGATTTCTGTAACACAGACATCCCTCTAATACAGACATCTCTCTAATACAGATATTTCTTCAATACAGACATCTCTCCAATACAGACATCTCTCTAATGCAGACATTTCTCTAATACAGACATCTCTCTAATACAGACATCTCTAATACAGACATCTCTCTAATACAGACATCTCTCTAATACAGACATCTTTCTAATGCAGCACATCTCTGTTATAATAATACTAATTCTACACCTTTCTAATAGACATCCTTCCAATTTAGTCATCTCTCTAATACAAACATTTCTCCAATATAGTCATCTCTTTAATGTAGACATCTCTTTTTAATATTGGCATTTCTCTAATGCAGACATCTCTCTCTAATACAAACATATCTCTGTCTCTCTCTGATACAAATATCTCTCTAATGCAAACATTTCTCTAATACAGATGTCTCTCTAATACAGACATTTCTCTAATACAGACACCTTTGTAATACTGATATATTTCTAATACAAGCATCTCTCTAATACAGACATCTCTCTCATGTAAACATTTCTCTAATACAACACTTCTAATACAAGGTCCCTCTAATAAAGACAACTCTCTAAGACTGAAAACTCAACAATTCTAATTAATCACAGGGTACCAACGACACCTTTGTGATAAAGTTTGAATCATGTCCAGGACTAAGAAAAACTACACCTCAGGAAATATCAGTTCACAATATGATAGCATACAAAGACGCTTTCCGTCTGAATATCTCGTTGGGCGACAAAGTATTAGCTCCGTGGCAAGACGATGGACGATACGGTCCCGGAACTGTCTTGGATGGTTACGAAAGAAGGAATACCCAATATGAAGGCAAGTTAATTTCGGAGATTATTCCAAGCTGGAGTAATTATTACCGATTTCTGAATGGAAAGTATTTTTATAGAGTTGAATTCAATTTGACTTTGTGTTATGTTTACAATACGCGCTATGAGCGACCTTGTTGTGTGGAACATTGCCGAGCAGAGGGCAAGTGATTGCATTTTTAATGCAACAGGACTGCTCCTGTTAAGCTATTCCAGCTTAGGATAATCCCTGGTTAATTTTAACGTTTTTCATTATAAATGTCATTTATAGTCAAGAAAATCTTGCTTCCCAGGGCAGAAGTAATACAGATACTCTCTATACAAGCATCTCTCTAAAAGATATCTCTAATACAGATATTTCTCTAATACAGACATCTCTCTAATACAGACATCTCTCTAGTACAGACATCTCTCTAATACAGACAATTCTGAATTCTCTCATACAGACAATTCTCTCATACAGACATCTCTTTAATACCGCCATCGTTCTAATAGACATCTCTATAGGAGATGTCTGTATTAACGAGATCTCTGTAATGGAGAGATGTCTGTATTAGAGAGATGTCTGCATTAGAGATGTCTGTATTAGAGAGGTGTCTGTATTAGAGAGATGTCTGTATGTTTGTATAAGTATTAAATCAAACTAGGTCATCACTGTAACTTCCTAGAAACTTAAGTAACCACCAATATTGCCTTGCGTCAAGCAAAAAGAGAATACTATACAACAAAATTTCAAAATCCCAAAACTAATCCAAAACAAGCTTGGTATCAATTAATGATATTTTAGGACGGAACAACAATCAAAGTATTATTCATGAAATTAAATATTCGGGAAAATCTGTCACTTCCAATGAAGAGTTAAAAGAGATCTTTAATGAATATTTCACAAATATAGGTCCTAAGCTTGCCCAAACAATTGAGCATGACAGTGCTTGTAATTTTGAGGACTTTCTTACCAAACATGAGCCCGTTAATGAATTTTGTTTTGAAGCTGTAAACGAATTATTGGTTTACACGCTTATTATGAAATTACCTATCTCAAAATCTGTAGGTCTTGACAAAATCTCTACAAAACTTCTTCAGATTGCAGCTCCCGCTATTACACAACCTTTGACAAAAATTTTCAATACAGCAATTGATTTAGGTCAGTTTCCTTCAGAATGGAAAGCTGCACGAGTAATTCCAATTTTTAAAAAGGGTCAGCGAAACATACTTGATAATTATAGGCCAATTTCAATTTTGCCAGTTGTTAGCAAACTAATGGAACGTATTTTATATAATCAATTATCCAAGTATTTGGAAAAAGAAAGTATTTTATCTGAGTATCAGTTTGGATTTAGGTCTCGCCATTCAACGACTACTACTTTAATAGATTGTTCAAATGAATGGTATGTCAATATGGACCGCGGGCACTATAATTTGGTTGTTTTCCTTGATATTAAAAAAGCGTTTGATACCGTGAACCACGACATTCTTTTAAAGAAGCTTGAAATGTATGGTCTTGGAGATTTGGCACTTGCACTACTGCGTAGCTATTTAACAGATCGAACTCAAAAGTGCCAGCTCCAAGATATGCTTTCTAAACAAAGGAAAATAATTTGTGGCATCCCCCAAGGAAGTATACTTGGCCCACTTCTCTTTACTCTATATATAAACGATTTGCCAAATTGCCTTGAACATACAACACCTAGAATGTTTGCTGACGATACCAGCTTAACAGCTGCGGGAGAGACATTGAGTGAAGTAGAGAAGAGGGCTAATGAAGACCTGAGAAATGTTCATAACTGGCTATCTGCAAATAAACTAAATTTGAATATTGCTAAAACTGAGTATGTCTTAATTGGATCACGACATAGGATAAACAGTTTGGATATTCAACCATCAATCAATATTGATAAACAATCTGTTAAAAGAGTCAAACATTCCAAAGTGCTCGGGGTTCAAGTTGACGAGCATTTAGCCTGGACTAAACATATTGAATTTATCGCTGGTAAAATATCATCCGGAATTGGCGCTATAAAAAAAGCAAAGGAATTTGTTGACCGAAACACTCTGGTTTTGATTTATAATGCTCTAGTTCAGCCACACTTTGATTACTGTTGTGAGGTTTGGGACGTATTAGGTAAAACACTTAGCGATCGTCTTCAAAAACTGCAAGACAGGGCGGCTAGAATAATTATGAATTTCAAAAATGAATCAGGACAATCCTTGTTAGCACGTAATTCACTTGGTTGGATTAACCTTGAAGAACGCAGAGCACATATAAAAGCTAAACTTATGTATAAATCGATTAACAACTTAGCTCCTGAAAGACTAAGTAACCTTTTTCAAAATTCAAATACAATTTACGATTATGATTTAAGAGGGTCTTCAACTAGGCTTTGCCTTCCAAGACCCAAAACAGAATTTATGAAAAAAAGTTTTAGCTATAATGGGGCCTACGTCTGGAATCATATTCCGGAAGACATAAGAACTTCGGCATCATATAAGTCGTTTTGTCAAAAGCTTTCTTCCTCGATCTTTTCGTGTGGTAGTTGATATTAATATATGATGTATTTAACATAAGTATTTAAGGGGGAGGGGGGGGGGTGGTGTTAGGGATTAATTTTATGGTAGTGGGATTGGTGCACACCTCTTTTGGAAATCAGCAAATGTTGAAAAGATTGTGTGTTTTTTAAATAAAGTTCTGATTGATTGATTGATTGATGCGTAACCACCAACACCCTTTATACAATAGTTCTTCTTATTCCAGGGGACGATGGTGAACTTTTGGTGACTTTCTTTAACGGGCAAACCGTCTCTGTGAAACGCGGCGTAGCAGTACGGATACCTGAGAAAAAATACAGCAAAATATCTCTAGAAATCCAACTTCCCGAATCTCAGAGGAAAAAGCAACCGCATAAGACCGATCCATTTTTTTCTTCAAAACCAAAAATCGGATGGGATGAGGAAAGACGTGGTTTGCAACAGGTAAATCTTAAACACAATTAATATACCAAGGATGAAAATAATATCAAGTGAAATCTTTCACTACTTAAAACGATAAAAACAGAACTCAGTGCTAATAATAATGCGACTAATTTAAATTCACACGTCCCTTAAACAGGTGAAATGTCGTAAATCGTCGTGATATCGAAAGCTTCGCGATATTAAATTTAATACGTGGTGTTTCCGCGACCATTGTATTTTAATTTATATTCACCATGCAAACATACAAAGAATTTATTGATTTAAACAGAATTTGGCGTTTTACCGAAGGCCCTTCTCGCTGGGAAGTTAGTTGTGACTACTAACTCCCCGACGGAGAGCCTCCGCCCGAAACATCGAATTATGTCAACATCGTCTCAGATAGCAAAAGACTCTATGTTTTCGTGTGTTTTCGGATCCGCTACTCACACTCGTAGTTCCTGATGATAAAATTTCTAGTTTGGAAAGGCTTTGTTTTAATTTTTAGTTAAACGAAGACGAAATTTTGAAAGAGTAACTCTTGCAATCAACTTTATATTTGTGTTAAAGTTGGATGAAGTTTTTGTTGGCTTGACCGATAGTTTGCGCTTGAGAATTTAATTTTCTCATGCTTTTGATCAAATAGAGTTTACAAACTTTCTAGCAAACAGTCGCTTGTCAATTTTTATTCTCCTTCTTCAAGGCTACTACGGAGCAGAAACTATTTTTTCATTAACGGCAAGCCAACCAGTTTGCCTTTGGCATAGCTTGGGTACGTCATACGCACGCTCATTTCTAGCAAGTACACTTGCGAGATTTTATCGGGAATTAGATAGGGAAAAATAAAAGGCGATTTTAAAAAAACTTTCCGCGAGAATGCCTTGGTTCAGAGAAATATCTAGAAAGAAGTTGTCCTGTATATTTCAAGCAAGAAATAAAGTTATGTTTTTGTTTTTGTTTTTCTTATAAAACGGCAAAAACCATTTTCGGTAATACGTTTATATTGAAATTCGAACAAATGTACTTGCCAGAAATGCGTGTGGATATGACGTAATCCGTGAGACAGCGAAACATAGGCGAAGTATCTCCAATTGCACATCTACAGTATGTATCCTTAATTTATGCCTTTGGCGTAATGAGTATTTCATTGATAGAAACCTCATGAATAACCAATCCTAAAACGCTATCGCTTTCATATTGTCTTATAGGAAAACGAGAAGCTAAAACAACAGATTAACGACCAGATTAAAGAAAACACAAATCTCATACGTGCTTTAGACCTCAATATAACTAATAATAATACCAGAGAAAAGGTCTTGATTGGTAGAGCAACTTCACGTGATTTAACGCACTCTCCGCCAGTGATTGGCACAGCGACATCATGTGACCTGAACCGCGCTTCTGTGATTGGCAGAGCGTCGTCACGTGAGCTGTTAAGAGACTACGATAGCGGTGTTTTCTCTGATGAAGAATTCGGGGAAAGTGAGGAAGATTTGACCGAACTTTACAGTGAAAATTTTCAGGATTGTGTTAGTGGTCCCATTCACGATAAACAATGTAAGATTTTAAACGCAAATAAAAATTTTGTTGTGTCTTATATAGTGTTATGTACTTAGATGAAAATGTTTGTGGTGTTACTCTGAGTTTATATCGACACAGGGCAAGCTGAAAAATATGCCTGACTACGCTAAGAATCGAACCTACGAACGGAAAAAACATTGATAAAAACATAAGGTCTCCCGAGGAAGACCAACACAGAAACATTGATAGGAAACGTAGTATTTCCTCGACAATGTTTCCTGAGGTGGTCAGACAGGAAACATTGCTAGGAAACTTGTTTCCCCGACAATTTTTCTCAGTTTCCCCGGGGCTTAATGCTAATTTCTTTGTTTCAGATGACCTGTCATTTACACCTCGGTTCCCACTTAAACCAGAAGCGCCTGCACCAAAATCTGCCAGTAATACCGAGCCCGTAAAGCGATGGAGATACACAGGTTCAAGCACTCCTGTCACGCAGTCTCGCTCCCGCGAGACGGTGTTGAAGAAACCGCGCGAGCCTGGGGATAAGTCGAATGAGCGGCCATCACACGAAGAATATCAAACAGTCGCGGGAGTTTCTTTCCCCGCGGGGACTGGTGAGAGCTTTAATACAATTCCTCCAAAATGTGTATTTCAATTTTCAGAGCTCTTGTCTAAGAGAGACATTCATCACCACAGATTCATTAAAGTTACTACAGTTCATTCAACTTTTTAAAATATTTCATTTTTTCTTAGATCGTAAATTTGGAGAGAAGCGAAAAAAATGGCATCCGTATCGACAATTTAGCGACGGAAAAAAGACAAATGAAAATGTCTCGGCTATTTGGGAAAGAAAATTTCTCAAGCATTCAGAATATCAAGACGCGTCTGGAGTAAAATTCCCATCTGCTACTGGTAATTTATTTTTCTAAT
This sequence comes from Muricea muricata, assembly GCA_963855995.1. Classification (NCBI taxonomy): domain Eukaryota; kingdom Metazoa; phylum Cnidaria; class Anthozoa; order Malacalcyonacea; family Plexauridae; genus Muricea; species Muricea muricata. The sequence goes on from OY979721.1 coordinate 917,518, forward strand.
AATTAATCTCGTTTGATCAAGGGATGAGAGCTGAAAAAACTCTCCCAGAAACTCTCGCTTCTCAAATCTAATGCAACTCTCATGAAACTCTTGTTCTTGTTTGACCGGGAAATGAAAAAAACTATCATACAAACTCTCGCTTGTCAAATCCCATCAACCCTCATGCAACTCTTGTTCTCGTTTGACCAGGAAATGAGTGTTGAAAAAATTCTTATAAAAACTCTCGCTTCTCAACTCTCATCATCTCTCTTGCAACTCTTGTCCTCCTTTGACCAGGACATGAGAATTGGGAAACCTCACACAAACTCTCATGCAGGTATCATTACTTCTTCACTTTTTAGACAAAAAGTTTGGGCGAAGCTTGGACGTCAACTGGAGTCCGGACACAGCGCTCAGAAATTCCGAGCGCTCGCGGAATTGGGAAGACGGACTGGGCCATGGTGATGTAGCGAAAAACGCTCGATATGCTAATAAGTTAGATCGAATCCGATCCAATAAAAGGAGATATTTCAAAGACATCGAAGACAAAGTGGCAATGGAAGAAAGAAAGGAAGATAAACGAATTGAATATCGGAGGTTAAATGATTAATGAATTTTATGGCACTTCACTCGATGTTAGATAAATTCTGAAGCGTTAATGTGTTTGAATCTCGAGTGGATGTCATACCCAAGGGGAAATTCCTGCGGGATTCTTGGAGGAAGACCTATAGTTGTTGCGTTTTTCTCAACTGTTCCCGGCTCGAATTTCGACATGTGTATGATTTCCATTGGAATTAAGAGACATTTACTTTTAAGAAATTATTCAACATCAAGTAAAGTAGCACAAAATAAAATCATAATTGATTCACGCTCAACCTATTCGCAAGCATTTCCATTCTAAATACACATAAATCGCGCTCGCTCTCATCAGCTGCCTCCGGAGCTTAGTGGTCAGAGCATTACAGCGGCATCGCAAAGCCGTAGTACGTTCGATTCCTGCCTAAAAATTTATGGTTAGGACTGTTCCGGGCTTGAACTTCGACATGTGTTTGATTCTACTTGAGATCAAGACACATTTAGCGGTAAAATATTTAAATAACATCCAAAAACACTTTGCTGTGCGAGTTTCTAGTCCCCTATCATAGTGACTTGAAATATTCTTATTTACTAACCTTGTTCGTTTTTATCACTCTCTATCATTGATTCCTCACTTCCAATCACCGGATTCCATTCTTACCAATGATTTTTCTTCTCTATTTGCTCTCCTGCAGTATATGTAGATTTTCCATTTTCGTTTCAATGTCCTCATTAGTTGGATTCCACGCTAACTTTCTTACATGTCCAAAATAAAAGAAGACCAGCATTAAGTCTCCAGGAGATCTTCAGTTTGACATGATTTCCACAAGATCACTATAAAATTCAACGCCATTCAAAAAACATTAAACAGATTTAAGCCTTATATGGATTACTTTGATGAAATTTATGGAATTAGTGTGCAGGAATTGTTAGAAAAACAAGACAGAAAACAAAATTGTTCGATTCCGTTTTAAGAATATGTATGTTAACTGTTTAATTTAGCGTTGTCAATAATGGAGATATTGTAATATGTTACATAAGATATGTAGCTAATTTTTATCTTGCAGGTGATATTATTTTTATTATTATAAAATACGATTTAGTTTTCACTTTAAATATAATATTTGTAAGATTTAATGTCCTCCTTTCCAAATTATTGCATTGATGGTGGTGAATCGTTATTTCATAATGTACAACGTAGTATTCCCTCACAGGAGGATCTAGCTTTAAAGCTTCTTTTCCAATCTCTCGCAGGAATAAAACCGCCCAACGAGAAGAAGACATTGCGGAGGCAAATATGGAACAAGAGAAACTGGAGACGACAAGAATGGAGACAAGAAGAGCGAAACAGTCAGAAGTTAGAAAACATGAAATCGATCGGAACGAGAAAGCAGAGCAATGGAAAGCTGATCGCATCGAAGCTTTGAAAGAAAGACACGTGAAGTTCGCCGACATCGAGAGCAGCCATGAAACGAAGAATGATTCGAAAAAAGCACGAAGACAGGTAAGCATATTTATATAATCATATTGAGTTTTGCCAACACGACGAGTTTACAAACGTTATGTTATCAACATCAATTTCACATAAAATTACATGATTTATTAAACAACACTGGAAAGTTAATTCGTATCTTTTCGTACGTTTTATTACTGTAGGCATATCTTCGTATGAAAGAACATGAACGCCGTGAAGAGTTTCACGACAGGCTACGATCAGAATGGCGAACGGAAGACGAACGTGCCGAGCGTCTCCGAAGACAATCCGAAGCCAACAGGGAGAATCAAAACATACGTCAACGACAAGCAGATACCGCCAGAGACGCGAGATTGTCTGTAAAACGAGAACGTGGCGAAAAATATCGAGCAAGCATCTTACCTTGAAACTAGACAAAGATTTACTTTAAGAAACATCGCGTTTTTAACAGCTAGTTTAAAATTATTACATGCTATTTGCTCGGTGTACATTTTTCATCTTAACGCTTTTAAAAGCTTTAAAATTTGTACATATAGAAAAATACACATAAATGAATGCATATTAGTGTGTAATTTATTTTCAATGAGTTATGATACTTAGCGAAGTTTAATATAGCATGTATATATATTAAAATTGATATTAAATAAAATGAAATTAATTAAAACTTAATTTATATTGTTTTTGAATTTAAAAAGTGCCCATTGCAAATTTGCCGATTGCGTATACGAATTTTGTTATATCAAATAAGTTACAAGACACACAGTATAGGGAATGGATAGTACGGCCACTCAGCAGTGCAATGTGCCCCTTTAATCCAGTTTCAGCGTTCTTAACTGGCTGGGATTGTGGCAATGACACACCAACTTCATTGGACCCTACTGTCCATTTCCTGTACCCTAAAACAGGATGTCACAAAAACTGTAAAGCAGCATTTTACAAAACAGGCACTGAAACTATCCTGCACCTGGGATTTAAAAATACTTTCTAATTGCCACGTAATGCAAATCCCTAAGTATGAGATTTATTTTTATTGTTTAACGCCCAAGCGGATCAGTTAACGCTGAAGCATGAAAACTCCAAAATATTTTGCAGCTCCTTTCCAGACAACTTGTACATAAAATTCATTCAAAGATTCTCGCTGCGAATTGTCATAGACACAATCGGCAAAGTCCATAAAAGAAAGAAAAAAGAAATATTGAAGTATTATTAACGCCTTATATCATCTGTTTGTAATCTGCAAAGATTTTAAGGTTTCTCCCAACAAACACATTGTATTTCTTTTACCAAGAATGAACCAGGGACCAAATCAAAACTGCCAACTAAAAACGAATTCCAACTAAAAACGAATTCCAACTAACGTATTCCATATCGATGTCGTCTTTGAGATGAACCGTTGGCACTTGTCCTAGTTGACAAGCGAGTCAAGGCTTCGTTTAGTCAAGGCGCAACACGAGGTTGTACAACCCGGAGCGCAACGGCTGGAACAAGGACGTGGACAGCTGGTTTGAGGCGGTGTGCAACATGTCACTGAGCATGATGGGGCACATACCACTGGTTGTTGACATGGCGCGGGACATTGACCATTACCACCTCCATTACCAACTCCATTACCCCCATTACCACCGTTGCCACCACCATTGTTAGGGTTCTCGTCGATCATCACTAGGAACAGAAAATAGATTCTGTTAACGTTTGCCCCTTTTTTTGTTCAGCGTTTGGTAACAACGCTCAAGTAACAAGCCTTAGTGACACGCAACTTAACAACGCTCAAGTAACAAGCCCAAGTAACAAGCAACATAAGAACGCTCTAGTAACAAGCCTTAGTAACATGCAACTTAACAACGCTTTAGTAACAAGCCCCAGTAACATGCAACTTCAGAACGCTCTAGTAACAAGCCTTAGTAACATGCAACTTAGCAAGAAACTTAACAACGCTAGTAGATGCATAGAGAGTACTTTAAAATTTAACCACTTCATCATAATTTTTTATCCTGTAAAGGTTTACGCAAACAAACTTTCTGGCTGTAAAAGTATGTACTAATATAAATATCTAACTATCCATCTACACTTGCAATTTTTTCCAGCTGAATTTCGCCAGAGAGGTCACTGCAGTGTCAAAACACCCCCTCCCGTTCTTTCTTGTCAAGGCCGTTTAAATAGGTAACTGGTGCATAAAATATGCTCACTTATTTTCGGTCGTTCTGAAAATATCAAAGCTATTAACACCCTTAATAGTTTTAAAATAAGAATATCAATGTATTCAGTTGGATCAATTTTAGAAGGTAGTTAATGACGTAATCTTAAAATGTAAATAAGCATGACGATTTTGTGCATGAATACTGGGAAGCCCTTTTGGCAGGGCACCTGTTATGTTTACAATGTCGATGGATTGCCGATTTTTCAACCATCGCAAAATTCTCAAAATTTTATAGCACTGGAGGTGTGTACCCTACAACTGATGAAACGAAAGCTCACCTTAAAAATATTAAAGTCTAATCCGGGTTACAACGAGTTATTGTCGAGAAATGCAGCAAGAGAACACGTCAAAAAACATGCGTCAAGATGCGACTCACCTGCCGACATGTCGGGAGCCACAGCTTGCGTGGCAATTGTACCAATCTTTAACTGTGTTTCAAGTTGAGTCAGAAGACCAGGGCTTGCAATACGAAATTTGATATCCAACGAGACTTCAACTCCTTTTAAAGTTGAAGGGGAGCGTCGCACCGCTGCCTCGGGCTTTAAATCAGCAGGCCTTGGTGAAAAACAAAATGAGCACACGCGTAACAATCTCAAAACTACTAGCATGTCTGTCGCCGAACTGTCAACAAGTTATGTTCGACTGCTTGTCCCAAGTCGTCAACAAGTTGTCAACGAATTGCGCAAAGAAGCTTGACGGGAATATTAGACTTGTTGCAAGGTTGTGGTATAACAACTCTGATACGGAGCATTTGTAACATTAAGTTTGTAACAAAGTTGACAACACAAAGCTGTAATGCCTGCAACAAGGCTGCCTTGTTACAAGGCTGTCTGAATCTGATATATAGACCTGTTCTAATACGATTGTCACGAAATTGACAACACAAGGTTGTGTATATCATGACTGTATATTCCTATCAAACTCGCTACACATTGTTGGCAGCTTCTTCTAACTTGCGGCAACGACTTAAGACATCCTCCGACTTACGTGAAACCTAACACGGTAACAGACAAAAATTCTGGTTTGTTTCGATAAATCTCCGTCAGCTGAAAATACCAAAAAAAATTCCAATTAGAAACCTTGACGCGATCAATAGGGCCATTTATACGCGCGAAAATAAGCCGCGGCTTAAATAGGCCGCGGCTTACATAAGTCGAGAACGTCTGTATAAACGTACAATTTCTTCGCGACTAAAATAAGCCGCGGCTAATTTTAGCCCAGGGTTCGGGCCTCGTCTTAATTTGGCCGCGGCCAATTTTATTTTAAGTCTATTCATACGATGTTTATCAATATTATTTATTATTAGTTTAGTTTATTAATATGATGTTCGCGACCAAGGCAAGTCTGTTTATATGATGTGTTGTCCTATTTATACGAGTGTTTTGGGCTATTTTAATAAATTTAGTAAAACTGGCGTATAAAAGGCTGTGTTCTCGACTTATTTAAGCCGCGGCCTATTTAAGCCGCGGCTTATTTTCGCTCGTATAAATGGCCCTAATGTACGTTAGGCAAAACATTTCAACTACACATCCAGAATCGCTAAAGCCCCTTTTACCCGACCAATATTTTTTTGCCAAATTTCATGTGTCTAATGTGTTTTAAAGGGAAATGGCAACAAAAAATTTTATTGTCTCATTTGAAGAGACTCTAAAACAATAAATAGAGATCTATTGCAAAAATTTTATATCTGTTTTACTTCGGGAGGTATTCTCACCTAAATCAACCAACTGTCCGCCATCTTAGATTTTCATGGATGGGGATTAGATCAGGGATTAGCCAGTCGAAGCTACTCCTAAATACCTACCAACAATAAAATATTGTTTTAAATCTTCTCAGTCCGTGCTGAAATCCGAAACACTTGCCGTACATGCGGTTCTGAGAGCACATTAAGCAGTGTGTCGCAAGAAAAAAATCGCGTGATCCCGTTGTGACGTATCGTGCATATCCACAAATACCCAAGATGGCGGACAACTATCTCACGAAATAAGGCAGATATGAAAATTCTGTAATAGACTTCTATAAATTGTTTTGGAGCCTCTTTCAAATGAGACGATAAAACAAGTTTGTTGCCATTCTTCTTTAAATGCAAATTTGTCAAAACCCCTAATTTACATGGTCAAAAAGCCTTTGACAAATGAAATTTGAGAAAGAAAATTTGGTCGTGTAAAAGGAGCTGTCATCAACCGCTATAGACTTGGCACTTTAGAGTCACCGTTGCTGCGTTATCTGGATGCGTTCACATCGCTTGTTTCGAGTTGATGATAACAAGTCTCCTGCAAGTTGTAAACAGGCTTGATGTAAGTCGACTGTCAAGACTTTATCCCCAAGCTTGATGCAAGTTGTTTCAACAACTTACAGCAAGTCTGCAAACATCAATCAAGTCTGACTTTCACAGATTTGATGAAGCGAGCAGTCTTCTTGATGAGAAACTAGCATCAAGCTGATAAAATCTACAACTTGCATCAAGTATATGGGGTTTCTGGCGGTGCCATCATCGAACTTGGTTTGCTTGCAGGAATGATCAAAATTCTTACCGAGCCTTCGATACTTTTCTTCAATTCCAGATACTGAAAGCTCGTAGGATTGTTCAGATTTGGATCAAATGACTTTTCCGTCATGACGATGTTGACTTTGAATTCTTTACCTGCGTGAAAAGAATGCAACGCGTAAATCGAATCGTTCGAAAAGGGTGGAAAGAAATGGCCCTCACTTCATATGGCACATGGCATATAATCGTTACTAGAATGTCGCACGCGTAAAATCTCACAACTTGTGGCAAGTGTGTTGCCAAGCTGTCGCCAGCTCATCCCAGTTTGGAACAAGCTGTAACAAGCTTGACGAAAATAACACACTTGTTAGACTTTTAAAGTCACAATCCTAACAACTCTGATACACCCTTGTAAGTTGTAACAAGATGGACACAAAGTTGACAACACAAAGCTGTAACATTATTGTTATGTCATGACCGAACCAGTCTTGTTGCCCTAACAAACGATACAGACCTTTCGTAACAAGATTGTCGTTTATAGAAATTTATCGTCATTTAAACTGAGCAGCAGAAACGAAATTCATCTATTTGAACAACAAGTGGCTATTTTTTTCAACTCGTAATACAAAAATGTACAAAATCTTCGCACGGCTATATTTCCCGCATTTTACAACATTTCGCAGCCAAACTTTGCAATTCTACTAATTTCGAGATGTTCTTTCAGCTGTGCTGGTAGATTTTGTCATTCCTGTCTGGATAAAAAATTATTGCATAGCTTAAATAGTCAATTGTGAAACGGCTGATATAAGGTCAGCTTACCTGAGGTATTCGGATCATAAGGTATGGTTGGTCTGCTGTCTGTGGGTTTTTTAGGCGTCACCGGGGCGGGGGTAGTGCTCGGTGCCGGGGTGGTGCTAGGCGCATGGGTTGTCTTCGGTGCTGCAGTAGCATTTGGTGCAGTGGCATTTGTTGCAGGGCGAGCTGGTGCGGGGGTTGCTGGCGCGGGGGTTGCGCCTCCTGGTGCAACAGTTCCTAATACTTGAGTTGTTGGAGATCCCTGTGCAGGTGGGGTAGCGGCCGGAGCTGGGGTAGCACCCGGAGCTGGGGTAGCACCCGGAGCTGGGGTAGCGGCTGGAGCTGGGGCAGCACCCGGAGCTGGGGTAGCGGCCGGAGCTGGGGTAGCACCCGGAGCTGGGGCAGAACCCGGAGCTGGGGTAGCGGCTGGAGCTGGGGCAGCACCCGGAGCTGGGGTAGCACCCGGAGCTGGGGTAGCACCCGGAGCTGGGGTAGCACCCGGGGCTGGGGTAGCGGCTGGAGCTGGGGCAGCACCCGGAGCTGGGGTAGCACCCGGAGCTGGGGCAGCACCCGGGGCTGGGGTAGCGGCTGGAGCTGGGGCAGTACCCAGAGCTGCGGTAGCGGATGGGACTGGAGCTGCGGTGGGGGCCGGAGGTTGAGATAGGGCTTTGGTCACTGAGATTGTGTTGGTTGGCGCGATATCATGGTACACTTTAGACGGAGCTACTTGACGGGTTCCTGGCGGTGCGACGGCTACTGTTGGTGAGGGGGCCTGTGTTGGTGCGGGGGCCAGTGTTGGCGCGGGGGCCTGTGTTGGTGCGGGGGCCTGTGTTGGTGCGGGGGCCAGTGTTGGCGCGGGGGCCTGTGTTGGCACGGGGGCCTGTGTTGGCGCAGGGGCCTGTTTTGGCGCGGGGGCCTGTGTTGGTGCGGGGGCAGGGGCCTGTGTTGGTGCTGGAGACACTGTTGGTGCAGGGGTGGGGGGCCGTGTTGGCGTGGGGGTAGGGGCCTTTGTTGTTGCAGGTGAAGGCTGTGGCGGTGGTGATGGTTGTGGTTCTGGTTCTAAGAAAAAATTGTTCATAGTTTCAGTTAGCACAAATGTATGTTAATCTCAGCCTTAATCCCGAACTTCGTGATCTGTGACATAACAATGTAAACAGAGTTTCTGAGCAAAAAATTAGAACGAAATTCTAATCGGAAACACTGAAGCGATGTTGCATTAAACTACAATACAAACTGGAGAAGTAAAATAATACAACGGTTAAAGAATATATTTTTCCAATACTTTTTTTACCAAAGTAATTTTTTTCAGTAAAACTTTTTCAAGTAAAATTTTCAGTCAGTATTTTGACTTCTACTTAAGTAAAAATTGAGGTGCTACTTTTTACTTTTACTTTAGTTAAAACTTCAGTGTACCTGGTACGATTTCGACTTTCAGGCCGCCAATGGTTCCTGAATCAATGGCCGATTTTAAAGTAGCTATAATACTTTCGGATATCAATCCTTGAACTGACAAAACTACATCGGCCAAGACGCTGCCTTTCCTGCGGCGAGATCACAAAAAAATGTGAGCATAGAATAATAAGTCGAAGGAGAGGCAATCAAACGAATGGACTTGAAACACGAGCCAAAGTGCTAATGGCATCCGTGATACGATCTGACACGCCTTACTTTGCAACCCTGTAACTTCACTTGACTTTGTGTTTACATATAAGCAAGAACAGCAATGTCCATCGAGATACATCGAATTTTAAAACTTCTTGGGTGCAAACTAACGGCGATTGTGTACTATCAAAGTGCACTAATGAGTTTGTGTGACCGCTGACCACTTGCCTACCTACGTAGACCACAGAATAGAAAGTAAACAGAAGGTTCACTCAAGCCGGAACCAATGAAGTTTGTTTCCCTGCACATTGCACATGTCATTATGCAGGTTCTGGCCAGTCATGGCATTCGTCTGGCCAATAGAAACGCTTATATAGAAACGGCCATTATTCTGGCCTGTCAATTGCATAAAAATAGCGGTTCGTGTGGCACTGTTAAATGGCTCTACTGTTTATTGGCTATACTGTACGTAGAACAACTGGCGCAAAGCCAGCTTGACAATTTAGCGCTGCTATGAAATTTCTAATTATTACCATTACTCGCCTTGTCAAAAATGGATTGTTTTTAGTCAGGGAGCACAAAATATTTTCATGGCCGGACCAAATCGTCTGTTTAAGCACGCACGGTACGTGGACAAGTCCCGTGTGTCACGGTTCCGCATGCACTTACCTGAATCCTGAAAGTTCAATCGCCACAACACAGCCATCGTTTGCAAGCAGTGAAGTAAGCTACAACGAATGAGAAAACAATGTCAAATAAATGCAATTCATCGTAGCAAAAAAGATGGCGACGTGTCGATTTTACCAGAATGCACCGCGGGTATCAAGTAAGAATACCTGGGACAAGATGACAAGAAGCAAAGCTAATGAAAGCTAATGAAATTTTAACACAGATGAGAAAATAACCTATTGTCTTCTGTCTGTTCTTCAAACGATGTTAATTTGTCTTTTAAAGGATTTCAGAACGCAATGCATTCTGGTAAAATCGACATACGCTATCTTTTTTGCTATGGTGAATTCCGACTTGGGTCGATATTGTTTTAAATGTAATGGCTCACTATGGCTGCAAAGTATACCTGCTTTCCGCTTTAAATGAAGTGTATCTAAAACAATAGTTTGTGAAGTATACTTTCTTGATTGCATTGCAAAGATAATTTAAATTCACAATATAACTTCTTATGTTGAATTTTTGTACAACTGTGTTCTTTGTTGAAATATTTACCTTAATGGGTATGCATGCTAATAATGCGTGTTACATCAGACTGCATAATGAGCGTCTCCGAGATTGCTTATTTTGTAACATATAACAATAGAAACTAACGGAAGTCTAAAATCCTAGGTAGCCCAAAACTCGGTGTTTTGTACAAATTCAAGTTTTGTACAGTTTCGAATTTTGCGGTCTGTGTATATATACAATCACGCAACCACCGCTACGCCACAGACCGCAATATTCAAAACTGAATGGATGCTTGAATTTATACAAAACACCGAGTTTTGGACTATCTAGGCTAAAACTGCACTTTAATACATGTGCGTGCGCTATGATTAATCACTAGGCCTCCCAATAGAAGAAAGGGAATAAAAAACTGCAAACGAAATTGTTAATTTTTTATTTTGAAATCGTTTGTTTTCATCCTCTGCGAAAACGAATATATGATTGAGGGGTAATTGCTTTCATACCCCATCGATCAATTGTTTCTTCAACTTCAAATATCCTTCACTGGATTTGTTTCCCAGGGCGTCTGTGTATTTCTCGTCCGTCAGCTTAATTGTAAACGGATAGCTGTAAACTAAACAAAGACCTTATGAGGTTAGGATCAAAATAATGAACACAACGAATAACAAATTTCAAAGCATGATTTGTGGAAACTCCACATAAATTATATTTTGATTAACAATCACCATGCAAACATGCAAGGAACTGAATAACAAATTCACAATTTAATGAAAATCGCCTGACCTGATGTCGAATAACCTATGCATTATTTAACAGGGACCAGTTATTCAAAGCCAGTTTGGCGTGAACTCCGGGTTAAAATTCAACTCGCTGTTTTAGTTTGTGCATTTCAATACATTAATTTCTTCGAGACAAGAAAATTTGCCTTTCAATTATGAGTCCCCCTCTTCCCGAAAGTCAGTTGTAAAAAGCATGGTTGGCACTAACCCTAAATTAAAGTTTAACCCATTATTTCAGTTTCGGTACTTCTACACCTCCCTTTCTCTCAAAACTTCAGAAACCAAAAATACTATCGATCCATACAAATACTTCCAAGCTTATAAACAATCCGCTTTGAAATCACCTTCAAATTTCACCCAGGGTTAACCGACTTTTGAACAACTGGTCCCAGAGGGGGGGGGGGGGGGAGGATTTGGTGCCTCTCTTAGATGCCGTCCCTTAAAGGATGCCCCGCTTGATAGAATCTTACGTTTTCTTGGGTTGGCCAAATCAATCTTGCAACAAGTTGTGGAATAAATTGGATCATTTTGTAATTCCGTACTGTCGTCCTTTACTCCTACTTCTCGTTTTCTGATGATATTTGGCTTCACCGTCACAACGTTGTCTCTCTTGTTGGATGTGCTAGAACAGATATTCAGCAAATTCACTACACACTCACATTATCTAAGCCTTCAGCGAACATTTTATTTCGAAGAGGCGCGGAATTTTGAAAACTATAAACTCGGAAATATGATTTCCGAAATTCCTGCGAGTTGGGCATCGTATATATCTGCTGTTTTATAGTAACTTTGCAGAGGACTTGATACTCCTACGGCCCAGTAGCACCGTGGGAGCCTGCATGGAAAGTGTTGGGGGTGGGCATGCATGTCTCCCCGGGATCCGCGGTCCCTAAAAAGATCGTATAATAGCGACATAAACCATACATGGTCCTGGTTTGAAGTTTGTATACTCCATTGGCATCACAGTGACAGACAATCTTTGGTTTTCCAAGATAATCCATTCCAACGACGATATTTTCTGAAAGCTTGTCTCTCCTCTCACGAATGTTGTAATATCTGCTGGGATTCTCGCCACAACCGAGCACGCATATTGCTAAACGAAATTCATTGAAAACAAAAGTAGAAGCTGAAAAACTGAGGCATATAGGAGTTAAGAAAACTACTATACAAACTCTCACTACTCAACTCTCGTGCAACATTTTCTCTCGTTTGACCAGAATATGGGAGTTGATAAAACTCTCATACAAACTCTCGCTTCTCAACTGTCATCAGCTCTCGTGGAACTCTTGTTCTCGTTTGACCAGGACATGATCCACTTTCTAATACAAAAACTACCGCCTCTTAACTCTCATGCTTGCTCAACCAGGGCTTACTATCTAATTTAGCTAAATCATTATTTACTTAATTGATCATCGTACTTAACACACGCTTATTTTATATATCCCATCTTCTTAGGGTAACGAAAACATTATATCAGCCAAGATTTTGTGAAATTTAAGAGCAACTTCTGATATTTATTTTGAATAAGCAAGCTATTTACATACGAAAGCAATTAAGAAACTTAAAACATATTTGACTAAACTATTACAAGATTTAACATCACCAAAACATCTTACTTGTTATGAAAAACACAAGAAATCCAAGAAGACTTCTTTCCATATTTTGAAATAACTCGCTAAAGGTAAAATCTCACCACACAAAATTTCGCTACAAATTTTATCAAAGGAAAATCAATATAAATTCTACGCCTGAATTAACATGATACTGCTTGATAAAGACGTCATGTCACGATATGACAAACGCACACAGCACCACTAGCTATTTTTTAAACAAGTGTGGACGTTTTAAACGGGTGGTACGCTGGTGACTTTATTAAGTTTAAACTCTCACTTGAATATTTCACACCTTAACGACTTGTAACTATAAGCAGAACTAAACATAGAGTTAAGTGAATGAGAGTTGGAAATATGCCTCTCCGTTGACCGGCTCTCATCAACCCTTACGATTTACGTTTTAATGAGAACAAACGAGAGTTTTCGCTTGCGTATAAGGCCGTGATGAGAGGTTTAAATGAGCAATAAATCACAGCGCGTTTATTACGAGAAGAAAGTTTAGATTAGTTAAGTGTATTCCAAGTTTCATAAAAAAACTTAATTTGCTTACACCCCGTACTAAGCTCAACGAATGTGAACCGTAAATTCGCAATACGGACGGTCTTAAATTAGTTTTCTTTTATATATATACATACATATATTATATTTAAGAAATATAAAACATTTTCCGTGTTGATATACAGTTATATCAACACGAGTGGAAGTCGGAAAAACGAGAAATTTTGTGGAAACACGACGCCCGCAGGGCGGAGTGTTTTCACACAATTTCGAGTTTTTCCAATTTTCACGAGTGTTGAGATAACTGTGTATCAATACGGGAAAAATGTTTTATATTTGTTTTATAATATAGCAATGTCAAAAGCCCGAAGAATACGAAAAATTTCCGTGTTTATAAGTGGCAGGAAATTTTCCGTGTTTACATTGAGTTATGTAAACACGGCTCTCAACCAATCAGCGTTCAGGATTCACAAATGCTATATTATAAAAACTTTTGAAAGAGTGCTCAATGGATATCCAGAGCATAATTAATTTATTTAAACGACTCAACAAATTCCACTAGGCATCTTTATTACTAACTAGTTTCGTACCACGAGATGTGGCACTCATCAGATAAAATAGCCTACCTGCCACACGTTATTTTATCTGCCACACGTAATCTTATCTGCAACACGTTATTTTATTTTATATATATATATATATATATATATATATATATATATATATATATATATATATTTAAAGATCAACAAACTATATATAGTGAATAAAAATTACGTCAAGCCATTCTTAGTACTTCCCTAAAATCCCATGCAATTCCTGCTTTTTCAACCAAGAGAAACAATCGTCAACATTCTGTTGAATGCTTGTTGTACACCATTCTCCAGTTACACGCCTGGTTTTGTTTGATGCAGTCCATTTCTTTTGCATGGTAGGCTTGTCAGACCTTCTTAGAAAGTCATTCAATTGTTTATCATCACGAAATTCTTCAAGAAGTTCCATAGGATTCCTAAAAAGAGAAATCACAAAATAAAAAATTTGTTTACTGTTTGGTCTCACAATATATATAATATGTAATATATATACATACATATGCATAAAGGTATTTTATAAGTGTCCGTTTCACTAACATGAAGTAAAAACTTCAGAAAGTTTTTATACATAGAGAGTGCACAAGCCGAAGCGTGCTTATAAAAGAGCATTAAGGTATTTGAAGTGATTGTTTCACTATCACATGTGTCATGTTTGACCTAGTATATGAATAAGGTTTCAACGAAAACTTGGTTTAAAATATCACAAAAAAAGCCTTCCGCTCACCAGCTAATCTGAGGCAGTACAAGATTACACTCAGATCTGCAGCCCTTGCGACACTGCACGGTTTAGATCTTCTATCTGCATTGATACATTTAGCTTTTTCATTCAATTTCACGATCGGATGTAATAAAGGCAAAGAAGGGTATTGTGCTGTTTATCACGATGCTTCCAGAACGTCTTGCTGATCTTGTGGATAAGTATGTAAGCTTGCTTTTGTATGTATGTGTGGTCTTCCGTCTTCTAAACCACCGTGCAGTGACCAGTAAATATTAGGCATTATTTACTAGTTGGCATTTTTTCAAAATGGCCGCCAATGAGAGTCTGATGTATTATACTTTTGCCAAAATTAGCAAATGGAGAAAAATTGCATTACTATAAACTCAAAGAATACAAACAAACTTTGATGTTAAACTATCTTAAGGTAATAGATCTTCTGCAAATACCTTATTAAATACTTTTTTCACTATTTAAAAACTACAAGTAAACTTTAGTCTTTACTTAGGAATTTTTAGAAGTAAACGGTATTCATAAAAGATGACAGCGCATTTCATACACATAAATTTTACTAAAGAAATTATACTAAAACAATTATTCGCCTCAGGCTCAGTGATTGTGGTAAATTTACCAATAATCACTTCGCCTTCGGCAAAGAATTGTTAAATATATAGCACTTACTTTCTAGCAAGGTCATTGGCCAAACTCCCCACACCCTGACTTGGATTTCCTAGCGATATATTCGCAGCATAATTCTTCAAAGTTGTTTCATAATGTTTGTGGAAGACTGCAAGCTCCCAGAGGGTAGTACCATCAGCGTTACAGTATTCTGGGTCGGAAATTTCTGGACGAAATACTCCACTTCCTACGCAGTCGTTATCCAGGATTATTCCGCTCTTTGCATTCATCTATGTACAGGCCCAAATTACAAGAAACGTTTTAATAATAATAATAATAATTAATTAAAAGTTAAGACCATACTAAACATTATTGAAAACTAAAAGTTTATGCGAGTTTAAAAACGCTGACTAACTAAAAACGTTCTAAGCTCTCTTTAAAAAACTTTTTCACGCATTTGTTCAGGTGATCTCTCTCAAATACAGAACGAGTATTCATGTACTCAAATAAAGAGTGAGTAATCATATTCAAATTAACCGCATAGGAGCTGTAATTTGACAGAAGTAGCCTGCAAATATTTCATGGCTAAATATACGAAGCATATCAAATAAGTGGACTACATGTAATCCAGAATTGGTTAAACTGTAGAAATTTGCATGGAACTATTTCTCGGCTTCTACAATTAACGATCGCAATCCCTGTGTACACCCTGTGCTCCCTCTAATAAAATTTGTATAATTACCCTTGTTTTTTGGATGAGGAAATTGTGACGCCGCCTCTATTGAGCTTCCTAATGTATAAGCTATTTATAAATTTATCCCTGCAAAGTGAAGCGGTCAAAGACTGACCTTGAATACTTCATACTCTGTTTAAAATATCGAAGATTTAAATCTACGATAATAAATTGACGTGGTGTTTCAACAAAATTACACTTAGATTTAAATCTAATTTGCTTAGTATAGCTACCTTGACGTTTGACTTGTGCTTGAAACAAACCCAAAGTTGTTTTTATCTAAAATGATTTATTTTGTTAACCTGTAAAAATGATCTTGCGTAGGACAAAAAAGCAAGAGATGTCGAAGTTGACTGTTGTAAAGCCACTGTAGAAAGCCGTTTGATGAAAGCGAGGAGTCTTTGGAATGAAACCTAAATTCAAGCAATAAAATCGTTCAATATATACATAACGCAAGATTTTACAGGATTACTGTCACATTGGTATCGTCACCCATTCTGTCTGGGACGTCTTTTTAAAATCTGTTGCATAACAAAACAATCCCTTACAAAAAAGGGAAGAGGGAAACAAGCTATTTTTGATATAATTTTTAGTTTTTGATCAAATAAAACAGAATATAAACAATAACAGAGGCCCACAATGTACGCAAGTTGTGACATTATCTCTTTTAAAAAATCTAAAGTATATACTAATCACATACAATCAATCACAAGTTTCTTCCAAAAAGTTTAAAAAAAACATTTCCCAACCTGTATCAGTTTAATTTTGTGGAAATACCACGTAAATATATTATTGCAATAATAAATTCACACGTTGTTTCAATAAAATTAAATAGATCTCGCAAGTAGACAAAAAACTTATTTCCTAACCTGTTTTCTTCGTTTATTCACCATCACATCAAGACACTCAAGAGCAATTTTTATATCCCCGGCTAAAAAGACGAATTTCCAATTGTCTTTGATATACATATGCAGCAGTTTTTAGCTAATACATCGCAGCAATTGCAGGCAAATATAATTATTGGAAAATTAAAGGGCTTACCTTCTACGATATGCAGCAGTGTTGAGTAAAGATGAGTATAAAAAGCCTGCGGGTCGATGTTTAAAGCTTCTCCTGAAACAGAACAGAATTGTTTTAAAAACTCTATCAGAAAATGTAAAGTAGCTTTTGTATATATGAATGATATCAATAAAACATCAATGACAGAACTCTACAAGACATGACAAAACTAAAAGAGCTATAAAAAGTTACATTTTGTATATTTAAAAAACATGATACATTAACTGCAATCCAAAACTGTCGTGGTTTGGTTTGCTTTGCTTATATAAATGAACACAAACCAGAGTTCCAAAAGCCGTTCCACAGTTGAAAGATGCGAAACTTAGGCAATGTTATATCTGTATGGGTACGCCTTTGTTTTGAGCATGGTAAAAACAACACAGCAAACACGACAGTAGAAAGTTATTACACTCACCTTGTCCTGAAAGAATTTTAAACGCGGTTAAAATGCAGTGAAGTTTATTCTTTGCGGAAACATCCTAAAAGAAGACATCGCATGTCATGATAATGTTTAAATATACTGTAATTTTATTTAACGGTTATTTGAGTGCGTCTTTGAAGTCGTTAACAAAATTCGCGCCCGTTCTTTGTTATCGTACATAGATACTTGTGCAAAGCATTCGTGTATCTTTACGCACTGACAAAGAATGACAACTTATTTAGTTTTAAAAACATTCCATATAATTCTGTTTGTTAAAATCTAGTAGCAATCTTAGCCGCCATCTTCCTAGCAAGTAAATCGGAAGCGTTGAAAATTTGCAATGCAGAAGTTAGACCACATTATATACTTGAGTTAGACTTCTGCACATCTTTATTCTGTGTCATGGTTAAAATATTGATGATACTTTTTAAAGTAATGTGATGATTACACGACTTCATACAAACTGGCATTATAAGTGTTTGATATCTCTTTTCATGCATACCTCAGATGCAACAAGGTTTTTAAGTACGCTCATCAGATCAGCAAAAAAATCGACATTAATAAGATGGGCAAACATCGAAAGGCCAGCAAGAACTGGAGCGAGCAGGGGAGAGACATCAGGTATTTTCAACACTCGAAAATAGATCGAGAACACCAGTTTGATGATTTCTGTTTGCTAGAAAACGAAGAAAGATATCTTTGATGCTCTGAAATTGCATGGTGAAGTATATATTGACTGGGAAGATTTTGGTGTGGTACAATATGTAATCGTATACTGTATGCTCATGGTATGGTATGGTATGACATAGTATGATATGGTATGATATGGTATGGTATGGTATATATGGTATGGTAATAATAATAATAATAATAATAATAATAATAATAATAATAATAATAATAATAATAATAATAATAATAATAATAATAACAATAATAATAATAATAATAATAATAATAATAATAATAATAATAATAATAATAATAATAATAATAATAATAATAATAATAATAATAATAATAATAATAATAATAATGGTGTGGTATGTTTATAATATGGTATGATTATGATATGGATGGTGTGGCTTACCATGGTATGCATGGTTACGATATGATATATATAGTATAGTATGATATGGTATCTCACAACTTGTAGCTAGTCTGAATATACAAGCTGTCAACAAGTTGTGTTCGCACAGCTTCTCCCAGTGTGGAATAACTTGTTGACAACTTGTAACATCCTTGCTGATTTTGTCAGACTTGTCACAAGCTTGATCCAACAAATCTGCTGCAATCACGATACAACAATATTGTTACATTCTTGTTTCGTCAACCTTGTATGTAACATTCTTATTATATCGTAACTGTACCGGACTTGTTCGAGCAACCTTGTAACAAGTCTGATAATGTCATCAAGCTTGTTACAAGAGTTAACAGTTTGTTTCAAAGTTGTTCCAACAAACATGGAACAAGCAGTGCAAACACAACTTGTGAACAGCCTTGTTACAACTTGTGCATTTTTATGCGTGTAGTATAGTCTGGTATTGTACATGTAGTACGGTTATGCTATGGTATGTTTTTGGAGTAATTTGTTATGGTATGATTTTATGTCGTGTGGTATAATGCTGTGTGGCATTGTTATAAGGTTATGTTATAATGTGACATCTTACATCTTATATGTCATCATAAATATATAACTACCATTTTTCTTGATTTTTCCTTCCCTTCAACGGCTTCAGCTTCTTGCAATTCACGTTCAATTTTCTTCAATTCTTTTTGCCTCTAAAAACAATATATAAACCATAGCCTGTGTATTTTAAAAGAACACGAATTCGTTCATTTGTGTGAATTGTATAAAGTTTCTAGTAGTTTTGAGAGATGATATAAAGTTCCCAGATATTATAAGGAATACGACAGGAGACCACAGAGGAATGCAACATGTGTTTTTTTTTGAAGAAGGTTAAACTTTGTACCCAACCTTTCGGTCATTCTTCGACATTCGTTTCTTCTTCATTTTATCCATTTTATTTTTATGTTTGCCTTTCTCTTCGTTCTCTTTTTCTTTCCTGTTCAAATCTGCATCGCGGAGACGTAGCGACAGAAATGTTTCCAAAACCTAATATGTGGTGAATATGAAGATACTGTTGACGAATATGGAGAGAAAAGATGACGAATAGGAAATACGGTAAACAAATGTTGGAATGGCGATTCCCTTTTTAGACCAACTTTTGAATTACGAATATTTATTAGCACAGCTGAAAAGAGCGTCCTAAATTTAGTAAAATTGTGAAGTTTTGAAACTGGCAAAACATTGTAAAATGTGGAAAAGATAGTCCTGTGAAGTTTGCGAAGAATTTTGTATACTTTAGTATCAGGCGCGGAAAGTGTAATCAGATTTCGAAACGTGGTTAAACGTCACTGCGCATAATACAAAAGTATACAAAATTTGCAAATTTCACAGGACTACACTTTTCACATTTTACGATATTTAATTTTGCAACCAAACTTCACGATTTTACTAAATTTAGGATGCTCTTTCCAGCTGTGCTAATGAATATTCCTAATTCAAAAGTTTGTCTTAAAGGAGAATGCTCCATTTAGGCTAGTTATACTATAGCTTGACTAACTGTACAATATAAGTACTGAATAAGCGAATATTTCTTAACTTACGCATGGTCTAATTTTAAAAGATTGATTCTTTACCAGTTTATTGATCAGCTGTACAATCTTGAGATAAACAAAAACAAATACAAATAATAAAACGATTCAGGGAAAAAAATGCTAAAATAAAATAAAATGACTATAGAGTAACAAACCTAAAGATTTTAAATATTCGGTGACAGAAAATGTCCTGTCTCTACAAGTCTACGTTGTAACAAATGCCTACGAAGTAGACTACGTTTCTACTTACTTCTAAAGAAATCTGCCCTACAGAATCTGTTTTGAAAATGGTCCGAACAGTTTGACAGCACAAGCTTGATATCTAGCAAAAAAATGTTTCCAGTTTCAAAATAAGCGAATAGAATTTAATTCTAAAAATTCACCTGACCAGCTCGACTGACTAAACAATAGACAGCCTGGCCTAGCTCCAAAGATACAGGGAAGATTATTTTAATACAACTCACTTCATCTTGGGCCGACTGGTCGTTCATCATCGGTACCAGAACAGCCATAATGTTCGTCCGAAAGTTAAAATGTGGAACATTTGTGAGAAGATCACAAAAACATTGCAACGCTATCAGTGGTAAGCTCTGAAAATAAAGAGAAATGTATTGACTCAATTTCAGAACCAGGATTAGAGATGATTAATATAAATCTAGTTCTTCATAGAGCAAACTTTCATATCTGAGAGCCAGCTACCATATCTAGGCACAGTAAAATATCCAGTTTATAATATTAATAAATAAATGCTTTATTTTCATATCTTGGCATTATAATACAATAAATTATGATGCGTTTCTATCTATAAGTCTATATGTAATATACAAGTAATGCTGTTAACAAACGGTCTTTCAACCACAGCGTGACCAGATCTGGTATATTTTTTACCAGATCCGGTTGGATGGGCTTGGACATCCCCGCTGCTTTATAGATTTGCAACATTTAAAACAGGAGGGGGTGGTCCCACCAAATCTTAGCAGCTTTGTTAAAAAGAATTTGCATATATGGTTACCCTGTTCAACCATTTCAATTAACTGTTTATAATACCCATTTTCGCTTTAAATCAAAATATAATTTTTCGGAAACACCACGTAAATTTATCGTCGCAAAATTATTATCGTAAATTTATCATTGTCATTTTCACTTACTTTCTGTAGATGTTTCCGGGATCTTTTGTACTTCTTTTTTTCTAAATATTTATCCAAGTCGAAAGAAAAACGTAATCAATAAATGGTTCACAATCAACAATAAACTATTGTCGTGTCGTTTTGGAGTATGGATTTTTGTGTGTTTATTGTAGTGTATAATTAGGTATTGTAGTGCATATTAGCATAAAGCTATAAATTGTGAAATAATCGGACAGTTTATCACAATCTATACAAGACATTTACGCGTGTAGCGAGGACGTGTTTACACACAAATTAAAAGTGGTTTTAATTATAAATGAAACGGAAACATGTGTAGAAACATGTGTAAGTTTTAAATTAAGTAAGCTGCTAAATAAAGAACACGTAGAGGTATTCACAACTATATAGAACACACATCATTTTACCTTTTACAGTTTGTTCTAAGATATCCAAATATCGTTGATAGTTTCTTAGAAGTCCTTCTTCAAACTGGCGAACTTTTTTGACGTCTTTAGAAACCTTCGCAAGAAATGAATTCCGTCACAGAAATATATTAACATTGAAAGAAACTCCAAAAATGTCAATAAAAACTTACTTTGACATTCTGTTCTGATTCGGATAAAGCTCGAATACGATATCTAAAAACCATATTGATTTTCTTAGTCTAGCAGTTTAACCATTATTAATAATGGTAACACTATTTTGCACAGCAAAATCCCTTCAGTTAAGTAAATTTGGTAAAAATATGTAGGATGAAGAATTACATAAATTTATCTTAAAAATACTTACAATAATAAAATTACTAATCAAATATTAACCAACGAGCAAATACGAAGGCCACTATTAGTACTTAAGTATGTTTTCAAAAGTGTTAAACAGTAATTGGAAAAAGCTGTTGTGAATACCCTGTCACAATTGTTCTAATTACATGTTGTATCGCTGTATTTATATTTCAATGTCTTCATGGACTTTAGGTATCTGTCTTGTGAGTCTTCATTTTAAATGAACTCGAATCATACTTGGGATAATAATGTGCTACTGTATCATTTTATATATACATATATAGCCTACTATGTAATTCATAATGCGACAAAGCTTAAAAAATTTTAAATCTGTAACATTGCTCCGTTTTTTCAATATTTAAAGAAATAAATTTCTATAGGTCGTGACTTATACCCTGGAATAATATCTTTAAAAACTTCCAGTTGAGAGACGATGGCCAGCTTTCGTACAGTGATAGAAATATCAGAATCTTTCTCTTGACATAGCTTATTAATTTCGCCCAGCTTGTCTATCTGAATCACAAAAAAGTTGTTACTTTAGCAACAGAACATATTAATCAAAGATAACAAAAATAGTGGAATTTAAAGTGCACATTGGTATTTAATATATTTGCAAAATTTAGTGCATTTTAACACGAGTACAATATATTGTTTAAGAGAAAAACTTCACCTTCATGGTCTTTTTGGCTCTTTAAGTTACCGGATCAGATGTCATTTACGTCAATGCAAACGAGCTTCCACATTGACTTAAATGACGTCAGCTCCTCAACTTGAGAAGCCAAAAAAACCACGAAGGCGAAGCTTTCTGCAAACAATATATTGTATTCCGTGTTAAAATGTACTAAATTTTACAAATACATCAAATCCCAAATGACTGCATGTGCACTTTAAGATATGGACAGGTAGAATACGCAAAGCATCATTTATGTTCTTAAACTGCGCTTACATTCGCTTGGGGATCTTCCAAAATACTTGAAACAAGTTCAGATATCATGACTTTCTTCACTTCTATTTTCTCTTGCCTTATCTTAAGCAAATCAACAGCAGATAACGGTCCTGCTGGGGATTCGTTGTCGTCCTCTGCGACTGTCTCATTTGTTTCGGTCGATTTGGCGTTATCTTTAACCGTTTCTGACGGGTCATCATTTCTTATTGAGGTGTCACCTTCAAATAAGATGGCAATACGTGTTTTCGTAAATATACTGCACTTTACTTAGTTCCTAACTTTATACTAGATTATAATTCTCTTCATTAAACATAATTACAAAGTTTCAAATAGTTTCATCAACTGAAGGAAAAACAAAAACATAAATGATCAGAAACAGCAAAATGGATGCTCTGTTGCTAAGTGTAGGCCTTTCGTCAGTGTCAAATTAGTTAGAATAACTGCATTAAATACTCGCCATTTTGAACATCGTTATAATGCTGCTGTATGACTCCCGTCTTGTCTTTTAAAGGCAAACGGACAAGTCCATCAGACTTCCAGTCATCTCCAGCGAGTCTGGGTCTCTTCTCATACGCTTTCTCTTCGTTTTCCATTAATT
Organism: Muricea muricata; assembly: GCA_963855995.1. Taxonomy (NCBI): domain Eukaryota; kingdom Metazoa; phylum Cnidaria; class Anthozoa; order Malacalcyonacea; family Plexauridae; genus Muricea; species Muricea muricata. The sequence continues at coordinate 940,948 of OY979721.1, forward strand.
TTCTTTTCTTTCTACTGGACTTTGAATCCTTCCTGAAATTGCAATGCAGACTGTACAGGCATGTCGAGGTAATAATAATAATGAGATTCATTTCAAAAGGGTTTATTATTCAAAATCTTTATACACGCTAGCCTATTCAGTAACCTATAAATATTTATACCATTAATTCCATGAGTAAAGTATCAGGGAGTTTTAGATTTGACTACGCGACTACGAGAACAAGTAAGACTACAAGTTTTGAAGTTGAAAATAAGCTATTGCAATGATAATCCTGGCGTAATATGTCAGTAGATGATCCGAAGCAAAGACGAATATGAGTTTGTAGAAGAGAATCAATGAGAAATAAAAAATCTCGTAGCCTTAGACAAATCTAAAGTTTCCTAATGTTCTCCCTTGAGGCCTCGTGAAAATGCTTTGTTTGAAGTTGTATTAGGAATGAATGAGGTTGAGAATACTCCTGGGATCACAAATTACTCATAGCTGTTGCCTTCTGTAAAAATATGCATGCTCTATTTTACCTTGCATTAGGTAACATAAAAATCGTTACTCTGTTACAAACCTTTATAATATGGGTACTTTACAAAGTAAAATTTCCAATAATTTTAGCAACAGTTTTATATAGTTAACTATTTTGATACTTACTCTTGTAAGTCAATGGAAGTCAAAAACTTAAAATCTGTATGAGGTTGTTGGAACACCTCAAGATCGCCTTCATCACTCTCTAAAATCTCCTCATCAGAATCCTGTGTCCTCACTGGCTCATAATCTTCAAGATTGCCGACATATTTCTTACGGATACTGTCCTCCTTCAACTTCTGCATTCCAGCTACCTTTTTAGCACAGCTTTGCTTTCCTTTCGAACGTTTCTTTCCCGTCAGTTTGTGCTTCGGCTTTGCCCTGCCTTTTTTGGCCTGAGACAACGATGTACACTAGTGTGACTCAATAGTCGTTAATAGTATAGTCATAAGACTCATCAATATAGACAAATAAATAATGCATTTTTAACATAACAAATCATGTTTAAGCGACAAAGGGAAAGCCATACAACCAAACACAAAACAATGCTGCTGAAATTCTTGTAGATTTCGGTAGGATAATACAATCTTATCTATTGCTTGTAAACAACGTGGAGCATTTATACACAAATAGTCCGCTATTAAGCGAAAAAAATTGTTTAAATGCACTTGTTTTGTTATTTATACCAAGATATTAGTTGATAAACAATACAATACTACGTATCTTACCATATTTTTTCACCCTTTAAACTGTATACTTTCAAACAATCACGAAAAATCTTTAAAACGCTACACAAAAATATCAAATTCAGCCGCCATATTGTTTTTCCTCCCCAGTCTCTTCTTCGCTCGTGCAAGAAACTGATCTGATATTGTACAGGCTGGATGGAGTATGTGACTCGAGCTTTTTTTATCTCTCAACGCTGCACATGCTAATTAAATGTAATTAATTTCGTTTGGAGTTCATTGAACGACGCTTTAAAAACACTATATACCTGTCCTTGGTCATAAAACATTGGGTATTTGATACTTATTAAAAAATTTTTTCTATCTTTACAAAATTGGCAAATTGCTGCAAACTTTTTTGACGATCTCATGGCTGCTTTCTGGTAATTTAAAAGCAATTTAACAGGCCTTAAGTTTACTTTGGAATTCCTGCATGATCTTTTCATTTTCCCACGACAATGTCATTTTCTATAAACTCAAGGTGAGAATCCAATTAAGAACCAATTAAGCTGATAATCACACAATTAACAAGATACAAATGACAAGTAAAAATTTTATTAAACGTTGCACGTATAAAACCATTATTGAATGATAAGTGTGAAGTTCTTCAAGGGAGAGCGTCTCCCTCTTGTCATCATGTTATAATGCTTCTTCAAGGTGCTTTCTGTTTTTTATTTAAATAGTTCTCATCAATGCAGTGAATGCGTATAATCTCTACCTCAGTCACAATCATGCTGTCATTGTCCTAGACCTGGACTAGGTTTAGTGCACTTCGTTTCAGAGTAGCCTTCATATAGACTGAACAAAATATTGACCATGTTTGAACATAAACAAGCTTAAGCTTACATAACCAAGTTTAAGACTATTTTCAATACATCACATGCATGAGAAAAACGCGACAGTTTGTCATGAAAGCGCAACATAAATTAGTAAATTATCATTATTGCTATCAGTTGTGTTGAAAGAATGGGAAAATTTTCAACTAAACATCGAGCGTTTTAACTTACAAGCGCGGATAAAGTTGCAGCTATAATCTCATGTGCTATTAAGACTTGATGGAAAATTCTGCGCTAATTCAGTCTGTAATTCAGTCTGTAATTCAGTCTGTAATTCAGTCCTTGTACGCCCCCTTGATGATATTCTCGTCGCTTCGATAAGACGAGCCCTGAGTGTTTCAGGAATGCATGGAGCCATTAAAATACGATGAGACGGAAATTTAATGATAAACTGTTTAAAAACGTTATTTCTTTTGAAAACAGATATTTTCATTATTATTTAGGACAACCATGAAATTGCATAATACTCAAAAACGTACAGGATCTTTTACTAACTTAAACAATATATAAGCAAAGGCCATTTCATTTCAGTTGAGAACTAAACGATAAAAAAATATAACATAGTTTTTTCAAAAAAATAATTCACTAATGCGATTTCGTTTATTTTTTAGAACATGGGTTATTAATCATGCAACGTTGTCAAATTCGTGCAACAGAATTCAGCCGTTTTGGGCTACAATGTTAATTTACGAAAACTGTATATTTTTCTGTCTATCTGTATTTAGATTACTTTGGAATCACATTTAATTTCTGGACATAATAATCGAGCTGTCGACAGAAGCTCGGAGTGTTATCATTTCCGCGAGATTAACGTTTCAGTATCCTGTTATTGATTTGAAGAGCGCCTTTTCCGTTTGGGAATAACCCCAATGTCGTTTCCCATGGTTTTATGACATAAAACAGACAGATCTCGTGAATTACTTTAGTATTGGTCAGGTCATCGGTGTTGATGTTATACGAAACTGAAGAACAAGAAGACACAACAATATCATCGATTGCTCAGCTGGTTTTAAACTGCGCTCAATTTCGAAAGTCCTTTGAAAATCTTTTGGTGAAGTACAACAAAAACAAGCTCGAAATAATGAGCATCGAATCAGCAAAACTGTCAGTGTCTGGTTATCGAAAACAGTTCAAGGTAAGAGATCAGTGTATAAATCATTAGTTTGCTTTGAAAGTTGAAAAATATCCTTTTGTTCTTATAGGCACTATCTCCTGACTTTCTTCTGAGTTAAATGATCTTTCTTCCTTATTGTTTTTTGCTGTTTGTTTCCAATATAAGTAAACGCATAGCCCGAGAAGCCATAGATATTTCTACCTATTCTACACGAAAGTATTAAAACATTCTTTGGGCCAACCGTACCTAAATAAGCTGTTCCGTACTATAGAAAAATCTGTACTGTACAACAATACACCATCAGACATCACGTAAGCACATCTTGTTATTATACCCTTCGTACTGTACGCCATCAAGTAGAAAGTAAACGTTTTTTTAACGTTTATTTACCAAACCAAGTCAACATGCCAAGTAAGATCCTACTTAGTGTTATATCAATTACAATTTGACAAAAAAAACAATGTGAAATCTAATATGCTTGTGTTTATTTGAAAACTTCAGAAAACAGCTGTTAATGATCGACCTGAAAATATTCCTCTATAAACATCTTTCTAATTTTGTTAGAAAGGTTCCGTTGAGGGTGATTTTTTTCATCAACTTAACGATGAAATAAAAATAGCCTGTTTATTATCTGATGACAAAAAGAGCCGCGAAAGCATTGCAAATATAAACAATCTTGGCTTCTGCGCATAACAAAGCAAACCAATTTTATATACACTCATTATGCGCAGTGGAAACAATAGCAATCTTGTGCATTGAAAATTTTCCCTGCAAGACCACATGTCGCTAAAAACAACCCACGCAATTTTTTGGGCATTTAAAAAGAATTTATCCCCTGCTATTTCCAATCATTGCTCAATTGAGGAATTACAACATTGGCTCCAAGGAGTGCTTGTGTCAACTTGTCGGTTAAACTTAACAGCGGTAGCTAGCTTAAATAACTTCCTGTTGCAAACATCAGGGAGCTTTTGCATACACCATTAAAAGCACAATAATAGAAAATACGTGATACTCCTATATTAAACTATCGCTGTCAGTGTTTGTAGTGCAGTTAAAAGCACACGAGAACAGAGGACGTTTCACCACCTGAAACGATGTAAACAAAATTCGACGTTTTGAGCGAATGCCCTCACTACAACCAGGAAGTATCTTTGCCTTTGCCTCGCCAGGTTCTGTTCGCAAAATGGTTGAGCGGAGTTTGGTGTTATGCAGCTGGGAAGATTAGGATCTACAACTCGACTACAACTCAGCTCGACTTCGAAGGAATTTGATTACAGTAACAACCGTTTGAAGCTAGTTTTGGCAACTTACAAACAGTGTTTGCTAAATAATGCGGTGTCTGCTATGATAAGATGACCATCAATAACACCTCTCACGTCGCAACATCCTTTCGCGTTGCTGAAGCCGAAGGCACATGACAATGCTTATAGTTCAACATTGTATTGATCATAGTTATACACCAGATCACAAATTATTCATAGATGTTGTCTTCCTTAAATTGTTTTTTGTTTTGCTTAAAGGCACTTCTTCGAGCTGCCACCTCGTAAATCTTAACTTCTTCATCGCGCTTCATAAAAAGCAAGATTTACACGTTGAATAAGTTGCGTGATTATACCGAAACATATGTCATACTAATTGTATGACATATGTGTGTAATTGTGGTTGATGACGAAAAATAGTTTATTTTGAATGTTTTTTTAGAAAAATGAACGCAGATACTTCCGCGTGGGAGTCGGGTAATGCAGCCAAATTTCGGTTAAATCTAGCAAAGTGATTACCTTATTAGTTTATCGCGGAATACTAATTACATGTGTTGATTTTACCGATCCCAGTATAAATGGCTTCTTAAAGATGTGGCTATCTGTTTATGTTTGGCAGTTCCTTTCACAAATAGCTTTTTTAAGTGACCACAATGGCTGCCTTTGGCTCAGAGATTAACCAGGGTGTGTAGAATATCCCAGTATCCCACATCTGTATAAATAAGCCACGCCGACATTAGTAGCTACCATCAAGAAAAAAAAAGGATATTAAGTACAAAGGAAAACACGCACGAACATTGTAAAAATTTAACTCACGTATTTGGCTATACTCCACCAATCCCGACGTAAACAAGCACGCATTGCATTGTGGTCGAGCAAGCCTTTTTAACCCATGATCAAATTCGATTTCAATGTTGTTTTATTTTCTTTTCTCTCCCCTAGATCAGCTATGCATTCCTCCTGTGGCTCTTGCTCGATGTATTCATCAATTGCCACGGCAAAAGCATCCCCAAATGGCATTACGTTCACACGAATGTTTGTCCGCACATCATACCAGAACCTAAAGTGTACCTCAGCAACATGTTCGACACGACAGATTACTTCTTTCCGCAATATTACACAGAAAGAAAATGTGCATCGCCTAAAAGCGCCAGCGGATCAAAGCAGCCGACATGGGCGACGTGTTTGAACGGTCTGCACCATTGCGTAACTCGCTACAGAATGCTGGACTTCCTGAGGATGCCAGAGCCGGGGAATGGGACATTTGCAAGCGCGTCCATCGAAATCGTCCCTGTTCCTGTGGCGTGTGAATGCTCCAGCTTTATTGTTACTTAAATGTGAACAGAAACTTAGCAAAAGACTAGTAGATAAAATATCTGTAGAACGATTTGCACAGAGTAAGCTTGGGTAGATGCCGAGATAAAATTATTAGGCTTTGTGATTGCCCTTTCGGCGGCAAAAGTCATCATTGTTTGTGATTTTTCTTTAGAAAATCGCTGTCTATAGTCTGTTATTATAACCAACCACTTGCCAAGCCCAATTCTGATACTACACGTCAACTGCAATGCCGCAAGGTTTAGATTTGGCTTCAAATACTGCTACGGTTAGGGATAACTAGCCAATTACATGATTACAAAACTACCCGACTAGGCAATCGAATATGTGACAGTTTGGTCGAGGAACAGCAGTAGTAGTATAGTAGCGACAGTTAAACGTTTATAACTCACTAGTCGACTTGACAACCACTTTGCTCTAAGCAGAAATGTACATAAATAAACATAAAGCCACGTCTACAACAGCCATTTTCTTGTTAGCTGTTCACTAAATTTTCTTTGGCATTAGTGTATATGCAACATATATATAAATTGTACATATGACGCAAAGAACACATTAAAGCACAAACTAAATGAACATATAATATAATATAACATACAAGGTAATCACATTGCCATTGAATAATTTGAATTGTTTGTAATTAAAACGTTTACGAATTTGATTATATGTCAATGTTTAAAAACATTTTGAACTTTTAACAAATAAATAAAAATTCATATCATTACACATAGAAGTTCTTGTTTGTTCAGACAAACATGAAGCCGGGATAGTTATCATGTTCTTTACTTTGGTCATGTGTAACCCACCAGTTTCAGTATTATATAGAGATCATTGCGCACACAGTGAATTGGGCTGCTTATGGTGTAGCTGAAGGGTCGACCCCTTACATAATTTTGATATTTTGAAATAAGTCACGCGCAGTTACAGAAATGATCATGGCCAATTAGCTGGAACGTCGCGTATTGTCATAGCTCAGTTTTAGTTATTTCTTATGTCGTCACACGCCACAAAATAGATACTCATTGTGCGAAGCGACGTCATAAGTCGTGTAATTTATAAATATCAATATGCCTCGAGAAGGAAGATAGAAGTATCAAAAAATTTATGTTGTCATTTTAATTTTTTAGCGATCTTTGCAAATGCAATCTACCAGTACCTGGTTTAACATTAGCATTTATTAATTAACATTTATTTACTTAGCTATATCGCGCAAATTCAACACAATATGACGACGTTATAGCCATCGGACACTTTAATTATTTCCAAATGTCCACATTTTCCCAAGCCTATTGGCTATTGTCTATACTAATCAGCAAGCATGGGCACTTTAAATAAACAACTGATGGCGAAATCTATAACCGGTTTACAAATCATTTCTATATTAGAATCAATGACTTACTTATGTCAGGAAAACCAGACATAATTTCCCGTCGCGACTTTGTTATAGACGATATAATCAACGACGCAATGGCTAAAAGTTAACAATGATGTTTTAAGGAAATGTTCTTTGACCTTGAGTCGACTTTATGCAAGCTTGCATGAAGGGCAATCTCCAAAGTTTTTAAACAAAATAGTCTACCTTCACTCAAAATCTAGCTTGACCCTGTCTGGCAGTTCGCGAGCGCTCTACATTGCTATCGTCTTGCTATAGACTTAGGCATCTTGTTACACTGCTATATTCTACAAGAATGAAGATGTATTGTATTGCTTGGGGGTAATGTCAAACAGCGAATTCGTGCGTCAAGTCTAATACCTGCATTAAGTTTGACTGGCTTTGATACAAGAGCTGATTTGACCTGGACTAAGCTGGATATTGACAAATGGTTAGGCGATGTCCAACAGTTTTCTTCAGCACGTCGACTTTTCATGCGCGATTAATTTATTTTTCTGATCATGCTAAATAGTGTCAAACTAATTGTACTGGTTTTGGCGCATGAAACTAGCTTACCGCGGAAGTTTCACGATGTCTCCAGCAACCTTATAAGTATCTTCAGGGAACGTCGAAGACGCGTCAAAGGTCAATTAAAATTCAATGGTTTAAATGTCATCTACTCAATACACTTCCGTGTACAATCAAGCTAATGCAGTGAATCTAATAATCATACATCAGCGTGGAGCTGATTATTTCCTTCCGTGTGAAAAAGCCAAAGCAAGCCTGACCGCGAAATTATATTAAGACAGTCCAGCTATTTATCTTATCCATAATGCTTATCCACAGGAAGAGCCAGTGAGCCAGAGGAAAAAGTATATCCTAGTATTAAGCCCTGACAAGACAGAACAGAATGAAATCAGAAGCAAAGGTAAGCGGAGAAATTCTGAAAAAGTATGAAACAACTGTACAAATTCAGTGTATGCTTTCACAAAGGATAGATTTCTTTATTCATCAACTTCGTCATAAACGACTAAGACTTCTTACGAAATACATCACATGTTCCCTAACACCCAACGTAAGCAAGTATACACATTAATTACAACACGTTTTATCAACAAGACTTGGCAATGAACGACTGCGCAAGTGACACTTAACAGATGGATTGATTTCCAGTGACTTGGCAAGCCAAGGGTAAGACTGATACAGGAAAACCAACGATTCTTAAAGTTCCAAGCTTAAAAAACTTGTTTATACATTTCAGAGATTAGTGTACAACATAACGTCATAAGTGTTTGCACAGAAATGAAAAAAACAATTTGGCCATTTTGGATATGTTTACATCTTGGCGTTTCGAGGAAGTACAATGTAATACTGACACAGACATTGCGCATACGAGATTCACAAAATTAATGATTCACATTATTTAATATGATTCGATTGACTATACTTTTTAGCACAATATAAAGCCAGGGCATTAATCGATCCCATCATAGCATTATAGTTACAAAATTTTACAAAACGAGAGCGACACAACTAAATTGATGAATAATATGAACGTAAAAAACAGCTAACAACAGCTGACAGTCTCGTTGGGGGATGGATAAAGTGCGTGTATGGCCCAGATTAAATGTGCTAAAAAGCGCACGTTTGTAATAGGATTATGTATACCTACGATTTATAACACGAGCGACCGTGTTGTAACGATTACCGGATATACAAAGTCTGTACCACATATGCAGACTCCTTCACGCCCATGATTTCTTTTGTGTTTTCTTCATAAACTATTGTATAATGTATGCATGATTTCACAAATAAATATATATTTCAAATAGGTGATATTTCGACTGTATTTCAGGATTGTTGTCACTTTGGTAGGATGACTGACCTTGATATACATTCGATTCTATTTTTATGTTTAAATAGCTAATTATCCTTGCTACAAATTAAAAAAACCATGCACAGGACAAGTCATTCGCAACAGTGCAAGCCAGTTAGGGACGGACCATTAAATTTTTGAGGGGAGAGTTGGGCAATCTTTTTGTGCATGTTCTTTTTTTCGTGCTAGTTAAACACGTTGGATTTTTTTCTCTACTAAGTTCCATTGCAAGATCTTTTTCTCGCACATGCACATATGTCCCTTTGATTCTCCTTTAAGCGGGTGGTATACCACATATATCTTTCCATTTATTTGTTTTATGCCATTCATGTTGCACTATTAAAATGGTGCGGAAGAAAGCGTAGAAGTTTTAGAATGTACTGAGCTTGACTTAATGAGCTAAAATTACTATGACTTTTGTATCTTTCCATTTATTTGCTTTTATATGCATTTTAATCCTTAATTCTTAAACAACTTTCATTTTTAAACAACAAAAACACAATGATAACTTTCAGAAGGATGGAGCCAGTGTTTTCCCGTCCTTACAGCCATAAGTAACATTAGATACTAGATTCAAGTTTTCACACTAATCAACACAAAATGTAATCTCCATAATTTGTGAGTATAAATAGCTGTTCAGCTCGTATCTTGAGTTTACAAGATGAAATTAATATTCGGAACATTTTTCTTTTTTTATATTGTTGTTGTATTCTATCGAATACATAATTTTCCTGCTTTAATTGACTTGTGTACACTAATCCTATATAATTCCTTTTTCGCCTTCATTGTCGCTTCATATGTAATGTTATGTAGGTGATCAGTTACGGTGACAGCTATGTGCCCGTCCCAGGGATATCCGACCGCAAAACCAGAAAAAGAATGATCAAGGTCAGAGGATATGACATGTGAGAAAGATGTCAGATTTACGTGAATTTATCCAGATAAATATGTTATCGACTCAGCAGCTATAATGAAGTCTTCGCTGGGCGCTTCTATTATCTAGTTTTTGCTTCTTTCCGAAATAAACTTTACTTTTATTTGCTCTCCGTTTTTCAGGCCTTTGTCGTGGTACTTACAGCTGCGGTCATATTTCTGTATCTGAAGTTTACTCTCGCCAATAAAACCCAAACGAACAACGCAAGTTTGAAAACAACATTACGTCATATCAACCCATGTCGTCACGTGATTCCCGAACCGGAAGTCATCTTGCAAGAGGAGTTTAACACTGACGACTATTTTTTCCCGAATTCGTACAAAGAACGGATATGTGCTGCACCAAATAAGACGGCGGAGCAAGATCATGAGCTAAAGGAGCTTCAATCCTGTGGCGTAAATTCTGTGAAAGGTAAAGTGGAAACACCCTAAAAAGACACTAATATTCCCAACCTCGTCCCCAGGGTCATCTTTGTGGGCGCGATGAGGAAATAGATGACCCTGGTAAAGGCTGTCCTAATCTCCTTGTTCATTGGTTAACACATTCGACCAGTCTGGGTTTGTGACAATAAATGTGATTGGTTTAACGAAATGACAGCATAATATTACTTCCTGTTTTCACATTTATTAGGTTGGGGTTTTTATATATAATATATTTATATAGCATTTAAAATACCCTGTAAAGTGTTGTATTTCTGCAGTGGTTCAGACTCTCTTGTCTCGTGCTTTAATTTTATATACGGCTGTCAAAGGCCTGAGTGGCCTCACTCGCCTGACGGCATACTAGCATTTACAAACATGGTAAACATGCTTTGTTTTAAAATGTACGGACTTTCTGTAACTCTCTCCAGATACATCGGATATTCTAAAGTATTCCATTATTTGCATTATTAAAAAACATTCTTTTAAATATTGTTTTTATGTGAGCGGAAATTTCTGTATACATTGTAAAAATTTGCACGCCAATGCTCTATGCCAGTGGTAACTTGAGTCAGCGCCACATTATTCACTGACGGCGCATGCTCGAAAATCTCCAAGAATCTTGGAGATTTTGACAGCCTTTACCAGGGTCATCTATTTCCTCACCGCGCCCACAAAGATGACCCTGGGGACGAGGTTGTAATATTCCATCCACTACATATTTCTATAAATTCTTATACGTACGGTGGCACAAAGCTGAAAATGCGCACGTTTAACCAGCCGGTCGACATGTTGTTATCAACAAGCCGATATTGCGACAGCTTTTTGACGACAAGTTTCTTAGAAGTTGTCAACAGACTTCTTGTAAGTTAATTGTCAAAACTTGTTATCCACAGGCATGCCGCAAGTTATTTCAACAAGTTGTAACTCATATAATTGCACAGTCAGGTTACTAAAACATTAAATTAATAAATACGACGCTCACTGGCTAATAATGTATTAAATCTTTCGCTAGCCAGACTGCTTGGCTTCCAGAAACATTAGACACCTAAAACACAATGATTATCAAAATTATGTGCTTACATTCCATACTGCAGTGTGTTTGCGACTTTTGATGAAGGCCTTGACTCCCAAGCTCAATACGGAGTACCATATTGTCCTGCCCTTGTCACACAGGATGGCTGGTTAAGGCCAAGATCTTCATCATACCATAGCGATAGCTCACCAAGCGAATCTAAAGAGAGACACTGGACACTGGACACAAGGTAGTTATATGGTCTTGATGAACAATGAGCGGAAGTACCGAATCATATCGTACGATTCAGAGTGCAAATCATTGAGGTGTGATGTTATAGTATGAAATTCAAAGTACAAGATCAAATATCCGATTGATCATGAAGTGCCACGAACACTGCCACTATTCCAACATGAACAAATCACATGATTAGGGACTCACGCCAGACTGCGGAGATTCGACTTACTGTCCACAAATTATATATATGTTTTAGGTGTCCAATGTTTCTGGAAGCTAAGCAGCTTGGCTAGCGAAAGATTTAATACATTATTAGTCAGCGAGCGTCGTATTTATTAATTTAAAGTTGTAACTCGTCTGCAAATGACAAGTTGCAACAAGTCCGATTTTAGCAGACTTGTTGCAACTTGATGAAATTGATGCCAAGTTTGTTGCAACATGTTGTCAAGTTAAGGCAACAGCAGTACGTCTGTGCTTGTGTACTGTAGTCCCATATATACATCCCTACACTTCACACATCACTTGTTGACATGCTGTTAAAAGTCCATAAAATTGACAACTTGAAACATCTGAATTAATGAATCATCCTCTTTTACAGAAAACGTTTATCATTGCGTAACAAGATACAAAAGATTCGAGGTGATTCGAATCCCATTTCCCGGAAATTTGACGAGTAAATCGTGGAAAGTTGAATCAGTTCATATCGCCGTGGCTTGTGAATGTGCAAGAACGAAAACTGTGAAGACTTATGGAACGTAATACACGTCGACATTTGCGATTCAGTTCAGTTCTCTGTATATATAAACCTAAACTCATATTAGTAGCTCGTCCTAGGTAAAGAAACAGGATTCCGGGCGTTTTCCAAATGTAGTTTTTTATCCGATGTTCGCACAACCGCTCTATGCCTAATTTGTATGTCTTGCAGTCACAGGGCGTCATTACGAGAGGTAGATAGCGCTATCCAACCGATATAAAATTTTTTCAACTGCCGCACAAAGGCATAAAAAGAAATAACACCAGGGATATTGAAATGGCAAGAGATAAAAAGTGACTTTAACTCAAAAATGCTGGACTTTAAGTTGGTTTTTACCAGATACTGAGTATATGTTTAGATTTAGAAAGTTTAAAAAAACACTACTCGTTGGACAGCGCTATTCAAGACGGCGTGTGAAGACGGTATATGAAAGTATTTACATGAAATGTACCCATTTGAACGACAACAACAAACGTAAGATGCAACACTAATTGTTTCAGACTATCGTTCTTTAATTTTGATTTGATAATTAACAGGTTTTACCTAATCAAATGCAATAATAAACACCTTGACAAGATGTGTCAACATTCGCATTACGTATTCATTAAATAAATTTCACATTGTTTTAAATTAATCCAAGTTTTTCTCCTCTAACTTTTTAATTATCTTCCGAGATCCATTCGTGCAACTGTGGGATTTCATAATTTCTCTTCTGCACGTCACTGAGCTTAGGAGAAAATCTCCTAAAATTTGGCTGCCTTTCCCAGAATTTTGAAACACTACGCGAGAAAACAAAAAAAAATAAAGGTTTATCTTCCCATACACTGCATAGTTACTAGATATTCTCTAAAGAAATGTAAAATAAATGTAAAATCATAAAAAACCCCATTAAAAATGCAAATAAGATGAATGTCAAGGCCCGTTCACGCGGGCAATTTAGCTGGAATTTTACTCGCAATTCCCTCCTGTTGGAGGATGTGAAAGAGTGGATTAATTAATCAGGTTGTCACGAAATACCATAAACTTGAACATTTGTAATTCATCGACTTTTTTACATCTCTCAAAAGGAGAAAATCGCGCCGTAAATCGTAATAAAAATCGCTTGTGTAAATAAGCCTTTACTTTCCTGAAATTCAAACGACGTCGAGATTAAGTTGTCAATCTCATCAACCATAACTCAATCGACGTCGTGAAATGGACGTAAATGGACGTTATGTCGAAGTTTGTTTTCCAATCTTGGATGCCATTTCCATTTTCCGGCCTAAATATCATTGTCCCAAGAAAATTCTGGTGTACCAGTGGCTGTCATGTCAAAACCTTTACCCCATATTTGTTTTTTTTTTGTTGTCGATGAATCCCCTTCCAATGCATGGAATCCCATTTAACCCCTTCAAGACCCGTCTTGCAAAACATAACGTTATGACAACCTATAAAAGTATTCTCAAAAAATTTGAACGTTGAAACAACGTGTAGTTGTTCCCGATATTTACACCACTTACATTTTAGCTCGCTTATTTGGCGCCTTGTGGTACAAATTCCCCATTCCTCCAGCTACGAAACATTCCACTCGAATCAACATCATCATAAATAACAACGTGGCGAAGAGAATCGTCGTGAAATTCTTGTCCATTTTTATCGGGGTTTTTTATCAGGCTAAAATATTTTTCACAGCAACTCTCTCTCTCTCTCGCTTCGTCTGCAGGTCTGAGAGAATCCACATCAAATCTGCTCTTATATAACAGCAATTGTCCAATATCCAGGTTAGGTGTTTATAGCAGAACGGTGTTGTACAAATTGCACTTTTTCGTATTTTGCCAGCTTTCATCAGATTCAATCCCACATAAGTGTATTGCAATCAAGGCAGTTCAAATTTACACCAATCTGTTATAATTAATACTCGATTCGTTCATCTTTTCGTTCATCTTATGCTGTTTTCATAATTACATTGCCTTTTGTTTGACAGGGATTTCTCATTTCAGCAGGTGAACTATGTGCTTTGATTTTAAATTGGACGAAATTTCTTTCAATTTTTTGATAATTGAAAAGTTGGCGTTCGTTAGTAAAGTACAAACTTTACATCAAAAGTGGAGGACAGACTGAAAAACCATTAATAATCCAACAAGCAGTGGTAAATAATCGCTAGATACTATGCTTTAAACTAAGGTTTCTGCGCAAGTATACTACATGACTAACAAATCACTTTATTTCTTAACCAAAATAAAAGATGTTTCGACCTACAACTCATTGACGCATTTATAGACTCATTTAAAAACAAAAAACTCTCGATTGTAAGATAATACAAGTTTTCTAGTACAATACAACTATTGCTTTTCCCAATTCTATTGTTATGGTAACTCCTTTCTAAAGAGAGGGAAATTAAAGAACCGTTCATTCAAAAACAAGTGGAATTGATGTAAAAAGTGGGTGTCTTTTTCAGGAATTGGAATTAAAACTGTTTTTATAAAGAAAAGTTTATTTGTTTAGATTTTGTGCGTTCTGTTGTAAACAAAGCAATGTTAATTTAATAACACAGGTAGGGGAAAAGCATGGAGCTGTTCTTATTTTTGAGGGCTTAACAGCGAGATTTGGGGAGGCATGAATCTATTAGAAAATGATTGTTTTGCCGTTGTCTGTTGAGAAATATTTTACGTATGTAGAATCTGATTTATTTGTAGCATAAAGAAAGAAATAGAAGAGAATGCCTAGTATAAGAATATTTATGCTAAGCCGGTTTTGTAGCTGCATCTTCTTTAAATAAAGTTTATTATTATTATCATTATATATCATTATTATTATAGCTACACAGTATGACGTCATACCGTGATTACAACAAAAAAGTGGCCCACGAGCCACGGAGGAGTAAGTCACTGATGTTCTTACCACATTATGACGTTTATCTTGTATCTATAAATGAGCAGAAAACGGCCAAATGCTATCTTTTGCTTTATATAATAAAAGGTCGAAAATTGGCCAAGCTGAGTTTTGATGTAGTCCGGCAACAACATTTCGCGCGTCATTTGACGTGATTCTAATCTACCAAGGAGCGGCATTAGGCAGCATCCAATTGGCTACTGAAAATTCTGAAATGGCTTGTCATTGAAATGGCGTCAGCCGTGCGTCCCTCTATGCACTAATAGATAACAGTTCTCAAACAATGAAACGCCAAAGTGAACATTGACGGCCGATAAGCCAAATAAGAGCATTGGTGATAACGTTTAACAATTCCAATAACTTAGTTGGATTTTATTTTCATACATACAAAATTACTCTAGCTCCCAAGAATAACAATCCCAATAATTTGACACAATATGAATGGATACAATGCAATCTTATTGGGCGACAACGTGCGCATTGGGTGATTCTGATTATGATATAGTGCCGTTTTACACTACCGCGAATCCGCTGAAAATGAGCCTGCGACACTGCATCTTAACATTTATACCCTATTGCTTTCTCTTTTGTTAATATGAGCCGAAGCAATGGTCTCCAAGCAGTTACTTACAGTTCGCAGCTCGGACAATAATCGTTTCTCAAAAATTAAAACCTTTCCCAAGTGCTCGACACGTAGCTTAGAATGTATTATATGCTTTTAATATTAAACGTATAATATTGTATGCAAATTAAGTATATAATGCTCATAATATCAAACGTATGTTAATATTGTATGCAAATTTCAGCTGGGGAACAGGTGCAATTTGGAAAAAATACAATTATTATTATCAACAACATTTGCAATATCTATTTTAAAACTTTGACTTTTTGTTGATATAGTGTCCATTTCTGGTCTTTCAGGCCAGGCTACCAATACAGAAATTCAAGAGGAGTTTAATATCTACCCCTTTGTACTTCAAAACGGTTTTTGTAATAATAAAAGTAACGAAATAGGACATGTATTTATAAATAATTAAGGGTCAGTGCCGTAATTTCGAAGTGCACAATTCGCATAAACTATATTGCCCCTCGCTGCTCTAATGTACCGCGAAGATATACTCAAACACAAAACGGTCTAAATTTTCGGCCGTATAATGAAGACCCCTCAACATATTTCAGCACGACGGTTATTCTTGTTGATGTTCTCAGCAATTTTGTGTTGTCTGTCAACGAAGACCGAAGGAAACAACGTCATTAAACTCGGAGCAATGTTTTCGTCGGCCAATTTGACAACGTCATTCGAAAACCTCTTGCAGACTATCAACGAAAACCTCAATTCTGGCAACGCCTCCCTGCAGTTCAATTCTGTAACAGATCTTATAAACGGCAACCCTATCCAAGCCGCTTTGGACGTCTGTGAAAAACTCTTAAGCGAGCAGGTTCTTGCAGTGTTTGTGAGCGAAGATAATTTAACGAGTGATGCCGTCTTAGGCATTTCTTATACCTGTGGGTTTTTTGAGGTCCCGGTGCTTGGAATTGCGGTAAGAGAAGCAACCTTTTCCGACAAGGTAAGCAGAATCTCCAGGAAAAACTTGATCCATAGCTTTCCTTCTCAAGTTGATGTGAATGGATGAGATGTAAAAATATTTCAATTATCTATTCCGAACTTTTATAATTTAATTCATCTGTAGTACAAAACTGCAATGGTTTAATAGAAAAAAATTTAAGAGGCAAATCACCTCTAGGAGTTGTGATCTATTTCTATCTTACATATGAAACGAAACAAATGTTTCAAATGGAGAAAATTCAACTTTACACTTTAAAGCGAGTATATATACTGAGGTGTAAAATACGCATACAAAGAGAGCTGCATGCCCATAGAATAAAACGAACGTAATCTTCGTTCATTTACGTGCAAACCAACGTGACTAATATTAAAACAAATTTTTGCGAAGTCCAAGGCTTGAAAGCGACTTAATTGTTTCCATTGCAGAGCATCCATCCTACATTCCTGCGAACAGCCTCCCCATTTTATGATCAGGCGAGAGTCTGGGTGGAAATTTTAAAGCATTTTAAATGGAACAAAGTGTTAACGGTCACAAGCAACGAATACGAAAGCAAAACATTCCTTGCAAAATTCCTCGCTTTAATTGATGATACTGATATCAAAGTAAGCTGAATTTAACATCAGTGAATAGAACTGTGTGTTGTTGTCTGGGTTGGGTTAAATATTAGCCTGCTTTATATTTGACTACCACTATACCTTTTCCTGGATTACAAACAACCTTATTGGTTGATCGCAAGGATGCAACACATCCGATTGGCCAAAAGATAAACCGAGGTATTAGTGGTAGTCAAGTCTAGTCAAGTCTGAACCTCGTTATTCCCCGACCAAAGACCTTCATTTTTTCATGTGCTGCATCACATTATGACTCAAAATTCCAAACCGTTTCCTATAGGTGGAAAAATCCGTTGAAATACTGCCCGGAGAACTTAACGTGACTACTGAATTGAAAACTTTAACAAAAACCATTTCAAGGGTTATATTATTCTTTGTAAGGTAAGTAAATTTCAACGTTTAAGCAGTGAAACTGTTCCCTCGATACACTTTTTAGTTTTCTGAAGTGACCTAGTGGGCAAAATTACACCTTTAGAACGTTAAATCACGTTAGAAAAGATTGAAAATACAATACGATTGAGATTACATTGTCAATAACACTCAATCATATTTTAACAACGTCCTGTGCTCACTGAAAAAGTACGGAAACTGATTCAAAAAACATGTTTTCTTAGTCGTGCAGAAGCAAAGGTAATCTACCGTGATTCATCAAAGCTGTCGTTAAACGAGAAAGGTTATGTATGGTTACTTCCTGAAGAAGCATTGAGTACAGACGACAAAAACTTGCTTGCTCCTACAGGTGAGCAATATCTTATTTACAAGTCAGTTCATTTCTGGACTTTCGTAGATGAAAAACAAAATTGGTACTCATGATTTTAGGATCAATAAGCGTTCAATTGATTCAAGGATCCGATGAGAAATCCCACCTTTACGATGCTCTTAGTATTGTAACCAAGGCGGCACAATCACTGATTGCAGATAAAGATTTACAGGACATGAAATTCCTAGAAAATGGTTGTCACAGTTCCACTCCTTGGTCTGCTGGGAGGACTGTCTACGAGTAAGTATGAAAATCTACGTAGATATTTTTTGTATGGATTATTTCAGGTAACTCCATTACTCACTCTTGTGAGCCGATTATCCTGACAGGCTATGGTCCAATTGATAGGGGATCCGAAGTAGCTAGAGTTTTAGCGTCCATATCAGAGAGGGCTTGAAGATTACTGATATCCATTACACGGCAGCCTTCTCTCCCCGATTATTTCAAGATCTTAAGTAAATGTGGACCATGATTTGGTCTCCCCGATTGAAAGCCAAGCATAGCGAGCTCACAAGTTGATAAAATGGACTTATGCTTTCTCGTTACTTTTGCTCGCGGATTCTTGCCAGGTGTGGTAAGGTTACACAGCGATCGAGAGTCTAGCCGTTAATATCATGAATTACGTTATGTTCCCAGGAAACTGTTAAACACATCAATAATGAACGGACTCACGGGAAAGCTGGAGTTTAATGATTTTGGAGAAAGGAAACACAACCGATATAAGATTATTAATGTTCAGAAATCTGGTGTGAAGGAAGTTGGAACATATGAAGATGGTGAAATGAAGATCAATGGTAAAATTATCTGGCCAGGAGAGACAACGCAGATACCGAACGGAACATTCTTATCTAAACATTTAAGGGTAGGCATTCATGACGTTGACTGGAAATAAAAAAATGTGGGTATGTTACAATGATGGGTATGTTATGAACGGGCTTTGCTAATCATCCTTACTTGCAGCTGAGAGCTGAGCTAAATTATTATAAGTAATAACATGGCCTTGAGGTTGATTAGTGATTAAATGTACCCGAGGCTTGAGGGACATTTAATCACTAATCAACCGCAAAGCCATGTTATTACTTTGTAATATTATTGTCACCGAGACAATAGGAACGCTTTTAGGGGATTTAACTATAGCTAAAATGAAATAATAGTTGGTTTTATGTCTTTGTTTAAGTGCTATTCTATTGAAACGTTTTAGAGTAGTTGAGAGGAAATATGTAAATGTATGTGCATATAAGCTGGTCTATAGTTACGTGTTTGGCAGTGAAATTTGAGTAATAAGACGAAGTATACGAAGATAGGTACGATTAGCTAGTAATCGTACCTAATGCATAAATATTAGGTACGATTAGCTGGTAATCCTACCTAATGCATAAATATTAGGTACGATTAGTTACTAATCCTACCTAATCATAATGTATATGCATTGGGTTATTTAGTTGTTAATCGTCACTAGTAAAACAAAGGATTTCGAGGTGACTATATTAATGAATTAATGATACAGTCAAAGGCTTTCTAAGAGCGCCTCTGACAGCCAACTTATGACTCATGTCTGATCACAGAGCACAGCTACGATGTCAGCATCAGTTAGAGTCATCTCACGCAACTCTTTCAACATTTCCTCTGAAAAAATCGGGACACGTTATATACGCAGCCTAGAACGCAAGTTGCAACAAGACTGTTGACATCTTGATAACAGTCTTGATAACAGTCTTGCAATCTACAAGCCGATATCAGGATACGTTCTCATGGCTTGCGACAGCTTGTTGACGACAAATCTGTTGCAAGTTGTTAAAAAACTTGTTGCAAGTTAATGGTCAAAACAAATGTTACCCACAGGCTTGTTGCAAGTTGTTGCAAGTCCGTTAATGATAAGTTGCAACTTGATGAAAGTGATACGTTTGTTGCAACTTATTGACAAGTTGCAAGAAGCTAGTAAAATTGACAACTTGCAACAAGGCTGTTGCGGCTTTGATTGCGTTCAGCTCTGTGATTCTGAGAATTGTTTTCTTTTCAGGTTGTGACAATCAAACAACGTCCCTTTGTATACGTTGAAGATCGGCCGCCAGGATCGGGTAATTGTTCGGATCTGAACAAGGAGGGCAAGCATTATATTGAGTGTACCGGGCAAGTGCTTGATTCACATGAAGAGCAGAGCAAGGAACATGGACTCCATTGCTGTACTGGTATATATACTGTGTTATGTCCTCTCTGAGAGGTTTAGTGTGTTATGTCCCATCTCAGAAAATCTTTAGATCTCTGGGATGGTAGTTTAAGCTAGATTACGTTGTCAACCTGAACAATTACACTTTCACGAGTCAAGATTAAAGTACGGTTGGTGAAACTGACAATACGATCCAAACGTTTTTTAACATTGGGAAAGTAACGTCAACGTTGATTCAATCAGCATTTCAATTGTTTTAAAGCTTGATTCAATATCTAAAGGTGATGTAAGACGTTGGTTCAACGTATAACCACAAGTAACTCTGCCCGCTGGGTTCCAGCTGAAGTAACCAGGGAATATGGTCAAGTGTGTTAGGACTAATGACCAAGAATATCTTTCTTCCAGGTTTTTGTATTGACTTGTTGCGATTTCTTGCTGAGAAAACAAACTTTACGTTTGATGTGCACCTGTCACACGACGGACGCTTTGGAGCTTTTGTTAAAGTAAGTTTCGTTAGTGTCATTACAAGTACTTTGTGAGTACACAAATCAAGAACTTAAGTGGCATCAGATTCTTTAGGATTCTTTAAATGCCTCGTTGTTTTTATTGCATTTGATCAGGAACCAGGAAGCGATGACAGAAGATGGAACGGAATGGTGGGAGAAATACTGGAGGATAAAGCAGACATGATTGTTGCGTCTTTAACTATCAACAATGAGAGGGCGAAAGTCATCGACTTCTCGAAACCTTTTAAATATCAAGGAATCACAATTCTAGTGAAGAAAGTAAGGAAGACTGAATTAAATACCAGTTTATACATACTCTCTCTCGTCAATTCTTACCAACTCTCATACAACTCTTGTTCTCGTTTGACCAGGACATGAGAGCTGGAAAATGTCTTACACAAACTCTCGCTTGTCAACTCTAATCAACTCTCATGCAACTCTTGTTCTCGTTTGACCGGGACAAGAGAGCTGGAAAACGTCTTACACAAACTCTCGCTCGTCATCTCTCATGCAACTTTTGTTCTCACTTTACAAGAACACGCAATTCTTGATCCTGTTTGATCAGGTCATGAGAGTTGAAAATACTTTCATACAAACTTTTGTTTTTATCGTTTTCACCCACGTTTAACCATAGCTACCTCATCATGGTAACCTTATAATTTTTGTCAGATGACGCAAAGCACGGCTACATCCTTTAACTGAGCATTTTGAAACCATTAATGGAAGTGCATAGGGGGATTAACATATCATTTACCGCATGCATTTCTTCTCTATTTCATAGAGCGAGAGTTCTAGTAGTTTGAGTTCGTTTCTGCGACCGTTCCAAATCGAATTGTGGCTCTTGGTGTTATTGTCTGTTCACGTGGTTGCTGTGATATTGTATCTCTTGGACAGATTTAGTCCGTTCGGAAGATTCCAGCTTGCGAAGTGCGACAAAGACGAGACGCCGCTCAATTTGTCCAGCGCCATGTGGTTCTCATGGGGAGTTTTGTTGAACAGTGGAATCGGAGAAGGTGAGCTTGACAAGGCACCCAGGGTCCAGTGGAGAATATTCAGACACGTACCAAGAGCGATAACTGGGCTGTGCGGGGGGGGGGGTAACTTTTACAGAAACAGAAGCTTAATCATAGACAAACATCGTTTTCTATCAATGTTTCTCGTGTTTGCCAGTGTGTGGAAACTGGGAAACATTTTTGTGAGAAACATTAATTCATTCGCACGCGTCTTGAAATTGCTTGAACCTGCCTAAGCGAAAAGACGATGTTCTTTCTAGTTTGTGCTACCAAAATGATTTGATGGCAACATTTTTGCCTCTTTAAAAGCAAATGTTGCTTTCGACAATATGATATTTTTCTGAGGCGGGCAAAAATGGAAACATAATGTTTCCCCAACAATGTTTCTTGATGTACACGGGAGTTTAGTATCATGTAAAGCTCGTTTCTTACTGTGGTGTCAATGAAGCAACAGAGATACTGTCACTTACATGCATGTTTGTATGCACAGGTACTCCAAGAAGTTTCAGCGCTAGACTACTTGGTATGGTGTGGGCTGGATTCGCAATGATTATTGTGGCAAGTTACACAGCGAACCTTGCAGCGTTTTTGGTTCTGGATCGACCCAAGGCGGTTGTCACTGGTATTGATGATCCAAACGTACGTAAATAGACTATGGTGCAAGCATTTAGATATTAGAGTCATGGTGTGGTATGGTGTACAATGCTGCGCTTTTGTACGGTCTGTTATGGTATTGTGTGTCATGGTACGGTGTGGTATGGTGTACTGTGATATGGGGTTGTATGGTACGGTGAGCTTTTGTGCTATGGTATGGTATAGTATGGTATGGAATGCATGACATGGTACCGTATAGTATGGTATAATTTGGTATGGTACAAAGTACAGCATCATATCGTATAGAATGGCATGATATAGTTCGTGGTATATAGCATAACGACACATCTTTATACCATGCTATATTAGACAGCATGGTTTAATACAATGTACAGTTGATATAGTTTAGCGTAGTATGGTATATAGTGTGGCGAAATCTTCATACCATTTAGGAGTTGGTAATAAAGTACCAGTAATACCAAATTTGTCACATTTTAGCTACGGAATCCTACGAGCAATTTCAAATACGCGACTGTTGCCAACAGCAGTGTAGATGACTACTTCAAACGTCAGGTAGAACTCTCTACCATGTACACTTTTATGGATTCTTATAACGTCGACTCCGCAGAGAAAGGAATAGAAGCAGTGCGAAATGGGTGAGTTGCTAAGGAGGATGTTGCATCACTAGAGTTGCTAGCTAATAAAATATCACCGTCTACTAAAAGGAGACACCATATTACATCAAACCACATCACACCATACAACACCACACACACTATACAACACCACATCACATCACAACAGACCACATCACACCACACCACACCACACCACACAACACCACACCACACCACACAACACCACATCACATCACATCACACCATACAACACCACGTCACATCACCACACCACACCACACCACACCACACCACATCACATCACCACACCACACCACACCACATCAAATCACACCACACCACACCACACCACACCACACCACACCACACCACACCACACCACACCACACCACACCACACCACACCACACCACACCACACCACACCACACCACACCACACCACACCACACCACACCATACAACACCACATCACATCACATCACAACACAACACACCACATCACATCACCACACCACATCACATCACACCACACCACACCACACCACACCACACCACACCATACAACACCACATCACATCACATCACAACACAACACACCACATCACATCACACCATACAACACCACATCACATCACAACACACCACATAACACCACACACAATACCGCATTAGCTTTACAACTTATACATTTTTATGTATTTCCAGGGACCTGAAAGCATTTATTTGGGACTCTCCAGTACTTTACCACGAATCTTCCAAAGACTGCTCCTTGACCACGGCTGGTGAATTGTTTGGTCGCTCTGCCTATGGCATCGGATTACCAAAAGATTCTCCTTGGACCTATAATATATCACTGGCTATCTTGAATTTTCATGAAAATGGAAAAATGGAAGCGCTGGAAACATCCTGGATTGATATCGGGAACTGCCCAGAGAGTAGTACAGCCCCCGCCACCCTCGGTTTGAGTCACATGCTAGGTGAGAAATTGCTTCACAGTCCGAGACTTGATGCAAGTTGTCGATTTTAATGCCTTGATGCAGCTGCCGATTTTTCTAACTCGATCGAAGTTGTAGATTTTACCAGCTTGATTCAAGTTGTTCATTTTACCAGCTTGATGCAAGTCTGTTGCCAGGTGGTATCGAACCTGTGGACTTCATCAAATTACACCATCATCTGTTGAAAACATTTGTAGACCTGTTGCATCAAGCTTGTACGTGAATCCACCATTAACTTGCAGCAGTTATCATCGGCTTCACGAGAGCAAGGCGACAAGCATGTGGCAGACCTG
Source organism: Muricea muricata (assembly GCA_963855995.1). Taxonomy (NCBI): domain Eukaryota; kingdom Metazoa; phylum Cnidaria; class Anthozoa; order Malacalcyonacea; family Plexauridae; genus Muricea; species Muricea muricata. The sequence goes on from OY979721.1 coordinate 965,356, forward strand.
CTGCACCTTGTGCATTTCTGGCTGTTTATATTTGATGTGAAACACTTCCGTCCTTGCTTTTTAGGTGTATTTATAATGGTCCTGGCAGGAATCGGTGGTGGAATAATCATCATCGTTTTAGAGATAATCTACCACAAACAGCGTGGCTGGCGCGCCGACCAACGAGACCTTGCCAAGAAGACCGCTGATGTTTGGAAGAGTAACGTGCAGGTGACACGGAATCACGTGAAAGAAACGAACGGCGTGAATGGTAAAGAAAATGGTCACGTGACGCAGGAGGCTGCGAGAGCCAACCCCGTTTTTGTAACGGATGCACAACTATAATGAACTGTATTCTATTTCAGATTGAAGAACGGAACGCATGTTAGTCTAAATAATTGCACACTATCTGAGGCTGGTTGTCCAAAAGCTTAGCTTAACCCTAGGTTAACGTGAAATCCGAAACCAGTTTCAGAGCAGCTTAATTAATGTTTCTTGAAATATACAGTTTGGGAATATCTTCAGGAGGGGGAGGGGGGGGGGGTGACTGCGTCCGTTTAGGGCAAAACGCTGCTGAAGATGGTCTTCTGTGCTTTATTCCGTGGTCCAGTGCACTCCAAGTTGTTGATCTTAATTTGTCAGGCCTAAGTATTTATGTAAATAGCGCATTAGTCCTTGTCGTCAATTTATGTACACAAGTCTATTCATAGCTGCTTTTCACAATCACACTCTAATCCTTAAGTTTACTTTAACTAGTTATTTTATCGCGCAATTTTATGCATATGTGAATAATATATTTAGAGCAAACAGTTGGGATAAGCAGCGAACTTCAAAAATCACGAACTGAAAGCGAAACTGTGTGAAATCGGTTTTGATCTGTCGACGTTTAGTATTTTGTCAACAATTTACGGCCTTTGACCTCATCACGCTTTTGGGAGTTGGATCAAACTCAAAGAACGGAACATTTCCCATGTGCCTCTGCTATCGGATTGCCACCAACCTATAATTGTGAGGGGTTGGTTATAAAAATGAAAGACAATAAGCTATAGAAATTGGTTTACCAAAGGACGAATCACAAACAATGATGACTATTGTCTTAAAAGACCAATCACAAGGCCTGATCATTTTAGGTTAGTATTTACCGCTCCAGATCACACTCCACATATATATAGCGCGTTTACCGTTGTCCACGCGTATCTAATTTCTTAATTAACATCAAAGATCTTGTCCCACTCAATCGGCATAGTACAAAAGATGGACTGGACCCTAGACTGGACCCAAAATTGGACCCAAAATTGGACTCAAAAAATGTATATTTCCCCTGATAAAAACAACCACGAGAATATTAATTAGCGCGTTTCATTTTACAGGCAAAAAACCTCACCTTTCCTTGACCTATCTGTTTTAAACTACATATAATACCGTCTAAAGTTTTATATTATGTTTTATATTAACCATATCTAAGAAAACGGACAAATGCTCGTTAAACAACTCGCAACACAGCAAGGAGAACTTGCGCCGTGAATGCGGAATGATCTGAATGACCTAAAATATATCCGTATCCATGCATGAAAATATCCGTATAAACGATAAGCAAAATAAACATTCTCTATCAGACCCTCTTTAAATTCCATATTGGCGCAGAAATATACATTTCAATGACAATGTGCTTACAAACTTTGTTTTACTAAACATATTTGAAAAACTATATATTTTAATATAGTTGCGTGGTCTGTCAGACAAAAGCGCACCATATTGTAATTCCGTTTGCAATGGCATCGCCTTAATTTTTAAACTATGATTTAACACGTCTTACTTTGTGTCGTGTGTCGTCCGGCATGGGTCGTGAGTAATAAGGTCGTTGGTAACTTTTTAATTATTCATCTATATTTCAAAAACTATCTAACACTATACCACACAACTATATTAAAATATATATAGTTTTATAAATATGTTCAGCAAAACAAAGTTTGTAAGCACGTTGAAATGTATATTTCTGCGCCGATATGGAATATATAAAGTGGGTCTGATAGAGAATATCTATTTTGCTTATCGTTTATACGAATATATTCATGCATGGATACGGATATATTTTAGGTCATTCAGATCATTCCGCATTCACAGCGCAAGTTCTCCTTGCTGTGTTCTCGTGGTTGCTTTAATCAGGAAAAATGTATATTTTTCGAGTCCAATTTTGGGTCCAGTCCAGGGTCCAGTCCATGTTTTGTACTATGCCCATTCAATCTGCCGTCAACAATTCGTTTGTCTTGGAAAAATATGAACACACTACAAGACGAGATTCTCGCAAAACCGTTGCAATTAGATGTGATCGTATTCTTACTACCATTCGCAACGACTCCAATATTGTTCTGAACGCGGTTTCATAATTGTGCTGGACGCAATAACTCTTTGTTTATATTAACTGTCAATACACACACGTATTGTTTTCAGGAGCGTTTCGTTAGAGAATCACTCAAGCTTATCAAACATGATCCGCGTGGGTTTCACGAGGAACGCGGGTGGCGGTGTACGGGTAACGACTGCTTGAGAATGCTGTACTAAGTTCTATTCCAGTTTAGAAAGCTAACTTCCATGAAGACGGTACCATCATACGCATTTATGGTGCATACTTCAATAGCTCAGTTTTTGACAAGAATTGAACTGTATTTAGTTGTACTGTTATTGAAAATATGATCCAAACCAATAAAGCCATAGCCTTTCAACCTAGCAACGATGTGGAAACGGGCAAAATGATCATTTTTTTAAGACGTTAAACGATCCCTGCAAACTGTTCTTGGATGATGCAGCCCTAAAGGAAGTTCTAAAAGGGAAATAAATAGTTTGAAAGAAGCAGCTTCGTCAATAATTTGCATCAAATCGATGTTAAAATGACTTGTCATTGAAATTTTCGCATTTCATATACGACAGAAACCATAAGCATTCAGGTTAAGAATATTAAGAAGGAAGGTATGTTAAGAAGGAAGTTAAGGTAATAACCAATTATGGAAAACGTCACGTATAATTCTTGTATAAGCACATTTTCGCCATTGCTACTTCGTTGGTAACGACTCGGTTGAAGGCAGCAGACGTCAGCGTCTGCACTCCGCGTTTTTGCTGGAGCGTTTAATTGCAAAATAGATATTGTAGTGTAATGCCCGACGGGGGTGCTTTTTGCTGATAAGAATATTTACACTCGACTGGAAACGTTTGCGTATCTGTGACAAACAGAATAGAAGATGCTACTCACTAGCGTGTACTTTGTTCATCATTTAAAATATTGGACGTTTTTCTTGAGAGCTAGAAGGCCTTTATTATCTGCTTTGTTTTGTACGTCATCAAGCATTCAAGGATTCTTGAACGAGTCTTGAACGTTACTAGGCGCTCGCGAAATATGTATGGAGCACTTGACAGCTTCGAATAAAGAAGGATGTCTCATCAAAACCATTAAAATAACATTAAACTAAATAATACACAATTGACTAAAGGTGATTTGGCTTTGAGAATTATCATCCTATAAACGGATACATATGAATACATCCGAAACTATATATATATACAATATATTATACACAGACATGCGTTTAAGCGTTTTGCTCCTCAGTTCTACAATATAAGTCATCTCACTATTGAATTTCGCAAACCAAAACTTACTTTATACAATACGTCTGAAGACCCATACCAAACAAATTTTTAATGATTAAAGTTTATGTCTGAGTAAACTATATATATATTTGCGCCATGCATTACTGATTAGAAAGATTTGAAGATTTATAATCTATTAATATTACAGTTTATATAAACATATATTTCATATATAGGCAGGCAATACTGATGAAGGGTTGTTCAATTTACCTCCGATGCAGCAAAAATGACTTCTTAACATTCCCATGTTTCACAACGAAACCTTGACAACCGAACTGAAGCAATGACTTTCGATAGAGCATCCAAGAAACGTTTTTGAAGGGCTGAATCAGCGGTTACTCCGACAACACCATGATGGAACGAAACTTACTGGTGGAGGACTGCCAAAGTGAGCACTTCCCTAAACTCGATTATTCAAAAAAGACAGCGGTTGATTAATTATATGCAAGCACGCAGTATATAGCACTGGGAAAAATAGAAATAATTTAACATAAAGATTAAAAAACATTGCCATGCGGTTGCCTAGGTTGACAACCAAACGGTCATGCATTTAAGGAAGTGTTTATATGCATGGAGGCGAATGTGTATATTTGTCCAGAAGCGAGAAGCACTTAACAATTTTTAAAAAATAAAATCCCCCCACTCTGGTGCTATAGATACATATTATTTGTGTCATTCAACGGAATCTTGAAGTATATACAACGAATTCCTAATATTGCGACCGCATATTGCCCTGGATGTCTTGAAAAATCTTGTCATCATTGGGTTCGTATGTCTTACAAAGGCCAATTACTTTCGCCAATCTCCGAAGCATTACAAGACCCAGCCTTGAACAAATTAACGTCATACGCTAGACAATGGATTTTTTCGTACAACTTGCAATGCAATTTCAGCACAGTTAGAAGTTATTTGAAATATATGCTGGGTGTAAAGTCGCGAGTGTGGTTTCTGCATTCTATACTTTACCCTTGCGATCCTTGAACGCACCTTGTTTATAAGATAAATTATAAGAAATGTGATGAAATATTTTCGCAAAAGGCCATCATTTAGAGTATAGATAACACTTCCATGGTCTAATTATTAAGTCAGAATACGTCAAGAGTTGTGTTGCAAAAATTGTCTCAGGTGATACGGCTGTTAATAGTACATAACAATTCCATTGGTGCTTTGCATCGCAAAGGACTAAATATATTATTACGTACAGAATCAGGTTAATATCCTAAGTTTCGTTCATGTTAACTATAAATGAAGAGTTCTGGCTGTCAGAAGAATTGATATTGAAACGGAAAAAGAATTGACACTGCTAAGAGTTGCTACATAATCACAAAATAATGTATCTTCTTTTTCTTACTGAAGGAACAGAGAGAAGAATTTGGTTATCGTATCTATATTCAGCAGCCTAAGAGAAATACTTGTCTTGAATGTATCAATTACGCCCATACAAGCTATCAAAATTGAACATTTGACATGATCAGCATCATGAATGACCCAAAAGAAACTCTTTCTTCTATGGACCCTCAGTGAAATTTAAAGCTCTGCTATGCCTGAAACTTGGCATGCTTAAAAGGTACCAAAAAGGTACCAAAGTTGAAAGTTAACTGGGGCTGGAAAATCTTCTATTCTTCATAATCCTTCATCTATACCTCTAATCACTGTGGTTACAAGCGAATACAGTTGTTCCGGGATGTGCTGCCTTTATGTTGTAAATGTTAAACAATGTCCGCTGGCCCAAGTTGTATCCCTGCAAATTCTCCTAGACTAAAGAATTTAATTTCTTTTTCGACAATTTGCAATGCAAAAAACGGAAATAATTATGGCTTGAAAGTCCTTTGTATTACAATGTTATACCAGCTGGACACCTAGTTAAACAAGACATTCTTGTCTTGTTCACAACTTTTTAATAATGATTTACACATGGAACGATTTTTTAAACATTCATTTTCAACGAGTTTAATACGACAATCTTAATAATATCTGCTGGTGATTTTCATCGAAGAGTATATTGTCAGTCAATAAAAAGTACTTTAAGACACTTTAATTTAGCTTTCATATAACTCAAGAAGACATACATTTATACAATATATATAATGGACTAGCTAGCGTACGTATTAAGCAATAAATACAATTACAAATACAATTAAACTGCGTTGAAAGATTCTAATAGTTTCACGTTGAAATCGCAGTTGCGAACTTGCACTTGTGTGCAATTATAGGCCGTTATTAGTTTCGAATTGCTTGAAAATTTATTAAACTTCTTTCTATATACAACTAAATGGATATTTTCATATTTATAAGCCGGCTTGGTTGACAGGGCGACCGACAGTGACTATCCACTCTGAAATTCAATATTAGGTACATATAAATGCTGGCGTGGGCAAAAAATTCTGATTACTGAATGCATTTGAGGTATCCCGTAGTCACGCTCTTAAAACTGTCCTCTCCCCAAAGGACATAAGCTTTCTTCCGACCAAATGTCGCAAAAATACTACAGCTCTCAATAAGCGAGGAATTTCGACTCTCGAGTACCGTGTCCTTGTATTATGTCCATATTTAAAGCGACCTCGACAAGTAGATCCATACTTGACAAATGATTATTTGCAGTCAGGTTTTCTAGCAACGAAAGCGCACTCTCACCGTTGTTTTGAAGGGCGGTAGACACGGGCACGCACCGTGCGCTCAGTTCGCAATTCTTAGGAGACAGAGGCCGGGAGTCCGAATGTTCCGAGTCGCAACTCGAAACGGATTCCGCGTCGCTAAACGTGCCCGAATCAAATTTCACGGAGTACTCGTCGTTTGAGCTGCTCCTCCTCGAGCCAGCACTGCTGGTACTCCCCAGCGTTTTCGTTGTCCGCCTCGTGATCGTGTAATGACTGGGGTCATGTCCCTCCCGTCTGATCATTTCTGGGAGAATCCTGCGTCTTGCATTAATAAACCAGTTGCAGACCTGCAAGACGCTGAGGTTCGATGCCCTGGACAAATGCTGCTTTTCGCTCTCCGACGGGTATGCATTGAATCTGTGTTCCCACAACCACAATCGCAAGACGTTCACCGAGTCCTTGGGTAAATTCCCACGCCGTTTTTTCGGCGACGAGGAGCTGTTCTTCGCGTGAGCACGTGAAGTCGTTACTCCATCCCTGGCGGGGGGCCGGTCAATGTCTGGTTTCTTCGCCAATTTCACGTCAAATACTGTAAGATAAAGCATGGAAATTCAGCTCAAGAAGTGATTTCGGATGCTTTTGACAACGAACGAGGAACGTCTCTGGTATCTTGGATACCACCCACACTTTGATAAGTAGAGAGTTAAGTCGACTCTTAATGCTTACAGCAAGAAAATGAACAATCCAAAATGTAATTCGATAATTTCAAGGTGTCAGGTTTACGAATACAATCAGCTGACAAGCATTGCCTTGCCTACTATTATTTCGTGTAACATTTGTACACTGAATTTGCTTCGAACTGCCAAAACAATTAGGGAAAATTTTGTGCTGCTACGAGCTGTCAAATGTGTTTAAAGTCAGCGAAGCGAGTAAGACCACGTTGTATATAAGATTACACATTGATAGATTGCTGCCTAGCAAATAATGTACTTACAATACCTAGTATTATTCGTTTCTACCTTGAGATATCTTGGTATTTTAGCTGTCAGAAGTTGGCAAAGATTACAGGTCGGGGAAAGTGTAATCACTCGGGCCTTACAACGGTGTTGACTGCCACAAGATCGTGATAGTCTGTGCTAGGCATTAAGCTTCGAGCTTAAGGGGACTTTACAACCCCGCAAAACCCACCTAAAGTTAGCATGAGCGATTCCTAATACCTCGCGAAGCTATGACTTATAGTGCAAACCTTGAAACGGAATTTAATATCGAGAGGGGGGAAACGGTAGATATGCAATCACGCAAGTCATTCATATATCAAAGTACCTGATCGTTTCTCTCGCGAACTCTTCGAATTCTGCGGCGCCATTCGCGTAAGCTTGCGTTTTCCCGTCCAACTTCTTGTTTTGCTTCGACGACGGAACTCTGACGGTGCGAAATCCGTGCAAGGAACGTGTGTTTCAACAGAGACTATTTACCAAGTCTGTTCAATCGCCAAGCACAACTGCCGTTTGACAATTATGACAGTTAGTTCCATCCAACAACCCGGCACTGTTGTATACTGTTTATACGATTTCATGCAAAGCTCGAGCGGTGATTGGCTGACGGCCGCATAGTATTTACATCAGCGTCTGTTCCCATTGGCTAGCGGCCGTAATTCGCTTAGCTAAACCACGTGGACGTACAAAATTGCAGCTAGATCTACATCTTTGAGTGCTTCCTTCATCTCCTAGGAGAATTCGACTTGACAGATCGCTTGTATTAGACCGTGTCTGACAATGGCTGTATAAAGTATTCCCCTCGCTTGTTTGTTTTGACATGAGCGTGGTAAAATCACGCCTTTGGCTAAGCCCTTGCAGACAAAATACACCAGTAGCATGGAGGACGACGTACAATACTCGTGGCTTTGAGCCTTAGCTGTCAAAGTGTATTCGGAATGCTTGCAATGCGCGTCTCCTTGTCAAACACACAAGCTCTTGTTTCGAGGATCATATCTTCAAGTGATGATGAACCATCATCAGCCCTATGTGCTTTGTAACTTGTGTATTTTACTTTCGTGTTTAAAAACCCTCACGCAAGGGACCTCGCACTTTCGAGGTGGGAAAATTCAACGACGTCTTGTCAAATGTCAACATTAAGTTGACCCAAGACTACAAGCCAAATTCTCGGGATGACACGCATGTCAATATCTATATTACTATCTTACAAACTAAACTGATGAGATTGGTCAGAGCGTCTTAGCCTTTGTAAAGCTTAAAAAGAGAATTTCTCAACCACTTCTCAATTCGTGAAGTTTCAATATTAAATTAGCTGGACTCATTTAAAGCATTCACGAATTTTTTAAGCCTAATAATGTTCCAGTTCAACAGACACGTGTGGACTATAGCATGCTTGAAGCGAGCGAGGGTTGTGTCTTGACGTATATAATTAAGTATTTCTTCGCTGGTAACATTATTGCCATTATGTGTTGAGGACACCCCGCGTAGAAGTCAATGTAGCGTTGAACCTAACATTACATACATAATTTCTAAATCTCAATTCATATTAAGTGAAAGAACATAAACCTTTCGTGTATTATTAATTGCACTAGACGAGAGCACTTGTGACGTTGCTTTGAGATATTATCACAATTTCTAGAATCGACAATCAAGTCAACTTTACAACATATTCCAACAATGTTTCTAATTGTTTCAAGCCATTTTCAGCCCAAAAATGAACCGAGATTGTCAAAATCATATCATAATACATCTACAGCATAAATCTAATCCCTTTTGTCAACCAAAGTCCACCATCAAATACATGCATTTATAGGTATATTCATTTATTTATTTAAATACATATATTTATTTATATACGTTTTCCTTGCTGAAGAAAAAGAAACCTAACTAAATTTTATTTATTTATTCATTTATATTTGTTTATTTATACCCGGACATATGCTTGAAATATATATACGCCAATTAATAGCATAATATTCATCCTTAGTAGAGCGGCTTAAAATTTGTGTATCGTGAGAGTACCCTCTTCATACATGCAGTCAAAGTTTCTGCTATCAGAGAAGGAATTTGTATGGTTGGGCTTTATAACGTTTTATAGAGATTTTGTGAAAAATCTTCGAGAAAATTGATTAGGTATTATTTACCAAAATTCTTCCAAATCTTTCAAAACTTAGAATTTATCCATGAAAAATTCTTTGAGAGCAACTTTAACAGTGTAAAAGCGTTAAGATTAACTTTACAATTTACATTGGGCAGATGTTTAACGCTCACGCCTTGTAACTACACGGCAAAAAAATTATCATCGCTTGTGCGAGGTTGATAAAAACAGGATTGAACAATGTTGTGCTGCCCACATTCTTCACAGTTGTCAACAATATTGGACAATATTTTTGAGCCTGAATCCAACGTAACAATGTTGACCAATATTATTGATAACTGTGAATAATGTGGGCAGCACAACACTGATTAATCATGTTTTTATCAAAATTGAACAGTCACAAACTAAATCGAAAGGTAGTTTGGTAGTGAGAGATATTGAAACGGAGAACTTTATCTTGCCCGCCCTGACCCACTGTAACTTCCATAATATTTAAAAACCCCATTCAGTGTACCACGGGGAGTGACAATGATCAGAAACCTTAACTTTCTCCCCCCCCGGCTCGCTGTAACTTCCATAATAGTCAAAAAGCTTATTGAGTGCATCCCGGGGGGTAAAATAATCAGGTACCTCGATCACAGCCGCACGCTTCCCCATGGTGTTTTCTCGCCAAGGAACAAATTCGAAAAAAGATGATGAAACGAATCCGGGTGGTACTTCACCAGCCTAATGCAGTCCGGGTTGAAATTCACTTCGAGGAGAACGGGTTGCATTTTTTTCGAGCCTGCAAGCCAAGAAATTATAATAGATAAATCTGCATGCCAAAAGGACCAACATTTACAAAACTAAAAGCAGAAAAAATTTTTTTCGAAAATTAAAAAAAGTGTTACAATATTAAAGATAGATAAGAGTCCCATCTGCGCAACGGCTCTGCTCATATGAAATCCCAACAGAAAAAAACATTGTCCAAACAACTGACAGCAAAAAGCGGCAATATTTTGAAGCTGCTAACGAAATCACTGTTGGTAGATGTGTCAATATACCAGTATCAAACCGTTTTTAAAGCTCTTTTATGCCTGCTGTAGAGGTTACTTTAAATTGCTGCAGACTTTAGATTGACTTTTTGGACAAGGGTGAGAATTATAGTCAATTAAGGTCGTCTTTAAAATAGCATACACTTTGAACTATAAGCACGCAAGGAATGATGGATTATTGTTTTTTAGACCCTGATACTGAGGGAATTATCTTGGTAGCAAGTCAATTTGCCCTGATAAGTTTTCCGTGTGCCCCTGATGATCTTTCAAAAATAACTCCGAGGTAAAAATAAGTTATAATCCGTCATCCTTTGCGCGGTCATCGTTTACAGTTTACGCTTTTGGAAGAATAACCTTTCTTACGTTGGCTGTATACATAGCGGGATATGTATTTCAGCTACTGGCTGCAATGTGGTATCTTAAATAAACAAATAAACAACATTGAACCTACCGTCATCTGCCCATTTTAACATGAAATCCAAAGCGTAATAAGCTCGAGACTGAAACAAAAGAGAGTTTTAGTAAAGAATATGAGGAACTACGAAAGGACATACTTCAGTGTTTTTCGCGTTTCACCCCCCCCCCCAAGAAATATGCCGTTCTTAAATATTTCCAGGGAGAGGGGTACTGTTTCTGTTTAGAACACTAAATCTATTTTGTTGTTTTGCTGTTGTCTTGTTACATACGCCATCTGGAAACATAGAGAAGTACTGGCACTAGATGTTATATTAATAGGGATCTATTTTTTTTATCAAAACCACTTAATTAGAAAATGAGAGAGAGAGGATAATTGTAATTGTCTCAGTACAATCCGAGATCAAATATGTAACTTTTTAAAAAGAAATCTCCACAAAGATGATTATTTCGCTACTCGCTATCCATTGAGTTTCAGGAACAGATAGCGAGTTGAGTATCCAATGAAATTACAGCATTTGCAATATTATACTAGAATACGGATTATACGATTCTAATAACATGAAACGTTGAGAAAAAAGACCAGGACTATATTGAAAGGGTAATTTCCTTCAAGTTTAAAAACCATTTCACCTTCAAAGAGTGTAAGCAACGCAAAACAGAACTAACATTTGCGCCAGAAATGCTAACATAAAAAGTAGAAAATAAAAGGCAGGAAAAGCTTCTTCATTTACCATTTTACAATGGCCCAGTCCTCTCGGCGGCGGCTCGGATGTCGCCGCTTCAAAAAGCTCCTTTATAATTTTGTGAACTTCATTCTTAACGAAAAAACGCCGAGTAGACAACGTTAGAACAAGCTACACGAATACTGGAGGGGGTCAATGCGTCTTCTAATTCGAAGGGAAATCATAAACATGTCGAAACTCAAGCCGGGAAAAGTTGTGAAAACTTCATCATTAACCATACTTCCTACAGCAGGAATCAAACCTACGTCAATGCGGTGCCCGTGTAGTAAGCTACATACTATTATAAGCTACGGAGATCGATGATAAGAGCGGACGTAATTTATGTATACTTAGGGTGGTAATGTCTGTGGATAGGTTGAGGGCAGTCTCCTTCGCAGAGGTTTTTTGTTTTCTTAACTGGTGCCTTGAAGCCATTCAGGATGGCTGATTTGCATATTAAATTATTGCACAATATAACAAATTCCAAAAGGACATACATTTTCTCCAACATAAATGGAACATTTGTAATTATAAACAATTTTGCTTGCATCCATGATGAGATTTTGCGACCGAATTTCAAGAATATCTATATCGGAGATATCGCCACGCCATGCCATGTTCACGAAATCGCTCACTCGAACACAGTATATGGCAGAGGCTTCCCTTCTCAAATTTTAGCTTCCCATAATCCTCTGTCAACTTCCATAACTGCAGAAACGTCATGTAAGACGATGAAAAGGCACTAAAACCAAAAAGCCTCTGCGCAGGAGAGTGGGTTGAGGGTAAATCCATTATTTTGTGGTACTTTACTCAATGATGAATAAAATCACAGTTACATTTCCCCTGCAATCTCAGAAGAAGCGATTGACTATATCCTGAACTAAATAAACGAATTCATTTGTTTTCACCTCAACATCTTGCCACTTGTAGCCAGGATTTTGACGATCAAACATTTCTGGCAATTCATCATGATGTATCTATGGAAAACGAAAAGTTGACTGTATGTTTTTCAGAGCTAAAATCTCTGCCGCTTTCTGTGGTGCAGTTCAAAGTCGTGAGGTCAGTACATTTAACTCGACGCATGCCCTTTACACATCAAAAAACAAACAACCTATTCATGGTTGATGAAAACAGCATTGAACAGTGTTTTGCTGCCCACATTGTTAAAGGTTGTCAACAATACTGAACAAGTTGTTGAGCCTGAACTAGCCTGCAATCAGGTGTAACAATGTTGAACAATATTCTTGACAACCTTGAACAATGTGGGCAGCAAAACATTGTTCAATGTTGTTTTCATCAGGCCAGAACAGGTTGTTCATTTTTAACTGTGTAGGTAATGAAATATCCATTATGGTTCTGCATATTTTCCACAAAATACGTTACTGTGTTTAAGACTTTATATGTACGGACATGTTTATTGTTATGGATCATTAAATCCAATATAAGTAACGAATCTATGGACAGATCCTGTCACTATACGGTGAGGTTTCGTTTCAACATATCTTAAGCAGTTAAACTGTTGCCCATCGCTCAAAACAACCTGCTTTAATGTGACTTCTTGTCGATAATTCATCGTCGTAAAATGTTTTTCGTACTCATCAAAGTTATCCAACGAAAATGGCCTGAAATTTGGAAAGAGCTATTTAATATTTACTTTATTGTACGATAGAAAAATTGTAATCTGAGCATGCAAGTAGATTGATTTGAATAGAATAATTTGAAAAACAGAGGAAATAGATCTATTATTGGCGGTATCGCATCGTCAAGAATAACTTTTCAAGGAAAACCAGGCATTAGTATAGGGTTCAAATGTGGGCCAGCTTAATTCTGAGTTAAAGTAGAAAAAAACAGCGGAAATTCGCAGTTTGTTTATCTCTATCTTTGAGACATTTTTTCCGAAATCTTATTTGGATCAATACTAGTTTTGGTTTCTGAAGCTTTGAAATAAACAGACGTATACAAACACAGAAAACAAACACAGTGGGTAGCGCCACAATTTGTATCTTAGAACAACTTGCGCCTACAATCGCGTGCCAAAACAATGAGACTCTTCACATTTTCTTGATGTTTTTCATGTCTACGCCCCCTCTTCCATCCGATTATCAATGTTGAAAAATTTTTATCTCAAAATCGTTTCAATAACATTGAGCGAGGAGGAGGGGTAAGAACTACATGTAATAAAATGGAGGGGCCAATAAGCAGCTTGTCGCAATACTTTTTGCACACGATTGTAGGGTGGGTTGTTCAAAGCTTGGTTCTAACTCGCTGTTTTGGTTTCTGTATTTCTACACGTCCGTTTATTCCAAAACTCCAGAAATCAAAACTACAATTGATCTATACACGAGATTTATAAAGAACTATTTCGAAGGGTGCAAACAACCTTCTGGGCTTTTCCTTTCAAATTCTTCACCTTAATTAATCCACAGTTAGGCTAATACGACTTTAAACCCTGAGTAACTGAAATACTTGACACGTCAGATATCTCAATGTGGGGAAAGTATCAAGTAATTTCATAAAAACAAAATGCATCCTCGATTCCTCGGTGAGGTTTTTTTTTAAATTTAAAAGGGCTAACTCGATCCTACTAAACCTCACTTCTCCTTCCAAAACGGCAGTGGCCTACGATATTATTATGTCGCAAACATGTTGGATATTTGCTGGACGTACTTGTTAGCACAGCCAATCCAGAACACGCTATCAATGTCTACAATCAACGGATCGACGCTCGTTACCGCAGCCATGTAGCGAAAATGAAATTTTACTTTTCCAACGCCTTCTCTCTCAAGCAACACGGGATTGTGAATGTACTTGGAAGCAATCTAAATGCAATGGAAATTTCTTTTTACTATGTGGAAATAGTGTTTCCAGAAACTGAAAGTTATATAGGAAAATTTAAATGAAAACAAACTGATGTTGTGTTGTGTAGTCTACTATAAGTAATTCCTACAGTTCATACTAAAAATAAACAAGAACTAATTGTAAACGTCACGCTGAAACAATTCTAATTCATTATTATATAATTGCGTAGTCAAGTTACTAAAACATTAAATTAATAAATACGACGCTCACTGACTAATAATGTATTAAATCTTTCGCTAGCCAGACTGCTTTGCTTACATAATTTGTGGACAGTAAGTTGAATCTCCGCAGTCTGGCGTGAGTCCATAATCATGTGATTTGTTCATGTTGGAACAGTGGCAGTGTTCGTGGCACTTCATGATCAATCGAATACTTGATCATGTACTTTGAATTTCATACTATAACATCACGCCTCATGATTTGCACTTTGAATCGTACGATATGATTCGGTACTTCCGCTCATTGTTCATCAAGACTATATAACTACCTTGTGTCGAGTGTCTCTCTTTAGATTCGCTTGGTGAGCTATCGCTATGGTATGATGAAGATCTTGGCCTTAACCAGCCATCCTGTGTGACAAGGGCAGGACAATATGGTACTCCGTATTAGCCCTTTTCACACTAGTTGACGAACAAGTCGTCTAGACCAACAAATCGTCTATTACTTTGTCCGTGTAATTTGAATTCGGAGAATAATAGGTAGCAAAGAAAGTATATCTGTGTGCGGTCTTTGTTCTTGTCTCGTTGGACGCCATTGTTGTTACTTAGTTTTGTTAGAGCTAGTTCCACGACTCTTTCGGCAGCAACATTTTAATTTGTCCGTGATTTGTTCGACTTACATGAATTCAAGACGATTTTTGAGGACTTGTTCATCCAGACGAACAAATCGTCTCTTAAAAGTCGTCTTGACCGACGGACAAATAGTCGGACAAATTCAGACGACTTAGTCGTGTGAAAATTTGTCCGTCCCGTTTTCACGTCAGACGATTTGTCCGTCTGAAACGATTTGTTCGTCTAGACGACTTGTTCGTCAACTAGTGTGAAAACGGCTATTGAGCTTGGGAGTCAAGGCCTTCACAAAAGTCGCAAACACACTGCAGTATGGAATGTAAGCACATAATTTTGATAATCATTGTGTTTTAGGTGTCTAATGTTTCTGGAAGCTAAGCAGTCTGGCTAGCGAAAGATTTAATACATTATTAGTCAGTGAGCGTCGTATTTATTAATTTAATAAAATTCTAATTCAATTCAAACACCAGAAAATTGCTCCAGTTCATCAACTGGGGTTCAGTGACACACCTTGGGTCCAGTCTCTCGCAACCGGATAATTTGATTCAAGTTATTAGTCACGTGTGTATCCATACTCCGCCCCAGATTCCACGGTTTTACGATCCATATGTTGTCTTCATGTCTTTGGGGAAAAGCAAAGGAAATTGACTCAATGTAATTTCTTTTGCAAATTTAGGGAAATAGTATTTTATTGTTTCATGAATAATTTCCCTCACCTTTCCTCGCGTATGCGAAAATTGTGTATAAATTGTGAAAGCTCGACGTTCAGGTTATACGATTCTTGGAACCACGGGGGTCGTGTACTACCGGGACTATCGCACCTCTGGGGATAAAGAATCCCCACTCTGTTTACGACGCGTGCCAAAAGATCTTTGCATGTTAAAACATTTTCCGATGGGAATTGGTTGATGTATAGTTTGCCTGACTTTTGTAACGACCTGCGTGAAAAATTGTAGTCCTTCTCAAACGAGAATGAGAGCTTAAAAGTGAGAGTTTTTCAACTTCCGTGTCCTGGTCAAACAAGAACAAGAGTTGCATGAGAGTTGCTGATAGGTGATAAGCGAGAGTTAGTATGAGAGTTTTTTTAAATTCTCATGTCCTGGTCAAACGAGAACAAGACATAAGAGTCGACAAGAAAGAGTTTGTACGAGAATTTTCTCGACTCTCATGTCCTGGTCAAACAAAAACAAGAGTTGCAAGATAATTGAAGAGCGAGAGTTGATGTTGAAAAGCGAGAGTGTGCATGACAGTTTTCTTAACTCTCATAAGAGAACATCTAAATAATAAAATTACTTGTAATCTTTGTGATGATCTTTTATCCATACGATATCTGCTTGAGCAGGGTCTTCAACAAGACAGAATTTGGGAGCTTGAAGACTCTCGGCCACCACACCAATATCTGTATAAACATTGTAGGATTCCTTCTTGGGCAAATAAAGCACGCCTGACGGTTCTTCGAGGACACTTTCCGACAACCTCGACTAGAATGAAGAACAGACAAGCATTGCTTCAATCACAGAAGGATTTTTATAATTGTAATAGGGTGGTGCCATGAATTTTAGGGGGTAAGTCTTTTGTTTTCTACTCTTTAGACTCCCTCTATCACGGCTCAACCTCTAGAATATATTAGCCAGAGTGAGCTTCAAACTAGGCGAGTCTTTATCCTAAAAGTATCAAATCTTCGTCGGGAACCACATAATATGCTCACAGTCGATATCACCTACCTTTTCGCTGTAATGTTCCGTAATCTGCTCGTTGCGAAGTTTAAAAGTTCATTTTAGAATTCGCAAACTGGTTTGTAAACTAAGCATTTGATTGGCTTCGTTGAGCTCAGGGGCCAATCACAGCCTTTGTTCACAAACGAAGTTCGGGATATTACGGCGAAAGCTGTTAGCTGAAATTCACTGTAAAGCTATGATAGATACTTATGTAGATAATTAGAGAGGTAAAATATGTTTGGAGGGGCGAACATTTTGTTGGCGGGGGAGGAGGTTATTTATATATACTAATATTTGGCGGAGGGTAGTACCCTCATTACAATCCGTCTATATGATTGCTTGACTATAAAAATCCGTAGCGCAGACAAAACCTGCTAGTTTTCCCATAAACTGGAAGAATTCATTCAACTTGTGTTAAGCCTTCGTCAAACCGTTACAACACGTCTTTGCCACATCGTGCAACTTTGTTGTTTAATATACGGCTGTTTGCGTATACCGCGACCAAACGAACACCACATTGTTGGTGCAACATGAAGTACTCGCTGACGAACAATCAAAACAAAAATATTGCATCTCTTCCATCCGCAAAGAACGCTGAGGATAGATAACTAGACTAATAAGGCGGCGATGGGCTAGATTGCTTGATTACCTCGTTGTGTGGTCTGGGGGGGGGGGCAGTTGTTCAAAATCCAGTTAGCTTTACCCTAAATTTACAATTAAAAATTTTCAAATTGAGTTGAAATTTCCCAGCAACTTGTTCATAACTTTCTGATTCTTCAGAAATCTTGACCAGATCAACATTAGTTTTAGGTCCTGAAGTTTTAAGATTTTTAAGATCAGATTAAATCAGCTTAAATTAATCAGATTAAATTAATCAACTTAATTTTAACCCAGGTTTAGCGCGGACCTAGCATTGGCCCCAGATTTACTCATATCAGTGGTGAGGTAATAATTCCATGTTGTCAGTACGCATAATTAAATCTTAATCCAAGCCCTAAATCTAATCAAATCTTCAATCCATCTAAGTTAAAACATGACAAATAAAATGTTGGTTAGCGTTAGGGTTGGAGTTAGGGCTGGGATTAAGATTTATATTCGCCGACTGACAACACGGAAGTATTACCGTGGTAGAGCAGTTTCAGACCTGCAATATTGCTTTCGAGGGCTTTATATAGTTCTTACCTCGTTTGAAAACAACACCGCGTCCACGTCTTTCTTGCATGCCTCGTCAAACACAAACTTTTCCGGTTGCCATGGATACAATAACGTTGATCTGTCATCTAGGTGTCTCCACGCTGCAACGTAGTCACGTGTGACGGCAGCTAAAAACAACATTTGTTTTTTACAACCTCAAAATTTAAAATACTTTTCGAATATATTTCAAAGTTTTGAAGAATTTGAGAAATCGGTGAGTAAATTTTAGTCTGTTTCCTTGACGATCTCTTGCAAGTTCCGCAAAACTTGGAGTTTATTCGTCCGTGTTCAGCAAAGTACTCATTTTCTTACCTAAGCGAAAACACACATTACCTCCATATTCAAGATCTTGGTTAGGAAATAAAATACTGTAGGAAATCCCGCGATCGACGTAATAAAAACTTCTTAAAGACATAGAAGGCAAGTCGCAATGCCTAATTCTCGAACCCAATTCGTCCATAATGTACCATAACGATACTTGTTCGGTCAATGAAGATGCTTGAGAGCTTTCTACATCACTCTCGCTTTGTTCCTTAAGAAAAAAATGGACGACTTGTTGCAATGTTGATGAAAACGGAATTGAACAATGTTTTGCTGCCCACATTGTATGTTGATGAGAAATGGATTGAACAGTGTTTTGCTGGCAACAGTATTGCTCAGCAAAGTTACACCTGATGCAGGCTCGACAATGTTGCTCAATATTGTTGACAACTGTGAATAATATATGGGTAGCAAAACCCTGTTCAATCCTTCTTCAATTGTAAATTTCTCTACACGACTAAAGGAGGATAGTTGGTGAGCTCTTTGCGAAGTGGTGGCTAATCTCCGTTTCAAATACGTTACATGGATGGACTATGCCCATTTCCCTGACGTTATCATACAGGAAAGGAAACCGGTACTTACTAGAACCTTTACTTGATACGTTTGGTTGTATCTACAGGAAATCAGAAAAAACCAATAGATACTCGATGCAAATTTGAAGAAATTGATAATCCTGCAATAGCATAAACCTTCGGGTAGCCACCAGGGGTGGAAAAAGAATTTTCCTTCCTGGGACCATAGATCCGACATCAAAAAATTCCTGCAAACTGAAACTGAATTAAAATATAATTTTGTGGAAACACCACGTAAGTTTATTATTCACCCGATCCGAACGTTGTATCCCAATAAAATTATTGTCTCCAATAAATTATTGGGATTGTTAGGGTTAGGATCAGGGTTGGGGTCTGGGTAAGGGTTCATTTTATATGCATGAAATGACAATTCCAGTAACTATTGGAATTATCAAACGTTGTAACCAGTAATTTTATTGGAATACAACATTCGGATCGGTTGTATTATTGCAATAATAAACTTACGTGGTGTTTCCACAAAATTATATTTTTATTTGATATTTACCATGCAAACATACAAGGGACTTATTAAACTGAAATTGCTTGTATACAAAAACAACAATCAGTTTTAGCTGCTATGTATTTAGCCAAATACAATTAATTTTTGACAATCATTCAGAAATGTTTTATCCAATTACGTTAGCTCTCAAGCTTACGCAAGCTTTCTTGTGTAATTATATGAAAGATGTTTAGATGATTTTGTTTGATGTCTCCAATACAGAATTTCATCGTGCAAATTTTTTCCTTACATTGCACTAGCAAAAACGTTCAGCTTTCAACTGATGCATGCAGAAACTAGTGCAGTACAATGTAAAATATTGTCAGGAAACTCTAACTTTACCAAAATTTGTTTCACCTACAATATTTTATGGATGTGAACTTGAAATATTTTCGAGGAACCCAAAATTTTCTGGGACCAATAGTCCCGTGGTCCGATACATTTTCCACCCCTGGTCGCCACCAACTTACACTAACAGGCTTCGTGAGTGGTTGGTTACAACAATAGAAGACAATAAACTATAGAAATTGGTTTTCTGAAGAACGAATAACGAACAGCAACGACTTTTGTTTGAAAAGGCCGATCACAAAGCGAGATTATTTTAGGTTGGTGTTTAGCCAAACCTTTTCAATATAATATACCAACGAAAAATCCGTTGTCTCGAGCGAGAACCGGTGTCTGCTGGTTTCAATACGAGTCATGTACTCATTTCAGTAAAGATACTCTAGAATACGACTAAAACATCGCACTTCAGAAAGACAAGCGTAAAGTTGTTGCGAAGATATTTTGTGCACTCAGATTACAAAAAACACCATACAGACTCTTCTTGATACGTTTTCACGTGGCATGTTTTATTTGCTCGTCTGTACTCGCCACCTTGCCAATTTTTTCTATGACAGTTACACTTGTTCGAAAGCTAGCATGCTAGTTTTTCGACAAGTGCATTTGCCACTGAAAAAATGGCAATGAAACTAAAAACTTCGAGCAAGTTCTGTACGGTGAACGAAAAAAACTTGTCAAAGTAAATTGAAACGAATAGTACATAGGCCAGCAGTGTACTGTACATAAGTAAAACTCTGTGCATGTACATACAAACATATTAAACTTGTGAAAGAAAAATTGTTGTGTATGCACACGTAGACTTGGCAAAGTAAGCTTGTCATTAAAAAAACTTGCCATAAAAAAACTTGCTCGTTTGTAGGGGTCTAATGCCCGCTGAACTAAACTCGCCCAGATTAAATCGCGCTCGAGACGACAAAACAATTAGCTTGTTGTTCTTCACAGCTCCTAGTTTATAAATTGACTTACTTCCACATATGTCGGAAGATAAGTTCTACCAGATATTCAGTAGGAAGTTCCTCCCCTGGAGACAAAAATAAACGATGTAAGCACGGACAAGACAGAGGCTAATAGCTGGAAATATTCATGGGTCGGTTGTAGCAGAGATGCATAGCGCCTAACTCATTTTTTTAACCGAAGAGATTTTTTAACTGCCACAGAAAGGCTTAAAAAGTAAGGATACCAGAGACAATAAACTCGCAAGAGATAAGAGGTGACTTTTACTCGAAAATGCTGAACTTTAACATGGGTTTTACCGGTGACTGCACATGTTTAGAAAGTCTGAGAAAATCACTATCCAGTGGATAGCGCTATTCACTTTTCCTACAGCCCAGTGGCGTAGGAACAGGGGGGGCTCGAGTCCCCCCCCAAAAAAAAATTTAAGGAGGGGCTAAGCCCCCCCCCAAAAAAATCCGTCTGGCGTGATTTTAATCACGTGAATATTGTGTTAGATAGTGTGTTAGAATGTTAGATTGGTTCCCAGATTGGTTCTTAGAGCAATTTAGAGCCTATAAATTTACATTTTTCCCTGGAAGAATACACCAAGATTAACCAGATAGTTTCACAATTTCCCTGTTCTCGTGTCAATATCTAATTACATTGTTATAGGACCCATAAAATCAGTATTTGACTTCAATAAGCATTTAGTATAGATATCAGAAATTCACATTCACTTATCAATATCCAAACTTCAACTGATGCATTTTTTCTTGAAATCGCTATACATTATTCACATTTTTTGTAAAAAATGTGCCAAATTTAGCTCATTTTTGCAATCAAAATAAACTCCAAATTAAGTACCCAAATCGCCGGAAATGGCATTTCCGGGGTTCTAGTTTTCAAAATTTCCCGGGGGAGGATGCCCCCGGACCCCTCTACAGACCTCGCGCCTTCGGCGCTCGTATGTCCAGCCCCACCAACTTTTTAATTCGTTCCTACGCCTCTGCTAGAGCCGACCTCATACATCGTTTTATCAGAATGGCTGTACCGTCATCATTAGTATAGAAGTGTTCAGCAGATGAACTTTTCAGAGATTCGTCCAGGTTCATTAGGGCAACCATTCTTCTAGCTAAGCCTGGAATACTTCGTAACTGTTTGCGTGCATATTCTGCCTCGTAGGTCCACGCGTGATCAATCAAGAATATACTAAAAAGCATTGGAAATTAATAGCGATGCTCTGGCAAAACTATTCTAATATGTCATTATATATTTTTGTATTTTATCTATTAGCATTTAATGCATTTTTGTCAACTTAAACCACCTTTCTCGCAACGTAATTCTACTCTGAAGAGATGGTAACAAGCGAAGAATGTTTGATATGCGAAGAAGGTATTAGCAAAAAGTAATGAAGATACGTATTCGCCAATTTTACATCACTCAAGAGTAGAATTGCGTTGCAAGTTGCAAGAAAAATTGAAGCACGTGAAAAGGCCTTTAGAAGTGTCTCTCCTGGATTTCCATCATCGATGTAAGCTTTTAATGGCAATAAAATAATGATTTCAACTAATTACCACACAGTTTAAGACCAGACGCACAGATTAAATCTTAAAAAACTCTCCTGAAACACTTTCAGCAAATGAAACCATTAATGCATGCTCTTTTTATAAACTTTATGCAAGTTAACATGTGTAACACTATATTCTATTACTGCCCAGATATGATGTTGTTATTAAATGATTCCTTGGAGTAAATGCACAGAGTTCTGTATTTTAACACAAATTTATAATTTGCACAGCAAAAAATGAACACTTATCCAAGGTTCATAAAACAGGATTAAACAATGTTTGGCTGCCCACATGGTTCAATGTTGTCAACAATATTGTTAGACCAGATATAGGTTAAAAAATATTGTTCAATATACTGTTCGGCATTGTTACATTGGATCTGGGCTTGACAATACTGTTGAAAACTGTGAACAACATGGACAACAAAACATTGTTCAATCTAGTTTTCATCAACGTTAATGGATTGATAACTTTTTGTTTTGCGCATGAGTGAATTGCATTGGTTTTTCTACAGTGTTAATTGGTTTTTCTACAGTGTTAACCTGTTAGACATTCTGATATGGTATTCTTAAGTACCTCATTTTGTGCTAAATTTTATGGTTAAGCAGAGAGTTGTTGCCACTCAATTTGAAAGCAAAATACTGTAGTTGCTTTTTGTATTGGGATAAAATTACCTATCAGGATTATTTTTTATCAAGCCTTCCTCACAAGACACAACAGGATAGAGTGTTTTGTCATCATCATATATGAAGGAAATATAGTTGCTTGCATCAAACACCTGCAATAAAAACTACAGGGTCAAACTTCATATGAAAGGCATGTATACAAGGTATGATATAATGGGATATTATTTACCCTGTATAAAACATATATGCAAATTTTATATTGGTACAAATAAGTTCAATTATGTGATTACTGTACAATACTTGTCAGAGTAACAATACTTTTTTGAGAGCTCTCAGGCTGTTGTGCCTGCTTGCAGGATAAAAACATAGCAAAGCCGCAGTTCTGAACATTGCATATTCGTCATAAAGCCGTTTGTTGGGGTTTTTCCATAATTCCATTAAACATCAAATTTGCAAATTTCTTTTAAAAAGCATTATATTGATACTGATCATACTACCAATTTACCTCTTGTTTAAGTTTCTCACATAGTCTAATCCAGTAGATTTTGGGAATTCCACTGGTTATTAATTGTGTTTCATGTTTGTTTATAAATTCTACCAACTCCTCGTCGGCCGCCATATTGCTTTTTGCCTTTTCCACGTGTTGCATGCCCTTACGTCATGTAAGGTTGGTGTGTTGGCACAGAAAAGAAAATAAAGAGAAGGCCACGTACTCGATGTTCCGCCATTTTTGGGCCAACCATATCCATGCTGGCCAGTCGATTGCATAAAAATAGGGGGCATCCTGAGCTGCCCTATGAGGTTCTGCAATAAGAAAGGTAACATAGTGCGCGGAGGTTGGGATGAGCCTTAAGTGAAAAAGGACTTATGCACAGCAGCAACGCATCATTGTGCACACTGCAGCTTGGCAAGCTAATATATATACCTATCACATACTTGCGCCTTTATCATGGTGATAGACAGGGCGTTATAAAAACGATATGTCCAGCGATATCGTTTTTTGTCACTGTGATATCGCTTTTTGTTCCGCTGTAGAAATTCCGACCCAAATAAAGTTATCAAGGCAAAAGTATTAAAGTATGTAATAAACAGGTTATCACATGAGGGGCAAGGCGATATCAGTTTTATCAATAGTTTTATCACTTTCAGGACAATATCAAACGATGCCAACCAGTATATTGGGCAATATTCATGTCTTTTTTAGTCTGATTATGATTTCTCCGTCTTGCTTAACATCGAGTAATTCGGTGTAAAGAGTAATGGGTGTAAATAGGTCAGGTCAATACTTGGAAGCTTGACCAAAATCCAAGGTATGGAATCTGCAGACCTCCCGTCCATGCACCTAACCCCTTTCCACGTTTTGCGTGTAACTCATATGTTACTGAAGGTGCTAACCCCCTTCCACCATTTGCGTGTAACTCGTATGTTACTGAAGGTGTTAAATAAATAAAATATTCCAGAACACAACAATGGCTTTAAAAGTAGCACATAGCTATCAAATTCAGAAACAACAATCTGAGTTACAACAGATCTAGGAAAAGTATTAAATCTGCAAAGCTTCAACTAGAAGCCATTTGTAAAACAATGGAAAAAGGAAAAAATGTTATGTCACTCCCAAATGTGACATACGGAAAATACGCCATTCAAAGCCCGGATTATGCATATTTAACAGCGCCGGCGGGCCTAAAACTGTCTGTGGAATGGTAGGATTACCATGTCTGTGATTTATATACATAGCTGGAGTATATGGGTAACAAAACAAGTCTATGGGCCGAAAATACAAAGCAACATCTAAAACCGCAAAAAACCCACCTGCTGGAAAGCGGACAGAGGTGTTGTTTTAATGTTTAAAAGACGCTACTAAAACCAACAGAGACTTCAGCCATTTAAAAATATGGCTGGGACGTCTTTGTTAATCAAATTGAGCCTTGTCGTGCATGCTTTATGCCTTCTGAGTCCTTGTGTCTGGTCTTACTTCTGCAACAATCACACCGAATGCAACTCGAAGAACTCAAATCGGCCATTTTGTTGCGGAGTCATTCTACGTTTTTGCGCAGAGGATTGCGGCGGCTTTATTTGCGAGAACGACGAGCATTGTGCTGATAACGAATGTTGCCAGAACGCCACGAGCTACTGCACGGACGATATTGCCAATTGTAGAGATTTATGCTTGACGAAGAACGACTGCCCGCCCGAAGAATATTGCTGCAAACGTAGAGGAGAAAACTATGACTGGTTCAACCAATGCGCTCAGAGTTGCAAAGGAAAAGAATGTAGAACGAGTGAGGATTGTGGTGGTGCGGAGTGTTGTAAAGATGGTGGGTGCATTATAGCCTCCTTTTCGTAATTGACCTGGGATGTATATGCACAGGCAGAAATGCCACGGACCTGAGCAAGTTCTGAATTTCAACGGTTTGATGCAAGTTTGTCATCAACTTGCATCAAGTCTGTGAAAGTCTGGATGCAACTTGATATTTGCAACAACTTGTATCGAGATTGTGAATAAAAGTTAGGGCTGGATGACTGCTAAGTAACAAACCTGCAGCAGACTTGCGTGGAATAATTCGCTAATAAGTGGTTCGAAACTTATAACTTGAGCATAAACCAATAGCATTTAATATGGCTGTTTTATCTGAGCAAGATATATTTTCAAGAAGTCTCTTGAAAGATATCGTAGCTTCTGTTTTAACTTGTTGCTAAAAATTTGAAGCTAGCATTGCTTGATTTCATATTCGATTCCAACGCGTGTGTTATTATGATCTATCGTGCGTAATCATTTATCTAAATAGCCAAAATACAGAAATTCGTATAGAGTTGAAAATGGAGAACTAATTACAAAGATACCAAGTCGGAATGAAGTCATTCCACGTTATTTACTGCGAGTTTCATATCAGTTAAAACAATTCCCAAAGTTAAATGAAACCGTTCTCTTCACTAGGTGCATGTCATGAAATGGAGGATTGTGAAGGAGAGTTATCACTCGCCACCATTATAATGATCGTGCTTGCCCTTTGCCTCACTCTCATTGGTATCATTGTTGGCGTCCTGGCCTGCTTTGGTTGCTTCAAACGAGAGCGCCATCCAGGTGCGATTGTAGACACCCAGCCCCAACAAGCGCAAACCCCTTCGTCACAATACATAAAGCTCGACGACATGGCCGTTCATGGATCATCGAACCAGTGACAAATCTATCACTCACTAAAGTAGTACATGATATATCCATACAGATTAGACTTTATATTTTAAGCATGTTTTGAATTTTTCCCTCGGACACCTGTCGCAAAAAACAAACTCAGCGTTTGTACATGTAAACAAGAGTAAAGTTCAAGGACGTTTTAAGAGGATGGCTAGCAAGTAGCGGGAATGAGAAAGTTAAGTTATACTCAACTCAGGTATAAAGAAAATTGTAAGCTGTTTATCCAACGCTATATTTTGGATGCTTGTCGATTCTCTTAGTTTGATTCTCTAAATGCCCTTGTCAATTATGTACCTTCGTTCTGTTGTTGAAGGTTATTGCAGTTGATGTTAATGTCCATAGTGCCTATATATTTGCAAATGCACCTGTTTCTTCCATAATTATGTAAACCTATGCGAGCTTCCTAGATAAGTGCACGGCTTTTAATGAAAATGTTTTAATATAGTTTATAAAACAAGGAACGTTCAAGGACATAAAACTCTACCTGCAATGTAAAAGAATTCGAAGCAGATTTTAGAAGTCATGAACAACCAAATTTATACTTTTTAATGTCAAAAATATCGAGCTAGACGAATTCAAGGACTTTTAAGCAGCTCTTTATAAACTCAAGGACATTCAAGGACGTGAATTTTTTTCTTTCAAAAACATTTTGTAGGAAAACAATTGAGAGCGGTCGTATATATGAAACTGCTATCTACATTTTAGCTTCCAGTTTTGCGAATTAAATAGCAGTAATCTAGCAAATGCTCGATCTGATTGGTAATTTTCTACTAATTATAGTCTAGAGTCATATTCAGAGTTATTTTAGTCGGGACTCTTGGGCCATTTTCAAACCAAAACGGTTGTCAATAACATATGAAAACTTACATTATACGTATTATCTATTATATGTGCAGCGCTCTTGAACTGTGCATTTTCATTAATCGTTATTTTTGCCGTGTTTGCCCGCAGTAACTGCGCTTAAATACGAGTGAGTATGTTGAAATAAATAAAAGGTATTGTTTTAATGTTTTATTTTAAATATATGACAACTTCTTTAATTATACACAAACTTTTCACTGCACGAGTCCACAACACACAGACAGACAGTTTATAAATAACGTTTCAGACAAAACGTTAACACACTTCATATTAGACAGTTCTTTTAAGAATGACTCGAGATTCGTCAAGACGAAATATTCGTCTAAGTATGTACATATCAGCAGAAGACGAAGTACAGGGGCGGAGTTGAAGAACTATGTAAACTTGTGTTTGTTTCTCTCCCATTGCATTCTTACAAACTGTCTTAACCAACTGTTTTAGTTTCTGTATTTCTACACTTCCGTTAATTTTAAAACTCCAGAAATCAAAACTAATATATGAATCCTGATGAGATTTCTGAAAAACATTTTCAAGTTTATGAAAAAGTTGATAAGCATTTTTATTTGAATTTTACGTCCACCCAAGATTAAGGCTACCAGCTTTTGTACAACCGGCCACTGAATGCTAGATCATTCTGTTTGATGAGCTACCTTTTTCTCTGCCCAAGTCATGCAGACGGATAATTTTTGCCTATAGTATATACACAGGACTAATGTTACTTCTAAAAACATTGTAAACTTCAACACCATATCAATACAAATTTGCTCTTCAGCAAATCAAGCTGTTCCATCGGTTGTTTCAGCACCTTGACACTTTGCCTCGTGAAGCTTCAAGAAATCCTTGCGAGCAAAAGCGAGTTCACAGCCGTTACATTTGAACGGCTTGATTCCACTATGGGTTCTCAAGTGCCTAACAAGGTTGCCATGTTGGGCAAATTTCTTCTCGCATTCCTCGCATTCGTACGGTCGTTCCCCGGTGTGCACTCTCTCGTGAAGTTTTAAAGCGCTCGGCTGCTCGAACCATTTATCGCATTGACCGCAAGGATACGGCTTTTTACGGGTACTTTTTGTCGTCGCCTTTGATGGACTGGCTTGCAGCCCAGTTTCGCTTTCCGGCGGAGCGACCTGGGTTAATCCTACAAGCGCTTCAGCAATAATCGTAGACGTTTGACCGGATTGATCATTGTCACCTTGTTGCTCAACGTGCGCCAACAAACTAGCATGGGAAAGTTCGGTGAGAAGAACAATTTGAGTCGTTTCGGAAAATTGGTTGGGTTCAACAATATCGCTTGCTTCAGCTGTATCGTCGGTACCCCCAGCCTCAGGGTTCACAGGTTCACCCATCTCAACAGGCTCAACATTCGTGTTACCAACCTGATCATCTTGATTTGATTCGCCAGCAGTTTGAAGCACTTCATCAGTTTCCATTGCTTCTTGCACTTCGATTTGACCCGTTTCATCGAAACCAGAAGATTGATCTGTACCAGTCATCGCATCGCCTTCACTCGCTGTGATCGCATCGCCTTCGCTCGCTGTTTGAACAGCTACATCAGTTTCCATCGATTCCTCCGTGATGTGACATGCACCCTCGCCACTTTGCTCCGCGTCAACAGACTGAACCTCATCACCAACTCGGTTCACGGCAATGGCTCCATCAGCAGTTTCATTGGCTTGCATCTGTTTGCCCACTTGACTGCTGCCGTTTTCAACCATATTTTGACATGCCTCGTCTGTTTCAAGACTTCGCTCTTTGTCCTGACCGGCACCTTCGTCGGCATTGCCTGGTTTACTTGCTTCGCTGACATCAGGGACTTCATCGCTCTGGTTTAATTCACCACCATTAATGGTACCACCAGCTTCAACTGTCTGACTGGCTTCATCACAATCTCTCGCAAATCCATCAACCGCCATGGTCACGGTTTCTGATGCCAATAGCTCAGGGTGCATTCTTTGATGAGATTTTAAATGATCCAAACGTTTAAACGTCTTGGAACAGACACTACAACTGTACGGTTTATCGTCAGAGTGTCGTTTCTTATGTCGAAGCATGTTGCCTGCTTGGCTGAAGCATCGTCCACAAACATCGCAGGTGAACGGTTTCTCTCCCGTGTGTTTGCGCTTATGCTGCTTCAAGGAGCCAAGTTGATCAAATACCTGGAAAATTTTGATTTAAGGTTCGGTGAAATCAAGACGGGTCACATGGATGATGATAATATCAAGCGGAGAGTCAAGAAAAACTTTCATAAAAACCTTCGTTTCTCAACTCACATGCAAACTCGTTCTCGTAATGTTCTCGTTTGATGAGAATATAGGATTTGAGAAAACTCTCAACAACTCTCGCTTATCAGCTCCTATTAGGTCTCATCCAACTCTTGTTCTCGTTTGACCAGAATATGGGAGTTGAGAAAACTCTCATACAAACTCTCGCTTCTCAATTTTTAAACTCTCATGCAATTCTTGCTCTCGCTTGACCAGAATATGGGAGTTGAGAAAACTCTCATGCAAACTCTCGCTTGTCAACAACTCTCATCAACTCTTATGCAACTCTTGTTCTCGTTTCAACAGAATATGGGAGTTGAGAAAACTATCATACAAACTCTCGCTTCCCAACTCTTATCAACTTTCATGCAACTCTTATTTTGTTTGACAAGGGCATAAGAGTTGAGAAAACTCTCATGCAAACTCTCTCTTCTCAACTCTCTGACATGCAACTCTTGTTCTCGTTTAACTAGGACATGAGAGTTAAGACAACTCTCATCCAAAATCTCGCTTCTCAACCCTTGTCAACTCTCATGCAACTCTTGTTCTCGTTTGACTACTCCTTTATTTATCCAAAGCAATCATTACATAATTAACATCAGTAGAATCATACTAGTATTCTATTGCAAATGCTGTGACTGGCTACTCTACTCGCTATCTATTCCTCAATAGACAGCGAATAGCAAAACATTAATTTTCCTGGTGTGTTTTTCAGTTCAAGGACAATTTGTAGACGAATTTTTTAACAAAATGACTCAAAATCAATTTTCATCACAGATTCTACTAAAACAATTAGATTACTCGCTCTCAATTTCTTTTCGGTGATAGTTGATTCGGGCTTCGCCCTCATCAACTATCACCGGGTAGAAATCTCGAGCTCGTAATCTAATTGTTAATTATATTCTATTTTACCGATTGTATGTGTGGAAAAACAACTTGGTACAAACATTAGCCATAGCGCTGTTCACTTTTCGCTCAACCGACCCCTGGTGCAAAATTATATCAGTAAAAACTTCAACAAACCTTGTCGCACATTTCGCATCGGTGTTCCTTCTTAGATTTCGAGTGCGCAGTAACATGACGTATCAAACCTTCAGGATCTCCAAAACTCTTCTCGCATATGGCGCACTTATACGGCTTTTCTCTGAGGTGTGTTTCCGCGTGTTTCTCCAAGGCCTCCGGACTTGGAAACTCCGTCTTGCATTCTTTGCACTTCGTCTCCGGATGAGCGAGCTTCTTGTGCGCTTTGAGATCTTTTGGCAAGGCGAACACCTCGTTGCATTCCTCGCATGGTATTCCAGCAAGTGGGTGTTCGGCTTTCTTGTGCGCTTTTAGGTCTTTCAGAAGCGCGAAGACTTGGGGACATTGGTCGCAGGTAAAGCCGTTGTCCGTGTGTCCTTTTTCGTGCGCTTTCAGGAGGTCGGCTCGGTGGAAGCTCTTCGGGCACACTTCACATTGGAAGGGCCTAATACCGGAGTGAGTTTTCTTGTGTCTCTTCATGTTCCCAAGTTGCGCAAACTTTCGGTCGCATTGGTCGCACTCGTACGGTCGCTCGCCTGTGTGAATTCTCTGATGCACCTGGAACAGATGAAACTGCAATTGTAACTGCCGTGTGACAGGGCCTTTAATGTTTTTAACGGACTTCAGTGATCCTAAACAGTACAGCTTCATTTGAAACATATAGCAACTTTTTCTCACAGAAACTTAAAGGTAGCTGGTTATAAAAAGCCACTTTGAACACATGGCTATTTGATTGAAACATGTTTTGAACAGTGTCATATGGAGTAGGTTTTATAAGAGTGCAAAGTTTGGACATCTTGGTGCAAGCATTATCACCCGGTGGCCATTCAAAAATCACGCACTAAATTAACGAATGCAGTACTTTAACCCAGTACTTTTGCACAAAAAAGGTAATTATGCATAAAATGAATTTATAATGATGCATAAAATGAATTTATAATAATGCATAAAATGAATTTACAATTTGCATAAAGTAAATTTATAATGAGGCATAAAATGAATTTATAATGATGCATAAAATAAATTTATAATGTGCATAAAATGAATTTATATAATGTTCATAAAGTAAATTTATAATGAGGCATAAAATGAATTTATAATGATGTATAAAATAAATTTAAAATGATGCATGAAATAAATTTATAATGTGCATAAAGTAAATTTATAATGTGCATGAAGTAAATTCACAATAAGGTATAAAATGAATTTATAATGATGCATAAAATAAATTTAAAATGGTGTATTATGCCTCATTATAAATTTACTTTATGAACATTATATAAATTTATTTTATGCACATTATAAATTTATTTTATGCATCATTATAAATTCATTTTATGCACATTATAAATTTTCTTTATGCACATTATAAATTTATTTATAAAATTTATAATGATGCATAAAGAAAATTTATAATGTGCATAAAATGAATTTATATAATGTTCATAAAGTAAATTTATAATGAGGCATAAAATGAATTTATAATGATGCATAAAATAAATTCAAAATGATGCATAAAATAAATTTATAATGTGCATAAAGTAAATTTATAATGTGTGTAAAGTAAATTTATAATGAGGCATAAAATGAATTTATAATGTGCATAAAATAAATTTATAATGCGCATAAAATGAATTTATAATGTTCATAAAGTAAATTTATAATGAGGCATAAAATGAGTTTATAATGATGCATAAAATAAATTTAAAATGATGCATAAAATAAATTTAAAATGATGCATAAATTAAATTTAAAATGTGCATAAAATGAATTTATAATGTACATAAAGTAAATTTATAATGAGGCATAAAATGAATTTATAATGAGAACCAACTCTCGGTTGTGCCCAACATATGTTTGTGAATGTTTGGGGGGGCATACCCCCACTCGAAGCTTAGCTCTTGAGCAAGAAGGTAAGAGACATCCCTATTTCTTGTGTTACACACCTTCAGAGAGCTTGGTAGGTCGAATGATTTTTCGCACACGTCACAGACAAATGCTTTGACTCCAGTATGAATCTTCAAGTGTTTAAGGAGCGTTGACTGTTTTCTAAATCCTGCTCCACAAGCATCGCATTTGAACTCTGGCTCTTTCTCGTGCGTTTTTTTGTGGTTCAACATGTTGGTTAACTGGGTGAAGGATTTCTCGCAAATATCACATTGATGAGGCTTAACATCCAGGTGAGTCTTCTCATGTAGTTTCATGATATCCATTCTGAAAGAAAATCATTATTATTACTTAAAAAAGGTTTGGAATGGGCAAAAATAATTTGTTTAATCAATTCACAATCAAGAAAACCTCCTTGATTGTTGTAAAGTTTCAAGCAATTTCAAGACATCACGTCACGTTTCTAAAACTGACCCTACATTTACCATAAACATCTTCATAGATGAAATTTTGGAAATTTCCCTCTCAAAATGATTCCTTTCATGACAAAAAAACCCCATGTATATTGTCATTTGTGTGAGGTGCATTCCACAAGATCATGTTAACTATCCAAAGTAGACCCATATATCATGACATTGTATTCATATTGATGTATTTCACAATTTCTGGTCAATTCCCTGAAAACAACAATGTTGAACAACTCACCTTCGAAAGGTCTTTTCACAAACTGAGCACTTAAATGGTGTGTCTCCAGTATGAGACCGTTTGTGTCGCATTAAGTTTCCCAGTTGAGTAAAAGTCTTTGGGCAATCTGGACAGTTATATTTTGTCCCTTCCAAATGTGTCCTTGCATGGCGATTTAATGAACCTATAGGCAAATTAAGATGAATGATTGTTTTGTTTTTACTTGTGACAGAACATGAGACTAAAAATAGGAGACATAGTCCTTTACAAAGGCTGTGATTCCTTTGAAACTTGCAATCTTTTGTTACCTAAATGTGTTGATGTGGAGAAAATCCCTCAAAATACAGCAAATATCAACTAAAAGAACACCCTCATATACAACAGACGCGCCTGATTTGGTTTAGCTTTTTCAGTTGTGAGGCACAATGTGTCACTGGGATTGGTAGCG
The DNA here is from genome assembly GCA_963855995.1 of Muricea muricata. Lineage (NCBI taxonomy): Eukaryota > Metazoa > Cnidaria > Anthozoa > Malacalcyonacea > Plexauridae > Muricea > Muricea muricata. The sequence continues at coordinate 998,614 of OY979721.1, forward strand.
AGTCTTATCCAATTTAAGTGCACAAAATATTTTTGTGATGACTTAAATGCTTGTCTTTGAAGACGCGCAGTGTTTCGATTCTATTTCAGAACCATCCTCAGAGATATGAAAAACTAGACTGAGAAAATAAATTGATCAAATTTTAGCAACATGCATGCAATTTAGACAAAGGATGTTGCAATGAATCATCTCGTTTTTTTAATTGCATTTCATGATAATTTCAACTGAGATTCGATGCAAAACAATATCCACATGGCAAGTCTACTTAGATAGGTTTATTTAAAATATGCTCACCTGTGTGGGCAAAAATTTTCCCACAAACTTGACATTTAAATACTTTTTTTTCTTTTGGCTCAATTGGATGTGCTGGCTGTGGCTGTGCAAGCTGCACAACTTCATAGTCAACTTGTGCTTGCTGTTCAGCAGATTGGGCCGCCTCGACACACACAAACGTTGCTTGGTCAACAGATGTAACCTGCGGTTCCTGTTCATTTGCACCTCCTACAAAATTTTGATGCAGGGTATACAGTTTGGGCTGGTCAACAGCACATTTTGACAGACTTTTTCAGTCATCCCCACCCAATTTGTCACAGCTATGACATTTCATCACATCTTTGTTACGTGTACTTGCCGTTGAAATGCATGGTTTTCTCATTTAGGATATTTTGATTATCATTGGTCAAAGATGCACAAGAAACTGCAAACCCTATCGTCAACATTATTTTTAAATTTACAGTCGCAGCAATAGAAGCGTTCTGAGAATATTTGGCCAATTCATTTGCAAAAATTAACAGTTAATCCGATCAATTCCTCCTGTGATTCCACAAATTTTAAAATGTTCACAACTTCCTGTTTATTGACCAATCAGAATGCTAACGAATAAGATATACTATTCTAATTTGTCAATTAACAGGAAGTTGTGAATCTTTTAAGGAACTTCTTCAAAATTTTGAGGAATGGATCATAGGAGCTGCTATACTTGAAGAAGGTCAAAATATTTTTGGAACACTTCTATTGCTGCCACCATAACTTTACCACAAAAGCAGGCCACTGCAATAGCTTATACCAATTACTGCGTACCTGTATTGCCTAAACCACTCTCTCAACATTCTTGTGGCAAGTTAACTGGAATACCCAGAGAAAACTACAACTTTAGTCACAAATTTGAATTACATGTCACTGTTTTAAGGCTATGTTTATTAATATGTGTCAATAACCAAACAGTTCTTGCATGTGACAGCTTTAATATAACAAAGTTTACGTTGGATGTTTTAAACATGTAAAATAAAGGAATACTTTTAAAGTTTAAAATGGTGCCTATTCACATGGTGGCTGACTTGCAGTTAAGAAATGGCAACAGAATGGCAATTGGCCAGCAGTTTTTTACTGGCTATGTAGTTTGGATATCGTTGGTAAATTGCAAACTTTCATTCACAGGGAACTGGCCCAAGTCAAGATGCTAGAATTTTGCTTTTATGAAAGTGAGATGTCTGAGCATTTGAAAGCTTGCCAAATTGGAACAGAACTTGGTTTAAATGGAAGAAAACCGAGAAAAAAATACCAAAATGAATTCCCCAGGACTATTGTTGTGAACTGTTAGAAATAGCAAGTTGAAAACCGCGGAATAAATTCCGTTCTTCGCGCCAGAATCGCGTGGAATATATGCTGCTTAATGAGAACTTTAAAGCTTTATAAATCTACCTCATCATGAAGAAATAAACGTATTTAAAGAAGCTGGTGCAAAGTGCAAACTCGAATCACTTGTGCGGAGCTCTGGCGGAGAAAACCAGAGATATATAATGCTATACACATTAGCTATACGACTTTACTACCTGTGACTTCATAAGCGACTTGCTGGCCGTCGCCTGAATCAACAACGCATTGAAACACGGCTTGTTGTTGAGCTTCATCGCCTTGCTGAGGTGGCTGAACTACGTGCTCGCTTGTGTTCACAACACATTCAAAAGCGGCTTGGCCATCACCTTGTTCTAAAGCTTGCTGTTGGTTCTGTACAACGCAGTTCAAAGCTTCGATGATAATATTGTATTCCACAGGTATTTCTTCCATAATATGTCGAAAATTTCCTTCGAACAAGCGAATTTTACAAAGCACAACTTTTGAAATGGAAATCTCGCAAAGATGCGACAAAATGGCGGCAAAGGAAATTTAACTTCCTGAGGACTTCATGTTATATGCATCAAGGGGGTTTACCTCAGCCAATCGAATTCGCGAAAATGCGTCTCGTGATCCGTACCACGTGAGATAACGAACCAATCATAGAGATTATAAATATAAATAATATGGAACCAATCAGAATGGCGTTGTCTCATACCTCATTCAGTGACCTCATTATGGAACGAATTTCGGACCGGGAGAATGGCAGCGGAGATTGGCCAGAAATGATTGTGATATACATTTGAGGTTTGATGTCAACAATTGAGTGACATTTGAGGTTTTAATGGTGACATTTCCCAGTGATAGAAATACTCAACTACAACTTACTTCTAGTCTTTTTGAACTGAACATGGTACACAGTCTGTTACGTAAAGAAACACTGTGAACATTTTGGACTTAAAGTATAGTAAAGTATGATTTAGAAATTGATAAAATGAATAATCAGTTTCCTGTGCTTATAAATAAATATGAACCAGAGTTTTAATTCAAACAATTGGCCTCAATGGTGCGAGATATGTTCAACCCTAACCATAACTCCTTTTTTTTATGAGCAGAAACGATGCGCATGACGTGACTGTATTTGACCTCTTGTACAAATAATCACAAAAAACCACAATTTATGAATATGTACATTGTTTAGAAGGTAATATGTATCGTTGAATTCCAATCACACAAGGGTCTGCACAGGAAAGGCAAGCCTTACCATTTGTTTTCTCATGTATTTCGACCGGACTTTGTGAAATATAATCAAAATGTTGACGAGTTGATAATGTGTGGATCGGCTTATAGTTAGAAAACCAGTGAAAATTTTGAATAGATCTTGAGACATTATTTCTCCACTTGAATAGCAAATACGAAAAAACTTATTTAAATGAATAGAGATTCTCGCATATGCCTGCTATATTTATCAATTTCGTCGACAAAAATACGCTCGTAGAAACAAATATATTTGAATGATTTAAGGATGATGATGAAGCAGAATAAATATCATGCAAATGAGGTCATTTAACGTTATCTTACAAGACAGGTGAATTTTTGTGCATGGAAAAAATAATTGTATACACATTAAATCAATTGACAATCTTGAAAAAGGGCCAAAATTTCATCTTGTTCTTTATCTTGATATTTCAGTTCTAACTAAATTTGTTGCTAAGACTTTGGGAATTTGAAACCCTTCGTTTGCTTATAATGTTACTAACTGTCTCTTTGAACCATGCCTTGAACCCTGGAAATGAAATCGAAACTTCCATTTAAATGGATTGAGATACTTATTTCATCATAAATGCATGAAGAGGCATGACATAAATTAAGACCATTAAATATTATTAATAACCCGCAGGTGAATTTATATCTTTAGGCCTAGTTCGTCTTCTTGTTATGTCAAAAAACTAACAAATACATCAGGCGATAAAAAAATGAGCAACAATGCTTGAGGATATGGCTAATTTATCTCTTTGCATGTGTCTGCACGTGCAGCATTCTTAGACTAGAATCGCCAAAAATCACCCGGAAACTAATAGATAAGATCTTTTTTCTATATAATGATGTTATGTACTCAGGTTAATATGATGTAAGTGTTGCTACTCTGAGTGTATATCCACACCGGGCAAGGTTGAAAAATATGCCTGGCCACGGTGGGATTCGAACCTAAGGTCGTAGATTCGAATCCCACCGTGGCCAGGCATATTTTTCAAGCTTGCCCGGTGTGGATATACACTCAGAGTAGCAACACTTACATCAACTAATAGATAGTTCATTTATCCAAATGACCACACCTTATTTATTACAGATAATGGCATGACACATTCGGATAATAGGCCCGCAGATATTAGTAATCGAGCAGGTGAACTCGAAAACAATCTATTAGCCTTTCGACGTTTAGCACTCAACAGCATTGCGCTCTCCAAGCTGGCAGGTAAACAAATAGCGCATTCTTCTGAGATGGATTACCAGAAAATTATCCTCTGTATCATTGCTATAGTCGCATTTCTCGGAAATACTTTCACCGTTCTCCTTTTTCTTAGAAAATCAAAGTGGTTGAAAAAAACGTACAACTGTTTGATTCTTGCGTTGGCTATTCAAGACATCCTGCTCGCCGTTTCCATCATAGCCTTACCCGGGTTCATCTTCAAGAACGACAGCTACACAGTCACTTCCAACGGAATAGCTGGATGGACATATTGTAAATTCGTTTGGTCTCATTTCATTCCTTTTTCGTTAGGAATTACATCGGTTTACACTTGCCTGATGTTAACTTTTGACCGTTGGTTGGCAGTTGTCAAACCATTATCGTATAAAAAGTACGAACAGTCCAGATTAGTTGTCTTTTTAACCGTTCTTTTCCCATGGGCAGCCGGGATGTGTTTTGAAATCACAGCGCCGTTAAACGCATCACAAAGTCAGCAAAACGGAACGATTTTATGCCATTGGAAAAGGCAGGAATACTCGTCAAAAACAGTCTTTTTTGCGGCGTTTAGTTTTACAGGTATGATGCTTGTTCCGGCAATACTAATGGTGACTGCTTATGGTCTGATTATTGTTCACATGAAAAGGTCACAAACCAGAGTAAATGTCTTAAGAGGCGGCAGCGACCTAAACAGACGAAACACTAGCACAGTCTTGTCTCTGAAACGAGTGACTGTCACAGCTTGTATCGCTTCCACAATTGTCATAGTCAGTTGGCTGCCTGACCAAGTATACTATGCCTTGTCTCAAGTGGAGTTGACTGAACTTGGAACAACTGCACATTTTGCAGTGATGGTTTTAGCCTTCGCGAACTCTTGTTTTAATCCCGCAATCTACAGTTTCTCGAACAGAGCATATAGACATGGCATCAAGGAGATGCTTGGATGTTTCTGTCGTAAAATACGCTCGACTGCAACCAATCAGCTGCCCATCCGAGAACCGTCTACTTTTTAAGCTTTTGTTGTGAATTATTTCTCACGAGAAAAACAATAGAAAGACAAGCTTAAAAGGGCGTGTTCTGTCTTGTATCTCAATAGACAGCACAGAATCTAAAGTAGACTTTCTGTACCCCATATATAAATTCAAGAAATCAACAGGCCTTATGCATCCAATAATATTTTTATTAGGGCAGCATAGAAAACATTCTAAAATGAAATATAATTTACTTTGTTTTTAAATTTCTGGTAGACTTATAATTTACTTTACTAAAGACAGCTACTAAGTTTCAACAAGATTCACCTAGGAAAACAAAAGATATGAGTGATTAACAACATCGAAATGGTATATAGCTATTTCCATGCCTTTTACTCACGGTCAGATCAGTTGGCTATCCAAAGTTATTTCGTAATGTAAATAACTGGTAAATATACTACATCATTCATACGTAATGAAACATGTTCAAGCTTTGAATAGCTACAAACAATTAAGTGTAAATGTATTTTTGAGAGCAACCGAATTTTTTTGACGTGCCATAAACAAAATATATGGAAGAGTGACGGTACGGTGTTTTCATGATAGCAAATAATTGGAGGTAACTAACATAGAACAAGAACTAACACGACTGTAGCAGAACGGTCTGTGAATTCAGTTAAGATTTACAATATTGTATAGTTTTAAATGACCTACTTTAATTTGTTCAAATATTTACACTATAACTTTTTCTCTTGCTTTTGTTTGGACTTTCACGTCAATTTCAGCTAATTTTTCAAAGAGTGATAAAACGGGGTTGTGGATCATGCGTTTCACAGTGGGAAGAAAGCAGTTTACAATTCACGTGTCTTAAAAAAATTTCACGTTTCATCTACATAACAGTTTGTTTACAGATCTATCAGGTTTCTTCAGATAGACTAGATTTTATTTTTTCAATATGTATAATCCTCCAGTATGTATTGACCTCTGAAAGGCCTCCGAAGAACGTGTTTGAACAATCAACTCATAGTTCGGAATATTTCAGTAAAAAGTTAGCTAAAATCGACTTTAAACTTTCATATTTACTAGCTTTTAGAGTTAAAACCATCAAAATTCTGTGGAGGCAAAGGGTTATATGATTATCATTACAAATAATCTTGTAAAAACCCTCTATTGGTAGTTCCTGTTTGATTAGTTTTTCTGCATCCATGATCTGCAGCACTTACAATGGTCAGTTGTGTAGGAGCTAGTTGAGGTCTCAATAATGATAGCATACACATCAATACATCATACAATCTTTTCAAAAGTTCTGTCTCAGAGTCTCTCTTTGTTCCAGTCACCTTCCTTCATGTGGGTAGCTTTATGCAAATGATATCATGAATAACCGAAAAAGTGGCCATCTGAGCCAATGATATCTTGAAATGAATGTTCAGCGGCATGACCAGTTTTCTCAGTGGGTTGATCGCATAGGCTCTCGAGAAGTAAGGCTTGTGGGTTCAGTTTTTTTTGTGAGAAATCATTTTTTCTGTGTTTCAAGATGACTGTTTCCATGGCATCAAAAGCTTTCGATATCCTTGTCGGAAATTTCGATTCATGAAGCCGTATATGACAGGATTCATAAAGCAATTGGAGAAGACCAACACGCCAACTACCCTGACCGGGATACTTGGTTTAAGCTCAAAATAACCAAGCTGTGCCAACAGGAAGTATAGTTGATTCGGTAACCAACATAGGATCAGAGCTAAAGATGCCACACCCATCATGATTGTCGCTCGTTTCAGCACGTGTTTTGACGAGCTGTCTGAAGTTGTCGAGCTGGTTAATGCTTTTCTGGCTGATACAGGATACATTCGTTCATCTTTGAATCTAAAAGCACAACGGAGCGCGAGTTAATCACTATTTTTATGTATTAATTAGTGTTAGGTGTTTGTGGTGTTTCCCTGAGTTTACATCCACACCGGGCAAGCTGAAAAATGCGCCTGACCACGGCGGGAACCGAACCTACCCTCACTCCTGCTTTCGGTAATAACTTTTTCATGGAATTGAAAACATTATTAATATTATTTAAAAGAAATGTCAAGAATATGTACAAAATAACAAGCCAAAAACGAGCCAACATTAATGAATTGAGTTCAACCTCTTCCAAAACGAACTTGATATTACAAAAAATTGGAATCCAACCTGATAAAAATATGCACATAAGAAACCACAATAACACAACATGGAATAAAGGTCTGCCCAGCGAACAAAAATATCGCCAGAGCCCAAGACTTCCCTTTGCTTGTTTCGGCAGTCCATTTGCAATGTGCGCTGGTCTCATTAAGTCTTTGGTATCCTTCAACGCGTGCGATCACGGGGGATTCGAACACGATTCCAGCGATCCAGCTACAAAGAATCAATATCTGCATCGTCCGAACCCCGAACCTTTCCTTGTAGAAGACAGGGCGTGTAACAGCAAACCACCTTTCGATCGCGAGAACGAGGCAGGTATACACTGAAGTTATACCCAGGGAGAATGGAATGAAATGAGACCATACGATGCGACAGTAGAACTCTCGCGAAGAATAATCTAAGAAGGTTTGTTAAGGTGTTTAGTCAGCAGTATAAGATACAGTGATAACCAATACAATAAACTAACAAATTACTTAGTGAATCAGACATCATTTCCTCGTTTTTTTTTCGGTTCAGTTTAGAAAGTTAACTTACCAGTTGGAACTGTATAGGCTTCTGGATCTTGCACAAACTTCGGCACCACCAACAGAGATATGGCGGTCAAAATATCAGTAACTGCAAGATTAAGAATGCATTGGTAGTGTTTCTTTTTTAACCACTTAGGAAAGCGCGCCAACAACACAAGCACCATAAGGTTTCCGATTAGCGCCAATGTAGCAGTCAAAGAAAAGATAACTTTTGTCACAGTCCGCGTGTTCTCGCTTGGTTTTGGCAACGATGATATGAACGTTTCATTCATCTTGTAATCTCTTTGGTTGTGATTAAGGAAAAGATTAGTCTCTTCTTCAAGATAATATTTGGATCGTTTCTAATTGTTTACTAGCTTCTTTTAAAACCAGTCCTGGTCAATCTTTGAACTGTTTTCCAATGACAACTACAATGTAATGTTAAATCTTCTTTTTAGCGCATTTTTCTTATTGTCTAAGAGTAATGCGATGCCTTTTGCGTTGTGGACTTTTTAGGCGTGTCGACCTTTGCCTTTGGAACAGAGAGGAATTTTTTCCCTCAGTTACAACAACCAAAAATGTTTGCTGTTTGAAATAAAATTCAAAACTCTTCTGTTGTCTTTGCAAAGTCCTTAATATTGCTATTAATTGTTTGTAGCCATATATTGACAGGTCTTTAGTATGTTCCACTTTTCGTTAACTGATTCTTGGATTCTGGGCGATAAGCTGGGTCCAAACACCTTTAGATGGAATTGATCGTTTAAGAAGATCTCTTTGCAAAATGTCTGAGAACTTACTGACATGAAAAGCCTGCCTAAATTGATTTAGTACTTGCAATTTCCTTGCTTTTATAAAGATATAAGCCCCCCTCAAGATTTTAATTATGATATTAATTGTATTTTCTTTGAAACAATGAGGCGCCATTGAATTAAACCAATTACCGGATCTGACATATGGCCGTCTAACGCGCTCGAAAATACAACAAAGGAAATATTAGTTCACTCTGGAGTTCTAATTTGATGCTTTTTTTGAAATGCAATGTTTTCATTATCATTAACAATTACTCAGGCCATGTATGTTTAATGTGAGCGCAGAACAACATAGAATGCTTCGAAAATTGATAAATAAACTTATGATACGCTTGAATAATGACAGTTTCCGATCAGACACCGGTTGCCAGACAAATTGGTGAAAATAGGAATGAAAAAAATACACAAATATTAAGAAATCATTTGAAAGAAAAGTAGATCAGAAATTCTTTCAGCAGTTATGGCACGAAATGACGCAGCTATTTTTTAACAAAACTTTTGAAATGGTAATTATTAATTAATTCCTCAACATAGGCCAAAACTAACTACTCGACGTAATTTGAGCTCATTCTAGTTAATTTATATGGTTTATGCAGAATGCGTCCATGCGATTGTGGAGTGAAAAACGCTGATCTGTCAATGCAATATTCATTCAGTTTAGGGTTTCGCCTTTTTAACATTGATTTTAATATACAAGCTAATTAACATGCACTGCCACACTGTGGAAATATTATGCCCTTTTATTTTGGGAAAAGTCTTAAGAAAGTCTCCTTTTTCAAAGAAAATTTACTTAAATATCCGATTTTGATTTACACACAAGTTCTTGTCTGCAAAGTAATTTACAAATACTATATCTTTAAAATCTATACCCCAAAACATCGTTAAAATTCCAAGGAATTTAATAAAATCAGCATAACAGATCTAGAACAATGCGTGTATCAAAGGGTCATTCGCTTTCTGGCCTCTAGAAAAACGGAAATCGGCGAAAAAATCGGTCGCCGATTTCCGTTTTTCAATTTTTAAAAATAGCTTGGAAAACAAAATTAGCATGTGCCTCTAAATGGCCAACTATTTTTCGAGCGCTTAACAAACGGAATACGGATTTCGAATTTGATTTTCTATTTTTATCGTTGGGTTTCTTGCGATATCCATCGTCTATGTTTGCTTCATGCACCCCGGTATGAAATAAATCTAATTTTGAAAAATAAAGCAATATGGCTGCTTTGAAGGAGCACGAAGACTTTGTTAAACATTTCTTGTCAAAGAATGAAAACATAATATGGGATTTATCCGATATCCTTCAGGAACGATATCCAGAACAGAGAGGCTTCAGTGTACGTAGCATTAAACGCTTTTGCGAGGAAAAAGGGACAAAACAAAGTATAGACTGGACCTCTGAGACAGCAACTTTTACAACATTATCGAGTTGCTCATCCGAAAGTAGTCCTCTTTATCTTATTCCCTTTTCCTCACAAAAGCGTTTTTAAATGAGTAAAAAATGCTACGTACACTAAAGCCTTTCTGTTCTGGATATCGTTCTTGAAGGATATCGTATAATTCACATATCGTGTTTTCATTCTTTAACAAGAAATGTTTAACAAAGTCTTTGTCCTCCTCCAAAGCAGCCATATTGCTTTATTTTGTTTAAAATTAGATTTATTTCATACCCGGGAGTGCATGAAGCAAACATAGACGATGAATATCGCAAGAAACTCAACAAGGAAAAATAGAAAATCAAATTCGAAATCCGTTTGTTAAGCGCTCGAAAAATAGTTGGCCATTTAAAGGTGCATGCTAATTTTGTTTTCCAAGCTGTTTTTAAAAATTGAAAAACGAAAAACGGAAGTCGGCGACCGATTTACCCGAAAACGAATGACCCTTTAATACACGCATTTAGAACGAAATCAAAAAATATTTTCATGCAAACATATTTTGACCATGAAGTTTGTCAGAAAATCACTTTTTTGTAGATACCTTTATAATTAATATCCTAGATTAAGAGCATTGTAACACCGCCGGTTAAAATAGTCTCTTTTAGCTGCAAATATAATAGTTTGTTCTCATCGTTAGTTTTACTTAGGGCGAGAAAAAAAGTGAACATACCTTAACATGTGCTTGAAAAAAGGCAGTTAAAAATGTGTAAAAAATATTGTTTTTCATGTATTGTCTGCGAGTACGACATGCATAGGAAGACGCCCAAACAACGCTACTTGATTAATTTGTTTTGCATCTCGAGTGCATGTACGCTAATCACTGCATATTATCATCTACTTCGTTTGATTCACAAACATAATGGCGGTTTTCCATTTGCAATTAAGTTTTCCCAGCTCGAGACAATGTATTAGCACACGCGTGATACATTAAAACATCTGTCTCATATGAGCTTCTCGGGGCTGCGTTATTTTCAAAGCATTGTAATGCGGAAAATTGTATTACACCAAATTTGCACAACTTTTGAAATGCTGTAAGCATCAGCTGTAATCGCCGCATTGTAAATGTGAGATATTGCAGGGTTTAATTACAATAATATATTTAAGATTTTTTAATGTTAAAATATAACTCAGGATTCTAACTCAAAGGTCTTCATTAAAACGCTTTAGAAAAAGAATTAATATATTTAAGCTTTCCATGTAATAATTCTATTGCTTTAGACTATAGGCACATATAAAGGGCAATATTCTGTTGTGGTTTAATTACAGCTTTTTCAAAATTATATAACTAGCCTCTACATATAGCATTAATAAAAATTTGACAAAATTAAAGTTTAGCATTTTTAATGACAATTTTTCATCATCCCTTCATTCTATTGATATTTACAGATATCATAAAATCATGTTAATTTATGTATTTCCAAGGTTTACATCAGTTTCACTGCCTATTTTCCAGGCTTTTTTCTTCATTTTTTCCACAGTATTTTCACGTTTTCATAATTTTCATAGCATTTTTCCTAAAGATGTCAATCGAATTCCCCTCAGTGAATTTTTATGACATAAACCCTGATAAATTTTCTTCATTCCCAGGTTTCATCTGTTTTCACACTTTTGACAATTAGTTGTGATCAGCGACTGCAAATATTACATTTTCAGAAACGTTTCCATCCGTTCTTCCTCGGGTAACATCTCATTCAATCTCTCCATCAGTGGAATGATATCCTGTAATGTCATTTCAACTCGATCAATATTTCTTTTCACATCCTGGATAGTCGATATGAAATACATTTGACTTTGTAATTTTTTGTGCCTCTCACTAACTTTTCGCAGAACTGACATGGAATGACAGTCCAGCTCTTTCACTCGATGACTAATGGCGTCTTGGTCAAATGCCACGGCATCAGCACACAGTTTAAGATGTCTTTCATATGTTGCACAAAGTGCTTTAGCCGGCCTCGAGTCCAATCGATTTATCACATCAAAATCGGTCACTGAATTACCACTCAACGAGCTTTTCATCAGTGGATTGAACGTTGCAATGTTTTGGAGTTTTACAATATCGCCGTCTTTGACAATTTGTTCGTCTTTCGAGGCGTTTTTTCTGCTTTTTACCACCACAATGTCACCCACGGGCGAAGCACCTGGCGCTTTGCCTCTGTTCTGACTATTGCTCTGCTCTTGGCCCATATTTTGGCGTTTATTTCAAGCGCTTAACCCGTTTCACTCAATTTTACTACCTAATTTACGGCGGCCATTTTGAAAAAGTGCAGCGCGGCCGGGGGGGGGGTGCATTGATATAATACAAGTTATTAATACAAATTGATCCGGAAGTCAATCATGCTTTTAATTGATACTATTGATACTAGAACTCTCAAACATTTCTGTAGTAGCGAGAGCTGTCAACAGAAATATATTTAATACAAACAGTATTTTAGAAGGATTTTTTTTATTATGCTACGTGGCGTGAACTTTAAACAAAGGTTATTCTGTATTGTAATTGTTGTTGCATTATTTTTCGTCGTGGCACTCTTGATATGGCCTCAAAATGACAGCAAAGCCAAAATCGTTGTGGATTCCCAAATCATAGCACCAAATATTCCGCTGTCTTCGCCATTCGTTAAAAGTTGCCGAATGCACACGAACGAGTGTTTCAACATCTACCGTTGCAGTTACAACGAGAGGGGTAAAATTGATGTCTATGTTTACCCCTTTACGAACTACTTTGACGAGAATGGACGTCAGATTTCGCCGTCGTTCTCAAAGGAGTTTTATGAACTGATAATGGCGATAAAAAGCAGTGACTATTACACAAATGACATGGAGAAAGCCTGTGTTATAATACCGCCAATTGATTTGTTAAATCAGAGAAGAATCAACGTCAGTCACGCAGGCCAGATACTCAGCAGTTTGCCAAGGTTTGTCTCGGTCTCTGCTATATCCTGGTTCTCGTATGTGCTACTCATTAGAGGCGAAAATTCATAACGGATATTGCGCATGAGCATTCAATCATGACAATGCTTGTTACTGATGCAGGGACCGCGGAAGATCGGTGATTGAGGGGGCCCATATTCTTATATTCGGGTTCACAAACCGTGAAAACAATCAATTTCAAAAGAAATTAATGAGGCAGAATGCGAATATATGAATATGGGCCCCCACAATTACCGATCTTCCGCGGCTCGTCTGATGTCGGCAACACGAGAAACAGGCTTATGTGTGATGAGGGGGGGGGGAATTGGGTTTAAGGTTCCTACACAGTTTTGTCAAATCCTGTGGATATGCCTGATGCCCCCACTTGGGTCAAACCAGTGACTGGTATGTACATTTTTATACTGTTTCACCAAAACCAGTGGCGGATCCAGTGTAAGTCAAAATAAATTATAGCACCTCAATTTTAAATTCAAAATAACTTTATAACAATATCATAGGTTATGAATTTCAAAAGAATAAAATCTAACCAATGAAGTTGCTTTGAAGGTATTTTAAAATGTAAATATATCCTAGATTGAGCTGTGGTAATTTATTTTGACTTACGCTAGATCCGCCACTGATAATGTCTGCAGATAGTATTATGCTCCTTCACTTTGGTGTTGTTGAGCGCTCTGTGCAGAGTTGATTGAGTGACTTGGCAATATTGCAACGCTCACTTCTCTCGTATATAATACTATATATTATATATATAATACTTCCTTTCATTATTTCAACTTGTAACTGCATGTAGTTGGAAAAAGTATGGTGGGACAAATCATCTTATTTTCAACCTCCTTCCTGGTGACCTTCCTGATTTCAATACAGCTGAAGCAATCTTGGCTGGTGGAAGCTTTTCACGCTCATCATATCGTCCTGGTTTTGATGTCAGTATACCCATCATTAATTCACTGACACGATTTCCTGCTGATAAAGACAGTAAACAGTAAGTGAGATCATAGTATATACAGTGACTTTAATGAATGGCGCTTGCGGCTTGCGACAAATTTTACACGCACTTTTTGGGCTGCCTATGGTGAGATTTGATAGCAGGCTTTACATATTCTTATAAATAAGTTTGTGTTATACCAGAGCAGTGCTTTACAAATCTTTGAATATGCTGCTTTTACACGACCATATTTTCTGTAACAGATTTCATGTGTCAAAACTGTATCAAATTTGTCAAAAGTTCCAAATTTACAAGGTCTAAAAAACATTTGAGACATGAAATTTGTTAAAGAAGATCTATCTGTATTAGTATTTGCGAAGGGAAAAGCGTTACCACTATGTGGAAACGTGGTAACGCTTTTTCCCGCGTAATACAAAAGCATAGAAAATTCGCAAACTTTATATTACTATATTTTCGACATTTTTAAATATTTTACAACCCAACTTCCTATCTTCACTGAATTTAGGAAGCTCTTTCCAACTGTGCTAAAATTGTTTTCGAATTTAAAAGTTTGTGTAATTGGGTAATGGTCTATTGAAAAACTAGGCAATGAAAACGCTGCTCGAATCAATTCCGGGATAAATTTTTAAATATATTTTACCTCAAATTCAAATTGTCCAATCAAAATATCGTATTTCTACCACGTGATGAGGTGATTTTTATCATTTATATACCCGGAGCGAGGGGGATTCAGTGAAATATTTCCTGAAGTGATGATATTTCCCTCGGGCTAAAGCCCTCAGGAAATATCATCACTTCAGGAAATATTTCACTGAATCCCCCGAGCGAAGGGTCTATAAATGATATATTATACCGAAAATCAAAAACTTCCGTAAGAATAAACTTTTAAGTTCTTTAAGTTGAACATACCTTCGTGAATACGATGCTCTAAAATACAAAATAGTCAGTTCTTTGTTAATTTTTATAACGAGAAGTACAGAAAATTCCTTTTAATTTTTTAAATATTTGTGTTTTCAACGTCCTTGTCCTCCAAAATACTTTATAATTCTTCGTGAAGTTCATTAAACTTTTCGCACATTCCGCCATTTTTGTTTACGAAAACTAGCCAATCTATGCTTGCGTGTACAAGCGTTGCCATGACAGCGTGAGATATTTACTGTATCTCACTTTAAAAGTGAGATTCAGTGGTATCTCACTTTAAAAGTGAGATACAGTGAGAAATCACCTCATCACGTGGTAGAAATACGATATTTTGATTGGACAATTTGAATTTGAGTTATAATATCTCACTGTATCTCTTTTTTAAAGTGAGATACCACTGACTGTATCTCACTTTTAAAGTGAGATACAGTAAATATCTCACGCTGTCATTGCAACGCTTGTACACGCAAGCACAGATTGGCAAGTTTTCGTAAACAAAAATGGCGGAATGTGCGAAAAGTTTAATGAACTTCACGAAGAATTATAAAGTATTTTGGAGGGCAAGGGCGTTGAAAACACAAATATTTAAAAAATTAAAAGAAATTTTTTGTACTTCTCGTTATAAAAATAAACAAAGAACTGGCTATTTTGTATTTTAGAGCATCATATTCACGAAGGTATGTTCAACTTGAAGAACTTAAAAGTTTATTCTTACGGAAGTTTTTAATTTTCGGTATAATATATCATTTATAGACCCTCCGCTCGGGGGATTCGGTAAAATATTTCCTTCAGTGATGATATTTCCCTCGGGCTAAACCCCTCGGGAAATATCATCACTTCAGGAAATATTTCACCGAATCCCCCTCGCTCCGGGTATATAAATGATAAATATTCACAGGCAATGCCAACAACAGAATTTAAGCTGGAAAATTCAGCACCAAGGCCACGAAAAAATCTAATTTTAATCGCGAAGTTAAGAAAACTATGAAATATAAATCAGATATAAAATTACAGGATTTTAAATAAAGTCCTCTAATTTAAACAAACGCTTTGTCTACATTTTGTTCAACTTTCATATTATTTTGTGAGCAAAAAGTGATATAATAAGTACAAGATGGTGCAAATAAGCTTTCGTCATCCCTACGCCCGAGAATCTTCAATTTACAGTATAATAATTTTGTGCAGCTTCATGACTTATAATAAAATACAAAACTATTGACACTCCGTAAATTGTCAACATTTTTATTCTAAACGTTTCGACATGTAATACAAGTCATTAGAATACAAATGTTGACAATTTACGGAGTATCAATAGTTTTGTGTTTTATTAAAATACTCTATAGCAGTCGAAAATTCAATGACTTATGCGGTGTAAGACATTTCCCCCCTCCATCGCAGAAATTAATTTAGTAAAACATTTTTCGCCCCATTGTTTTAGGAGCAGCGAGAAGAAATGGTTTTTGTTGTCAACACAAGTAAATTTCAATGCTTACTATTTGCAAAAACTTGAGAATATAGCCGACTCAAAACAAGATGTTTTGGTTTTAAGCCGTTGTTTGGAAAGTGGTGTAATATCTTCGCGATGCAGAGGAGAAGTTGTGTATAAATATCCTGAGATATTGCAGGTAGTTGTCGAGACTGTAACAACGAGTGCTGGTCGTTTATCGTTGTTTTAAAGCAGCTTTAATCGATCAAAATCACGATATCTACTGACAGCAGGTGAAAACTTTGGTTTACGATTATCAAGTATAACTCAACGTTGAATCGACGTTGAAATTACAAGTCAAACCGACGTCCTAAAATCAGCCATGAACGGTCGTTATATCGACGTCTGTTTGGTAATGTTGAACAAACCTTTGTAAATCAACGTCGTCGTAACGCTGGCATGTTTTCGACGTGTCTTTAACGAAATTTCAGTGTTTGCAAAGTCATCCCGTGCTCCCTGCATGGATCATCTTCTTCAAAAATTTGTTTTTTGAAAATCAAAGTTGTTCAATTAAACCGCTCCCATGTTCTTGTTTAAGACTTGAACAAAATCAACCCGGTTTTATTTTCATATAGTCTTCAACGTTTTGTTTGATTATTCGTGGCGTCAGTTTGGGTCAGTCAACCTTGTTGGATGCCTTAATGATGGTATGTATTCGCTTTCTTTTACAGTCGCAATGCCTACAGACAGCATTCTCATTGCCCGACTATTTTGTCCTAATTTAAACTGGAGATTTAAACATGGGATAGCCGGTGGAATAAATCGCGCACCAGAAACGCACACACTAGCCGCCTTAATACCGTAGATACATTCCGTGCTTATTAGAATTTCGGCGCACGCCTGTTATCCTGTTACTATATGTTTTTTCTAGACCTGAGCGATATTCAAAACTGCATTTAGGGCAGTAAATGGTGAAAAATGTATAAAAACGATTGTTCCAAATGTTACAAGTTTTACCTAAGTTCCCAATCTCCGCTTTTTAAATTAGGGTTGTATTCCTGTAATTGTTGCCGACAGTTATGTGCTGCCTTTCTCGGAAGTTATTGACTGGTCAAGGTAAGCTATCATATCGCGTGTGTTATAAGTTGTGCATTCAATGAAGTGCTTGTGTGCAAACACCAGAGGGCGACAAACTCTGGTTGAATAAAAAATTAAGTTCCCAGACAATTTCCAGAAAATTTTTATCTCGCAGAAACTTTCGGAGATTAATGGATTAAAAGTACATACATGACCCACCACAACTCAATTCGTGCAATCATAAGCGACGCCAGCCGCACAATTTGATCGTGCTATGTGCAAATATTTCCGTCTAGCGTGGAAACGATCAATGGACCATTCTCCTTTCAGAAAAAAATTTGAATTAGGAGTATTCGTTAGCACAGCTGAAAAGAACATCCATCCTGAAAAGACCCATTTCGAAATGTGATTACACTTTTCCGCGCCGAATACAAAAGTACACAAAATTAGCAAACTTCACAGGGCTATATTTTCCACATTTTACAATGTTTTGCGGCCAAACTTCACAATTTTACTAAATTTAGGATGCTCTTTTTATCTGTGCTAATGAGTATTCCTAATTCAAAAGTTTGTCTAAAAGGGGAGTCGTCCATTGGTAAAGAACGGATAATAATTTAAAATTTGCAGAGCATGTCTGGTTGGCCTCGTCGCTGTTCACAATGGCTCCCGCCGTGCATTGTCAAAGCCGTAATCATGGCAGCCTTTGGCTCAAGGCATAAACAAACACGCGCATTGCATTGTGGTTAACCATCTCTCAAAGCTACCGTAAAGCAAGGCCCGGTATAAACCCTATATACCCTAACCCTAACCACATTTTACTGATTTGTTTCTGAGGTGATTATACGTCCGATGTCAAGGACATTTACTAATGTTTTCGTTTTCAGGGCATCAGTGGTGATACGTGAAGACGAAATTTTGGATGTGTACAAAATTTTAAAGACCTACACTTCGAAAGAAATTGCTGAGATGAAAAATCAGGTTTGCGAAATGTGATGTATATTTTGTGTACGAGATAATGCCATCAATTGAATTTAATTATCAACTGGCTACAGTATTGTAGGTTCAATATTTTATTGCTGATTCAAAAAATAGATAACATTTTGGCGTTGTTTGTTCAGCTATAGATGCACGGTATGACGTCATAATGATGTATAAGAAAAGGCCTCACGATCTTATCACATTATCGCGTATCTATAACTGATCAGGCAATGGCAAAATGATAACTATTAGTTTTGTATATAATAAAAAAGAGGAAATTGTTTCCCCCTTTGACGTGATCATGACCTGTACAAAACAAAGTACGCCGTATTGGCTGTTGACATTTCTGAAATGGCTGCGATTAGCTTGCCACTGAAATGACATCAGCCGTGGCTCTGTTCTGTAATAGATCACGGTTCTCGACCAGTAAAAAGCAATAATGAATTCTGGTTAATATGAATAAACACAGTATGTAGTGCGTTTTGAAATGTGGGATTGAAACGTTTAATTGTTTGTTACCATCACAGGTCAACCACTTGTGGAAAAATTACTTCAACTCGATGAAAACCGTTACTCTTACGACGATTAAGATCATCAATGACCGAGTCTTCGTTAATGCTGCTAGATCTTATGAAGTAAGTCATTTGTCAGAATAATAATTCTCGCATGGGTACTTTTTAAATTGTGTGAGAATAAGATGACACTCGTGACGGTATTAAGGGTCAGTCAAAGTCAGGTTCTAATCCTATCTGTATAAAATACTAATCATATAACCTAGGTCCTAGTTATCAAATATAATTAGCCCTCTTTAAGCGGACATAAAATACAATTTTGACAATTCTGTGTGGATTTGGTTAAAACTAATCCATTACTGACATAGAAAGTTTGTTTATAAATATATTTCCTTATCGTGTTTAGGACTGGAACAATCCTCCTGCCATACAGTCGTCATCAGATCAAGCATTGGTACAGTTAAATTAGTTATATAATAAACTTAATGTTCACTTTATCTTTTAACGCTTAGATAAATTCACCGTGACAAAAAAGGTGAAGACATGTCGATTTTACCAGAGTGAAATGCGGGTATCAAGAAAGAATGCCTGGGAAAAGATGGCAAAAGCAAAGCTAACGGATTAAAAATTTTTACACGAGTGTGAAATAACACATCGTCTTCCTCTGTCTGTTCTTCAAGACGTTAATTTGCTTTTTAAGACGATTTCAGACCGCAATGCATTCTGGTAAAATTGACATCCGCCATCTTTTTTGTTACGGTGAATTGTGGTTGATGCTCCCATTTATGTTTTGTGTATTGTTTTTGCCCCAGAACATCATTCATCCACCATTTGCGATCCCCCTGATGTCCCCGAAACACAAAGGTTTTACAGCTGTCGTTTTGACGTATGATCGCGACGCCATGTTGTTTCGTGTTCTGGCGCAAGTCGCTAAAGCACCAAGTCTTGCTAAGGTAATGTCTCTAAATTCTCAGAAATCAAATTAATTGAAACAATCATATTAGACCCCGTTTACACTAGCGCAAAAGATTCCGGATTCGTCGATGATCTTGAGTTGACGTAGCGATATTATGACAAGATGAGTTGAAATGCATTATTTTGTTTTATCTTTCAGATTGTGGTCGTTTGGAATAATGTGGAGAGGAAACCACCGCCAGGTAAGAATCGTGTTTCATCGTATGATATAAAAAGCTGCCCTACAACCTTAAAGTAATCTTATAGTGATCATAAGATCCTAGTGACACCAATGCTAGTGTTCTTTTGCATGAATGCCCTGCGGTTGGATAATCTCTATGTACGACGTAGAAAACTAAAGGCTCAGCTGGTGTTCCGAATACTAAAAGAGAATATGCCTTCATATTTACGAACTCTCTTTTCTATTCGCAGCACTGAGTATAATTTGAGAAATAACCAATTTAAACTTAATTTACCAAAACCACGAACAAATTACTTAAAACGGAGCCTTTCTTAGGATAGGGCTCTATTTAGCAATTAGATTACGAGCTCGAGATTTCTATGCGGTGATAGTTGATGAGGACGAAGCCCGAATCAACTATCCCTGCATAGAAATCGAGAGCGAGTAATCTAATTGTTTTAGTAGAATCAGATGTCAAACGTGGAATATTCAACAAAAAATTTGATTTTTAAGCAATTTTTTAAAAAAAAATCTCTATAGGAAGATGATTGTTTCGCTACTCGCTATCTATCGAGGAATAGATAGCGAGCAGAGTAACCAATCAAATTACAGCATTTGCAATAGTATAATAGTATGATTCTACTAATATGCAATAGCTTACTCGAGGAGATACGTAGTCTTACAGTATTTCCTCAGTTCAAAAAAGCTATAAATGATCATTATGCTCATCCATATCGATAAGGACTCCCACACGGCAATCTTGTAAATCAGTTTTAGTTTTTTTTTGTACTGATGATTTTATACTGTGTTTAAATAAATTTTGTTGTATTGTATTGTATAAGATCCTAATGTTATTTGGTTTATTTCACATATAGTGTCGGAATGGCCCAAACTGACAAAACCAGTCAAAGTGGTTGAAATGAAAGCCAACAAGCTCACCAACAGGTTCGAGTACCACCCTGAATAAAACGAAGTCATGATTTTTGGTTTAAACGATATTTAATTCTAAATAAAGCAATTTCTCCAAAAGCCATAGGCTTATCTAGGGAAATCTTGCCTTGAACTTTAAATTAGACAAGAAAACAAAGGACATAAAATAATGATTAACGTATGTGACACAAACAAAACAGGACAAAAGACGAGTGGCAGAATGACATTAAAGCGATATAATATGATTAAAGGAACACCACACAAGACTATTAAGACATCGTTCAGGTCACACAAAAATTCCACACACTTGTGTGGTATTAACACAAAAACGCTTTGAATTCATAATATAATCCTGCACAAGTGAAAATAATTTTATGTTTATTGATAAAGAAACATCAGAAACGTTTTATAACAGTTTTAATGTTGTTTTTAGATTCTTTCCATTTGAAGAAGTTGAAACTGAGGCAATTTTCTCACTTGATGATGATATTACTATGTTAACAGCCGATGAAATACAGTTTGCTTTTGAGGTGAGCATTCAACACTTATCGACTGGGACCGAGGGAAACGGTATGCTTTGTGACCCAAGACTGTCGATGTTTCCCAAAGCAAAATTGTTGTTGTTATATTTTTTCTTATTGCTGTTTTTTTGTTGTTGCTGTTTTTGTTATTGTTGTTGTTGTTACTGTTGTTGTTGTTGTTACTGATTGTAAAAATACCGATATATTTTTCTCTTCATTGTAGGTTTGGTCAGAATATCCTGACAGACTGGTAGGCTTTCCCGCTCGTCTTCACACATCAAGCAACAGTTCGTTAAAATACGAGTCAGAGTGGCTGAACGAAGTATCCATTATTCTCACTGGTGCTGCTTTTCATCACAAGGTATTTACAAAGTAACCTTTACTGTAGGTGGCACCGTTGAACTTATTGGTATAAGGAAGGAAAGAGCGGGCATCTTCAAACGCGTAATCAAAGACGCGAGTCGAGTAGATGGGTCCGGAAGGGGAATGGTATAGTTCAATGGATATCGCATTTATAGAACTATTTGACGAGCGAGTATCCTTCATTTTGGAAACCTTAACAAAGTTTAAAATTTGAAAACCTTTCTTAAAATGTTGTAATTAACTTAGGCTTGCCAAACTGAAGTTGGGAATGAAGCTTGCGATCAAGCTTGAGAAAAGAGACATGATTCCTGATAGTAGCTTGCCAAAATTGTATTGAAATTAAACCTTTCTCACTGATCGCTATTTTTCAAACCTTCCTCGCGGGCAATGCCCGCACGCCTGTGGTTTTTTGCAACTGTGATTCTCAAATGAGGGGTGGGCCCTGCACAATATCTCAGTGCTGATATTCCAATTTTTTTCCTGTAGTATTTCAGTCATGTGTTTACGTACATGATGCCGGCTGGTATAAGGAAGTGGGTCGATCAACACATGAACTGTGAAGACCTCGCGATGAACTTCCTCATTGCAAACTACACTGGAAAAGCGCCTATTAAGGTGAGTGGTGTTAAGACAAAGAGCCGGTTAGAAAAAGTATTAGATCCTGGATTTTTTTTGGGTCTCAAATTTTGCAAAAAAAATTTAAAGAAATTTCAGACGTTTGATAATTAACTGCGAAATTAACTCTGTCACTCTGGTCATTGGATCTAAATTTTTGTAGGCAATTTCAGAGAGTTGTTCTTGTAAATATATATTAATTATATACCATTGAAACTTAAATACTGAAATACATTTTGATCAGTTAATGATAAATCAATCTCACTGACTCAGTGTAGATTTTTTTAGTCCTAAACCCAGATTCTTAAAAAGGACAAAGTTTTTTCCACCTCTGTCGAAACAATTGACCATCATACCGGATGGTAGCCATGCAATTAAATCCGTTTGAGGTATATTGGGAACGTAAATTTTCTCTCTGAGCGTAGCGAGACAAATAGAGCAGAGAAATTTGGCGGTGACTATTTTGAAATCACTTTGCTGTACATTAGTACAGCCTGGAATAAAAATAACTGATCAGTGTATTTTGTCTTGGTATTCCCTAATTTGGAATATTCATGACAATAAAAGCAACATAGTGCGCATTTATCTGATAAAATATACACTCCCCGCTCGATTGGAAAAGTCTCTTATTACACTTTTCACCGCCAATATTAAGCAAGTGTGAATGGAAAGGGAGCCATGTTGCTCTTTCAAAACGGTTGAGGTTAAATCAGTTATGATTTTGTGCACGTCACTTGATCTTGAATAATTCCTCCATGGTTAATGTGTCTTAATGACTTAACCCATAGTTAATAGAGCTTTAGATGGTTTGGAAAACTAAAGTATATGTCATTATCTATGTTTTTGTTCTGGTTTATGTATTTTCACCTAACCTGCCAATAAGAACGTTTTAGGAAGGTTAGCCATCCTCGACTTGAATAATAGGATATTTCAAATTTCCTATTGCTGGATTTGGCAAAAACTCAATACACACGATGAAGAACCATATTTTTGCATAAACGATGACCAACATAGATAATGAGTTATATTGTCATTCTAATGAGTTTCCTAATAATCTACTCTATTAAATATGTGTATGTTATGATTTATGTGTATTTAGAATGATAATGCCTGCGACAGGAATGAGGGTGAAACTTTGAAAAGGAGATGTCCGTGCTCTCAACTTAAACTTTATACTTTTCATTTCTTTGTAGGTAACTCCAAGGAAAAGATTCAAATGCCCTGAATGCACAAATGGGGATGCGCTGGGCGTGAACCAAGCACATTTCGTGGAAAGATCTCGGTGTATTCAAGAGTTTGTCGAACGTTTCGGGAAAATGCCTTTAAAGACAGCGGAGTTTCGAGCAGATCCGATCTTACAACAGGATGACGTCCCAGCGAAATTAAAAAGGTTTCAAAATATAGGTATTCTATAAGTGTAGCACAGCAATAAGCTATCGGCAACGCTCGTCAAATACTAGTGGCGAAGAAAGAGGGTTTTTTCAATTTTTACATAGACTGTGATTGTAGATAGAATTGCTTGAAGTGACACACACGCAAAGTACGCGGAAATTGCTCTATTAAAAGAGTGCATCCGCAAAACAGTGTCGTGTCCAGAAGAGTTGGTTTGAAACTCATTGGAATAGACCTTTCCGGTAATTACGTCACAGCTAACACTGTTTTGAACTTAGGACCACCTTAAATGTAGTGGATTTAAAGTTTGTTTCTCACAGACTATGATCAGAGCCCCAGAACATCCTTCGTCAACACATGCATAAAAAGGAATTAGGGATTTTGACCAATAAATGTGGACATAAGCTCAAACACGAAACCGAGGCTGAGGGGCCATGACCCTCAGCCTCATTTTCGTGTTTAAGTTTATTTCCATGTTTAATCGTCAAAATCCCAAATTCGTTTTTATGCATGTGTTGACGAAGGATGTTCTGGGTCTCTGACTATAGCCTGTGAGAAACAAACTTCAAATCCACTACATTTAAGGTGGTCCTAAGTTGAAAACAGTGTTGGCTGTGACGTAATACCGGAAAGGTCTATTACAATGCAAGTCATTATCTATGTTTTTTGTTATGGTTTATGCAGAAATAAGGTTCTTCATCGTCCTGTGCATATTGTATTCTCGCTTAACACAACACACATGTGACTATGAAGGCCGGACTGGCTTGACCAACATAGATGAGTTATATTCCTTTTCCGATGAGTTTCCAAACCATTTCTTCTAGTATTGACCATGATCGTATCTTGTTTAAGCTGTTTTAAAATATGCATATTCTGTCCAATTAAAATGCCAATCGGATATTTTACCGGAAACTGGCCCGTTTATCACGCTCTTGACATAAAATACCTGCCAAAAATATGTTTGTTTTCGAAATTGGACAGTCGAATCGCCGCGGCGTAAACGAACTTTAATTTTTCACTCCCTGAAACGATATAAACAGAATTCGACTTTTGAGCGAAGTCTCTTCGTGAGACGTGAGGCCTTCGTTTGAGACTTGGGTTTCAGGAAATGAAAGATTCTTTTTGTTCGTATGTGCTTTTAACTTCACTGCCGACATTGGGAACGTTAGTTTGCGGTAAATATTTGCCCCTCTCAGATATTGAAATTGAGGGAATCATTAAAAAATACTTCAACAAGCTTCAGAATGAAGCCTAAAAGTAGATTTTTAAAATTTATTTTTGCACCATGAAGTGTAGCCATTTTTTTTCTTGGCTCACTGTATATAATTCAGAAAGTAAATATGGTCCCAGCGCCCTAAGGACAAAGAAACTGATTTTGATAGACACTGCCCAAAGCCAAAGTCCAATGACGCTATATTCATGAATTCAATAATTTATAATCGCAACTTGGATAAACCAATCCAAGTCTTAACAGCACCAAACGCACATAGAGTCTGGGGGAACATCTCAATAATCAAGCCCCTTCCCTAAACATTGTAATGCTTGCAACTTTAAGTCTTTAACTCGATTATTATTTATATTTATATGTATGTATGTATATTTGTTATAAATAAATAGTTTATTTTTTTACGAAATAAGTTGTCTACAAACAAATAAATCAAAGCCTGCAACGATGGTAATGTACAAAGGCTCCTCAATGTAGCTAAAGTATTTTTCACGAATTTCCCAACGGTCAAAAAAGTCCTTCTGCAGCTACGTGACTGCTTTGGTGTTATCTGTGTATTCACCTGTGTGTAACTGTAACCATGTGTGTTTATAATCATTTTTCTTATTGAAGTGTTATTATCTAATCTCTTATTAATAAAAACTTGAATTGTCAAGTACTTGCAAACGTGCTGCGAGTGCTTTGATCTGGCTAAAATAAACTGTCAAGCATATAGTGATTAGTTGAAATTCATCAAATCACAAGTGCCGCGAATTAGCCAGTTGCTATTACAGAGTAGAGCCTAAACGCACCTAGCATAGGCGAATACAAAGATAATACATTAATGCACTGCGCTTTGTATTCGCGCAATGATGGATTGATGGTATTTCTCTGTTGACTCTGTGGGTATTTGCCGACAACCAGTATCGAACAAAAAACAAAATGTGTTGCGCGATAACAGTTCAACACCTATAGCCCGCAATAACTTCTCTACCAAATTCGTCAAACACAATTAGATTCCATGAGTTATATTTAATAAATTATTTCAAACCATATCGTTACATTAAATTTCAGTTCTACAATTATTATACACCATTTTATTTTTGCGTACGTATACGCGTTAAAAATACTTTAAGTATTGCAGCGTTCTGTCGCCAAGCAAATGTTTGTCGGTATACGTCTTTGGGGCTTATTAAATTTTCATTCGATTAGCGCGAAATACGTTCAATGCGTCTAAAATTAGTTTTTGATATCGTTTCATCTCAGGCTGTGACATTTTGTACTCTTGATTGCGCTCTAACTGCTTGTTGTCCACATGTGTTTATGTTTGTTTACAAACTGTCACAATCACTTAGGATGTCTCCAAGGTCTAGTCAGGACTTGGAAGATGTATGCATGTATTGTGAGTAGCCAGGTGTGAATGTTGCTTGTCTCCATTCCGTCTCTCTTCGTTTCTAGGACTAGGTATAGCGCTCTTGAATGTATGTCATTATCTTCTCTGATCTGCGCTTTTCACGAGATTTCTTCGACGTGATCCTTGGCATGCGACTCAGACGTCTTCCCAGTATTATGTTTCTTACTTCGAATCACCAGCTGTTAAAACATGAACAAGTTTTTTTTGAGTAACTCGATATAAACACAGTTTCACACATGCGCACATGAAGTTGTAAGTCATTACGCAAATATGCTAAAGATCATTTTTTGTTTACACTTAAACATTCTTTGGTTCAAGAACTTTAAGAATGGAAGATCTATGCTTCATGTGTGCTTCACAAACGCATTTTGTCGTCACCACCACATTGCTAAGGGCTTGATTAAAAGTCGTATTGTCAAAAGAATGTTTAAGAAACTCGAAATGCGGAAAACATCATTCTATGCTTTGTTATCCATGCAAAAATTCATCAAAATTATGGCAGGAACAATCGTATTTAACAATAGCCGGAAGCTGTAACTGATTAGCATAAATTGCGCGCGCGTTCCGAATAAAATGGACAAAGAGGAGATTTCCTTAAGGAAATGTTTAAATTTTTCCAAATGATAAGCAGCATAATTTGTTCATCGACTGACATCGACTTTTAAACAAAAGACAACTTCAAGCATATTGCTATGTCAGAAAATGTCAAAAAATTTGCCAAAAACTAAGCAACGTGCCAAACACGATTTACAAATTGCGAAAATCTTCTCTCTGTGCTTTTGAGGGACGTTTTGCATGCGAACGTTTTGCATGTTTTGCGAACTTGTAGCATGGTAAAATCAAATTTCCACAGATCCTCAGAATTACGTGCCTTGCACGTGATATATCAGGGACCCCTGGAATTGACTACGGCTACAAAACGAATACGACTGCATGATTTTGTCGTTGAAAATCGCCCATGGCAAACTTGAGAGTATCCTGTTTTTTGACGCTATATATGTTTTGAAAACAGCAGATTATCCAAAGCGAAGACGAATACGGGTTGGTCGCATGGAATTTGAGAAATAAAAATCTCGTGGTCGTACATTCGTTCTCGTAGCCGCAGTCAAATCTAAAGCTTGCTATAGGCACGACCGACCAAATGAGCTTATAATATTCTGCAAGTGTTACTTTTTATACCACATTTACATCTGACGCTTACCGCTCATTCCTGGCACTCGTGTGCGGAATTTATCCTTCTTTCTGATTTTGTCTTTCACTTTTCGCACACTTTGGCGCCTGGACCTGTCGGGCTTTCTTTTACTTTGCACCGTCTTTCTAATCACTCTGTATGTGCGAATCAGTCCGCCTCTGGTAACTAATGTGATTGCGTTCGACTCCTCTGCGAGATGCAGCACAAGAACACACGAAAACAGCGCCAGCAGTAAGATTGAAGTTGAATACTTCATGATGAGTTTCACGATAAATGTCCTCCGATCGAATAAACGCGACTATTTGAGACCAGTCTGTGCACTGCAGATGATCAAAATTGCTTCTGAGCGAATTGCCTGAAGCACGCGTCTTTTATAACGCTCTGTTCCTGACCGTCATGCATCGCGCGTTGATGCGCGTCATATCGTTAGCTTGATCTTAATTTGTAACGAATGTCCGCAGTACACGCCGCTATGTCGTTCCATTTTAAACCTTTTTTCCGACAACGAGATGCTAAGTATAGCACGCGCTACGCATAGAGTGCGCCTGTCAAGTGGAGTTAAGCCCTTGGCTAAAACGATTCCCGAAAGCAGATAAGGTGAAATTGATTGCTTGTAACGCAATCAATCATACTACACTAATTGAGCTGAGCGGTAAGCTAACGTGCGAGCGCCAAGCGTTGGTTTTCGCATGTTTGCAGAGGAGTAGAGAAACCATAGCACAGCGAAGGGACGACAGGGCCACTTAATAGTTCAACGTGCCTACTTTTACGCAGTTTAGTGGCTGCGACCAGCCAGTCCATCGTTTTTCTCTTCTTAGCCAGGAATTGAGATTGGCTGGCTAGGATAATGATGACATGATACAAGTCAGACAAACACGATTCATTTGAGTGGCCCTACTGTCCACTTCACTATGCAAAATCTTTACAGGAAGCACTCGATAATGCGAAGGATGCTCGATAATGGGGGGGGGGGGGAAGGAGGGCAAATATTCATGTCTCGTGTTCTGCACAGTTTATTATTTTTGCAATAGATTCTTTAAATTAAGGTCTGTGAGGTCTGTAGGTTTTTTCACTGCTTGAGAAGGTAAAACAGAATTCGACCTTTCGAGCGAAAGCCTTTTGTCGGGAAGTCAAATTTTAGTTCACTTCTTTGACTGTGGTATGAGATTGTGAACTTTATTCCAAGTCATTAACCCCCCCCCCTCCCCTCTCTCTCCACACCTTCTGTCCCGTACCGACTGATTGGGATAATATATAAAGACATTTTTTTGTCATGTATCATTACCCCAGAGCATTGCCAAACAATCAAATCAATTATGATCATGCCTGATTGGAATTTGGAAGACAAACTCTTTTGTACACACCGTGTAGTGCTAATTTAGGATACCGCTGGCAGAATCGAGCAGCCCCTAATAGAAAAAGCATGGCGAATGCAGTCGATAAACTTCGAGAAAATTAACGTCAAGAAAAGTTACAAAAAAACACCTTAGCGTCTTGCAAAGCTTGCTTTTTCCTACTTTTAGTGAGCTAAGCGATGTGTAAATTGGTCATTCTTTAAAGCTTGGAAAGGTAGGTCGAAAAATAACCATTTAGTATTACAGCAGGTCGATGGAATGCAGATTGGTGTATTGACTCCATTCGTGAGAACATCGTAAACTCAATTGTCTCAAGTTTGTGTGATAGCTGTCAAAACGCTAAAAAAGAAGCTCTATTGTTCCGCTTGTAATTTGGTCTTTGAAGGTTTAATAACAAGCATATGTTGGTGCCTGCATGCTTAATAGCAGCTCAGCTCCTGCGAAGGATTGCTCAGTGCTATGTAATCCATTGGAAAAACCGGGTAGAATTTTGCTTGTAGTTTATATAATACCAAAAAGCTTTGGTGCTGTAAATGTTATTCGTTTACTTTTGAATTGATTTTCTTTGATGTATCACGGACATATCCAGGTTTTTTACCTTGAATAGATAATTGGATGAAACATGGGGAAAAATCGAGACTTTATAGTCACTTAAAGGCGAGAGATTCTGCTGAAAAACTCCTCATTTATAACATAAATCTCTCCTCTGTATTTAACCTATACATGTTTACTAACCTAAGGTTTTGCATGTTTGCTTTAATAAAAACTGGTAGTTAAACTGAGTCGGTGGAAATTTCTCATGGAAATTCTTCAGCAAAGATTACGAATAATAATCGTTAATAAGTTTTGATGATAGATCAATAGAACACCAACATGACAAAGGAAACGCATTTAGAGCAAATAAATTAACAAAATACTCGAGTTGATAATTTCATTAAGCCTGTTTTTCACTAGCGACATAAGTATAAGCTAGACAAAACAAAGAAGTGCAATGAAGTGTACGAGATAAGCATCGATATAGGCATAAGCACAAGACTTCGGCCATAAGCTAGGCAGAACAAAAGCAAATTCAACTGAAAGAAAATTATTTCTGCTTTGTCTTTGTAGATCTCTGAA
Source organism: Muricea muricata (assembly GCA_963855995.1). Lineage (NCBI taxonomy): Eukaryota > Metazoa > Cnidaria > Anthozoa > Malacalcyonacea > Plexauridae > Muricea > Muricea muricata. Next base: position 1,028,608 of record OY979721.1, read on the forward strand.
AGGATAGTTATCCTTTGCTATTTTGCTTATATGCTAATGTCGCTAGTGAAAACCAGCCTTTAGTGACTGAGTAGAGTGCCATTCAATACAGACAGGCTTAAATGTTCTTGGGTCTTCAGGATCATAAATCTAATCGATTAATTCAAAGTAACACTTGTATTGAAATCCCGTCGTGCACTTTAATATTGTCGAAAGCTTGTCTCATCTGCATGATGCGTTGTTTGCTTGTGGAGAAAAACATTGCAAAAAACTAAAACGTCCTTAACCCGACGAAGTCACAGGACGCAACCCCAGTAGGGGATTAATACCAGCCGAAAATTTGGTCAAGTTATTCTAATACTTCTGTGTTTATACCGAATTCTCTGACTGGCTCTATTCGGTATGTATTTTTTTGTCATTCTTTACCCTTATGGCCTTATGTAGAAATCACGGAAAAAATAGATACCATATTTTTCGGGCGTGTTTGTTTTTCCCTCCGTCGTGTACGAAAAATGTAAACTATTTCTCCAAATTTAGTAAACAGGTTCGCAGTATTCAGCTTTGAATTTTTACAAACACAATAATTCCGAAATTCATTGAAAAGCCAAAGTCCATCATAGAGGACAGAAGAAGTCTTGAACATCATCATTTGCCCAAAAAATGGGGCATATAAAATGGAAAAAAAGGCCTTTGGATCTAGGAACGAATACAGTTACCCGAAAAGTATAACTATAAATTTGGAGGTATCGAGCGTTGCACCGGACTCATCCATGATTTTGGAGCGAGCAACTTTATTTATCAATTGTGTTTGTATTTTTCTCATATTGTCATTGGCACTAGCAGTCGAAAACATGTTGAACTAGTTATTTATATTTGTTTACGCCGTCTGTGGACATTGTTAACAACATAATTGAAAGCACAAACTATTGAAAGAAGACTACTGAAGAGTCTTTTTGCCGGGTTCTATTAAGTTTTATCGGGAGTTTTTCAATACCCTGTACAATTTTGTTGCTTTGAAATAAGCACACGCTGAGGTTTTCTGTTCTCATCAATGCATTGAACGTATCACAAAATTCAACATTCCGTTGGAATGCATCGATGACACAATGTTTTCAAGGCACATGGAATCGCTCAAAAATTACCAAAGTTTAAAACGATGCTATATATAATCATAACAATGCTATTAATAGGTTATCGAACTGATGTGTTTTAAGATGACTAAGCTTTGCGGGTCAACGAAGGCGGTTGGAGAATTTTCTTGAAACAATTTGATCCAGGAAGAAATGTGAAAGTTAAAAAGGCTAAGTGAAAAAAAAATAAGAAGTAGAATGTTTCCAAATCTGGGCCCTTTCGACTGTTTTCAGGAAGGCTAAGTACACGCAAACGAGGTCTTGACATCTTGACAAAGATCATCAGAAGCTCTTATATGTGATTTTTGTAATGATGTTATGAATTCGGGTGAAAAAGAGCATTCCAAAGGTCGTATGTTCGATTCCCACAGTGGTCAGGCATGTTTTTCAGCTTGCTCGGTGTGGATATAAACTCAGAGTAACACCATATAAAACATCTCTTATATACAGGTAGTTTTTTCACGCAACATGTCAGTTTACAAACAATAATAGATAGCTTGAGGGCTACCGTCGAAGACACGGTCTGAATTCCATAAAGACTTGTCACACAACGATTTGTATTATCTACAGCATGAGTGACTGTGTTGTATCGCATCTACAAACTCGTGCTGAAAGCGAGAGTGGCATATCTGATGCAGCACGTGCGAGATTGCTGCAAACGACTTGTGAAACTCTTCAATTTCATAAATCGATTGAATAATTAATTTTGCGAACACAACTTATAGAAGACCAGAAAATCAAAGTTACAGTTTATCTAAATAATGAGAAATCTGTATCAAACATACTGTAGAGACTCCTCGCGCTTATGAGTTCTTTCCTGTGTTCTTCGTGAATTATTAAGAAATTATTTAGAAATTTCTCGTGACTTCGACAACGCCCTACATGTTAATTTGTAAACGCTCTGGAACTCGAGCCAGATGAGTTATCTCAAGTGAAGTAAAGTCTCATGGGATATTTATTTGATCGTTGGTAAAAAGGAGGTAAATTTAGCTCGCTTTACTGGCTAAAATTGTGTAAATATTATACAATATAAGTTAAACACGTTAGTTTTGCATCCAGTTCGTGTGACAAAGGCGGCAATTTCTTGCGGTAGAAACTTCCAGTTCAAAGTATACTTGGACTAAATATCGCCCTGAGCGAGGAATCTAAGAGGATACAGGGATCGGCATTCTTACTAGTGGATTCCAGATTCCTATACTAGTGGATTTCGGATAAATACTACTGGATTCCGGATACAAACTAGTTAATTCCGGATTCTTACTAGTGGATTCCGAATACATACTACCGTATATAGTGTGTCTCAGAAAAAGTATTACTCCAACGAAAATTTATGTCAAATAAATTTTACTCAAACCCATGATTCATCGTAATTTCCCAACTTTATTCAAATGCAACAGCCAACATGCGATTGCGGCAAAATGAGATTCAATATACTTAATATCTCTGTTGCCTTTGTCGGCCACCGTATTAATCCTCATTAGACATGTGCGCCATTCCCAGCAGTGAAATGAACATAAACCATGTTGGTATAAAAAGAAATAGATGCATTTTGAGTGCAACTTTTCTGGCCCAAAAATGAATTTTTAACATGCAGAGTTTATGCCATTTGCATTTCATTTTCCTCGTTTTGAGATCGAGCATTTTTGATCAGCCTAAATGAAAACCTCTTTTAATCAATCGTATCCAAACGTAAGCAGCATGTATTCACATGGAGGTTGGGCAACATTGCAAACTTCTTGTTTCATCAATTCTTTCAACTGTATTCATTGCTTATTTTGTCACGTGACATTTTTTCAGACACACTGTAGTGGATTCCGGGTTTCTGCTAGTAAATTCGGATTTCAGGATTATTTTAAAGACACCAAGCGACAGACGAACAAAGATTTAAATGGTTGTTCAGAAATGTTTTCTTGTTTGCTATAGGGAGAAATAAAAGTCGCTTGATGTTTGTAACGTCATGCCTGCAATTGTCTTCGTTGCCAGGGCAAAATAATTGTTGTTAATTTTTGCTCACTTGTTCTCACACTATTACGTCATTGCCATCAACAGGAAAATACAAAATAAATCGGTGCCGTATCGCTGTCTTGATGGCACAGTAATGAGCGTCTTTCACATTCAAGTTCACATGCGAGAAATACGATAAGCTTGTAGAATTTTTCTTACCGCCTTGAAAACATCTCGACTCGAAAGTTCCTAAACAAACACTTTGTTTACATTTTCAAATTCTACATATGTAAAATATAACTATACATATCTAACACTTTTCTGGTTTGCTATGCTCATATATGAATTTAAACCAAAGTTTCAATTTAGAAAAAGTTGGAAAGATGCGAAATTTGGGTAATAATTCGTTCTGTCTTTGTTACTCCCCATTGGCATTTGTTATAAGAATAACATGTGCACAGATACAGCGTTCTTAAATACATCTATATATTTTTGCTGTTTTATACACTGATGATAAAACTGGGTCAATATCACGAGGCTCCAAGCCTCCATGTCAGCCGTACCTTGTAATATTGTATCAATTTTTCATATCACCACGTGTAACTATTTTTTAAATTATCAATTAATTAGAAATTGCTTTAACTGTTGCAATCAGATTTTCTTCGCGACAGAGTGAGCACAAATCATTTGTCAAGACTGAAAGAGATTAAAAACTATTTTGTGATATGCAAATTGAAACCAATTGCAAAGGTTATCAGTTCGAAGGCATCTTTCGTATACTAAAACTAAACTTAACACATTTATTTATACATGTATGCAGTAATTTTAAATCACACACGTAAGAACATGCATAAGTTGGCAACAGGAGTTGAGGGAGATCGGCGCAGCTGAGTAACGCAATTTCTTCTATATATTTTATACTTTATACAAAAGCTTCAAATTTTGTCCAGAATGAATTTGAAAGAAATATCTAGTTTACATCAGTTGTGAACTTGCCTTTGCCTTCGAGTAATGTCGTGAGACAAGAATCAATCAGTCTACTCTCATACAAGCAGTCTCTAAATTATAGTTGTTCTACGAGTTGTGTGACACGGTAGATCAAACATACATTGGATTTTACTACTATTACTGCAATGAAACAAGCTAATGTGCTCGGGAAAATAGTAAACAGCTATGCCTATAGTTAAAATTAATTGATGTTGAGACTTGATGAGAGTCAACTACAGACGATGAGAAATTTGAAGTCTCTGATCAACGCGATAAAGCTACTATACCAGCCTTGATGAAGTATTGAAACATCGTGGCAACTTTTTTTTGACCTTTTTTTTAATTTTTTCTCCTCAGAATTAACGTGGCGGTAAAAGTTTAATCAGTCGAGCCACATATTCGAAATTTTCTGTAAACGACTCCAGATGTTTACAATTCAATTTTACCCCTCAAAGGTAGTTTTAAACAATGCTTGCATCTGTGTATCGCTCTGAAAAGACTAAAAAGAACTCTAGTACGAACATTTTGTCGTTTGAAAACATAACACAAAGATACTGGTACAAAGTCCTTGAATTGTGCAAGCTATTGTTTGGCCGCATTCAGAACGCGCAATTAGCAACGAAATAGTTGTGATAAGCTTTGTCGTATTTTAATTTAGCGCGCGCACATGTCTAAAAATGGTCGAATTATAATTTGAAACAGTGGTTGACTATGAGACTTTCTCGCCTTATCAACATTGTATTTTAAGCAAATGTAATTTATTTTGGATTTTTGTGGAACAGAAATAACTTTGTTGCGTATGTGAGATATTTGGAACGCGTTTGTGTCATCACCCTACACCTGACGTTCTCTCTATGTAACACGGTCCCAAATTCGTCAGTGCATGCTAAATCAAGAGTTTATGGGCTGCCACCAACCAATACAAACAGGCTTTGTGTGTTGGTTAGAACAACGTAAGACATATCACTGTATAGTTTTGTGGGAACACCACGTAAATTTATCATCGCAAAGCTTTCAATCTGCAAGCTGGTGGATCTTCGTCAATTATGAAGATGATGAAGAACAGCTTACGGATCAGTCGAGAGCTTTTAAATAATAAATTTGAAACAATGATAACTTTTGTTTTGTCACTAAAAGCTTGATCACTTTTGTGTTGTCACTAAAAGCTTTATCACTTTAGGCTTGTATGGACCCCGCACAGTTTATTTATACTACATGCATGGATAGCATGTTTGGTTCAACTTATAGTTGTCTTCCCACTAATTAGAAAGCTAAAGAGTAAAGTTCCTTTACAATAATAAGTTTCTCATGTATACCAGTCTTTTCATGTAATAGTATGTAATCTTTTTAGCTTTGAAAGTGTCAGTTTTCCATTTTGGGTTATGTTGCCTCTGTCGAGTGGGAGACAGTGTACGCCCGCAATAATGATGACGTTATAGTTTTATATCTAAAACGACAATACTTTTGGGATTGTCAAGATTTTGTGGTCATTCTTTTGATGTGGGAAGTGCCCTGCATAAATTATTAGTAGCTAGCTTGTGGTTATCTGGTCTGTATCCGAAAAGATAATTTTGAACTCTCTATGTTCACCTGCATGGGTTATGTATAGACCTCAAGGTTCCGACTGCATGTTTTTGGACTTGTTTGTTTATATGAGTTCAATTTTTGTACGAAGCTCTACAATTAAAATATTAGGAAAGATTGAGCTTTTGCCACTTTATTCCTGCTGCGATCGACACTGTTAGCAATCTTTGCTGTTTTCTATGGCAGGTGCACGCATCAATGAAATCGAGATTATGTTTGAATGAGTCTAATGAATCCAAGAGTCATGACTCAAAAAACGTTTTCAATTCTGTTTATTTTCAATGTTTTTAAACGACGAGGCAATGATATCTTATTAGATAAATTTGTTAGTTCCAGACTTCCAGTGCATGTCAATGAGCACAAAGCTGAATATTTTTTAATTATATACTCTCTAGCTGATGACATGAACTGATTGTCATTGATTCAAACCACATTTCACTCATTTCATAGGAGTACCCCCGATGAAGCACGAAAATATAGAGTCTTATCCCTACTCTAACTATTACGCTTTGCCAATTTTACATACTCGACACAAATTATCACAAATATACAAGAATATAGCTACCACTTGTCAAAGATAGCAGGGCACATGCTACAGCTTGAGCCAATAATAGATCACTATACAGTAGCCTTTATAAGAAACGAACATTATATATTCTTCATTTATGATATTGGCGCGGGTTTCTAACTGCATTATTTTAAGTACACTGTCGACCTGAGTTCGAGATAACCATGTTTGGTAGTGGAAATTTAATATATATCATCTTTATACATGTTTATATTGAATATTATTGAATATTATATTGAAATACTCTTGTTGCTGAAAAAACAGAAATGCTTGTTTTGTTGATGTTTGTGTTATCGCACAGCACATCAGCCTGAACTCAAAAAGTTATGCTCAAATTAAAATCCTGCTCTTGCAGTATGTAAAATCTGCCCTGAAATTTGAGGGTAGTACATATCTAATTTTGGCAACGCTATGTTCCTCTAATCTTATATACAGTGACTTTTAACAGCATGACTAGATTGCTAGATTCACGAGAGGCCTGGTGGAGTGCCATTTAACAAACATACTGACCCAGTAAAGACTGTCTGGAGCGTAAATATTTTCCAGAAGGCTGAGGCAGCATTATAATTACATTATATATTATAGCCTTTCGCACTTCGTGGAAACTAACACTTTATATTAATGAGACTGACGATTGTGACTTAAATGTTAACTATCCATACGTTATCCATAATTCAAAATAATGCAAGTAAATTTTTAATGTAGACATGAAACTTGTATCAGACAAAAGAGTAATTATGATTTTGTTATCATTTCATTTAATGTTATTTGTTCCTTTTAGTTTATTTCATTTCCGTTTCATTGCCAACTTCTGAATTGCTTTATCTTCTGTATTTTGTAGTATTTGCAATTATACATGCTCCATTTGCTACTGGCTTAGCAAGTTTATAAGTGAACGCATGAATGAAAAAGGGTCCTATACAGAAGTATACATGTCTTATGGCTATTTCCCAGCCAACATTTGGACTAAATCCCAATCTTCGAACAAATCCTATACATTGGTAAAGTTGCTGTCTTAATCGCAATCTCATTCCTATTTTCTATTGCCTTTTGCTCATGAATATCAGCACCAATACATGACATCCCATTTAATTTCCCAGCCACAAAGTAGTCATAAACCTCAGTTGCCAATTTCATCTCTTCAGCAGCTGCATCGGGCCTCGTTAAAAATATGTCCATTTTATCATGGATTTATCACAATTTAATACATACTTAGTCCACTTATAATGCTTTCAAATTTTATTGTCAACAAAATTTAGGCTTTTTATCTTTTAAGGTCCTTCACATGATACTACAGTTTTTGGTAGCTAACATAACAATATAACATGAATATTGATTTTTCAAAAGTAACAATTTACATATGAACACGTCATATATTATTTCGTCTTGGACTTGCATGCAGTTGTTGACAAAATTTGAGAAAAATATTATTTTTTGCGCCGATTTGAATCATTCTAGAAGTATTGAGAGTGCGGGGGTAATACATATAGTCAAACTAAACCAAATTATTATTATAATTACAGAACACTGAAACATTATTGAAACAATTGTTGATTTGCATGGTCTTAAAACAGTGTGACGTGTGCATGTGGTGGACCCGTCACATGCATATAGCATGAATGTGGGCGAAAAAAGCACTGCCTAAAAGCGTGACAGGATAACATTGCATACGTGCATGCAAAATTTGAAAGTCTTATCGTTGCATGCATTCAAAAAACGTCTTTTTACAGCACTATTCCCGTGATTTTTAATGATCAACGCTCTTTTAATAGTTCTAAAATAACATTAGATTTGTACATTTGACAGCAACAAAGCTTTATCCTGTCATCTTGTGATCTTTAATGGCCGCTAAATGCACTTTTAATAATTCTAAATTCCTCACTTAAGGGCCGAAAACATACCGTGTAACAAACATTATCGAAAAACAGACGCATAAATATTATCAGCTAGTAGATCGCCTTTCTATGAACAGAGTGCTAAAATAATAGAAATTTGTTCCCATCAAATATGACGCATCGCACAGCAAGTACTGACTGCGAAACACGTTTCACTATCAAGCTTCGAGATCCATCGCTTTTGAACTTTGCCAAATGTTGCTTTTGTTGTGATTGTTTTTAATCGGTATCTTCGTACGTAATCGATCAATCTCTTCCTGTCCAAACAAAAGTATCGTCCTCGGTTTGCTGTGCAATCGAGTAACGCGCACAGTCGTAAATAATTACTCTCACGGTTGCGCACAAATGTGTTAAGCCCACCTCCGCCCTGCGCAATCAGATATAAATTAAAGCGTTCAAATTTGATGCTATTAAATAGGGTGGAAAATTCAAAACGATACAACGAGACGCGCTTCCATCACAGCAATAATGGCGAAATGTTTCAATTTTTCTTTCCTGCTCATGGCGATTCTATTTTCGGCCTTTCTCATAAGAAATTCTGAAGGTGTTTTTGGTATACTGATACCTGAAGAGGGAAAGCGTGCAATGGAAACTGAATCATCAAATCGAAAGATCATGGCACTTCAAGCAATGCGCCAGAAATTGCAACGAAAGGAAGCTTTCAATGCTATGGTATCGAACCTGGTACGAATACATCGCTAATTTTGATGTTAATAAAACAGTGTTTATATGGAAGAAAAACAAATTGAGGTGTAACTTCAATCTATTACAAATTTAAATTATAGTTGCTATTGAGTAATTTTAAGAAGACAGCCCAAATACGCGCTAAATATTTTTAGTTAGTTTCAAAGTTTCGACGTCTGGGTACAAGTCAAGTTCTTGATAACCTTTTCAACTTCAACCACAACCTAGCAAAACTTAATTTTTTGTGTCCACGACATTAACTCTGCCGTGAGTATGAAACACTATATACGCTTCGCCACGATACCATTGAAGCAGAAAACGGCCGCTTTAAACCAGTCGAAACATTCAAATTAAAAATGTTTACGGTATTAAACGGATTTTCTATCAATGCAGCTCCAAATGTTTATATATTTTGAATTCAATTAAAGGCAAGCCGTTTTAAGATTTATCCTTTGTTATTAAACAGTATCTTAGCTCATTCACAGCGTAGTTGGTGGTCTTCTTACTTCATGTACATAGCGATAAAAAACACTGGATCGCAAATTAAAAAACCAGCGTGTAATTGCATTCGAATTTCGGAAATAAAAGGAAATTGAGAACAAGAAAAACATGTACATTGTCTGGTTTTACAATGACTCGAAATATCAACACAAAATTGTCGTCTTGTTTTAAAAAGCTCGAATCTTGAGTTTACAAGTTGTTGTTTTGAAGTATGTTTTTCCTTAAATTTTATCAAATTGTCTGCTGGTAATGGAAAAGAAATTATACCACGGCTGTCAAGAGGTCCCTCAAAATACTGGCCGAACAGGAAAATGATATAGTTTTGTTTCGATTTGTAAAACTGACTTGAGTTCTCGTCATACGAGTTATTAATTACGACACATAATCGTTAGGACGTTACACATAATACTTTGCCTGATACAAATACCATTTTCAGGCATAGGTGTCGGATGAAATGTAATGTGATAGGCAAAGGATGCAGGGGGGGGGGAGGGGAGAAGAGGCTTGTTCCCCAATCTAAGCCAAAATGGCAGTTTTCAAGCGGGATTATTATTTCTACTGAAATGATTAGGTGATATGTAGGACAGAATGCAAATATGTATGCCCAAATTCTCGCTGAGTAAATAGCTGACTCAGAATGTCTGAAACGTATTCTAGGTGTTAAAATTTCCTTCTTAGAGAGGGGTCTGTGCTCCCAGACCGTCTTAGATGAATGTGATCGAATTGACGTACATGTCGAAGCATTGACAACAAAAAAATACTGAAGCCAAAATGGCGCCCCTGTAGATTCAGTCACATTCCAGAAATTACTCAGGACAGCTGTGATTTGTTCAATCGAAAAGGCCCCGAGTCAGTGGGTACAACGGCTAATAATCGGTCCATCCCGCTGATTTCTTTTCGATCTTTTTACAGATCCACAGAAAGGCTGCCGAAATAAGCAAAGAAATGGACAAAAAACGTTGAAAGACAATGTAGAAATACAAAATGATCAATGCTAGCAAAATACAAATATATTAATTAAATTCACAATGAAATCGTTGTAAATCCATAGATACTACTTTTGTTGCTCCAATCACTTAATGTTCACTGCTGTATTTATTTAACTGTCGTAATTAATATGGAAATAATAAAATATTACATATTTAACTAGAAAATATGACCAGCTTACAAAATATACAAAAGGCTGCCAAAAAAGATACAATTACCACACAAGTCTATTTCAAATTTACGTATGATTATGCTCAAGGTATAGTTTCGGTGCACGACTGTCTGTTGTTTTGGTTACTCAGTTATAGACTAAAATAACTCCGGCTGTTTGGCAATTAAACTAAACTGTAGCGACTGTTTCTGTGTGGGGAAGTTCAATAGAAAACGTGGTAAACCATAGGCGGCCCAATTCAGTGTGTAGTTTCATATAGAGATCAGTGCGCACGTAGAATTGGGCCGCCTATGGGTAAACACTGATATCTCGTCTAGTAAATTCTGAGACTTATCGATCTGTGTCGATGCATGTGAACGTGGGGATGTTTTCTGAGTTTATTTTTATTTTGTATTTAGTAGATTGTGCTTATGAGTTAAAAATACTGTGCCAGTTATTCGGGCCGAATTTGTTTGGCTGGATATTATCATCGACAGATTTAGGTTAAAACGTTGTGCCATGAATTCAAGAATCAAAATGCGAACAAAAAATGAATTTTTTGATAGATTGACAATATTTTTGTATTGAAATGACTGAAATAAACATATCTCGCATATAACTAAACTACTAAACTATATATAGTGTTAAAGAACCATGACATTTAAAAAAAAACTTATGCGAAAACAATTCCGTATTCGTGCGAGTCGAATACAGTTGAATCCTGAGCTAAATATGGTGAATCTGGAACAGTTTTTGTATCTATTTTCCTCGATAATCTCTATGAATCTCGAGCTAAGTTTCCCGTGCAGAAATTCCACAATTTTTCCACTGAATTTTTCAGAAACAAACCAATAGAGAGGCTGCATTTTCGCGCCGTCGCCACCTTGCAAAATGCGGGCCAGTGAACTCTAATACAACTGGAACGATAACTTGGCCGCCATCTTTGAAGCCAAATTGAAGGCCGCCATGTACGTCACGCCGCGAAAATATGACCTATTTTCAAAAGCTCTTTTCGACCCTTTAACTTCGTTGTTTAGAGCCAGTTAGGTGCTAAATATTTTCTAGATAGATTGAAATTTCATGTACCTCAACTTTCTAGGACGTCCAGTAAGGTTTTAAAATATTTTTTGGCTGCCAAAAATGAAAAACAGTTTCGGCGAAAACTTTGTCACGAAATATCTTTTTTAAACAACTGTTACCTCTCGAGTTTTAACAGTTAGATGGAAGAGGCTGCCAAGAACTATCCGTAACCGAAGTTTAAAGCTTTAAAACTAATGCTATCTGACGAAAAATGTTAGTTTTGTACGTATTTTTAAATCAACCATACAAATACACCACTTTGAAAACCTCGATTTACTCACGTTTTAGAAGGGCTACAGCAAAGACCAAAAGCTCAAAATAAACAACGATACCTGGACTTTAGCACAAGACAAGTTTTGGAAGAGTTGACATGTTTTAAAGCAATATATTCTTGAGTTGAAGAGCGTAGTTTGCTTCGTAGTTTGCTTCGGCACGTTGAAACTTTCGTCATTTTCCAGAGTAAAAAACTGATAGCCCTCAATTTTTTCCGTAACCAAGTGTAGAACAGTCAGGACTATCCAGAAAACCAGGATCGAATCTTTAAAATTGAAGTCTTGCGATAAAAATTCTCATTTTTCAAGCATATTTTCGCTCAAAAACAAACTTTTCACTCCTCGTAACTTTCCCCAGTCCTTTCGAACAAGCCATTTTCCCCGCGCGGTTCCCGCCTTTTGCTTCAAATTTGGCTTCATCCAATCATAGGACGAAAACATAGGAGTTATCGTTCCAGTTGTATTAGAGTTCACTGTGCGGGCCAAATCAAAATTGAAATGACTGGAATTTGCTATGGAAGCACCATTACCCACAGTTCTTGAAGATCTTGGGGCACGTGTTTAATGTTTATGATAGAGGGCATATAGTGAAGATATATTCTGATTTTTTTACCTTTTCAACGTCGAAACAGACTCTTAACGAGAAGATCTTCAAGCGAACAACGGCAGACAGGAAAGGTTAGTAAATCACATTAATTTATTGCATTTCGTGCTGTATTTCTAGCGCAACTTTCTTCTTTTGATTGATGTGATCGAGTGGATTCATAACAAGTATTCATAACAAATGTGATTCCTCACCTAGTCACCTGATTGTTCACTCCTTCACATCTGTCAAAAGAGAAAGTCGTACTAGCAAAATTTGCAAAAGTGTGAAAACCTTGACAATACCCTGTTTGTTACTTGATTTGTTTACAAAACCCCAGTGTCCAGTCAAGGTTAGGGTAATGGGATATTTACCCCCTAAAACAAATAAAAACAGGTACGCACTGCTTACATGTGTGAAGTTTTGCGCAGTCAATAGTAATAGGAGTCATTCTCGAAATAACTGAATTAATGAGCTCTCCGCTACGAAACTGTGGTCATCTGCGGGTGTAGAGCTACTGTGATTATCTGCATCAGCTCTACACTTAAAAAAGACCACAGTTGAGTGGCCAAAAGCTTGTCAGTTAAATAGCTTGTCAGTTAAAAATTCTTCTAGAATGACTCCATTTATTATGCCTTTACCAGACCACATTTCATCCATATTTACACAATGCCAAGACATCACCAGAATACCAGATACGACTTTTTATATTATTTACCCAAATGCTACAGAGCTTGTTGATATTAAATGTAACATACTAGTACATATATACTTTTTCCAGATCCTGTGCCAGTATCCAAGCTGCTCTGCTAGGCTACTAAGATGGCGTATCGAAGCAAAAGTGAACGAGGTCAAAAAGCAGAGCAGAGACTCTTAGCTGACCCTTATGACACCGAATCATGGAATGTTCTCCTGCGAGAGGCACAGGTAAGGTTGTCGCAAAACTGTTCAAAGTTTGACGGTAGATAAGTCATTGCTAATTTTGAGTTTACCTTCAGTTTAAACATGCAAATTAGTAACATTATGAACTATATGTTTGCCTTTATCTATTTTGAATATTTCCTTGTATATACATAAATAAGTGAATTGAATAATATACATCTTATTTCTATGAGTGTAAATGCAGTTGGTTAAAAGAACACATTTGTTTGCTTAATAATAACAAATTGATGTGTTTTATTGCAGTCATTGTCCATCGCCAATGGTCGAATGCTTTACGAAAGACTAGTTGATCGTTTTCCAACCTGTGGTCGTTACTGGAGGCTTTACATTGAACAAGAGGTTTTTAATATTTGATAATTCATTTTTCTACATCATGTTTACATTCAGACATGATATTCATCATGTTGTTGTCTCAAATGCTGCCAGTGTTTGAGATCAATTGAAAAGATGCACGAAAGTCTGAAGGCTTCTTTGCTTAAAAGCATCATGTCCTCTCATAACCTTGCTAAATTAAACAGGAAGCTTTTTAATTACTAGTTCCCTCAATAAAGCACAATTTGTGCCATCTTTTTGTTTGTCTTTGTGGTTGTATCTATGTCTACCATATGGATAAATGCATCATCTGCAATTGAAAACTCTGTGTGGTGTGATTATTGTGTGTTGTGTTTTCTTTTGTCTGCTTCTTGATTCATTGTCTTTAAGCATTTATTTCAATAGATTTGATGCTTTAAAAATTGCTTTTAAAAACATGCATTTTGTTGTTCATTTTATAAATTTTAATGAAGAGCATTGTTAAGAAATGCAGGCAGTTAGTTCTGTAGACTTGACTGGGCTTTAATCGTAAAATGTCGGAGTTGTTCTAAGCATGCTTCATGGGGACTGTTTGAGTTCTCTCCAAAATTTTTGTATTTTATGGAGTGCTTAGCCGCAGGGAGTTGTGTTAAAATGTATTATTAAAAGGGGAATAACGAGCAGTTATCTCCTATAGGGTTGACAGTTCAGGTTGAAACCATATAAAAAAAAATTCGAAAAACTGATTTTTTCTCACAGTCAATGAAAAAGTCTTTGTAAACGTTTCTAAAACATTTTTGTTGCAGCTTTCTTCATGACGCCTAAGCTGTTTTACAGCGAATTTCAAACATATTTCTGATTTTCTCCGGGGTTTTTCTGGGAAGAAAAATCGATTGAATCGATTTTTTTAAGATCAGTTATTTTACTGATAACTAAACCGCTCAACCCCAGTCTCCTCCTAAAATCTTTACTCACTTACCCGTAGAAATGGCGAGTGTGGAGAGTGTATCTCGAACTAGCGTTGCCAGTTTAGGTATTGTTGTGCAGTCGAAAGCACAAAAAATTATAGGATTTTTCACTACCCGAGGCGATATCTTAAACAGAATCCATCCGGGGTTTCAAACGAAGGCATTTCAGGGCCGCTCAGATAATTTTGGGGGCGTGGGTAAAATTTTGAGTCAAGTTGGTACTCGTTATTTATACCAGTTATTTGTACAGCATCAGTTATGTTAGTATAATTTTTTATCGTGCTTTGGGTGCCCCACAAGCCTGGGTTCGAGGGCAAATTGCCGTCTCCCCCCCCCCTGCCTCCCTGGGCGGGCCTGTTTTACCATTTCAGGTAATGGCAGATCTTATGGTTTCAATAGATAGTTCTCGTATTCCACAGAGCACGTGCGTTTTTATACATTATGCAGGTTCTGGTGAGTCAGTTGCATTTTCTGGCCAATAGAAAAGCTGAACTGGCTGTTCCTCCATTATTCTGGCCTGCCCATTGGTCAGTCAAGTTTCCACAAAAATAGGGAGACATGTTGCGTGCAGAGTGGCCCTTATGTTTATTCCCTGTACTGTTGCGCTGGCTTTAAAGTTTAAATTAGTCGTTGGGGTGAAGGCTTTGCTACTTCTATTTATACTGCATATTTTCTATGCCTGTTGCGAGTTTGTTGCTTTTGTAATGGGTTTTTCACACTTCGTGTAATTGCTCTTTTGCAAATTTTTATATTCTTGCAGATGAAAAGCAAAAATTACGATAAAATTGAGCAGGTAAGCGTAAAGCACCGGAGAAAATCGTAAAATTGATTCGTTTTTCGCACACTGTCTTTCTTTCCCAAACCCAAACATTGACCTGAAATTTGTAAGCACCCCGAACATACCCAGTCCGCGCTGGGTCTTTGAAAGTAAGGAAGGAGGGGCTTGAATTGTTCAGATAGTTTGTTTAGGTCGATGAGCCACCCAGACGGGAGGGAGGAGTCTAGGGGCATGCTCCCCGGAAGATTTTTGAAATTTGGATCTTTAGTACATTTTGAAAGAAGGTTCAGGTTTGTTAATGGTTTGTATAGGAAAAGTAGGGACGTTAAACTCCACCGATAGATTCCGCAGCGCCTGGCCGTCGAATTCAATGAATCTGTTATTAGCCATTTTCTTAATCGAGGCCACAAAGCGTGGATGGATTTTTTGGAGAGACTGAGTGCTATAGAGAGAAGCAGTCATGAGACATGGAACGAATATCGTAAACAACGTTTGCAGGTTTTCTTAGTGATAATGAGGCATCTTTTATATTTTCTCGCTCCTATTTTAACTTTCCCGCCACTTTGCGTCGTCCCTTCAAACAATCCATAGATGCATTCCGCCTCTCAGTTGGGAAATGGCGAATGGACCTTTAACCTTTTAGACGAAATTTTAAAAAAATCGAAATAGGAAAAATATTTATACAGCATGAAAGAGCATCCTAAACTTAGTAAAATTGCAAAGTTTGGTTGTGAAATGTTGTACACTATAGAAAATATAGCCTTGCGAAGTTGGCAAATTTTCTGTAGTTTTGTATTATCCGTGGGAAATGAATATCCAAGGGTATATGAACTGGGTATCATTTTCCACCCGTAATACAAATGTATACAAAATTTGCCAAATTCGCAAGGCTATATTTTCCATATTTTAGAACATTTCACGACCAACTTTGCAATTTTACTATATTTAGGATGCTGTTTTAAGATGTGGTAATATTTTTGCCTGTTTCGAATTTTTTCAAAATTTCGTCTAAAAGGTTGAACGTCTGTTGGGTTGCTCAAGAAACGCTCTGCAATAATAGTTTCAATTTTATTTGCGCTCTTGTCTAGCTGTTTCAGAGATGCTTGATGAAGGTTTTAAATGTTGATTTGTGGAAGTCGTATCTACATTACGTGAAGGAGACGAAGGGTTCCTTGCCTTCCTTTAGGTAAAGCCACTGACTCTTAATATATCCGACAATTTTGGTCATTTTTTTGCGTAGGAGCAAAGATGAAATAGATATAGCGCAAACTCATGCGTTTAGTTCGATTGCTTTCGTGGAATCACCGAGGATCCGCTGTTCAAAACCAGGTTAACCTAATCCGAGAGCTTATTTGTAAACTCAAGTTTTGAAAGACACGAACTAAACAAATTACATTGAAATACACAAACTAGAACAGTAGGCTAAATTTCAATCCAACGTTAATGCTAAACCTGCTTTAAACAACAGGTAAACACATCATTGCGATTGTATTTTTTTCCACACAACTAGTCCTATACTGTCGTTTACCATTTAATCCTAAAAAGAACTCGAGTTTAAGTATATTTTGAATGGTTTCTATTTGATCAAGCTTTTCTTAGTTCTTTCTCAATTCTCATGTTTCCAGATCACACATATAGTACACATATATCCTTGTTTTTAACGTAGGGACAAAATGACACAAGCTTTCGAATTTGCTCTTGATAGAGTAGGCGTGGACTTCAATTCTTATCAGGTACTTTGCTTTTTAGCCGTGTGTTTCACAACAACTTGTTGTTGTTACTTGCTTATTCGAAAATAAAGCGAAAAGCAGAGAGTTTTGTAACTTGTGTTTTCTTTCAAATAGATTTGGTCTGACTATATTACGTTTTTGAAAGCAGGGTACGTTTAGCGCGTGTTTTCAAATATATGTACAATCGTTATTATTTTTGTCATTACCTGCACGGTTTATTTATCTTTGAATGAAATTTTAATACTTTCAGAGAGGCCAGTGGTTCTTATGCCGAGAACCAGAAAATTATGACGCTTCGCAAAGTTTATCAAGTATGTTTGGAAAGAATATTATTTATTCTGTTGTCATGTGATTGGCCTCCTGTGTCGGGATATAATTCGAGGTGATGTGATGTCTGTGTTGTGGTGGGTTGTGATATGATCGGATGTGAAGTGATGTTCCGGCCCGTGACGTGTTGGAATGTTATGTGATGCGATGTATTGCGTTGTGATCCGAGGTGATGTGATGTGGTGCGATGTTTGTGTTGTGTTAGGATTTGATACGATGGGATGTGAAGAGACATGACGAGATGTGGTGTGATCCGATGTGATGTGTTACGATGTCTTGTGACATCCTGTGATGAGATGTGTTGTAAATTTCTGTGATATAAAGCCATGTGATGATGACCTGTAATATGATGTACGATATGTTTTGTATTGAGCTTTGCTGTTCTGACATACAGTATTATTATGATGTGGCATCAGTGTTAACTAGCAACGAAGTAAATTTACTTCGTTACCTGTTACCTGACTAGCTTTTAAATTCTATTTCAGTATTACCTTCACTTACTATATTTTCTCAATATTTTCTTCAGTTTATCCTTCGTTCAATACATTCAGTCAGTAGCGAAGCCAGCCCGACATTTGGTCATGCAAATGCAAATTTTTTGTGTTTTTGACCGTATAAGGAATGAATTTCTAAAGAAATGAATAATGGTAATGATTTAAATTTGCATAGCACGATCAAATTGTCGGGCTGGCATCGCTACTGCTTTCAGTACAAGTTTCAGTCAATGTTTATTACTAGAAATTGAGGTGTTACTTTTGCTAATCAACGCGTATAGATAATGTGTGATGTTACAATGTTGTTTGTAAACAGCACTTCACTAATTTTAGAGAGCGGTTTTTACTCCCATCAACAATTTGGAAGCTCTATGGAGAGAATATACGTCATTTGAACAGGTACTACAATAATCAATACTTTATGTACGTGTAACAATTCGCTTTTCATTGAAGTTCAAAACACTTCTTGTAACTGAAGTGATTTCTTGGGTCATTTTAGAGTGTCAATAAGGTTTTGGCCAAAAAATTGATTGACGATAAAACTCGCGAATACATGAACGCACGTCGGACGGCTAAGGTCAGTACAAAGGATTTTATGACATTGCAAAAGGGTTTTACAAACGATTTTACTCTTAAAAAGATCTATCCAGCACAAAAATCGCATTGCTAAGCATGCCAAAAAACAGTTCATGGATGCTCCTTTAAGCATAGATAATGAGCTGGAACATCGTATCTCCGGTGGTAACATATTGTAAAAACTATGCTCCTGTACATTTATGTATAAGGTGAGGCCTTGTGGTTGACAATTTGTAATTTGGTACCCGCAGTTGCATGCTTTCGGTCTGTGGCTAAGAATGATGCTTCATACTGATTGATTGATTGATTTCATTATTAGATTGATTGATATGGATTGATTTATTGATTTAGTACAAAGATTTATTTTTTTATTTACTTATTGATTGAACTTTATTTAAGTACGCAGACCTATCATCCAAATGAGAAATAGGTGTCGATACAATAACGTTATAACTTATTTTTAAAGATCTAGGGAGCTTGAATTTCTTATAATAATTGGTACTGAGTTCCATCCTAACGCTCCATTATATTCCAGACAATTTTTTTAAGAGTTACAGTAGTAATAGGCCCAAGGATAACAACGTTATAGTTATGAAATCTAGTCTTATGAATATGAATTAAATTCGCTTTAGCAAACGATCGCGAAAGATAAGAGGGACAAGGTCCTATAGAATATTTTGAACATTAGACAACATTTTTGCTTACTTCTTTTATCCTTCAAAGTCGAACATGAGATCTTGAGTGTTCCCCAAAATTAGCAACACGTCCTAGTATTTTTTTCCATCGAAATGTTAATCCTTGGCAAAGATTAGAAAAGAGCTTAAAGACTTTGATATAACAAAACAGGGGGATAAACGTCATCTTTGTAGTGTCAACAAATTAATGATACACTAGGTCATCAGGACCATGTTGATTTGGAATTTCACCGTCGTAGAATTACAGCGTGACGGAATCAAACTGTAACGAGATATGTAACCATTGTTTTCTTTAGGAATACGAAGCAATAACAAGGAATATCACGAGGGGAAATCCGTCGGTTCCGCCCCAAGGGACAGCAGCTGAACTCAAACAGGTAACTTACGCCTAGTTTGCATTTCGTTGTGAATGTCTGAAGAATATATCAAAGTGATCGATGTGATAGAGTATATACGCCGATCTACACTATATATGTCTAACTTGAATACAGCTTAAAAAGGTATAAATTGATTTAAACTATATCACGTCGTCGAGAATGACTTTTTTACGACAGATACGCCAAATAGAAATTGGTCTAACGTTGCCAGTGCAGATGGTGCAGTCAGACCCCCGCGAAAGATATTGAGCTTCTACTCCCCGAAACAATATAAACCATAGATACTCAAAGGAATAGTCTGCAAACACGAGTTAAAGCGCTAATAACGTCCGTGATACGGCCTATATAATAGGCTGGAACACTGTAACTTCACTCAACTATATTCCAGCTCTTTGTATTTACATAACTGTATGTTAACAAGAAATCATTTTCTTTTGCTTGTATAAAAGCTAAAAACCAATGCTGAACGTTGCTTTACGTCGAGAAATATCACCATTGATGCTGTTAAAAAGTTTAACGAAAACATTCAATTGCGATTTTCAGCCTGTTTACCCCCTCCTGCTGAAAAAGGTTTAAAAATCGTTCTTTCCATACACATCGCTGTTCTTGTTTAAGATACGGTAATACAAAGCCTTGGAATGTATTTAAAGTGAAGTTACAGGGTTTCAAAGCAAAGCATATCTGGCCGTATCCGCGGGTGTCGTGTCAGCAACATTAACAACGCTTTCTCTCGCGTTTCCAGTTCATCCATTTGATTGTTTATGTTCGAACAGAATTGAACTTTTCGAGCAATGGCCCTTTGTCGGGAAGTTAGCAACTTCGAAATTCCCTCACTGCTAATTTCCCGACGAAAGGTCTTCGCTCAAAACATCTAGAAATCTGTTTATATCGTTTCTGGTTGTGAAAGAACGATCCAAATACGTTATACACAAATACACTATTCGAAATACTTTCCTGTAAAACATTTTGGCAGTGTGAGTGTCATTGCCATTGTCGGTAATGTAGTCAAAAGAACATGAAAACAAACATAGAATCTCTCATTATACCTAACTTTCTAACAACGCTGTGTTTTCAATATAATAAATAAATAATCCCTCAAATACCAAATTGTCTTCGATTGTTTTGTGTAAAATTTACAACATGAGTGATTGTGTTGTATCGCGTACACAAACTCAAAGCGAGAGTTGTGTATCTTATACAACACGCGGGCGCGAACGTTGTAAATAGAAAGCTTAAGCAAGTGACGTTTTTGACCACACGAACGTTAACCGGAAATAAATATAACATTTGTAACCAATCACAGTTCTGCTTTTCGTCTGCATGACGTCCGTGTTGTCAAAAACGTTCCTTGCTTAAGCTCTCCAATATGGCTTGTGAAACTCTGCAAGTTTATAGATCTATTAGCGAAATAATTTTGGAAGTACATCGTATGTAGTTTTGCAAAGTTTATGCTAATCGAGAGAAATCTATCACATATGATTCTAGACTCCTTCATGATTTCGCTCACGATTTGTTGTGTGTTTTTTTCATGAATTGTTAATGAGTTTTGTTATATTTACCAGCTCCAGTTATGGAACAAATATCTTCAATGGGAGAAAAGCAACCCATTGAAAAGCGAAGATCATGGTGTGTTAACGAAAAGAGGTATACAAATATCTACACGATGGGATAGCTCAGAGTTACTATAATGCAACAGCTTTGCCCTTTTCGCACTTTAATAATTAAAAAAATATTGGAAATGATAAGGGTGTTACCTAGCCCATATAGTGTCGGTTGAAGAGACTCTTCCCTATTGAGATAACTTAGAGGAAATTCCCCAATCAAGTCCAAAGGAGAATTTTTTATTTTATTAGACAAATGCACGTGCGTTTTTTTTTATCTACATTTTTTCTCTAAATTAGGAAGTCTAAAATAGAACGAATTATTAATATTAATATTATAATCCCGATTAAGCTCTAAATAATGCACATCACGTTCCGACCTCAAAATCTATCAATCTTTGAACGCTTACTAGGATTCAGTTTGGATTAAGCTGCGGTGGATCTGTCTTTTTTTTTAAAAAGGCAAATTTAGCTTTGAATTCGTACTAATACTCGCTTGTAAAAAATGACAAGTATCCAAAAGCATTAAAATTACATGCATATTTTCTTAAGCAAATGCATTCTTGCACGTTCATTTTAAACTATATTTCGTGTTAACCTTGAACCCAGTGTTTTCGAGTGTGTTGAAACACGCTGTAAACTCTACTGTATAAATACTGAGAAGATAATTCCAGGTAAAAGACCCATGTTTATAGCTGTAGCCAAGATGGTGGCAAAAACTTGAAATCTCGTAAGCTGTTTTAACACCGTTTTCCTGAAGGCTCTGTCACACGGTGCAATTTTTCTCGCAACTTGCAATGCAATTCTACTCTTGGGAGATGTAAAATTGGCAAATACAAGTTTCCATCACAGTTTGCTAATATATTTTTAACATACAAAACATTTGTGACAAATTTACATCTCTTCATAGCAGAATTAGATTGCAAGTTGCAAGAAAAATTGCACCATGTGACTGGGCCTTAAGCCATTTGCTCTTTCAAAAATACTGTGTCGAAAACTAAGTTATATAAGTGACTCGCAGAGAGCCATGAATACACTGCAAAGTTAAAGCTTACCGTATTTTAAAACGTTGATTTAATTTTTTGACAGTGAGACTGAATTATCATGCGTGCAATTGAATAATCCAAATTTTTTTCTAATTCATATACATTTGACAAACCAAAAGTAAAGAAATATATTAAAGTTTGCCCCTTTTATTTCTCATAGTCATGTATGCATACGAGCAAGCCCTATTGGCGCTTGGTTTCTATCCAAATGTTTGGTATCAAGCTGCCTTGTACTTAGAAGACAGAAGTAAACAACTTTTCGAAAGAGGAGTACGTCTAATTTATGGAAAATAAGTAATCGTAGTCAACATGTATATGGTCGATGTTTCAACTACGGGCCTTTACTATTTCCAATATTCGTTACCGTGTTGTATCGGATATGCAAACTCGAGCCGAAACGAGAGTTCTATATCTGACGCAAAAGCGGAATCGAGAATTAAAGATTTTTAAAGGTTATTAGATGCGAGAGTTAGAGGTCATTTAAGACGAGAGAATTAAAGTTAAAGTTTATGTGAATCAAGAAAAATCTGTATCACATACAGTATGTAAACACCCGATCATCAATAAATTCGTTTGTGTTTTCTTCATAAATTATTTGCGAGAATTTTTTTAAAGATATCAACAATTAACAGTCTTTCAAGTAAGGACTATATAGTAAAAAGAAATTAATTTACATGCATATGCAATCATCGCGTTACACATACACAAAATGCAATCATACACAGAAAATATATTCTAAATTGTTACCTCAATATTGCCTATTTGGAGTAAAACTTTCAAGAAATATATTTTAGGATCAACAAAATGGAAAAGTTATCGCTGAGGAAGCCAGTGCCATTTATGACCGGGCAACATCTGGTCAAATGAAACATAACGTCATGTTACATTTTGCTTGGGCCGATTTTTTGGAGGTATGAGAGTGAAGGAATATTCACACTTGTCGTCAGAATCGAAGGTGACTTCTTTAGGCTGATTTGATCGAATGAATTCTGTACCATTGCAAAGCAATCTAATATTTGTCCTGTACTATAGCTTGTTCACCTATTTATTCACATACGTGAGGAGAAGTCCCCCATTCTTACGACGACTGTGAACCAGGCTTTAATTAAGGTCTAATTCCGCGAGAACAAAATTCTTGGCGAAAAACTTTTCGTACGGATGATTGCATTTATAATCTCGCTGTTGTGAAATTAGGCCTTTAGATAGGGATGGTTTCTTTGGTGTACAACCATTCAAAAATGGTTATTCTCCCAAAATTACAGAAAATCAGCGATTGTTGTATTTTATATATATAATGAAATAGGCAAATTTTGCTGTCCCTACTTTGAGTTTCACGCGCTTAGGCGATTACTTACTCGCTTTGCCAGTTAAAATGTTATTTTTTTATTTTGATTGCTATACAGAGCCGTATGAAAGCAGAAAAGGCTAAAGAAGTATACGAAAAATTGTTGGCAAATCCAGTCATCAATCCTACCTTGGTACAATTGATAAATAATACTTATACATAGTTTATAATTGATTTAATTACATACTTGGTTTTATTGCCTATATTACCTATAATTACCTGTGTATATGCATGTATTACCTATATTTAAAATCTACAGGTCTACATCCAGTACATGAAATTCTCCCGAAGGGCAGAAGGAATCAAAGAAAGTCGTGCGGTCTTCAAGCGTTCCCGCGAAGACACTCGCAGCTTACATCATGTACGTACCATTGAAAACACAAATAATTATCTGATAAAGACTGAACTGCACGCATTTGTAATGGCGCCAAAAACGACCTACTTTGGACCCATCTCGTGGGTTTATTTGCGAAGAAATTTTCGATATAAATCAGGGCGAAAGTTTTGTGAAAATCAACGTGTGTTTTATCACATATAAAGACCATGATTTCCTTTGTGTTTTTCGGTCGCGGCATGCAATAGAAGCGTTCGAAAATATTTGACCGATTCATTTGCTTGAGTTTAGCTGTTCCTCTGATCAATTTCTCAAAATTTTAAAGAAGTTCCTTAAAAGATTCACAACTTTGTGTTAATTGACCAATTAGAATGCCATGTCTTGTGAGCATTCGGATTAGTCAATTTAGTCAATAAACAGGAAGTTGTGCACATTTTAACGAACTTTTTAAAACTTTAGGAATCTCCGGAGGAATTGATCAGACGAACTGCTAAACTTGAGCAAATGAATTTGCCAAATATTTTCGGAACGCTTCTATTGCCGCGACAGAAAAGGCCGTATAGACTGCATGCCCGTGCTATGTGCAGTAGTATACTAGTCGCACTTGAAACTTTGTATTTTTCTTTCTTAAATGTTGGGCAGGTTTTTATAGCAGCAGCCTTAATGGAATATTACACAACAAAGGCAAGTACATTGTATTTTACGAAGAACTTTTTTTTGAGGAGAAGGCTTTAAAAATCTACGCAAGATATATCTACTGCGTCCTGGTCAGAAAAGAATTAACATATATATAATGACTTTTTTGTATTTGGGCGTTTAGGATAGAAATGTGTCCATGAAAATCTTCGAATTGGGATTAAAGGTAGCTATATTCACTATCGTACATAACAAGACATTTTACAAACTTTTTTCACAAAAGACAGACGCGACGATCAGGTTTCGTATTGTTTGCTTTTATATATGGTGGTGTTTTGCATTTGCTTGCTTCTTGTAGAGGTTTTCTTCTGAGCCAAAATACGTGATGGCGTACTTGGAATTTCTTATCCACCTGAATGGTAAGCATCGTATAAAGTTGACGTTGGACAACCAAAAGTTTTGTAACCATATCCTACGAAGTAGCATTTACCGTGTTTCCATGAGAAGAGAAAACAGGGATTTGTCTAAGCTGGAGTAACGGCTGCTATTTAAAATGGGAAATATGTTTCTATAGTCGGGAGTTTGACTTTTATGTAGTGTTAACTTAACATTTAGTGCATGGTCCAAAAATAAAAAATAATCCGAAAAAAGAAAACATCTTAAAAACCAAAAATATGGATTAATAAGCAAGACGCAATTTGAATGGTTATATATTTCGATCCTACGACAGAATCGTCATCAGACCAGCCGAGGAGGTCATTATTACCAACTCAGTTGGTCTAATGATGATGATTCTGTCATAAGATTTATATATATAATTATTTAAATTGCGTCTAGTTTATTAATCCGTATCTTGGCTTTTTAAGATGTTTTCTTTTTCGGATTATTTTTTTTACCTTTGGACCATGCACTCAATGTAAAGTTAACATTACATAAAAGTCAAAACTGCAAACTCTAGAAATATTTTCAAGAATCCAAAAAGTGACAGCAACTAAGGCTGAGAATAATCCATGGAAGGGAACGTATAAAAACAATGAAGCAATAGACTCCGTAATTGATTGTTTCCTGTGTACGTTACATGGAATTGTCCATCTTTCAAGGCTTTGCTTTCAAAAGCTACTTATAGAAGTAATACATACATACAAATACACACGTACACACATTCATACATAAATGCATAATACTTTATTTAGGTACGCTAACCTTATCAACATTAAGTTGTTTTTCATGAGGGTTATAGTTTATTCAAACGAAAAACTGGTTTTCATTTACTTTATGTTTTCGAGTGCTTCAGTCTTAGCCCATTTCAACTTGACCGAATTTCTGTATACACTCGTGTGTGAAAAGAGTACAAATAATAAAATTAATAATATGTATGTATTTAAACACGATTCAGTTACAGGCAAAGCTTATGTTGTCGTGCAAAATATTTAAATTTATAAATATATCTACTATATATGTGAATAAAATTAATTATATGTATGTATCAGAATATTGAAATTTATAGTTTTTCATGAACGACTTATAATTGGTATGAGTTGAACATATAAACTCATTATCTAGAGAGAGCTCCATAATACAGCACCTCTATATGACACAGTGTTTTTTAAGCAATTTGTTCTCGGCTTAGGTACTTTTAAACAGCTCATCGTTCAAAATTGTACGTTGTTTCTCTTTTAACGAATAATTTTTGAAGCTGGTGGGGTGAGATTTGGTAATAACTGTTAAAGACTAAACTTGATAGTTTTATATCACAGAAAAGCTTAAGTGTCCTCCAGTTTGCAAGTCTTCTAACTCAATTCCACGGCATGTCCCAAGCATACCCCCAACGCTCTGCAAAAAGTCGTAGGCTTTTTTTGGGTGAATTAAGTGCTACACGAGCCCACAGGTAATTGGCTCACGCTGTGCTGGTGACCTTGTCCTTATGCCGAAGTTGAGTAATATGTTTGTGAGATAAGTCGTGAAGCTTCCAAAAATGGGCATAGGATCATAAACACTCCGTTTTTTTCTCAGATGATAACAACACTCGAGTGCTGTTCGAGAGAGTTCTTATAAATCTTCCTAAAGAAAAGTCAAGGTGAACATTTGTGGTTTGTTTTTGTTTTGTTTTTGTTGTTTTTTTGAGATTGCAAACAGTCGTGCGAGTAGACCAGCCCTGACAACCAGGTTCACGACCTTTTTTTTCAGCGAGATTTACACCAAGTTTCTGGACTTTGAAGCCAACTGTGGCGACCTGACAAGCTACATGAAAGTTGAAAAGAGAAAGCTATATATGTTTAAAGAGGTGCGAACGAAATCTTATATTTTGCATAACTTAACGGTTGTGATTATTATTAGCATAACAAGATTACTGGATGCTAATTGGTTGAGAGGCGTACAATTATTTCATTAATTGTACTGCAGTACAATTAATGATTTCCCCAAATCAGACAAAATGGCGGAAAGATATTTCAAGTTTTTTTTTTACAAATTACGAAATTGATCCAGAGCAATTCAATAGTGCGTGTAAAACGCGAACGAAAGCTTCAAGTTTTGGTTGAAAGATGACACAATATGATCTTTTAAATGATTTTGCCAAAATAAACTTGCCCCAATCT
Source organism: Muricea muricata (assembly GCA_963855995.1). Taxonomy (NCBI): domain Eukaryota; kingdom Metazoa; phylum Cnidaria; class Anthozoa; order Malacalcyonacea; family Plexauridae; genus Muricea; species Muricea muricata. Next base: position 1,055,690 of record OY979721.1, read on the forward strand.
TGGAAAATTTCTAAACACCACTCGTTTTATTAATCCCAATTTTACTCGCCATCGCCTGACTACCTGTGCCAGTTTGAAACCGATGCAGAAAGTTTTGCTCTATACGTGTTCGCATTACGTGCCTATTATTTATCTTTTATGTATGTTTGTTTTCATCCAGGAGCTTGAAAACAGAGAAACAGTTCTTCTAGTCGATCGATATAAATACTTAGATCTTTATCCTTGCTCAAAAACTGAACTAACTGTTCTGGGCTATGAGGTAATTTAAATTTCTACTGGACGATTTCCTTTTTAGACGAACTTTTGAATTAGAAATATTTATTAGCACAGCTGGAAAGAGCATCCTAAATTTAGTAAAAATGTGAAGTTTGGTTGCAAAATATTGTAAAATGTGGAAAATATAGCCTTGTGAAGCTTTCAAATTTTGTATACTTTTGTATTATGCGCGGAAAAGTGCAATCACATTTCGAATCTGATTACACTTTTCCGCGCATAATGCGAGGGTATACAAAATTCGCAAACTTCACAGGGTTATATTTTGCACATTTTACAATATTTTGCAACCAAACTTCACCATTTTACTAAATTTAGGATGCTCTTTTCAGCTGTGCTAATGAATATTCCTAATTCAAAAGTTTGTCCAAAAGGGGGATCGTCCATTATTGTAGCGTAGTTTCAAGGAAGTGTGTATGCATTTAATACAGCTTTATAAAGGTGTGCTCTATTTGGGAATCCCTCATAATCGTGATTACGTTTCAGAATTCAGCTGCGAAACAATGGACTCAACTAACCTGGAAATATTTTTTGTTAATTTTTAATTCTGTTTTTCACATGTCAGGCTCAAGACGTAGATTCCTCAAATCAGCTAACGTCATATTTTCAAAACAAGAGCCTGACTTCGGACGATACGACAACGGTGAACACCAAGTATCCAATGCCAAACCTTAAACAAATGGTGCCATTCAAACCTGCACCACGAGGAACTGGTTAGTGGATCATCATCAATTGAAATTATCCACATAGCCAGAAATGCGAGACAGTCACATTATTGTTCATTTATTCCAAAGGCGCTTTGTGTATAGATTATAGATCAATACGGTGCCATGATTTTACTATAATTTGTATTACAAAGAAATTAGAAGTTAAAATCTTGGCGTATACAACCTACATTTCCGATTTCCCAACATCTTATCGTGCGGAAAAATTAGTTTTACATCACCTGATATTTTTACTTATCAATATTAGTAAGTTTTAATTGGTGCCAAACGCAATTATATTCCACATGCTTTTGCCACATAAAAGTCTACTAGTATTTGCAGTTGTGATAAAATTGCGTTTGGCACCAATTAAAACTTACTAATATTGATAAGTAAAAATATCAGGTGATGTAAAACTAATTTTTCTGCACGATAAGATGTTGGGAAATCGGAAATGAAGGTTGTATACGCCAAGATTTTAACTTCTAATTTCTCTGTAATACAAATTATAGTAAAATCATGGCACCATATTGATCTATAATCTATTCACAAAGCGCCTTTGGAATAAATGAACAATAATGTGACTGTCTCACATTTCTGGCTATGCCCCCCCCCCCTTCTGTTCACTCATTTGTCTCATTTCTCTCTACTTTATCTAGCTGGCGTTCATCATATTCCGGGAGGTGTATTTCCTGTCCCACCAGCCGCAGCTCATCTTATTTCACTGATGCCACCACCGATGTGTTTCCAGGCATGTCTAAAGATATTTTTTAATCATATTAGAATTGTATTTCTTAAATGCTCCATAAACTGCCTTTGTCTGAAGTCACACACATTGCAAGCTTCATAATATTCTAAAATAATCGCAATATTAATATTATATACTTTATTAACAACATGTTTTCATGTTCACATTTAATTTATTCGTCTAGGGCCCATTTGTAATGGTGGATGAACTTCTAAAAATGATAGCTGAATGCCATCTTCAAAAACCACAAACAACAAGTAAGTTTGGTAACTTGGTAGCGTGTAGGTTACATCATTTCCTGGGAATCACGTTATTTAATTGAGGCCAAGTTGCTTATTTGCTCATATGGTGCTCATTTGCTTAAATAGTGCTTGAAATTACAGTTGGATTTTCGGATTTGAAAATTTTGTATTCTTGGGATTAAATTTCATAGAAATTTCAATTTCAATAGAAATTTAAATTTCATTTATGGAAATGCAAATTATCTCGTAAATTCCATTTGAAATTGGAACTTCTCGGTTCCACGAGGACTGCTCCAAAATGTGTGAGCAGTGTAAAAGGAGTAAAAATTGAGTGTCCAAATTACCAACAATTCTTTCATCTCAACATTGGAGCATATATAAAATTGATAATCTCATCTGTGAGACGCTAATTTCTGATAACAACTATAATAACTGTATGTGAAAATGATCGCTTTCAAACAACCATCTATCATAGCTTAAGTAGAATCATATACTAGGCATACAATTGCAAATGCTATAATTTGATTAGTTACTCTACTCGCTATCTACTGCTTGATAGATATATATAGCGAGTAGCAAAACAATAATTTGTCTGGCGTATTTTTTCAATTCAAAGACAATTTGTAATAGTATTTTTAGCAAAATGGCTGAAAAATAAATTATTTATCTCAGATTCTGCTAAAACAATTAGATTACTCGCTCTCAATTTCTATGCGTTGGTTGTTGATTCTGGCTTCGCCCTCATTAACTATCACCGCATAGAAATCTCGAACTCGTAATTTAATTGTTGAATATGGACATTTTATATTGCTAGAAAGGACTGTACTTTATGTAAGAAACAGAAAAATACATAGGCTTTCGGAAATGGTAGATTTATTTCTCGTGTTCAACATGATATGATATGATACTTTATTATATAAAGTAAAGCGCTTTATAAGGATTTCGGGCACTGATAAAACTGATAATCTCACATGTGAGATTTATGATAATTTCACATGTGAAAATTATCGCTTTTCAAACAATCGTCAATCATAGCTTCTGGACATTTGTATTAGTAGAAAAGTCTGTAGTTTACGTATATAATAAACAGAAAAATACGTGGGTGCTTGAAAATACCAGATTTATTAGTCGTGTTGAACATGATATTTCTCAACACTCGAAATAAATCTGGTATTTCCGCGCACCTATGTATTATTCTCTATATGTCCTGTTCAACACTCGAAATAAATCTGGCATTTCCGCGCATCCATGTGTTATTCTCTATGTATTACAGGTCTGCCAGAAGGCAGCATTAACGGTGCTGGAAAGGAGGAAGGATCGTCGAAAGACGATGCGAGAGGATTAAAACGTCCCCTTAACTCGGGTAATAACGAGAACGATAGCGACGACGATGAAAAACGTGTTGCTCCCCCCGTAAACGATATTTACCGCCTTAGACAACAAAAAAGAGTTGCTTTCTAGACCTTCTTTTCAAAAGTTTCGTATGCTGTTAATTTCTATCCATGAAAATATGGTTTTTATTTCATTATTGTCACCTAAGACCTAGTTCGAAACTCTTGATTGGTAGAAAATGGGCGGTTTCAAATTCATTATATTCACCGAATTACCGTGCAGATGTTTGAGCTGCCATGTTGGCGATGGAATTAGTATACGCCGTTTGAACAACGGTAGCACTGAACAAAAATGACGTCTTTATGATGCTTAAAAACTTGTTCGAAGCGGACGAGTTGCAGTTGCAAAGTCAACAAGCGAGAGCTTGCGTGCAGAAAACAGAGGCAAAGGAGATAATTGAGTGTTATTAAGATTTTTAAATCTTGTTAAAGTTTTAGCAAAGAATCTTTCCGTAAAACGCTTTTGTTACTCGAAGCCCTGTTATTAATCTCCGGACTTCAGGGATCTGTTATTCCTGTTTGCACGGCCTTTTTAATAAGCATTCCTAAATGAAAATATAATGCCGATTGCAGCTTTAATAAAATATAATACAAAATCATCATCATTCCAATGTTTTAATGTTTGACTCTATTTTGGGTTTCAGAATGATAATCTTGTATGTAGATGTTTTTTTTATTGTAATTCCAAATGAACCAATTCAGTTTTTCAGAGTTGCCAACAATAAAGGCACACCATCTTTTTTTTATGGTAAACACTTAACTCGTACGTCATAGTAATGCTGATTATCATACCTGTAAACAGCATTGGTGTGAACTCGTACTGGTAGACTTAAGCTTTTGCAAATGTTCTAATTCGCTTGGTTACTCTACATATATCATTTCGTTAAACGATGTTTGACACACGGCAAAAATGTTTAGCCTGATGCATAAGAGATTCAACAATGTTTCCACCTAACGTTGCTAGTGCATAGATCGATAGCGCAGTAGATAATACACGAAAGGTATAGGTTCTTTCATTACATAAGACGGTAAAGTAAAAATCGACGTTTCGAGGCTTATCGTCGTTTTTCTGCCAATTACATTGTTTATAGTTGTCAACGCATTGAACAATATTGTAGAGCCTTAATAGGGTGTAACATTTTCTTTTTTTTTTCGTTGTGTACGATCAAAATCCGTCATCAAAACGTTATGTAAAGACAACCAGTGTATTCGATTCATACGTGCGTCCTAAAAAGTATGTTCAAGGGTTTTTCAGTGATGTCAATGCTAAGACGAAATCTGTTTACAGCGTACGTAAGCTGCTTAAAGATTTTGAAAATAACTATTGCCACTTCAATGGACTTGGAGTAAATAGTTCTCTGAACAAAGGTATATAAAACCGAAGTAAAGCTTGTTATACAGCTAAGACCAATGCTGCCGTTGGTGCCTTCACCTCAAGCAATGCCGGAAGCACTGAATGTTAACACAAGAACAAAAGATTTCATCTAATAACTTTCATCGTACTCCAGTTTGATGAATTGTTTGCTTCTCTTCAACTTCTTGTTGGCAGTTTGTGCTATTATTTTTCCAATGCTTGTTCCACCAATTTCGGGAGTTTACAGGTTTTGTGGATCGTTCAGACGAAGGGTTTGCTTCAAGCCGAAATCGAAAAGAAGACCTCACGAAATCCCTTTTCTCAAGAAATTTTCCAGACGGATTTGAGCCATAGATTCTAAAAGGTAAGATTAAAGCGAAAAGCAAGCTTGTATAATGCATATTTCTGTGCCAATTATTTATAGGCAAATGATTTGAAAGCAACAATTACTGCACATTTGAAAGGCTTGTACTTTAGCTAATAATTTTTTCAAAGTGTTTTGATAAAATCTGACCATCGAAATTTTGGTGGACTTTGTTTAATCATGTGGCCACAAGGTTTTGGCTTGTATAACCTCTCAGACACTGCTACATTCGCGACGCCATTTTGAAACCTTTGTTTGTACGACTATTTGTTTGTTTGTAATTATTTGTAATCCCATTGTTTCCAATATTTTGTTTGCACCAATCTCGCGGCTTGGTATATGCCGATATTTTGGTTAATTAACATTAGTAACGTGTTCTGGGAACAACATTGCATGTTATAATTGCATGTGTATTTTTTTGGGTGTGCGCTTTACATGTAATCAACGTACTTTTCAATTCCACAGACGATGCAGGACCAAGTCAAATAATGCAAGATTTAATGAAACACTGTCACAGACTTATATAATCAATAACGGCGACGGTTCAGCGTAGTGTTTTTAGATAGTTGTTAAAAAGTAGAAGAATTTCGTGTTGTGCAAACTGAAAACTTGAGTAAAAAAGTATTATGGCAATAACGACATTTTTGTTAATAATGCAATAACGACATTTTTGTTAATAATGCAATAACGACAAGCTGTTGAACTTTGTATGTAGTTTGAATGGAAGAGTTTTCAGTGTTCATTTATTCTTGAATTTCGTTATTTCTCCGATTTCTAGTATAACTGATGTCTGCGATGCTATAACAATTTTTCTGTGCAAGTACTCGTCATAGGAAAATTTTCAAATTGTAACAAATCTTCGGGAAAACTGTCTGTCTCGACTGTAGAGGATTCTTTAAGGACCTTATAGCGTTTTTTCTACCTGAACGAAGTGGAACGTGTTTGTAAAGTTTAAAAGCAATTTGGCCGTGTGTCATACAGTAGGTTGCATGCGTAGAATTGTTGAAATTAAAAATAAGATTTGTGCTAAATTTGGGTGGTCAAATTAATGCAGTACAATTAATGAAATAATTGTACGCCTCTCAAAAAATCAGCATCCAGTAATCTTGCTATGCTAATAATAATCACATTTGTTAAGTTATGTACAAGAATATAAGATTTCGATCGCATCTCTTTAAACATATTTGGGGGTGAGTGTTTAGCAAATTTCCCCAGCAATGTCTGTTAAAAGCTAGATATATTTTAACTAATGTGTAGATACATCTGTTGCACTAAACTTGATGCAGTTTTTCTCTCCAGTCATGGCATCGTTCAAAGCGATCGTCAAACAGAGAATACATTTGTTTTTAAGGGGTACATTAATCGAATTTGCACGAAATTTGTAGCATGGCAATTTGTTGCTATTGCAGCATCTGCGTTTTGTCACTGGGTTGTAAATTTAGTGCAAATATGATTTTTTGCCATGTGTTATATAATTCAAATTGTTCACGAGGTGGACGAATATAAGGCACTTCTTAAGTACGTATTATATCATGTGGTAGTTAATATTACTGGTTCAGATGATGCCATTTGCTATTTCGAGCCCCTGCTGTTTCGAGCAAATCTGGCTCGTTGCCCTTGAGGGGCCAGGATTCTAGTGTATTAGCAATGCAACACCTTCAATACTTGAACCGTTAAACCTTCCTCATTCGAGATATTTTACGAAAAAGGCTCAACATTCCATTTTGCAGTAAACAAAATACCATGTCACATGATACCCCTTAAGAATTCTTGATTTGAAAATGAGGGCTTAGGTAGCAGAGTGGTTTTAGACCACTTGTCTCTTACCTCGAAGGCCGGGAGTTTGATTCGACAATCCAGTTCTTGTGCCGAAAGAGTATAAATCTACGCTTTGTCGAAAGTCGTTGGTTTATTCTGGCAAGCCTGGTTTCATAGTTTAGCTAATACGAGCCCACAGTAACTGGCTCATTTTGTTGTGGTGACGCTGCCCTTGTGACGTTCTTGCTAGAAACGCCTACTGCGATAATCACAACGGGATCAGAGTGGGTTTGTCCTCCTTGAAGAATACTTTTCAGGTCTGTCTTGGTTCCCTTCTTGACTTGTATGTCGAAAAATCTTTTCAGTTTCTGCACGCTGGGCCTAGCCAAGGGTTTTCAGTATTCTGGGTATTTTATTTGAGGTATTCCGTATCTAGAATGTAATTACGGGTATTCGGTATCCAACTCGGGCTTACGATGATAAGTGTATATTCCACCCAATATTTAGGGTATTTTGTATTAAGGTTTTTGTGATATCAACGGGTATTACGGGTTCTTCCCCCACCCTCCTATAGCCGGTGGAGTGTGTGCAAAATGTCATTCGTGTCGTCCTTTGTCCAGTCTTTTAGTTAAATTTTGTTGTCATTAATACAAGTGTGTCAAAGGTAACCCGTAAAGGGGCAGCTAGGTCTATGGGTTTTACCAGTCTTATGACGAAGTTTGTAAAATAAAATAAAATAAAATAACTATGCTTAGTTCCATGTGACCACAACGCGTGCGGTCATTGCATTATTGGATTGAGCACTTACATTAGTGATCGCGCAGGAGGAAAAATTGGAAATGGATTACAAATTATAATACTGTTTAATCGTGAATGCATGGTATTAAGAGATCTTTCATGTTAACACGTCATCGATGCAACCACATCAAAGGTCACCGCGCTAAAAGGATTTATAAATTAGAAAGATTTTATCATGAGATGGGTTGCAAAAAATCTCACATAGGCATTGACAATGTCGAATTTTCTAGCCTAATTCAAGCTGTAGCTGGTAACTGTTGTACCTTGCGAAAATATGCCCTTCATTTCATTAGCATACGTGACAAAAATTGCTGTTGCTTTTTGAAAACTGGCACTCCAATGCCTGTTAAAACTCCATGAAAACAACTGTTAGCTCAGTGTGTTTGTGTTCAATTATAATAATGATGGCGATAATGATGACATTTTACTTCCATCAGCAGTTCATGTGCTTATTCTTGATACATTAGTCCACTATACTGTGTTTATATCCTGCACATACCCGGACTTTGCGTCACCAATTCTTGCCCTAGATGGTAAAGAAATATGGTAAATATTTAGTAAATACTTACGTTCATTTCCACCTCAAACTACCAACTCTTTTTGGCTAACTTTTTAAAGCTGGGAGGTCGGGCTTCAAACGTTTCTTGAACATCCACTTGACGTCTTTAAAAGATCGAGGAGATAGAACGCCTCTACATTAACGTCGGTAGAAATCCTAAACCTTTTTGCATCTATTCGGATGAGGACGTTAAAATCGTAGCCTTCTCAGATCCGTATCGTAACTGGGCAACAGCCTGTTGGAGTCCAATGCTTGTTTTCCACTCTAGACGAATTTAATCTATCGCGCGCGCAGATCTGCAGTTGAACAGGGAACGCATACAAAGTTGCATTGTCGCAAATAAGCTTAGGAAACTGAACGGCGATTAACTTGTAATGCTTTGGGACAAAGCAATTAGAATAGTTGGCGTATCACAGCCTAGACCTAGGCCTTCTACTAAATTCTAATTAAATTCTATTTGTTTAATGTATTTGTTCGGTATGATTCGATAGTGTGGGCGTAGCAGAGGAGCGGGGAACAATTTGGGGCGTGTCACATTCACAAGTTAAGGAGGTGCTATTGCTCGGTTTTGGCTTTGAAACTCGGCCAAAACACGTTTTGTTGAAGGCAAACTTCCTGGATTAACTTCCTGGATTGTTTTAGACCACATTTAAACGCATTCAGTGTTTCCGAGCTAATGCAAGCTTTGAAGAAATGCTGTTTTAGACATATCACCAGTGTCTCTTCCTCAGTTCAATAAGGCGGGAATTCAGTTTAAAGCGTTTTGTAATCGGCGTGAAACTTAAACTTGAATATCAGTGAAATTTTTCAGGGTGTTTAAATTTGTCTCAATAGCAATTAAGTCAGCTTAAAATATACATAGGAAATTCATAGTGTCCTTTCACAAGCTGATGAGAAGAGCCGGCATAGTACTGGAAAAATGCATTTTCAATCCAAACTGCTAAATACCTAATGAAATATAATTTACTTGACTTTCACTGAGATTTCTGGCGGACGTGCAATTCATTTTATTGACTAAATATATGATTATATATAGTAAGATTCAACAAGTTTTATGAAGGAAAGTATAAGATATATGAGTGTCAAAGAGAAGAACAGTGATTTCTATTTATTCTCGGCAGCTAGAGAGCGTATGTTGATACCAGGTTACAAAGCTTAACAGCTATTCACAACTTCTTCGAAATTAAGTTTGAATAAATTTAAACCTTGTCTTCCATGAGGGGTACTGGTTTTAAAACAGTCTAATTTCTTTTTTTACTAGATGATACCCAAAGGGGTATATAAATGTGAGGTCGAAATTGCCTTATTTTTTTCTGGAAAACTTGCCAAGTTCCAGTGCATATAAAGCCTTATGGGATTCATTGGCCGAAAAATAGAAAATGGAAATGGGATTAAGGTTTAAGTGAGACAGCCACTAGGATTCTTATGCATGGATTTATGCACTTAATGCGATTCAGTCAAAATTAGGGCCGGGAAATCAATAGCACACCCCTATCCCTTCTTTAGGACGCTGTACTAAGTCTTTTTTACCAGCTCAGGGCGCATTAAAATATTATGCTAACGACCACCAAGTGTATGAGAGTGGATATGTGAGATAGATTCATTAATGGTTTCAAACTCATCGACGTTGGGTTTTAAGTAATTCACTTTTATAGAATATAGTTCGTTATAAAATAATGCATGATTTACACTGAATGACCGAATCTTCAATTTATATAAACTATTTTCGCTTCCGGAGTCAGTAGCGATCAGTTCACTTTACGTTATTTTCATTGCCAGAGAAGGTTCTTGGACAAAATGAATAGAATAGAACTGGTCATGCACCAAAGTTTGCGCAAGTCATGGCTATTTTTAGAAGGCGAGGATTTCTGTAAGCTTAAAAACAACTGTAAACAATTCAATGTGTATCATTCAACAACATCAACATGTTATCTTCTAATGTGCGAATCTTAAATCTAGTTTATTAGCTAGCTCATCAAGGTTTATTATGTTAACCTTAGCCGGGCTTTTATTTTTTAAGGCGACATAACTACCACACACATCTACCTAGAGTTGAGCAGCTAGCCATCCACACCTCGTGGATGCATGAGATGACTCAATTCGGGGACAGTTACGACGAAGTGGAAATCAGACTTACGCAACACAAACCTCGTCGTATAAAACTTTGTGCTGTACGTGCTATAACTTACTCGTCGTTACGAAATGTAACTTTTTAACCGTCTCCTGTACGTGTCGGTAGACTGACGCAGTAAATGTAAAAATTATCATGTTGCGCAAAAAACGCGCCCTGCCAGACTAGTTCTGTAAGCCCTTGGGATTTCCTGTTCATATATGTTCGGCGGAAAAACAAAACATTTATTGTATAATTGCAAAGAATGTTGCTAACAAGATCACCTTTACGAAGAACATCGTTTGAAATATGTTCAATGCCTACGGGAATTAAAGGTGTGAAAGAACGCGAGCTAACGCATGGAAAACATGTTATTTTATCAGATTATTGCGTGTTCTTTTGATCGCATTATCATGTAGACCTGTAGACTATGGGCGTGTTTGCCATCAGCAGGAAAGACTTTCCGAAAAATAGACTAACGTCGTACACAATATTAGATGGATAAATTTGTTCCACCTGGGTTAATGAGGCTTATTATAGGCTTCCAGCAAATGCATGCTGAAGATGCGCATTACAAAATTACCTACAACTGTAAATTACATCTATACTAACGATAAAGCTCCTATTAAATGATTATTTTGAATAACTTTAGTAGTATTAAAGTATTTAGAAAATCTCTGAGTGCTATTTTAAAACCTTCAATGTTTCGATATTCCTTGATTGATTACCCTCATTCTATTGAGTGTCCTGTCTGCATTTGGAGTTGGGAACATTTCACACAAACTGGTTTGATCTAATCATGGATTGTTACTGAAATGGATAGGAAACTCGTCGTCATTTGTGATGTTTTCAGCGTGCTGACGGCGTTCCAACCTAGCTGCAAATTATGACATCACCAACTCCTCAAAACCTGCACGTTTAGCAATAATACAGCTGAACATTTTAGTCTAAAAACAAATTAATATGGCTAAACCAATCTACGATGAAGTATCTAAGTATTGTCAGTAAATTTTAGAAAATATTTCAAGAATTAAACAGTTAAAAATGCATTCCAAATTTTAGTTTAATCATCTCTAGTCTTTGGATGCCATTTTCGTAGCTACAAAAAATAAACATTCCAAAGCAAAGATGAAAAACATTTACCTCAAATACTTTGTCGTGGCATAGGCGTGTTTGTAAATTAACAAAACCAGTTTAGGCTTCAAAATTACTGTTTGAATGCGAAAAATATGGCAAAATAGAAAAAATAGCGAAAACCGTTAGCATATTCGCAATACTAGTGACATCACGAATCGCAAGTAGGTTTCAACACTGATGTCACCTAGTGTCCTATCCATTTCTTAAACTATCCATGATCTAATTTAGATTGATCAATAGACCAATTGGTCCAAGGCACCTTGCTTTGACCTTGCGAGCATTTTTAGTAGAACAAAGCTGTCCATAAGCAGCAGGATATATGTGTTTTTTATGGTAGAACAAAGCTATATGCTTACGTAATCACTATAGCATGATATAAGTGTTATTATTTTCATTATGATTACAGTGTCCACAGTAGGTAGCTTACAAGCTAAAGTGCAATGTAAATTATAACTAAAAATTCATCGTTCACTAAGTTAACAGCAATAACACGTATAGTTTCTTTGCAACTATGTAGAGTCTTAATTCCACACTTGGATAGTGCTTCTTTATGAGTAGTTTTAGAGCTCGCTACTCTATTTACGGATCTTATTACAGATGTAGAAGACGTCATTAAACCCGTTTCCGCCACCCCATGGCTTTTTAGACAGTTGTGCGTTCGTAGTTACAAGCAAAAGTTGCAGTAGAGCATGAAGCCTTTAAACAGTAATCTTTAATGACTAATGTGTAAACTGTAAAAACTATCTGAATGTTAAATATGCGTGTCTTTCTTAGCTTTCTTGACCTATTTAAGAGCTTTCGCCGCCTATTTAAGTTGTTAAGTTAGTGCCTGCATGCGTGCATTTAAACATGCTCCCATTAGCTTTTTTCAGCTTAAAGGTTCAAAGTGGGTCGGAGCTTCTATCAAGCGCTGTTATCATTAATCAGATAGTAACGTGAAGCAAAACGTTAATCGGTTCGTGAACGGGAGTTAAACCAATAAAACAAGCTTTGAAGAAAAATATGGCGAGCCGTCCACTGGCTGAAAAAATAAATAGTTTGCTGATTGTATAGCCAAGTTTCCAAAGGAGAAAATTAAAAAAGCAACATTGAGTGAGTGTTTTCGTTTGTGACTATATCCTAAATAAGTCGTTCGAAGTAAATCTATTAATAATCTATAAAATTTTAAAGATAACGTGCAATGTTTGTTTAGTTTTGGTTGATTAAATAGAGTAATATATTAACCCCGTACGTGTTCAAGAGATTACATTTTAAGAACCTGTAGGCTTAAATTACTAGCTAATACGTTTTCCTCGCCGTAGATTTGCCTCAGAACATGCAAATTTGACACTATTAGAAACTGCATATGTTTTTTACAGAAATCTGTTTTTCAACGTTAACGAATAAAGAGATGAACACTGCCTCCAAACGAGTGCAATTAATATGCTATAATTATTTATAGGAACCTGTTCAGGCTAACATAAAAGAAATTGGCTCAGCTTAAAATCTACACGGTAAGGGGTTTTTTCTGGAACCATCGGATCCATCCTGCTTTTTAGTTTGGGCGATCGAGTGCTGAGGGTACGAGCTTAATCCAAATTAAAATCAACTTATAAGTACTTTACTAGTTTACTGGGCTTTAATCTGCTTCGAGTGATGTGGGCGAATTAAGGGCAAACAACGTAGATCTCATATAATGGAATTTATTTAAATAATCGCGAAATATAGAGTTTAATTTTGCAGATTAAAAGCAGAGATCTGCAGTGATAAATAGAGTTTAGTTTTGCAGACTAACAGAGATGATGAGCTGCGATCTGCTTATTATGGCAGCTTGAGTAGAATGTTACTTATGTTCCTGATTTCTTGTCATGCACCCGACGAAAGCTGGACAAAATTCGTTATTTTCAGAATACCAGTGTTATCAGTATAGAAACACTTGTTAAACTGGCAGTTACAAGGTGTTCGATTTCGTTAGATGATATGCACTCCAAAACGTGCGCCTGGATGAGTCAAGGGGCCAAAATTACACCGCCCAAAAAGCGAAAGACGTTTTAACAGCTTCTTGTATCTTGTCATCAAGTTGCAACAAAATTGTCAATTTCATCAAGTTGCAACAAGTCTGCAAATAAAGGCTTGTTGCAATTTGTCATCAGAAGACTTGTTAGAAATTGTTGACCCAACTTGCAGCAAGCATAACACCATTTGTCAATCAACTTGCAAGTCGGTCGACAACTTTTGACAGACTTGTCGTTAGCAAGCGAACGCATCCTGATATCGTCTTGTTTGTTGCAAGATCGATGTCATATGACTCGTTAAGCGCCTTATGACCACGCAAACAAGCTGAGCACGTGTTCGGCTATGCATACCGAGTCTGTTGACAACTTGCAACCGTACCTGTCGGCTACAAGCTGTCGCAAGCCTTGGAATGCATGATAAATGCTAACAACAGTCTATATTTTGTCGTGGCAGAGCTCATCAATTATTCTTTACATTGTCGTGAGAATTGATTAAAATACGACCAAGTTCCGTTTCTAGTGGCACTTCTTAGTTTTTTAATTTATTATTGTAACCGTTTGAAATTCTCTTAGATCTCGCGATGCTTTCATCTTTTTTACCAGCATCAATTACGGTTGTGTATCAATGCTGACAAGGTTAAGAAGGATTTTAAACGAATGTAACCTAATCACATCCATAACACTTTCACCGTCTTAAACGGCTATCACCATACAAGCATGGCTAATCCGGAATTTAGATTTTTTACATGTTCCTGTTGTGTTAAAATTCGCCGCTGTGTTTAGGCTCCTGAAAGCCCTACAGGCGAGCCCTCGTATAAAAGATTACCGCAAACGGGAAAGATTCATTCGTACGAAAGGCCTTCGTAATGTGATTCGCATGCTTCGGAAGCGTTTAGAAGAATTTGCTCCGCGCAACTGAAGAAAGCCAGAAGAGAAAGATCAAATACGAAACAAGTTTAAGAAAAATACGAATGATGTTACTTTGGCGCAATCTAAAAATTATCATATTTTGCGTTCTTCTTTCGATGCTGATTGGAGGAACTGCTGCGTTTTGGCGATCTCGGGGAAGACGCCGTCGTTCAGTTGGACTCCAGCTCAGAAATCGACTGTTCAAATATGATTGTTTTAGTCCAGACGCCGCCGCCTTAGACTCAGAAATTCTAAAGGTAAAATTTTTTTCTGAATTTTTAGTAAGCCAATTTCGGTTTAAAAAGTGGGTGATTTTGACAGATTTTGCTAAAGCGTGCATTAAGTCTATTTGCGGGGCCATATATCTTCACATATTTTATTGGTGCTCCACACAAATAATTTTTTTTTAAATTGCTGTGTGCTTCGAGAGTTCTCCGGGTCTCCGATTCTTCTCTCTATCTAAAATCAGCCAATATATGATTTTAAGGCAACTATCGAAATAGATGGATGGTTTATTGAAAATTGTTGCATTTGCAGCGATACGCTCAATTGAACAGATTTACATCAGAGATTATTAAAAGTTACTTGTACTAGAATAATGCCTCTTCTAACATGCTTTTTCTCTTGTAACAATAAGCTTCTAACCTAAGATACATTAAGATTTCATCTATGACTATGTAGCTATGATCAAGATATAAGTTATGATCAAACTCAAGTTTTGCTGTGATCAACAACTGCTGCATGTCCAGCATTGTGAAATGTTTAAATGCAAGTTTATTTCTAATTTGAGTCAAATTAGAAAATGAGGTCTTGCGAAACGGACCGTCATTATTTCTTTGGTTCAGTGCCGTGGATTTGCGTACGCACGCCAAGAGCCACATGTTGCTTTGGTTGTTTACTACATCTATGGACCTCTCACGATGATCTTGAGGGTATCCAAGTTAAGTGATTCTATAATATGTTTCCTGGATCAAGCAATTATGCCATTACGTTGACGCAATCGTCAACGCAAAATGCCATTAGAGTGACATGAAAAAGAAATTTACCAAACATTACCGCCTAAGCATGACCCAGCAAGTTTGATAATGGAAAATAAAAGATATAAGGGATTAAAAACAGGAACACAAACTTCTCTTTTGGCAGCCTTCTGCCCGTGGTCGCAAAAATCACAAAGAAACCAAAGCCGTGACGGAGTGTTTATATTGTAGTATCTTGCTCAGCGTCATGAAATTTTCTCTACATTATACCTTATCATTTCATATACTGGTGCAAGTCAAAGACGAACAACCATTAACTCTCCTTCATGTTTTTTAGAGGAAGCAGTTATAGCTAAAAGCTGTGCGTGTGGTGAGACCAAATTAATTTATAAGATGAAGACAAAGATGAAGAAGAATTAATTAATGGAAGAATTAATTTAGCATAATCTATCTTCAGCTAAAAAGTACCATGTATTTGCTAGTAGACTATGCTAAGATTTAGACTAGAACATCGTGTGCAAACCAAAATGAGAATTTATTATAAACGCAGCACAAAACGAAGGTCCCAGCCATCCAATTACACGCAAGTTGCAACAATTGTGTTAGCTGAGATCGATCTTGTATCAGACGTGTTGTTGACAAGCCGATATCTCGATGCGTTTGCAAGACTCATGACAGCTTGTTGACGACAAATCTGTTGCAAGCTTATCGTTTTCCTTTTCATAAAATTAACTTTTCGTCCAAAAAAATTTACGTTGCCGCACATAAATGGATGATTTAGAAGTGTTTATGACGCAAACTTTGATCTCAACGTGTTATGATGTCTGTATAGAGATAAGAAATTAAGTTGTTATGTAACTTCTTCTTTAGAATTTCAATACTTGACCTCTTTCTTGAGATATTTCGCTTTGAATAGGATGAAAATATCATACTTATCACACACAGTGAGTAATGAGGTTTTAGTGCTGTTGCTGCAGAGATTTCTCCTGCAGTATCTAACATAGAGATTATAAATAACAATCGGGGTGGCATAGTAATCTTTCGCCATTCGTCTAAGGTAAAAACTGCTGTTTCACAATATCATTATATACACTGTGATGTCACAAATATGATGTGTGTATACAGCTAATTACAAAAAGGTTGCCCTTCAATGATCTAAAATCTAAAGATGGAAATCTAAATTGATAAATCCAAAATACGAGACTAAAATGCATCATGGGTTGATTTCATGAGCGAAGTTTTAAAGAATAGCTAGTATAAAGCTGTTATACTACTTTCTTTGCTGCCAAACCTTATGTTATTATTATACAGTTAGAACATTTATTTGTAATTTATGTTTCCGATTCTTCAAGGACAATCTTATTTTGAATTAGCTTTATATATTTTTTCAATGCGAAATATCTCAAGAAATGACCCAGTTGATGAAATTCTAGGACAGAAATTAGCAACCTATTTTCTTGATATATCAAACTGTGGAGACTTTCCTTTTGTGTTATTTATAAAAGAATATATAAAGACGAAGATCCACGAAGGGATCATCAACCCTTATATTCCTGGAATGGACAGAAAACGTTACAAGAGAAGATGAACGTTTGAGTGAACAAGTTAATAAAGACAAAAACTACAGAGATATGATAAAAGCTGGCATAGAAATGATACTGGCCCATTAAAAAATTCTTGGCGAAATCTTTGACATTTAAAAAGTGACTCGCATGTCACAACAATTAACATGGGGTCATTGCGGCTTCTTTTTAATGCTGTCTCTTCGCTTTTAATCAGACTCTTCGCATCGAGTCTCGCCCGGTATCAAATGATCCTAGCTGGAATCCGGCAAAATGTACTAACAGCTAAACAACCCATTCGAAATATATCGGTACAGTCACTAGTCAGGGCGTTTGCGGTTTGCTAACGTCTGTGAGAACCGATATTTTGTGTTCTGCCCGACTGATTTCTGTTGAAATCAACCTTAAAAACGTATTGCTTGAATTTAAGCTTTTTTCCATATCCGTTGATTTGGTGCTGAAGGGCCGGCTGTTCAAAGTTGGTTCAACTTACTGTTTTAATAAAACACAAAACTATTGATACTCCGTAAATTGTCAACATTTTTATGCTAAACGTTTCGACATGTAACACAAGTCATCTTCAGTAGAATAATTGTTAATTTAAAAGTAATGTAATAATAACTGTTGTAATGATATGTTATAATAACTGTTCATCTTAAGTGAACAGTTATTCTACCGAAGATATGACTTGTATTACATGTTGAAACGTTTAGAATAAAAATGTTGACAATTTACGGAGTACCACTGTTTTAGTTGTGCATGTATTTCAATGCATCCTTTTTCTTTAAAACTTAAACAAGAAAAATCTAATCGATTCAGGGATGATTTCTGAAAATAGTTTCAAGTTTACAAGTAAGCTCTCGCAAAGTGCAATTTAAAATTGCATTTCTCTGTTCGACGGATGTGAATTCTTCGAACTGTTAGAGGTGCATCTGCTTTGCCGAGATGAGGCACTTCGTTTATAATTCACTCTTTAAAAGAATGAAAATCGCTGGAAGAATTTCTTCTTCTATGATAAAAAAGGTGTTGTACGCTTTGATGTGTAGTAAGAATACATTTTAACAAGTCTTTGCACGGTCGAAGACATGTTTCGTACGAAAAGCTTAAAATATCTATTATGTTCTTCACAAACAACAAAGTCACGTCACCAAAATGATCAACTCTTTTTGGCCATGTGACTAGCTTCAACGAAATTTGAAAACAAAGATCAAACGATCGATCAGGCAACCAGTCGAACGATCAGGCTATAAGTCGATCGATCAGGAAACCAGACAATCGATCAGGCCACCAGTTGATCGATCAGGCCACCAGTCGATCGATCAGGCCACCAGTCGATCGATCAGGCCACCAGTCGATCGATCAGGCTGTCAGTCAAATGATCAGGCCGCCAGTCGATCGATCAGGCTAACAGCCAATTGATCAGGCCGCCAGTTGATGGATCAGTAGATCGATCAGGAACCCAGTCGATCGACCAGGCTACAAGTCGATCGATCAGGCCACTAGTCGACCGATCAGGCCACCAGTCGATCAATCAGTCGATCGATCAGGAAAAAAGTCGATCGATCAGGCCACAAGCCGATTGATCAGGCTTCCAGTCGATCGATCAGGCCATCAGACGATCGATTTAGCCACCAATCGATCAATCAGTCGATCGATAAAGCCACAAGTCGATCGATCAGGCCTCCAGTCGATCGATCAGGCCAACAGCCGATCGTTCAGGCCACCAATTGATCGATAAGTCGATCGATAAGGCCACCAATTGATCGATCAGGCTGTCAGTCGATCGATCAGGCCACCAGTCGATCGATCCGGCTAACAGCCGATCGATCAGGCCACCAGTCGATCGATCAGTCGATCGATCAGGAAACCAGTATATCGATCAAGCCACCAGTCGATCGATCAGGCCTCCAGTCGATCGATCAGGCCATCAGACGATCGATTTGGCCAACTAATCGATCAATCAGTCGATCGATAAAGCCACCAGTCGACCGATCAGGCCACCAGTTGATCGATCAGTCGATCGATTAGGCCATTGGACCATGGATTTCCTTACCGATCGCTGTCAAAGAGTAAAATTAAGCAACGATTGCTTTTCTGAATGGAAAAATGTTTCTGCCGGTGTTCCACAAGGCACCAAATTAGGTCCTTGGCTTTTTCTAGTCATGATAAATGACCTGGACGTTGCAGAAAACAAGCACCTTTGGAAATACGTAGATGACACAACTATGTCAGAAGTTATTAATAAAGATCAACCAAATAGTGCAATGCAATCTTATGTTGATACAGTTTCTTTAAAATCTGCAAATAATGGTATGCAGTTGAAAGAGTCCAAATGTAAAGAGCTTCGCATTAATTTCTCAACTGGAGAGTCTAGTTTCGATCCTATAATTATAAATAACAAAGATATCGAGGTGGTTCACAGTGTAAAACTGCTTGGATTAACCATTACCGATAATCTTAAGTGGAACAATCACATCGAATCCGTATGTAAGAAGATCTCAACTCGTCTCTACTTTTTGAGACAATTGAAACGTGCAAAGTTACCACCCAAGGACCTTCTTTTGTTCTATCTTACATGCATCCGCCCTGTTGCTGAATACGCATGTGAAGTGTTCCATGACTTCCTTCCTAAATACCTGTCCGATGATCTTGAAAGAATGCAACGGCGAGCTTGTAAAATCATCCTTCCTGAGCATAGTTATGAAGACTCGCTCAATGTCCTAAATATTCCACAATTGACCGATCGTAGACAAAATCTGACTACAAAACTTTTCAAAAAAATAGTCAACGATACAAATGACAAACTGCATCGCTTATTGCCACCTTCAAACGCCTCAGAAGTTTTCCTCAGAGAAAGACGAAAATTACAACTTCCCCATTGGAGAACGATTAGATTTAAAAATGATTTTATAAATGCTAACTCTAGAGTATATAAATGTATAGATGGGAAATTGAGTTAGATTATTCTCAATTGTACATAGCTATATATTTTACTTGAAATCTAACTTAGTTATAAGATATAAACTTGTAGACGTATATTAATAATTCTTACCTTATATATATATTATACCTTTTTGTAATGCTTAACGTTTTTCAGCTGGAGTATATTACAAAGGCTGCAAGTTTTAAGTTAATAAACCATCTATCTATCTATCTTATCTTTTATCATGCTCTTCCAAAGTACCTAAAGAAGGAGCTGGTGCGCTTGGAGAAAAGAGCAATTGCAATTATGAACCCAGGAACTCATTATGATGAGGCAAGTGAAGTTTTGAACATGCGATTAATTGAGAATCATCATGATCTCCTATGCAGTAGGCTGTTTAACAGCATGATGAGAGACGTTAACCACAAACTTGCAGAATTGCTTCCACCGTTGTATTCTTCACATCATGATCTTAGGAATGAACGTAAATTCAATGTCCCTTGTACTTTCACTAACCGGGCTAGAAATTCATTCGTATTTGCGATGGCTGCGAAAGTATAATCTTAGATTATAAGGTTGCAAGCGTAATTTTAGATTATAAGGTTGTTATGATGTATACATTTTTAAATTCACATATAGCAGTATAATTATAATATATGCACTTGAAAGAACTTATAGCGATTATATTTTATCGTAGAATTTTAGCATTTTATACTGTGCAAATAATTGTAGTGTAGTTGTAAATTTTTTGTAAAGATTACGTAATTCAGCCTTCGAGCTGCGAAGTAATTCTGAATAAACTATCTATCTATCTATCTACCAGTCAATCGATCAGGCTAACAGCCGATCGGTCAGGCCACCAGTCGATCGATCAGGAAACCAGTCAATCGATCAGGCCACCAGTCGATCGATCAGGCCACTAGTCGATCGATCAGACGATCGATCAGGCCACCAGTCGATCGATCGGTCGATCGATTGGGAAACCAGTCGATCGATCAGGCCACCAGTCGATCGATCATTCGGCTTTGTGCGTTTTGAATTCGAAGTCGCGCTATTAACACTTTACTGATTTCGGTAATAATGATTTACAATTTAAAGTGGTTTCTCAATCTCGTACAACTTAGTAGTGCACTTACCAATGTAAACCGCTGTTCCCTCCGCCCCGCCTTCCTTCCACCTCGGGCCAATGTGTTGAATACTTATACATTAGCATTAGCACAACATTTGCCCTTTTATGGGATTAGCTTATTTGCAAATCCAATTATATAAAATCTCCACATAACTTATTCCCGAGGTGGGAGAGTATGGGTTTACATAACTGCTGCATAAATAAACTTTCGTTGGCAAAGGTGTGCTTCAATTTGTGTTTGAAGCAATTACCAGGTCATGGAAGAGAAAATGGTCATGGTTGGATATACTTTCTTACACCAAACAACCGGTTTTGCTGCATATTTTGTCAGATATTCTCATATTCATGTCAAGTATATGAAGCCACAATGCTGTACACATAGGGAACTTAATGGAAGATAAGTGGATTTTATTTCTGATATATGAGATTAAGAGTTTAAAAGATCTCTCATTAATGCCGAGGAAGTGTGATTTGCGGCTCATTGTGATACTTTAGTAAGTTTAAGCTTTAATATACAAGTAAACGATTGAACGATAACTTGGGCGCCATCTTCGAAGCCAAATCGACGACATTTTGCCAAGAGTTTGCCACGATTTAATGTTTTCACTTTGGATTAAAGTGTACATTACACGATCTTTTGGTATTTCCTAGTTAGGAAGATTTTTTAAAACTGTATAACAACTTCATTTGTAGGTTTTCATTCTCTTTTTTTTAACCTGAGATATTTCATATTCAAAAATTCATATTATAGCATCTGTTACGTAGTTAATAACCCAAAGAGAGTTATATACATAGATGGACGTGA
Organism: Muricea muricata; assembly: GCA_963855995.1. Lineage (NCBI taxonomy): Eukaryota > Metazoa > Cnidaria > Anthozoa > Malacalcyonacea > Plexauridae > Muricea > Muricea muricata. Next base: position 1,077,427 of record OY979721.1, read on the forward strand.
ACCATTAAAATAGTTACAAGCATTAAGTAATTCTTAGTATGTTTGCATGGTGAATATCAAATTAAAATATAAGTTTTTGGAAAGACCACGTAAGTTTATTATCGCAAAGCTTTCGATCCGTAAGCTCGGATCTTCATCAGTGCTAATAATAATGCGACTAATTTAAATTCACACGTCCCTTAATCAGGTAAAATATGGTAATTTGTATGCTCGCTTGATTTGAATGTCAATTAAACGTTTAAATCGACGTAGTTGATCGAAAGCTTTGCGATAATAAACTTACGTGGTGTTTTCAAAATTCTATTTTAGTTACGAGCATGTAATCCTATTTTAGTTACAAGCATTTAAGCATGTTTTCAGGGTGTTTTACAGCGCCCTGTTTGCGATAATAAACTTACGCGGTGTTTTCAAAATTCTATTTTAGTTACAAGCATGTAATTCTATTCAAGTCAGTTACAAGCATTTAAGCATGTTTTCAGCTTGAACAACCAAATACAATAAGGTTAAACGAGAGCTTTTTTTTCCATTGGAGCACGCAATGTCAGCGCAATGAGAAGTGTAAACAAACTAATTGATATCTCAAGTTAGAAAAAAGGAAAATTTTATTGAAAAATTGCAAAAATATATACCGTTTTAAAAGAACTTTCCAACTGGAGAGTAAAAACATTCATCTCTTATACACTTATAAAATCGATGTGATGGTCAACATGGATAATTATGGTCTGTGTTATGTCTAGTGCAGCGAATTCTATAAATACTGCAGCGGTAACTCAGGGTAAAGCTAAGATGGGGGAAATTGGCGTTCGACAACGATATAAATGTCGCAAATACCATTTTCCGAGTTATTTTTCCTTTGTAAAAATACTGTATCGAAACCCAAGTTATAAGTCACAAACCAAAAGATATAGAGGACATTACACGGTGGCGCGAAAGATATGAATATTATTTTCGAGTATTGAAAACAGATCGAAGCAAGCAAACAGTAAAATTTTAATGCCGCGGGAAAACACACGCGTTTTTCACGCGTTACATATTTTTTCATGTCTTCACTAGTGACAACATGTAAAATACGAGATTGTGGTTTACGGTAAAACACCCATAATCAAATAATAATATGCATTATTCTCGGTACATTGCTGGCAAATTAGTGTCAACCGTGTCAACAAGAACAATATAAATGACTGGCACTTGTACGCCAATATAAGCTGTAGCAATTACCTATCCATGTCAATGCCATACATATTGTTTTTGTTAATGTGTGCATAGTCTTGGCAAGGCCTAATAAATAAATAAATATGGCTTCAAAGATGTCAGTTAATGAAAATGTTATGCGCCTACAGCTCCTCCATTGTAATTTCAAAGCCAACCCAGCTTCATAAATAATATATCAAAATAATTTATTCATCAATTTATCGATAAAATACATATAGTCAGCAAAATGCTTTTTGGCCATACAAATTCTCGTAAAAATACACTAATAATATTCCGCTATAATATTACGTATCGTCGATGATACGAAATTAAATAAAAGCTTTAAGCTTGTTACATTTTAAGTTACGCTATCTTAAAATAATGATTCTAACTATTTGAATAGCTCCTAATTCAGGAATAGTCTCCCAGGCAATATGATGCCATTTTATCCTGTAAAGCATAGATTCTGTCTCATAGTATAGCGAATGGACGGTGACCATACCAAAAGCTAAACCGAAGGATAAATAACTCCAAAAATCTTCGTACGCCCAGCGAAAAATAAAAGAAAATCACAAATCCTGTACAAATCCCAAAAAATCGATTAAAAAATCCCCAAAAAATTATTTTTTCAAAATTCCTAAAAATTCACTTCAAATGCCAAAAAATCCCCCAGGGTTTTTTAATCCCAATTCCCAAATCCTGAAATCCCTGAAAATTTGACAAAAAGAAAAAAAATCCCAAGAAAAACTGCAGGGGACAGTTGTTCAAAAGCCTTTTAGCTTAACCCTGGGTTAACGTGAAACTAAAATGAGATTCCTCTTGAAGTTTGTTTATAAATTTGGAAATATTTCTTCAGAAGTGCTGTCTAAATCGATGGTAGTTTAAGGTCCCGAAGTTTTAAAGCAAATAGATTTGTAGAAGTAGCTACAGATACTTAAACAGTGGATTAAATTTTAACCCAGGGTTAGTGCTGACCCAGCTTTGAACAACAAGCTGCAGAAGTTTTTTAATCTCAAAAATCTTTGCACGCGTTTTTCAGAGTTAGAAGTTACCCCTCGAGCTTAACTATCATGTTAGATCCTTTTTTTTCACACTGCTACTGTCATGAATTACGTTAGGTTGCGTTTCGTCCGTCGTCTTTCTTATAAGGCGTCATCAATGTTTCACTATAAATCGTCGAAGGACAGAGCAGTCTGCCTTCTCGTCTGCAAAAAAATGAAGAAACATTCAAGGCTGGACTCACACTAGAAAATTTCTAATCACCAACGATGCTAATCCCAACGAAAATTAATTCGCTTGACTTTGTTAAATGATATAGAGTTAGGTAAGTATAGATAAATGATAAGAGGAAATAGCTACATCATACAAGTATACATCAGAAGTACAAACAACGATGTATTTATTACCTTTACTAAATAATAATCTTCCACTCAACTCCATGCAAGCCAGTTTTATATCAATTCACTGAACCATCTTTTTTCAGGAACAATCTGAGAATCCTTTTCCAATTTCCTTTTGGGTTTGTACCTGAAACAAGCCCGCCGTCTGCCCGAACCGCACGATCTGTAGAACCCCACGCTTGTAGGAACCAGGGACGAAAAGAGGACAAACATGCAAGCCATAAATAGGTGAGTAACAATCCAAAGATTCATAGCTACGAAGGACACTTATCGATGTTTGGCGTCGTTTATCTGTATTACCACCAGATGCTTTTCTTTTTGAGTTGCTTGTGTTGCCAACAGCTATGAACTAAATGTGGTTTGAGCAGACTTCTGACGGTTCTTTATATGCGTGCGCGGCTTTGCACACGCATATTATCTAAGAAAATATTTTGTCTTGAGTACGTATGAAAAGAAAACATTTCGATAGGGTTGTTTTTATACCAGTTTCCTCCCCTCCCTTCCCAAGCTTTAATTCAGTACTTGTAGTTGCGTGAATTGGGATGCATAATGGTATTACTTGCATCCAACAAGTACGCTTTCAATGGTATCAACTGCATACATGTTTTTGAATTCAGCACAATTCCCTACTCCATAATTTTTGGGAGAATTTTGCACGTGCAAGTACTTCACAGCAAGGTCATATATTTTTTCAACCTGATTTGATGCCAAAGCCCTTTTGCGTTGAAATCCTATAATAATTAACGTCACAAGGTGGAAATTATTGCGTTGTTGTCCTCCTTCCGCATTTTGGGTGGCAAATTTTGACATCCCTTTGAAATAATTTCAAGTGACTGTTTCAGCATACGAGTAAAAAAACCGCTCTTGTTTGAGTGAAAAATTTCTCTATTGAGTATTGTTTATGCAGTAAAAACCACAGCCAACTTGAGCCAATTCGCTGATAACAACAAGCCAAGACAACGTCTTGCTACCCACACTGCTTAGCAATTAGCATGCAAGAATGTCGTTGGCATGCTAGTATTCATGTTTGATCAAATCTTGCTTCGTGCTACTCCTGGATTATATTTAAGTCAGTGTTTTGGTTTTTGTATCTCTACACGTCTGTTCGTTGCAAAAGTTCTGAAGCAAAACTTCAGTTGCGATTGGTTTTTATGAAATAGCTAGTCAATGGCTTGTATAACAAAGCGGGAAGCACAACAGCGCTTAAACTGTCATGCCCAGCTTGCCGAAAATTTCATGATTACTCATCACGTGATCACATAGTCGCGTGATTAAAGGCGGATAACGTTCGCAGCTCTTTCCGTTTCAACAATTTTACCTAATTTTCAGCTTATTAGTAGTCTTTATCTCAAGATCAAGGATCAAGATCAAAGATCAAGCACGGACATGCGCACAGGAAAAAGCACATTCCAAGCACTGTGATTGGTCCAAATTGCCTTCTTTCCCGAAGATATGTTTTCACACAAGCCCTGTCGTAACACGAAGTGTTTACATTGCCTGAAAACATTGCGGAATTTGGGTGGTTTTCCTTGGCATAAAATCCCAGTGAGAATTAAAATCGCGTGCGTAAACGAATTACCGCGTAGGTTGGATGTGAATTTGCCCAGAAGTGTTTACAAACGAGACAAATTATATTTTTCCTTGGAAGTTTTTCCGGATATGCCACCTTAGATTTTTACGTATACACCCGCAAAGGGAAAACTTTGCGAAAAAAGTTTTGGGAAAATTTGCAAAGAAAAGCTTCATTCATTGGCACATCACTAATGTTTATATTTTTAGGTTGCAGTTAGGCCTATGTTGCCCATCCTGGAATTACTTCGATTGCTCATTAGAATAACGTACGTCATGTAAAGCGATTAATTGCAGTGTAGTTTAACATCTTATTGAGCACGTTCCTACTCGTAGAAGAATGTGCATGCGCACGTCAAATTTTTAAGCCTTGTAAATTTCTAGAAATTTTTACAGATTTCTTTATACTTGTGGTGCCGTGACAAAAAAATGCTCCAAGTTGTTATAAATAGGATGGGCGAACAACATGGTTTATAGTTGTCAACCGTTGGACAACTTTGTTGTCTTTTGTCCAGCCTGAATTATGTGTTACGATAAGCTGAACAATGTGTTGCCCATATTTTTGCATGCTGTCATCAACATCACCTCCTACAGGGTGAGTAAAAAAAAACTGATGCCCTTTCTGATTCAAATAAGCCGCGAATTTCATTACGGTTTATTCCCATGGGTCTGTATTTTTGTATTTTTTTTCTGACCTTGTCCTGATCAGTGACAAATCTTGCCTAATTTGAATTTGAAGAGGCATCGGTTTTTTTTACTCGCCCTATATACTTAGCCCGATTTTTGATCGTGTAGTTTTTAAAGATTATTTAAACAGTCTACATGCAGAAAGTAAATCGACATATAATATAACTTGCAGTTTACGCTTAGGAAACTGAAGATTAGTCGAGATTGGTAACATTAGTTCACTCATTTCCGCTTGAAACGCCCCGGGGTATATTTAGCTTACAGTCATCCAGTTGGTATCAGAATTGCAGCGTTATCTCGAACTGCTTTCTCCAGATGATTATTATAAGACGTTTGCTGCGTGTTTTCAAATTTCAGCAAGCTTGATACAAGTTTTTTTTTCAACAGCGTTAAGATTCATCCATGACTGAGTTGGATGCAAATTGTTGAAGTAACTTGCAGCAAGTTTTTCAAGTATCAAGTTGCATCAAGTCCGATTTTCACAGAACTTGATAAAACTAAAGAATTTTCACAACTTGATGAGAAGCCTGTATCAACTCAGATCAAGTCTGTTGTTGCATTTCTGCCTGTGTATTGTGAAGACTTGAAAGCATTTTTAATCCAATTTCGAAACGCAGAACAGAGATGTAGCTTCCTTAATCCAATCGTGAGATCTATAACTGATCTAACATCCATAAGAAGCTTTTCTCTCATAGCTTTTCAATTTTTCTTAATCGTAAAAGCTCACCAAGTAAGCTGCAACTGACTTTACGCACGTTTTAACTGGATGAACTATTTACGACCAACAGACGAGCGGATCTTCAGCCCCGATTAAAAATTGTTTTTCGGAAGTTTGAAATTAATCACAATGACGTCACCCCATCTTCAAACAGGAGACCGCAAATTACCTGTATATTCACATGTTCAATCGCTGACTGATTCACTTTCTCGTATAAGCAAGTTCATCGATATAAACGCGAGCAAACGTTAGCTCCAGATGTATATCAGTGTAAGCTTTTATTTGTCACTAAATAATCGCATCTACTAGTTTGTCTTGTGGTTGTCGTTAGCTGACTTCTTCATGAAGAATGAAGTGGCTTATGCTCGAAACATCGCATAGCTTCAAAACAGTCCATTTGAAAATAGGGTATATGTTTTCTTGCAATGGAGGTGTTTCCATTCACCGCACAGCATTCAGCCAAATGCCAAATGTAATGAAACAAAGATGGATTTCATATAGTGAAAAACTAATCAGTGTGGAATTTAACTTGACATGCTTAGCCTAGGAGGCAGGGGAGCTTTGTTTTTGTACTAGCGAACAACTAACTTGAAATTAAAGCATTTGATAACTTTATTTGGCTATCCAGTCATTGAAGAGGGAGAGAGAAGAAAGAAAGACTTTATTTAATGAGGGTAACATATGACAGTATTTAATTATACTGATAACCTAATGGCCCTCGTTTAAGATTAAGTTACATATTATGTATTCTTAATATACTTAATTAACTATATGCTCTATATAAATAAACTGCAATAATAACATATATTTACAAGTAAAATTTAGCTAGGTCAATTTACATTAAATTTATATGCAACAACCAAATAAGATGTATCTATTTAATATCATTAAAATAGCAGTTCATTTTTGAGTGTCAAGATAATGCTTATACAAGGCTTTCTTAAAATGTTTAATTGTTCCACTTTTCTTATATATTGTATCTAGATTGTTCCAGTTTTTAAGTTTTTAAGCCAGTTTTTAGCTCAGAATTAAAATCAAGGTATACAAGCGCTGACGTAAAGTCAATGTTCGAGCATAATTCAGCCTATGCAGAGTGTTCCATTCAAGTTTAAATTTTGAAAAGATATTTAGTAGCACAACAAGCGTTTATTCTAGTTTGAAAGTTTATGGATTCGGTGTTCTTTGAGTAGGTTGGCTATGAAATTTCAGCGAGTGAGTCACAAGTTATGGTACATTGACCGATTGCAATTGGAAGCTTTTAAAATTAAAATCAAAATAGGGTTTTGATTGCACCACATGTTCACAATCTGTATCCAAAGTGGTTATCTGGATTTTATATCTGGAAGCTGAACATTCATCTCATTTTTTATTATTTTTCGTGGTTTCTTGATCTTCTGCAATAGAAGTGTGTTTGAGGCAGCGTACAGAAAATTTTGTCTTTACGACAGCTCAAAAGAATGTACTAATAATTTAATTTCAATCAGATCCATTTAATTTCAATCAAGGGAATCTTAATCCGAAAAAATAACATTATCCTATTCTCAATTGATATTCTGTGTAGCTTTATGTTTAATTATTATAAAATCATTTTCATCAAGGAGAATTATTTTTCCTGTGGAACTGAATATTATTCAGTTTCAAACTACCCATGTGGCACCAAATTATGTTCTTTTTTGAACCATCTCAAAATGAATACTATCGCCAAAATTGTTCCTTTGGTATTACTACTTGCTTCAAGTAGACAAAAAGCACCTTTTTCAAAAGACAAATAAACAAGCCATAAAGTAAAACGATAGTCGCTTTATATGACCAAGTTTACATTCAGCAATCAATCTTTAGATGTTGGACTCGTTTTTTGGACACCCTGTATATTAGGCCGGTTTCAGACGTGGTTTTTCTCGCGTGCCTGCAAACAAAGTATTTAGCTATCTGCATTACATTCGGCGCATGAAACAGGCCTTAACATTGCTATAGTCATTAAGTAAAGCTTATAATGCGCGATTTGTGACACTAAAGTCAATCTAGAACTCAACATAGAATCGCAGCTCATTATAAACGCTCTGAAAATATTCCCCCAGGTTTCCAGACCATGTCTGGATTGACGTTGGGTACGCATTATATATATATTCTAAATGAAACTCTGTATGTAGGAATAATGTTTTTTTCCATGTGATCTTAAGGAAAGAGTTAAATATAGTAAATGACAATATTTATCTTTTAAAATAATCTTCACGCAAGTGGTGTAAGCTCATTATGCACGTATATGTTATTCATACTCACTGCGCTGGTGGCCAGATTATTGTCTTAACTGCTGCCCAAATTTAGATTTGAATAACGAAAGTTAGAGTACATTTACACTACTCCGGATCGGTTTGAAAACGGTGCAAAAAAGTTAACAAAATGAGGTTGCGATTGCACTCCACCGCAGCGGATTTGTTCAAAAACATCACTTTCAGTACCGCAGCAACACGACCACACTTTCTAAACGTGGTCGAGCGAAAACGGAGCGCTAAGTGTTGTTGTGTAAAGCCTCGTACAGATAAGCAACTTTTCCTTGACAAGTTTTATTTGCCCGTGGGTACGCGAAAAATATGACAATTTTTCCTTGACAAGGAGCCTGCTTTAAGCTAGTCGTACATGCAGCTTTTCAATAAGGAAACTTGCTCGTGCGTACGTGCAACAAGGAACACTTTCCTTGACATGCTTCTTGAACAGTTCACTTACGCGTCCGTACGACGAACAAGTTTTCCTTGACAAGTTTTTGAAATTTGACGATTTCTTGACAACTTTTACGAGGTCGCATGAATAAGTACGTGAACAAACAATTCCCTTGTCAAGTGTTCCTTGTTGCTTGTACACACGAAGAAGTCTCTTTGCTGAAAAGCTGGTAGGACTAGCTTTTAAAGTAGGCTCCTTGTCAAGGAAAATTTGTCATTTTTTTTCGCGTACACACGAGCAAATAAAACTTGTCAAGGAAAACTTGCTCGTCGGTACGGGGCGTTGAGGTTCCTAATTACATCTTGTTGTTTCAGTCAGAAAGTATGGCGCGTCTACCAAAAACTGACAAAAAGAAATATTACGAAAAATGTGAATCTATGATTTTTCATATTTCTGAGTATGATTCCGACGCTGCGCTCTCTTAACATCATTAAGCGTAAAGTCGCAAGGAAATATCTCGTGCACTTAACTTGGATAAGACTCGCTACCAGTCCCAGCTGGCTCGACATAGCTCAAATGTCTGAGTCAGTTGGTAGAGGCGAAGAAATTTTTACTTTCCTTTGCAGTGCTAGATAAATCTATAGCTTAGTTTTGTACCTTTGAAGGTGTTTTTGAAATATAAATATTTTAGGTCGCAAAATAGTTTCTTAATGTATAACCAGCCACCCTCGATGTTGTACCGTCTATTTACTTGACAAATATAGCTACATAGCCGAAAAGCGTGATCCAATTAGACATTTTTAAAATAGTTACTTCAACTGGAGCTCTGTACATATCTGTAAAGCATAGTGTGGAAAGAGTCGTGCTCGCCATGTGTGTGGCATAAGATGTTTTCCAAAAAATCTTAAGTGTTAACATTTTCAGCAGTGTTGCATGTTTTACTGTAATCTCACCTGCAGGCTCGTGCCTTATTTCATGCGTTTAACTATAATTGGCATCCTACATTTTTTGTACATAGAACTCACTTAAAAAGTGTACTAAAATTACACCACAAATTAAAGGAAGAAACACGACACTGACAGTAATGGCGGTAATTACCTGATACAAATCAAGTAATAAATTTATTGTGCATAGGATGCATTGAAAACTATAAAGAAAGGCAAGACCTGTAAAAACCAGAAAATTATTTTCCGCGATTAGCAGAATGTGTCATATGTGCTCAGTCATAGGCTTGCGATATGATTGGCGAGCCATTGTCGATGATTATTCAAGGCGAAAATTCAAAATGGTCGTGCTGATGTCGGCAACGTATGAGGACTAAAGCGCACACTACTGTCATTTGGAATTTGACATATTTATAAAATGTAGTGCATTTTAATGATTTAATGATTGATGATTTAATGATTTAGGAATAGAAGCTACAGAGAAGCTGAATTGCTCAGTTATCGTTAGCTAAAAATACAAATACATATATTACTAATAAAATTCTTGCTAAAGATTAAGAACTATCAAAAGCACACTACTTGGACACACTACTTGGTATAAACTATTTTTAAAACGGTTAGAAAAACATCGAAATTGTGTAAAATTAGCATTATTTCTGAGATTACGTTTCTCTGGGAGAAGGTAATGCAATTTATGACTTGGATTAATCGTTTTATCAAAGTAAGATTGACAAAGTTTATGTCGTCTTTGTGATAGACTTGGAAGTAAAGTGGCTTCCAAAAATTCCCTATAGGATATATCGGGGTGGATTATTTTTAAGGCTCGCTTTTGAATACGTTCAATTTCATCTGAAAGGTATTGGGTGATACCATAACTCCAAGCTTGGCAGCCGTATTCCAACACAGGTCTTATGCAGGTTGTAAAAGCAGTTAAAAGTGCATGGCCAGAAATTTGCGACATTGAGCCAATATTTTGCCAGCGGTTAACCGCGTTAAAATTAAAGATGATTTACCAAGTTTGGCCAATGCTCGCTATCAGCAACTATTTCCTTCTTAAATTTTGTGTTTGAATAGATACCTAAAGGATTTGCAATAAATTTGTATCAGGAATCAATTACAGCAATTGCATATCAGAGAAAGATTCTATTTTTCCGCCTCAACGAGCAAGTAGTAGCTACCATGGTAACGAGACAGGAAGTAAACATTTAAGAGGGTTGTACGCTGTGCAGTAATTGCGCAGTTTCAAAATATATGTTTGACAAGAAAGCGCTATTTCTGGGCTTTCATTTGATCAACCTCGTCCCCAGGGTCATCTTTGTGGGCGCGGTGAGGAAATAGATGACCCTGGTAAAGGCTGTAAAAATCTCCAAGATTCTTGGAGATTTTCGAGCATGCGCCGTCAGTGAATAATGTGGCGCTGACTCAAGTTACCACTGGCAAAGAGTATTGGCGTGCAAATTCTCACAATGTATACAGAAATTTACGCTCACATAAAAACAATATTTTAACTACTTCATTTATATTTGCCGCATATGATAAACTATAAATATCCAAAATGTATAGCACCTGCATAGAGTACGATACGATCCATTTGATCTGCACGCATGTTATTCTTACGCTACATTCGACCATCTAGTTTTGTAATTTGTTGGACTAAATTGCATCCTTGGTGTGATACTCGACATTAAAACAACTCAAACCAACCACAAGTTGTATATATAAACCCCAAACTAATAAATGTGCAAAAAACAGGAAGTAATATTATGCTATCATTTCGTTAAACCAATCACATTTGTTGTCACAGACCCGGACTGGTCGAATGTATTAACCAATGAACAAGGATATTAGGACAGCCTTTACCAGGGTCATCTATTTCCTCACCGCGCCCACAAAGATGACCCTGAGAACGAGGTTGTCATTTGATATATTGCTCGATATATTTGGGCAAGTACAAAGTTAAAAATTTTACATTCAAAGACAAGACGCTCGAGTGCCGTATTCCAACCATACATTTTCTGTCTGTGAATTGAAAATGTACCTTCTTCATGAAGAAATTGGACATGTCGAACAGCTTATCTGTTAACAAATAGAAGCACTATTGTGTGATTTATTATCCAGACTTTGCAGCATAGACAGGACAAATTAAAAACAAATGCTGAGTAAGTCGCTAGAACCCCATGAATATTATTAAATACAGGGATTCCGTCACGTTTCAATACAGGTTAGTATAGCAATCGTATGTTAAAGTTCTCATTCAGTTTGGACATGTTATTTTGACCAAAGAAAATCTCAAATATTGCCCTTTTAGACTATTTGGGCACGCAAAACTGTAAACCGACGAAACAAATTTGAAATATTTTGTAAGTAGGCTTCTATTGGACTTTTTATGAACTATTGCTAATAATTTTATACAACCGGCACGCGCCATATTTTGCTGTGCGCGCGCTTGTGCAATATCGCGCGTCGCGAATTTCTGGCCATGAATAGCGATCAACACCAGAGCGTTTTAAAACGCGAAGGAAATAGAGTCGTTCATAGGCTTTTGATACTATATGGGTTATATGAGTGTTTCATTTGAGATCAACAGCCCTAATCATTTGAGGTTAAGCCCTATAGGTTTTATACATCGTAAGACATCGGCGATGATGGAAATTTTTTTTGTGTTTCTGAAATTAATTGCTTTTCCTTCACGGATCACCAACGGGGTAAATTCTGGTAACTTAAAGAGCTATTTTTCTTTAAGAATATGCCTGACATTTTCTCCTAAAATGCCCTAACTATTCCAAACCCAAAGGATGTATTTTACGTTTAACTGAATAGTCTTAAAAAACTCAATAATTCATGAGAAAAATTAAAGATACATGTTCATTTGGCGTCGTCCAGATTATCATTCAAATTTTAATCGCAATTTTCTTACCTTCTTACATTTAATTTTAAATATAATTTTATTGAATGACAATTTGAGTATATATGTTTTTGAAGTTGTTTTGTTTTTATCAGTGTAGAAATATATACTCGTATCTTTTTATGCTGATAAAGAGCGGACACGCATTTACCAAACATTTACAAATCACGAGGTATAATTGCTTGAAATATCACGAGGTATAAAGCTATTCTTGCGGTCGCGATCAGTGGCGGATTTAGCGTAAGTCAAGATAAATTACCACAGCTCATTCTCAGTGTCCAGTGACACGAACAAGCTGAACAATTTAAGTATATCAGATGAGAATAATATTCAGCATTTCAAAACTACTGGTCATGTATAAAGGCCAAAACTCAGTATAGAGCATTTATATTCATATATTCGTGTTCTGCCCGTCTAAATTCTTTTTGAAATCAACGTTAAAACAACTGATTTCAAAAGAATTTCGTCGAGCAGAATCTGAAGAAGATATGAATTAATGCCGCCCCTCAGTTACCGCTTTAGTTTCGGCTCTGCACAAATGATAAATTGTTTCACTTTGACCATTGCTTTGACAAGCTCGCTTTGATACTAATACCCATCATTCATTCATCGAGCTGCTGGAGTTAACAGCAAGATCAAAAACAAGTGCTACGGAAACTGATATGCCGCAGACCTTTAAAGCATTTGGCATAAGCGAAACTAAAAGTAATTGAATCATTGACCTGATTAAAGATCCAGCTGGCTGAACTTCATTAGAATCAACATCAAGTAACGTGTTAAACTAAAGATTTCTGAAGCAAATATGTATTAATTAAACTTGTATTAAAAATGTTTTTGAAACTATCTTGGAAGATAAGTTCTTTGAAATAAAAGCTGGAGTTAATGGCTTTAATTAAGCAGTTAATGACTTTCGTACAAATTCCTGGTAAGTCTGCACGGAATAAGGTATCAATGTCACCACAATTTCGTGGAAGCATCCCGTAAAGTTATTTTCGCAAAGATTTCGATCCGTGAACTTGGATGTTCATCAATGCATTGTTAGCACTGGTGAAGATTCGCGAGCTTACAGATAGAAAGCTTTGCGATGGTAAAATTACGTGGTATTTCCACAAAATTATAGTTTCATTGACTTCCATATAATTGTAAGTCAATTTTTGCCAACTTAATGACTTCATTGCGCCATTCATCCATAGAGGTTAATGACTTTAGCGTATATATATGTCATAGATCCAATCTCGTTCCATGAGTCTACGGCATAGCTACGTGCATTGAGTATAACTAACTATGACAACATCTTCTCCTATCTACATGGATAATAATCTCTTCCCTGCAGAGTTTATTTATTTTGAGATTAGACGAAAACAATCATTTGCTTGAGAAAAATTTGATTGAGAGCAATCATATTTATGTGAGCTCTAGCAAAGTAACGAGAACAGCCTGCTGAACATGTTGTGGTAGAAAGAGTAGTGCGGGGGCGCAATGGGGGAAAGCGAGGAAAATTAACCCGTGCACCCTTGCGAGTGCTACTGACTTTTCTATCGTGGTGGACTAGTAACGTGCGGCTCTTGTTACTTTGCTTGATAAGCCAAAATAAATAATTGTTCCCGTCGACACTTTGTTCTTTGTTTAAGCTCACGCGAATAGCCTCTACGCACGGCAAAGGGTGAGTATTTTGACGATAGATATTAGCCTCCCCCTTGACCTTCGACCATCACCTTGAAAAGTCTGTCATCTGATCGGTTTCGTGTCCGTGCCTGCACGCCCCTGAGTAACATGTTGTTTACGCGGCCCCAACGCGTTTACTTTTGATAGGTCGATAATTTTGCTAACATGACTATTTATGGCAATATATTGGTTCATCGCCAACACAGTCTGCGTTTTACTTTTACTTACTGTTTCAATGGCACGGCCGTTCCAGGAAATAGTAAGACCCCCTCAGGAGCAAGTCTATATACTTGCCACGCTAAGTAGTATAAGCACATTTGCACTAACATCGTTCAAGCTGAAGCAAGTCTAACTTTTGTTCAAAATGTTGAGCGCCAAGTTTCATTACACAAAAGCAGCAGTCAGAGGTATTTCCAGCCACTTTGCGAAAGATTCGATAAAGCTAGCAGAACCTGAAGAAGTGATTGATTTGGCAAAAGCAAAAGAGCAATGGTCCAGGTACGTGGCTATTTTAGAAGATTTGGGGTTGGAGGTTATTCACGTCCCGGCAGATGACAATTTTCCCGACTGCGTGTTTATCGAAGATCCCGCGGTAGTCTGTGAGGGCACAGCTCTGATCACACGGCCTGGTCATGCTTCGAGACGAGGAGAGAATGTGGAGGTGCGAAATAGCTTGGAAAAGTTAGGTATGTGATTGATGTGATGCTGCGTAAGCAATTTTAAAAATCGCGTAACCAAAGCAGATTCCAAAATACAAATGGATAGTTAGCTGCTTTCTATTTGTTGTTATCTATCTTTGATTACAGGGTATATCTAAGGTAATTGATTTCGATCTTTCATAATCTTCCATAAGTGACAAATCAGCACCACAATCTAGACATCCTTGCAAACACTTCCGTGTTCATATATAAATGACTAATGTTTTAAATACAATGCGTCAATGCTGTGGAAAAATCGTTGTTCGGAAGGAAGCATGGCTTCATAATCGTTTCGGTTAAGCGGGATGTTGTGGGATGACTGCGGTTGGAGGGTGGTGGTGGCTGTGAACTCGGTTACTATGTATATTTTTTTAACCTACGAAGCAGTGGACAGTGGATTGTTACACCTGTAAACTTTTCTCAGGGCTAAACAAATCTTTGCACCATATTATAAAGAACCACTTATGAGACTAACGAAGGGCTTTTTATGTTTCCTGAAGAGTACAAGCTGGCAGGCGACGTGAACGACTTAGCAAACGTCTTGTTATCTAATACATATTTAGCTAACAGCCTGACCAAATAGTCCGATCTGTTACTATGGTTTCCCACATAACGCTGTAGTTAACCCTGAGTTGACCACCACGCCATAGAATAAGAATACATAGAAGGGCCACTCGCGTCGGAGCCTTTGAAGTTTTTGAAGCCGCGCATGTCGCATTACGCACGTTATTAGCATTTTCTCAGCCAGTCAATTGCATTTTCTGGCCAATAGGAATGCTGAACTGGCTGGTGGCAGCCAGTAAACTGCATAAACATAGGGTGACATGTTGCACTGCTGAGTGGTCCTTCTATTCATGTCTTATTCTATGACCACGCGTTAAACGTATCACGTGACTGAAACCGACTATTAGCTGTAGTCAATTAAACTACATGAATAATTTGGGTTTTGTGTCCCTCTTGTTCACCATTCAGGTTTAAACATTGTCGATATGGTTGAGCCAGGGAGAATGGATGGTGGAGATGTTCTGTTCACTGGGCGAGAATTTTTCGTCGGTATATCATCCAGAACCAACAGGGAAGGAATCGAATTCTTGGCCAAAACATTTCCTAAATATCCAGTAACGCCTGTTGAAAGGGGCGGCAAAGGTGAGACCTGAAATAGCAATGAAATGCCATCGTAAATACACAGCAAAAAGGTAGGTAGGTAGGTAAATAAAAACTTTATTTAAACACGCTAGCCTCGTCAACATAATGCTGATTTCCACGAGGGGCGTCACACAAACAATACAAAGAAGATAATTGAGTTAAAAAGTTAAATTGAAAATACTATTTACAAAAGTAGAACGCATGACACAGAATCTTGCTCTTACATTTAATCTAGATTTACCTCTTTTTTGAAACTATCGAGACTGCTTGCCCATTTTGCCGCAAATGAAAGGTCATTCCATAACATGGCGCCGCTGTACTTAAAGCTTCTCCTTAGATATTCTGTTCTAGGTCTTGGAATTGTTAAATCATATTCACTATTTCTAAGATTATATCTTTAGATTATATATTAAGGCTATCTTTAAAACAGGGAATCGGGGAATCCTGGAATCGGAGAATCCGGGGATCGGAGAATCCGGGAATCGGGGAGTCCGGGAATCGGGGAATTATCGAAATAAAATTTGACAAATTAAAATCTATAACAGCAAGCAACTATTGTAAGATTCGCAACCGATTTGGCCGGTGGCTTTTATAATTTTATAATTTGCCTATCTTTTGTGCCAAATATTGAAAAAGGGTACATTCTTGTTTTAGTTTTTAGGGCTAAGGAAAACTTAAACTGGACATTATTATTCATTATACAGAAACAGCAATAGACGTTCACTAACTCCCCCCGTAAATCCTTTTAGCGCCGAATTAAAATTGTTTGAGTCGACTGACTAGCTGCAACTTGTTTCAACAACTTATATAGCGACTCTGTAAATGAAAAGTTGCTGCAAGGCTGGTTTTAACAATCTTGTCGACATGCATGTTGCAACAAGCCTGTTTATTTAAGAATCTCTGTTTATTTATCTACAGAGAGCGTGTTGCATCTGACAAGCTGCCTTACAATGGCCGGACCAGAATTGATGCTGATTGCAGAGGGTAAATCCGGAGACGACGCTTGGAAGGTTATACAAGAACAGGGCAAGTTTAAATATACCAAACTGTCTGTTCCTGACATCCAGGGAGCAAATGTTCTTTACATTAACGGAACAATCGTCCACCAGCCCGCCTCGTTTGTTCCGGAAAGTGTGAAAGTGCTTAATTCTTTGAATTGTCCTAAAGTCGAAGTGGACATGTCGGAACTGGCAAAAGCAGACGGTAGCTTGACGTGCTGTTCGCTGTTGATAAATTAGTTACAACATTAAGGACAATTACAAATACAATAAACAAGCTGAATAATTGAGAGATATCTATAGTAAGAATAATTTTCATCATCATTTATCGAAATTAACTCGTCATATCTGGTCATATAATAAATAATATATCGAATGTTTTAGACTTTGATAAAACTCGCTTCCGCGCCAACGCTCAGTTGGCAGGAAGCGGAACTATATGTCACAGAGAAAGCATTTGACATAAACGAAGTAATTGAAATAAGTCCTGGTTTATGATTCAGGAAAGCAGTGGTAGAATAGAGTCAACTGGCTTGAAATTATCTTGAAAGGTGGCTAGGCTCTTTAAGTTTGCGTGGTGAATATAGCTAATTTAATCAGGGGCGTAACTAAATCGTTAATGGGGCAGGGGGAGTTTCTTTGGAAATCCAATCGATTTCAAACGAAATTCGTCGGGCAAAACACTCTTATGTAGAAACACTCTTCTAATTATCGTTCCAGTTACGCTGGCTAATTCAATAAATTAAGGTTGTCCGTCCAAAACTGTAAACTATTAGCGCGCAAAGAATGACGGGTTATTGCTTATTTTCACCTCCAAACTCGGAATTATTTCTTTGAGACAGCATCGAGGGCACATAGGAAACTAACGACTGCAAATTTACTTGCTACAAAGGTAATTCATTGGGTATCAGGAACTAAATAAACAAATGATCCAGCATCCCTTGCGCGCTCATGGTTCACAGTTTGCGCTTTCGGGAAGACAACTGTACCATGGAAACTTTGACACAAATCTCGGGAATTTTGAAAATTCAAAGTGGAAGGACTGTACCAATACCACTGATTTTCTTCTGATTTTTTTCACTTGAAAACAAGTCCAATTTTCGTGGAAAATGTTGAACTCCGAGATTTACTTTACCAAAGCACTTGTCAGAGACATTTGAAGCCACTTTGCGAAAGATTCATTAAGGCTAGAAGAACCAGAGGAAGCGATTAATGTGACCAAAGCCAAGGAACAGTGGTCCAACTATGTGTCTGCATTGAAAGGGCTGGGAGTAGAGATTATTCAGGTCCCAGCAGATGATAGGTATCCAGACTGCGTGTTCATCGCAGATCTTGTGGTAATTCGTGAGGGCACAGTCTTGATCACACGACCTGGTCATGGTTCGAGACGAGGCGAAGAACTCGAGGTGCGAAATAGCTTGGAAAAGCTAGGTAGGTGACTAGTGTGATGCTACGTAGGCACTTTTTAAAACTCGTGCAAACTGGATGAAACCCTAGGTAGCCCACTAATGGTGGCATATTTTTGGTTCAAAAAATGTGTATTTATTCTTGTGTTACTCTGTCTACAACTTTATTGTTGCGCACGGTCCAGTTCAATGCGCGGTCAGCTTGTGATGCATCAATGTTTACATCATGTATATATCATTGAACTGTAATAGATCTGGAACGATGACTTCAGTGTTTTGAGCCTATGATTGGCTGAAGCCGGCGCGCTGGAAAATCAACATTCAAAAAGACTGGGGAGAGGTCGGATTTGGTTTACGAGGAGTGGGAATTTTTGTTTTCGAGCAAAAATTGGCAAGAAATACACTGTTTTTGTCGAAAGATATCATTGTTTTGGATTCAGACCAGGTTCCCTGTTTACTTCCAACTGTCTTACACCTATCTGCAGCAAAAAGTGAGCATTTTGACTTTAATATTTTTAAAAAATTACAGACCATGACCATAGTAACGTACCGTACGTACGGTGGCCCACAAGGAACACACGTTATATCTTTAAAATCGGCCAGCAGAAACTTAAATTCACGCACGAAATCAAATTTATACCTGCGGAAACTTAACTTTATACCTGCGGAAAGTTAAATGTACTTGCGGAAAGTTAACTTCACACCTGCGGAAAGTTAAATGTAGACCTGCGGAAAGTTAACTTTATACCTGCAAAATGTTAACTTTATACCTGCAGAAAGTTAACTTTATACCTGCAAAATGTTAACTTTTTTCCTGCAGAAAGTTAACTTTATACCTGCGGAAAGTTAACTTTATACCTGCGGAAAGTTAACTTTATACCTGCGGAAAGTTAAATGTACTAGCGAAAAGTTAACTTCACACCTGCGGAAAGTTAAATGTAGACCTGCGGAAAGTTAACTTTATACCTGCGGAGTGTTAACTTTATACCTGCGGAAAGTTAACTTTATACCTGCGGAAAGTTAACTTTATACCTGCGGAAAGTTAACTTTATACCTGCGGAAAGTTAACTTTATACCTGCGGAAAGTTAACTTTATACCTGCGGAAAGTTAACTTTATACCTGCGTAAAGTTAACTTTATACCTGCGGAATGTTAAATTTATACCTGCGGAAAGTTAAATGTAGACCTGCGGAAAGTTATCTTTATATACTTGTGGAAAGTTAACTTTATACCTGCGGAATGTTAAATTTAACAAACAAATGAAACAACAAATGAGCGAAATTTCGAAGAAGTGAAATTATATTTCTCAGAATGGAAACACTAGTTATAATTTTTGTTTGATGAATCGACACCAGGATCAAAGAGTAAGGATCGACACTTGTAAACTGTTTGTGATTCCATCACGGTTTGAATATAATCTCTTTAACTTTGATGAATTGCATCGCTTGTGATAGCGAATGCGTAGCAAATGCAAATTATTGTCATATTTGTGGGATAAATCTACACTTACCGGTAGTATCGCGTGTGCTGCATGCGACGTTCAAGAAGGAAATAGTCGATGCGACTTTTGTCAAAAGGTTGTCGATTATTTTCATCATGGTTATCCGTATGATGCTATTGTTGGCTTGCTAAGAAGAGATGGCTTTGCTATATCTGTTCGAACTTTAAAAAGAAAACTTGTAGAACTAGGTCTATCAAGGAAGCGTAATATTATTGAGGAAGAGGCTATAACCCAATTGATACGACAGGAGATTCAGGGAGCTGGCACACTGGCAGCATGTGTGGTCTGGACCACAGATACCCCCTCCAAAGGTCCGGAAATCAATAAGCCCCAAGGCGGGGGGGGGACCTAAATAGAGAGAATACGGCAATGAGGTATATTTATAGAATGTTCACTAACCGTCAATGTGCCAACAAAAATTGGGACCAAGTGACATACATCTGCGCCTGGTTAAGCGACGAGATTTTCTTAACTCTACTCCTTCCGGGTCAATTTCTCCTACAATCCTTGCTACTAAATTTTGAGGAACGTTTGCTTCATGCTTTAAACGTAACGCGTGCCAAATAGTGTGATAACCTGCCAGTGTGCCAGCTCCCTGAATCTCCTGTCGTATCAATTGGGTTATAGCCTCTTCCTCAATAATATTACGCTTTCTTGAAAGACCTAGTTCTACAAGTTTTCTTTTTAAAGTTCGAACAGATATCGCAAAGCCATCTCTTCTTAGCAAGCCAACAATAGCATCATACGGATAACCATGATGAAAATAATCGACAACCTTTTGACAAAAGTCGCATCGACTATTTCCTTCTTGAACGTCGCATGCAGCACACGCGATACTACCGCTAACCGTGGATATATCCCACAAATATGACAATAATTTGCATTTGCTACGCATTCGCTATCACAAGCGATGCAATTCATCAAAATTAAAGAGATTATATTCAAACAGTGATGGAATCACAAACAGTTTACAAGTGTCGATCCTCAG
This sequence comes from Muricea muricata, assembly GCA_963855995.1. NCBI lineage: Eukaryota > Metazoa > Cnidaria > Anthozoa > Malacalcyonacea > Plexauridae > Muricea > Muricea muricata. The sequence continues at coordinate 1,097,901 of OY979721.1, forward strand.
CCTCGTCCCCAGGGTCACCTATGTGGGCGCGGTGAGGAAATAGATGACCCTGGTAAAGGCTGTCAAAATCTGCAAGATTCTTGGAGATTTTCGAGCATGCGCCGTCAGTGAATAATGTGGCGCTGACTCAAGTTACCACTGGCGCAGAGCATTGGCGTGCAAATTTTCACAATGTATACAGAAATTGACGCTCACATAAAAAAAATTAAAAGAACGTTTTTTAATAATTCAAATGGAACACTTTATTTGCCGCATATGATAAACTAAATCTCCAAATGTATAGTACCTGCATAGAGTACGATACGATCCATTCGATCTGCACACATATTATTCTTAGGCTACATTCGACCATCTAGTTTTGTAATTTGTTGGACTAAATTGCGTCCTTGGTGTGATACTCAACATTAAAACAACTCAAACCAACCACAAGTTGTATATATAAAAACCCCAACCTAATAAATGTGCAGAAAACAGGAAGTAATATTATGCTGTCATTTCGCTAAACCAATCACATTTATTGTCACAAACCCTGACTGGTCGAATGTGTTAACCAATGAACAAATAGATTAGGACAGCCTTTACCAGGGTCATCTATTTCCTCACCGCACTTACAAAGATGACCCTGGGGACGAGGTTGTCGATCCTTACTCTTTGATCCTGGTGTCGATTCATCAAACAAAACTTATAACTAGTTTTTCCATTCTGAGAAATATAATTTCAGTTCTTCGGAATTTCGCTCATTTGTTTTTTCATTTGTTTTTTAAATTTAACATTCCGCATGTATAAAGTTGACTTTCCGCAGGTATAAAGTTAACTTTCCGCAGGTATAAAGTTAACATTCCGCAGGTATAAAGTTAACTTTCCGCAGGTATAAAGTTAACTTTCCGCAGGTATAAAGTTAACTTTCCGCAGGTATAAAGTTAACTTTCCGCAGGTATAAAGTTAACATTCCGCAGGTATATATTTAACTTTCCGCAGGTCTACATTTAATTTTCTGCAGGTGTGAAGTTAACTTTCCGCAAGTACATTTAACTTTCCGCCGGTATAAAGTTAAGTTTCCGCAGGTATAAATTTGATTTGGTGCGTGAATTTAAGTTTCTGCTGGCCGATCTTAAAGATATATAACGTGTGTTCCTTGGGGACACCGTACCTGTCCGTGCCTGCACGCCACTGAGGCTGAGCAACATGTTGTTTACTTTTGATAGGTTTGAATAATATTGCTAACATGACTATTTATGGCAATGTTGGTTCATCGCCAACACAGTCTGTCTTTCACTTTACCTACTGTTTCATTATGAAACTTTCATCGGCAACGTGCCAGGAAATAGTAAGACCCTCTCAGGAGCAAGTCTACATACTTGCCACGCCACGCAGTATAAGCACATATGCATTAACACCGTTCAAGCTGAAGCAAGTCTAATTTGTGTTCAAAATGTTGAGCGCCAAGTTTCATTACACAAAAGCAGCAGTCAGAGGTATTTCCAGCCACTTTGCGAAAGATTCGTTAAAGCTAGCAGAACCTGAAGAAGTGATTGATTTGGCAAAAGCAAAAGAGCAATGGTCAAGGTACGTGGCGATTTTGAAAGACTTAGAGTTGGAGGTTATTCACGTCCCGGCAGACGACAATTTTCCAGACTGCGTGTTTATCGAAGATCCCGCGGTAGTCTGTGAGGGCACAGCTCTGATCACACGGCCTGGTCATGCTTCGAGACGAGGAGAGAATGTGGAGGTGCGAAATAGCTTGGAAAAGTTAGGTATGTGATTAATGTGATGCTGCGTAAGCAGTTTTAAAAATCGCGTAAACAGGACCAAAGTGGATTCCAAAATACAAATGGATAGTTAGCTAATTTCTAATAGTTGTTAGCAGAATCATACTAGTATACTATTGCAAATGCTGTAATTTGATTGGTTCTCTACTCGCTACCTATTCCTCGATAGATAGCGAGTAGCGAAACAATTATCTTCGTATAGAGATTTCTTTTAAAAAGTTGCTTGAAAATCAAATTTTTTGTTGAATATTCCATGTTTGACCTCTGATTCTACTAAAACATCTAGATTACTCGCTCTCGATTTCTATGCGGTGATAGTTGATTCGCCGGCTTCGCCCTCATCAACTATCACCGCATAGAAATCTCGAGCTCGTAATCTAATTGTCAATCATCTATCTTTGATTACAGGGTATATCTAAGGTAATTGATTTCGATCTTTCATAAGCAGTGGCGTAGCCGCCAGCGTCGATAACTGGAGGGGCGAATATTCATGTATCACGTTTTGCATCATTAATTTCTTTTGAAATCGATTGTTTTTAAGGTCTGTGAACACAAATATATGAATATTCACCCCTCCAATTATGGAAGCTGGCTACGCCACTGTTAATAAGTAACAAATTAGCACCACAATCTAGACGTCCTTGCAAACACTTCCGTGTTCATATGTAAATGACTAATGTTTTAAATACAATGCATCAATACTGTGGCGACAGAACTGCCGAGCGGAAATCGAATTCGCAGAATAAATACCAAAGCCCAATATAGTGCTTTTAGTAGAGCCATAAATAGAACAGTTTCATAAGGTTATATATGTTTAGTATCTTGCCTTAAGATATTCATCGCATATTCAATCTCTGCTCGAGCCATGAAAACTTCCATATCCAACATGAGGTTGCTAGAAATCTATTCAAACTCAATGGTTTCCCTTCTCACATGTTTGAACGCATTACACGTAGATTTTTGGACAATACCTTCGATCCTAAACCTTCAGTCCAGACGGTTCCCAAGAAAATAATCTATTTCTGCCTTCCATTCACAGGAATACATTCTCTCCAAATCCTCACCCAAATCAATCGCCTTTGTAATGCCGCTTTCCCTCATCTCGATACTAGATTTGTTTTCCGCTCCTCCAGACGAATCGCTTCTTTTTTCCCTTTTAAGAATAAAGTTCCCAAGTACCTGAGATCTAGTGATGCTGTTCCGCGTCTAATGTCGGTCAAACCACACGCCATTTACACACTAAAATATCAGAGCACCTGGGTATCTCTCCTATTACGGGAAAACATACCTCTAACCCCACTAAGTCCAGTGTGCTTTCTCACTCGTGTGCCTCAGGTCACAAAGTGGACTTTGACGATTTCAAAATCCTTTCTTGTTGTTCTGATTCGTGTAAGTTAATGGTACACGAGAGCCTCCTGATAAATAAATACAAACTTACCCTTAATGTCCAAGGCAGCTCGATTCCTCTTAACCTTTTCTAGTTCGACTGTCTTTGTGTGTAAATGCCCTTGTTGTCCTAATTGTATCACACTGTCCTATGTTGTCCTAGTCAAATCTAATTGTCTCTTGTAATTTGACACTCCGTAACATAACACTTAAACTCATATATTCAAATATTGCATGCTAATATATCTTGTATTTAGTCTGAAGATGTCTTATGTTAAGACGAAACGTCACTTTTCATAAACATGCATAACCTTATGAAACTGTTCTATTTATGGCTCTACTAAAAGCACTATGTTGGGCTTTGATATTTCTTCTGCGAATACAATGCATCAATGCTGTGGAAAAATCGTTGTTCAGACGGAAGCATGGATTTATAATCGTTTGGGTTATGAGGATTTGTGGGATGTTGTGGGATGGACTACGGTTGTAGGGGGGGGGGGGTGAACTCAGTTACTATGTATATTTATGCTCCATATTATGATTTATGAAGAACCACTTATGAGACTAACGAAGGGCTTTTTATGTTTCCTGAAGAGTACAAGCTGGCAGGCGACGTGAACGACTTAGCAAACGTCTTGTTATCTAATACATATTTAGCTAACAGCCTGACCAAATAGTCTGATCTGGTACTATGGTTCCCCAAATCAACGATATATTTAACCCTGAGTTGACCACCACACGCTAAACGTATCACGTGACTGAAACCGACTATTAGCTGTAGTCAATAAATTACATGAATAATTTGGGTTTTGTGTCCCTCTTGTTCACCATTCAGGTTTAAACATTGTCGATATGGTTGAACCAGCGAGAATGGATGGTGGAGATGTTCTGTTCACTGGGCAAGAATTTTTCGTCGGTCTGTCATCCAGAACCAACAGGGAAGGAATCGAATTCTTGGCCAAAACATTTCCTAAATATCCAGTAACGCCTGTTGAAAGGGGCGGCAAAGGTGAGACCTGAAATAGCAATGAAATGCCATCGTAAATGCACAGCCAAAAGGTTATCTTTAAAACAGGGAATGGGGAATCGGGGAATCCGGAAATTGGGGAATCCGGAAATTGGGGAATCCGGAAATTGGGGAATCCGGGAATTATCGAAATAAAATTTAAAAAATTAAAATCTATAACAGCTAGCAACATTGTAAGATTCGCAATCGATTTGGCCGGTGACTTTTATAATTTTATAATTTGCCTATCTTTTGTGCCAAATGTTGAAAAAGGGTACATTCTTGTTCTAGTTTTTAGGACTAAGGAAAACTTAAACTGGACATATTATTCATTATACAGAAACAGCAATAGACGTTCACTAAATGCCCCCGTAAATCACGATGTTTAGCAAAATACGACGCGGCGCCATTGAAAGGACATGCAAATGGCATGGCTAGTCAGGCTAGATCCATAGATGTCATTTTTACACCATATTCACCCTAACCCAATATTTAAGTTAGCCAAACTACAAAAAATTACTCTAAATGATGATGATGTTGAATGACATCATTAGTTTCCACAGGGCTCCCTTTGAAAGTTCCGGCTATGTCCCCGGTGTGTGGATAGTTATGTTGATGATGCATTTTCCTGTTAAAATATCTACTATATTTGATATATTTTACATCACGAAAAAAATTCAATGCATGCTTTCTTGGTTTCGAGCTGTTGCATACAACTAGCGAAAAATAATTTAATGCACATTTTTTCATTTTGAACATAAATTACGGTCAAAATTGCTGTAATATATGAGTAATAATATAAATGTTTATTATACCATCACTAAATAGCTTGATAAGCTAAATTACAGTGTCGTTTACAATGATAAAACTTTAACATGATAAAATTTGGTATATGATTAAATTTAAGTTTAAAACTATAGTTATTTTTGCAATCATATTTATTCTCAAACCGGTTAAGTCTAACCCTTAATTAAACTCTAAACGCGCAATTAACAGGAGCTTAACCTTGACATGTTGAAATATAATTAGTTGTCCTGTGATCCCAAATGGAAATGACAATTGAATTGGCATGTTTGTGCAAGATACAAAATTTATTTACTTTCTCTGTTCTCGCCGCAGAACTCAGCCCATTATCTTTCCCACTGACGCATATATTGTTTATCTTGCTTGGAGGAATTAACTTGAATATTTTTATATTAATATACTGTTGCCTAGCAGCTAGCTGTTATAGATTTTAATTTTTAAAATTTTATTTCGATAGTTCCCCGATTCCTGGATTCCTCGATTCCCGGATTCCCAGATTCCCCGATTCCCCATTGCCTGTTTTAAAGATAGCCCAGCAAAAACGCCTTTTGCACTGAATTAAAATTGTTTGAGTTGACTGACATTCTCAGGCTTGCTGCAACTTGTTCCAACAACTTATAAAGCAACTCTGTAAATGAAAAGTTGATGCAAGGCTGATTTTAACAAACTTGTCGACATGCATGTTCGCCATGTTGCAACAAGCCTGTTTATTTAAGAATCTCTGTTTATTTATCTACAGAGAGCGTGTTGCATCTGACAAGCTGCCTTACAATGGCCGGACCAGAATTGATGCTGATTGCAGAGGGTAAATCCGGAGACGACGCTTGGAAGGTTATAGAAGAACAGGGCAAGTTTAAGTATACCAAACTGTCTGTGCCTGACATTCAAGGAGCAAATGTCCTTTACATCAACGGAACAATCGTCCACCAACCCGCCTCGTTCGTTCCGGAAAGTGTGAAAGTGCTCAATTCTTTGAATTGTCCTAAAGTCGAAGTGGACATGTCGGAATTGGCAAAAGCAGACGGTAGCTTGACATGTTGTTCGCTGTTGATAAATTAATTGCAATCATTAACGACAATTACAAATAAACAAGCTGAACAATTGGGTAATATCTATAGTAAGAATAATTTGCATCATCATTTATCGAAACTACACACGTCATATAATAAATAATATATCGAATGTTTTGGACTTTGATAAAACTCGCTTCCACGCTAATGCTGCTGTTGACAGGAAGCGCAACTAGTCTATATGTCACAGACAAAGCATTTTGCATAAACGAAGTAATTGAAATAAGTCCTGGTTTATGATTCAGGAAAACTCCATTATTTTGCAATGATAAAATAGGGGGAATTGCCTTGAAATTATCTTGAAAGTTATCTTGGAATTAATTAGGGAAAATTATATCAAAAACTGCTAATTGCGACTTTTGTGTAAGTTCTTCGTGAGTTTGCGTGGTGAATACAGCCAATTTAATCAGGGGCGAAACAAGATCGTTAATTGGATCGGGGGGGGGGATTGTTTATTCATATATTTCCTGCATTCTGCCCGACGAGTTTGTTTCGAAATCCAATCGATTTCAGAAGAAATTCGTCGGGCAAACGCGAATTTATGTAGAAACACTCTCCTAATTATCGTTCTAGTTACGCTAGCTAATTCAGTAAAGGCTGTCCGTCCAAAACTGTAAACTATGAGTGGGTTTTTGCTTATTTTCACCTCCAAACTCGGAATTATTTCTTTGAGACAGTATTGAGGGCACATAGGAAACTTACGACTGCAAATTGACTTGCTACAAAGGTAATTCCCTGGGTATCAGGGCCTAAATAAACAAATAATCCATCATCCCTTGCGCGCTCATCATGCTCATGGTTCGCACTTCACAGTTTGCGCTTTTGGGAAGACAACTGGTACCTGACTGTACCATGGAAATTTTGACACAAATCTCGGGAATTTTGAAAATTCAAAGTGGAAGGACTGTACCAATACCACTGATTTTCTTCTGATTTTTTTTTTCACTTGAAAACAAGTCCAATTTTCGTGGAAAATGTTGAACTCCGAGTTTCACTTTACAAAAGCACTTGTCAGAGGCATTTCAAGCCACTTTGCGAAAGATTCATTAAGGCTAGAAGAACCAGAAGAAGCAATTAATGTGACCAAAGCCAAGGAACAGTGGTCCAACTATGTGTCTGCATTGAAAGGGCTGGGATTAGAGATTATTCAGGTCCCAGCAGATGATAGGTATCCAGACTGCGTGTTCATTGCAGATCTTGCGGTAATTCGTGAGGGCACAGCCTTGATCACACGACCTGGTCATGGTTCGAGACGAGGCGAAGAAGTCGAGGTGCGAAATAGCTTGGAAAAGCTAGGTAGGTGATTGGTGTGACGCTACGTAGGCAGTTTTTAAAAATCGCGCTAACTGGATGAAGCTAGATTGCTAACACTTGCAGATAACTAACTTCTTTTCAGGTGTTATCTACTTTTAGTGTAATTTCTTTAGTAAATAATGGCTTTCAAGCAATCTGATTGGTTGCCTGAGCAGGAAATTTGAGGCATTATTTATTATATCATACCTCATTAAATTCTGGTCGTTTAATTGGCTGATTGTGGTCACGTGATATTTAATGAAAAGTTCCATTTTCCAAGAGTGCAATGGAAAATGTTCAATAGTTTTTTCCATTGCACTCTCATTTTTTCAAACAAATCCCATCCGTTAAAAAAGCTCTTCACATGGTCTTCGTAGTTTACTTCAGGCTGGTTTCGGTCTTGAGATGAATGCAAAATAATCCAAATACTAAAATATGACTCAAATGTGTGTTGTTTTAAATGTCGAATAAATTGGTTTTGAAAAATAATAGTCTGGTATTATATAAAACAAATAATGTTTTTATTCGTGCAATAATAAAAATATTTTCATTTGGTGAAAGATTGATTGTTCCATTGAAAATATTCTTACCATTGCGCTCATAAACACTCATTATTTGTATACTAGTTGGCATTTTTTCAAAGTAACCGCCAATGAAAGTCATCTCGATGTTTTATACTTTTTTCCAAAATTAACAAATGGAGTAAAATTGCATTAATACCTACAGTAGTCAAAGAATATAAACAAACTTTAATCTTAAGGTAATAGATGGTCAGCAATAACTTATTAAATACTTTTTCACTATCTAAAAGTTACAAATAAACTTCAGTCTTTACTTAGGAATTTTCCAAAGTAAACTGTATTCAAAAAAGAAGTGCATTTTATATGTACACATGTCTTACTAAAGAAATTATATTAAAGCAATTATTCGTCTCAGGCTCAGTGATTATGGTGAATATTATTGACCTTGACTTCGTTTTGGTGAGTATTCACCAGTAATCACTTCGCCTTTGGCGAATAATTGTTAATTAATTACAATGTATGCGAATTGATTTAATTTAATTCGATTAACGAGCAGTAGGTTATAAACTACATTACTACATTAAAGACAGGAGCCAGTTGTTTAAAATGGGGCAAGCTTGACCATTGGTTACTCAAATTCAAAGCAGATATTCGAAGAGTGTATTTGTGAACTTGAAAATATTTTCTCATACATCATGCATTTATCAACTAAGTTTTCTTTTTTTCTGTTTTTAAAAAGTGGACAGGCTGCAAATGCAACAATGGGTAAAATTTTAACCCAGGTTTAGCACCAAAAAATTAAAAGTGAAAAATTAAAATCAAATTGATGGTAAAAAAAAATTTAAAAAGTAGTAAAGTGAAAAATTGAAATTGAATTAATTCAGCTGTTAAAGACACAGACAAGCTGTAAGGAACATTTATTTAATTACATGGTTAAGTTTGTTTGTGTGTCCTTTTTCTCCATCATTCAGGCTTAAACATTGTCGATATGGTTGAACCAGCGAGAATGGATGCTGGGGATGTTTTGTTCACAGGGCGAGAATTTTTCATTGGTTTGTCATCCAGAACAAACAAGGAAGGAATCGAATTCTTGGCCAAAACATTTCCCAAGTATCCAGTAACGCCTGTTGAAATGGAAAGAAAAGGTGAGGTTCGTGAAATAAAACTTGAAATGTATGGTACATGCACAGCCAAAGATGTGCAAGTAGAGCAAGTCTGTTGATGTCTTGCATCAAGCTGATATTAGGGCCTCTTCGCATGGCTTCAAGACACAGGTTTTTGATAAGTCTGTTGCAAGTTGTCGACTGACTTGTAAGTTGATTGTCAGAAGCTTGCTATCAACAGACTGCTATCCAGATTATCATTCAAATTTTAATCGCAATTTTCTTAGCTTCTTACACTTAATTTTAAATATAATTTTATTGAATGACAATTTGAGTATATATGTTTTTGAAGTTGTTTTGTTTTTTATCAGTGTAGAAATATATACTCGTATCTTTTTATGCTGATAAAGAGCGGACACGCATTTACCAAACATTATTTACAAATCACGAGGCATAATTACTTGAAACATCACGAGGTGTAAAGCTATTCTTGCCCATGAAGCGCCATAATCACAGTATGGGGAAAAGACAGTAGAGCCACTCTATTGAAGTTTGTGTGTCCACGTATATCGCATTCATTACCATTATGCCAGTCAGTCAATTGCATTTTCTGGCCAATAAGAATGCTGAACTGGCTAGTGGCAGCCAGTAAACTGCATAATAATAGGGCTCCGTGTTGCACTGCTGAGTGGCCCCACTGTCCATTCCCTGTACTCAGGGTCGTAAATCCTGGGGGGTATGTGGTTCACACCCCCCCCCCAAAGATTAAAATGAACAGTTTTGTCGGGCAAAACTAAGTGTTTAGTTGGGCAAAAAGCAACCAAGTGTTTTAAAGAAAATTTAATTTGTTTAAGTTAAAAGGTAAAAAAATAATGAGTTGGTGAAATATAATGCGAACCAAAATGATTTTTTTTACTTTTATTTATTTGACAATAACTTTTATTTGTGAGTAATATCTACTTAGTGTGGGCGGGGCATTTTCGACCACGCCCTTTTGTCGGGCAAAATTAGTTCCCACCCCCCCCAATCTTGAGACCCAAGTTACGCCCCTGCCTATACTGTGGCCATTATCATTTCTTTTAAATAGATAGTAGAAATCCTTACGTCGCGCCAGAGTTAAACAATGAATTGTAATGCAATGTAGTAAACATGTGGAAAAAATTTACCTTGCATTTATATGCATTGAAAACCGCGTGACATAAGCACTTCTAAGGTCTATGAAACGTGAATAGATCTGATGTCCTACATCTGTTTTTTTGTTTTTGCATCTTTCAGCAAATGGAGTGATTACAAAATTTTATGAAACTGAAAGGAGGTCGTCTCCGGGAATATCAATAAGCATGATGAGAACGCGGAACATTCATTCGCCTGTCTAGTAGTGACACAAACAAGCTGAACAATTTTAAAAGTATATCAGGTGAGAATAATATTAAGCATTTCAAAACTACTGGTCATGTATAAAAGCCAAAACTCAGTATAGAGCGTTTATTGGGGGTATTCATATATTCGTGTTCTGCCCGTCTAAATTCTTTTTGAAATCAACCTTAAAACAACTGATTTCAAAAGAAATTCGTCGAGCTATGGCGTTCCGTTACGGACAAAATTATATCAAGTACAAAAAAACTATTCGGAGTTTGTTTGAATTAATCCAAGTACTCACGCAAATAGTGAACCGTCCATATTTAGTTTCATACCGTGTGATAACAAAATGAAATACTAAAATTTAAAGTGAATGTTGTGTGTATTCTTGGGTTTCACGTGGCGTCATAAATTTCACTGGGGGTCAACTCCAAATCGATAAACTGTCATCAGACTGAAAAAAATTTTCACTGTATGTGTTGACCTTGTGTTTGGCAGCAAATGTGTGCAATTTCGTGAGATTTGCTTGGGTTGACCCCCACTCAGAATTACTGAAAAAGGTTCCAGTGAAACCCAAGAATTATATTAAAACTGCGTATTTTATATCAACGTACAAATAAGACAATTGAACGATACCCATAACAGGATCATATCGAAGTTCGCATAAATAAATCGAAGGTCGCAAAAATACATCGAAAGGTCGTAAAAATAAATCGAAAGGCCGTAAAAATGAATCGAAAGGAAGCGGAGCGTTGTTCAACTCGATGGCCGGAACCAACCGGGTGAATCACTTCCGACCATTCCAACTTCCGTTCTGAACTCCTGTGGCTGTATCCTATTACAATTTCGAAAAATGTCGGTGAGAAACGAGTTAAGCGACTTTGAAATTGAGGAATTTTTTGGGTCGTTGCAAGAACTTCTAGTTTCGTCCATTAATAATGAGTATTTATCTTTTGATTCTGCTGAGTTTATGTCACGACGATTTGACGGTTATGACAGAACATTAAACGAATACGTTAAGGATACAAGAATCAGCTCCGAAGAACAACTGATTTCAGACTTACACATCCTTCTATCACTGCACCCTTACGCCTGTATGAATAGTCACATTCTGTTCTTCTTCTAAAAATGAATTGAATGACAGCCTCTCGCAACGTTGTCGTTGTATTGAAAACAGTGATAGAAAGATGTGTAAGTCTGAAATCAGTTGTTCTTCCAACGGAGCTGATTCTTGTATCCTTAACGTATACGTTTAATGTCAAATCGTCGTGACATAAACTCAGCAGAATCAAAAGATAAATACTCATTATTAATGCACGAAACTAGAAGTTCTTGCAAAGACCCAAACAATTCCTCAATTTCAAAGTCGCTTAACTCGTTTCATACAGCCACAGTAGTTCAGAACGGAAGTTGGAATGGCCGGAAGGGATTCGCCCGGTTTGTTCCGGCCATCGGGTTGAACAACGCTTCCGCTTCCTTTCGATTTATTTTTACGACCTTTCGATTTATTTTTACGACCTTTCGATTTATTTTTGCGACCTTCGATTTATTTATGCGAACTTCGATATGATCCTGTTATGGGTATCGTTCAATTGTCTTATTTGTATGTTGATATAAAATACGCAGTTTTAATATAATACGTACAACATTCACTTTAAATTTTAGTATTTCATTTTGTTATCACACGGTATGAAACTAAATATGGATGGTTCACTATTTGTGTGAGTACTTGGATTAATTCAAACAAACTTCGAATCGTTTTATTTTGTACCTGATATAATTTTGTCCGTAACGGAACGCCATATCGAGCAGAATCTGAAGAAGATATGAATTAATGGCGCCCCCCCAGTTACCGCTTTAGTTTTGGCTCTGCACAAATGATAAATCGTGCTACTGGAGTTAACAGCAAGATCAAAAACAAGTGCTACTATTTGGCCTAAGCGAAACTAAAAGTAATTGAATTATTGAACTGATTCAAGATCCAGCTGGCTGAACTGCATTAGAATCAACATAGTAACGTGTTGAACTAAAGATTTTTGGAGCAATATGTATCAATTAAACTTTTGTTAAAAATGTTTTTGAAACTATCTTGGAAGATAAGTTCTTTGAAATAAAAACTGGAATTAATTAGGGAAACTCATGTTAAAAACTGAAAGCGAGGAAATTAAACCACGCCGTGCTAGCCTTACACTTTTCTATCGTGGTGGACAAAATAAATAATTGCTCTCGTCGACTATTTATCTATTTATCGATAGCGACGCCATCTTGAATCGTGATGCGTTGTGGTCTATCTAGGGTGAAAACCACCATGTAAATGCCGCTATCGTTAGAGGAATACGCCGTACAGGAAAAATATTGCGATGAATGTTTTGTTAGTTACAATGGGGATATGTCAATCAATATTCTAAGCATTTTATGCCATCAGTGTGCACATATGGGGTGATGGATTTTAAGTAATAAATTTCATTCGGATTTATTTATCTTCCTGGGGTTTCCTTTGTTCTATAAGTTTCCCTGAACATTTGTCTGTTATTTACAATAATAAAAATAATGGTTCTCTCCCATATATTTTATTTATGGCGGTTTAAAACAGTTAAATTACCCTGGGTAGACCACAATGCACCGCGATATGTTCAAAATTCAAGATGGCGTCGCTATTGTTGAAAAACTCAATTGCTGACGACATTCTGTCGTCTGATCGGTTACGTGTCCGTGCCTCAGTGGTCCGTGCTTGCCTGGCGCTGAGCAACATGTTGTTTACTTTTTGTTGTGTTGACCGGAAGCGCTAAGCAATACCGGAAATGGGATTACGAGAGTAGTTCGGGGAAACTCAGAGAGGACGAGCAAGAAAACAACTTCACGAGAGGTTATACTTGGTTATCGAGAGTAATAAAATTAGTGTAAGTGTAGAAGAAAACACTTTTGATCAATAATTTTTCTAGCAGAACTATTTATGGCAATGTTGGTTCATCGCCAACACAGTCTGTCTTTCACTTTACCTATGCATGCTGTAAAACGCGGAGTGGAGTGGATTTGTAAAACGCGGAGTGGAGTGGATTTGTAAAACGCGGAGTGGAGTGCATTTGTAAAACGCGGAGTCAAAAATTTGTAAAACGCGGAGTCAAAATTTGTAAAACGCGGAGTCAAAATCAAATGTTTTTATACTTGAATGCAGATTTTAGCAATTACACGTAGTGTCGTTTTACAGATATAGTCTTATGCTGATCGGAGTCCTTTTCTGTTTCAAAAAATATTGGCCTAGCTGTAACTAGCGCACATAGCTAGCTACATAAAGGCATTTGTCGGTTTGCTGACTGAGACACTTTAAACACAGCTGTAGCCTGGGATATCCTCCAAAGGTCTACACACAAAATTCTAACGAGTGCATGAACCGGCTCATTAAAGTGGAAGATAATTCTAACAACTCCAAGAAAGAGTCGTCACTTCTTCCTTACGTAGAAAGATCAAGAAGCGAAACTTTAGGCTGGTTTCGGTCTTGAGATGAATGCGAAATAATCCAAATACTAAAGTACGACTCCGTGTTGTTTTAAATGTCGAATAAATTGGCTTTGAAAAACAATAGTCTGGTATTACATAAAACAAATAATGAATGTTCTTATTCGTGCAATAGTAAGAATATTTTCATCCGGTGAAAGATTGATTGTTCCATTAAACTCGGCAATCGCCTCGTTGAATCAGAACAATCAATCTTTCACCTCATGAAAATATTCTTACCATTGCATTCATAAACATTCATTATTTGTATATTAAAAATGTATGATATAACGCCATAACAAAAAAGATGGCAGATGTAGATTTTTCCAAAATGCATTGCGGTCTGAAATCGTTTAAAAAGGCGAATTAACGACTTTTGAAGAACAGACAGAGCACAATAGGTTATTTTCTTACTTGTCCTAAAATTTCAATCCATTAGCTTTGTTTCGTGTCATCCTTTTTCAGCTATTTATACTTGATAACCGCGATGCATTTTGGTAAAATCGACATGTCGCCATCTTTTTTATTATGGGATGGGAACTTCGACGGGTCACATTGCTGGTCTTAGGCCATATAAAGGAGTATACTATAATAGAATGACATTTGTTGTTTTACAAATTTTGACTCCGCGTTTTACAAATTTTGTCTCCGCGTTTTACAAATCCACTCCATTCCGCGTTTTACAAGTCCACTCCACTCCGCGTTTTACAACATGCCCTTTACCTACTGTTTCATTATGAAACTTTCATCGGCAACGTTCCAAGAAATAGTAAGACCCCCTTAAGAGCAATTCTATATATACTTGCCACGCCTCGTAGTATAAGCACATATGCATTAACACCGTTCAAGCTGAAACAAGTCTAATTTTTGTTCAAAATGTTGAGCGCCAAGTTTCATTACACAAAAGCAGCAGTCAGAGGCATTTCCTGCCACTTTGCGAAAGATTCGATAAAGCTAGCAGAACCTGAAGAAGTGATTGATTTGGCAAAAGCGAAAGAGCAATGGTCAAGGTACGTGGCGATTTTGAAAGATTTAGGGTTGGAGGTTATTCACGTCCCGGCAGACGACAATTTTCCAGACTGCGTGTTTATCGAAGATCCCGCGGTAGTCTGTGAGGGCACAGCTCTGATCACCCGGCCTGGTCATGCTTCAAGACGAGGAGAAAACGTCGAGGTGCGAAATAGCTTGGAAAAGCTAGGTATGTGATTGATGTGATGCTAACAACTATTAGTAGAATCATGCTAGTATTCTATTGCAAATGCTGTAATTTGATTGGTTACTCTACTCGCTATCTATTCCTCGATAGATATCTAGACGTCCTTGCAAACACTTCCGTGTTCATATGTAAATGCTAATGTTTTAAATACAATGCATCAATACTGTGGCGATAGAACTGCCGGGCGGAAATCGAATTCGCAGAATAAATATCAAAGCCCAACATAGTGCTTTTAGTAGAGCCATAAATAGAACAGTTTCATAAGGTTATATATGTTTAGTATCTTGCCTTAAGATATTCATCGCATATTCAATCTCTGCTTGAGCTATGAAAACTTCCACATCCAACTTGAGGTTGCTAGAAATCTATTCAAACTCAATGGTTTCTCTTCTCACAGAAGCAAAACTAAAATAAATACAATGCATCAATACTGTGGCGATAGAACTGCCGGGCGGAAATCGAATTCGCAGAATAAATATCAAAGCCCAACATAGTGCTTTTAGTAGAGCCATAAATAGAACAGTTTCGTAAGGTTATATATGTTTAGTACCTTGCCTTAAGATATTCATCGCATATTCAATCTCTATGGTGACCGACAGCTGCCAATACTTTTTTATATAAATTTTTAATTGATTTCGTTTCCAAAGTAATTTAAATATTTTTTTTTTTACATTAAAAATTAAAATGAAACAAAACAAAAATCAAATTGAAAAATTAAAATTAAAGTGAAATAAAATTGAGGATTTTGCAAGGGCGCGTAGCGCCCGAAGTAAAGTCAAGATTATATGAGAACATAGAAGTTTCGATATAACAATGCTTTATTCCACATCAAACGCTCTACACAGCTGATGAAAGAACTAGGTTCTAATCTATGCAAGTAGCCTCGACCTGATAATCAGTTCGAATCAGCGAGCGGACACTATCGTTAACGAAATACAATCTCCACGCTAAAGCTCACAATAAAGTTCATATTAGTCCTCAATTCAAGGCCAGCTTCTAGTCTCTAGACTGGGTATTCATCTGTACAAAATTTAATTGGTTGCTTGTCATCCCTTTTCGTCTTTTACTTGCCATTCCCGTTCTTCTTGTACATACTTCTCTTGAGAAAAACCTAAAACAACAGGGGCGTGGAGGGTGGGATTGTTATATCTCACTTCTGTGTTCTCATATAATCTCGACTTTACTTCGGGCGATACGCGCCCTTGCAAAATTGGACAAAACGGAACCTCTATTATGGCATCTCTACATGATAGAACTACTGAACTGGAAGAAATTCTTAAAGCTAATTAAGGTATAATAATATTATGGAAACAACTGCGCACACAGGCAAGGAACAAGAATGCCATCAATGGCAATCATGATTAGGCACAATCACATCACAATTATTACGAATACCGTCGTTCTTGCATGCATAACGAGAAGACATGAAGACATGGGTAACTGAAAGCTTAGAACGCGCAGTAAACATCTAGGATGCTCTGCCAAAAAAACTAAAGATATATTGAGGTCGGCATATGCAATTCTACGAATGCTGTTATTGCGTGTCCCTTGCATGAAAAGGAAAATTTAACAAAAAATACATAGAGGAATTGCCGTTGGAGAGAGTTGCACCGACTAGACCAAGTATATGATAGACGGGAGGTAGAAGCTTGAACTCCTTTCTTTTTCGACGTTGATTAGCTCCGTCGATGTGTTGCTTGAAAGCTCATTGCAGTCGTCATCAAAATAACAGAGCTCTTGGGGCCAAACCCTCGGTGCCGAATTGCTAATTATATATTCTACCCTCACGCTGTTCTCGAAAAGGCGAAATGTCCGATGCATGAAAAGAATGGGAATAAAACTTTTGGATACTGGAACCCGAGTAAATACTGGATTTCTATCTCCATTCTCACCACTTTGGCGGTTTGACACAAGTGGAAACACGTGCTCGCTAATTGGGAAACTCGGACAAATATGGCAGGACGCAAATATGAGTAATACACAAAATATTGCCAGCTTGCCTCTTGGCTTGCCACTCAAGCTCAGGGCTGACAAACAACGACCCTATATTTTTCAAAATTATAAAGGTTTTACGTTTCTGGACTGCCTCACAATTAACCGTATAATGGTATACCATATGTGTAAATAGCCGGGTTAAATACAAATAAATGTACACCGGGTATGCTGCATGGTTGAGTTCTAACCAAATAAGATTTTGTCAATCTGAGCTACGTGCTGAGCCGACGTAATTAACTCGCGATGAAGAACAAGCCCAGGTGAGACCATGCACGTGCTTGTTTCTCCCTGTATGGCAGCTATCAGCTTTGCGACATGCTGATCGAAACGATAAACGAGAAGCTAAACTGCGGTTTTCCCTAGCTTGTGATTATGAACAAGTTGATTGACTGGAATCACGAAAAAGTACGAACCATTGCCATGTTAACAAACCAAAACGGGTCAATACCAGAGTGATACTGCAGAAATGTAGACTAGTGGCTGTTATCATAAAGAGCATGGACAACAGCTAGTTCTGGCTGAAAATAGTCAAAGCCTATAAGCCGGAGACTGTTGATTAATTAAACCCCGTTACCTATGGACTTTGTTGCGCGCAGAACTGGCTATAAGCATGGTTAATTACTTTGCGATTGGAACAGACATCTGTACCATTCGGGCTGCTAATATTACTCTGTAGCCAACTTGTTCACTGAAGACGCATGTTGGGTTGTTTTGGGGTTTGTTTTTTGTTTGTTTGTTTTTTTGACTGTTTTTTTAACTTCCACATCCAACTTGAGGTTGCTAGAAATCTATTCAAACTCAATGGTTTCCCTTCTCACATGTTTGAACGCATTACACGTAGATTTTTGGACAATACCTTCGATCCTAAACCTTCAGTCCAGACGGTTCCCGAGAAAATAATCTATTTCTGCCTTCCATTCACAGGAATACATTCTCTCCAAATCCGCACCCAAATCAATCGCCTTTGTAATGCCGCTTTCCCTCATCTCGATACTAGATTTGTTTTCCGCTCCTCCAGACGAATCGCTTCTTTTTTCCCTTTTAAGAATAAAGTTCCCAAGTACCTGAGATCTAGTGATGCTGTTCCGCGTCTAATGTCGGTCAAACCACACGCCATTTACACACTAAAATATCAGAGCACCTGGGTATCTCTCCTATTACGGGAAAACATACCTCTAACCCCACTAAGTCCAGTGTGCTTTCTCACTCGTGTGCCTCAGGTCACAAAGTGGACTTTGACGATTTCAAAATCCTTTCTTGTTGTTCTGATTCGTGTAAGTTAATGGTACACGAGAGCCTCCTGATAAATAAATACAAACTTACCCTTAATGTCTAAGGCAGCTCGATTCCTCTTAACCTTTTCTAGTTCGACTGTCTTTGTGTGTAAACGCCCTTGTTGTCCTAATTGTATCACACTGTCCTATGTTGTCCTAGTCAAATCTAATTGTCTCTTGTAATTTGACACTCCGTAACATAACTCTTAAACTCATATATTCAAATATTGCATGCTAATATATCTTGTATTTAGTCTGAAGATGTCTTATGTTAAGACGAAACGTCACTTTTCATAAACATGCATAACCTTATGAAACTGTTCTATTTATGGCTCTACTAAAAGCACTATGTTGGGCTTTGATATTTATTCTGCGAATACAATGTATCAATGCTGTGGAAAAATCGTTGTTCGGACGGAAGCATGGATTTATAATCGTTTGGGTTATGAGGATTTGTGGGATGTTGTGGGATGGACTACGGTTGTAGGGGGGGGGGGGGGGGTGAACTCAGTTACTATGTATATTTATGCTCCATATTATGATTTATGAAGAACCACTTATGAGACTAACGAAGGGCTTTTTATGTTTCCTGAAGAGTACAAGCTGGCAGGCGACGTGAACGACTTAGCAAACGTCTTGTTATCTAATACATATTTAGCTAACAGCCTGACCAAATAGTCTGATCTGGTACTATGGTTCCCCAAATCAACGATATATTTAACCCTGAGTTGACCACCACACGCTAAACGTATCACGTGACTGAAACCGACTATTAGCTGTAGTCAATAAATTACATGAATAATTTGGGTTTTGTGTCCCTCTTGTTCACCATTCAGATTTAAACATTGGCGATATGGTTGAACCAGCGAGAATGGATGGTGGAGATGTTCTGTTCACTGGGCAAGAATTTTTCGTCGGTCTGTCATCCAGAACCAACAGGGAAGGAATCGAATTCTTGGCCAAAACATTTCCTAAATATCCAGTAACGCCTGTTGAAAGGGGCGGCAAAGGTGAGACCTGAAATAGCAATGAAATGCCATCGTAAATGCACAGCCAAAAGGTTATCTTTAAAACAGGGAATGGGGAATCGGGGAATCCGGAAATTGGGGAATCCGGAAATTGGGGAATCCGGGAATTATCGAAATAAAATTTAAAAAATTAAAATCTATAACAGCTAGCAACTATTGTAAGATTCGCAATCGATTTGGCCGGTGGCTTTTATAATTTTATAATTTGCCTATCTTTTGTGCCAAATGTTGAAAAAGGGTACATTCTTGTTCTAGTTTTTAGGACTAAGGAAAACTTAAACTGGACATATTATTCATTATACAGAAACAGCAATAGACGTTCACTAAATGCCCCCGTAAATCACGATGTTTAGCAAAATACGACGCGGCGCCATTGAAAGGACATGCAAATGGCATGGCTAGTCAGGCTAGATCCATAGATGTCATTTTTACACCATATTCACCCTAACCCAATATTTAAGTTAGCCAAACCACAAAAAATTACTCTAAATGATGATAATGTTAAATGACATCATTAGTTTCCAAAGGGCTCCCTTTGAAAGTTCTGGCTATGTGGATAGTCTTGTTGATGATTCATTCTCCTGTTAAAATATCTACTATATTTGATATATTTTACATCACGAAAAAAATTCAATGCATGCTTTCTTGGTTTCGAGCTGTTGCATACAACTAGCGAAAAATAATTTAATGCACATTTTTTTTCATTTTGAACATAAATTACGGTCAAAATTGCTGTAATATATGAGTAATAATATAAATGTTTATTATACCATCACTAAATAGCTTGATAAGCTAAATTACAGTGTCGTTTACAATGATAAAACTTTAACATGATAAAATTTGGTATATGATTAAATTTAAGTTTAAAACTATAGTTATTTTTGCAATCATATTTATTCTCAAACCGGTTAAGTCTAACCCTTAATTAAACTCTAAACGCGCAATTAACAGGAGCTTAACCTTGACATGTTGAAATATAATTAGCTATCCTGTGATCCCAAATGGAAATGACAATTGAATTGGCATGTTTGTGCAAGATACAAAATTTATTTACTTTCTCTGTTCTCGCCGCAGAACTCAGCCCATTATCTTTCCCACTGACGCATATATTGTTTATCTTGCTTGGAGGAATTAACTTGAATATTTTTATATTAATATACTGTTGCCTAGCAGCTAGCTGTTATAGATTTTAATTTTTAAAATTTTATTTCGATAGTTCCCCGATTCCTGGATTCCTCGATTCCCGGATTCCCAGATTCCCAGATTCCCGGATTCCCCGATTCCCCATTGCCTGTTTTAAAGATAGCCCAGCAAAAACGCCTTTTGCACTGAATTAAAATTGTTTGAGTTGACTGACATTCTCAGGCTTGCTGCAACTTGTTTCAACAACTTATATAGCAACTCTGTAAATGAAAAGTTGATGCAAGGCTGATTTTAACAAACTTGTCGACATGCATGTTCGCCATGTTGCAACAAGCCTGTTTATTTAAGAATCTCTGTTTATTTATCTACAGAGAGCGTGTTGCATCTGACAAGCTGCCTTACAATGGCCGGACCAGAATTGATGCTGATTGCTGAGGGTAAATCCGGAGACGACGCTTGGAAGGTTATAGAAGAACAGGGCAAGTTTAAGTATACCAAACTGTCTGTGCCTGACATTCAAGGAGCAAATGTCCTTTACATTAACGGAACAATCGTCCACCAACCCGCCTCGTTCGTTCCGGAAAGTGTGAAAGTGCTTAATTCTGTAAATTGTCCTAAAGTCGAAGTGGACATGTCGGAATTGGCAAAAGCAGACGGAAGCGTGACGTGTTGTTCGTTATTGATAAATTAGTTACAATTATCAATGTTAATTGAAGTGGAAGTTCTAAATGGAAGCTATTGTCAGTGAAGCGCAAAATCAAATCGACCTCCATAGCGCAATTTACATAATATGCGGTAATCGGGTTTGATATTTGAATGTTATGCTTTGTTAAACTAGTGACTGCGGTGCAGTTGAACATTGCTTTTTACCGGTTACGCATGCGCAAACTTTGGCTTTTCTAGCTTGTGTCTTGACTCTATTATTTTTGTGGAAGAAGTAAACATCAGTTACAATGTTGGGTGTTTAGCGTTCACAGTTGAGCCAGTTTTGATTCTCTTAGAACATGGCCAAACAGCTTGGCCAATCACCATCAGCCTTTGTAGTGAATGGACGATTTTCCTTGTAGACAAGCTTTTGAATTAGGTATTTCCATCAGCACAGCTGAGACGAGCATCTTAAATTTAGCGAAATTGTCAAGCTTGGTTGCAAAACATTGTAAAATGTGGAAAATATAGTCCTGTGAAGTTTGCAAGTTTTTTTATATTTTTGCCCGCGTAATCACATTTCAAAATCTGAGTACACTCTTCCGTGCAAAATAAAGTATACAAAATTCACACTCTTCACAGGGCTATATTTTCCACATTTTACAATATTTTGTAACCAAACTTCACAATTTTGCTAAATTAAGGATGCTCTTTGCAGCTGTGCTAATGAATATTCCTGATTCAAAGTTGTTAGAAGGTCCTGAAGGAGTAAGATGGGAGCTGGGAAGTGCCTATTTTTTTGGGGGAAAATGGGATTCCATGCACTGGAACTGGGATTCTCTGGCCAAAAAACAATAGAAAACAGAAATGGGATTAAGATTTGAGCAAGACAGCGAATGTGGGCTGAATAACTCAGGTATCCCATAGTGTGAGTCACGCACGTTGTATTTGTAAGCAGGAAACATTTTTTATGGACATTGGCTCGTCAAAAATATTCAATATATTAGTGTATTAATATCCTATATTAGATGTACAGAATCTATAAAAAAAGTATACAATTTTGAAACGGTTCTCAACCTCGCCATGCGGCTTGAAGTATAAAGTGTTTTTTTTTATGTAATATAGATTGCTTTGATACTTATGGTGTAGAAAAAATGAAACCAAGGGGGGTGGGGGGTGCGTATATTCGAACAGATTAGGAATGGCTTGCGCACGAAATTGGAATGTCTAAAAGTAATTTTGAGTCGGAAAGTAGAAACTTTGTTCCATCGCTGTTCAAAATTCTAGGAAATTTGCTAGACTTTAAGCCCTTCAAAACGCCACGCGAACTTGCATTTGTCTTACTAAGAATCGTTTTTGTAAAGAAAAGTGCTAATTTTAATTGCACCTATGCAAATTTTCCCTAAGCCTATTGTGCTTACCACCAAGCCTCGCATTGACGCAATACGTTCTCTGCACATCTAAGCGAGGCTTGGTGGTGAGACAGTAGCCTTAGGGAAAACCCGCATAAGTGCTATTAAATGACCCTCGGAAGTTGCATGCAAATTAAGTAAATGTATAAATTAAGCATGCGCAAAGCTGATTTTCTTGTACATGTCTAAGTGTCTCGCGCACGAAATGTAGGGAAATTAGGAACGGCCTGAAATAGCTAATTTGCATTTCATCTGCAAGGTATAAAAGAACCAAACATGAAGTATTCTCACGCTGCTGGGTAACGTGAACTCTGGGCTCATTTTTAAAGGATCAGTGATTTCGCAATTGCAACAAAGATCATCTGTGCTACAAATTCTGCAAAAATGTCGGATTTTTGGTTCCACTACTCAAAAGCAGTCGTCAGAGGAGTTTCTGGCCACTTTGCAGAAGGTTCATTAAAGCTGGGCGAACCAGATGAAGCGATTAATTTGACAAAAGCCAAGGAACAGTGGTCCAATTACGTGTCGGTATTAAAAGCGCTGGAATTGGAGGTTATTGAAGTCCCAGCAGAGGATAAGTATCCCGATTGCGTGTTTATTGAAGACACGGCGGTAGTCTGCGATGATATAGCCTTGATTACACGACCTGGACATGTTTCACGGCAAGGAGAGACTGTGGCGGTTAGAAATAGCTTGGAAAAGCTAGGTATGTTCGTATGTGATGTACATATTTACTGTGTGCACAATGTTTACAGTATCAAATTTTAGCATTTTCTAATTGAAACCTTAAACGATCGCTGCATGCAAACTATTTGGGATCGAACTTATACCGTTTCTGTTAAAGTCATTAATTTGTCTGCATCAGTAAGAGATCAGTTACATACATGGATGCACAACTCATTCCGGATTCATGAGTTCAGTTCATTTTTCAACACTCGCTCCATAGTAAAAGATGGATTCGGGCACGTATACTCGGGTTCGTTCGGGATTATCACAGTTCGACCCTCCCCCCTTTCTTAATTAAGGAGGGAGCTAAACTGGTGGAAAGGGGAAGAGGATTAATTTTTTCTTTGAAAATGGGAGGGAGTACTAAAAAGGGGTGAGTTGATTTACAAAAGGGGGATGTGTAAAAAGCTCTCATACATGTAAGCAACAAGTAGGGCAGCATTTTTTCCCTCCAAAATAGCAAGAGAATGAAGACTAAATCAAATAATTTAGTTGGATTTTTGGGAAAATTATGAATCTTCTTTAAATTTGAAACATCATTTTGACTGATTATTTTAGTTAAAAAAACTTTGTGAAAAGCCTGGGGGATAAAACGTTTTAAAACGGGAGGGATACTTTGAATGTTAATTTGCAGAATGCACAAAAACATAGCAACAGGAACTCTCTATCCGAGTTCTGAAGCAACATAAACAGAATTTGACGTTTTGAGTGAAATCTTTGGCTGATAAGTTCCTCTAAACTTCTCTATTTTTGCTTGGGAATTTCCGTTTTCCAATATGAATCCAGTTTTTCATATCTCTGAGGATGGTTCTGAAATACATGGCGTGTTTAATAAGATTTTGAGCAGAACTGTTGGCATGGACAGAAAAGAAAACGCTACGTTCTGTTAAAATAGGGTTGCAGTGGAAAACCACCTTTAGGGTGCAGGGGACCTGAGGGGGGCGGTGACGAGACGGAGGGGGATGCGGGAGTCGTGTGAGAGCGGGAGGCGGAAAAAAATGAGGACTTTAATGACTTTTCAAAAATTATTCCACCATCAATTAACTAGAATTTAACTTTATCGTCAGTCAAGAGATTGGTTAGAGGCATTTTGGTCCTTATGAATGGCATTCGATCGAGTTATGGTGAAGTTACATCCGTCACGAGCATAATATACTAAGCTTGTATGATAGTTCAATGGTTGTCGTGCCGAAAAGGCTATATTCGTCCGGTGGCGCTGTAAACGGATTCTTAATTCGAGGCACTAAACTTTCTCGTTGATTATTCAGGTTTAAAAATTGTCGACATGGTTGAGCCAGCGCTGTTGGACGGCGGGGACGTGTTGTTCACTGGGCGAGAGATCTTTGTTGGCTTGTCTTCAAGGACAAATAAAGAGGGTGTGGAGTCCTTGGCGAAAGCCTTTCCGAAATATCCAGTGACGTCTGTGAACATGAGCGACAGTGGTAAGAGGCCGTTTGCCTAGGCCACTTAGGCAAAGGAACTTCTGGATTTTTGTCCATTGACTCTCAAATTGTACGGCATGTTTAGAGAAGAATGTAACGGAAAAAAGGTCTGAAACAAAACAAATTTCGAAAGTGAGCTTCTTCTATTCGGCAGCCGATTGCTTTGTATAAAGATCGGTCCAACAATGATAAGAGTTGATGAGAGTTGGCAGTCCTATCCTTTTTAGTTATTCACTATATTTGATGCTTTCCCAACACAATAATGTATTTCATTGAAGTGAAAACATTGTCAAAACACTCACAAGAGGATAATATAGATCTGCGAGAAGAATAAAATATCTTTTTACCTATTTCTATAGGCAACACGTTGCATTTGAAGAGCTGTCTAACAATGGCGGGGCCAGAAATGATTGCCATTAGTCAAAGCAAGGCTGGAGAAGATACTTGGAAAGCTATTGAACAAACTGGAAAGTTCAAATACGCCAAGCTTTCCGTGCCAGAAGACAAGGGAGCAAACGTCCTGTACATAAACGGAACAATCGTTCACCAAGCTCGCTCGCTTGTTCCGGGAAGTGTCAAAGTATACAATTCTATGAATTGTCGAAAAGTCGAAGTGGACATGTCGCAGTTTGCCAAAGCGGATGGCTGCTTGTCGTGTTGTTCGCTTTTAATAAACTAAATAGTTGAAATATGAAATAAATTCAAAATATCACTGTTGTCTTCTCTTGATTTTCTCATTGAATTCAAAATATTTTTGTACTTTTACGTGTGTGCTGAGTAAACGTAAATTTTAAAAGAAATTTTTCAGCAGTTTGTTTGTAAGCTTGGAAATATTTCTTAGAAATCTTGTCTGGTGTACGTAGTAATAGCTTTAATTTTAGCAAATGGACGTGTGGAAATACAGAAACTTAAACAATGGATTGAACTATGTCTCGAATTGGCGTTGTCAGTGACGCTAGTGAAGTCAAAAGCACACAAAATTATATAGGATCTTTCACTACCTGAAACGATGTAAACACACTATGACTCGTTGAAACGTTGAATCCTGTTTGCACCGTTTCAAGTTGTTAAAGATCCGATGTTTTTGTGTGCTTATATTAAGTTACATTTTTTGGCAAACCGCCATCTTGGATTCAAAAATTTTGAAAAAAGAACTAAAATCATTTATGAAAGAGAACTAAATTTCTTAGTTTTTAAAAAAGGACAGAATTTCTTTATTGTTTGAATAAACTACTATTTGTCATAACACATTTGAAAAATGTCTCCCATCCCGGGCATATATGGCTACCCCTACCCCCTCCCCCGCTCTATTTCGAGCTTTCTGATTCGTTACCAAGCAACCAATCAGCAAGCGAGACTTTGTGCCAGGGAAATTTGCATTCTCTACAAAGCAACACAAAGAAAGAATGAAAAAACACAAAAGATCTGGATTAAAACGAAGTAAAATAAAGCCCTTATATGCGTATTTATAGTACATTTACGCGTGGTTGGTCTTTGAAAAGTGCTGTGAGCTTTTAATCGTCTTAACAGACATCGAAAGCGGCTTAAAAATGTTGTTTAAACGTGTCGAAAGACTTTAAAATTATCACGAAATTTACGGAGCGTTTCGTGCAGGATATTTTTGAATGCTTAACTGAATAACTCTCTCGTCAGGAGGCTAGTGCAAATGGATTTCAACGTGAGTATTGCAGAGTATTTTTCTGTAGAATTGTATGGCTTCGCCTTTTGAAATATGCACGACAGCGTTAATGTTTATATGAACAAGACAAGTACACTTATTACAGTATTTTAAATGGCTTTTGTACAACTTTCATTCATAAAAATATAGCTCCATTTTGTAGCATTCACTTTAAACTACGCGCAAATGTTGTTGTATCTTTTGCACAGTATTAGTAAGACAATATGACAAAGTTGCTGCAAAAACAAATGTCGCTATACCAGCTTAATATACTCGAACGAATTTTAATCTGTTCACGAATTTCGTTTGCTAAATATTTTGGGGAGAGAGTTTGCTTAAGAGCATGATTCGAGCACCTCAAAAGATATGGTCAAATAATAACGTATAAGCACCACAGTCAATCAAAACTCTCAGTAATATGGCTTTCTGTTTGATATTTCTCTGCTAGACTGATGAAGATGAAAGTATCAACGAAGAAACAGTAATAGACAGTTTGTTTACAGGTTGTGATGCTCAAGGAAGTGGTTTAGTCAGGGTGTCAAAATTGATTGAATATCTAAGTGCCGTTGCAGGTGACAACATTGAAGTAAGTTGTAGTTGTACTGTAGTCTTTTAATCTTAGGGAAGGGTTCTTTCATCCCCCTGGAATCACAACCCTTGTGGAATCCATCTCTCCCCGGGTCCCTGACCTTGCCCCCCCCCGAATTTTTTCTCGACTCATCCTGACCTCCCTCCCTCCCTCACACTGGTTTTCTTTGTCCTCTGAATCTCCCTCTTCACCTCTGGATCTCTTCTCCCTTGAATTACCTCTCCCACTTGACCCCCCCCCTCTAGATCTGGATTCCTTCACCCCCTGGATTCCCCTCCTCCCTGGACCTTTGCCCTTGATTGCTCTTTCTCCAAGATCTTCCTCTCCCCTTGGGTTTCTCCTATATTCATTCCACTAGGTTTCTTACTATCCTTTGAATTCTTCCCTCCCCCCCCCCTTTCATAGCTGAGAAACCTCCCACACAAACATCCGCCTCTCAAGTCTCATCAACTACCACGCAACTCTTGTTCTTGTTTGGCCAGCACACGAGCGTTGAGAAAACTCACAAACGAACTCTCGCTTGTCAACTCTCATCAACTCTCATGCAACTCTTGTTTTTGACATAAGAGTTCATACAAACCATCGCCTCTCGATTCTTATGTAACTCTTGTTCCTTTGTGGCCAGGTCATGAGAGTTGAGAAAACCATCACTTCTCAACCCTCCATCCCCATTTATATACCCGGAACGCGACTTTCTAACCAACATTTATTGATTGACTAGTTTGGTGGAAATTTTGACGATCTTCTAACGCTGCTGGATCCGAAATCCACGGACAGAGAAGTTGACATCGAGGAATACCGCAATGCAATGCTGAAATGGATAGAAGACATAAGATGTCGAAAGTACGCATTCAATAAACTTCTAAAACTTACCGTAGTTCTGGGATCGATTCTACGAAAAGTAAATAGCGCTATCCACCGGATAGTATTTTGCGACTGACGCAAAAAGGCACAAAAGCAATGCCAGCAGGGATATTGAACGCTCAAGAGATAAAAAGTGACCTTAACTCGAAATTTTAACTCCACGTTGAACTTCAGTATGAAGTTCAAAAACGTCGCCAGTGTAGGTAGTGAAGTCAAAAGTACGCGAAAGATATCCATTAGGTTCTTTCACTATCTGAAAGGCCTTTCGTAGGAGATGTCGAATTTGGTTCATCGTTTCGGGCAGTCATGGAATCTAAACTTTTGGTTATCTCTCTTTATTTAGTTCTCGCGAAGATGTTTATTATGCGGACACATCGGCAGAAAATCAAGTCGTGAGTTTCGATTTTCTTTCATTATTACTTTCCTGTAAGTGTTTATGATAATGTAGTTGAATTATTATACATAAATTGCCAGGTCTGCATGTTAATCACACCGTACACACTTGAAAGTGTAGTTTTGGTTATATACTAACTTCCATATCAAAATATTTGTGAAAATATTTTCTCCTCTTCAGATCTCCGCTGATGATTGGGCATCAATGGATACAAAGGGATGCGAAGGTACCATTACTGTTCTTCTTCAACTTGATCTTTTCTGTTTGGACCTGTCGCTTGTCAAACATAGCAGACGCCGTAATCTCGTAGAACGCGTAATTTTTATGACGCGTCTGTCCACAAAAGTTTTTATCTTCCAGTCTTTGATAAAGAAAATTATTTTACTGGCGAACCTACTAAGCTTGAAAACGAATGTGAACATAACTTTTATGCTGTTCTTCACTTCCGATCTTCACGTTTAAATTAAGGGCCCCGCTTCACTTTTTATATATCGTGTACTTTCGATCCATTTAGCTGTACGATGTCGCAGACCGAACTATTTAGATCGGATATAAGATTGTACCTCATCGAATGCTTAACTCATTTTAATATATTTTATCAGTGTTGCTTCTTAACATTCAATAATCCAACAATCAATTTAAGAAACATTCACTGTCATACATAAATTGTCATATTAAGCATTCAGTGTACAGCGCTGTTTCAACAAAGTGCTCATCGCTTTAATTTCCATCCATCTGCATTGATAATGACATAAAACAACTCAAGATTTGTCAGCTGTTTTGAAGATCAAAGAACAAATAAATGCACATTGTTATAATTACACGACCTGCTTTGCATATTGCGAAAACACACACAAGATAAATTTAGAGTTGGATAAATGTTACAAACTTCGAGGAACCCATAGCTCGTTTAGATTGGGAGAGAATATTTGTCACATTCTGTAGAGATAACTATTATACGGTAAGTAGCGTTTACAAAATCTGTTACGAAGGCTAAAGACGATTCTTTATGTGGCTTAGATGTATATTCATATGTAGACAGATAATTGCATGTTGCTTGTGTTTTATGCCGTAGCTTATACTACTTGCCTTTGGCCCGCTTTTTTGATGGTCAATCTGAAATATTGATCTTTGTTTTAGTCAGAGTCTAACTATATCTACAACATAAATTGTTTTGCTGCTTTTACTCGAAATTCGGAAATATCCCTGTGGCTGTGACATTGTATAGAACTTATTGACAGCGATGTCCTACTATAAGGTTTTTAATAACACAAGTGCAGGAGAATTCATTTGATTGGAGAAAACTACAAAGACAAATACAATAATGTACTGTTATATAGGGATGATTTTATAGTACATGTTTTATACTTGGATAATATTTTCTAAGGAATTTAAAGCATCATAAATCTTGCTACTCCACATGAAGGTCTTGGATAATGAAAACATATCAACTCTATTTGATGATGATTAAATTCATATATGTTTAAGTTCTCGTAAAACATACTTCCTGTACGAATGAGCGAGGATGAAATTGAATAATATGCTTATAGACTCAGAGTAACACCACAAACATCATTAAATTTTTCACTGGAGTGCATAACACCAAGAATTTTGATTCCCATTGAGAATTATGATTACATTTAAAATTGATGTCGAAGCAACTAGACCCCTTTGGAAATATCATGTAATCGAACTGACCTGACCGCGTATCTCAGTTGGTGGAGCATTCGGCTAGCATTCCAAAGGTCGTAGGTTCGATTCCCATCGTGGTGAGACATATTTTTCAGCTTGCCCGGTGTGGATGTAAACTCAGAGTAACACGACAAACATCAAGTTTAAAACTTGGTTTAAAACAAACTTAAAGCAATAGGATCGAGTCTTCAGACTTTCGAATTTTGACTCTCTGTTCTGGTAGTATGTCCACGCCATAGCAAACATAATAAGAACATCGCAGAGAACGTCGAGAACGACGACGATAATTATGTTCTAATTAGTCTTAATTATTCTCGTGACGTCACTTTATTGCTTGCTCAGATTCTCGCTGTATGAATTCAACGTCCGAAAGTGTGGAAGGTCTGGGCGGGGAGTCTCCGTTGAAACAAGACTGGTGAGCAATGTAATTCAGCTTCTACCTAGAGCTGTTTTTGAAGAGTATGTGAGATTCTTTGGGAATGGACAATTCCGATGATAGATTAAATTTTGATCCAGGCAATATGAACGCCTAAAAAGAACACCTTAAAATCAGTAAAACTGCAAAGTTTGGTGGCGAAATGTTCTAGATAACAGAAAATATAACCCCATGAAGTTTGCCAGTTTTGTATATCAGGGATTTATGGGCTTTCCCGTGCATAATTCAAATATACACCAACTCGCAAACTTCACGGGGCTGTATTTTCCTTTATTTTCAACATTTCACCATCAAATTCCGCAATATCACTTATTTTAAGTCTTTAGAAACTGATTACATTCAGTATCATGTCTTTAGAAACTGATTACATTCAGTATTATAATTTCCATGGACTCTGAAAACAGCTGTGGTAAAAGGTTTTGTTCGTGTTGTCTGGGTCAAAAGTTAGTCTTTTATCTTGAGAAATGTCAGCTGATTGAGAGTCCATGGAAATTATAATACTGAATGTAATCAGTTTCTAAAGACATGAAGAATGGTAAAGTCAGTCGAATTAATCTAATTTCATTTCAAGGGAACTGGTGACAAAAATCGAAGACCTCCAGCTAAACAACAAAAGGCTGGTAGATCACAACGCTGAACTAAGTTTTCAGGTGTGTTTTGGTTTCAAGAGACTAAATCATTTTAAAGTTTTTGTGGAAAATGAGTCGTATATGCTCTTTGAAGCTCCATCGTATGCTTTTTTTAAAATCCTCATTGTCTTGTCGGATTTGTCACAAAAAAGGTTAGTTGGGGCAGGTGTATACATAATACGTAGTTTTTTTCAGGTTGTGAAATGCATGATTTTTAACTATTTTTTTCTTAATTCTCCGGTTTCCGACTGAAGAATAATTTCTATTCGTGACGGATTTAATTCAAACAACTTCATTACAACGTTTTGGAGTGAAGATTGAAAATTACAGATTGAGTTTTTGGGGCCGTTTCATGGTCATAACAATCCCCTGAAAAAATCCCTAGAAAATATGTTTTCCAAAATGTTTTTCATGCTCGGATAGAATAATAAACGAATGGTTAGTAGTAGGGATCTCAAGCATGGAAGCTGCTAAACTAACGCGTGGTGTTTTGCTAGATGGAGAACACAGAGGAAAGTAATAATCAGTTACTAAGCGAGGTTAAAGTCCTTCGAAAACAATTGAGAAAGTAAGTATAACGCTATGTCAACGCTCTGTCCAAGGTCGCGGGTTTCCTCCAGGAACTATAGGCATCCTCCTTCAGGAAAAATGTGACCGGGCGAATAAGAAGAATTTATTTACGCACAGTTAATCTATTTACAAAAGTACTAGTTATATAGTTTCCATGTCAATTATAAAGCTATATATACACACTGGCCATATATTATAAGAATGTGCACAGTGTTCAAAGTAGCATTATTCTTTCGAGTTAGGTAATCCATAGAATGGCCCACCCTGTCTGGTGACTCTGCAATTGTGGCGAAACTATAATAAAACGTTGTAACAAGTTTATTATAAACAAAAGCTACTGCGCTGTTTCCAACTGGTTTGAAAAGTTTGGAACAAGCTGTTGACAACTTGTAAAAAGCTTGATGGAGCTATCAGACTTATTAGAAAGTTGTTTCGACAAGGCTGCCACAGTCATGGTATAACAATATTGCAACGGCCTTGCATTGCTAACTTTGTGACAATCAACTTTGTTGGCAGACGTTTTACAAGTCGTGAGATTTTTGGTAGTAGCTGTGATTCATGATTGGATTTGAGTTGTGAGATCGCTGATAATAGTGCCTTTGCTAATTGTTTGCTGTGGTTTGATTTAGCTACCAAACTTTGGACGAGAAGAACAAAAATATTGAAAAAGAAAATGAAGAATTAAGGCAGACAGGTATGAAGTACCTCGTTTGAAAAGAGTATAAATCAGCGCTCTGCCCGAAGTCGTGGGTTTTCTCCGGTTACTCCGGTTTCCTCCCAAAGGGAAAGTTAACAGGGTGGATTAGGCAGAACGGGCCAACAGTAATTGGAATCTAAGTAAATAGATAAACAAATCAAAATAAAATGCTCTTATGTTGCTACATTCAGTGACAGATCTGCAGGAGACAAGTCGAAATTTCGAGAACAAGACAAAGCAATTGGTAAGCAGCAAGGAATTAAATATACAGAATTGAACACAATTAAACACAATGAAACACAACTAAAGCACAATAAGACGTAATTAAACGGCAATGCAACACAATGAAAGACATTTCATTTCAGAAGCGTCCTCAAAGATATGAAAAACTGTATTCATATTGTTATCTGACTCTGCAGAGAACTACGAGGAACTCATTGTCTCGAGCAGGAATTGAACTCGCGTCTTGCAGTGTCAGACTAATATATTGCCCCCGTTCCTCTGCACCCAAGTTCCAAATCTCTTTACATAAGTTATTTTAAAGCATTGAAAAAGCCTCGCATAATCAAGATCACCTGGCATGCACAAATTATTTTGATTCGATAACTGATTACTTGTAACCGTGCCAATCTCTGGTTCTACGCGATCATTTAACTTATCCTCATTCTAGGAGAAAGACCGGTTCGTGTTGAGCGAATTTCAAGAAGAATTGCAGACGAAGGTGAGTGCATTTTACCACTAAAGCATTCCGTTCCCATAATATAATAAACCATTTTTAAAACTTAATTGTTGTTTAATTACACTTAAAAAACGTTTTGTCATAATATATCTCGAACTAACTTTGCGAGTGCAAATAGAGCAGTCAAAAGTGGAGTATAAAGATATAGGTTCTTTGAAACAGATAAAACAGAACGATTTTCTCTTTTAGACAAACTTTTGAATTAGGAATATTCATTAGCACAGCTGAAAAGAGCATCTTAAATTTAGAAAAATTGTGAAGTTTGGTTGCAAGGCATTGTAAAATGTCCAAAATATAGCCCTGTGAAGTTTTCAAATTTTGTATACTTTTGTATCATGAGCGGAAAAGTGTATCAGATTTCGACATGTTATTATAAATGTCACTTTTCCGCGCATAATACAAAAGTATACAAAACTTGCAAACTTCACAGGGCTATATTTCCACATTTTACAATATCTTGACCAAACTTCACTATTTTACTAAACTTAGGATGCTCTTTCCAGCTGTGCATGCTAGTGAATATTTCTAGTTCAAAAGTTTCGGAAAAGGAATCGTCCATTTGACGGATTGAGCGAAGATCAGACAAACGCTCTCACTACTGTATGACGTCCTAACAAAAGGCCTTCGCTCGATACGTAGATTTTCATTTTACTGTTCCAGGTAGCTAGTGAAAAAACATATACCGTGCAGCACTATCAGTATATTAACTGCACTGTTTGTGACAGACCTGGATCCTATTTCTTCGCGTAATTTGTTGCTCAACATGCATTCTTGCCCAACCTCGATATTGCTTTACCTTCCAGCTATCAGCGGCTCACAGACGATTGGAAAGTTTATCAAATGATCACAAAAATATCTGCCTCGCTTACAATGAAGAAAAGGTATTAATAATACTGAATCACATTCTAAGCTTCTCAAAGTATACTTATTCTTAAAAATTAGCGCAAAGAATTTTCAAATTTTTGCTCACCATCGATTAAGTGCCAGTTATACGAAAACTAGTTAGCTTAATCCTGGATTCAATCGTAGGTTTGGTTTCAGAAGTCTTGAAATAAACTGACATACAGAAACACAGAGATTAATTGAAATAGTTGGTTAAGTTTTAACCTACTGTTAAGTGTTATAAAGGTTTAGTGCTAACCAGGCTTGAACAAGCTGTTACGTTGATGTATACAAGTAGAAGGAATATGTCTCTAAAACTACGCATATATCTATGTAGCAAAGGTTGATTGAGCTGGAAGAATTACAGGGGGTTAAAGATGAAATGGATAAGGTAGAACAACAGTTAACTATTTCCACTACAGTAATCACTTTTTTATAATTAGTCTTACTTTTTTATGTAGCCTGACGATTTGGCCATGCCAGGCAAACATTGCCGTGTATATAGATCAGGAGCTGTTTGTTCCAAACAAAGCCTGTTAGGTTTAACTGCTGATAAGCAAAAAAAAAACCAACTTGATCTGTATATTCATTAAACGACCAGATTAAGAATTTGAAAAGAACACTCATGTCTACAATTACATATTTAGTTCTATTTCAAAACCATCCTCAGAGATGAAAACTAGTCTTTAATGTTTAAGTTCAGTGGTTCAGAAAATAAACGGGAGCGTAATCTAGATTTCGCTTATCCACCGTTTGAGCTAAACGGCGTACGAATAGCCAACCCTAGTTTTCAAAACAATTAATTTCTAACGAAATTGATAACCATCATACTTTCAAATTTGCAAACCACTACAAAATTTACAGGTTTGATTTATCTTAGCGGATTCCTCGAATACGTTATTCTCCCAGTTGGCACGGAATCCAAGGTTGTAATGTGTTTATCTAAAGAACACGCGTTCTTTAATTAACCATTTCTTGATTTCTATGCTAAGGCAGCCTTTCTTTTCAATTAGTTAAAGACCTTGAATTGAGGCTCGGACAATCGCTTAAACTCTTGCCTCCTCCTCGTTGCTTGGTGGTCACAATACCACACATCTTTGGTTGTTTAAAATGACTCTCCATGACAGCTGGTTAATGATTTGATCTTCTCTAATTGTAGGAGTCGACAGGAGCCCAAAAATACCTTACAAGTGTCATATCTGAACTGACAGCACAGAAAGAGGTACCCAACTCAATGACTACAATACCCCCTCCCGCTACACAATACCCCCTCCCGCTATGAAAAGGGATCCACGAAGATACGAGTTTCTTTGTAATGGATTCCAACTAGTAATTTACTAGTGATTTGCTAAAGGGTTCTACTAGTGAATTCTGGTTCCTTACTTGTAGATTCCAGATTCCCTTTTGTGAATTATTGATTCCCAGCAGTAAATTTTGCCGGATTCTAGGAATCCTTTATATAAGGCGAAATAAACGTGTAACCGGCTCATACTACCCACACTCTCATTTTACCAGGCCTTACAAATAGAACGAAACAAAATGGAGGGTGAATTGTTTCAAGTACGAGAAGATTTAAACCGTTTGATGGTTCGTAACGCGTCGACTTTCTCGTCTACGGAAAAACGCGATCATCTACGAGCACCTCCGACGTTCAGCGCGGCTGCTAGCTCATTGCAACAGGAACTACAAGAAATTGCGGTGAGGAGAGACCAGCTTAGGAGCCAGGCTATCTTTATCATCCTTATTATCCATTACGAAAAATCTCGCCGTCTCGCAAACAGACTTGTTATTAGAAAGCCGATATCAGAATAAACTCGCATGGCTTGTGACAGCTTATTGATGACAAGTTATGCACAGGCTTGCTGCAAGTTGTTTAAACAAGTCGTAACAAGTCTGCAAATGGCAAATTGCAACAAGCCTGATTTTGACAGACTTGATGCAGCTTGATGAAATTGATAAGTTTATTGCAACTCGTTTACAAGTTACAAACCGCTAGAATCAACGACATGCAACAGGTCTGTGACACTTTTGGCTTTGTATTTTAGAAATTGTGTACCATCTCTCAGCAAGATTTCCCCAGTACAATAAGTAATGCATTAACTTAATAACTCTCTCTGTTTTTTTTTGTAGGGTAATGATTGCTTGCCATCACCTATCGTTGGTCATTCATCTACTTTCAACCAGAATTGTTCTTACGAAAGTGAGGTATTCGACAGTCCGAGTGCAACCAACTCTGTTGCGTCATCTTTGTCATTGATCTCGCTGAATTCGTCAACAAACTCACCTTTATCAAAGTCTAATGAATATTTTGCCGCTGTGTCTCAAGTGGTAGGTCTTCTCCTAGCTCAGACCTCTATGTGGAACTGTTTAGAACTGATAGAGCTCAGTACAAATAAAGTCAGTATAGTTTACGTTTCCTCCTGTAGTAACACTGGAGCAATAAAGGCCTGATTCCACGCTAGGGAAATTCTTCGCGAGAAACTGTTCATGCGAAATACGGATGGTTGGGCATGACTGGTTCTTTTCAATTCTCTCACTTTTCGCAGTGAGTAGAACTGATTTCTACTCACCAGTGAA
The DNA here is from genome assembly GCA_963855995.1 of Muricea muricata. NCBI lineage: Eukaryota > Metazoa > Cnidaria > Anthozoa > Malacalcyonacea > Plexauridae > Muricea > Muricea muricata. The sequence goes on from OY979721.1 coordinate 1,134,335, forward strand.
GCGAAATTTTTTCGTGCATAGAGTGAATTCAATGGAATTATTCATGTGCAACCATCTGTATTCCGCATGAACAGGTTCTCGCAAAGAATTTCGCTGGCATGGAATCAGGCCTTAAGAGATCACACTTACTCGTCCTCTGTGAAGAACTGTTTAGAACTAATAGAGCTATATAGTATAAATAAAGTTAGTTTAGTTTAGGTTTTTCCTGTAGTAACACTGGATCAATAAGAGATGATCTTTACTAAACTGCTGGGAAGAACAGTTTAGAACTGATAGAGCTATCCAGTACAAATAAAGTTAGTTTAGTTTAGGTTTTGTTCTGTAGTAACACTGCATGGATCAATAAGAGATGATCCTTACTGGAGTCTAGAAAGAACAGCTTAGAACAAATAGAGCTATGAATAAAGTTAGTTTAGTTCAGGTTTCCTCCTGTAGTAACACTGGATCAAGAAGAGATGATTCTTACTGTAACTCTAGGAAGAACTGTTTAGAACTGATAGAACTTTACATAAAGTTAGTTTAGTTTATGTTTCCTCCTGCAGTAACACTCTGCCAAGAAGATAATCTTTACTGGGCCTCTAGGAAGAACAGTTTAGGACAGATAAAGCTTTCCAGCGGAAATAAAACTCTAAGCTCAACAAATAGTAACTACATTTAGGCTGCAGACTTCCGTGAGAAGAAAGCGAAAGCTTTACAAACGATTTCAGAACTGGTCCACTTAGAGAAGACTCGAGAGAACAAAGAAATTCGAGAAGTATGACTCATAATTATGAGAGAAATAAATAAACAAATCCCCCATCAGCAAGCTTCGAACTCAAGAAGAGTTGTATATCCAGTATATCGCAACAAATTTTGGTACTTTTGGTAATAATTCATTCGCGATGTGGTACTTACCTTTCAGAGCCTTCAACGAGAGTTAGAGAAAGAGATGGAATTTTTTGCTGAGAAAATCTGGCTGCTATCACTTGCGAGAAAAGCTTCAGAAAAAAGGTAAGTATTGATCATAATATCTCGAGCTTAAGTTGCCGGTGTTAGTAGTGCAGTCAAAAGCACACAAAAACATTGAGACCTTTCAGTACTTGAAACGTATTTAATTCTGGCGTTTCAAATATAAAAGTATAAGATATTGTAATGCTACATCCACTGGGATCAAGTCCATAAAACCATTTCACCATCGAGATTATATGCTAAAAATTGTCTTTATGTTTTTAAACTCAGTTGATGTATATGTGTTATTTTTCTCATTAGGGTTTCAAAACTGTTGGCGTTAATCGAGACATTAAAAGGTAACTTTTTTAAAATTAAATACGTTATCAAAAACAGCATTATCATGCAATTTACATTTATCATTTGGTTTGCAAAACTACAAAAGACATTAAGTGTCCTGATACCGGCTTGTTGATGACAAAATCTGACTATTGTATCAACTGACTTGTTGAAACAAGGGCGTTTTTGGATGTGTAAAAATTTGCACTATTCATCAACACAGTCACATACTGATTCAGACTAACTCTGAAAGCCTACTTTGTATGATCATAATTCCAGATGAGAATCACCAGTTGCAAGAAGAGAGAGATAAGGCCCTACAGAAGATTGGGAATCTTTCTTTAGGAAGCGAAGACATGGAAACAAGGTTAGAGTGATTTATTATTTCCAGTTGATCATTGAAATCTTGTTCGATATCAACAACTGACTAATGGATAAAGCATGAGCAGCCGATGTGTATGTGAATATTTTATCTTAGTTTTGAAATCTTCTTGATAAAAACGTATTCTGTCATAATCTCAAAGAAGTTAATGATACTCGGTAAGGTTGATGCATCGAACTTAATGTTTGTATAAATCAGACTGAGTGAAATCGTCATCAAATATTGATTAAACATGTCTTTCTTTTGTGTTTTCTTCATGAATTATTAATAATTTTACATTTTTTTTCAATTTATCTATACTTCCGAGGATGATAAACTTGTGGCCTTTTTTGTAATTTCTAAATGTTCGTTTTAAGAGGGAAGGAAAAAAGGAATACTTGGAGAAAGACAGTCAGGAGAAACATGGGAGAGACCAGCTAGACTCTGCTCCATGTATAGTCAAACCACAAAGAACAACCATGCATTACCTGACATGACCTATCCATGCACTGCCTAGTTTAATCCGTCTGTCTAACGACTTGCTTAATTTTCCAGGATGGAGGAGCTAGCTTTGGAATTGCAAACAAGCATGGAGAATACAAAGCACTTGGAGAAACGGTGTAATGAATTACAGAGCAAAGTACGACATTGATTGAAATATATATTTATTTCTGTTGCCATTTCAAGTGAAAAGTTAACTTCGCATCGTTCCATTTTATCAGCTAACAAAGGCAGAAGGCGAATTGAAGTGTATCAAGTAAGAATTCAATATGAATACATTGTTTTCTTTAATTCCATTCACTTATCAGGTTCTTTTTTGGTTTGCATGTCGTTCTCTTAAGCCTGCTTCTACTAGTTATATCTTGATGACTGATGTGATAAATATCGACACAGATCCAGCATCAATAATGACTGATTTAAAAACAGTTCAGAAAAAACCCCCTGATAGATCTGGACTGTAACACATCGATGAAAATGATTTCGCTACGAAACTAAGTTGTGACCAAATGAAAAAACAAACTTCAGTAGCCTGCACAACTTAACAATTTGGTCCTGCTACGCTAATTTCAACTGTTTACTATCATTGTCAATTTCTTAAGAAATTGATTGTTTTCACAGTCAATTAACCGGGAAATATTTGTATGGCAGAACTAAACATAGGGCTGGGAATGTTACCACTTACTAGCGTGCCTCATGTTGATTTTGAAACATTTTTTTGTTGAATTTGCCAGGCTAGAAAAAGACACGTTGTCCGCATCACTTGAGGTATTTACCTTTCGTTTCTTAGCGTTTCTTCGCTTCAGATCTTTATCTTAATTTTTACCATTCATTTCAGCAAGCAGACTTGCAAACAACGCGCAAATATCGTGAATTAGAGAGGTATCGTATATGCCTATATAGATATATTTTCCTTTGTGAAGAAAATAAAGGGTGTACTCGCAAAAATGTAATTGAGTTGATGTTACATATATTACAATATTGGATAAAATTTCACACAGAAATTCATCCCCTTCCTCGTATTACATAGAAATGATCGTCTTTGGGTGTCTGCCTGCCGTCGATCTCTCTCTACCTCTACCTCTTATTGATCATCAACCTCTGCTTCTTCACACAATCGTGTCCGAAGTTTTGTCGATTCCACCTGATCCTTCCTTTCTGTCCGTAGTTCCCCGATCATTGAACACCTTCATGCGAACTGAAACATGATGATCCCTTTGGTTTGTGTGAGGTCAAACTATGCTTGCTTGTGTTTGATCTGCTTGACCATCTCTTCATTTCAATTAACTAACTCCCCCAATATCAGACACAAATGACGTGTCACATGCATGGAGGCCGCACTGCATCTTGTATCTTTGTCATGGGAACCTTTTACTAAACTACAATTCAGGACATTGTCTTCGTTGTATTTCTAGAAAATACAAAGAGCTTGAAGAGGAACATAAGATTGCCTTAGGTATATATCATATTATTGTTTTGATATTAAATCGCATAGTAATGTCATTTTTTTCAAAACATTGTACCTTTCAAATCATTTACCATTATAATAATTAGTCTATAATCCATAAAAAATTTACAATATAAACAGAGAGTAGCCTCAATTTGTGTATTTGAATTCTTTGTTGAGTTGATTATTAGTTTGTTTCCGAAAATACAATCCTATTTATGAAATTTCTGATTCTCAGCCAAAGTAAGTCAAACGGAGAAACAGCTTGAAAGAACTTCGATTGACTTAGCTGTTGAGAAGAAAAGGTCAAAGAGTCTACAGGTAGGTGCATTACTTGCTGTGGTATTCCAACAAGAGGACAATGAATCTAAGACGCCAATTTTCAATTTAAAAAGCAGATTGGACACTAAAAATCAGCCGACAAAGCCAGCTTGACAACTTGCAATGCAAAACCTTAGTCATTGCCAATATTAGTTTCTTCAGAAACTGGCTTTTCAACGGAACATAAACGCAGAAATAATAACATAGCCAGACCAAATAGTTGGGCTGGTTCGCTCTCCTAATATTTCATCCGAAATTTTCTCATTTGATATGTCGTACAATTTTTACCTTTCCTTTCTAATGTGGTTTCCTTTCTCAGGAATCCCTGTCCTTATCCGTTTCAAAACACGAGCAAGAACTGCAAGAAATCATGGAAACAATTCCAAATGAAGATTTCGATGATTCAGTAAGTAGGAAGTCTTTTTTTCAACCTAATTCTCTAAAATATGTAAGCAATGCGGCCGAAAATAGATAAGCTTGTTTGTTTCATGCTCCAATTATAGCATTTTTGCTACAAAGAATTGTATGCTATTCACAATGGCCCCACATGTGCTCGCTTATTATGAGTATGGGCTCATTGATCGAGCGCTCAGGTTGTGGAGGAAAGCCTCAGTTGCAGGCGTACCGACCAAGAATTTGCAACCGAAGGGGGTGGGTGGGCCGTTACCATCCTCACCTTCCTGGGCGCTTGATCAATTTGAAGTGCGGAATGCAGTGGAATCTGTCTTGTTTATGTTTATACTATCTCCCTTGGGGCTCTACAATAATTTTAAATCTTGTATACCAGATAGTTAGATGAAAGTTCATTCTCGTGCTGTGTTTTGACATCACGAGATTATAGACATCATTGTGTTTGACATAGGGTGTTTTCAGTGACATTGCCGTGGGGCAAAAAAATTCCCTGTTCTTTGTTCACATCACAAAACGTTTCGTAAAAATGTAACTGGGGCATAAAACATCAAGCTAATTTCTTAAAAAAGGCCCTGTTTAAGTAAATGCTTCCCTATATGAGGACATTTAAGTAGCTATCAAGAAAACTTATTCTTATGTCTGTATAAGTTTTCCCATATTGTATTAAATACTTTGATTTAACACTTGTATGGATATAGATAGATTACCTGTCTTACAATGTTATATATATAGCTATATACTTTTCTAATATGGCATTTGCAAATTCTGAACACTCGCTGGCGAAGAGCCTAGTTGACATAACTTACAGCGTTTACAGCATTGCATTTTGAAATCAGGAAATCTGACATTTTTTCCCAGCGTTCCAGATCGAAATCATCGGCGATAACAGGCTATCAAGTCAGGAGCAAGCTCAGAGAGTTTTTGGCGGACAAATATTTGGTACTAAATACAGCAGCTAATTATGTTTGTGGTGTTACTTTATATCCGCACAGGGCAAGCTGAAATACCTATATAACGTTGTTTAAGTCTGGACTGTCTGTTGAGCAAACGTTACTCGTGCATATTTTTTATGCCTTTTGCAACTTTTTCTCGAGTATCAAACATGTTTGATATGAGGGGAAAGGTTGCACGAGGCACAAAACCCATGCACACATCGTTGATCATTTCTTTGAGATTATGAAAGAATAGGAACGTGTTTATCCAGACATTTTCTAAGAACGAGAAAGGTAGAAAGCATTGATACAATAAAAGGAATCGCTTACATCGAAGGATCGGACCTCCTCGGTTTCAAAATATCACATACCCGGACCTGACCTAAGGACGTAGGCCAGTTTCAAAGCATTGGGCTAGCATTTCCAATGTCGTAGGTTCGATTCCCGCTCTGGTCAGGCATATTTTGCAGCTTGTCGGGTGTAGATACAAAACCCAGAGCAACAAGACAAACATCAGTCAGTATGATTGCATTTTCAACGATACATGCGCAAGGACTTTTCTTGGACATATTACGTATTTCTTTTCTAGACAGTGCGAGATTCACCCGATGGGAAACCGACCAATCATGACAACGAAATACCCATAGGAGTCAGCACTCCACTCGACGGGAACAGTATGGATTCAAATGCATTCTCTAACCCAACAAGTAATATCTCCCAACATCTTTCCAATGACAAACCGAGATTGGCTGATACACCATACCCAACTCACAAACTGGACAACTTAGAAGGTAAACTTTATTTAATGTCTGTTTACATAGTGTGTGCAATTCGGAATGTAGGAGACGGGGAGGGCTAAATTTTGAAAAAGGCTTCCGTTTTCTACCGTTGCCATTTTAGCTGGAACATATCCCAATTATAAATAGCTGTTTCTCCTTCTTTCGTGCGAATTGGAATGATGAATTCTGTGCCACATAGGTTATAGTCCCTTTTGCCCATCGATCCTGCTCTTAAAGATACCAACATTGCTCAAATTTTGCATCTTTCGAACTCTTTTTTAATCCAACCTCTGGTTTACATTTATTTACGAGCAAAGTGAACCAGAACAGTGTAAGATATTCAGATATTCAGTTAGTAAATCATATTTTATAAATATAGCAGTTCAAAATGTAAACAAAGCGTTTGTTTACATTAAGTACTTTGACCCTCTTCCACCTTCCATGGGTGATCGAAAATTTTCAATGAAAGAATATAACAACATGAAATCAGGAATTGGCAATTATCAACATACTTTATTGATTGTCAAAAGTTGTTATCGACTGGCTGGCTGCAAGTTGTTTCAACAAGTTGTAACAAGTCTTGTAGTATTTCAGGTCAAATTTAAATCCTGAACATTATCTTTTTAGAAGCCTGTGACGTATCGCGAGAAAGTGAGTTTTCCTCCAGCAAGAAATACAACGACAGTTCAGCACTTTCTAGCATATCTCCCAATCTGATCAGACCATTTGACGAGCCAGATGATCAATATCTTTCGCCCAATTTGATTGAACCTTTTGAAGGAGATGTCGCCAAGAACCAAACATTTATCAAGGTAAACATTATTTTAGCGTTTAAGTAGATTCTCTCAGACTTCAAGTCAATTCTAGATTGGCGTTTTCGAGTTTTTACACGGCGCCATTCAAAAACAACGTCTCTTCTGATTAGTCTTCTTGGATCGGTTGTACGATGGATAGCGCTATCCACTGGATAGTGATTTGTTCCACTGCCACAGAAAGGCGTAAAAAGCAATGACACCAGAGATATTGAACTCGCAAGAGATAAAAATAGACTTTAAATCGAAAATACTGAACTTTAATATGGGTTTTACCAGTTACTGGACATGCTTTGGTACAACCGACCCGAGATATTTAATACTGAGGTGTTTCTACAGCTCCTTCGTGACGAAGCACGAAAGAAATCAGTTTTGTCTTGATTTACATTAGCTTAATTAAACTTTGATTTTCTCGCCTAACATCAGATGTATTTTCAAAACTGCTTTGCCGATAGATCTTTAAAGTTATATAGTTTCACAAGTTACGTGTTGTATCAACAAGTGTCTACAAGTCTCGCCTTAAGCTCGAATTTGTATATCCGATGCAACACGCTCACTCATCTTGTCAATATAGTTAAAGCATTTTCATTCCATTTTAAAGCCTGGTCACAGCACCGAGCTGGAGGAATGGCGCAGCAATGGCGACACGCCGGAAAGCTTCAAGGACAAAGACTCATTTTCAAATGCTCGTAACTTAACACAGAGCAGACACTCAAACGGAAGCTCCAGAAGTGCAAACGAAAACTGCACAAAAAATCTTCTGGACGATTTCTCAGCTGAAGTGACAACTGCAACACATCGTAGTACGCGTTTTAGTTCAAGCCAGTATCCGGAAGAACTTCCTGTGGACAATGATTCTGCGCCAGTCTCCCCGGCAATTCCTGCGAGATTTCGCAAGATCAGCAATATAACGCCACCGAGAGTCCGTCGAAAAATGGGCACCAGTGAGTGTTCATTGATCATTCCTATTTACTTTTTTCATGCAATTCATTGGTTTTTTTGTTCTAGAGTCAGTTGTTCGAAGCTGAGTTAGCGCTTACTCCCGGGTTAAAGCTTCAGAGCTGAACCAAAACTACTATTGATCCAGACAAGATTTCTGAAGAAATACATAATCAAAATGCTGTGAAATTTCCATTAATTTCGACGTTAACCCAGGGTTAAGTTCGTTCGTTAGTTGTTCAAAGCTGAGTTAGTTCTCAACCACGGTTGAAGTTTGACCCACTGTTTTAGTCACTGTATTTCTACACATCCATTTCATTCAAAACGTCAGATACCAAACCACTGTTGATCCAGACAGGTTGTCTGGAGAATTATTCCCAAACTTACAAACAAGTTGCTCTGAAATCACCTTCAAACATTATGCTAACCTAGGGTTGGGCTAACTGCGACTTTGAACAACCGGCCCAGATGATTACATATTCTTTATTGCAGGTAACCTACCGGCTATAATACCTTGCACAGATGAAACTCAAAGCTCTCCCTCTAACAGGAGTCCTCGGACAAACTCCAAACTAACAGAACCAAAGTTATTGTTTACATTCGACGGTCCTTTAGCTCAAAGCTATCTTAATCAACCAGAAAATGTCAGGATACCCAGCAGACTTACAAACTCCTCGACAGAGGGAGATAGGGCTTCGGAGAGTTATGACAGTGATTACAAATCTTCTCCTGGAGTAATGAACAGTTATATTGAAGGCGTTTCGCTGAATTCAAGGTACAAACACGTCAAAATCTCACAACGTGCAACCACTCTGTCAACAAGTTGTGTTTCAACTGCTTCTCCGATGCTTTGAACAAGTTAACACATCTTGTTGATAACTTGTAAAAAACCTGGCGAGAATATCGGACCGGTTACAGGGTTTTTCTAACAGTTTTTTCCGAGACGTGAGGCTAGTTGTACGAAAGGTAGATACGCTATCCACCGGATAGTGATTCTTCAACTGCAACAGTAAGACAAAAGAGCAATGACACCAGGGATTTTGAAATGTAATGTGACTAACTCGATAATGCTGAACTTTAATATAGATTTTACCGGTTACTTAACATGTTTGTAAAGTTTGAGAAAATCACTATCCGGTGGATAGCGCAATTCTTCTTTCGTACTCTCCCCCCCCCCCCATCCTGGTCTATATTCTAACAAGTTTGTCAATCCAATTTTGTATCTCTTAAGTAAATGGAAATTTACTTTTGATTATATAGTCTTCCCTCGGATGATGAAGAACTGGAGGTTAGCATAATTCTTCGTGGTTACGACATGTATTTTTGTTTTTCTATTCGCAAATTTCTGACAACTATATTCAATTCTTGGACTCGATTCACATTCCTAGAAGCTGTTCAAGAGTGTTTGTCTCGCATTTCGTACTGACAAGGAAAGCTTACCGCAGAGATTGGAGTACCAGGTAAATGATCAGAATCATTTTTTAGGTTTATTCTTCGTCATAGTTTTTGCCTTGAATATCTCACCTTCATGTCATTCAGTCAAGATGCAGTGATCAGAATGTTCCAATGTCTTTTCATTGTTTTGAAAACCTAACTGTTCTCCATGTGATCCAGTCATGATCCAGCGATCAAGGTGCTCCATTATCTTTCCATTGTTTGAAACATCTCACTGTTCTCAATGTCATTCAGTTCTTGAACGTTTCAATATCTTTCCATTCTTTTAAAAATTTCGCTGTTGTCCATTTCATCTAGTCACGATCCCTTCATCAAAATGTTTCATTGTCCTTTCATTGTTTTATGAATCTCACTGTTCTCCAATGCATCCAGTCATGATCCAATGATCAAAATGTTCCAGTGTCTTTTCATCGTTTTATAAATCTCACTGTTCTCCATGTCATCCAATCAACAAAATGTTCCAGTGTCTTTTCATTGTTTTAAAATCCTCGTCCATTTCTAAGGAAAGAGCTTGCGATTCAGCCGAGAAGGATGTCGTGAACGCTTTGAACGTTATCTCAAACAGCATTCAGGTATCAAGTTCCCTTTCTAAGTGTTTCTCAACAGCTGTTCAGTCCTTCGTTTTGAATTAAACGCTGGCGTAAAAGCCAAACATTGGTACTAAAGTTTTCTTGTTTCTAAATACAGACTTTGGAAGAAAACATCACAACGCAGTGTGGAAAGAAGGTAAAGAGAATCGTTATGAGCGTTTACATATAGAGCTTTAAGTATTAATTTTGAGAAGTAGTTACGGCCACCCTTCGTAGCCTAATGTAACGTTGTAGTATCAGATCACCCCTGATGAAGACGCTAGAAGGAGTGTAGAAGCCGAGTCGTCGTAAATGCAATTGCTATTCATTTAAACATAACCACATAACCAGAGCAGCGAGCGAAACATGATATATCGGTTTTTTCCCTCAAACAGGTCAAAGACTCGTTGAGTTCCCTGTATCAACAACTGAACTTGCTGAATGATTGTTCACGTCGAGTCTCTTCTCAATCCCATCAGTATGGCAGCTATCAACAGGTACAGAGCTCTGCTTTTGTGCACGAATGAAAATGAAAAACCCTTACATACATACGTAAAGAATTACATTGCTTGTCAACAAGATGTGTAGCAAGCTTGTCAATACATTGTAACAACGCTGTTATTTGATCAAGCTACTAAAAGGTTGTTAATGACAGCTTGCCAACAAGATGTGTTCACAACAAGCTTGACAACATTTTGTAGCAATGTTGTTCCTATATCAAGTTTCTACAAGATTGTAACTCACAACCTGTCAAAAAGGTGTTTTCACGGCAGAGTTGTATCAAGAAAGGTTATTATTTCATCAACTTGCTACAAGGCTGTCACTCAAATGTGGACAAATTAATCGAATCTGCAAGACGTTAACAAGCTGTTAGAACAACTTAAAACAAGTCCGTACCGAACAAGCACCCTTTCTGTTGAGTGTTGCAATTTAAAACATCCTATCGATCTTCTGCAGTGGCAATTAATGACATTTCTAGGAAGCCAGAATGATGTCAGCCGTGGAAGTCCTCATAAACTATGGCGAACGCCTTTCTGGACGACTTGAAACTTTGGCAGAGACAATAAGTGCAAAACAGTACGTCAAAATATGTACTTATTTTCTTGCCATATTATGAAATCATAACTCGTATCGTGTTTTCTATTTTAGGCTTCGGGAACAAAGTCAGCGTGCAAAAGGTACTACTATATTGACATACATTATTAAGTGCTTGTTATTTTTATCAATGGTGAATGTATACCCAATTTACTCTAACTTTTTAATTGTTTCTCCTTTAAGAATCCTTCGAGGATGCACAAACGAAAGAGGTAAGCCTAAGAAAAGTCTAAGATGTTGTTACTCTTGTTACTGTTTTCAATTTTCATAATTTATATTTTGTCTTCGTGTTATGTACTCACAGTGGCGAAGCCAACCCGACATGTGGTCACGCAAATGCAAATTTTTCTGTGTTTATAGACCGTATAAGGAATCAGTTTCTAAAGAAATGAATAATGATAATGACTTAAATTTGCATTTGCATAAATAAATTGTCGGGCTGGCTTCGCTATTGTGTACTCAGGTGAAAATGATGTTTGTGGTGTTACTCTGAGTTTATATCCACACCGAGTACGCTAAAAAATATGCCTGACCATTGTTGGGAATCGAACCTACGACCTTTGGAATGCTACCCCAAAGTTCTGCCTAAGTTACGCGGTCAGGTTGGTTAGAGTACGTGATATTTCGAATGTTGAAACTGAGTCTATGGGTCCTTCGATAGTGTTTTCGTTGTGTTGTTGGTTTTTGTGGCTGATAGTGTTGTTGGTGTGTTGTTTTTTTATATTGTTGTTTGATGACTTACTTAAAGCCTTGGTCAAACTGTTGCCTCACGTCTTTGCAACATCATGTAACCTTGTTTGTTAATATATGGCCGACTATTTGCGCAAACGAACACAACATTGTTGATGCAGTATGAAATACTCACTGCCTAACGATCGAGACACGAATAAGTGTTACGACAAAATTTGATCGAACTCACATCATTTGTAACATAATGCAACACCATACAACATTGTGCAACGAGGTGAGCAAACGGTTGCAGCACATCAACACAACAAAGTTGCATAATGTTGTTGCAACTGTATCACCAGAGCTTCACTTTCGACCATTACCTTTTCTACAACGCAGGGGTCGAGTAGTCTTTCTCGCCGTGGCAGTTCTTTCTACAACTTCGTTTCGTCGATGCGAAGCAACGATAGCTTTAGACTCTTCAGCAGTGCACCTGACGCAGCTAAAACGTCCGCGGATCCACCGAATACGACAGAACCTAAGACGGAAATAACTACTCCGGAGTGCCTTGTGTCTGACGACATCCCCGAAACGACCAAAACTGATGATCTCATCGTTTCAACAAGAACAAGAGATTTGGTAAAACAAAGGTCGGTAATGATTATACCTTTTACACAGCCAAACACGCCACAGACGTGTTGCGAGTCGTCAAGAAGTTGTTAAAATCAGGCTTGTTGCAACTTGTCGTTTGTAGACTTGTTAAAACTTGTCAAAGTAAGTTGCAGCAAGTCTGTTGACAACTTGCCACAGACCTGTTGTCAACAAGCTGTCGCAAGCCATGCGAACGCTTCCTGATATCAGCTTGTTAGTAACATTTCTGTTGCAAGACGTCAACAGACTTGTTGTAACTTACGTTTTCCTTAACTTTGCGTCCATTAATCAATCTTCTGAGCAGTAGACACAGAACTAAGCTACCAATCCCATTTGACTCGATTGGTATAGAGCGGTGGTCTAGAAACCCGAAGATGCGAGCGAGTTCGAATCCCGCTCGAGACGACGAATTTTTTGTTGTTCTCTGCAGTGTCAGATTAATATGAATCTAGTTTTTCATATCTCTGAGGATGGTTCTGAAAAAAAAAGGGTTGTTTATATTTACAGTAATATCACTTTAGGTCGTGTCTTGGGCGATGTGTTTGCTGTTCAATCAAGTTTGCCGTGTTTTTGGTCTTCCTGTTTCTGTTCATCTTCATCCTGATGCAGTACAGTGTCTTCGATAGATATTTCATCGTGAATAAACTACACGACTACCTAAAGAGTCAGAGATTTGAGATGATCTACTACGAGCACGAGCCCGCGGTATGATGACACAAAATAAGTAAACGAGGTTTCGTACTTCGATAAATTTTTATGCCACATTACGAGTTTCTTGGCTGTTATGAAATATCGAGAAGAAAAGGACTTTAAACATTAAGGTGGTGCTTACTGTTATCTGGGATTCTGTAAGTACATTCGTAAATTGTTTTTAAATATTTTTGTTAAGCATTCTTAATTAGCATATCATGCGTTATGCATTAAATGTGTAAATATGGGGTAATGATTTTATATTAAAAAGTTGAATAACGGTATTAAATGGGCGTAGGATTAAAACTTTCAATGGTGCAAAACTAGCGGTGAAAACTTAATCTTTAAATCTGTTATCAAAAAGTTAGCTAATTCTAGCTATTTCAATTGTTTTTTAAGCTTCGCCACAAGTGCATGGTCACATGCGAGAAAAGCGAGTAGAGGGGGGAATTGCCTCCCGCGGCCCCTGCGTGCAATTTCTTTCGCACTTCCAAGATGACGGGAAATATTCCGAAATACCAGCCTGGCTTGAAATGCCTTCAAACTTAACGCGAGGCATGCTTAACTACAGTTTCAAACCGGATCCAATTTCTTATTTTGCGCTTTTAAGTGTTTCACGTTTCACAAAAAAGACATACGAAAACGCTGAGCCAGAAATATCACGAATGCATGACTTTATTATCTCCTTGGAACAACCCAGAAGGCTGGCGTCGTCTACAACGTTAAGCTATGTTTAGAAAAACTATCTTAATATGGCTGCCATCCGTGAGCAAATCTACCCTGGTAAGAATATTAAAAAAAAAAATGCAAAATCCGTTATTGAATGTTCATCGAATATCAGTCACTCAACGTCACTGTGACACTCAACACAAATCCAGCAAAAATCCCCGTTTCAAGTCTCCAGATGTTTTGTCCGACGCTATTACTTTTTCAGCAGGCGCTTGATGTCAGCATAAATCACGCTAGGAGCGTCTTTCGCCCAGATAAAATCGAGATGGTCCCACTCTTTGATATGTTTGTGGAAAACTTTTGTACGGAGCTTGGGAAGAAGCAAGGACACATCTTTAGGAGTTGCCAGCAAGTCATGGTCACCGGAAAACAGCGCCACAGGTACTCTCATCTTTGATACGTTGTATTGTTTCGGGGTCGACTAAAATAGTAGGCATTTTCAAGTCAGTTAAAAACCTGAAAAAAGATCTTAAATCCATTTCTTGACTAAGTAAATATTGCTTTAAATTTTCCGGCATGAACCATAAGTTAGCTTGATTCAGCTTTTCTGAAGTTATGAGTCAAAATACTTTAGGCCAATGATCGGGCGATTTCAAATTGAAACTATTGAAAAGTTTTATTTAATGTAAAATCTTCAAGACTTTAGGTAAAAGGGAAACGCTTGAAATTCCAGGGAGAAATTTGCTATGTTTCACAAAAAGGTTTCCTATTTAAATGTTTATTTTATTGTCCAAGGTCTTGAAGTTTTTATACCCAATGCAACATGGTATTTCAATTCGAAACTCGGAAAAAACCTAGCTTGAAAACATGTCTGTTCGATTGAGTTGGCATTCCAGTTTGATTATGGTTCAGTGCTCGTTCCCAGGATGGAGGTTTCTCCTTCGATAACCCCCCCCCCCCACTTGTTCAAAAGACAGTCGGTCTAACCTGGCCATAATGAATGCGATTTTTATACCCCCATCCGTAATCATACATCTGAAATTTTCCTGACTTGTACATCTAGAAAACGTAGTGCAGAACATACTCTAGACAGGCAAAAATTAAACAGGATGCATCAATGTTGTGGACCAACATTAGTCGATGTTTTCAACTATATTGTTCGAATTATCATACATGATTTCGATGTACAATGTAATTACTAACGATTTCCTATAATTATCTGTTTTACAAGAATAGTATATTTACACCCCCCCCCCCAAAAAAAATTGTATGTAGCTGATGATTTATTAGGTAAAAATTCTTCCAATTTTTTGGGGGCTCTCGTGCTCAAAAAGAAATGTAAACTCTAACGCTGGTCTTTCAGTGATGGAATATCAACAAATTCTCGTGCATCATTGTAACTGAGAAAACTTACATCAAGCTTGTGGATAAAAGTCGCGAGAATCAACTTGCATCAAGCCTATTGACAACTTGCAGCAGACTTGTTTATCATCAAGCCAGAGCAAGCGATGGGAACGCATCTTGATATCGGCTTGATACTGCAAGCTAACAGCCAGCAGCAGACTTGCATGAACTTGCGCCGTTCTGGCTGTGTAGTCAGTCTTACCTGAACGAAGTGTACGACATCTTTAACCGAAGTTCCGGCAGGCGTGTGGGCAACGTACACGGGCAAACGGGTCTAGAAAATTGTAAAAAATATTTGATCAAGTTGTTTTTAAAACAACTTATGAAAGCTTGAAAAAGACCAGCTTTTAAACTGTCCGAAACTATAAAGGCAAATATTTCGTTTGCATCACTACGAAAATTGCTTGAGAGAGCATGGTATTTGATTGACACATCAGATCACGACGTGCGCTGAGAAAGCCTTCTACTGGATCAGGTCACACAGGTTTAGTCGCGTCCCTCGTAATGGGCAATTCCTGTTACAAACTAAAATTTTCACTTAAGCCAGAAGAACGAATCTATCAACACAGCTAGAAAGAGAATGTTATATCTGGTAAAATGATGGAAAAGTTTTGTTGAGAAGTGTTGTAAAATACGAAAAAAAGTTGGTATGCTTCGTTGCTTTGTAACAGCACGAAGGTGTTCGCCAAACCCTGTCCTCAAAAGTCTCCCATAGTTTACCTCGTTCAACTGTGCTTTGTCGTAGCCGCACACGAGAAACATGGTATTGGAACACCATATACTTCCTATGTCATCCTCGCAGACGTAACGGCCAAGTGATTTGGTGACGAATGACGAAGGCAGGAAATCACGAACACCCAGTAGCCAGGACAGCCACTGAAAAAAAGACGTAAAGCCATCAGTTTATTGCATGTTCAACATTATACTTCTCATTGTTCGACACACTAGTTTATTACAGTCTAAATTGCTGTGCAATTTTGTAAAGTTGGACTTTACAAACTAAACATGGAAATGAAGCTTGAACGCTAATTTCTATGACTACTGGACTAGCATGGAATATTTATTTAACAATTAGACAACGAGGTCGAGTTGTCTACGAGTGAATAGTCAACGAAGGCGAAGCATGAGTTGACTATTCGCTCACAGACAACGAGGCCGAGTTGTCTAATTGTTTTAGTATACACCCTGAACTGTATTCTGTGTGTTGTTTTTCTTAACCATGGACTATCACGAATAGTCCATGGTTGAAAAGCCAATCAAAGCTCTGGATTTGTTATAGTCCATGGTCGAGTGTATACTAATATCTATTAAGTGTTGTTTTATTACTATAGTGTTTAGTTGATACTGTACATTATGTAGTGTGTTGACATGAAACCTTCCTTACTGACTGCCCGCTCATTTTGCAAACCTTTTTCACGGGTAATACCCGCATTTGCCTGGCTTTTACAACTCTGAGTAAGACTTACATACCTGAATTCCGCCGCTGAAATATGACAGATATTTGATGGGACTTTTCATATTGCCGGCGGTTGCGATCGGAGCCAGTGCGATGAAGAGATCCACTTTTGCGGCCAGTGTTTGGTTTTGAGAGAATGCCGCGAAGCCAACGGTCGTGCCCTGGGAATGACCGATGTACGAAATTCGTTTGTGTCCCGAATGTGCCATAGCGAACTCCAGTGAGGCTGGCAGATCGTATTTAGCAAACTCATCAAAGCTAGAGAATACGAAATATTCACGGTTGACACAAGCGTTCAGCCCGTTGCTTATAACAACAGATGAAGCCGAGCCTGGTGGGGTAAATACTATGATAAATATCAACCTAAAATGATAAGGCCTTGTGATTCGGCTTTTGAGACAAAAGTAATCATTGTTTGTGATTCGTTCTTTAGAAACCAATTGCTTTAGTTTATTGTCTTTCATTGTTATTGCCAACCAATGCTTTGTTGGTAGCGATCCATCTGGTATGATGGAGTCAGGGCTTACACAATTAAGGCTGTCGTCATAAGGAAGGGGGGTTGGGGAAAAAGAAGAGAATAAGAGCTTTTAAAAATATCCACACACTAGAATGACAATCGTGAACAATCGTGTCGCCTTGTGAAAAACGAGCACATCGATAATCACCTGAAATTCCAGAATTCGTCGGAATCTGTCGACAAGCGCTCGTGTTTTAGCGCGTACGCGTTCCCACGAAAGTTTCCGAGCCAAACATCATAGCCTTTATCAGCCAACACGAAACCGAGGCTCTGATGAGGCAGGTTTGTGATCCATTGACTGGACGATCCCAAAAGGCCGTGCTGGAGAAAGACTACAGGTCTCTTGGTACCAGTCTCTTTGTCGTCTCGGCCGTGCGGAATTCGTTGAACAGTCAGGATATAACCATCTGACGTTGTGACGTCATATTCCTCTGCAGGGTATCCCCACTATCGAATAATCTGAGACTGCAGAAAAAAGTGACGGTTTATATCTGGTCAGAAAATCGAACTCAAAGTTCATGTAAATCAGGGCAAAATCTCTATCCGATTCATTGACATTGATTAAATATATATTCTTTTGTGTTTTTAATTCATGAGAATTATTAATGAATGCTAACTGTAGAAATGTTTAGAAATGTTGTCTCATTCTTGTTGACTTCTCTTCGAACATTTTATTTAACATTCATTAAAATCAGATCTTGTTGCAAGTTTTAACTAATTTCGTTGTTCATATACCACTACATTTATTTCACAAATATTTAGTAATTGCCTCATTAATACAACTAAAACCTGACTAGATCATCAAGTCACTAAACTATCTAACAGAAATTAAGTTGTTGTAAAATTATATTTATATTAAAGTGTAGATAAAAATCCTCAAAAGATTGACTTTTGTTAATCGTACAGTTTACCCTCGAAAACGTCCTCAAAATTACTGTACTGAAAATATACTGTTTATAAGATCATTTATATATTTTTTATTGGTTTATTAATAAGAACCTTTGAAACCTGTTAACATCTGTTGTTAATATTTTTAAACATGCTTAGTTTCTAAAATAGTGAAGGACAAAGTCCCTAGACATCCGCCATCTTGGATTTTCAAAAAGTCCATGACGTCACAACCTGGAAAATTGATTTTTCTCTTAAAGAAGCAATTGACAAGTAAGTTTAATGTTGAAATTCAACTGACTTTTTGTGTGAATACTTCTTACGTAAATTGAGAAGTGTTGAAGAAAATTTTATTGAGATTTAAGTAATTCACAGCAAGTTTTATACAGTCTACCCAGGTTGTGACATCAGTAAAATAGATCTAATTATAAAACAAGATGACGGATGGCTGATCTCATTTGTCCTTCAATATTTCGGAAACTGAGTGTGTTACCAAAAAATTAACAACGGATATATTACAATTACTTCGAAGGTTTTTTATGCATAAGTCGATAAAAAATATATTGCCATTTTCCTTTAAGTTTATCATGTAATGTTTCTGCAGGAAGATTGTGTTGATGCTGTGAAAACACAGATTTTTTTTTAAATAAAAGTGACGTTTGACTGAGTTACAACAGCAACAGGACCACTTGGATGAGATGTGATTATAGGAATGTCATAGTCTTCCTTACAAAAGTACGTTGTCGTCTCCAGTTCACCTTCTTCAGTGTAACACAGAAGAAAAATGAATCTTTTTTCTCGACATAAGTTAGAACAATTATTTTACCGAAGACAAAGTGAAATGCCACCCCACGCCTATCGTGACCTTCTGGTAGTTTTATTGTCCACCTCAGATTTCCATCCTCGGAGTATATATGCACTTCCCGGGCATCTCCTGATGGTACCATGATTTCGCTTTTGTTAGAAATACTCAAGTTGGGCAACCAACCTGATTCTCGCTTAAACTTGTGTTTCAAATTTCCTCTGTCATCACAAACGAATACTTCATTTGAATACAACACTTGGCTCATGGCGATATCATTGTCTTTGTTTACAGTGATTCTCACCCGATCACCGTTTAGTGCCGAGGCAAAATCAAACCTACACTCCTGCTTCACATTGTAATTTTCATCCATAATATACAACAAGTATAAAAACTCCTGGATACCATTTGCTTTGCGGCGTATGAGGTGTGTCCCAACATAGATGTTGTTATTCTTGTCAACAGCTACTCCTCGAATATATTGCTCAACAATTCGGCATTCTCTGTACGTTGCAGGCAATTTAACCTCCCTCCGTTCGCCTGTTTTAGATATTATTACTGTAACAGATACACTAACCACGTACAGAACTGTAACAGATAAAACTAACCGCGTTTAGTTTTAGCTTCTGCACGACACGAGGGAGCTTCGTTCAGGATTTCTGACTCCACTTCAGTTGTCATTCTCGATGATTTGGCGCAATCATCTTCCCATTCAGTTACCAAAAATTTTTGCTCGAGATTTGATTTACGAAGAGAGACATGCAAGAGATCAACTCCTTCCTGTACTAAAGTACAGCTTTTGAGCAGATCTGTGCGCGACAGGCCGTCCAACGTTTTTCCGATATCGTCTAACTCACGAACTACGGTCTCGCAAATTTTTGCATTGTTACATCGCCGTCTCGTAATTTCGCTGCGGTTGTGTAGCGCGCTTTGTTCCATAGAAAGCCAGAGGTTGAGCTCAGGATGCCCGTTATGATAGAAGACATAGTGTAGTTTTTGAGAATGAAATTATCCAAGATTTTGAACTCTGACTCGTTCAACAAAATGCTGTGGTTTGAGATATTTTACAAGATACAATGTTCATTTATGATTGCTGATTATGGTGAAGGTATATATATCCTCCCACACTTGACTTACAAAACTTCTTTTGAAAAGGCAACTTAGGAAGTATAGGAAATTATCTTTAAACATTTGAAAAAAGAATCGTTTGAGTAATTGTATTGGATTGCGTCATCCGACATTATGTAATAAAGTCGAAACAGCTACATGTTGATTAGTAACTTTAAATATCTCGGTGTTTATCAATAAAGTTATTGAAAAAACCCCAACTAAAGTACGATATAAAATAAAAAAGAATTGATATTGAAACTCGAAAACAAGAACTCTTAAACAAACTATAAATAAGAAACCTTCAGAAACAGAAACCTTCCCCTTGGTCTTCCGTCATTTTGGTAGTCACGCAAACCATAAAGAGTGATTTCTTGGAATTATGTCACTAAAATTTGCTTTTAAGAAATTAACTATAGATCAATGAAAAGTTCCAATTTAGGCATGATAGATCAACAAATATATTTTGTGTGATATAATGTTTATTTTTCATGGTCGAATGTCTTGAGGAGGATGTTATCTTTAAAATAAAACATTGAACTATAAACTGCTTTGAACCGCGCCGCCGATTGTTTGAAAGAACCATAGCAATCCAACTACAGTACTGTCGAAACAGCCAATGTAATTCCCTCTCCCCGTATCAATTTAGTCTTTGAACATTCTGGAACATGAGAACTACGTAAAAACTACGTGTATTAATCACCCAAGACGACTCCAAATACCCTTGCTTGACTTTTACATTGGCCAAATTTGCGAACAAAACATTCTCTCGCGCGATTAAATAATGGTCGAATTCAAAACGTAACGTCGATACAAGTCAACCATCAGAAATCCAACAATATGAAAATAAAGTATGGCTTTTCATTCCACAATTTGAGGCGACAGATGAACCAGGAGAGGAGGTGTTGTATCAGAGACGTTAGTTTAATGAAAACGGTGAATGACTAAGTGAAAAATATAAAGCAAGTTTTGTACATGCGTGTACAATGTACATTGCTTAACAAACCAGCTAAATTATTTTAACATACATATGAAACCAAATACTCCGGAAGTTGGGTTGCCCAGATGATGTAAAAGTGTTTTTTATTTTTAAATTTAAATTTTAAGGTAAACGCTTGTCCCAATTCCTACGTTGGATAGATGATAGAAATCTTTATAATAGAGTCCTTCATTGGCTTCAATAATAATAACGGTGTAGTTATCTTTAAAGTTTCTTGAAGTAAGCTGTCTGACCTGGTTAAATTTGACTTGTAACTCTATTGTAATTCTTTTTTAAGATGGCCGGTGGAGAGCTTTATTCAGCGATAGAAGTGGGTCTATTTCCGCTTTGTTTTAAGGTCTGCCCGCCCTGAAGAGCAAGCGTCAACAATCCCCACCAATCCCTGTTGAATTGATAAGACGAAATCTGCTAGCGCAATGGGTATAAAGCGGTGGTCTAGAAATTTCGAAATGCCAGCAAATCCTACGAAATCGAGCAAAGATTTTTGCCATTCTCAGCTTTTGGATTGTTGACGCTTGTCAAACCTAGCCAAAAATAGAGCCGCTGAGACTGAGTGCTTCTATCGTTCAGCTGCTGTGTCAGAATGGTAAAGATTTTTATATCTCTGGGTTCTGTATAAATGGTACTTATTTAGTAGTTGTTATGTAATTCGAGATAGAAGAACAATATGGATGTGTTATAGACTGGAGGGATTTATGTCATAAAGACCCCAAGGTCGGCATGTACGTGACACAAACCCCGACATTCGAGATATGTATTGACTTGGTTGATTTTTACTGGTTTTCCAACAAAATCTTATTGACTTTAAAGACTTATACTCAAGATTCTATGAAGTATAAAATGGTCTTGAACTTGGAGTATTGAAATAAGTCATTTTAAATAAACGAAACGCAGCCAAAGTTACATCAAGCTCTCAGTATTCAGTGTTAATCAATAAAAAATATGTTCTTATAACGCCCGACACCATTCTCTTTACTTCATATTTGGGCAAGACAAAAATCACAAGCAATCAGGAATTAACTATGCGTATTTTAAAAGCTCAAAGCACCTTACGCTTGAGTCTTCAATTAATCCAGGGTATTAAAGCAGGATCATATGATCAGCCCCTTAAATTCATTCAAGGTGACTGTATTCCAGTTAGATTAAAGATCAGGTAAATCAGAGAAAACGCGCTCAAGACACAGTATTGTTAGCATAACCGCAAATATATATAATTACTTAATCAACATACTCGCAAATATGACGGTTCAATCAGCATGAATACTCACAATTATGACCGCAATTTAAAACGTTTTCAAGCTATTGTGACTTACCACGTTCATGTTTATTTCAGGATCCTCCGCGGCGCCGCATCGTGCAACAAAACAGAGCAACAAAGCGACGTACACTGCCGATGCCATGATTGTGTCGAATCTTTTCGGATTGCTTAATTTGCGCACTTCGTTCCGCACTGCGCTCTCCTTGACTACTTGTGCGTCGACGCGAGGGGATGAAGTAATCACTCAATTGAATTTACTCTTCACAAATTCCTTAGTAGCATTCCGGAGATTTTTGAAAATTTCCTTAAGCCGTTTATGTTACAAATCTTCAAGAAGCGCGCGGGATCTGGGATTAATATCGCGTCTGCCTTTCTCCACCAGGATCCGGATTCCGTATCCTCACAGAACAGTTTGCGCTTTATGCAAATTAGATTGATTACAATTCCACCGACTGCGCTATTTGTTAATTCCATTTTCTTTTCACTGTTTTAAGAGTTCCTAAATTGAGCGCAATTCCTTTCTTCGCGGAACCATTTCTGAAAATGCCTGCTGTGAAATGAAATGCATCCAGCTAACTTCATCGTCACCTTTAGTGACCTTATTAACCATGACATTTGCTGCCAATGTCATCACCGTGGGTTACCTGACCCGACTATTTGGTGCTGGTGCTACTTCAGTTTCAACTGCGTTACCATTATTAATTTTCTTAGAATGGATTATTTAAACAGTCAATGAACGCGGAACAACTTCAGAAGCTCAGATCCTTCCTCACAGATATGAAAAACTAGATTCATACTAATCTGACACTGCAGAGACAAAAATTCGTTGTCTCCAGCGGGATTCGAACTCGCATCTTCGGGTTTCTAGACCACCACTCTACCAATTAAGCTATCGAACCAATTGGGATTGGTGGCGAGTCTTATCCAGTGCACAATCCCAGTTGGTCCGATAGCTCAATTGGTAGAGCGGCGGTCTAGAAACCCGAAGATGCGAGTTCGAATCCCACTCGAAACAACGAATTTTTCGTTGTTCTCTGCAGTGTCCGATTAGTATATGAATCCAGAACAACTTGCTTAAAGGGTATTAGCAAAAAAAATATTCTTTGCTCATTTGAAAGAGCTTTTAAAACAACTAACGGTGAAAACAAGAACTATGAATGAATTACAGAGCAAAGTACGACATTGATTTAAATATATATTTATTTCTGTTGCCATTTCAAGTGAAAAGTTAACTTCGCATCGTTCTATTTTATCAGCTAACAAAGGCAGAAGGCGAATTGAAGTGTATCAAGTAAGAATTCAATATGAATACATTGTTTTCTTTAATTCCATTCACTTATCAGGTTCTTTTTTGGTTTGCATGTCGTTCTCTTAAGCCTGCTTCTACTAGTTATATCTTGATGACTGATGTGATAAATATCGACACAGATCTAGCATCAATAATGACTGATTTAAAAACAGTTCAGAAAAAACCCCCTGATAGATCTGGACTGTAACACATCGATGAAAATGATTTCGCTACGAAACTAAGTTGTGACCAAATGAAAAAACAAACTTCAGTAGCCTGCACAACTTAACAATTTGGTCCTGCTACGCTAATTTCAACTGTTTACTATCATTGTCAATTTCTTAAGAAATTGATTGTTTTCACAGTCAATTAACCGGGAAATATTTGTATGGCAGAACTAAACATAGGGCTGGGAATGTTACCACTTACTAGCATGCCTCATGTTGATTTTGAAACATTTTTTTGTTGAATTTGCCAGGCTAGAAAAAGACACGTTGTCCGCATCACTTGAGGTATTTACCTTTCGTTTCTTAGCGTTTCTTCGCTTCAGATCTTTATCTTAATTTTTACCATTCATTTCAGCAAGCAGACTTGCAAACAACGCGCAAATATCGTGAATTAGAGAGGTATCGTATATGCCTATATAGATACATTTTCCTTTGTGAAGAAAATAAAGGGTGTGCTCGCAAAAATGTAATTGAGTTGATGTTACATATATTACAATATTGGATAAAATTTCACACAGAAATTCATCCTCTTCCTCGTATTACATAGAAATGATCGTCTTTGGGTGTCTGCCTGCCGTCGATCTCTCTCTACCTCTACCTCTTATTGATCATCAACCTCTGCTTCTTCACACAATCGTGTCCGCAGTTTTGTCGATCCCATTTGATCCTTCCTTTCTGTCCGTAGTTCCCCAATCACTGAACACCTTCATGCGAACTGAAACATGATGATCCCTTTGGTTTGTGTGAGGTCAAACTATGCTTGCTTGTGTTTGATCTGCTTAACCATCTCTTCATTTCAATTAACTAACTCCTCCAATATCAGACACAAATGACGTGTCACATGCATGGAGGCCGCACTGCATCTTGTATCTTTGTCATGGGAACCTTTTACTAAACTACAATTCAGGACATTGTCTTCGTTGTATTTCTAGAAAATACAAAGAGCTTGAAGAGGAACATAAGATTGCCTTAGGTATATATCATATTATTGTTTTGATATTAAATCGCATATAGTAATGTCATTTATTTCAAAACATTGTACCTTTCAAATCATTTACCTTTATAATAATTAGTCTATAATCCATAAAAAATGTACAATATAAACAGAGAGTAGCCTCAATTTGTGTATTAGAATTCTTTGTTGAGTTCATTATTAGTTTTTTTTCCGAAAATACAATCCTATTTATGAAATTTCTGATTCTCAGCCAAAGTAAGTCAAACGGAGAAACAGCTTGAAAGGACTTCCATTGACTTAGCTGTTGAGAAGAAAAGATCAAAGAGTCTACAAGTAGGTACATTACTTGCTGTGTTATTCCGTCGAGAGTACATTCAATTTAAGATACCAATTTCCACTTTAAAAAGCAGATTCGACACTAAAAATCAGCCGGCAAAACCAGCTTGACAACTTGCAATGCAAAATTTAGTCATTGCCAACATTAGTTTCTTCAGAAACTGGCTTTTTAACGAACATAAACGCAGAAATAATAACATAGCCAGACCAAATAGCTGGGCTAGTTCGCCCTCCTAATATTTCATACGAACTTAATTTCTCATTTGATATGTCGTACAATTTTTCCACTTTTTACCAAGTAGTTTGTTTTTTTTTCTCAGGAATCCCTGTCCTTATCCGTTTCAAAACACGAACAAGAACTGCAAGAAATCATGGAAACAATTCCAAATGAAGATTTCGATGATTCAGTAAGTAGGAAACATATGTCGTTTTTTCAACCTTCTCTTAATTAGATATGTAAGCAATGCGGCCGAAAATAGATGAGCTTGTTTGCTTGATGCTCCAGTTATAGCATTTTTACTACAAAGAATTGTATCCTATTCACAATGGTCCCACATGTGCTCGTTCATATGAGTATGGGCTCATTGATCGAGCGCTCAGGTTGTGGAGTAGAGCCACAGTTGCAGGCGCACCGACCACGAATTTGCAACCGAAGGGGGTCAGTGGGCCGTTACCATTCTCCCCTTCCTAACGCTTGGTCAATTTGAAGTGCGGAATGCAGTGGAATGTCTTGTTTATGTCTATACTATCTCCTTTGGGCTCTACGGTCATTTTAAAATCTTATATACAAGATAATTAGTTGAAAGTTTATTCTCGTGCTGTGTTTGTTTGGACATCACGAGATTATAGATATCACTGTGTTTGACTTAGGGGTGTTTTTAGTGACATTACCGTGGGGCAAAAAAAAATCTCCTGCATGTTCTTTGTTCACATCACAAAACGTTTCGTAAAAATTTAACTGGGGCATAAAACATCAAGTTAATTTCTTAAAAAAGGCCCTGTTTAAGTAAATGCTTCCCTATATGAGGACGTTTAAGTAGCTATCAAGAAAACTTATTCCTATGTCTGTATAAGTATTTCCCATATTGTATTAAATACTTTGATTTAACACTTGGATATAGATAGAATACTTGTCTTACAATGTAATATATAGCTATATACTTTTCTACTATGGCATTTGCAAATTCTGAACACTCGTTGGTGAAGAGCCTAGTTGACATAACTCAAATTCAACCCGGAAAATTTTCCCGTGGTTCTTTTCAAGCAGTTTACAGCATTGCACCTTGAAATCAGGAAATCTGTCATTTTTTTCCAGCGTTCCAGATCGAAATCGTCGGCGATAACAGGCTATCAAGTCAGGAGCAAGCTCAGAGAGTTCTTGGCGGACAAATATTTGGTACTAAATACAGCAGCTAAATATGTTTGTGGTGTTACTTTATATCCGCACAGGGCAAGCTGAAATACCTATATAACGTTGTTTAAGTTTGGACTGTCTGTTGAGCAAACGTTATTCGTGCATGTTAGCTCAGTCGTTGAGCTCGCTATATGTGGCTGCATTTTATTGAGTTTTTTATGCCTTCTACAACCTTTTCTCGAGCATCAAACACAAACATGTTTGATATGAGGGGAAAGGTTGCACGAGGCACAAAACTCAGTAAAACCCATGCACATATTGTTGATCATTTCTTTGAGATTATGAATGAATAGGAACGTGTTTATCCAGACATTTTCTAAGAACGAGAAAGGTAGAAAGCATTGATACAATAAAAGGAATCGCTTACATCGAAGGATCGGACTTCCTCGGTTTCAAAATATCACATACCCGGACCTGACCTAAGGACGTAGGCCAGTTTCAAAGCATTCGGCTAGCATTTCAAAGGTCCTAGGTTCGATTCCCGCTCTGGTCAGGCATATTTTTCAGCTTGTCGGTGTTTGTGTTTTCAACGAGACATGCGCATTTACATTTCCTGGACATCTTACGGTCATGGCTTTATAGGATACCCTAAAGGTCGAAATGTCGAGAGAGCACTGGGACCGAGTTGCCCCTGTGTTTTGTGTATTTCTCACTCACTGAGACTCTATCTACTTCACCAAATTAGCTAAAGAGAGAGCACGTAGCGCGACAATAAGCGTACTGTTTTGCTATATTAAAACTATTCTCACTCACTGGGACTGTATCTACTTCACCAAATTTAGCTAAAGCGCGAGCCCGAAGGGCGAGTAATGATTGTCGCGCTACGCGCTCCCTCTTTAGCTAAATTTGGTGAAGTAGATACAGTCCCAGTGAGTGAGAAATGGGACAACCCAAGATCGATATTGATAGTTATATGTATGGGGATACACAAAACACTGGGGCAACTCGGTCCCAGTGCTCTCTCGACATTTCGACCTTTAGGGTATCCTATAAAGCCATGACCGACATCTTACGCATTTCTTTTCTAGACAGTACGAGATTCACCCGATGGGAAACCGACCAATCATGACAACGAAATACCCATAGGCGTCAGCACTCCACTCGATGGGAACAGTATGGATTCAAATGCCTTCTCTAACCCAGCAAGTAATATCTCCCAACATCTTTCCAATGACAAACCGAGATTGGCGGATACACCTTACCCAACTCACAAACTGGACAACTTAGAAGGTAAACTATATTTAATGCCTGTTTACATGGTGTGTACAATTCGGTACCTAGGGGACGGGAGGGCTAAATTTTGAAAAAGGCTTCCATTTTTTACCGTTGCCATTTTAGCTGGAACATATCCCAATTATAAATAGCTGTTTCTCCTGCTTTCGTGCAAATTGGAATGATGAATTCTGGGCCACATAGGTTATAGTCCCTTCTGGGCATCTATCCTGCTCTTAAAGATATCAGCATTGTTCAAATTTGGCATTTTTCGGACTCTTTTTTAATCCAACCTCTGGTTTATATTTATTTACGAGCAAAGTGAACCAGAACAGTGTCAGATATTCAGTTAGTAAATCATATTTTATAAATATAGCAGCTCAAAATGTAAACAAAGCGTTTGTTTACATTATATACTTTAACCCTCTTCCACCTTCCATAGGCGGTCGAAAATTTTCAATGAAAGAATATAACAACATGAAATCAGGAATTGGCAATTATCAACATACTTTATTGATTGTCAAACCTTGTTATCGACCGGCTGGCTGCCAGTTGTTTCAACAAATTTGAATCCTGAATATTATCTTTTTAGAAGACTGCGACGTATCGCGAGAAAGTGAGTTTTCCTCCAGCAAGAAATACAACGACAGTTCAGCACTTTCTAGCATATCTCCCAATCTGATCAGACCATTTGACGAACCAGATGATCGATATCTTTCGCCCAATTTGATTGAACCTTTTGAAGGAGATGTCGCCAAGAACCAAACATTTATCAAGGTAAGCATGATGTCGGTGTTTAGGTAGATTCTCTAGGACTTCAAGTCAATTCTAGATTGGCGTTTTCGAGGTTTTACACAGCTTTTTTCAAAAACAACGTCTCTTCTAATTAGTTTTCTTGGATCGGTTGTACAATGGATGAATATATAAAACATTTTCATTTCGTTTTAAAGCCTGGTCACAGCACCGAGCTGGAGGAATGGTGGAGCAATGGCGACACGCCGAAAAGCTTCAAGGACAAAGACTCATTTTCAAACGCTCACGGAAGCTCCAGAAGTGCTAACGAAAACTGCGCGAAGAATCTTCTGGACGATTTCTCAGCTGAAGTGACAACTGCAACACATCGCGGTGCGCGTTTTAGTTCAAGCCAGTACCCGGAAGAACTTCCTGTGGACAATGATTCTGCGCCAGTCTCCCCGGCAATTCCTGCAAGATTTCGCAAGATCAGCAATATAACGCCACCGAGAGTCCGTCGAAAAATGGGTACCGGTGAGTGTTCATTGATCATTCCTATTTACCTTTTTCATGAAATTCATTGGTTTTTTTGTTCTAGAGTCAGTTGTTCGAAGCTGAGTTAGCACTAACTCTGGGTTAAAGTTTAACCTAATGTTTCAGTTTCTGTATTTCTACTTATCCGTTTATTTTAAAACTTTACAAACCAAAACTACTATTAATCAAGAGAAGATTTCTGAAGAAATATCTCGCAATACTATCAACAAGCTACTGGAAAGTTTAGAAAGAAATTTTACGTTAATCGCTAACCGGCTTTTGAACAACTGACCCCACTGAACCAAAGTTTCCATTGATCCAGACAAGATTTCTGAAGAAATACATCCAAGATCGTAATCAAGATGCCGTGAAATTTCCATCGATTTCGACGTTAACCCAGGGTAAACACAACCCAGCTTCGAGCAGTCGTCCCCAGGGGTCAGTTGTTCAAAGCTTAGCTAGTTCTCAACTACGGTTAAAGTTTAACCCACTGTTCTATTTTCTGTATTTCTACACATCCATTTCATTTAAAACGTCAGATGCCAAAACCACTATTGATCCAGACAGGATTTCTGGAGAATTATTTCCAAACTTACAAACAAACTGCTCTGAAATTATCTTCAAACATTATGCTAACCTAGGGTTAAACTAACTGCGACTTTGAACAACCGGTCCAGATGGTTACTAATTGTTCATTGCAGGTAATCCACCGGCTATAATACCTTGCACAGATGAAACTCAAAGCTCTCCCTCTAACACGAGTCCTCGGACAAACTCCAAAATAACAGAACCAAAGTTATTGTTTACATTCGACGGTCCTTTAGCTCAAAGCTATCTTAATCAACCAGAAAATGTCAGGATACCCAGCAGACTTACAAACTCCTCGACAGAGGGAGATAGAGCCTCTGAGAGTTATGACAGTGATTACAAATCTTCTCCTGGAGTAATGAACAGTTATATTGAAGGCGTTTCACTGAATTCAAGGTACAAACACGTAAAAATCTCACAACGTGCAACCACTCTGTCAACAAGTTGTGTTTCAACTGCTTCTCCGATGCTTTGAACAAGTTAACACATCTTGTTGACAACTTGTAAAAAACTTGGTGGAAATATCGGACTTGTTACAAGGATTACCTAACAGCTCTGGTACAGACGGTGAAGCCAATTGTGCGAAAGGTAGATAACGCTATCCACCGGATAGTGACTTTTTAACTGCAAAAGACAAAAGAGAGCAATGGCACCAGGGATATTGAACTTGAAAGAAATGTGATGTGACTTCAACTCGATAATGCTGAACTTTAATATGGATTTTACCGGTTACTGAACATGTTTGTAAAGTTTGAGAAAATCACTATCCGGTGGATAGCGCAATTCATCTTTCGTACTCTCCCCCCCTCCCTGGCTCCTGTTCTAACAAGTTTGTCAATCCAATTTTGCATCTCTTAAGTAAATGGAAAATTTACTTTTGATTCTATAGTCTTCCCTCTGATGATGAAGAACTGGAGGTTAGCATAATGTTCCGTGGATAGTTACAACATGTATTTTTGTTTTTCTATTCACAAATTTCTGTCAACTATATTCAATTCTTGAACTCGATTGACATTCCTAGAAGCTGTTCAAGAGTGTTTGTCTCGCATTTCGTACTGACAAGGAAAGCTTACCGCAGAGATTGGAGTACCAAGTAAATCACCAGAATCATTTTTAGAGTTATTCTTCGTCATAGTTTTTGCCTTAAATATCTCACCTTCATGTGATTCAGTCAAGTTACAGTGATCAGAATGTTCCAATGTCTTTTCATTGTTTTGAAAACCTATCTGTTCTCCATGTCATCCAGTCATCATCCAGTGATCAAGGTGTTCCATTATCTTTCCATTGTTTGAAACATCTCACTGTTCTCAATGTCATTCAGTTCTTGAATGTTTCAATATTTTTTCATTCTTTTAAAATTTCGCTGTTGTCCATTTCATCTAGTCTTGATCCCTTAATCAAAATGTTCCATTGTCCTTTCATTGTTTTATGAATCTCACTGTTCTCCATGTCATCCAGTCATGATCCAGTGATCAAAATGTTCCACTGTCTTTTCATTGTTTTATAAATCTCAGTGTTCTCCATACCATCTAGTCAACAGAATATTCCAGTGTCTTTTCATTGTTTTAAAATCCTCGTCCATTTCTAAGGAAAGAGCTTGCGATTCAGCCGAGAAGGATGTCGTGAACGCTTTGAACGTCATCTCAAGCAGCATTCAGGTATTAAGTTCCCTTTCTAAGTGTTTCTCAACAGCTGTCCAGTCCTTCGTTTTGAATTAAACGCTGGCGTAAAAGCCAAACACTAAAGTTTTCTTGTTTCTAAATACAGACTTTGGAAGAAAACATCACAACGCAGTGTGGAAAGAAGGTAAAGAGAATCGTTATGAGCCTTTACATATAGAGCTTTGAGTATTAATTTTGAGTACTAGTTACGGCTACCCTTCGTAGCCTAATGTAACGTTGCAATATCAGATCACCCCTGATAAAGACGCTAGAAGGAGTGTAGAAGCGGAGTCGTCGTAAATGCAATTGGTATTCATTTCAACATAACCAGAGCAGCGAGTGAAACATGATATGTCGGTTTTTTCCCTCAAACAGGTCAAAGACTCGTTGAGTTCCCTGTATCAACAACTGAACGTTTTGAATGATTGTTCACGTAGAGTCTCTTCTCAATCCCATCAGTATGGCTGCTATCAGCAGGTATAGAGCTCTGCTTTTGTGCACGAATGAAAATGAAAAACCCTTACATACATACATAAAGAATTACATTACTTGTCAACAAGATGTGTTGCAAGCTTGTCAATACATTGTAACAACGCTGTTATTTGATCAAACTACTAAAAGATTGTCAATGACAACTTGCCAACAAGATGTGTTCACAACAGGCTTGTTGCAAGCTTGACAACATTTTGTAACAATGTTGTTACTGTATCAAGTTTCTACAAAATTGTCACTCACAACCTGTCAAAAAGGTGTTTTCACGACAGAGCTGTATCAAGTAAGGTTATTATTTCATCAACTTCTTGCAAGGTTGTCACCCAAATGTGGACAAATTAATCGAATCTGCAGGATGTTAACAAGTTGTTAGAAAAAACTTGAAACAAGTCCGTACAGAACAAGCACCCTTTCTGTTGAGTGTTGCAAGTTAAAACATCCTATCGGTCTTCTGCAGTTGTAATTAATGACATTTCTAGGAAGCCAGAATGATGTCAGCCGTGGAAGTCCTCATAAACTACGGCGAGCGCCTTTCTAGACGACTTGAAACTTTGGCAGAGACAATAAGTGTGAAACAGTAAGTCAAAATATGTACTTATTTTCTTGCCATGTTATGAAATCATAACTCGTATCATGTTTCTGCTTTAGGCTTCGGGAACAAAGTCAGCGTGCAAAAGGTACTACTACTATATTGACATACATTATTAAGTGCTTGTTACTTTTATCAATGGTGAATGTATACACAATTTACTCTAAGTTTTTAATTGTTTCTCTTTTAAGAATCCTTCGAGGATGAACAAATGAAACAGTCACTCTTGTTACTGTTTTTAATTTTCATGATTTACATTTTGTCTTGGTGTTATGTACTTACAGTGGCGAAGCCAGCCCGAAATTTGGTCATGCAAATGCAAATTTTTCTGTGTTTATAGACTGTATAAGGAATCAATTTCTAAAGAAATGAATGATGATGATTTTAATTTGCATAGCGTGACCAAATTGTCGGGCTGGCTTCGCTGCTGTGTACTCAGGTGAAAGTGATGTTTGTGGTGTTACTCTGAGTTTATGTTCACACCGAGTAAGCTAAAAAATATGCCTGACCATTGTTGGCAATCGAACCTATGACCTTTGGAATGCTATCCCAAAGTTCTGCCTAAGTTACGCGGTCAGGTTGGTTAGACTACGTGATACTTCGAAAGTCGAAACTGAGTCTTAGTGTTTTTGTTGTGTTGTTGGTTTTTGTGGCTGATGATGTTGCTGGTGTGTTGTTTTTGTATATTGCTGTTTGATGACTTACTTAAAGCCCTGGTCAAACTGTTGCCTCACGTCTTTGCAACATCATGTAACCTTGTTTGTTAATATACGGCCGGCTATTTGCGCAAACGAACACAACATTGTTGATGCAGCATGAAATATTCACTGCCTAACGATCGACACACGAATAAATGCTACGTCAAAATTTGATCGAAGTCACATCATTTGTAACATAATGCAACACCATACACATTCTGTAACGAGGTGAGCAAACGGTTGCAGCACTTCAACACAACAAAGTTGCATAATGTTGTTGCAACTGTTTCACCAGAGCTTTACTTTCGACATTACCTTTTCTACAACGCAGGGGTCGAGTAGTCTTTCTCGCCGTGGCAGTTCTTTCTACAACTTCGTTTCGTCGATGCGAAGCAACGATAGCTTTAGACTCTTCAGCAGTGCACCTGACGCAGCTAAAACGTCCGCAGATCCACCGAATACGACAGAACTTAAGACGGAAATAACTCCTCCAGAGTCCCTTGTGTCTGAGGACATCCCCGAAACGACCAAAACTGATGATCTCATCGTTTCAACAAGGACAAAAGATTTGGTAAAACAAAGGTCGGTAATGGTTATACCTTTTACACAGCCAAACACGCTACAGACGTGTTGCAAGTCGTCAAGAAGTTGTTAAAATCAGGCTTGTTGCAACTTGTCGTTTGCAGACTTGTTAAAACTTGTCAAAGTAAGTTGCAGCAAGTCTGTTGACAACTTGCCACAGAGCCATGCGAACGCTTCCTGATATCAGATTGTTGGTAACATGCCTGTTGCAAGACGTCAACAGACTTGTTGTAACTTGCGTTTTCCTTAACTTTGCGTCCATTAATCTATCTTCTGAGTAGTAGACACAGAACTAAGCTACCAATCCCATTTGACTCGATGGGTAGAGCGGTGGTCTAGAAACCCGAAGATGCGAGTTCCAGTCCCGCTCGAGACAACGAATTTTTCGTTGTTCTCTGCAGTGTCAGATTAATGTGAATCTAGTTTTTCATATCTCTCAGGATGGTTCTGGAAAAAAAGGGTTGTTTATATTTACAGTAATTTCACTCTAGGTCGTGTCTTGGGCGATGTGTTTGCTGTTCAATCAAGTTTGCCGTGTTCTTGGTCTTCCTGTTTCTGTTCATCTACATCCTAATGCAGTACAGTGTCTTCGATAGATATTTCATCGTGAATAAACTACACGACTACCTAAAGAGTCAGAGATTCGAGATGATCTACTACGAACACGAGCCCGCGGTATGATGACACAAAATAAGTAAACGAGGTTTCGTACTTCGATAAATTTTTATGCCACATTACGAGTTCCTTGGCTGTTATGAAATATCGAGAAGAAGAGGACTTTTAAACATTAAGGTGGTGTTGTATTGTTTTCTGGAATTCTGTAAGTACATTCGTAAATTGTTTTTAAATATTTTTGTTAAGCATTCTTAATTAGCATATCATGCGTTATGCATTAAATTGTAAATATGGGGTAATGATTTTATATTAAAAAGTTGAATAACGGTATTAAATGGGCGTAGGATTAAAACGTTCAATGGTGCAAAACTGGCGGTGATTAAAAAATCTTAATATTTAAATCTGTTACCAAAAAGTTAGCTAATTGTAGCTAATTCAATTTTTTTTTAAGCTTCGCAACAAGGCCATGGTCACATGCAAGAAAAGCGAGTGCAGGGGGGATTGCCTCCCCCGGCCCCTCCGTGCAATTTCTTTCGCACTTTTAAGATGCGGGAAATATTGCGAAATATCAGCCTGGTTTGAAATGCCTTCAAACTTAATGCGAGGTTTGCTTAACTACAGTTTCAAACCGGACCCTATTTCTTATTTTTGCTTTTAAGTGTTTCACTTTAAAAAAAAGGCAAACAAAAACGCTGAGCCAGAAATAATCACGAATGCATGACTTCATTATCTCCTTGAAATAACTCGGAAGGCGTCGTCTACAACGTTAAGCTATATTTAGAAAAACTGATATATGGCTACCATCCGTGAGCAAATCTACCCTGGTAAGAATATAAAAAGAAAATGCAAAATCCCGTTATTGAAAGTTCATCGAATATCAGATACTCAACGTCACTGTGACACTCAACACAAATCCAGCACAAATCCTTGTTTTACACCCCCAGAATTTTTGCTGGGCGCTTGTACTCTTTCAGCAGGCGCTTGATGTCAGCATAAATCACGCTAGGAGCGTCTTTCCCCCAGATAAAATCGAGATGATCCCACTCTTTGATATGTTTGTGGGAAACTCTTGTACGGAGCTTGGGCAGAAGCAAGAACACATCTTTAGGAGTTGCCAGCCAGTCCTGGTCACCTGAAAACAGCGCCACAGGTACCCTCATCTTTGATACGTCATATTGTTTCGGGGTCGACTAAAAAAGTAGACATTTTTAAGTCAGTTAAAAAACTGAAAAACGTCCTAAACCATTTGCCATTCCTCGTTTTATTGCGGATAAATTCTCCAGCAACTCGATCGCGATGAACTATAAGTTAGCTTGATTCAGCTTTTCTGAGTTATGAGCCAAAATACTTTAGGCCAAAGATAAGATGGGGCGCATTTCAAATTGAAACTATTGAAAAGTTTTATTTAATGTAAAATATTCAAGACTTTAGGTAAAAGGGAGACACTTGAAATTCCAGGGAGAAATTTGCTATGTTTCACAAAAAGGTTTCCGATTTAAATGTTTGTTTTATTGTCCAAAGTCTTGAAGTTTTTATACCCAATGCAACATATATGGTATTTCAATTCGAAACTCGGAAAAAAACTAGCTTGAAAACATGACTGTTCGATTGAGTTGGCATTCCAGTTTGATTATGGTTCAGTGCTCGTTCCCAGGATGGAGGTTTCTCCTTCGATAACCCCCCCCCCCCCACTTGTTCAAAAGACAGTCGGTCTAACCTGGCCATAATGAATGCGATCTTTATATCTCCATCCGTAATCATACATCTGAAACTTTCCCGACTTGTACATCTAGAAAACGTAGTGCAGAAAATACTCAAGACAGGCAAAAATTAAATAGAATGCATCAATGTTGTGGGTCAACATTGGTCGATGTTTGCAACAATATTGTTCGAATTATCACACATGATTTCGATGTACAATGTAATTTCTAACGATTTCCTATAATCATCTGTTTTACAAGAATAGTATATTTACACCCCTCCCCCCAAAAAAAATTGTATGTAGCTGATGATTTATTAGGTAAAAATTCTTCCAATTTTTTGGGGTTCTTGTGCCTCAAAAAGAAATATAAACTCTAACGCTGGTCTTTTAGTGATGGAATATCAACAAATTCTCGTGCATCATTGCAACTGGGACAACTTACATCAAGCTTGTGGATAAAAGTCGCGAGAATCAACTTGCATCAAGCCTATTGACAACTTGCAGCAGACTTGTTTATCATCAAGCCGGAGTAAGCGATGCGAAGGCATCTTAATATCAGCTTGATACTGCAAGCTAACAAGCCTGCAGCAGACATGCCTGAACTTGCGCCGTTCTGGCTGTGTAGTCAGTCTTACCTGAGCGAAGTGTACGACATCTTTAACCGAAGTTCCGGCAGGCGTGTGGGCAACGTACACGGGCAAACGGGTCTAGAAAATTGTAAAAAATATTTGATCAAGTTGTTTTTAAAACAACTTATGAAAGCTTGAAAAAGACCAGCTTTTAAACTGTCCGAAACTATAAAGGCAAATATTTCGTTTGCATCACTACGAAAATTGCTTGAGAGAGCATGGTATTTGATTGACACATCAGATCACGACGTGCGCTGAGAAAGCCTTCGACTGGATCAGGTCACACAGGTTTAGTCGCGTCCCTCGTAATGGGCAATTCCTGTTACAAACTAAAATTTTCACTTAAGCCAGAAGAACGAATCTATCAACACAGCTAGAAAGAGAATGTTATATCTGGTAAAATGATGGAAAAGTTTTGCTGAGAAGTGTTGTAAAATACGAAAAAAAGTTGGACCAGGTATGCTTCGTTGCTTTGTAACAGCACGAAGGTGTTCGCCAAACCCTGTCCTCAAAAGTCTTCCATAGTTTACCTCGTTCAACTGTGCTTTGTCGTAGCCGCACAAGAGAAACATGGTATTGGAACACCATATACTTCCTATGTCATCCTCGCAGACGTAACGGCCAAGTGATTTGGTGACGAATGACGAAGGCAGGAAATCACGAACACCCAGTAGCCAGGAGAGCCACTGAAAAAAAGACGTAAAGCCATCAGTTTCTTGCATGTTGAACATTATACTTCACACTGTTCGACACACTAGTTTATTACAGTCTAAATTGCTGTGCAATTTTGTAAAGTTGGACTTTACAAACTAAACATGGAAATGAAGCTTGAACGCTAAATTCTATGACTACTGGACCAGAATAGACCATTATCTATTAAATATTGTTTTTACTGCAGTGTTTAGTAGGTACAGTACATTATGTAATGTATTGACATGAAACCATCCTCAATAACTGCCCATTTTGCACACCTTCCTCGCGGGTAATGCCCGCATTTGCCTGGCTTTTTTACAACTCTGAGTAAGACTTACATACCTGAATTCCGCCGCTTAAATATGACAGATATTTGATGGGACTTTTCATATTGCCGACAGTTGCGACCGGAGCCAGTGCGATGAAGAGATCCACTTTTGCGGCCAGTGTTTGGTTTTGAGAGAATGCCGCGAAGCCAATGGTCGTGCCCTGGGAATGACCGATGTACGAAATTCGTTTGTGTCCCGAGCGTGCCATAGCGAACTCCAGTGAGGCTGGCAGATCGTATTTAGCAAACTCATCAAAGCTAGAGAATACGAAATATTCACGGTTGACACAAGCGTTCAGCCCGTTGCTTATAACAGATGAAGCCGAGCCTGGTGGGGTGAATACTATGATAAATATCAACCTAAAATGATAAGGCCTTGTGATTCGGCTTTTGAGACAAAAGTAATCATTGTTTGTGATTCGTTCTTTAGAAAACCAATTGCTTTAGTTTATTGTCTTTCATTGTTATTGCCAACCAATGCTTTGTTGGTAGCGATCCATCTGGTATGATGGAGTCAGGGCTTACACAATTAAGGCTATCGTCATAAGGAAGGGGGGTTGGGGAAAAAGAAGAGAATAAGAACTTTTCAAAATATACACATACTCGAATGACAATCGTAAACGACAATCGTGTCGCCTTGTGAAAAACGAGCACATCGATAATCACCTGAAATTCCAGAATTCGTCGGAATCTGTCGACAAGCGCTCGTGTTTTAGCGCGTACGCGTTCCCACGAGAGTTTCCGAGCCAAACATCATAGCCTTTATCAGCCAACACGAAACCGAGGCTCTGATGAGGCAGGTTTGTGATCCATTGACTGGACGATCCCAAAAGGCCATGCTGGAGAAAGACTACAGGTCTCTTGGTACCAGTCTCTTTATCGTCTCGGCCGTGTGGAATTCGTTGAACAGTCAGGATATAGCCATCTGACGTTGTGACGTCATATTCCTCTGCAGGGTATCCCCACTTTCGAATAATCTGAGACTGTAGAAAAAAGTGACGGTTTATATTTGGTTAGAAAATCGAACTCAAAGTTCATGTAAATCAGGGCAAAATCTCTATCCGATTCATTGACATTGATTAAATATATATTCTTTTGTGTTTTCTTCATAAATTATTAATAAATGCTAATTGTAGAAATGTTTAGAAATGTTGTCTCATTCTTGTTGACTTGTCTTCGAACATTTTAATATTCATTGAGATCAGATCTTGTGGCAAGTTTTAACTAATGTCGTTGTTCATATAACACTACATTTATTTCACAAATATTTAGTAATTTCCTCATCAATAAAACTAAAACCTGATTAGATCATCAAGTCACTGAACTATCTAACAGAAATAGAGTAGTTGTAAAATTACATTCATATTAAAGTTTAGATAAAAATCTCGAAAGATTGACTTTTAATCGTACAAATTACTGTACTGAAAATACATTGTTTATAGGATCATTTATGTATTTTTTATTGGTGTATTAATAAGAACCTTTGAAATATCCGTAATATCTGTTATCAATTTTTTGATTAGATGCTTAGTTTCTGAAATAGTGAAGGACAAAGTCCCTAGACATCCGCCATCTTGGATTTTCAAAAAGTCCATGAGTCACAACCTGGGAAATTGACTTTTCTCTTAAAGAAGCAATTGACAAGTAAGTCTAATGTTGAAATTCAACTGACTTTTTGTGTGAATACTTCTTACGTAAATTGAGAAGTGTTGAAGGAAATTTTATTGAGATTTAAGTAATTCACAGCAAGTTTTATACAGTCTACCCAGGTTGGGACGTTATTAAAATAAATCTAATTACAAAACAAGATGACAGATGGTTGATCTCATTTGTCCTTCAATATTTCGGAGACTGAGTGTGTTACCAAAAAATTAACAACAGGTATATTACAATTACTTCGAAGGTTTTTTATGCATAAGTCGATAAAAAATATATTGCTATCTAAGTACATTGCTTAGTTTATCATGTTATGTTTCTGCAGGAAGATTGTGTTAATGCTGTGAAAACACAGATTTTTTCTCTAAATAAAAGTGACGTTTGACTGAGTTACAACAGCAAGAGGACCACTTGGATGAGACTTGATTATAGGAATTTCATAGTCTTCCTTACAAAAGTACGTTGTCGTCTGCAGTTCACCTTCTTCAGTGTAACACAGAAGAAAATATGAATCTTTTTTCTCGACATAAGTTAGAACAATTATTTTATTGAAGACAAAGTGAAATGCCACTCCACGGCTATCGTGACCTTCTGGTAGTTTTATTGTCCACCTCAAATTTCCATTCTCGGAGTATGTATGCACTTCCCGGGCATCTCCTGATGGTACCATGATTTCGTTCTTGTTAGAAATACCCAAGTTGCCCAGCCAACCTTGTTCTCGCTTAAACTTGTGTTTCAAATTTCCTCTGTCATCACACACGAACACTTCATTTGAATACAACACTTTGCTCATGGCGATATCATTGTTTTTGTTTACAGCGATTCTCACTCGATCACCGGTTAGTTCCGAGGCAAAATCAAACTTACACTCCTGCTTTACATTGTAATTTTCATCCAAAATATACAACAAGTATAAAAATTCCTGGATACCATTTGCTTTGCGGCTTTTGAGCTGTGTTCCAACATAGATGTTGTTATTCTTGTCAACAGCTACTCCTCGAATACATTGCTTGACAATTTCGCATTCTCTGTACGTTGCAGGCAATTCAACCTCCCTCCGTTCGCCCGTTTTAGATATTATTACTGTAACGGACTTAGCATGTAGAGTAACAACATGTCCATAACCGTTTACAGCAGCATCAAAATGGAATCTTCTATCTGTAAGTTTTCGTTCGCTGGGATGTTGAGGCAGTTTATAGCGCATAGACTTTCTTGTAGAAACTTCCTGCCAATGTAATATTGGATTAAAACTACGGTCAGTCAGCTCGATTGTTGGCCAAGCGAGCACGAAGGAATACTCACTACTGAATTTTGAAGCATATTTAAATAAGACATAGTTTATCAACAATACTGATTGGACATTGTCGACAAGCTCGGCTTTATTCGTGAACGGCTTAACTCTTCCGTTTATGTACACGTTGAACACTTCTTGAATGGCAGGTAGACTGTGAAGCTTTTTCAAAAACGACAGACATTCTGTGATTGCGATTTCAGGATTGTCAAGACATTCGAGGATTTCGGAAACCATTCGTAGCTCTACGGCGAAGATCTTGTCTTTAAGACTTAATGCTTCATTGGTAAAGCCATCGTTTGCCTTCACACCAGCATCTTCAAACCTTTTTTTAGCCATTTTACACTCGCTATCCGCGTTTAGTTTTAGCTTCTCCATGACACGAGAGAGCTTCGTAGCTTCATTCAGGATTTCTGACTCCACTTCAGTTGTCATTCTCGATGTTTTGGCGCGGTCATTTTCCCTTTCAGTTACCAAAGATTTCTGCTCGAGATTTGATTTACGAAGAGAAACATACAAAAGATCAACTCCTTCCTGTACTAAAGTACAGCTGCTGAGCAGATCTGTGCGCGACCGGCCGTCCAGCTTTTTCCCGATATCGTCTAACTCACGAACTATGATCTCGCAAATTTTTTCATCTGTTACATCACCGTCTCGTAATTTCGCTGCGGTTGTGCAGCGCGCTTTGCTCCATAGGAAGCCAGCGGTTGAGCTCATGATGCCCGTTATGATAGAAGACATAGTGTAGTTTTTGAGATTGAAATTATCCAAGATTTTGAACTCTGACTCGTTCAACAAAATGCTGTGGTTTGAGATATTTTACAAGATTCAGTGTTCATTTTAATATGCTGATTATGCTGAAGGTATCTCCTCCCACACTTGACTTACAAAACTTCTTTTGAAAAGGCAACTTAGGAAGTAGGAAATTATCTTTAAACATTTGAAAAAAGAATCGTTTGAGTAATTGTATTGGATTGCGTCATCTGACATTATGTAATAAAGTCGGAACAGCTACAAGTTGATTAGTAACTTTAAATACCTCGGTGTTTATAAATAAAGTAGTATTGAGTATATCATAAAGTACATCTATATGATATAAAATAAAAAAGAATTGATGTTGAAACTCAAAAACAAGAACTCTTAAACAAACTATAAATAATAGCACAGAAACCTTCCCCCTTGGTCTTCCATCATTTGCATGGTAGTCACGCAAACCATCAAAAGAGTGATATGTTGGAATTGTGTCACTAAAATTTGCTTTTATCAATGAAAAGTTCAAACTTTGGCATGATAGATCAACAAATATATTTTGTATGATACAATGTTTATTTTTCATGGTCGAATGTCTTGAGGAGGCATTGACAAAAATCTTGAATAAAACATTGAACTAACTGTTTTGGACCGTGTCCGCTGATTGTTTAAAGAACCATAGCAATCCAACTACAGTACTGTCGAAACAACCAATGTAATTCCCTCTACCCGTATCAATTTGGTCTTTGAACATTCTGGAACATGAGAACTACGTGAAAACTACGTATATTAATCACCCAAGACGACTGCAAATACCCTTGCTTGACTTTTACATTGGCCAATTTGCGAACAAAACATTCTCTCGCGCGATTAAATAATGGACCGAATTCAAAACGTAACGTCGATACAAGTCAACCATCAGAAATCAAACAATATCAAAATAAAGTATGGCTTTTCATTCCACAATTTGAGGCGACAGATGAACCAGGAGAGGAGGTGTTGTATCAGAGACGTTAGTTTAATGAAAACGGTGAATGGCTAAGTGAAAATATAAAACAAGTTTTGTACACGCGTGTACAATGTACATTGCTTACCAAACCAACTAAATTATTTTAACATACATATGGAGCCAAGTACTCCGGAAAACGTACGAGTTGGATTGCCAAGATGATGTAAAAGTGTTTTTTTTATTTTTAAATTCAAATTTTAAGGTAAACGTTTGCCCAATTCCTACGTTGGATACTGATGATAGAAATCTTTATAATAGAGCCCTTCAATAATAATAACGGTGTAGTTATTTTTAAAGTTGCTTGAAGTAAGCTGTCTGACCTGGTTAAATTTGATTCTATTGTAATTCTTTTTTAAGATTGACGGTGGAGAGCTTTATTCAACGATAGAAGTGAGTCTATTTCCGCTTTGGTTTTAGGTCTGCGTGCCCTGAAGAGCAAGCGTCAACAATCCCCATCAATCCCTGTTGAATTGATATGACGAAATCTGCTAGCGCAATGGGTATAAAGCGGTGGTATAGAAATTCCGAAATGTGAGCAAATCCTACGAAATCGAGCAAGGATTTTTTGCCATTCCCAGCTTTTGGATTGTTAACACTTGCCCTACAGGACGCGCAGATCTTAAACCTAGTCAAAAATAGAGCCGTCGACTCGTCGAGTGCTTCTATCGTTCAGCTGCTGTGTCAGAATGGTAAAGATTTTTATATCTCTGGGTTCTGTATAAATGGTACCTATTTAGTAGTTGTTGTATAGAACTCGAGATAGAAGAACATGGATGTGTTGTGGACTAGAGGGATTTATGTCATAAAGACCCCAAAGTCGGCATGTACGTGACACAAGCCCCGACATTCGAGGTACGTATCATATGACTTGGTTGATTTTTGCTGGTTTTCCAAGAAAAGCTTATTGACTATAAAGACTTATACTCAAGATTCTATGAAGCATAAAATGATCTTGAACTTGGAGTATTGAAATAAGTCATTTTAAATAGACGAAACGCAACCAAAGTTAGATCATGCTCTCAGTATTCAGTGTTAATCTATAAAAAAATGTTTTACAACGCCCAATACCATTCTGTTTACTTCATATTTGGGCAAGACAAAAATCACAAGCAATCAGGAATTAACTATGCGTATTTTAAAAGCTCAAAGCACCTTACGCTTCAGTCTTCAATTTATCCAGGGTAAGCAGGATCATATGATCAGCCCCTTAAATTCATTCAAGGTGACTGTATTCCAGTTAGATTAAAGATCAGGTAAATCAAAGAAAACGCGCTCAAGACACAGTATTGCTAGCATAACCGCAAATATATATAATTACTTAATCAACATACTCGCAAATATGACGGTTCAATCAGCATGAATACTCACAATTATGACCGCAATTTAAAACGTTTTCAAGCTATTGTGACTTACCACGTTCATGTTTATTTCAGGATCCTCCGCAGCGCCGCATCGTGCAACAAAACAGAGCACCAAAGCGACGTACACTGCCGATGCCATGATTGTGTCGAATCTTTTCGGATTGCTTAGTTTGCGCACTTCGTTCTGCACTGCGCTCTCCTTGACTGCCTGTGCGTCGACGCGAGGGGAAGAAGTAATCGCTCAATCGAATTTACTCTTCACAAATTCCTTAGTAGCATTCCGGAAATTTTTGAAAATTTCCTGAAGCCGTTTATGTTACAAATCTTCAAGAAGCGCGCGGGATCTGGGATTAATATCGCGTCTGCCTTTCTCCACCAGGATCCGGATTCCGTATCCTCACAGAACAGTTTGCGCTTTATGCAAATTAGGTTGTTTACAATTCCACCGACTGCGCTATTTCTTTATTCCATTTTCTTTGCCGTGTTTTAAGAGTTTCTAAATTGAGCGCAATTCCTTTCTTCGCGGAAGCATTTCTGAAAATGCCCGCTGTGAAATGAAATATATCCAGCTAACTTCATCGTCACCTTTAGTGACCTTAACCATGACATTTGATGCCAATGTCATCACCGTGGCACACCTGACCCGACTATTTTGTTACCATTATTAATCTCCTTGGAATGGATTATTTAAACAGTCAATGAACGCAGAACAACTTCAGAACCATCCTCAGAGATATGAAAAACTAGATTCATACGAATCTGACACTGCAGAGAACAACGAAAATTCGTCGTCTCGAGCGGGATTCGAACTCGCATCTTCGGGCTTCCAGACCGCCGGTCTACCAATTGAGCTATTAACCCAGCTGCTTACAATCCCAGTTGATTGGATAGCTCAATTAGTAGAGCGGTGGTCTAGAAACCCGAAGATGCGAGTTCGAATTCCGCTCGAGACAACGAATTTTCTGCAGTGTCAAATTAGTATACGAATCCAGAACAACTTGCTTAAAGGGTATTGGTAAAAAGAAAATTCTTTGCTCATTTGAAAGAGCTTTTAAACAACTAACAACGCCTTTTACAGATTTTTTATCTCTAGCTTCAGTGCTTCACTCGAGAGATATTTCAGCTGAAACGCACGACCAGTCCGCCATCTTGGCATATGCATGTTTACGTCACAAGTGGGATCATGCGAGGTTTAATTACTGACAAGCAATGATAACAACGAACCAGGAACTCGTATCTAATTGCTATTTAATATCACACAATGAG
Organism: Muricea muricata; assembly: GCA_963855995.1. Lineage (NCBI taxonomy): Eukaryota > Metazoa > Cnidaria > Anthozoa > Malacalcyonacea > Plexauridae > Muricea > Muricea muricata. The sequence goes on from OY979721.1 coordinate 1,178,939, forward strand.
TTAGAGCATTCCCAACAAATGTTTGCTACTTTTGCTGTTACGAGTAATTTTTCAAGGCTCATCCCACTTGTGACGTCATGTAATTATCCAAGATGGCGGACAGCTGATGACGGATATTTTTTGCTGCTAATACCCTTTAACCAGAACCAGGAAGTTGTTTAAAAGCCAGTTAGGGTAACCTGGGTTAATTAAGACAGCCATGATCACGAAATCGTTTTGGTTTTTGAAGTTTTAAAATGAACAGAAACTAAATCTGGCCCCAGGGGCCGGTTGTTTTAAGCTGGGTTACCACTAACTCTCAGTTTAATCCAAAGTTTAAGAATCCAATTAAGCTACTATTGATCCAGACAAGATTTCTGAGAAAACATTTCCAAACTTTTAAGCAAGGCTACTGAGAAATTTCTTTTGGATCTTACGTTGGCCATGGATTACGCAAACCGGCTTTTGAATAAGTGACCCTCACTTCACATTTTTAGGCTATCGGTGGCAATGGATAAAAAATTTTCACAAAGAAAGTCTGTTTCCAAGGTGAAGTGTTTTAAACCTTTTTTGTTTCACGGCATAAAATTTTGATCGAGTTTGATGTATCATCTCATACATATTCAATTCTGGCTTCAAAATTAAGTCACTGAATTCACGGATGCTTTAGCAAGATTTATTCAGATCAGTGATAGCAGCCTGTTGGTATTTCTTAGCTATAGTTTCCGCAGTTTACAATGATTTCGCCCCAAAAACTTTCTAATTTTACTAACCCGTTTATAACATGTTCTTTCCAGCTGTGCTAACAAATTTCCAGATTTTCTCAATGCTTACGCCAAAAGTCCGTCTATAATGACCCTATATACAGGGTGTATCAAAAAAAGGTAACCGTACTTGGAAGTGCTGTAGAGCGCTTAATATTTTACATACAGAAATAATTCTTTCACAGTTCGAAAGATCAGGCTTTTAGCTTTTAAATGACACCGTTATTGTAAAATTTGAAGCGAAATTGTGCAAATACGAATCAGATAAAAATTGCCGTTTGAAATCGCATTTTTTCAAATCGCATATTTTACAAATTTTAGCTTAGATAGTAAAATTAATGCGTCTATTACAGCGACATTAATTGTTTCAAGAGATTAAGCCCTGTTAGGCAACCATTGTTTCTCGTGACAGGTAAATGATTAAGTGGAATTTTCTTTTGTTCAAAGGTGAAAATATGTGATTTCAACCAGTTATTTTCGTTTGATACGTATTTGCTCAATTGGTCTTCAAATTTCACAAAATTGGTTTCAATGGAAAGCTAAAATCCTGGTCTTTCGGTTTCCGACTGCGAGAGAATACACCCCAATGTATCTTTGACACACCTTCTTAACGCCATCCGGAAGTTATATAAAGATCAGTGCCTGAATGGTGCGCGGCGCAAAACGACCTGGGTACAAGATGATAAATGACGCCATTTTTGTTGATTATTCAATTTTGAAAGTGAAAAGTCTCATTTTGAGTATAAAGCTTTTTGTTTTATAGAAATCGGATCTTGTTCAGATCTTAAAGAGACTGGGATTCCGTCGTCTTGTCTAACTGTGAATAATTTCCAATTATTCGTGATCCAAAGCTGCGGTTGATATACTGTTACTGGCGTCTTAAAGATAGACAGATAGACGTAGCTATCAAAGTCCTAAACTTCAAACAACTTGTTTAAATAATACGTGTATCTGGGAAAATTTGGCTATGAAGTCGCTGATTTTGCTGTTGTGCTTTTTTCTATGTGTCCAGCATTCATTTTGCCAAAGTGAGTATCTTTATCTAGTCTAACTCTTTATTTTAACTAACGATTATTTTATATGATACATTAATATCAGAAAGTGGAAACGTCATCATAACTGAATACATTGAAGGGACAATGAAGCGAAAATTTTTCCAGTAACTTCTTGGTTGCATCAGAAAGTCTGATAACCTGAAATCAGAATAATTATAGAACTTCTTTTGTAGTGTTTTTGTAACTATCCTCTGTCAAAATGTGACACACTTAGTTCGTACCATGCCCCCTTGGAAATCCTGGAAAACCCTGGATTTTTACTGTAAGCACTTTGCAGTGCTTTAAACAATGAAGTATATATTTGAAATACATGGCAATCATTTTTTTCTAAGATTACAAACAAAATGGCCTGAAGGCAGATGTTTCAAGGCCAAAAAGACATGGGGTTTTAAAATCCTTGGCATACTGGCACTCAACTTGCATAAAATCCCACACCAGACTTGGTTTTAGTGGTCCAATGCACTCTTACCACCTGTGCTTGGCTGTTAGGGATTACATAATGTATTTACAGTACTGCTCATGTATAATTTAACATACGATACGCGTATTATATGCGTGTCGTACGGGTGTCGAACACGTACACGTGTCATACTAATGTGTGTATCATACAAATATGCCTATCTAAAGATAGCCTATCTCATGAATACTCTTATCAAGCCAACCTGCATTTATAAGCTTATAATATACAAACGTATGCATGCATTCACTTTGATACAGAAATACTATTTTATACACACAAACAGTATTATTATGCGACGAATATCTACAATTTATCGTAAACAAAGTTGTTAAAAGTGAAGTTAAAATAAAGCGTAACACGGATAACATGTCAGGACATTAGCTGACCCTAGGCCTAGCTTTAAATCTGTTGTTGGTCAAACGTTTTCGCCATGTTTATGTAGTAAATGTTCAAATTCTTATATAGGCGTCCATTCTAGCTTTAGGCCCTGTAGTCTGTGAAAAAACCCCCAGAAAAAGCTACCATTGTTGTAGTCATGAACTCTTTTGCTATAAAGTCATTGAAATTCCTTTAAAACCATTCAAATAAAATTGATAGTGGTGAAACAAATATTAATACTAGTTTAAACTAAGGTGGTAAAATCATTGATATATATTGAGTATATCTTTAACTGCAATGCTCACATATCATTACTATCATTATTCACATATTTGTATATGTGTGTGTCGAACCTAGTCGATATACGTGTATTCATCTTACGCTATGCACAGGATATGCTTATTTACATGCTATAATACGCATAGGATATGTATACGATACGCGTATTATACGCATATGATATGCCTAAAATTGTTAGGATGCAGTACTGTATGTTGTTGCTGTAAACATGTGCTGATAAAGCAGACACTATTTGAGCTTTTGAATGGCATGGTTTTTTGTACAAAAAACAGCACTAAAGCAACATGTCATATTTTTCTTACCTGAACTTACACTGGAATTTGGTCTGTGATTTTTGTTGTCCGACATGAAACATTGCTCATAAGCATTGTGAATTACTTTTAAAACCTTTCTGGTGTGTAAGTTAGCAAACTGCATGCTGTAGGAGCCCCAGAATGTGTATTTAACTAAAGCTTCTTTACAACACAGGTTGTCCGGAAAATATTTCCTAAAACAAAAAAAAACATGCGTACCTGAACCACAGAATAGGAAATAAACATAAGGGCAACTTAAACTAAAAACTTTGAAGTTTGTGTCTTGACACATGTTGCATTGCACATGTTTATTTTGCAAGTTCTCACCAGTTAATTGTATTTTCTGACCAATAAAAACCAAAAAAAGGCTGAATGGGCTGTTCTGCCATTATTCTGTGCAGTAAACTGCATAAAATAGAGTGGCTTGTTGCATTGATGAGTGGCCCTACTCTTTATTCGCTATACTGTGAGCATGATATTTCTCACTTGTTGACTGTGCTCACTCATGAGATATCACATTAAATGCTCGAAAAAATCTGGTATTTCAATGCAACCATGTGTTATTCTGTATAAAAATAGTTATTTTTAACTTCTGTGTTATAAATAAATCAGGTAAAGAAACAGAAACAGTCAATGACTTGACAATTGCAACAACTGCCAATGCCCCAACATTAAATACTGCAGCATTAACACCTAATAAATCATCTTTCACAAACTCAAATGCCGCTGAAGCAATTCCAACTAAACCAAAAGCCAATGAAGCAATTCCAACTAAACCAAATGCTGCTGAAGCAATTCCAACTAAACCAAAAGCCAACGAAGCAATTCCAACTAAACCAAAAGCCAACGAAGCAATTCCAACTAAACCAAAAGCCAACGAAGCAATTCCAACTAAACCAAAAGCCAACGAAGCAATTCCAACTAAACCAAAAGCCAATGAAGCAATTCCAACTAAACCAAAAGCCAACGAAGCAATTCCAACTAAACCAAAAGCCAACGAAGCAATTCCAACTAAACCAAAAGCCAACGAAGCAATTCCAACTAAACCAAAAGCCAACGAAGCAATTCCAACTAAACCAAAAGCCAACGAAGCAATTCCAACTAAACCAAAAGCCAACGAAGCAATTCCAACTAAACCAAAAGCCACTGAAGCAATTCCAACTAAACCAAAAGCCAACGAAGCAATTCCAACTAAACCAAAAGCCAACGAAGCAATTCCAACTAAACCAAAAGCCAACGAAGCAATTCCAACTAAACCAAAAGCCAACGAAGCAATTCCAACTAAACCAAAAGCCAACGAAGCAATTCCAACTAAACCAAAAGCCAATGAAGCAAATCCACCCGAATCACATGCAACCACCATGTTCGCTGCCACTAAATCAAGATCCAATACAGCCTCATCTACCAAAGCATTAGACTCAGGTAATATCACTTTTTCATGATAAATGTTCAACAGAATAGGAGCAACTGCAGAGACTCATCTTTAGAGTTTTTGTGCAAGATTTCTCACTGACAGCAAATTCCCTAAACAGTCGCCTCTCCGAAATATTCAAAATAATGCTGTATGGGATAAAGCAGCATAAAAATCTAAAGGAAAATACTAATTTACCATAGTGTCACTTTCTTGGGACACTCGGTATTTCAAAATTTTTGAATATTTTTACATTTGTCAAGTTCCCAGTTTTTCTCCTTTTCACAGGGATGGATTTACTGGTGGGAGAGGTTCAGATAAAACAGGAAAATTTTAGAAACATAATGAACCACACTTTTAACACCACAGTCTATATATTTGCATCAATTTACTGATGCATTACAGTGTATCATTATTGCATGATCAAGCATTCATTGTGCAAAAATTACTTCTGTATTTTCAATAACGAGTGACATTCATGACTAAAAGTAATTAGTGGAATCATACTAGTTAGCACAGTAATGCAAATGCTGTAATTTGATTGGCTATTGTACTTGCTATCTATTCCTCGATAGATAGCGAATAGATTTTTTATGTAAAATGCCTTAAAAGTTAATTATTTATCTCAGATTCTCCTAAAACTATTAGATTACTCGCTCTCAATTTCTATGGATTGATAGTTGATTCAGACTATCACCGCATAGAAATCTTGAGCTAGTAATCTAATTGTTAATTAACATAATTAACTCAAGCACTTAACATATAGTGATTAGAGCTGATAGAGCACCATACTTCCCCCCCCCCCCCCCCTCCTTCACCGGATCATGTTGGATCCATTCCTGTAGCAATCTCCTGCTTTTTTAATTCTCTAATTCTTCACTTCAGACCAAAAACTTCTGAAATTGTATAACAAAATAAGAAAACATCTATTGAAGAAAGGGCTACTCACTACACCTGCTCCAGCAAAAACAGCTAAAGTGGTATCAGCAACAAAGCCTAAAACCTCAGGTATTCACAAAATCTTTTTACAGCAGACAATTTAATTTAATTAGTAATAAATAATAACTACTGCATGAGATGAAGCTAGTTAGAATATACGGTGATATTTCGAGTTGAAATTCAAAACCATTGGGTTGTCCTTAACCACTGTTTATCACAGCTTGTTCAGGTATTGCAGTCGCAGCAATAAAGTCATTCCGATCAAAATAACTTCACCAATTCATTTTCTCAAGTTCAGCAGTTCCTCTGATCAATTCCTCAAAATTTTGAAGGAGTTCCTTAAAATGTTTAGAAGTTCCTGTTAATTGACCAGTTAGAATGCTCCACCTTATTCGTGAGCATTCTGATTGGTCAATATGATCAATAAACAGGAAGTTGTGCACATTTTAATGAACTTTTCAAAACTTTGGAATCACCAGAGGAATTGGTCAGAGGAACTGCTAAGCTTGGGCAAATGAATGTGTCAAATATTTTCGGGACGCTTCTATTCCTGCGACTGTAACAACAGGGCTCGGTTAATCAAATGCCGTGGGTTAACATAACATCCAAAATAAATTACCCTGCAGCTTCTTTAGAAGATTGAGGATATTTCTTCAGAAATCTTCCCTAGATCAATAGTAGTCTTGGTTTACGCAAACTAAAATCGTGAGCTAACCTTCAACCTAGCTGCAAGAGCCAACCTAGCTTTGGACAACCAACCCAGGGCTTGAAGTAACAGGCTGCCAATAATCAAAAGCAGGGGCCATATAAAGAACACTACCATACTCCTTTCGTACAACCTCTCCAGGCACTTGAAGAATACCTTGGTTATGGTGTTTACAGCCCTCAATTGACATTCACTAGTCAATATTCTTGCAGTCATAGATTAAGGATACATAGATGTTCAACTCGGGGTATGTCTTGACTTACGTGGATGGCTTGGGTACGTCATACGCACGATATAGCAAGTACAATGCGAGATTTTATGGGGAAATGTCGAAGAAAACTTTCCGCTAGACTGCCTTGCTTTACAGAAATGTGCAAAAAGAAGTTGCCCTGTATATTCCAAGCAACAAATGAAGTTATGTTTTTGTCCTCGTCGCTTGTAAAAGGGCAGAAACCATTTTTTCTGTGATACATTTATATTGAAATTCGAACAAATGTACTTGCCACAATTGCGTGTGGGTATGGAAACCATAGGCGAAATATCCCCAGTTGCACATCTATGTATCCTTAATCTATGCCTATGTACCCTTAATCTATGTTTCTGTATCCTTAGTCTATGTCTATGTATTCTTAATCTATGTCTATGTATCCGTAGTCTATGTCTTTGTATCCTTAATCTACGTCTATGTATCCTTAATCTATGCTTGCATCAACAGTTACAGGCGGCACTGTGAGCTCTACTAGCACTAGTAGCACTAAAAAAGATGCCAAATCAAAAAAAGGTGCGAAAAATGAACTTGATTCTTATGAGGAATATCTCCCTGATTTAAAAAGTATTTTGAATTTGATCTTCATTTGTTTCATCTTGATATTTTAACAGAGGATAAAGATGACAAAGATAGTAATGGAATTGTTCCAGGTACTTTTATAACTCGAACTAACGTTGCCAGTGCAGGTAGTGCACTCAAAAGCATACGTAAATCTTAGTAGCCCAAAACACGGTGCTTTTTTGTAAATTCAAACATCCATTCAATTTTATATTGCGGTCTGTGGCGTAGCGGCGGCAGTTTTCGGGGCCTGAAACGATAAAGCAAGATCTCGTCGGCATTTGGATCTTCGATAGGATGGGATCAGATTGGCTCCTAGCTTATCATTCTATCGTAGCTGCAGACACAACACAACAAAAAATGAACAACCTGTTTTGGCCTGATGAAAACAGCATTGAGCAATGTTTTGCTGCCCACATTGTTCAAGGTTGTCAACAATATTGTTCAATATTGTTACACCTGATTGCAGGCTAGTTCAGGCTCAGCAACTTGTTTAGTATGGTTGACAACATTGAACAACGTTGGCAGCAAAACATTGTTCAATGCTGTCTTCATCAGGCCAGAACAGGTTGTTCATTTTTGGCGGTGTAATATAATAGGGAAATTGAGAGAGGGAAAACGTTCTGAGTTACTAGCTGTAAACTTTGGAATATGCTACCTCTGTATGTCAAGAAAGAAAAATCAATTAAGGCTGATAGTCTGATGAAGGTTGTGGAAAATGATTTTCAATCAGCAATGTTCTACTCGTAATTTTAGTAGTCTGTAAATAATGCAGACGTTGTTCAATATTATAGCTAGGTAGTTGCTTTTATTGTGGGTAGTTTATAATTTATTTATATTCTTATATTTTGATAAGTTGAGGCCCGCTAGTTTATTATCTTTGCTATTTTGTGTTACTCTCTGGAAATAAAGTATCTATCTGAATCCAGTTGAGTTGCATCCTGCGGCAGCTCAGCTCTGAGCTGCAAGAAAGATGGTTAAACACTCCAAATCGTAAAATTCACTTTCTTTTTCGATTAAGAATCCATGAAAAACAAGACGCCAGACTCGAGTCATTTTGCCGTTGTGTTTCTGGTTCTGATTGCTCTGCTTTTTGGTCTCTATGCCCTGTATCACAACAGAGGAAAGGTATGTGCTGGTGGTATACATGGCAGGCTAACTAACTTCAGCTCAAAAAGTGCAACATAAAATGGCGGAATTTGAAGGCATCTTTGGGCTTTTGAAAGCATCATTTTCAGTCCCCTAACATGCGCGGTTAACTATAATATCTATGTTTCTTTTCATTTTATTTCGTTTGGCAGAAATTTTAAATAAACAGTTGAATGCTTATCGTTTTGTTGTGGCAGAGTATAAATTTTAATTATGTCCACTTAAAGGACGGGGTATTTGAGCGGGAATACTGCAAAATAGCTCCATGTTGTTGTTGTTCTCAGAGATGGCTAAATTATAAAACATACAGTCCCCATATTCCTGAAGATCGATATCTCCACAAGGAAAAGTTAGAAAATTCTACCAGAAAGTTATATTGTCATTTTAACTGATCTTTGCAATACAATCGACTAAATGTTTGGAAAAAAATCGTTTGATAAACACCTTCGTACAAGTTTGGTTTTGGTCAGGCAAATTTATTAATCGCTTTAATTATCTTCAACAGATCATCGCAGTTGTCGTTGAAGGACGTTCGGGGGCTGGTAACCGTGGAGGTCGTGACCGCTATAGAAAACTGGACAACAATTCCGAAGATCCCGAGGCCAGAATAAAAAATAGCAACGACGTATACGTTTACTAATCTTTAACTCCACGAAATATACAAGCATTTGTTTATATGCACACGTTAGAACATAATTTTCATTCTTCGTTGCCATTGTCAATCTATCCTGTAGAACTTATGTAACTAGCCCTATTGGTTGGCACTTTTCTGCAAGGTTTCTTGCAGTAACCAATTTATCTGTTATGCGTGTAAAGGCCCAGTCACACGGTGCAATTTTCTTGCAGCTTTCAATGAAATTCTACGTTTGAGAGATGTAAAATTGGCAAATACATGTTTCCGTCACAGTTTGCCAATATATTTTTAACCCCACAAATTTACATCTCTTAAGAGCAGAATTGCATTGCAAGCTGCAAGAAAAATTGCACCGTGTGACAGTCGCTTAAGGCTTTCGAAATTTTGAAAAAAGTGTTTGCCCGTAGGGAAGGCAATACCGACAATTTGGTTACCAGGGGCCATTTCTCAACCACATCAATGTGAAAAATGTAAAGTTTTAAAGCGGGGGCCAGTTGTTCAGAGCTGGTTTAGCGCTAATCCTGAGGTAAAGTTTAACACACTGTTTCAGTTGATGTATTTGTATACCAGTTGGTTTTGCTTCAAAACTTCAGGCACCAAAACTACTATTGATTCCGACAAGATTTGTGTAAAAATGTTTCCAAACTAAGCTGCTCTGAAATCACCTTCAAAGTTCACGCTAACCTAGGGTCAGAATAATCGACTGTTGAACAACCGGCCCCACACAAATTGTTAGTTCCTCCGCAACGTCGGGCAGCTGATTTTGCAAGCACTGTATTATGTACTGAGAATTATTGCTTTGAAGATATATGACAATTAGTCATTTCGTAATCGAGGCCGCAAAGCATGCATGGATTGTTTGAAAATGGCTGTGATGTTTAAATTGCTTATTGAGAAGAACTTTTAAAGTAACTGTAATATTTTGATAAGATGCTTAGACTTAGTTTCTGAGGTATTGAAGGACAAAGAGGGACAAAGACACTAGTGGTCCACCATCTTGGATATTAAAAAACCCATAACGTCACAAACAGAGCAGAATTCTTAAAGAAGCAATCAGAATTCATGTTTAAAGTCCAAACGTAATTCTGTGGGATAAACGTCTGTGTTCAAGAGACGTTTTATTGGCATGTAATTGACGACATGTTTTCTACCGTCTGCCCTGCTTGTGACGTCGGTAAAAAATAAAAATATGTATGTGGTCGTCCACTCTTTTCTATATCGATATTTCCCCCTTGGCTGTCGCCTTGTTTTTTTAAGTTAATAATTGTGTAACGCATGTACGAGCTGATTCACAACAAAGCGTATTGTGTTTGATTATAAATCTCTCTATAGTTATTTACATAACGTCCAGTGGCGCTTATTTCTACTAACACATTTTCTAGTATTCTTGGGTTTCACTAGGGCATTTTGCAGTAAATCTGAGTGGGGGTCAAGCCAAAATGTATCGATCATAATACTGTACTGGAGTGAACAAATCTCACGAAATTGCACATATTTGCAATTTAAATTTGCAATTTTCAACATAAAAGGTCAACACATACAGTCAAAAATTATTTCCCTCCAATGACTGTGTACCGATTTGGAGTTGACCCCCAGTGAAATTTATGACGTCACGTGAAACCCAAGAATTGAGAAATTGTTCTTCACAAACATGAGCTGTCCAGATCCTGCCCTAACATGCGCGGTTACTGTTTGGTCTTTACAGCAACGACGAATTGCATTTACAAGTTTGATAGTGCTGACAATTTGCCCAACCCTTGTGTAAAAAAAACAAAGTGGAATTGGCGCTAAATATTAGACAAACTGGAGACAGAATAAAATAATTGTCACGGGAAGATAAGTCATTATACCAGCTGATCTGACCGGGAGCTCAAGCCTATATAACTAGTGACGGAATAGAAAGTCATTTTGCTTAGGAAAGAGAAATAATTCTGCTTAGGAAGGAGAATCATAAGTCTCCCAAAAAATTGACAGCAAAGACGAGTGTTTTCAACAGGAATCTACTAGTTCCAACCGAAAAGTGGATTTCTAGTTAACAATTAGATTACGAGCTCGAGATTTCCATGGGGTGATAGTTGATGAGGGCGAAGCCCGAATCAACTATCACCGCATAGAAATCGAGAGCGAGTAATCTAATTGTTTTAGTATATTTAGAGGTCAAACATGCAATATTCAACAAAAAAATTTGATTTTTAAGCTGAAAATGATTGTTTCGCTACTCGCTATCTATCGAGGAAAAGATAGCGAGTAGAGTAACCAATCAAATTACAGCATTTGCAATAGTATACTAGTATGATTCTACTAATCACAAATAGTGCGATACAGTCTTTCCTGTTTTAGATCAACTGGACATTTTTAAAGAATTGTCCAAGCTTGTAGTTTTTTGTATCAATATATAATACAAAATGACGTTCATTTTCTGCATTGATTGCTGTTAAAGTGCTATTTAAAACACGAGCAGATAGAAAACGCTGGGGGCAGCCGAGCGTTTTCTATCTGATGAAACACAAATTGCGAGTTAAATCACGAATTTCGTTCTTGTCAAGACAAGACAAGACAAAAGCTTTGTGAAAATCTACATGTGTTTCATCACATATAAAGACTCCTACACGGCTATGATCTCCTTTGTGTTTTGCTCATAGGTTATTAACGAGTCTTTGTAATGAGTTATGAAACACCATATATGTAATTGATACGAAATATCAATATCTGTTTTGTTACAGTCGCGTGTTCGAGCTTTCGAGAACTCAATATCCATCCAAAAATATTTCTCAACAAATCAACGCATCGAAAAGTGTGATTCTACCAGACACTGCATGATGTTTGAATATTTTATGGATTTCCCCGAAACTCATTGAATTTGTAAGAACATTTCGCAGATTTTTTGAAAATTTAGCCCGCGTACGGGTGGCGGACGCACGCAGGCCTTGAGGTGGGCGACGCGGTCGCTAAGTTCCGGTGTATCCGGGAGTTCAGAAAGCGTAATGGCCGCCGATGATTTGAAAAATTGAGGCCAAAAAGCAAGGAATATATTACAAATTTTGCAGTCGGATCAGTGCTTTTTATGGACGATTGCGATGAAAATTGAAAGTGTTTTCAGTGTGTATTAATTAAAGAATGTCCAAGGGCCAAGACGATGCGAATACGACGAGAAATGGCCCGGTAAATATTCAAGGCCAAGTTCATCCAGTCGACCATTATCCGTGTGTGACTGACTCGTCAGACAACGAGGAAGAATTGGATGAAGAGTCGGCGGTAAATATGTATTTCTAACCTTTTTGATATTTTTGCCAAAATTCTGGGCAAGTATTCGTGTGCCTCGGTGAATTTTGGCGAATATTTGCGCCTAGTTTTTGAGTAAAAAATATTATTAATTTTCGCCCAGTGTTGTTTTGTATGAACAAATTTGTTGATCGTTTTCGGCCGGTGTGATTAAGATCGCGTTTCGACGGCCTGTAGGTGACCCCAAAATATTGGCAGCGATCTCGAAAAGGCCTTTTCCGTTCGAAAATTTTGTTCTAGTTGTGTTTTTTTTTGCTAGAGGTCTGTGAGAGCTGAAGATATAATTTCCAACGATATGCAAATTTGTTATTATAGTAAGATTAAAGTACAAACGTGATATTTGAAAGTATCGTTCATGCTTTTACATTTCACGGGACTTCATTCGTGCCATTTTAAAACTGGTTTTCATTCAAATATTGCGAATTTAATATGTGATTTATGACTAAAAAAAATGGATGTGATTTTGCTTGTTTGAAGTTTGTAATCATTATTGCCACAAATGTTTTGCCATAAACTTGTATTGCTGCAGGTTGTATTAGTTTATCAATTGACGTTTTTGACAAGTCTAACAAACATACTGAACTTTTCAAATTGTAGCATACGGTTACAAACAGTTATGTTTTGTATGACGTCTATGTTATTAAGTTTAACAATCTCCATTGGCAAAGAGTGCTACTTGTAAGGCATCTCTATCTAATACTTCTTTGGGTCTTAAAAAGATTGAATGGAAGAAAGTGTTGGAAATGCGAGAAATTGCTGTAAATCAACCCTCTTTTTCAGAATCTTTCCTTTAGTGTGTTGTTTGAAGTTTCATTAAGTTGCAATGCTCCCTGATGTGCCTGGTGTCTATTCTAATTGGCCCAAAAGTAGATGGGATAAATTACTCACTAACAACGCAGTATTCATATCTGCTCTCGGCATTATTTTGATTTCAAGCCGGAACAACAGTTGACTTAAGCTAATCTTTCGGTGCAAAATCCAAACTCATTACAAAGTGTGCACATTTATTCTGAAATGATTCAATATTTGCAAGCGTGTTGTGCACTAAGCATTTGATTAGCTTTGTTGAGTTGAGAAGCTAATCACTGCCTTTGTTTACCAACCCAGCTTGCAAACGTATAGTCGATAATGAGTTTGTCTCAACTGTTCCAGTCATAAATTACGACATTTGTACGATTTACATTCGAGATTAAGACACGTTAACTCTCAATATATAATATAGTACTTCATACGGGATGTTTTTCTTTCAGCTTGAGTATATATTACGTGGAGGCAAGCAAGATTTTCTGACTTCAAAGGTGAAGTTACCAAGTGGCCCGGCAGCTAGTAACAATGATGTTCGGACAAAGATTGACCCAGATACTCAAGCAAGGCTGGAAGCTTTATTAGAAGCTGCTGGTAAGGTTCTGTCTAGTGTAGCATAATCAGAACAATCAGGAACTGGTTGTGCTGTATGTAAATAGTGCTATAATCAGAGGATGGTTCCGGCAAGTCTAAAGTCAGGAAATTTTTTGAAGTAGAAACTCGGAAATGTAGCACTTACAGGCGGATAGACGAAGTTTTACAACATATTTTTTGCCGAAGTTTTACAACATGTTTTTCGCCGAAGTTTTACAACATGTTTTTCGCCAAAGTTAGACAAGACTCTTCCTAAAGAAACATTAGTTTATTCTGCTCAAGACATGGGATCAGCAAACTAGAAAATCGGATGGTAGATAGTGTTCTCTAGCAGTCCATAGACCAGGTACATTGTATGCCAAGTTGCACACACATATGGTGGTATATTGCATTTTTTTCTCAGAATGCAACATGCTGTTATTACTTTTGAACTTGCAACCATCATTAAATGTGTAATTCCTTGCAATGATGATAATAATAATAATAATAATAATATGTTTATACATGTGAAACATGTTTTCAGTAGAGGAGCTGCCACTGGTATCAACTAAGAACCTGTTTTACTAACTGTGTTGCATAAATGGAATTAAAATTCCAAAATTTGGGGCGTTATATGGTATAGAATTTTTTCCCCAAACAACATCTTCTCTTGGTTTTAATCCACTGATTATAAATATGCTGAAGTGATCACGCACTGGACGGCAACTAGGTTGGTGTCGTTTACTGTTTCAATATCGCACTATAATTTTGCTTGCATATGGTGGAGCTCCACCCTTCAAGTAACATATTAGTATTTTTGTGCCTTCACCAGCAGAATTTAATTTCAACAAAAATAGAACTACTGAAAAATGCATGCACTTTTAACCTAAAATTTATACATAGTATGTAGGTAGTTTATTGACTGCTTAGTAATATTATCTACATTGCGATTTTCCAGTTTGCTGAAAAACCTTGTCGTGCGAGAAATTGTTGTAAAACTATGCTTATTTGCCGATAGGTGCATGTAATTCTTTTTCACCAAGTCTTCCTGTTTATTACTTGAAAATCTTGTACTAAATTCAGCAATTGCAGGAGGTCAATGCAATTCCCTTTAGTCAGTGCTATTTGAAACAAAAACCGGAAATAGTTTTGTGTGCTACAGCTACCAAGCTCAGTCAATTAAAAAGGACACTTATACATCTGCTAAGGAGTGCCCTTATCGGTATTTTACTTGCAGGCGTTTATTCTGAGCACACTTGTCAACCTTTTTGAGTGACAGCAAAATTGATAAAAGTGGTACCCTTTTCCGTCTTGTTGTCACAAGAGAAAATTGATAAAAAATGACAGCAATATTAAACATGCAGGAAATAAAAAGTTACTTAAAACGCCAAACTTTCTTTTGGGCTCTGCCAGTTGCAAAACATGACTGTTTACAAAGTTTGAGAAAGTCATTGCCCAGTGTACAGTGCTGCTCATTGATACAATTGACCCCAGATCTTTTAATTATTATTTATTTTTAAAAAGGCTTGCATTTGGTTGTTCTATTTTTTTTTAATTTTAATAACTTTATTGCATAACTGCAACCCAAGCAGCAAGAGCACAAACAGGACTCATGCTTGGCACTCTCCCGTAGCTAACAGTGAAAATAACATAAACACTAACAAACATAGATGCACATGCAAACACAAACCAACTGCCATTTTTAAATGAATGTCACTTTGCACATGCAAAGAAAACATTGAGAAAAAGTAAACATTAATAATATTCCATTATTAATCAAAAGTTTTGCTTTAGGTGTTGCAAAGTTGGCGGATGGTAAAGCTTTTGCCGACCCAGATGTTCTGCGACGTTTGACATCGTCTGTGAGTAGTGCATTAGACGAAGCCGCCGCTGCGTTGACTCGAATGAGAACTCAAAACAATGGGGTTCCATCATCACCTAATCACCCTGCAGAAGCTGGTAAGATTTCTGTTCAAGTCGGCAGTCAATGGTCAATGACCTGCCAAATTTTTGAATTGACCAGTTGAGTTTGAATCATGATGGTATTATGTAGTTGATTTTCTCGTTATTTATTTTAAAACCTCTCATTTAAATTAAAGTTGTCAATTACTTTTCCCGATTGCTGCTTGTTAAACAACGTGATTTGAAACGTTGTCCATTATCTGACTGTACACTTTAATTGCATTGTATTGTCATGAATAATGAAGTTGAAGAAGGACAGTTCCTGAAAATAGTCAATAAACTGCGAGTGTGAAAGCTGATCACATGATAATATACATGAACAAAATCCAATTATGTGTCATTCAACTGAATACTGCATGCATCTGAATGTGATATATTACAGTATAACATGTTATAGAGTTGACGTTCGCGGGCATAAATATGTTTTTGGCCCAACTCAGAATCTGAGTTGGCTCTGAGGGCCAAAAAATATTTGTGCCCAAGAACATCAACTCTATTACTATTATAATGAGCAAAAACTTAAAATATCACTCAAAAGTGGGCATTTAAAATAATTTATAAATTGGCTATTTTTCGTCAACGGGCTAAAATACATTTTAGCCCGCTGATTTGTTTATTTTAGCCCGCAAAATACGTCACAATGCTCGCTAAAGTTATTATACTAAGCATTTTCTGTATGCAGTTGTGTTCTGCGGCATGGTAGAATATGTCTTGTCAGAAACTGAATGTTCAACATCTGTATGATAGGAAATGTTATTTTAAGTCCTGATTCAACTCAAGTGAACCTTCAAAACAACTTTGTCAGGCCTTGGCCATCAGATACATGCCAAAATCCCACAATGAATTTGCAATAAACTTGCAAACTAAACGTGCGCTGTCGTTTTTTAACAGGTATTCATAGTTTAGCCAATGCCTGCCTGGAAGGCAATGTCAATGCTGTTCGAAAGCTTCTCGAGCAGGGTTGGAGTGTCCACGATTCAACTGACGAGGGGGAAAGTCTGTTGTCCTTGGCTTGTTCTGCAGGTGAGACTTAGGAATATTTTTCAAAAGCAACTGTGCTGTTAACTATTGTTCTGGCTCATATTTACGAGCCTGCAGTAATTTGCTCAGTTCAGTTGTGATCTTGCCCTTGTGGCATAGTTTATGTAGTCTGCAGCGGCGTTTTTTTTCAAGGAATTTTTGGAATCGTACAACGGCCGTTGAACTCAATCTTCAATTAAGTTTTGAAACTCAATCTTCTCACCAAAGTGTTGAGCACCGTCAAATTGAAGTTGTTTGCGTTAAATGCGTCACGGATAGAAATTATTACCCTGCCTGCCGTAGGCGTCGGAGGGTTTCAAGTTCGCGCCATTTCTGTTTTTAGTTGGGAACCCGAGCATTAAAAAACCCCCAGAAAATAATAAAAACTGTGCATCATAGTGATATGGAATGATCAGAACTTGCTCTTTTCATTAATCAGATCCTTTTAAATTCACCCAAACTCAATCTCATTTACCAAAAAAAAACAGGCCCAAGGGAAAACCCTCAAAAAACCCCTGTGAAGATGTCTAAAGTTGAAGACAAAGCTGTGCATGGGTTCTGCTAATAACAAATGGGACCCAGAGATGTGAACATTGTCTAAATGTCGCATCTTTCAAACTCTTTTTGAATGGAAACATTGCCTTACATTTATTTACATGCAAAGCAGACCAGAACGGTGTTAGATATATAGTTGTTATATGTAAAAATATTCAGTTAATAAATTATACCGGTATTTCACAAATATAGCAGTTCAAATTGTAAACAAAGCATTTGATTGCATGAAGGACTGTAACCCCATTTAAAGACGAAACATAACGAATAATTTTTTTAAACTCTGATGCTTTGATGGCGTTAGACCATCCCCGACAAACTTTTGAATTGGGAAAATTTAATAGGTGGGAAGAGCATTCTAAACTTCATGAAATTGTGAAGTTTGCCGGATACGAAATATGATAAAATATGGAAAGTGTAGTCCAGTGAAATTTTAAAAATTTTTATACTTTTGTAATGTGGTAAGGCTTTTTCGCGTGCAATACAAAAGTCTACAAAATCACGTACTTCACGAGACTATATTTTCCACATTTTACTATATTTTGCAACCAAACTTCAAATGCTACTAAATTAAGGATTCTCTTTCCTACCGTCGTGATAAATTTTCCGATTTTAAAAGCTTGTTTAATAGGGGAATGGTATATTTTCTGGCTCCGATGTCTGATAAAGTAATTGAAAATATTTCCTCTAAACAGGTTATTGTGAACTTGCCCAAGTGCTTCTTGCAATGAACGCCAAGGTTGATGATCGCGGAAGCAAAGGGGACTGCACTCCTCTTATGGAAGCGTCCAGCGGTGGATTTCTTGACATCGTAAAGCTTCTTCTTGATCATGGAGCTGACGTGAATGCCCAATCACAAGCAGGTATGCAGAACTTTTTTACATCATTATGTTTGTCATTTACGGCCATTTGAAGCTTCAGAGAAATGCTCAGAATTTTGTAGTAAATTCTCCAGGGTCGCTATCGAATTTCGCGGCGTCTGATGGCGATGATTTGAAATTAACCAACACACGTTTTTTAAAATGCTATCATTTTTCTTTCAAAATTTTCAGGAAACACTGCCTTGATATACGCCTGTTGCGGTGGATCCGAGGACGTTGTTAGAGTATTGTTAGACCACGGTGCCGAGATTGAGTCTCATAACGAGAACGGGCACACCCCTCTCATGGAAGCGGCCAGCGGAGGACACGTAAAGGTTGCCAAGCTCCTTTTGGGCAGCGGTGCTTGCATTAATTCTCATTCCAATGAGTTCAAGGAGAGCGCTTTGACATTGGCTTGTTATAAAGGTAAAAGTTGAATGTATGTCGAACTAACATAGCCAGTGTCGGGTCAAAAGCACATGATGCGTTCAAATATAATGGGTTCAAAATAGATCTGAAGAAGCGGTTATTATTTTTATTATTGGTGAAAAATATCCCTTTCCCAATTATTTTCTCACCTAACCTCAAATACCCACCCCTGGCCGAATATTTCACGATTGTCAGATGTAAGGGAGAGAAAGAATGACGTGATAAAGTTGCAAAGTGAAAAAAAATATTGCAGATGACAGCAGGTGTACATGACAAATCAGACAATGATAGCGCATCTAGTCAATTTGTTTGTTGTATTGACTGTAAGCATTGCTTAAATTCTCAACACGTTTATCTGAAGTCATGCTTTTGAAATGACAATACATTTTTGTTTACCCAACCTTTTACTTACCCAGAATTTTCTTTGCCCAACCATTTTCTCATCGGTCCCCCCCTCCCCCCTCCCTGCCATAAATGATGACCGGTCCGTAATACTGTTGTGTTAGCTCTTTGTGAACGGTTGTTCAAAGCTTGGTTGGCGTTAACCCTGGGTTAAAGTCTAACTCACTGTTTAAGTTGATGTATTTCTATACGTCCGTTTATTTCAAAACTTCAGAAACCAAGACTACTATTGATACAGACAAGATTTCTGAAGTAATATTTCTATGGTTATAATCAAGCTGTCGGGCAATTTCCTTTGAATTTTACATCAAGCCAGGGTTAAGGCCCTGTCACACGGTGCAATTTTTCTTGCAGCTTGCAACGCAATTCTACTCTTAAGAGATGTAAATTTGTGACAAATGTTTGGCATGTTAAAAATATATTAGCAAATTGTGATGGAAACTTGCATTTGCCAATTTTACATCTCCCAAGAGTAGAATTGCATTGCAAGTTGCGAGGAAAATTGCACCGTGTGACAGGGCCTTTAGGCTAGCCGCGGCTTTTGAACAACGAACCCTGGTAAATAGGTAAATGATATTTCAATGAATTTCCGCGCAGGTCATGTTGATATGGTGAAGTTTCTTCTCGACGCTGGCGCAGATCAGGAACACAAAACTGATGAAATGCACACAGCTTTGATGGAAGCTTCGATGGTCAGTATAAGATACAGACAGTTCCCAAATCTATAGTAGAAAAATGATTTCCATTTAAGATGGAAAACGTCTGTACCAGGTGCTTGCTTAGCCCGTACGCGATAAAAGTTGGAATGATTTTAAAATACATCGCCAGACATAACTAGAAGAGAGTTAGCTAGACGATCTCGTATTTCAACAACATTTTAGGTTTAGCATTACTTTTGTTGTCTTAACGCCCTTTAGTCCACCTCTGCTGTAATCTAAGGCGTAGCCAGCCCAAAACAAGTAAAGGAGAGAAGTCAACTCATGTGTAGTACACTCGGAATCCTGCTTCGAAATTTGTCTGTATCGTCTGTTTGATGTCTTAGGCAGCTGTTATAAACTGTAAAATATAAAAAACACACGTTGTATAGGGTACTGACTGAGAAAAGTTGTTATATACTGGCGGTGACTGCCTTCTATTAACCTTGTTTGTGCATATTAATTCCTAGGATGGTCATGTTGAAGTTGCTCGCCTTCTGTTAGATCACGGTGCTGAGGTTGGTGAACAATATTTTATAAGTCTTGTAATTATTTTGATTCAGGGACGTTCCCACAACTTTTAATGGGGGTGGGCTCTGTGGAAACTAATAATTATGATAGCCGAGGATTCTGAATTAGGTATTGCTGTATAGCCATATCGTGTCAATGACGAGGTAAAAATGGCTTGGATGTCCATCTATGGAGGTGTCCACGACATTTTCACGTCGTCTTTGGCGTCGCATCGTCTTTCTTAAATCTTTCTATCTACAGGAACGTAGCCAGGGAGGGGTGTCCTTCGTCCCCCCTAGCTATGTCTCTGTTTTGATTTCATCTCGGTTGAATACATTTTCCCATTCCTCCTTCCTGTGGTTTCATGCAAAACCACAATTCATGTGCTCTATCTTCCGATAGGTAAACATGCCAGCGGACAGTTTTGAATCTCCGCTCACGCTGGCTGCATGCGGTGGTCACGTGGAACTGGCGTCGCTCTTGATCGAACGAGATGCTTTCTTGGAAGAAGTAAACGATGAAGGGTAATTATTAATTGCTACCTTGAAAAGAGAGGATAAAATTTAGTAAGAAATAGCTTGATTTTTCATGAAAGTGAGCCTATTTGGTCATTTTTACGAAGTTTTAAGTCATTTTGAGATGTATAAAGTTGGCATTTTTATGGCATTACCTCAGGGGACAATCGGGTGAAATTTTGAAAATTTCTTAAAATGTGTTTTGAGTGGTCCAAAATGATTTTTTTCGACAAAGAGCATCAGTTTGGTCACTTGCGTGAAGTTTGAAGCGATTTCTAGACTCAATTTCTACCATCACATTACTATCGAGAACCATGGGTGAAATATTAGAAATTTCTTTAAATGTGTTTTGAGTGATCTAAAATAATTTGATCAAAGAATATTGCCATTTGTGCGAAGTTCCAAGCATTTTCGAAACATCGTGTCCAGTTGCTAAAGTAGACCACAGGGGACAATGTACAGATAGGTGAAACTTTGGGGCGATTAATATTTGAATGGTCGAGAAAATATCGGAAAATTCTGCTCAGTATTTTCAGCTAGGGAAGTGATTCACAGAGAAATCAAAACCTTTGCAATCGTTCAATGTTTTGATTTAGTTACACACCTTTGATGGAAGCTGCTAGAGAAGGACATCTCGATATGGTTGCATTGTTGCTTGACAAAGGTCAGTTGGCGTCTCAACATAACATTGCCAGTGTAGGTAGTGCATTTAATAGTACAAAAAAATATAGGGCCTTTCGGGCCAGTTTTACTGACTTTAAGGGGCTTCGCTCGTAAAGTCGATTTTCACTTCGTCGTTTTAGTGTAAGAACCTCTACCTTTCGTGTACTAATATCTCAACAGCGTTTGTTAAACCTCATTCTAGACCAGAGATGGGCTTAAACTTTAGTTAAACATATGAGGGTTACAGTTTTCCCTGAAGATTAAGTAATCGCGATCCCATGTAGCTTCAATCAAGAGTAAAGTCAATAGAAATGTATGTTGAAGACTCTCCTCTTCTGAACTGCTAGTTATAAGTTCTAAACCACCGCTAGTCTGATACCGTCGTCTTACACGATGCGACATCGCACTTATGACTTTTGATTTGGGTAACACAAATTACTGGTTTCCCAGTAGTTTACATTGTGGCCCTACATGTTGCATGCGATTGCCATTTTGATGAACGAAAACGACTATAAACACCACTATTGCTGCTCGAGGCGACATATGCAATATCGTCTTTATAATTAGCCTTTACTCGATTAGATACACTAGTATCGCACATGACTTGTCGTCTGGTATAAATCGGCCTTTAAGTACGATAATAACCAGATATTTCCCTCGCTAGGAGCTGATCTTCATGCACAAACGGACGAAACCCAAGAGACTGCTTTAAGTTTAACTTGTTGCGGAGGATTTCAAGATGTCGCTGCGTTCTTATTAGATAGAGGTGGGTCTATTGTACCTTAATGCACTCCCACATTTCCTAAGCTTCGTTTAATCATAGACTCGTAAACAATCTAAGAAGAGTAGTGAAATACCGGTGCGTTTCGCCTGCGTTACTGGCCCGTTGTTTTGGCTGTTTATCGTTTGAACTATTCAAAGGTGTATCTGCCTTGACGCTCTCTAGACTGCCACTGACTCATTACTCTTTGAACAGGGGCGAATATTGAACAAGGCTCATCGACACCTCTCATGGAGGCAGCGCAAGAAGGCCACGTAGATCTAGTGAAGTTTCTGCTCGAAAAAGGTTAGGATTTTCCAAGGGGTTAATTTGTAAACTTGAAAATGTTTTTGTCATAAATCTTACCTGGATCGATCGACGTTTTCTTGTCTCGCGTTTTGCAAGAAAGCGATACATTAAAATACACAAACTAGAATAATGAGTTCAATTGTAACCCAGGTTTAATGCTGAATCTGCTTTGAACACATTGCTCTAGGATAGCATTGCAATTTCTAAACTCAATTTTTCCTAGGTGCTAATGTCAACGCGACGACTGTAACCAACGATACTCCGCTCTCGTTTGCTTGTGAAAATGGTCATACGGACGTTGCTGATATTCTTCTTGAGGTTGGAGCTGAACTGGTAAGCTGATACAGATGACGTGTGGCCAAGAGTAAACTTAACTAGTCAGCCATTTCCTAATCAAGACTGCAAAGCATGCATGGATTGTTTGGAGGGACACTACCATAAAGAGCAGCAGTCACGAGACATGGAACGAATACTACAAACAACTTTTGAGGCTGTTCCTTAGAGATAATGAGGCATCTTTTATATTTTCCTGCTCCAGTTTTAACTTTTAAAGTTTCATGTCACTTTGCGCTGTCCCTCCAAACAATCCAGAGTTTTGCGGCTCTCAATTGGGAAATGGCGAATATGAAATACGCTTCTGGCTTGAAAAAGATGTGAAGAAAGGTTTTGGCTATTAGACTACTAGATCATTGCCGTTTTTTAATTGTGTAATCTTTAGGAACACGAGTCTGAAGGTGGAAGAACTCCTCTCATGAAGGCTGCACGAGCTGGTCACGTGTTTACTGTCACCTTTCTCATTTCAAAAGGTATGATAATGTATAGCATACTAGACATCTAGCTTGAGTTGTTTTAGCGGTCAACGAAAACGAAGACAATCATAGGAAGAACTTGAAACCCGAGCTAGACCCCTGTTCACACCCGTGATTACTACCTGATTTACTTTGGAACCACTCCACTTCAAATGTATTTTAGGACTTTATATTTACATGTTTTAAGGAAGAACGGCAATGTCCATAAAATTGTCGACTTTGAAACTTTTCCAGGGGGGGGGGGGTAAAAGTGGCACGAAAATCACCATTAGATGTTTTGGTGAACCTTTTTCAACCATCATGCAGACATGCAGTGGAGATGTTCTGCAGTCAGAAATAAATGAAACATTTAGTGGCTTATAATTTTATTATTTCCAGAAAGAGTTTATAAGTCGTTTGTTGCATAGCCGATCTTGTTTAGAGTATGCACTGCCAATGAAATATTATTATTCAAAATGAAGTTTCCCAGGTTTCCAAGCAAAGCGTATCAGGTCGTCTCACAGATGTCGCGTCAGCAACATTAGAGTCTTAGCTCCTTCCCTTCTATTTTGATTGCCTATGATGTAAGAAGCTATTCTGAGGCCAGCGGCCTTGACGGTTTAATATTGTCCAACCTAGGTGCTGATGTGAATCGTGCAACAACCACGAACGACCACACAGTGCTGTCGTTGGCTTGTGCTGGAGGTTATCTTGCTGTTGTTGAGTTGCTTCTTGCCCATGGCGCCAAACCTGATCATATCTTGAAGGTACTGAAGATTAGATTTCCCTTCTCTCTTGTCATCTTTGTGCCAGAAAAGCTTATGAAACAAGATTTATGAAAAACTAGATTCATATTATTCTGAAGCTGCAAAGAACAAACATGCAGAAAGCAACGAAAAGTTTGTTGTCTCGAGCGAGTTTTGAACTCACATCTTCGAGTTTCTAGACCGCAGTTGACCTGAAACAACGATTTTTTTGCTTTTCTCTGCAGTGTCAGATTAATATGAATCTTTTTTTCATATATTTGAGGATGGTTCTCTGGTATAATGACCTACTTAAACTCGCTTGGCTCTCCATGAAATCCTTCAGCTATTTTGTGTACATTTTTCTACTAGTAGGATATGAGCTAATATCCTGCTAGTAGAGGAACCAATCAGATTGCTGAATAGCTCATATCCACTGCTTGTGTGTATAATACAGTAGATGTACATATCTGGAAGCCTTCTGGGTAGAGTAATACGATAATCCTGAACTCTTGGCCCTCCACTGAGTGTTCTAGTGTATTTTCAAGACGTTTTGGCCTTACTTCCAGGATAACTCGACCATGTTGCTCGAAGCCTGTAAAGGCGGACACACGTCAGTAGCTAGACTGCTTATGGAAACCCCACTGCACGGAAATCACCCTGAATACCGCTTTGCAGCCATCCAACCCCCCTCGTCACCCTCATCACCACCTCGTGTGCCCCCAGTGCACTCGCTAGACCAACTCGATCCCAACTTACCTCTCCCTGGTCTAAATTGTACTCATGATTTGTTACCCTCGTCGTCCATCATGGTCCCTCCAGGTCTACTGCCATCCACTGGTGTACCTCTCACGGACGACAAACTTGGCTTTCTGAGCGACAGCTTGTACAAGAACGGTAAGGAACTAGCTATGATCATTAAACTGCATGTTTCAAAACTTTTATTAAAGAAACTAGTGACTTTTAATTGGTAGCTTATAGAAAATTGTAGCAAATCTGCAAACATGTTCTCAAAAGAAAAGCAGTAAGATGTTTCTACTTTTTCTCAGCTTTCATGAACGAGCTGGAACGCGAAATGCCATCCTTAACTCCAGAAGAGCAACAACGTATCGAGGCAGAACTCGCGCGTGTCAAACACGAGGCCCTCGAGATCACCACGCCACCTTCGCCATTTCGACTGGACCCCACTTCCGCTGACGTGGACGGTATCGAGGACGGCGAAGAGTCTGGAGCGAGCGATGACGGAGGCAGCTTGCACAGCGGCTACGAAGGTAAGCGTCGAATAAAACCTGTTGCTGCTTTCGTTTTATTAAGCCTAACACTAAACTGTGCAAAATCTATTGGCACCTTAAGAAAAGCGTCTCCATGCTGTTGAGGTTCTCCCCATTTCTCGATAGATGACACTGGAAGTTAATTTTCTATATACCGCTATTACCATAAGCATTGGTTGTGGTAGTTATTGCATGCGTATCCTCCATCGTCCATCAAAACCGGATTTGTCGCACGAGTGTCGAATCAATATTTATACCACCATGCCCATAACTTTTAAGGCCCTGTCACACGGTGCAATTTTTCTTGCAAGTTGGAACGCAATTCTATTCTTAAGAGATGTAAATTTGTGACAAATGTTTGGCATGTTAAAAATATATTGGCAGACTGTGATGGAAACTTGTATTTGCCAAATTAACATCTCTCAAGAGTAGAATTGCATTGCAAGTTGCAAGTAAAATTGCACCGTGTTACAGGGCTTTTACACAGTACTATATACAGTACTAACAAGTTTTGTGAAATTGTGAGTGGTTTGTGATAAGACAATAAACTGTAGAAAATTGTTTACTGTTGAAAAACGAATGACAAACAATGATGACTTTTGTTTCAAAAGTCCAATGGCGAAGCCTGATCTTTTCAGGTTGGTATATACCCAGTTCATAAACTGTTCCTTCACGGTTTTGTAGAAAACTCGGATGAAGAATCACCCTGTGACTACCCAGGTCCGTCCTCTATGCCGCTGACGCCGACACCGTCGCCCGCGAGCCCCACGTTTGTCCCTGCGATCGATATAAAACAGCAGACGGACAGCAACCACGACACGGCGCTATCCGTGGCCGCTGCAGGGGGACACGATGACCTCGTCAAGCTGTTGTTGCAGCGAGGCTCGGAACTGGAACATCGCGACAAGAAAGGTTCGTTAGAGCGACGTTGTTCATTCTTATATTTGATCTTAGCTTTAGTTATTTTGTGTAAACCGGAAGATGTTGCATATCTTATTGGACCTTTAACCTTTTAGACGAAATTTTGAAAAAAACGAAATAGGAAAAAATATTATCACAGCTTCAAAGAGCATCCTAAACTTAGTAAAATTGCAAAGTTTGGTTGTAAAGTGTTGTAAACTATAGAAAATATAGCCTTGGGAAGTTGGCAAATTTTCTGTAGTTTTGTATTATCCGTGAGAAATGAATACCCAAGGGTATCAATTGGTTATTATTTTCCACCCGTAATACAAATGTATACAAAATTTGCCAAATTTGCAAGGCTATATTTTCTATAGTATACAACATTTCACAACCAAACTTTGCAATTTTACTAAGTTTAGGATGCTCTTTCAAGATGTGCTAATATTTTTGCCTGTTTTGAATTTTTTCAAAATTCCGTCTAAAAGGTTAAAAGTCCATTGCGCATGCATAAATGTTGTCACTGCAAGGTTGTCATTCACAACTTGCCAACAAGATGTGTTCACAACAGGCGTGAAGCAGGCTTGTCAACGAATTGTAACAATGTTGTTATTTCATCAAGTTGCTTATCACTCACAACTTGCCTTAAACAAGATGTGTTCACAACGGCCTTGTAACAAGCTTGTGACCAGGTTATAACAATGTAACTCTTATTTTTTAACGTATCCTCAGGATGTACACCTATAATTCTGGCAGCAACCGCTGGCCACGCCTCTACTGTTCAGATGTTACTGGATCATGATGCTGATATCGAAGCCCAGTCAGATCGAACTAAAGATACCGCGTTGTCTCTCGCTTGCTCTGGTGGAAGACAAGAAGTATGACAGAATAATATCCTTTGATACTTGCCTTTTGTCATATACTTTCTATATACAAAGTTTGCGTCCTACAAATATGTACAAAGTTTCTCACACTGCTATATTTTCTGTATTTTACAACATTTCGCCACCAAACTTTGCAAATCTGCTAAGATGTCCTTTCAGCTGTTGGGAATGACTTTCCTAGATTCAAATTGAGTCGAACTTGCCAATAGTTCATTTCAGTGAAAATGAGAACTCGAACGTTCATTTTGATTCTCAACTAGATACGATCGGCCGGTTTACCGTTTTTCGTTTGCTGAAAATCAGAAAAATGTTTGAAATTCAGTAACATTGAAGCAATAACGAGACATGACGTGAAATACTCATTAACTTCACAGTTATGGCTTCGTGGACAAAAATTTTGATCTTCAGCTCCAGTCGAAGAGGAAGACGAGGAGAAAAATGCAGCAAAACTGTTTTCAAAACGTTTACAAAGATTTTCTCAAAAAAAAAACTCGATTATTTTTTCATACGGTTTTCGGTTTTTACTCTCAACCGCCAAACCCTGTTCTCAACATGTTTCCTCTTTGTTCTCTCAGGCTGTTGAAGTCCTAATCGCCGGCAACGCAAACTTCGAGCATCGTAACGTCTCTGACTACACTCCGCTGAGTCTAGCCGCCTCGGGTGGTTACATCGGCATCGTCAAGATCCTCCTGGCCCACGGTGCTGAAATCAACTCTCGAACTGGTAGTAAACTCGGCATCTCCCCCCTCATGCTCGCCTCCATGAACGGCCACACGAGCACGGTGAAGCTACTGCTCGACATGGGCGCTGATATAAATGCTCAGATCGAGACGAACAGGAATACGGCGCTGACTTTGGCGTGCTTTCAAGGAAGGCACGAAGTCGTCAGTTTGTTGGTTGAGAGACGCGCTAATATCGAACATCGAGCCAAGGTTGGTAATTCGGAAAACTTTGGTGTAGAAACTTCTATGGATGCATTTACTGGGAGGGGGAGGGGGAGGGGGGGAGGCGGAGGGGGGGGGGTGAGGCAGAGGGGGGGGTGGAGGGGGAGGCGGAGGGATCGTTAGGGCCTAATTCCAGTCCTCGCAGAAACCAACTCGCTGCAAGCATGCCAGTAATTTCATCCGATCACAATTCTGGAAAGTGTATGTTAACTAGATGCAAGCACTCGCTGTAAGCTGCGAGCAATGGAAATCCGCCTTTACACCCCTAAACCTGGTCAGATATGGTGCAGGGGATATGTGCTATTTTTTATGTTAAAACAGAAAAATAGTAGAGACATGATGAAACAAGCATTGAATAGTGATGCGAACACACATGTATTGTGTTTACTTCGAAACAACTAATTGTGATGTCTAGTTTAGCCCGTTATTCTCGTGGTGCATGAACAGCCGGGTCCAACATTCTGCAATCGATTGCTTGCCCAAAATACAGTACTGTACGCTTATATGAGATAGGTATCGATTTTTGCATAAACCTGGACAATAGTACAACCAATGAGCTCCATTGTTTTTGAAGGTAAAACTATAAATAGTTCTGTTTACTATGGTTTCATTTTCTCCCTTCAGACGGGGCTCACCCCGCTCATGGAAGCAGCTTCCGGAGGTTACGTCGACGTTGGTCGAGTATTGCTAGATAAAGGTGCTGACGTCAATGCTCCGCCTGTGCCCTCGTCACGTGATACCGCCCTCACGATTGCCGCTGACAAAGGACATCAGAAGTTCTGTGATCTGCTGTTGTCGCGAGGCGCCATTGTTGAAGTTCGGAATAAGAAGGGAAGCACGCCTTTGTGGCTCGCAGCTAACGGTAAGTTCCTGGTGGACCATCCAGCACGTATTATTGAGATCGGAAATCTTGCGGATTTTAACCTAAAAACTAACCGCAAGAGTATTGCAGTAATCGACTCTCTGTCGAAAGTTGTCGTGGATTTTCTCCGGGTATTCCAGTTTCCTCTCACAGGGAAAATTAATAATAATACGTGCTCACAGTAGTTCGCTCACGCTTTCGCAGTGACATTGCCCTTATGGTAAGGGTAAACAAGTGGAAATCGCCAGAAGGTATACTGCAAAATAAGATTTCCGCGCAAGGAGACTTTGACTAAAAATTACTAGTAAAACGTATCATTATTGACCTGTTCTTAAAAAACTTTATACCAAAATTAATCAGTATGTATGTTTTTGCCGTATTTGGTAGTTTTAAAAGAACGAGACAATCATGCATGTTGTAAGTAACTTGTTAGTTCTCGCGCGGAAACCTTATTTTGAAGTATACCTTCCGGCGATTTCCGTAAACAAATAAATAGAAGAGCCCTAATCTAAGCCTTATAGTGATAAAATTTCAAGTCAGTCTAGTCTTGGCTCTAATCCTAGTCCTAGCTCTGAAAACAAAGTGGACACAGCAAAAAATCAACAACCTGTCCAAGGTTGATGAAAACAGCATTGAACAATGTTTTGCTGCCCATATTGTTCAATTTTGTCAATTTGTCTCATTGTTACACCTGATTGCAGGCTAGTTCAGGCTCAAGAATGCTGACGGCATTGAACTATGTGGGCAGCAAAACATTATTCAATGCTTTTCTCATCAAGCTTGAACAGATTTTTCATTACTTACTGTGTGTAGTTTCTATACATGATGAGGATATTAAAACCTATTATTTTCTAACCACAGGGGGACATCTGGAAGTTTGCCAGTTGCTTGAACGCTACGGCGCAGACGTGAACAGCCAAGATAACCGTAAAGTGTCCGTTCTTATGGCGGCGTTCAGAAAGGGTCACGTGAAAACTGTGAAGTGGATTGTACGTCATGTTACTCAGTTTCCATCCGAGTCTGATTCAGCGAGATTTATTTCGACTCTTCTCAACGATAAGGTAAACAATGTATAGTACACTGTATCTTTTTAGTGTCGCTATAATATGAAACTAAATTCCTTAGTACTGATTATTACCTGATTTTAATAACAACTCTGCAAACCTTAGGAAAAGCTTTACCAGCAGGCAATTTAATAAAATATAAGAAAAACCATACTCCGAAAAACAACATCTTGTAAACTCAAGATATGAGCTATTAACAACAAGACAACAGTTTTGCGGTGATATTTCGACCCTGTTTCAAAGTCATTCTGGTTTGACAATGACTTTTGAAATAGAGTCGAAATATCACCGCAAAACTGTTGTCTTGTTGTTAATAGCTCATATCATGAGTTTACAAGATATTGTTCTTCGGAGTATGTTTTTTCTTATATTTTATTAAACTTTCCTTATATCTTATTAATTTCCTAAGGTTTGCAGATTTGTTATTAAAATCAGGTAATAAATCAGTACTAAGAAATTTAGTTCCATATTCGGAATATATAGATAAAAACATACATTCTTCATGCCTGGAATGGAGACAGAGAGACTGAAAAAAGCTTTATAAACTTGGATACATTCAAAGTATATTTTTTAGTTGCATATATTTGCATATATTGCATATATTTAGTTGCATATATAGTTGCATATAGTTTTTACCTGAAATTAATTGTAATTGTTTAAATGTTTCTTAAGACTTGTAAGTTTAACATAATTCAGCTTTTGGCTGCAAAGTTATGTTGTTAAACTATCATCTTTCTAACTAATTTATCGAACCTACGACCTTCGGAATACTAGCTATTTGTATGCTATGTCAACACAGCAACAGCACCGTTCGGGACAGCCCATCTCCACCAAAAAATAATTTCAGATTAGTAAGAATGGGTTTCCTAAATAATTCACACTCGCCATGCTTATCAAATAATTCCGTGTAATTGCCAATAACGTCGGGTAGAGTACGATTTTCTGTTTAAGACATTTAGCAACTTGTTACTGATATATTTTTATACTTATATTTTTATACTGACATATGTGTTGATTAAACGTTTAAACAACAACTACACAATGCTAAAATAAACGTGATTATATAAAGCTTCTAAAGTTACTCAGTTTTTGTGATTTCCTCAAATATTAGCTTGTATCTTAGTGTGCATGAATCAAAACGATCCTGAAATCCGTTTTTTCTCCCCTAAAAATTTTATTGAAGTGTCCGTCACTACGGAGAATTAATTTTTTCAACTTTTTTTTTTAACTTCGTTATTCAGGAACTTTTGAAGAAGTGCCAGCAGTGCATGAGCGTCATCGTTCACGCCAAGGAATTGCAGGAGAAGGAGGCCGCGAAGAATGCGTCCATCTTGCTGCAACAAGTGGACATGGAGAAAGAACGCGAGGAGGTGAAGAAGCAAGCGGCGGCGAGAAGAAGAGAGCGGAAGAAAAGAAAGAAGAAGATCAAGATGGCGGGCAAGGAAGAGAACGATAAGATGGCGGGAAAAGATGAGGACTGTGAAGATGATGAAGAAACGATGGTGATTATGAAGGAAGAGAGCGAGGGAGACCAACAGGAGAAAAGTCAAGGTAGGTGGGGGAGGAGAGTTAGTCTTTGCCCTTTTCAAGTAAGGGTAGGTGGAGGCCAACAGAAGAATCAAGGTGGGGAGGGGGTACCCCTTGACCTTTTTAAGTTAGGGTAGGTGGGACTATGTGAGGAAATCAAAGGTATGAAAGGTTGGTTAGGGGGGCGTTTTGGAGTATCCTTTTCTGTTCGAAGGAAAGGTAACTGAGACAAGGTCATGAACTCAAAGTTATGATAAAGAATAGGAATGGGATTAGTAGATGACTGAAGGTTGTTGGTAGGCCAGTATTTGGATATTCCTTCACCATTCTAGGTAAGGGTAGGTGGGGGCATCTGAGGACTAGAAAGAGTTCAGTAGAGCGGTGAGGCTGGATGAATTGTGGAGGCAGTAGTTACGTTAAAGAATGGACGATTTCCCTTTTAGACAAACTTTTGAATTAGGAATATTCATTAGCAGAGCTGGAAAGAGCATCCTAAATTTAGTAAAATTGCGAAGTTTGGTTGTCAAACATTGCAAAAATCTGGAAAATAAAGCCCTGTGAAGTTTGCGAATTTTGTATACTTTTGTATTAGGCGCGGAAAAGTGTAATCGCTTTTTAAAATCTGATTACACTTTTCCGCGCACAATACAAAAGTATGCAAAATTTGCAAACTTCACAGGGCTATATTTTCCACATTTTACAATATTTTGCAACCAAACTTCACGATTTTACTAAATTTAGGATGCTCTTTTCAGCTGCGCTAATGAATATTCCTAATTCAAAAGCTTGTCTAAAAGGGGAATCGTGTATTGAATAGGTCTGTGTAGGAGTACTGATTTCCTATGTGCCCATTATAAAAAGAGAGTATAGTGAGGTGTAGAGAATCACCAATGTTCTTTTCTTTATTTTCTAGACATGATTGAACGAAGTCCTAAGAAGGCATCCCCCGGTGATAACAGGAGGAAGAATGAAACCATGGATGCATTGACTAGTATAGCGATAACTGCTGCTGTTGCTTCCAGTGTGACCAGCAAGTGAGTGACAAATTGTGTTGAAAACGTGTACCTTGCACTTGTGAAAGCACCACAACTAGTTGCACTTATCAATAAGTTGTGTTCTCACCAGCAGCTTGAAGCAAGCTTTTCGACCAGTTATAACAATGTTGTTATTTGATCAAGTCGCTACAAGGTTGTCACTTACAACTTGCCTTAGACAAGATGTGTTCACAAGAGGGTTGTAGTGAGCGCGACAACCACTACTCGAATTGATGTTATTGACTGACTGACATCTTGTTCACAAGTTGTTGCACTACAGGACGAAAGCAAGTTGTTGCAACAACAAGACAACACCCTTGAAGCGAGCTTTCGACAAGCTTGGAACGAGCGAACACGTCTTGTTGACGAGCTCTCAGAACGGCATTGCTCAAGTCTGCGGCACATTTGTTACGCACGTGAAAATCTCACAACTTGTAGCGAGTCTGTCAACAAGCCATTGGCAAATTATGTTCGCACTTCACACCCCAAGACAAAAAACAAGATTAAACAACCTTGCAACCAGTCTGACAGTCCCATCAAACCTGTTTCAGCTTGTTTCAAACCTGTTTCAGCTTGTTTCAAACCTGTTTCAGCTTGTTTCAAACCTGTTTCAGCTTGTTTCAAACCTGTTTCAGCTTGTTTCAAACCTGTTTCAGCTTGTTTCAAACCTGTTTCAGCTTGTTTCAAACCTGTTTCAGCTTGTTTCAAACCTGTTCCAGCTTGTTTCAAACCTGTTCCAGCTTGTTTCAAACCTGTTTCAGCTTGTTTCAAACCTGTTTCAGCTTGTTTCAAACCTGTTTCAGCTTGTTTCAAACCTGTTTTAGCTTGTTTCAAACCTGTTTCAGCTTGTTTCAAACTTGTCCCAACAACTTGGAACGAGCAACGCGAACACAAGTTGCGAACAACACGAGTGTTTTTTTCTACTCAACCTCACACGTGATTTTCCTGTTGTAGACACGTGGACAGAACGTGCGCAATAACGACATCCGAGGTGACGAAGGCCGTGGCATCAACAATGTTCACGACGACGAGCAGGATAAGCGATATCTCGCCTATAACCGTAGCTACAGCGGCTGCGCAGTGCGTCACCGTCACCTTAACAACCACCTCCCCCGTGATAAGCAGTTCAACAACACACACTCGTGTTAAGTCATCACCGAGTTCCAGGAGGGGACGAAAGCATGAGGAAGGATGGAATGTTGTCCTTAGAAGGTAACATAGAATCTTCGCATTCAGCGGCCACTAGTTTACATTTTTTAGATTACAGTTTTTTTTCACTATTCATAGTTTTTGTCATGGATTGGTGTTTGCTGTTCGGACAATACCGTTGTTTTGTATTACTGACAGGGTTGTACAAAACTTGAATGTCCTTAAATGTCCTTGAATTTGAAAACAAAAATTAAACGCCTTGAAAGTCCTTGAATGTGTAAGAAAGTGCTTGAAAGTCCTTAAATTCGTCCTGCTTTAGTTTGTGGGCATTTTTAACCTTTAAAATCAAATTGTGGTGGTTCATGACTTAAAGGGGAACTCCGGTCCCAAATAAAGTTAGGTTTAAATGAAATATCGTACCTTTGTTAGATTGTTCCTAAAATATTTCCGTCTAAATGTTTATAGTAAAGGAGAAATTGCTCTCCAAAGTTCGCATAATGTTCAAATTTGGGCGCCATTTTGTTCTTTTCCGTGCAGACGCGGATTCGGTCAGCGCCTCATTTTGTGACGTCAGTGAGTGAAATTTGCACGGCAAAGCATATTGTTTTTATGCAGCAATACAGCATTATTTAGCTTTTACGATGAATGTCAATCCTTTAAAATCGTCAAGTGACCGTTTGTCGGAGTCAAGCACTTCCAGCTCATCAGGTGAGAGTTTAGATGAATTCCATAGAGATCTTTTACAAGCGGACGCAATCCTTAGCTATCAGTTTGAACCTAGACGAGATGCGTACAGTGCGAGTGACGAGTCTGCTGACATCAACAGGGAAGAACACATGTCGATCGAAGGGGAAACTTCGCTTGTTCGTTTGGGCAACTTAGACTGGTAAATCATCACTTTGTTGGTTGGAATTTTCATATTTCTTAAATTGTATCAATTTAATTTAAGTCAGTTGCAAAGTCGTTCTTTATTGACTGTTGTTAGGTGTTCATGTGAACATTGTCAGATCATGGATAGAGAACAGGAATGCGTCTGTTGTCACGAGATTGAACGAATTGCCAGTAAAAACGAGGAGGTTTTTGAACACGTTAAGCCTACAGAGCCATATGATTGCATAACTGATAACCCCGGTTTTTATACAGTCTGTTTAGATCAGTGGGTGTTGCAAGCTGCTTGGCTTGATTATAAACGACAGTACGGAAGTCGATCTTACAAATTGATAAAATAAATTAAATCACAATGCTTAAATGTATTTTATATGTCAAAATATGTTTACGTTATAAATGTCAGTGCTGTTTACATAATAGTATCTATCTAATACCTATCTAACTATATTTTAGAAGCCAAAATTCTTGGGATTAGTAAATAAATACTATTTGACATTTTGACCTTAATATATAGTGCAAATCAAAACCAACCTTCCTTTCTCGATTTTGTATTCGCCTCATACTCGATGGTCTGGCTTTTTTACCGTTGTCCCTTGAACCAAACTTAAAAATTGTCGGTATTGCCGACGATATTAGCGTCTTGACCTTTTTAAAACCAGGTATAATTTCAACACCGGGTTGAAAACAATCTTCTGTGAAGTGTGCACTACAGACGAACGTATGGGTACGAGGACGAGGATTCTCTCGACGTATATTTCGTAGCCAGACGCTTTTTAGTGGACCATTTGGCAATCTGTGATAGCTTATACCTGTCCCTTTAGTATTTTGACTGTAATTTTTACATAAAGGTACAGACCAATGCGGCATTTTGCGTCGAATCGTGTAACTATAAAGTTATTAGCACTCGCGCCAATGTATTTTTGAATATTTCCCGCAAAAATTTCACTCACTGACGTCACAAAATGAGGCGCTGACCAAATCCGCGTCTGCGGATGGCGCCACAAGATGGCGCCCAAATTTGAATATTATGCGAACTTTGGAGAGCAATTTCTCCTTTACTATAAACATTTAGACGGAAATATTTTAGGAACAATCTAATAAAGGTACGATATTTCATTTAAACCTAACTTCATTTGAGACCGGAGTTCCCCTTTAAGTAATACGTTTCAAGTTCGTTTAAACTGCAGTTAGAGCATTATTTAACAACTCATTTTAGTCCTTGAATTTCTTGATATGTGGCCTTGAAATTCCTTAAAACGTCATTGAATTTTACTCTTATTTACATGTACGAACCCTGTATACTAAGATAGATTGACGTTTTGCTTATACACGCAAACCCCGTCAACTTAAGCTGATATCCATATTGATGAGTTAAATGTTATTTCTCTTCAATTTTAACGTTTAACGTTTGGCTTGTCTCTCCAAACAATGCATAAATGTTTTGCGCTTCTCAATTTTACCTGACAACCGTTTTTCTCCTAGATCTAAGAAGCTATCTGTTCCGTCATCTGTAATCAGTCGTGTTATTGGTCGAGGAGGTTGCAACGTGAACGCAATCCGTGTCGCCACCGGGGCGCATGTGGATATTGACACGAGCAATCAGAAAGCAACTGGGACTTGTACTGTAACTATAAAGTAAGTTATGGTGGATGCTAGACGTATTGAAGAAACCCGATTTCATCTCTAGGATGGATTCTCGACTATAATGAATCCATCTGCAGCAATGATAGGGCTGTATTTGCCTAGTGGTTTTAAAGGACGTGGGACAGAACCGTGTTATTTTTTTTTATTCCACCCCAGAGTCCCCATTCTCACTAAGGGAAATTTTCGTCCGGCTGGTAACGGAAGAATCTCCCGTGCTTATTTGTATATTTTCTTCATTGCGCACGCGCATTGTCGTTCATAAAATGCTAATCAAGCAAATTATGTTTCAGGGGAGCTGTAGAAGCGACCAGACAAGCTCACCATCTCATCCTAACCTTGATCAAAGATCCAGAATGCGACATCAATGACCACTTACCACGAACCAAATCCTCTCATTCCTCAACGTTAACATTAAGTCGTTCATGTATCGAGATACCTGCAGCAAGTGTTCATTCAACTACGCAGGATAACTCGCGTGTTTCACGCGTGCCTGCTACCTCTCTGTCCCCTAATACCACCTCTAATCCCGTGGCCATCCCCACGTCAAAAGAAGCTACCCACTCGCGGCCTGAGAAAAGGTCCCGTCCCGCAAGCGCTGTCGTTTCATCTTCGCATTTGCCCGGAAATGTTTGTTGGGCATCGTCGACTTATCAGGCGCAGACGAAGGCGACGAATGTTTCCGACAACGTGTTGAAACTTCCCGATGTTCAGCCGACCAATTCCGGTCGCACAACATTGTCCGGTCGATCTCCTGCCGCCCGACAACTTGTGTTCCCAAGCGACACCTCACCCCCATTATCCCAAGCCAACCGAGTGACGCCATCGGCTGCTCGTGTGACGTCATCAACAACCCGAGTGACGTCATCAGCAGCTCGAGTGACATCATCGACCACCCGAGTATCGTCATCAAAAACCGGTGTGACTTCGTCAGCAACTCGAGTGACGTCATCTGTTACCCGAGTGACGTCATCAAAAACTACCGTGACGTCATCAACAACACGAGTAACTTCATCATCGGAGTACAGAAGCTCGAAGCAACTCAGTTACTCAAATGTCGCGGGGGGTGTTGTGCCCGGGAATGGTAGCAAACCTCCAGGTATTGGACCTTTGGATGATGGCCGAAATGGTAGCGCGCTCCCCCCTGTCATTAGCAACATCCTCTCGCAAGTGTGCAAGACTCGAAGTCCTATCGTATGGAACGAGGGGTACTACCCCAAGACCGTGCCTGACGCAGAAGAACTGCTTGAAAGCATTGGCGACAGCGGGGAATTATCACAACCCCTATCCGTTGCGACGTCGGTGGGATTATTCAAACCCCTGCCCCATGAAGTTTCCCCACCTAACCCTTCGAGCACGTCACCCGCCTCTAGTTCCTCGCCTGTAGTGAATGCCACGCCCTCTCCACCCGCTGCCATGCCAACGACAGTTGAGGAGAAGCCCATTCAACCAATAGGAACGGAGAGAGCTGCAAATAGGAGGACCAATACCAGTCCATCACCAACCTTGACTGGAGTGCCTCCTTTGATCTCTTCTGGTGAGTGTGTTTCTCGTCTGTGGTTGGTTTGATGTTTTATAATGCAGATTAACATTGAACGAAGGTTCGTATTAGATAGCCATCATTCTCTGTTCGGCACTGTTTTCCGCGAAGATTAACTTTTTTATCTAATAAGAATCATTTATTATTGATCTATTATTACTACAGGAGGAAACCTAAACTAAACTAACTTTATTTATACTTGATAGATTTATCAATTCTGAACTGTTCTTCCTAGAGGTCTAGTAACGATCATCTCTTATTGATCCAATGTTACTACAGGAGGAAACCTAAACTAAATTAACTTTATTTATAATGGATAGCTCTATCAGTTCTAAACTGTTCTTCCTAGAGGTGCAGTAAGGATTATCTCTTATTGATCCAATGTTACTACAGGAGGAAACCTAGACTAAACTAACTTTATTTATAATGGATAGCTCTATCAGTTTTAAAGTGTTCTTCCTAGAGGTTCAAGTAAGAATAATCTCTTAGTGATCCAGTGTTATCACAGGGGGGAACCTACACTAAACTAACTTTATTTATACTGGGTAACAAAATCTGTTCCAAACCTTGAGGTTCAGTAAGGATCATCTCATGGTTCAATATTACAATTGGAGGAAATGTAGGGATATGTTCCATGGAAATATTGTTTGTTTTATAGAAGGAACGGGTGGAACTACCAACAGCGTCTGGAGTTATTATCCAAGTAAGTGAGCTACATTACCAAATTAAACAATGTTTGATTATTGAGGGGAGGGGGAGATTAATTTCTGAGCATATGACTATGACAGTTCATCGTCAAAAATCCTTCAGACTTACTCAACTTTTTTCTTTCTTTTCCTAGACACATCACCGTCGTCAGCTTGGCCTACGAATTCCCTTGACAACCGCGCAATGCCGTCACCACCTTTAGTTGCTATGGATACGTCTACGTCACCGCGACCGATGCCTTCGTCAGCTGTCCAGCAAGCTCGCCCCGATGACAGTTTAAAAGAGTTTCTCGATAGACTTGGTCTGTCCAACTATCTTGTACTCTTTCAGGTAAACCACATCTACTCGTTTGTTTTATGTTTGCTAATCTCTATACATCAGGGGCCGGTTGTTCGAAGCCCGTTTACCTTAAATGGTGGTTAAGCTCAAAATAGAAACCAAGTTTGTAGATTCATTCAACAACCAAACTAAAAGTTTTGAACCTTGATAGAATGAATATGCTTACAACTACATATTTACTGCAAAATATTTAAGTTAGCTGTTTAACGAGTGATGTAAGAGTGTTATTTAATTTTGACTTATCCACCGTTTACGTTAAACGGGATTCGAACAACCGGCTCCAGTAGGATGCTTTGCCCAGGTGCGTTTTGAAGTTCTTTGTGTCTTCTTTTTAGAAAAACGAAATCGATCTCGACGCGCTAATGTTGATGGACGAAAAGGACTACGCCGAAATTGGCTTACCAATGGTCAGTGAAAGAAAACATTGTTCAAATTGTGATTGAATTTACCAACGTACCATTTTAGCATTATTCTTTAATCATTGACAATGACCAAAATGTTTATTTAATTCTGTATCTATAGAGGTCGTCGTCTGAACTAAATTTAAGACTCCAGTATGTAGAGAGATTATCCCAAGAAAACCACGATTCCAGCATAAATATATTGTTTATCATCTGTAACTTCAGTGTAAATATAGAGATCATTTCAATTTGAATCTGACACCAGTTAAAGTATACAGCTAATTTTCACTCCAGCATGTATAGAGCTCATCGTCTTAACTAGACCGACTCCACTACAACCAGAGATAATCATCACAACTAAAAGTCTTGACTTCAGAATATAAAGAGTTCATCGTCATTTGTTTTTCCTAGGGCCCCAGTACGAAGCTGTTAAACTCCTTACGACCAATGTACAATCCTCAAGTATTTAGCCGACATGATGTTTTTCGACCAGGATTCAGATTAGTTCGCCCAAATTATCCTCGGAGTGTTCGCTCGCCTCCAGTACGGGCCAGCATTCCGTGGAGACAGCCGCTGACTCAACGTCCTGTACTGCAGACGCAAGGTGTTCCCAACGGTTCGATTCCCAATAGTCCGGAGACTTATAACGGAGGACATGGAACTGGGGTAAGTGAATAAGAAATTCTAAAATAGACATCTGCCTACATTCCTCGGTTACACAGCAAAAAATGAACAACCTGTTCTGGCCTGATGAAAACAGCATTGAACAATGTTTTGCTGGCAACATTGTTCAAGGTTGTCAACAATATTGTTCAACATTGTTACATCTGATTGCAGGCTAATTCAGGCTCAACAACTTGTTCAGTATTGTTGACAACATTGAACAATGTTGGCAGCAAAACATTGTTCAATTTCAATGCTGTTTTCATCAGGCCAGAACAGGTTGTTCATTTTTGGCTGTGTAGGTTGTACGAGAGGTAAATAGCGCTATCCAGCCGATGGTAATTCCCTCAAACTCTGTAAACATGTTCAGTAACCTTTAAAATCCTTGAACGGTAAAAAGAACTATCTAAGGGGTAAAGCGATGGTGAAAATATCACTAAAACATGATTCGCAGATTACTGTACATGGAAATGATGCAACAGATGATGACAATACTTTGGTAACCAAATGGACGATCCCGCTTCTAGACAAACTTTTGAATTAGGAATACTCATTAGCACAGATGAAAAGAGCATGCTAAATTTAGTAAAATTGTGAAGTTTGGTTGCAAAACATTGTAAAATGTGAAAAATATAGTCCTGTGAATTTTTCTAATTTTGTATACTTTTGTATTATGCGCGGAGAAGTCTAATCCACATTTTACAATTATCAATCTGAAAAACAGGCCTGACAATGAAGGGAATCAAACGTACGACTTTGGAATTGCTTGCCCAGATCTTAATTTTATTTTCTATGTGTGTTTTAAGGTGTGGAACTCGTGGAGTCGCACTGCAATTTAGACGGTAAGAATTTTACTGGTTTGGGTTAAGCTAGACTGTGTCCGTCGCAATTCACCGTAGCAAAAAAGATGGGGACATGTCGATTTTACCAGCATGCATTGCAGGTATCAAGTAAGAATACCTGGGAAAAGATGGCAAGAAGCAAAGCTAATGGATTGATGCTGATGTCTTCCGTCTGTACTTCGAAATAGGTTAATTTGGCTTTTTAAACGGTTTCAGATTGCGATGCATTCTGGTAAAATCGAGACCCGCCATCTTTTTTGCTACGGTGAATTCTATGTAACTCTCAGCTGCAAGCAAGGATTATCAGCCATCCCCGCCTACCCATTTCAGAAGTTACTGTGTTTTTTTTTCTTACGATTGTTCATTTTCTTCTGTAGATGAGTTCCTGGAGTTTGCCTGTTACACTTGACATGGTTGTTGAAC
Organism: Muricea muricata; assembly: GCA_963855995.1. Classification (NCBI taxonomy): domain Eukaryota; kingdom Metazoa; phylum Cnidaria; class Anthozoa; order Malacalcyonacea; family Plexauridae; genus Muricea; species Muricea muricata. Next base: position 1,219,780 of record OY979721.1, read on the forward strand.
GCAAATAAGGATGTGCTAGTGTTTCGTTTCGCTCTGTAATCTCAGATTATCTTTATTGAAAATAATAAAACAATAAAATATTAAGTTGTTTTTTGTCTTTAGCTCGTACTCTTTTAGTTGGGAGAATCCTTTTCCGGCTGAAAATTTCAGCAAATATAAAATGAGTGTAATTCCGAATAAGGAGGGCATATTAATTATACGCAAGTTTGAATTAGACTGTATATTTCGAATCAAATCATAACGCCATATTTTGCAAACTCTGCTGAAGATGAATCTGATTTGATTCGAAATATAGAGTTTAATTCAAACTTGTATATAATTAATATGCACTCCTTATTCGGAATTACATTCATTTTATTGTTGGGAGAAATCACCAGAAGTTGTCAATTCTTGACAAGTCTGGAACAAGCTGTTAATAAATAACAAGACTGATGAGGACAGTTATAGACAATCGAGGAAATGGACTTGAAACTCAAACAAAAGCGCTAACGTTGCTGGACTGTACCCGTAATAAGACTTGGTACGCTTTACTTCGGAGTTTGGAGCCCTGTAACTTCACAATGCTTCACAATGTATTTACGTATTTATTCAAAAAAGTGACATTTCCAAAAAAATGCGGGTTTTTCGGAAAGAACAATTGTAAACGTATCGGTTCAGTTTACATACGTGCAGTTATACATTACATAACTGTCCAGATCATATAAGAAGCTTATGTACTGCGCCCACAATATGTATGGTTGTGCGGTTATCCGTCTAAAAGCACGTGTCGCTTCCAAAATTTCAAAAAGTTGCAATTTTCAAAAACAACATGGCGACTTATGCTGAGTGTGAAACCTAAATTCTCTCGTTTAAAATGGGAAGATCGACAAATCTTTTCAAATTTGTATCGTTTACTGAACGGATATCCAAACTTCGCATCAATGTCGTGCACAAGATTGAAAAGCGATCCGAAATTCCCGAGGATTTGGACACGTTTTTTCAACAAAGTTTAGCAAAATGGACAGAGTTGAATTGCTCACTGGACTTCCAAGCGTTTTACAAAGAAGTTAACGGCTTAGTAAAGAGCTTATCCCTTCTAGTTTATCACCAGAAGGCTGTAGTTGAAATCCTGAAGCGATATTTGGCCAAGAAAGATTCATTAGCGCTTGATGCTCTGCTCGAATTGTGTGTTGAACTTTCGCGTGATTTACAAGGCGATTTCAGCCAGTATTTTACGGAGTTTTTGAGGATTATTGCTGGGCATTTGGACACGAAAGATGCTCAAAAGATCGAAGATTGTTTTAAGACTTTGGCGTATTTATTTAAGTTCCAATGGCGATATCTTGTCAAAGATTTGAAGTCGATATTTAGGTACGTTATTTAAAATTTCGCTTTACACAGCTTGTCAACAAGATGTGTTCGCGATTGAAACGGTTGGTGGAAGTCTGTCGATAAGTCTGTGCAAGTATTGTGTTATTTGATCAAGTTGCTACAAGGTTGTGTTCAGAACAAACTTGTAGCAAGCTTGTCAAGAAGTTCTATCAAATGAATTTGTTATCTTATAAGTGCCATTCACAACTTGTCAACAAGATGCACTTGCTACAGGCTTATGAAAGGTCGTAAGGCGATAATTTGAGTAACAATAGAATTTGTAACAAGCATGTTAAGCCAGTGGCGGATCTAACGTAAGTCAAAATAAATACCACAACTCATTCTAGGATATATTTACATTTTAAAGTACCTTCAAAGCAACTTCATTGGTTAGATTTTATTCTTTTGAAATTCATAACCTATGACATTGTTATTTTGAATTTAAAATTGAGCTGCTATAATTTATTTTGACTTACCCTGGATCCGCCACTGTGTTAAGCCAGAGCTTGTATAATGTCTGATTTATGCAAATATTTTTGTGCTCATTGACTGTGAAAGCAACAATTTCTAAAGAAATGAATAATCATTGATGATTTGAAAGTTACATAGCGGGACTAAATTATTGCTGGTGCAGTTGACATTGCAGTAGGAAAATGTCTGCTAATGATAAATTAGAACAGCATTACCACAAACCTGCCTAAATTCAGATTTATCGAAGCTTGAAACTCATGTTAAGCCTGATTTCAGAGAACAGAACTGGGGAATGAATCTACAATGTGTGAATTGCATCACAAGTTGATGTTGATCTTTTGGTGATTTATAATCAGAGACGTAGCCAGGGGTGAGCCGAGGGAGCTGCGGCTTCCCCCTTTCGTTAATAGCAAGGTTTAGCAAAGACGACACAACGCCTTTGACAACGCCAAAGCGAGTAAAAACGATGAGGAAATGCCGCGAGCAAATCTGGAGATGGGCAATCACGGCATTTTACGTTGCATTGATGTCACGTCTCTTTGCTAAACCTCCCTAGTATTTAACGCGATAGGCGCGTCAAACCTATCATAATTATTAGTATCTGCAGGGCTCCCCCCCTTTAAAAGTTCTGGCTACGTCCCTGTTTATAATGTTCACTTCTCAACTATTAATTTTTATAGGGAAAAACTCATCAACTGTAGTTCCTAGATTTGATTTCTTCTGGATTACCTGATGGACTTTTTCTCAACTGTTCCCAGCTTGATTTTCAATGTCTGTGTGATTCCATTCAGGGCTGGCATTAGAACTTTAATTGTGTGTGTGTGTGTGGGGGGGGGGGGTAACTCGTGTATCTGCCCAACTAATCTCTTTTGAAATCAACACTAATAACAAATGATGTCGAAGAAAATTAGTCGGGCAGAACCTGAGTATATGAGTATACACATCCCAGTTAGTATTCTAGCACCGGTCCTGTTTCCACTCGAAATTAAGACTCATTCACTCGTCAGAATTACATAACATCGAGTGAAGCGACACAAAATTGTAATATTTTTATAGATCTTACAGTCCTTTGTTGACTGGAAATCGAGCTGGTCACATACACAGATTTGCAGCAGAGAGTTTTGCTTTTCTTATCCGAAAGTCGAAGGAGTTGCCAGAACTGTTCGACCACATCTTCTTGCAGGTTTTAAAAAACCCTCAAATATTGCCAGGTGTGGGCCAGTTACTCGCAGAAACCGTCCGTGGAATACAGAATCAATTTCATTCGTGCACAGATAATGTCATCACAACATTATTGAGCAAACTTGCGCCTGACTTTGAATTTGACAAAAACTTAGGTGAAGGATGTAAGGTATGCTTGTAGAACATAATCTACTTAGTAAGGACTGCTTGTCAAAAAAACACACTAATTAGTTGCATTCTCTAATAAGCCCCTCTCCTGTTCACCTGACAAGACTTCCCTATCTTCCTAATAATCCTTTTCTGTAATTAATGAACTTTTCTCTTTAATAAACTCACCCCTTTCTATAAATCTCCTCTCTAATAACCCCACACACAACTTTTTTTCTTTGTTGTCTAATAACCATAATTCCTCTCTAATAAACTTTACCCACCCCCTTTCAAATATTCTGCTCTGTCATAACCCCATATCTCTCTCTAATAAACTCAGCTCTCTAATATCCTTTCTCTACTAAGCTCGTCTCTTTAATGCCACCTTTTTAATCAATTCTCTCTAGCCTTTTATAAAGGCTCCTCTCTAATATGCCCCCCCCCTTCTCCCAACTGCTCTTTGTAAAAATATTCCTACCTTAGAGCTATTTTAAGAGTAGATTAATTAGGGAGAAGAATAGAATGTTTATTAAAAGTTGGCATCATATAAATTAAAGCATTGTAGTTCGTTTACCATCCCGTTACTAACAGCTTATTAACTTGTACATTATTCTTAATGGGTACTTAATCATGAATTCTTCTTTCTTAGATTTTTGAAGTGTTTGCTTGCTTGTTTACGGAAATGGCGAAATATACAAAGCGAGAACATTGCGAAGTGGTTTGGAAATGTCTGCTGAACGCTGTGGATGCTCTGAGAGAAGGCGATACGGAAGATGTGAGAAGTGAAAAGTTAAAATTTTTGGTGCAATTGCTTGGGATCTGGACGGAATGGAAACAGGGAGCTTTAATATCTGATGCGGCGCAATTGCAAAAGGTTTGTGAATACCATTCAATGACAGGCACCTGGGGCATCTAAAAAGTAGTTGAGGCAGGTGTTATTTTTGAAATAAAAAAATGAGCCATGTTCATTGTAAATGCTACTATAATGCGTAGTTTTTCTTCCTTGTGTTGTAAAATAATTTTTCACTATTGCTTCCCAATTTTCGGGTTCCATCTGAGAAATAGTTGTAACGAATTTAACTCAGACAACGTCGTTTCAACTGCTCTGAGATGTTTGGCGAGAAGAGTGAGTTCCAAAATTCAATTCAAATAAAGATTGAGTGTCGAGGGCATATTACGGATTTAACATAACCAGAGCAGCGAGCAAAACACGACTATTACACCTGGTTGCTGTGAACGAACTTTATTTACTGCGTAGTTACGTTTTATTCAAATGCTCAATCTCTCCTAACTAACCCGTTGAAATTTTCCTTCTATTTTAGTCCGTTTGCAGTTTGATCGAGACGGAATCATCGTCAGAATCTTTGAAAACTGCCGTTTTAAAACTTGCTTCGTCGCTCCTACAAAGCAGCAGCGAACTCGCAGTAGAGCAAGACGCGGAAGTCCTAGAATCTGTTTTTACGTCCAAAAGCTTCTCCGTTGTTGGTGTATGCGAATTTTGCCGGAACTTGAAGCAATGGTCAAAATTCGTGGACGATGTTCGACCTAAACTAGTCTCGTTTTTCGAAGAAAAGCTCGTGAATCGTGGTTTAAGTGCGTTAGAAAGGCAGGAAGTACTTCATATGTTGGCTGAACTTGTTTCGGATAACATTTCGTTTGAAGAAGGCTATACTCCTGTTGTCCTCGAGGAAGAAGTTGCCTTCAGCTTTTCCAAGATGGCTGCCAAGAGTGGAGAAAGTTGGTGGAATGTATTGTTCGAGGTGGAATGTTCAATGTTTTCTGAAAGTGAAGTGGAAATCACATGGGCGTCTCTCGTTGCTTTACCGCTTGTAAGGTAACGTATTTTTACTGTTCAAATATAGACAGTGTCTTAGATACACCTATATCGCTGTATTGCAAAAGGTCCATTGTCCAACAGTAATAAATCCCCAACGATTAATTTGTTGTTCATTTCTTCTAGGCCTCTCGAAGTAACAACAGCCTTGCCTGTTCTGCAAAAACTGTTCACCCGCCTCTCTGGAGAAGCAAAATGTGCCAGCGAAAAAGCTCAAGTCTTGTTTCTCCTCTCTCAAACCATTAAATCTACTTCTCTCTTGTGCAAATTTCATGATGCGACGTTAGAGGAAATTCTGCCTTTCGATTCTATCTTGGACGTCCTGAGGTAAGGATAATATGACGTAGTTGTAGGAAAGATACTGTGCCGGTCATGCAGTGCTATTGTTGACCAACATTGAGCCAAAATGGCAACTTATGAAGATTTCCTGGGCGTCGTTTAGAGTCTATAGAACTGAGGATGACGCCCTCAGCCAGCATTCTAACGTGTTTTGTTTATTTGTTTTCTTTATTTAGATATTATTCATATGATGTTCACGTGCTTCAAGCATGTCATGTTTACTTGTCTGTAATCAAAGAACGATCATCGCTCGTAATAACGTCCAATCAACACTTTGCTGAAGTGTACGCCTGCTTGGAGACGAATCTTGCGTCTCATGCCCACCTGGTCAGGTTGCTGACGTTGAAAATTTTGACAACATTTGAACAGGTGGACATGGATACTGGCGAGGTTTGTGCTGTATTTGAAAACGATGTTAGTTTAGTTTAGGTTTCCTCTAGGTAGAACAGTTTAGAACTGATAGAGCTATCCAGTATAAATAAAGTTAGTTTAGTTTAGATTTCCTCCTTTAGTAACACTGGATCAATAAGAAATGATCCCTTCTGGACCTTTAGAAAGAACAGTTTAGAACTGATGGAGCTATCCAGTGTAAATAGAGTTAGTTTAGTATAGAGCATTATCCATTATAAATAAGGTTGGTTTCATTTGAGTGTCGTTTATTTTTTCCAGGATGTCGACAGTGAAACTGCAAAGTGTAATGTCTTTGAAGATTGTCTTCAGGCCGAATTAGTTCCTTTGACATTTCAGGAATACCGACGGAAATTGATTCTCTTGCAGAAACTTACTTACTCAAACACACGCCAGACACCTGACGTCATTAAAGAGGGACCATTGCGTTACCTCATTGGAATGCTCTGCTTGAGCCTAAGTACCATGTGGGATCCAGTCATGACCCTTATTGCCACCTATGCCGTGGAGAAAAACAAGACGTCATTTTGGAAAGTATTCCATGAATTTCTCGCTCGGGACCCGTCAGACACAGGTGAGAAGTCGGGAGTGATGAAGTGGGTGGGGGTTTGGGGGGGGGCAAATGATGGAAATGTGAAGGGTGGATAATTACGTGTTAGGATAGTGAATGGAAGAGCGAGAAAGCGTTTATTACTGGCAAATAAAACTTCGAAAAATGTGTTGATATCCGAGTTGTTTACTCGCTCTTGCGTGTGTTTTGTATGATGGTAATGAAGAAATTTGAGTTTATTATGTTGCTGCTGAAACGGATCTAAATTAAGCAAAGAAATTCTACACAAACGCTGAGCTAATTTATGGCCGTTTATTACCGTGGTGTCAAGACAACAATATGATGGTGATGAATTTTCTTTTTGATTTCGAACTGTATATTCATAATCTAGATCTTGGTGTAGCATGTGAGAATACACATATGTCAGGGTACTTTGGTTTCCTCCCACAACGAAAGTTGATGGGGTATGTTATGTGATATAGGCTCACGGTAATTGTCACGTGCTCTTTTGGTGACCCTATCTTTGTGGCAAAGCAACAGTAGACAAATAATCCTAGTGCCTGAGGAATTATCAAAACTAATTTCGTGAACTTTGTTTTTTAATAGAACAAGACGCAATCTCTGAACGAACACCAGGTCCGGCGTTATCTTCACCGTCGCTCAATGAGTTCTTTCAAAGGCAGTTTTTATTGTGCATCGGAGCCCGAGAAGACAACAGAGTAGATCGTCATAACTTTAGATTGTTACTTTGGAAGACTATGGCTACATTTCCTCAAATAGTCGAAGCCCACTCCAGACAAGTTGTCCCGCTCTTCCTGGAGTTTATCAGGTAATATTTTCGTATTACAAAACGTATCAACGTATTACAAATGAATGTTAACAGGGAGTGACCTTACTTGCAGTTGGTGGACAAATAGCTAAATTGAAGCGGGAACAAGTTGCAACAATGCAACAGGTCTGTTGGCATCTTGTAACAAGTCATCACAAGCTGATTACTTTCCACATCTTGTCGGCGGCAGGTCTTGTTGTAAGTTGTCAACAGACTTGTTGCAAGTTGACCGTCAAAACTTGTTATCCGCAGGCTTGCTCTAAGTTGTTTCAACAAGTTGTAACAAGTCTGCAAATGATAGGTTGCACTCAAGTTTGATTTTAACAGACTTTTTTCCCCTAATTTTCGCAGAAAAGAATGCTCCGTTATCGACGAAGCTGGCCGAGTCTCCTATCAAGATCTTACGAAAGGCGACGATCCTACAACGGACGGTGACGATTCCAATACGATGGATGTCGAAAACAGTGAAACCAATACGGAACATGGTCCGACGCAGTTTGATACTAACCCAACCGAAATCGAAAATGAACCGATCGAATATCATCAGACGGAAACCGACGATGAGCTGATAATTCCCAAACATGGCCTAGCAGGTTCCGAGTATAATACGAATGAAGATGTCCCTCGTTCAAATATAAATTCTGACAGCAACCATACAAACACCGACGTTAGTTCAAATCTAACGGATATGGCGAGTAGTGAGAGTTTAAGACCAATAAAAAATGGAGATAACAAGAGTACTAAAGCTAAATTTAGGACTGCTCGGCCAGCACGAATGAAGACATTAAGCGCTTGCTTGTCATTGTTTGGTTCGTTCAAGAATCCTTCTAAATTGTACCAGGAGCCGGCCATGAGGCAGATTTATCTGACTTTATTAACCCAGAAAGATGAAGAAATCCAGAAGCTTGCCATAGCTTGTTTGATGGCGTATAAGTTTAGCTATTTGTGGCCGTACAAGGAACATTTGGAGCGCTTGATGGAGGACAAGACTTTCCGAGATGAGCTGACATCTTTTAGCTCTGATGAAGAGTCGAATGTTGTTATCCCCGAGCACAGAGCGGAATTTATTCAAATTCTGATCAGGTGCGCACAGCGTTATTATTTTATAGACAAATTGAATTGCTCTTCCTAGAGGTTCAGTAAGGATAGGCCCTTTTGATCGAGTGTTGCAAGAGGAAACCTAAGCTTAAATTCTCGTTACTGGATAGCTCTATCAGTTTTGAATTGTTCTTGCTAGAGGTCCAGTGAGGATCATCTCTTATTGATCCAGTGTTACTACAGGAGGAAACCTAAACTAACTTTATTTATACTGGATAGCTCTATCAGTTCTAAAGTGTTCTTCCTAGAGGCCCAGTAAGAACCATCTCGTGTTGATTTAGTGTTACTACAGGGGACAACCTAAACTAAACGTACTTCATGTATACTGGGTAGCTTTATTTGCCAAATTGGTCTACTGTGTCTGGAAGTTTTAAATCGTACTAGTTTGAAATGTTTATTTTGTTCATTTAGAATACTCTATGGACGGATGCAAAGATGGACGGGCGCAGGCACCCATGGAAAATCTGGATCTAGCGCCAGACGTTCTTTGGTCTTGCGGTTTTTGAACAGTTGCCGTGAAGATGAAATGAAAGTGTTTATAGACTTAATTACTTGTGGATTTAAAGAAATTCGCGGTGAGAAATGGCCTGGTAAAAGGAGAACATGAATGTGTATGAAGAAGCGAGATTGTAAAGAGAAGCGAGAGTTTGTATGAGTTTTCTCAGCTCTCATGTCTTGGTCAAATGAGAACAAGAGTTGCATGGGAGTTAATGAGGGTTGAGAAGCGAGAGATTGTATGGGAGTTTTCTCAACTCTCATGCCCTGGTCAAACGAGAACAAGAGTTGCATGAGTGTTGAATGAGAAATTTCTCGAGTGTAACGTCAAACGAGAACAATCTGGGGTTTTTATACCACCTTTAACAGAAACTTATGAGATCAAATCTCGTAATACTTTGAACTCGGTTTAAAGTTGAATTAAATCTCTATATAACTTTTTTCTTTTAGGAGATAGCCAAGAATTGTTCCTACTAACTAAAGTGGTTCCGTTACGAAAGCAACTTGGTTTCCTGAACATGTTTTCTCAACTCATCAATGTACTTGGAACCCAAGCGTCGCGTCATTTGCCTCGGTTGCTCGACATCTTGTTCTACTGTCTGCGGATATGTAGGGATAGTTTGGAACAGCGAGATAAGGTTGGGGATACTGTGGGATAACGACAGTAACCGATGTTTGCTGCTGTCGTCAAAGAAACTTTGACAGTGTAAAGTGTAAACGTACCTCCAATGTGTTGATAAATTTAATTTGTAACTTCAGGTCCGCCAACGGTGCTTGTCAAACCTCAGAGCGATTCGTCAACTTGGCATCAAATGTCTGACACATTTTTTCGAGAGATTTCCAAATTATGACTTTTCATCCATCGTGGAAAAAGTCTTTGACTTGGCTGTCACACCACAGGTAAGACGTGGCAACGTAAAAGATGTGTTAAGTGAGCGATGTATGCTTTCTGCGCTGTCTACACGCGTGGAAACTCGCTGGTTGCTACAAGTTTGCCAACAAAGTCTTCGAAATCATTTCTGCAGCTGTTTGTGGTATCGTAACTGTATAGGCGTGATTGAAACAAACTTGCAACAAATTCAATCATGTATCAACAAGAGATATGCTAAAAGTAATTAAAGTTGTTCTTAAACACCTTAATTCATGATCAAAGCACCAAGAAAATCGCCATCATATCATTGTCTTGATACCACGCTAATAAACGCCCATATAGCTCAGCTTCTGTGTCGAATTTCTCGCTAAATTCGCGTTTGTTTGAGAAGCAATGTACTAAACTCGAAATCCCTTATTACCAGCGTAAAAGACACCTCAAAGTGTGCGTAAAAAACGCGGCCAGCGCCTTGTTTTTCAGCTCACTTTTCGGTGTTTTATACGCCGATAATAAACGTTTTCTCGTTTTCTACTTGAGAGCTTTTTCTACTTGAGAGCTTCTTCTGCTCCTGTTGACAATTTTTATAATGCATGCGTGAATCATTAGTGCTGATGAATATTCAAGCTTACGAAAATCTTTGCGATGATAAACTTATCTAGTGCTTCCGCAAATGTAAACTCATTAAGCCATGCAAACAAACTTGTAATCGGCGCGCGGTTTTTAACGTGTGTAGTTTAACTTTAGTTTATTTGACAATTAGATTACGAGCTCGAGATTTCTATGCAGTGAATCAAACTATGACCGCATATCGACCACGAAATCGACAGCGAGTAATCCAATTGTTTTATAGAATCTTAAAAATACCAGAAAATACCACAAATTGTTCTTTGAATTGAAACAAAAATACATCAGGAAATTATTGTTTTGCTACTCGCTATTTATCGTGGAATAGATAGCGGGTTGAGTAACCAATCGAATGACAGTATTGGCAATAGAATTCCAATATGATTCTACAATATCCATATAGATAACAAGGATGCGGTCAGAATCACTTCAAAGTCCGACCTCATTGCTGCGTCTTCTGAACGTCTGGAGCAAAAACCCTCAACTGCATCATCTGCTTGCCCATGTGCCTGTGGGCTCAAATGAAGGACTACTTGGTCACGTGTTTGCATGCCTGGCATCAGATCACGTGTGCAAACCTGTGGTAACTATGGTAATGGAAATGGCCGAGCGCTTGTTATCAAGAAGCGAAGATCGTTTTGTTTCTGAGAAGGACAATAACAGCAGGTAAGAAATATGAAATGATAATATCTTAAATTTAGAACTTGAGTCTTGTTTTTTCGAAATCCAACAAAGTACGTGAGAAATCCACACATTTGGCCCTCGATGTCATGCAGTTATTAATTATGCATTTTTTCTAGGCAACTAATTTCCTTTCGCTGCTATACAACTTGAACATCTTCTCATACACTTTATATCATGGCCATTATCTTTTTAGTAATGATGAAAACCCACCAGAAGACCCCATGGTTCCCTACGGTACCCGGCTTATCCTACCTCACACCCCTGTTATCCTCGATCATCTCAGTAAGTCTATTAAACGAACCAACAAAGACCTTCCGAAGGCGAAAGGAAAACGTGCGAAAATCTCGCTTGTATCAACTGTCGAACTTTCCGTATTGTCAAAAATCAGCCCGTACATCGTAGACGCCGAACTGTCTCTCATTCTGGTCCGTTTAATGCTTCCTATTTTGAATGCATCTCAAAAGGAGGAATCTCAGATTGGCATTTTGAAATCGATTAAAAATCTTCTGCAAAATCTCGACGATCCAATGGTTTTCTACGGGCAGTTTTCAAGAATGTTCTCCAGTCTTCGCAGCAGAGAGGCGCGGGCAGAACTTTGCGAAGTCTTCTCGAGTATTGCCCAGAGGATTGCATCCTTATCTGAACATGCGCAGTTGTTACACGGGCTCAATTCGTGGGATAGTAAGCGGTTGGACGAGCCTGATTTCGAAAGAAGGTAGGTGGAGACATGTCAGTTTAAGCAGGTGTTCGCGTTGGTCAAATGAACGAATTGGAAAGGGTCTGTATTAAAGATAGCTGTCTGTATTAGAGAAATGCCTGTATTAGAGAGAGATATCTGTGTTAGAGAGATCTTTGTATCAGAGAGATGTCTGTATCAAAGAGTGATATCTTTATTAGAGAGAGCTAGCTGTATTAGAAAGATGTCTGTATTAGAGAATGCTATCTGTATAACTGTATAGAGATGGCTATATTAGAGAGAGCCATCTGTATTAGAGAGACGTCTGTATATTAGTGAGATATCTTTATTAGAGACAGACGTCTGCATAAAAGGGATGTCAGAGAGTTATCTTTGTTTGAGAGATGTCTCTGTTGGGGAGATGTCTGTATCAGAGATACCTGTATTAGAGAGAAGTTTGTATTAGAGAGATGTTTGTATTAGAGAGATGTCTGTATTAGAGAGAGATATCGTTGTTAGAGAGATGTCTGTATTAGAGATATCTTTATTAGAAGATGTCTGTATTAGTGAGAGATGTCTTTGTTAGAGAGATGTCTGTATTAGAAATAGATGTTTGTATTAGAGAGAGATATCTTTGTTAGAGAGAAGTCTGTATTAGAGATAGATGTCTTTATTAGAAAGAAGTCTGTATTAGAGAGCCATACGTGTTAGAGGAGATGTCTGTATTAAAGAGAGTTCTCTGTATTAGAGAAAGGTGTCTGTATATTTTAAGAAATGACTGCGTATATATTAAAAAGATATTTGTAAATTTTCTTCAACAGACTAGATTCGTTTTCACGGGCGGGAAAGTTACTACAAGACGGAAAAGCTGAAGCGGAGTTGTTTATGCCATTATTACTCAACGCTACCTACACCGCGATGAATGCCGAAGACTTGGCTTTAAGATACAGCGCGGTGGGATTTGTAAGATCTTTAGTCGATATCGTAGAGCAGAGGCAAGATAACTGGTTTGATATTCTTGTTGTGGGTTGTATATTACCTGCCGTTAAGGAAGCTGTCAAGTGCAGGGAACAGGTAATATATGCTGAATTATTATAATTATGATAATGTAATAAATAATAATAATAATGTACACGGCAAAAAGTTCATGAGTATAGATCATACCAGGCGATGTTACGCAAATTTTTGAGTTATTTATACTCACTATTTAGATAAAAATATCTTTACTTGTTTATTTGAGTAAAAAGTTGCTCAAAATTTTGAGTTATTTTTTGTGAGTTTTGTCTACTCATTACTATGAGTAATAGCAAAACTGTTGTTTACTCAAAGCTTGAGTAAAACAACTTTACACGATATTTTTGAGTAAAAACGACTTTTTATGCTGTGCATTTTGCAAAAGAATTTTAAAAAGTTCTCCTGCAATTAGTGGTTTTCCTGGTATAATTTATGAACAAATTTAATTATTTTTAGTGCGGAAACAAGTTTCTATGAAACCTTGAAATATTTATTGTTTTTTACAGGGAGCCAGAAATGAATTCGTTTTGGTTCTTGGAAATTTAGTAAAGAAGTTTGATCATCCTAAACTGAATGATCTCAAACCACTGACAAGCGATGATGCCGAGGTTGATTTCTTCGAAAACATTGTTCATATCCAGGTAGGATCCGATTAGTACCGATTGGTTTCATGTTCCGAGGATGTGCTTGCAACTTGTTCCCTGCTTGTTGTCACCTCTACAATGCTTGAAACTTGCTGCAAGGTTTTTGAGCTCAACAGGAAAGTTTTGACGTCGCTTTTAGAAAATTTAGAAAATTTAGTCAGGATGATAGGGTGTTATCTTGGCAAGGTTTGAAAAAACAGTTGGCTCGATAACTCAATAGGTAAAGCGGCAGTCTAGAAGCCTGAAGATGCGAGTTCAAATAACGCTCGAGACAAGCAATTTGCTCGGCAGTGTCAGATTAATATGAATCTAGTAGATATTGTTATCCGGTTTTCTTGCAATCGACGTCAGCAGTTCAAAAACTTGCTTAAGTGATAATCTTTTTAGCAGCTTGCTGTGGTGATAATCTTTTAGCTGAGGTCAGTTGCAGGACAAAGAAACTTCCAATATAGAACTGCTACTCTCTGGAATAACATCAACACTGTCTTTAAATTAAATTAAATTGTTTCCTTTAAATTCTTTCCAAACTTTGAAATATAACTAAAACAGGAACTCTTGCACCAATCACTAGATAGTTCAGACGTTAAGTGCTTGTATGGATGTTGTTCGTGTTCTTGGCTATTGTCGTCTATTATCGCTGATGGGTTTTCTATTGTTCTAGTAATTACTTTTTGGTTATGTATATGTTAGAATCTATAATGTATACCAACTTATGCTTGCTGATTGATGAGTATAAGTTTTTGTCACTTAAAGTCCCTTCAAGGAAGTGTGAACAAAGTGGAATCAAAACTTGATAAACGTCAGGGAAAGTTCTCCATTTTAGATGAATTTATAATTTGTCCATTATATTTCAGGTCCATCGACGTATTCGAGCGCTACGAAGATTCTCCAGCGCTTGCGCAGAAACGACATTCTCCAACCATTCCTTATCCGCCATCATTTTTCCACTGGTCACGCATTTTGTGTACGAATACAAGGCGGTGAAAGATCATAATGTCGTCACTGAGGCAATCAACGCCATCGCTGCCATAGCAACGCAACTGCCGTGGCCCAAGTACTCTGCCTTGTTGCGTCATTATTTGAGGCTCTTACCGCGAGAAAAGGAAATTCAAAAAGTTATTGTCAGGTGAGAGTGTTTTGAAGAAAGTGGAAACAGCGATATGAAAACAGTTGAAATGAATTGCGGTGTATGCACAATGTTTGCTTATACCTCAATTCACATTTTAAGATCACTCACATGTCTAGTTACTATTATATTAGCTTGCGGCAGCGTGACGGAGGACAAAAGTAACTATGCTTTTTGGAAGTATGGACATGAGTGAATAACTCGTATTCATCATTCGTATGCCTGGTTACTTTTGTCCTGATGTACTTTTCCGCAAAGCAGGTATTCATCCATGTGAATAATCCAACCTTGGGTATTTAGTAGCAACGCAATAAACAATGTTAGCCAAATTTATCTACTTAGGCTGGGTGTTCACCGTTTTGCTTTCGACCGTTTTCATTTTGAAACATTTCAAAAAACTTGGGATTGCTTAGAGTATTTGAATGAACGAAACCAGGGTAAAATCTCGTCTCTGGGAAAAAACTAGACAGGTTAAGATGTACAGCTAGCGTTGTTTTGTTTATGAAATTTGCAGCAATGTCTGTGTACTCCCATTTACCGTATATGTTCTTTCGAGGAAGACCATAGCCAACCCCAACAAACAGAAAAGGTATGATCAAACATTCAGATGCCGGGCAAAATATCATGAGCAAAATGGCGCCACCTGTTTACCGAAACGGGGGTATCGACTACAGAAAATGTCATGCGGTGTGGATGTTTTTATTTCGGCTGTTGTACGGTGTGCCCGTAAGCCCAATTCAACTATAATTCATTCTCAAAACCGAAGACAACATGAACTAAAAGTCGCCTTGTTTAGGTAATATGATTTTTTCGAAAACTACTAAGTTAAGAGACATAAATCAAATCTGCTGCAACTTTTTAATTATATTTTCAGACTTGTTGTTTGTATATTGGAGTCATTTCACTTTAATCTGACCTCTTTGACCGAGAAAGATATTGAAGGTGAGAATAACTGCTGCTACACTAGCTGGAAAAAATAGCCTCAAGCGAAAACAGTTGAATACAAATAAAGCAATGTTAGTTTAATTTAGGTCCTCTGACACGCCAACATTGCATCAATAAGAGAAGTGATCTTTACTAGCTCTCTAGGAAAACAGGATAATTATCCCGCTTGAGTAAAGTTAGTTTAATTTAGGTTTCCTTTTGCAGTAACACTGGATCAATAAGAGATGATCCTTACTGGACCTCTAGGAAGAACAGTTTAGAACTGATGTAGCTATCCAGTGTAAATAAAGTTAGTTTAGTTTAGGTTTCCTCCTGTAGTAACACTGGATCAATAAGAGATGATCCTTACTGGACCTCCAGGAAGAACAGTTTAGAACTGATATAGCTATCCAGTATAAATAAAGTTAGTTTAGTTTAGGTTTCCTCCTGTAGTAACACTGGATCAATAAGAGATGATCCTTACTGGATCTCTGGGAAGAAAAGTTCAACTTTTTTTAAAAACGTTAGGTCAGCAGGAGTCTAATTCTGAGATCGGAACTAAGGTAAAGGAGACTCCAGCAGATATCGAGGAGGATGAGGAATGCGAATGTTTGGATAAGGCCGAGGAGGATGTTGATTGTCCCCTGGAACTGAAGTTAAAGATTCATTCAATTATTATAACAAAAATTTTGCCACAACTTCATAAGTGTTTGACAAACAAGGTAGGTGTATCATGCTGTTTTTTCAATTTAATTTGCAACTTCATGGGTGTCCTCCTGTAACAACACTATCAATAAGAGATTATTCTCGCGAGAATTCTAAGAAGAACAACTTTAGAATTGATGAAGCTATCCAGTATAAATAAAGTTTAGTGTAGTTCAGGTTTCCTCCTGTAGTAACACTGGATCAATAAGGGATGATCTTTACTGGGCCTCTAGAAGAACAGTTTAGAACTGATAGAGCTATCAACTATAAATAAAGTTAGTTTAGTTTTAGGTTCCTCCTGTACTAACACTGGATCAATGAGAGATGATTCTTACTGGAAGTCTAGGAAGAACAGGTTAGAACTGATGGAGCTATGCAGTATAAATAAAGTTAGTTTAGTTTAGGTTTTCTCCCGTAGTAACACTAAATCAATAAACTGTGCCTCTAGGAAGAACAATTTAGAACTGATAGAGCTTTCCAGTGTAAATACTCGATTCGTCTGCCACCTATCATGCAGTTGAAGATTTATTACAAGACATCATTTCTTACACCCTAAACTATGCATTCAAACCGTGTCTACCTTTGTATAGATTCAGTCGGGCGACTTCCATCGTCTAAGCGGTCGAAAGGAGGATGACGAGGAGGAGATATTACGGGTGCCAATTATTCTGGCGATGGTTAAACTGTTGCAATCACTGCCCAAGAAAACATTGGAAGAAAATCTACCTGGGTGAGTCATTGGGGAGTTATTTTTTCTCTTATGTTTATTTGCGTCCAAATCACATTTTCCATAATTTATAAATTCCGCATGTTTAGTTGCAATGCAAAGCTGGTTATGTAAAACTCTTAAAGGATTACTGTCACAACAGAGTAGTGCGGACTCAATTAGTTTAGACGGCCATTTTGTCTGGGACATCATGATAAAATATTTTTATTATGCATCTTATAACAAAGCAATCCCTTACGAATTTTGATTAACTTGCTTCGTGCTGTTATTAAAGCAAACAAGCTATTTTTGGTATTATTTTTAGCTTTCGACAAAACAAAACAGACAGTATTTATGCCATTGCGACTGGCGGAAAGTCGCCTTATTTTTTGAAAACAATGGTTTTCAAATTTGCTAACTTTGTGGAAAGCAAAGTTCGTTTTCAAAGAACTTCAGTTAAAACAAGTTATCGGCACATCATTGAAATTTGGTTGTAAATACGTTGATACGTAGACAACGTGATGTCAACGTCATCTTGACGTTGTTTTACGAACGTTGGTTCAGCATTAGCAAACAGACGTCTATGACGTCCATTCATGGTTAATTATTTGACATCGATTTCATTTCTTAACCTCCACGTTGACTCAACGTCGATTCAACTATGGTTGATGAAGTTGAAAACGTAATCTCAAAGGGTTTTGTAAATGTCAGGAAAGTAACTTTGAGTCATTTGCTGGTTTTCAATTATTTCTCAAAGACTATAAGTTAGTTCAAAAGCACGAAAGTCAGTTTAAAACTTGGTTCAAACTGGTAACCAACGTAATTTCGTTCACAACGACTGGAAAACAGCTACAAGCTATGGTGTAGTATTGACACGTCGACGATATCCTTGTTATATTGTGGCGTTATGAAGTGACTAAGGTGATTGTACATAATATTAAATATCAATATGCCCACATGCATACATAAAGACCATAGACAGCCCACTGACATGATAAACAACCTGGGTGTAATATACAAAAAAAAATGAAGGAGGATTGGCGAAGGAAAAAAAATGACGACATATATTTGATAGCTTAAAGATGATGTCCAAAATAGGTATTGTAAACAAACGCTTTGTTTACAAATTTAAACAGCAATATTTTGAAAAATATGACTTATTAAGTGAATATAGCTGTTGTTTTTCAGGTTTGCTTTATGCACGCAAATGAATATGAAAGCAGAGTTTCAATTTTAAATAAGTAAATTAAATAGTCGCGAAATTTAGACAAATGTTTTATGAAGCCTTTCGGATAATCTCTATAAGACAGTTGAAGCGATTCCATATGTTTTACAATGTTATACAGTATGTGTCATTAACTAGACTTTGAGAAATTTGTGTTGTCCCGGGTGCCTGATCGGCGTTGTGAATCTAGCAACGACTTTAAACCAAACATTTTCGGATCCTTGAAACGAACGCTGTTTCTAGCAACTATTAGTCTTTAGGTCATAAGAACAGTAAGTTATTAAGCAGGAGCATTTGGTGGAGCGTATAAATTATGTAGTGCGCATTCGCCTGTTGAAATTTTGACGAGGAGTCGTCCTTGTATCGTCCTAGAAGTTAAGGTCTTTATTTTCTGTCTAGCCAATCGCATTGCATTAGCGGATATATTCGCTGCGCATGAGCAACTTGCCATGTGCATCTTGCTCAAAACAAGCGGAAAATATAACGAGTGGGTATTAAGATCTGAAGTGCACTTGCAGTAGCAGACGTATGGCAATCCCTTTTGAGATAAAAAGCCTTTAATTCTAAAGTAGACAAACTTTATACGTAAACCTGAGCATCAGAGTAATATAAATTTCCCTCCGGTAATTAACGTCGCGTTTGAAGTGCACGAAATGTCCAAGAAGTTCGTCTTTGATTTGATGATTTTATTGTCTTTTTACGTATAATCGACAATTCATGCTGTTCTAATGAAACGGCAGCTTTGTATTGTGATAAAATTGACAATGATTCTTATCAACGGCCTGCAGAGATATCCTAGCCGCCTGTCGTAAATATTTCATAACTTTTATGGACACAGTTCATATTGGATGCGACTAAAATATTTGCAAAACTTCATCGAGGCGTTCGCTGGCAGTTAAATATATTTCATCATCAACAACAACGCACTTAACTCGGTGATATGTCGAAGTCTGCCTGGCTGACTTTCCATCTTTTCATACAAACTTTTATATTCATCAACGAATCTCTCGTGCAAGGAAACTTTTGTACGACGGATAAGGATTGTACCTGGGGTGATAGACGATTCTGTTGCCGAAATGAACGGATTTCGACCGCTAGAAGAAGATGTAAAAGACATTGTATCGGGCAATATTGTGAGAGCGACAACGATTGTGGCAGTCGATCGGAATGTTGTGGTGGTTTAAATCGTTGCCACCGATGTCCTAGCGGGTGTAAAACTAACGACGATTGTGGGAATGGGACTTATTGTTGTCGAAGACCTGATATAACGGACCGAAGTGTCTGTCGCCCGTACTGTACCGGGGAGTTTTGTCGTTTAGACAGCGACTGTGGTGGTCGGCACGAGTGCTGTAGTCCGTTGCAGCACTGTACAACTTACGGATGCCGAGATGAATGTCTGTCGAACAGAAATTGTCCAAACAACACGTTCTGTTGCATCAAAAGTCATAGTTTTGACAAAAACAGCTGCAGGCCCACTTGTCGCGGCGAGTCTTGTCAAGCCGACCGAGATTGTGCCGAAACGGGCCTGTGTTGCGGTTCGGATCACATATGCAGGGCGAATTGCCCTCGTGAAAAGGTCAGCCAGCTGAGCGGATGGATAATTGCAACTATTGTCGTGTGCGTTTGTTTGCCTCTATTACTTGCTGGAATGTTCGCTATTTTTTTCGTGCGAAGACGGAGGCTGAAACCGCCCGTTGACAATTCTGTTGTCGCTCAACTCCCCCGTTTCAAAGACCCTGCGTTGCCGGGAAACTCCAAACTTCAAAATACGTATCGTCTGCCTCCGCCACTCCCCCCACTCAAGAATCGAAATGTGCAACTCCCCCCTGATAAGACGCGTAGCTTGAAGAAAACACCGCCTGTCCCACCCAGGTTATACAAAAACAATCCAACTGCCGACAAAACTCTTCACGAAGAGCGGCGAAAACCGCCTCCCACTCCCCCCTCCGTAAAACCTAAAAGAGTCCAAAGGATCCCTCCTCCGAGAACAGACAATACACCACCGCCCCGCCCCCCCAACCCACCACCAAGAAAGGACCAACGTGCTAAGACTAATGAAGTAAGGTCAGGTAAAGTGAGGAGAGCACCTCCACTCCCCCCTGGCAGTAATCCTCCCCAGTGCCCTCCTGTCCTACTCTAGGTACTAAATGACAAAAATCAATTTTAAGTGTTACTATTGGAAGCAACTGATTTATTCAATCAGTAACAATTATCAATCGAGTATATATATGTACATTGTCGTCAATGTCGTCATCTTGAAATAGCATTTCATAAGCCGAATGAGTTCGGACAAGCTAAGCTATGATGGGCAACTTTAAAAACGTAGTTATAACCCTATAGGTTATTATTTATCTTAAAAGTATACTAAATTACATGTATGAAACATAACTATCAAAGGATTATTGTTTTATTGACCGAGCGCGAGGTCTGTACCGTGAAATATCGGACTGAGGTTTTTTAGTTAAAAAACCATCCGATATTTCACGGTATAGACCGAACAAGCGAGGTAAATAGACTGTTTATTATATGGCTCGCAGTCATTTTCAGAGTTAGTGTGACATTTTGTATTTAAATGACGTCGATCGTGGTTCCTTAATTAGAATACAAAAAAGTTGAACATGACAAAACTTTATTTTGTACACATAAAGTTTACAAACATATCAGTAAAACATCTATTTCATTAATAAGTATATTGCAAGGAGTAAAAAGTGCGATTAAAGACACTGGGGAAAAAGCCCGGTCCGAATACGGGTAATCAATTTATGTTTCGGTCACTAATATGATTCTATCCCCAAGTATCTCCTAACCCTAACCCTTAACCTTAATCAAACGCCTAACTCTAACCTCTTCTACCCCTAACCGTTGCCTTAGTTACCGAAACATAAATTGATAACCCGAATACGGAAATTTACGGACCACGGTCCGAATACGGGTTTTTACGGACCGCACGTCGACCAATCAGAATGCAGGATTCTTCAAATCCATATAATAAATCATGTTATTATGCTTTTTCTTTATTTTGCTCAAGGCAATCCTTGTGCTATTGAGAATAGTTACAATGCTGAAATGCATGATTATAAAATATGTATCGAGGAAAAGGAGTTTTCGAACTATGATCAAGATATTTTAAAGTAGGGAAATTATGTGTCAGAAAAATGTAATATACTTGAAATATTGGTGAGAAATATTGTTTTCAGCTGTTTTATCAGTGCGCATTATCTCTGTTTCACAGTTTAATATAATTATTATTATTATTATTATTAACTATATTTATCCAGGATACCCACGTCACCGAAGTGATTTTCAGTGGGGTCCTGCAGCCTTACGCTTTTGGGAAGACAACCTTAATTGAAATAGCTGTGTAACTAAATAAATAAATAAATAAATAGTCATAACCCTCAACTGCGGGGCATGGTAACAAAACGGGCCTCTACGTACGCGGGTACCTGTGCGACCGGGCGAGGGGGTGCGGGAGGTTGTCGACATCTGCAATCACCATCTGTAACGCAGTAACAATTGTACAATGTACATCTCCTTATGCTATCACGAGAATCTTTACAGCAAACAGAATCTATTACTTTATCTGTAAAGCAATCAGCGTTTGAGGTACACTCATCTTTTGCCACGACGAAGAATATTGTAGTCCAGCACAGAAGTAAAGTCAGAGAGAGAAACTGCATTTTCCCCGCCATTTAGTAATTTTCCAGCGAAGAACGACGACGAAATATTATACAATGTTAATTGCGCCATTCGGCTTTGTATATGATAGTTGGAATGAATCCTGTGGTCGTGGGAGGCATTCATAATAATATCGCTAGTTTCGTCTAGGGAAACTTAAGCTAATTGTACTTGTGGTACTTCGTTTTTGAGGTATTTCGTGATTTTACTTTTCCCACTGTTGATATGCCATTAAGGAAACTTTTGTGGTTCGCAAACCAAAACCAGCTCGTCTATAATATAACAATAGAGTTGATGTTCGCGGGCATAAATATGTTTTTGGTTTGTTTATTTTAGCCCGCAAAATACGTCACAATGCTCGCTAAAGTTATTATAATTAACATGTAATATACACATATGACTATGTACATGGTCATAGCCTAATGATTGCCCAAGTATAAGGCGTGAAGCTCTGAGATGCGATATTTTTCATTTTAAGGTATTAATTGTTGATATATCTGTATATCAATACGTTTTATATTTCTTTTATAAAATAAACAAAAATCTAAAATAACCTTAACAGAAGAACAGCCTTGAATTTTCCGTGTTTACTTTGAGTTATATGTGCACGGCTGTTAACCAATGAGCGTTCAGAATTTACAATGTGCTACATATTTAAGAATTATTAGATGAGGCTGAGCAGGATACTCAGAATTATTCAGACCGAGGTCAGCGTTATCTGACGAAGCGAACTGAGGCAGATAACGCTGACTGAGGTCTGAATAATTCTGATATCCTGTGAAAGCCAAATTCAATAATTCTTTTATTATTCCTTCCCCACGAAAATCGGCGATACGAATACAAATAAAAAACAAATAGTTTTTTTTTACTTTTTTAAAAAAATAACGGCACTTTTGAAATTCATGCGAGATACCGCTGAAAAAATACGCGGGCAGCGTATGGACATGATAAATACGACATTTATTTGCCAAGGTCAAAATTTGACCATTTAATCATTTTAAAATGAACCAGCTATTAATTATATATATGAATTTCGTGCGACTCGATATTGTCATCGGTATCCAATTTCCAGGCTGAAGCGTTTAATGTTGTGTTCGTAATATGAGTTTATCCCTCTCGTCTTGTATTTTTTTCAAGG